>OY728128.1:1780124241-1781445969 GCA_963277665.1 Viscum album
TATTTAAATATCAAATTGAATACATTGTTCATGGAGACAGTAGGTCGTACATACGCATGAACGATGCTTCCATTTTATTTTCATATTGAATGAAAGAAATTGAATAAGATATATTTATATTTATATATATATATAACACAATTAATAATGAATTATTATGTTACATATATCATTTTATTTTTTTAAACCCATCCTCAATACATTTTATGTAGTGTGTGAACGAATCACATCCCTATGAGAATGACGTAGTCCACACACCCATAAATGAAGTAATTTTTTTTAAAAAAATGGAATGCATGAATTTATGGTTTATATTATATTTATAGATGTATAAATACTTAATAAATATTATATATATAATATAAAAACATATTTTACACAATAATTTCATTCGAAGAAATGTGGTAAAGGAAAAAAATGAACAACATCATTTCATGAGGCGGATGTCCTTTGTACACAAAGATAAAAAGTAAATTACCTATTATATGGAAATATCTATATGTATAGTTAAAAAACATAGAATAAAATCATATTTATATATTGTGTACACTATTTTTATTTTATAAACATGTAATAATAATACATAAATGGGTGTAAAAACAAATAAAACATAAATTCATGTTAAAGAATATTAAGTCTTTTTCGAGTTACTCGTTTTAGTTTAGGCCAAAGGGCATCCTTGGTTAGAATTGCACCCAAGTTTATGATTCCATGTTGACATTGCATATGTTGGGAGACTATTTCATATGATTATGGACTAGACACAATTTATTGAGAGGTGTGTGGAAGGGTATGAGTCAATGCCTTATTATAATAGTGGGGGAGTGGCACTCTGATAAATACTAAAATGTATATAGTATTGGGAAGTATACAGTACCTCATGTGCCTAAAAAATGGAAAAATAATTGGTTAAATGGGAGTTATAGTATATAAAATCTTCCAACACCCAAAAAGGTAAATTTTTATAAATTTTTTTATCAACTTTTATGTTTGTCCAATTTTATCATTTTGGTTTTCATAGAAGTAACAAGTTTTTTAACCTATGTAATTCACCAACAAATACTAAATTATAAACATTTTCATTAGAAAATATAGAACCAATGGATTATAAATATTCAATATAAATTAAAAAATAGAAAAAAAAATGTGTTGGAAATTAATTTTAAAATAATAACATGTAACGTGAAAAAACATTGAATTACCCCAGACCATGCTAACAATGTTTTTATTTTGTATGATTCATTTTGTCAATTATAAAAGATAAATTTTTCCATAAATGTAAATTTTTTATCACTTATAATTATTTTGTTATAATTTATAATTTTTATTAATTTTAAATCGTTTAATAAAATATCATTTATTGTAAAATAACATTAATCACCATTTTGACATTATTAATTTAATTTTAATTTAACGATATCAAAACATTTTTGGAATTAAACTATATGAAGTTCAAAAATGTTTAAAATTACATATGTGCCTAAAAAATAATGGGACACAATAAGTCATTAAATTTTCATTACATTAAATGTTTTGGGAATTATTTATCTTATGTAATTATTAACTAAAGAATCCATTCATGAGAAATTCTTAAGCATTTAATGTAATTATATTATCCCTAAAAAATATAGATAAATTATCATGATAAAAAACCAAATTAAATTTAAAAATAATGTTTATAAATGAAACTATGTACATTCTTCTATACTCAAAATCTTTATAAAATTTGTAGGTAAGGAAGGTTCCTTTTTGGTCTTTTTTCCTAACATAGAATATTATATGGGTCACATTCATGAACATATATCACATTAATACAAAAAACTAGAACCAAGATGGAATATAGTCTAGTAATGTCCATAAAATGGGTTTTTTTACATGCTACTGGGTTTTTTGTACTATTAGTGTTATAGTTTAACCACTAAGTAAATATAATAATACAATAATCACAGTTATTAATTTTTATAATTTTTAGAAATATATTATTATCAAAATATATTTTTACACTATTATAAATTATAAATTATTATTATTAAAAATATGGAATCTATTTTTTCCACATTACAATCAAGTAATTGGAAAAAAATTATTCAAAAATTAATCCTACAGGTAAGATGAGAATTATTGTTTTTAAAGGGAAAATGACCAAAAGATGGAAATTTTTTCATATCCAATTTCATTGTGAAACTATTTATAATGACTTAAATGTTTTAATTGATGTATAATTTATCTAATTATACTTTAAAAAAATTATACATAATTTATCTAAATTAATTAATGTGGTGAAAAATTAGTTTTAAATTAAATTAATTGTTTTCACTATTAATAATAATATTAAACATCATAGAAAAATACCAAATATTCTTCAAAAATAAATTTTTATATTAAAAATCCAAAAATTAAGTTAAATTTATTAATTAAAACTTATAAATGTGTAAAAAATAATATTTAAAATGAGTTCTCCATTAAAATGTGGTAATATTACCTTTTTAAAAAATACATGTTTTTATTCATAAAATTTGATTTATTCTTATCTTATAATAATAAAAACTGTTGGAAGAGAATAAAAAATATTTAATGAATATATAACATATATTTTTTTTAAATTTATTAATCAAATGTTTTTTTCTTAATATATTGAGATAAAACTGTGCTCTCACAAAAAAATAGTTTACATGGAAATGTAATTACTTTATTTTAAAATAGTTCTTATGTTTTATTCTACTAATTAATAACAAAAAGCTTAATTTTATATACATGTGTAAATTGTAATTACTCAATTTATTTAATCTTATTCGTATATTCCATTCTAATGGATAGGCGGTAGTTGTAATAATATATTAATAATAGTATTAATAGTATGTTATAGTTTAGTAAAACTCAACCAATCATGTTACGTAACCAATTCAAGGAAATTTGCATTATGTATTAGAGAATCCAGAAATAGTATTTTGTGTAAGGAATGATATTATATGTGTTTCATATAAGACAAACATAACTTGTCATTTCATATAATTCAATCAAAACATAGTGATTTCTTGTAGTAAAATATATATTTAATGTTCCGTAAAATAAAAAATATCTAAAAGAATAAATTATTTTGAAAAAAATAATTCACAAAATTTCATGGTTTTAAAATAATAGAACACAATTCCAATGTGATCAATGATCTTAAAGGGTAAAACATTCCTAGGTCTATGATTACCCTTCATTAAAAACTATATGACTCTCTTTTATGTTGATACTCAACCAAAATATTTTTCTCTAACATCAAACTCCAAGTCCCTTAAATGGTTGTAATAAAATATCTTTATCTCAATCTATGAGTAATTAGTATTTTATTTTATGGATTAAACCTTATCTATCCATTCATATTAAACATCAGATTCAAGTAACTTTTTTTCATCAACTTCATACTAATATATAGGATCTCTACATCACTTCTAACATAGGACATTATATGGGGCCATTTGAACACTCAAGTGGAATCTATAATGGTTCTAGAAATCACCCAATGTGAGGCGTAGGTCCCATGATCCATTAAATTCTATTGAATATTCTCCTAGAATATACTTTGGTTTATGAATATTAATTTCATATTGGATGTAAATTTTGGGGTGATTGGTTGTACTAAATATTAATTTAGTGACTAGAACATGTTGGTGATTTCTCTATTATATAAAGGTAAACATTGGATCATAATCATAGATGATCCACAGTTTTTATTCATATAACCTCACTAATTCCATATGTATACCATAGAATCATATTCTAGTGTGAAATTATTTTGAATAGTGATGAAGTGGGAAGTATCGGTGGGTCAATAAACTACAACCAATATAGCATTACATCCTTTGAATGTCTTCAAGATACTAGTGAAAAGTGTATTGTGATATTATCCCATTTTTGTTTGGTAATTGGTAATGGTTACATCATACCCTTAGGAATATACCATTATACATTAACATTTTGAAATACCATGTTATTTAAGGTGAATTTAATAGTTTCCATCTTTATGTTGTCCCACCCTATGTTCTCTTGAATACTGTGATACATCTTCATACTTCCATAATATAAGATAATGATGAGGTATGATTATGATTCAATGGCTATTTTCTTATCTCTGGAAATTTAAGAACACAAATACTAGTTCCAAAATAAATTAATCCATATTTATCGACATGTAAATCATAATAATTCTCTTCCTTTAATACATCATCCTTATTTCAAAGATCAAAATAATCCCTTTGTGCCTTTTTTATATACTCATAGATAAATAGTTGTGAAATCATTTTGAAATATAGGATATCATCACTTCCATTATTATTTGAAGATATATCATCTCCATATAAATAAATATATTGCATTTATCAATCCGCATCAAACCTAGAGTAGCATTTTTTTCTAAGAGCATCAAATACCTTGTATATGTTTCCAAAATTATTTTTAATAGAGAAATCATAGTCCTTGATCATCTTTATCCATATTTATTGATTGATGTTAAGATTTAAATATATGAATAAATACCTTATACTTTTATGATCTATATATATATATCACAGTTCTCACCATAGAGTTAGTGTCTCCCAGTATTAAAGAAAAAGATAACAACTGTTAATTCTACATCACGTGTTTTATAGTTCATCATATGAATATTTATCTACCCTGAGGCATAGAATATCATTTTTATCATTATACATGAGTATAAAACAATATATTTTCTTTTATTCATCACATTATATTAAAACTCATTCTCCACATTAAGATAGGTTGAATATAGGAACAATGAATCGCCTATAATTAGGGTCCTTAAATATTTACTCACACTATTCTGTCTATATATACATTAATACTTTCTATGTTAACATATTTACTAAGATATAAAATAAAGAGAAATTCTCCCACATCATCAATAATACCCAGATAATCTAAGGAAACTACAGATTCACATGAAATTATATAGACTAAGATATTATTTATTTTCTATTATAATTTAAGGGTGTTTAAAATTATCTCACTTGTGACAATGTGTCCATAGAATTTGAATTGATGAATAAAAAATAAACACTTTATAAACATATCATACATCTTCTACATTATTAATTTCACTATAAAATTCCATAAACTATCTTTATAATACTTATTTCTCTTGGATAAGATAATCTTTTCATTAATAAATTATTCCAAAAAAATTCCAGGTATTGTCTAAGACATTATTTTTCAATTCCATGTATAATAGTAGGTCATTGGTAAGTCTGAAGGTCACCAATATTAACTAATAGTGTCCATAAATTGTACAATAGTATATATTCTGAATATATTACTAATTCATCATTAATGGATGATATCTATAATGAAGATCCACGTTTGAGAAGTAGTGGGGGTCCTCATTGTTTGTTGAAATAATCAGTAATACTTGGTAGGGGACCTAAGTTCATTATGGTGATTTTATTAGGATATTATAAAATTATGCACAACAACTTTTATCTATTATTTTTCATGATAAATGGTACTAGAAAACTCCAAGGTGACAATTTATGTAGAATGAACCATTTTTTAAAATTCACATGAAGATAATTATTTAACTCCTTCAATTATATACATGACATCCTCTATTGGTATTTAGATATAGGAGTATGCCAATGTAAAATCAATATTGGTAAATCTAACTCGAGATCTCGTGGAAGGAAGATAAAATTTGTGGGAAATATATCAGTATATTTCATCATAACTTTAATATCATCAATGTTAATACACCAACTCAATAATTTGAGTATTATTTTCTTCTTTATCAGCTATCAATACCCACAATATTGAGTGATTTTATATATGATATTCTTGATATCCCTTTAATATTTATTAGATTATAGGATAATATAGAATATATATACATATTTACTTTTTCATATAGTTGATGTGAGATCTATATAAATATAAACAATACATGCTCAGTATACTATTAAATTTAAACAAGGTAAGGATTATGAGATTCATTAGAAGAATCTTCTTATAAATTATAATGGGAGAATAGTATAACACATGGGATGCAATGATCATACCAATTCATGTTTCAGTGACATTTCCACTTCTATAAATCGTTCATGTGATTTAATAGTTATATATAACATGAGTAACAAAATAAATGAATAAAAATAATATCAAATGAATCATTTTCCATTATTGAATTAATATAATTTGTTCCTTGTCTATATTCATTTTCTTGTTCCACCTCAGTGTGTTGATGGAATAATATTTCCCTTTCTCCAACATCTCTGGTTTTTGGGGTTGATGATTACCCTTGAAGACCTATAGTTTAGTGCACTAGATTACGTAGTCATATTGATCCTTATAGTTTGTGTATTGAACGATGGGTGATGTACTGAGAGGTTCATTCCTTTCCATTATCATATTAGATGGTTTCTTCATGTATCTTATACTTTCATGAGAAATGTGGACATCTAGTCCACACATAACACATTTATGTCTATATTAGAGAAATTCAAAAGATTTTTCATTCAAAATCATTAGAATGTGTGCAGTCAGATAATATTTCTCATTTTTTATTTGATAAACAATATTGAATCCCCATTCATCATTCCTTAGAGCTATATACAAGGTAAAATTAAAAAAATAAATATATACTTTGATAGCACATCAAAATAATTATTCATAGCACCCAATGTCTTGGATCTCTTGAGGCTTTCTGAGTTATTTTTTTAAACCACTAATCGATATATCTACTTTATAAATAATTTTGATTAAAAAAACGGACATGTTTCATAAAACCCTAGAGAAATATTAATCATATGAAATGAAACATTCACTATCATTTTACATAATCTCTATATATTATTTCTCTACATTTTTTCACATTTGATTTAGGGGAATTTTTATTAATAAATATATTTTTAAATTCTTTCAAATTTATTTCTTCCATTTCATCCATATTCATTGTCAATGAAAAACATTGATCATCCTCTCTAAAAAAATTATAGAAACCCTAGGTAGATTTATTTTTCTTAGAATAGGGGATAACAACAAATATCTTCTCAATTGAGATAACCCAAAGTTTCATGCCAAGTTGATCTCACAATCTACTAAATGTCAGTGGTCATTATCACATAAAGGATTTGGTGTCTATTTTCACTTTCTTGGGTAAGGTAATATTTTCAAAATGTTTCCAGTTATGATTCATATCCTATGATAGGTGGGTAATAATCTCTATAAATTGTTAAATTCATCCTCTCATTTGATTGGGAGTAAAATTCATACAATCATTGCATTGTCCCTCATATGGTTTGTTGGTCTGGTTTCTCCTAGATCAATTTTTTTCTAAAATATAATTTTTTTTAAATAAAAAATATTCCACTTTTTAATGAAGGGATAATTTATTTTCATGGGAAAATTAATGATAAATTAATATCTTATGGTATAAATAGTTTTATCATAACCTTCTTCTAAAATGATGTTTCCATGATGTTGAAGTATAATCATTTATGAATATAAATGAAATAATTGCATCATCTATATATCCCTCATTATATTTTTTTATAGAGGGTATGATTAATTAATGAATAAGCATAGGAGTGTTAAAAATTTTCTAACCAAAATAATTTTATAGTGTACAAGGTACATGTTTTGTTAATAACCAATGACCCCACTCAATATTATTACCCCTAGGTATATCTATAGTAGAGTCGCCTCCACATGTGGTAAATTTTATGAGATTTCATTTCATGTAAATAAAATTCTCTAATACCTTACCAAATCAAAAATATATTTTCATGAAAACTAAATATTATCCCAAGTGATTTAACATACATTTTCTTGTCTTTATTAAAAAATTTACAATACCATACCAATGATACAAACTATATCAACCCAAATTTTTATTACATGATTATCACATCTTTTTTATGACAAATAACATAATAATAATACAATGAAGAGTAAAAAGGTTTTTTATAATGGGGAAATTTGGTTGATATGTCATTTTTAGATAATTAATCATAAATATTATTTTAATCCTTAAAGTCTTCATAAATTCTCTAATGTTATCTTTATTACTTTCATTCAGTTAAGGATACACATCAATGAATGGGGAGAGCTAAAATCCCAATATGGTTGAGAAATGACATATAAAGAATAAGATATTAGAATCAATGGTACTTTGTTGAGAATAAAAATCATCATCATATTAGAGTAATGGTATCATAATCATAAGACTGAAGGAATCATTTAAATAATTAATGGAATTTAGAATTTAAATATAGTTTAAAATCATAACATATTGGTCAAATAACACACATAGTTTTGAATTAATATTGCATCAAGTTCACACAAAAATTATGTTCATAAGTCATAAAATTATCATTATGATCAATGTAAGCATCATTTTTCCTAATAATACACATAATTTCATGATATATTTTCCATTTTTCAATACATTAAGGGATATATAATTACAATCCCTAAATATACATTATGAAATTCTTATGATCATGTATTCTATATATAATGAGAACATATAAAAAGTTTAACCAGGAAATAAACCTAAAGAATGTATTGAGGTTCATAGATATTTAATAAAACAAAAATTAATGAATAATTATTATTTTCCCAATTGAATATTGGAGATCAAATTTTATCATAAAAACTAATCATTCTTGAGTATAAAGGAAAAACTTAATAAGAGTCCATACGGAGTTTTGGAAAATAATTCATTTTTAAAAAATTACTTTAATTGGATTAAAATTCATTTAAAAATGTAGAATATGTATAAAAATATATTTAAAAGGGAATGAATCATGAAAGAAAACTATGGACATTAGAGGAATAATTATTCTGAAAATAATTTAAGAGGATATAATTCAAAAATAAATAGTTGGTTTTGATACCCCTAACCATAAATCACATAATGCTTCATCCCATTTACACATCCTCTGGAATAATATTTGGTTTGTTAACAAATTAAATTAAAATTGAATTATATTCATTAACATAACTATATATCTATTATAATTATTTAATTATATTTTATAATACTATTTGTTAAATGTGGAATTTTTTAATGTCATGTTTTCCTTAAATTATCTTGTCTATTTTTGATTTCAATATTTTCAATTCATGTTCATTAACATAAAACTAAAATTATTTCTATTATATTAAAAAATAATTATTTACATATCTATATATTTTATATAATTCATAGTAATCATACATAAAGGTAGTGATAAGTATAGAGTTGGAAATTTCATCATAGGTGGTTAACAGTTCCTTGATGATACATTGTAAAATTAGGAGGAAGTGAAATACAGTATGTGTAAGGATGCGACCTTAAACATTACATATTCTTGAATTAAATGGATAATTCACATTTAGGATATTTTTAGGTTTAGAGTTTTAGAGAATTAGGTCATAATGTTTACATAATATCATGAATATTACATGTATACAATTCTACTCAGTATCTATTTTTTCATAAAATAAAAACTCTTAAAAAAACTGTCATGACTAGTTCCATGTTTTAGACAGCAAGACATTTCATTGATCCCATCCTTGACCTTATTCATCTTTAAGTCCTGTGAAAAACATTTCAAAACTTGAGATGAGCATAAAAATCTTAGTAAGGGTTATAAAATAAGAAAGAAATAATTAACCCATCAATACATACAAAACATAAACACTTTTACTTACCTCGTGAAAATAGAAGATTTATGAATCACACATAGAAATCATAAATCATAAAGGTAACTTGTGGCATCCATAACATACTTACATTGTTGCTATCACAACTACATACGGAGTTACTTTGGAATACCCATCATAGTATATTGCCTAAATATATTTGGAGAAACATTCATGTTTACCTACATCACATTACCCAATACATTAGAGAGCAATATCGGGCTCACTCGCCCTAGGTTTATCATAGAACCACCAGTATACGTAAATAATTCCCAAACCATAACATGTTCATAACACATAAAACAAACATAAAGAAAAGAGTACATTTCCACATTTCAATCAAAATATATCATTTAAATATATTGACATAACAAATCCATTATCAAAACAATTTTCAATACCAAAATACATAAAGAGTATATGATTTTTATTTTCCTTTAAAAAACACTACAGCTTGTTAAAGAATTCAAAGGTCAAATGATAATATCGGTGGTGGAAAAAGGCCATTGTCCCCACTTATGTTAAAAATACATTATTTTTTGTCATTTAGTAAAATTATTTTTATAAAATTATTCCCTTTGAATGAAATGAAAAGTCAAAGTGGTTTACACATAGTATTAAATAATGTCATGTATTAAAAAAATATGCCTCAATGAAATATAATTGAGACGAAGTCCCTTAAAAAGATCATTTGGTATATAAAATTGATTTATTATGTGTATTCACCATATTTACACATAAATAAAGTATAAATACAAGATTGGACATAATCATAGCATGGCATAATAAAAAATTAGAAGATTAAACCAAAGAATGGAAATTGGGTTAAGAAATTCCCTTACCGCGTGTCTGACTTGACCCGTTCGTTCTTAAATCTCATGAATAATAAAATAAATTTAATTTATACTTGCTTAAAAACATTTTCTAAGTTTATTATTATTTTTATATTACTTATTACCATGTTATAAACATTTTTTAAACATTTATGTTAATAATGTTTGTTTTGTCGATATTTTGTACTTGAGTAAAAAATGAACACCGTGTAATTACAAGTTGTCCATGTGGTCAATAGTTCGATATCTCCAGAATGATATTAATTATTTAGATATCATATAAATCATATATATCCAGTATATATATATATATATATATATGTATTTATAATAGTACATAACATTTTGGAGATAAGAAATGAAATGCACCGTTCATGGAGACGGTAAGTCGTACGTAGGCACGAATGATACTTTCATTTATATTTCATACTTTAATGAAATTAAAAAATAATGATACATAGTTATACTATAAATACACTATAATATCATATATAATATAATTAACTCTATCCTTTATACATCCCACATAAGTCTTTAAAGAGTCATATCACTTTGAGGGGGCGGTAGTCCGCACTTCCTCAAATGAAATTATCGCGTTTAACCATTATGGAAACCATAAAGGTAGGATATAAATAAAAAATATCCAAAAATAAAGAAACCAAAAAAATAATATATATCATATATAAATACAGTGCCTACTTAATGGCCACCATGAGAGACGGTAGGAGATAATCGAACTATTATCATTTCGTGAGGCGTTAGTTTGCAATCCACAAAAACAGCATGTTCTTTACCCATTAGATTGAGGTGTGTGTAAGTGTAGTTCAAATAATTCTCATAAAAACATCCTAGTATATTTAGGATGATGGTGTTGTTATAAAATAGAGGAATAAAAAGAGTTTAGGGGTTGGATAAGTAAAATAAAAGAAAATAAGTTAAGAGGAAGCGTTAACTTTAATTTGGGTAACTCTCTTTGGATTGAACCAAAAGGACTTTTGAAGTGGCTTAGTCCTAAAGAAATGATTCTTGGTGTAGGATATAAATTTTTAGAGATTATTTGGGAAGGGTTTGGATGATCCAAGGGGCCTGAGAGGTGTGAGGAATGATTAAGAAGTGAGGTATTTTTCTAAGGGAGAGGAGGGGCTCTTTAAGACAGTGTGAACATATTATTTTATTATATAATTATATTCGGTTTCTAAAGGTAAAAAACTAATTAAAGTAGAATCTAAGATGACTCATGGTCGAAATAAAATCATAAAATAATAAATAGAGAGGTTTTGGGTGTTATTTTAATATTTATAATCTTATTTATTTAAATTATTTATTAATGTGGTAAACACTGCATCATTATTGTGTCATAAATAATTTAATTTATTGGATGTATAAAAATTATAAAAAAAATACCATGATGTAGGAAATATTTTTATCTTTACAATGAATACTTATTGTCGAAAATATAACTTATATAACCCCTTTAAGAAATTAATCTACTAAAAGATATTTGTTGTTGTCATTTTTGTCTTTACATTAAGTTAATTAAAATAAAGTGTCATAATCACTCATAAGTGGCTCCATGGGGTCCCAAAATCGACCCAAAGATGTCCATAGTCGTAAATGACTCAACCAATAAGGTTAGGGCAAGTGTTAAGGTAATTTTTTATTATTATGATTTACTTTTTACCTTAATTACCATATTTACCTTTGACATCAGTAAATTAAAGTCAAAAGTTACTATCCACCAAAAATTATTTTCATCTTATTGAAACACATTTTAATTACTAATAACAACCATGGATGTTGGATGTTCTAAATTTTATCCACATAAGCGGTAAAATTTCATTTAAATGAAAATGTCAGTTTTTAACTACTACTTAGTGGTTTCACTATTCATCAAAAATTGATATTTTTCAGAAAACTACCAAAAATTCAGCCTAATATTTATTTGATATTTTGAATTAAAAAATGATTTCTATTTTACCAAATTAAAAACATAGAATTTGGATTTATTAATTTAAAATTAATTTTCGTTGTCAAAACAAATAGCGTGTTTTTAAGAAACAATAACTATCAAAAGATCGACACTTGTTTATGTCCAATTTCAAAGTGAAATTAGTTCCAATGACCAAAATTGGATTAATTGGTAAAAATATTTTATAATTACACTTTATAACCAATTAAAAATATAATCTAACCGTATAAATAAATTAGATTAAAGGCACTTTTGAATTAAAATACAGTATTTTTCACTATTTATTTTAAATTAACTTTATCAGAAAAATACCAAAAAATTACCCAAAGTAAATTTTGATGCCATGATTCTAAAAAAGAAGTGTATTTTGTCAAATATATCATATAAAAATGGACATAACAATATTTAAAAAGGTTTCTCCATTAAAAGGCGGTAAATCGACCTTTTGGTGAATATTATAGTATTTATGCTTAAAATTAGATTCATTCATATTTTAAGCCCCTTAATTTTATTGGATAAATGTAAAAATATTTAAAAAACATGTATAATCATATTTTAATTAGTTATATTAATTCTTTCCAATAAAACTTCTAGGTGTTACCACCATTTAAAATAATAATATTATATTATTAGTGTGCAATGTAAGATTTCAAAGAAACTTTTTGTTGCGTATCGAGTAAGCCATCGTACATAGAATCCCCTTTAAAGTAAAATGAATATTTAATTCAAAAATATTAATAAATATATAAATGTATTATTCTTTATTTACTTGGGATGTTACATCCTTCCCTCCTTTTGGGAATTGCGTCCTCACAAATTTTTCACTTATTAAATAAATGGGGGTATTTATCTGTCATAGAATTTTCATAATCCCATGTTTCCTATTCAAAAATATGGTTTTTCAAAAAAACCTTTACCTGATGAATTACCATATTCTGCAACATTTTCTCTCTATGTTCAAGAATCTGGACTGGTTGTTCCTCATGAGAGAGATTCTCTTCCAACTGAACTACCTTTGTACTCAAAACATGAGATGGATCTGGAATATACTTTCTCAACATTGAAACATGAAAAACATTGTGTACCTGGGATAAACTTGGAGGTAAATCCACTTTATACGCAACTGATCCAAATTTATCCAAGATTTCATAAGGTCCAATGAACCTCGGACTCAATTTTCCCTTCATACCAAAACACATCACACTTTTCCATGGAGATACTTTGAGAAAGACATGATCACCTACCTCAAAAGAGAGATCCTTCCTCCGTTTATCAGCATAACTTTTCTACCTGCTCTGAGCTATTCTCATGTTATTTTGAATCAACTAAACCTTTTCTGCCATCTCTTCTACCAATTTTACTCCCATCAGCTTCCTTTCACCTACTTCAACCCAAAATAATGGATTTCGACAAATATTTCCATATAATGACTCAAATGGAGCCATCTGTATACTGTAATGAATACTGTTATTATAAGAAAATTCAACCAAATAAAGTTGTTGGTCCCAACTTTATTGGTAAATTAGTGAACAAGCATATAGCATATCCTTCAAGGTCTAAATTCTTTGTTCTGACTGCCCATATGATTGCGGATGAAAAGTTGTACTGAAATTTAATTCAGTGCCCAACGATTTCTAAAGGCTTTTCCAAAATTTAGAAGTAAACCTTGGATCACAATAAGATACAATGTAGAGGGGAACTATATGCAACCTAACTATCACTTTAACATACAACTGATAAAGTTGATCTAGAGACAAATTATCTCGAATAGGAAAGAAATGAGAAGATTTAGTCAACTGATTAGCAATAACCCAGATTGAATTATAACCAAGATATATCTTCGGTAATCTCACAATGAAGTCCATAGATATATTTTCTCATTTCCACTTTAGCACCAGTAATGACTGTGTAACGCCCCGACCCCAGCTACCCAGAGTCGGTGCATTAATTACATAACATTGGCATGATCATGAGAAAGATCAAGTCTCGAAAGACCGATTAGTTTAGTAGCCTTGGAATAACTAGATACATCCATAAATTTTTACATTATATCATAAAAAAAAACATCTTGTCTTCATATCCCCTCATACTATCCCTGCAGGTCATTCATAAATTACTTCTTCATAATCCTGGAAAAAAAATAAAACATTGAAAGGGGTGAGCTCGGATGCTCAGTAAGGATAACATTATAGCAGAAGCTTTCATAAATAAGCATAAACACTTAAGGCAATTTATAACTAAAACAAAAGCCTTTTAAACTTGAACTTTAGCATAAAATGGCAAAGGTAAATTGAAATAATGTCATTTACTTACTCACATGGATATTCTACTAGTCGAATGATCACATGCAATATCAATAACCACTTTCATAATGATGGAATGCATAATGCCAGACTATCATAACCACATAGCCAAGGCCTCGTGCCAAGACTACAAATAAGATTTTGCCAAGGCCTTGTGCCAAGACACTAGTTTGTCTCATGAGACCTACCGATGCATCGAGGAGCTATAGCGGGCTCCACCCGTCACTTACTAAGTCCAATGCATTCCCATATGAAAAGGTTTAAACATAACGTAAACATTCGTATTAAACTAGCATACGAAATGTCAATACTTTCACCACAAACCATGAATGGTATAAAAATAGCACATCCACAGTCAAACATAATTCATTCGATACAATATGGAAGATTGTATTGTATCACATTAACCTCAATCAATAATAATGAAGGATGTTGACATAGATGAAAATAATCATCAAAACTATTTGAGAGAAATATCCCCCTTTTCTTGAAAACATTTAAAAGTCACACTATTTGTCAAGAAGCTATTTAAAAGTATATTTTTGAATCAAAGTGTCCCATACCACTTTGAAACTTTTAAAAGGAATTTTAATTTTAAAACTTTAATGTCCATATAAATAAATCCTTAAAACCATTTTTAAAATATGGACATTAATGAGCATGATTTAGAAGAATAATTCTTTAAAACATTTTAAAATGGTATTTTGGTTAGAGTTTCTAACCAAAAGAGAGACACTTGAATACAAATAATTGAGGTAATAAAAACATTGTAATATCATGAGAATAAAGGAATTCATGATATACTATGTCAAAGTACATTATATACACCACATAAAAGTGATTTGGTGTATATCATCAAAGAAGTCTCAATGGAATGTAAATTGAGATGAAATTTCTCAAAAAGGTTGTATCCTTAGGTTAAGGATAAATCAATGACATAATTATGTGTGACAAATATAAATACACTAAATATGATTGGATATTCAGTGTAAAACAATCAAAGGACATTCACACATATTCTTGTAAAAACAATACCAACGAATTGGATGTTTAACTCAACAAATGGAGAATGAGTTAAAATTACTCTTATCAAATTCATATCAATGACTTGAGAATTACCAATGGAGTGATTATGTGTACCAAACTTCTATCCACAGGAAGGGGAGTGGAAATTATGACATAATCAAATGAATAGTGATTCCACACATAATCTTGGGGTAATATAATCAATGAAATATGTGTAAAGCCAAATGAGTGGAAATTGAAATCTCAAATTCCCTTATCGATTAGGTAACTTACGAAACATACACCCATGAAAGAAGTATCATACCATGATGATGTAAATACCCATAAATTAAAGTATATTACACAATGAATACGATCATGGGCAGTACACATACACCACATGCAATAATTAAGTGGTGATCAATGGAATTCTCACGGAATTAAAAGTGAGATAAGAAAACCCTTACATTGTACTTTTTCCTTGGTCGATGGTAGGTTTACCTCCTTTAATTTAGGTAACTCACTTTGGTTGGAACCAAAGGACTTCTTGAAATGCTTTCTGCCTAAGGGGAAGCTTCAAGGAGGAGGAGAGGGATGTGGGGAGCTTAGTTGGGCAGAGTTTGGATGAGCCAAGTGGCTTGAGAGGTGTGAGAAATGAGTAGAAGTGGTCTCCTTTTATAAGGGAGAGGAGGGGCTCTTTAGGAAAGTGTGAAAGTATTACTTTATAATATATTTGTATTCGGTTTATAATGGTCCAAAAATCATTGAGGTCGAATATAAGATGATTCATATTCTAAATAACATCAACCAATAAGAATTGGACAGGTTTTAGATAATATTTTAATCATTATAATCTTATTTATTTAAATGATTTATTAATGAGGTAAACGTTGCATCATTATTGTGTCATTAATAATTTAAATTATTTGATGTCTAAAAATTATAAATAAAATATCATTATGTAGGAAATCTTTTTAGCTTTCTAATGAATATTTATAATCTAAAATCCAACATGTATAACCCTATGTAAAAATTGTTCTTCTAAAAGATGTAAGCTTATGCCATTTTTATTTTTATTTTAACTTTATTAATATAATGTGTCATTATCACTTACAAGTGGATCCATGGGGTCCCAAAACAGACCCAAAGATGCCCATGGTCGACCATGTATCAACCAATAGGGTTAAGACACGTTTTAGGGTAATTTAGTATTATTATAATATTATTTTTTAACCCTTATTTACCGGATTTACCCTTAACCATGGTAAATAAAATATTTACCGCAGTAATTATTCAAAATGTCTAAAAATAAAAGTTACCTATTTACACAATTTGAACATCCTGATTCCAAATATGGAATCCATTTTTCTAAATTCAAAACACAGAAGTGGCAGAAATTAATTTAAAATTAATTCCCGTTGTCAAAACAAAAAGCGTGTTTTTAAGAGATAATAACTATCAAAAGATTGACACTTGTTTATGTTCGGTTTAATTGTAAAATTATGTCCAATGACCAAAATTATATTAAATGGTAAAAATATATTCTAAATATACTTTAAAACCACTCAAATTCATAATTTATCACTATTAATTATTTTGATTAAAAAAGTTGTTTTTAATTAAAATTTAGTAATTTTTACTATTCATCAAAATATGAAAGTTATCCGAAAAGTACCAAAATTTCACCTTAGGCTAAATTTGATATTCCGAATCCAAAAATGAAGTCCATTTTGAAATATAAAATATATATAATTTCAAAAAATTAAGTATTACTATTCATAACGGCTAGTTTGATCGGTTGTGGTGTGTGTTAAAACTCGAAGTTGCGTACAACACACGCTACTGTTTTATTCAAAGGAAAGCGTACCGTGGAAGCTTGGAATGTTTTATTTTAAATTTTTTGATGTCCCCATTTAGTCAAAAGGTTTAAAATATTGTATCTAAAAAGGGTTCACTATTAAAATTTGGTAAAAGTGCAATATTGAAAATGAATTTTTTCTTACATTATGTCTAAGAAACTCATAATATGGATTCTAAAATTATAAGGATTATATAAAGTTTAAAATTTAGTTAACACTATTCATAACCTCTTTTGAACAGCCTGTTTGGTAAGTCATGGTGCGATTGAACTTGGTGTTGCATGTAGTGAAAGTTATTGAATTATTTTGAAAAATAACACACTATAAAATCTTGGGGTGTTACAGACTGAATCACCCCTCTCAGTAACTACCACTCGTCTTTAACCTACTGAAAATTCAAACACTTCATGGTAAAATCAGCAATATCTCTTTTCATTCCATCCCACCAGTAATATTCCCGAAGATCTTTGTACATCTTATTACTGCCAGGATGAATTGAAAACAGAGAACTGTGAGCTTCACATAACAACTCACTTTTCAATTGTGAATCACAAGGCACACATAATCTTTTCCCAAACCTCAAAACACAATCATTATCAATGTTAAAATCAAGAAACTTACCCTTCTGAACCAACTCTAGCTTTTTCTGCAACTCACTGTCTTTTTTCTATGCTTGATTTATTCTATTTGATATAGATGATTTCATTGACACCAGAAACAAAACAAAAGAATTTTCTACACCAAAAACTTCTATGCCAAAGTTCATAAAATCAAAAACTAAACGATCTCATTCCAAACATATAATGGTTAATGAATCATTACTTTTTTGACTCAAAGCATCTTCCACTTTATTTTCCTTTCCTGGATGGTAATGAATCGTGCATTCATAATCCTTGATTAATTCCCATCATCTCCTCTATCTAATGTACAATTATTTTTCAGTGAATATATACTTAAAACTTTTGTGGTCAGTATATATTTTATATTTTACTCCATACAAATTATGCCTCCATATTTTTAAATCAAAAAAAACAGCAGTTAATTCCAAATCATGTGTAGGGTAATTTAACTCATAAGGTTTCATCTAATGTGAAACATAAGAAATTACCTGATCATTCTACATAAGAACACATCCAAGTCCTTTCAACGAAGCATCGCTGTAAATAACAAACTCACCATTTCTAGAAGGTAGTTCCAAAATGGCAGTATTCACCAATCATCTTTTTAATTCCTGAAAACAATCATCACATTCTTTTGTCCAAAGGAATTTAACACATTTTCGAGTTAACTTAGTCATTGGACTAGATAATAGTATAGAATTCTCAAAAAACCTCTGATAATAACCTAACTAACCAAGAAAACTATGAATCTTGGTTATCTTTGTGGGTCTTGGCCATTCTTCAACAACTTTTGTTTTAGCATGATCAACTGTTATGCCTTTTTTTTTTAATAATGTGACCAAAGAACGAAATTTTCTGTAACCAAAACTCACACTTGATTAATTTATAAAAGAATTTATTTTCATTTACGGTTTGTAAGAAAACCATTAAATGACTTTAATGTTCCTCTTTACATTTGGAAAAACCAAAATATCCTCAATTAACACAACCAAAAACTTATCCAATAAATCATGTAAAATTGTATTTATAAGATCCATGAATACAGTAAGTGGATTGTTTAAACCAAAAGGCAAAACTAAAAATTCATAATGGCCATATCTAGTATGAAACACGGTCTTCAGAATGACTTCTTCCTTTACTTTGAAATGATGGTACCCCGAACTCAAATCAATCCTTGAAAAATACTGATCTCCTTGAAGCTGATCAAACAAATCATTAATATGAGGCAAAGGAATCTTGTTCTTAAAAGTGATATTATTCAATGCTCTATAATCAATGAAAAGTCTCATTGAACCATATTTATTTTTAACAAATAAGACAGGAGAACCCTATGGTGATATGCTAGGTCGAATGAAAGCTTTATCTAATAACTCCTGTAATTGATTCTTTAACTCTATAAGTTCATTTTTAGCCATTCGATAAGGGGGTTTTGAAATTTTATTAGCATCAGGAACTAAGTAAACGGTAAATTAAACTTCCCAGTCAGGTATAATACTAGGCAATTCATCAGGTAAAACATTAAGGAACTCATTTAACACATGAATATCATTAACCTCAACAATTTCTTTATTTTCAACAATATGTTCAAGGTAACATTAATTTTCATCTTTTATTAGTTTCTCAGCTTCCTGATATGTTACCAAAATCAAGGGTTCATTCTTGTACACAAACTGAAAATCTCTCTGAAAAGAAACCTATTTAGCTCTGCAGTCAATATTAGCATGTTAAACAGAAAGCCAATCTATTCCCAAAATAACATCAAACACTAATAGAGGAAAAACAATAAGGTTTGCAGGTAGATTCTTCCCACACAGAAGGACTAGAATGTTCTTATAATTTATGTTTATCTCAACATTTCCCCCAGGTGTTTTTACTATAAGTTTCATATTCATATCTTCATATGGAATTTCCAATTTTTTAGAAAAATTCTCAGAAATGAAAGAGTGTGTAGACCCTGAATCAAACAACACATTAGCATAATTTGAATATACAAATAGTGTACCTGATACTGATTCATTTGATGGACCAACATCTATTGAAATAGTTGCAAAGGATTTTACCACCCCTTTCTACTTGTAGTCTGGATGTTTTCCCTCAGTTGTGTTCTTTTTTGGACACTCATTTGCATAATGACCCATTTCATTACACTTAAAACAATTTACTAACTTTAAATATGATTTTGTCTTACCATTAACCTGAACATTTTTAGTGCATTTTAGAGCCTTATTTCCCATTTTACCACATCGGTAGCACTAAAAAAAATTCAAAATACATTCCCCAGCATGATTTTTACCACAATTTTCAAAAACTATAAATTTAAGTTTCTTACCATCATAATTTTTTGAAGAGTTCTTCCCTTTCATCTTCCACCTCGACCTCTTGTTCTGTTGTTTTTCAAAGAACACCTAATCATCGGAAAAATCCATTTCCACCTTCTCCCCACAATGAACAATTTTTTCATAACTTTCAAACTCATGAGATGATAAATCCCTTTGATACATTGAATTTAATCCTAAGTAAAAATGGTTGATTTTACTATCAAGATCTCGTATGAAATTTGAAGCATAAGTTGCGAGCCTAGTGAATTTTGCTTCATAAACAGCCACCGAGTCATTCTCCTGCCTCAATTCCAGGATTTTTTTCATTCTAATACAAACCACCTTAGGAAAATATTTCTCATGAAACATACCTTCAAATTCATACTAATTAATAGCATAAATCTACTCACTATCCCTGATATTTTTCCCCATCAACCACCACTGATCAACTTCACCTTCAAAATGGTAAACAACAAGAATATCCTTTTGATGTTCTGAACAACCCATGACATCAAAAATCTTTTCCAGTGCTTTAATCCACCCTTATTCTAGCACTGGGTCAGATGATCCTCTGAATTATGGGGGATGTAGCCTCATTAAATGCTCCACTACTGCATGTTCCTCTATGGTTGATCTGGATAATCTCATGCATAGATACCACCACCATTTATAGCCCGATTCAACTGTTCTATCACCATAAAAAACTGTTCAGTTTCGATTCCGACCATCTCATGTTGCTTATTTTGAAGGTTGTCTTCCTCCTGATGTTGTCCCAACATAGCTTCCATGTTTCCTCTATGGAAAACCATTCTGATCACAGAAATATCTTAGGCGAATCAATATGGTAATATGTAAATTCTATATCCTTTCAATATAAATTAATTTGTGGATATGAATTTAACAATACTCTAACTCCAAAAGTTATCTAAACCGACCTCTGATACCAACAATAAGGACTCGACCATAAACATTACATATTATTTAATTGAAGGGATAATTCACATTGATCATTTTTCAGGTTTATAGTTTTAGAGAATTAAGTCATAACTTTTACATAACATCATAAATATTAGGTATAGATAGTTCTACTCAGTATCCATATTTTTCATAAAAAAACTCTTAAAAAAAGAGTCATGTCTAGTTCCATGTCTTAAAAAGAAAGGCTTTTCCTTGATCCCATCCTTGACCCTATTCATCTTTAATTTCTGTGAAAAACATTTTAAAACGTTTGATGAGCATAAAAAGATCAGTAAGGGTTATAAAATGAGAAATAAATCACTAGTATATAAATATATACAAAACATAAACTCTTTTACTTACCACATGAAAACATAAGATTTATGAATCACACATAGAAATCATAAATCATAAAGGCAACTTATGGCATCCATAACATACTTAAATTGTATCTATCACAACTACCTAAGTAGTTACTTTGGAATACCCATCATAGTATATTCCCTAAATCTGTTAGGAAAAAAAATTTATGTTTACCTCTGTCTCGTTACCCAATGCATTGGAGAGATATCTCGGGCTCACCCGCCCTAGGTTTATCACGGAACCACCCATATACGTAAATAATGACCAAGAACCATAACATATTCATAACACATAAAACAAACATAAAGGAAATATGAAATTTCCACATTTCAATAAAAATATATAATTTAAATATATTGACATAATGAATCAATTATCAAAACTGTTTTCAATACCAAAATACCTAAAAAGTATATGGTATTTATTTTCATTTAAAAAAACACAACGGCTTGTTAAGGAAGCCAAAGATCAAATAATACTCGCGGTGGTGGAAAAAGGTCATTGTCACCACTTATGTTCAAAAAAATACCTTTTTCATTTAGTAAAACGCTTCATATAAAAATATTCTCTTTGAATGAAATAAAAAATCAAAGGGGTTTATACATAGTATAAAAGAAAGTCGTGTATTAAAACAAAATATGCCTCAATGAAAAGAGATTGAGACGAAGCCCATTACAATGATCATTTGGTATATAAAATAGATCTATTATGTTTATTCACTATAATTTCACATAAAGAAATTATAAATACAATATAGGACATAATCATAGCATGGCATAATCAGAAATTAGAAGATTTACCCAAAGAATGCAAATTGGGTTAAGAAGTTCCCTTACCTCGTGTCTGACTTGACCCGTTCATTCTTTAATCTTTTAAATAATAAACTAAAGATAATTTATACTTTATTAAGATCCTTTTCATGTTTATTATTCATTTTATATCACTTATTACCATGTTATAAACGTTTTTAATCATTTAAGTTAGTAATGATTGTTTTTTCAATATTTGGTACTTGAGTAAAAAATGAACACCTTATAATTACAAGTTGTCCTTGTGGTCAATAGTCTATTATCTCCAGAATTATATTCATGATTTTGATATCATATACATCATATATATCTAGTATATATATATAAATGTATTTATAATAGTACATAACATTTTGGAGATAAGAAATGAAATGCACTGTTCAGGGAGACGGTAAGCCGTACGTACGCATGAACACTTCTTTCATTTCTATTTCATACTTTAATGGAATTAAAACATAATGATAAATAGGTATATTATAATTCCAGTATAATATCATATATAATATCATTAACTCTATTATTTATACATCCTACATAAGTCTTTAACGAGTCATATCACTCTGAGGGGGTGGTAGTCCGCACTTCCTCAAATTAAATTATCACGTTTACCCATTATGGAAACCATAAAGGTAGGATATAAATGGAAAATACAGAAACATAAATAAAACATAAACATAATATATATCATATAGAAATAAAGTTTCATCTTAAAAGCTACCATGAGATGCGGTATTAGATAATCGAACAATCATCATTTCGTGAGGCATTAGTTTACCATCCACGGAAACAGTATGTTCTTCAACCATTAGATGGAGGTGTGTGTAATTGAAGTTATAATCCATCTCATAACTACATCATAGTATATTTAAAATACTGGTTTTGTTATAAAATAAAGGAATAAAAAGATTTTAGGGGCCAGAGAATTAAAATAAAAGAAAAAAGTTAAGAGGAATAGTTACCTTTAATTTGGGTAACTCCCTTTGGTTTGAACCAAAAGGACTTTTTAAAGTGACTTATTATTAAGGTAAGGCTTCTTGGAGTAGTATAGGGATCTTGAAATATTATTTTTGCAGGGGTTGGATGAGCCAAGGGGCATGAGAGGTGTGAGGAATGAGTAACAAGTGAGGGATTTTTATAAGAGGAGGAGGGGCTCTATAAGAAAGTGTGAAAATATTATTTTATTATATAATGATATTCAGTTTATAAAGGTCCAAACCTAATTATAGTAGATTATAAGATGACTCATGGTCGAAATAAAATCATACAATAAAAATTGGACAGGTTTTGGATGTTATTTTAATATTTATAATCTTATTTATTTAATTAATTTATTAATGAGGTAAACACTGCATCATTATTATTTCATAAATAATTTAATTTATTTTATGTCTAAAAATTATAAAACAAATACCATGATGTAGGAAATCTTATTATATTTTCAATTAATATCTATTCTCAAAAATATAACTTTTATAACCCCTTGTAGAAATTAATTTCCTAAAAGATATTTGTTTATGTCATTTTTGTCTTGACATTAAGTTAATTAAAATAAAGTGTCATAATCACTCTTAAGTGGCTCCATGGGGTCCCAAAATCATCCCAAATATGACCATGGTCGTAAATGACTCAACCAATAAGGTTATGACAAGTATTATAGTAATTCTGTATTATTATGATATACTTTTTACCTTGAATTACCCATTTACCTTTGACCGCGGTAAATAAAAGTGAAAAGTTACAATTCACCAAAAATTATTTCCATCTCATTGAATTGAATTTTACTTACTAATAACAACCATGTATGTCGTATGTTCAAAATTCATTCCCCAGAAGCAGTAAAATTTCATTTAAATGAAAATGTCAGTTTTTAACTACTACTTAGTGGTTTCACTATTCATAAAAAATTCATGTTTTTTAGAAGACTACCAAAAATTCAGCCTAAGATATATTTGATATTCTAAATTAAAAAACGATTTCTATTTTAAGAAATTCAAAACATAGAAATTGGATTTATTAATTTAAAATTAATTCACGTTGTCAAAACAAATAGCATGTTTTTAAGAAATAATAACTATCAAAAGATCGACACTTGTTTATGTCCAACTTCAAAGTGAAATTAATTACAATGACAAACATTGGATTAATTGGTAAAAATATATTATAATTACACTTTATAACCAATTAAAAAGATAATTTATCCATATAAATAAATTAGATTAAAAGGCACTTTTGAATTAAAATACAATATTTTTCACTATTTATTAAAAAAAGAACTTTATCAGAAAAATACCAAAAAATTACCCAAAGTAAATTTTGATATCCCAAATCTAAAAAAGAATTTTATTTTGTCAAATATAACATATAAAAATGACAAAAACATGATTTAAAGAGGTTTCACCATCAAAAGGAGGTAAATCAACCTTTTAGTGAATATTAGAGTATTTATGCTTAAAATTAGATTCATTCATATTTTAAGACCCTAAATTTTATTGGATAAATGTAAAAACATTTAACAAACATGAATAATCATATTGTATTTAGTTTTATTAATTCCTGCTAATACAACGGTTAGGTGTTAACTACTATTTAAAATAATAATATCATATTATTAATGTGCAATGTATAATTTCAAAGAATCTCGTTGTTGTGTATCAGGTAAGCCATAGAACATAGAATCTCCTTTAAAGTAAAATTAATATTTAATTCACAAATAATAGTAAATATGAAAATGTATTATTCTTTATTTACTTGTTATGTTACAATATGCCATATAAAAAATTAATACATTAAGTCAAAATAATAAATATAATACTAATGTACTGCTAAATAAATCATAGAGTGTTTTTATTTGAAATTAATATAGAAATAAGTGGAAGAGATTAGGAAAATTATTAAAAAATATAACAAAACCATAACCTATTAAAATTGTAACTTATTTTCTATGACACTAAAATCCACAAATTCTAAGATTTATGTTACTAATGGATATAAATAATGATTATAAGGGGCTTACAAGTGGTAATATTAGTAGTTTTTTGTCTTTGGTAAGTGATATTGAAGTGTTTTTGCAAGGGGAGGGGGATGGAGTAGTTATACTTTTGGGATGTATATTTTCCAGTTAAAATATTTAATAAAAATTAATTTACAAGGAAAAAATTATAATTGTGATATTACTAAAATTTTATTTAATATTAAATTAAAAAAATGATTTTACGAAATTTAAATATTTCCAAAAACTAACTCACTAGATTATTATAATAGAATGTGTAAAAATTCATAATTTTTATTCTACTTGAATATTTTATAATTTTATAATTATAGATCACTTTTTTGGTTTCAAAAATATGTTTATTGATTTTAAATGACTGATTTTTTTACTAATTGAGGTATTGTATGAGAATCATGTTATATAATGTATAATTTTGTCATTACCTATTGCATAATCTAATTAAAATACACCAGCTATGTAAAAACTATATTCTTTACTATACATCAAAAAAACTAAATTACTTTATAAAATCATCAAAAAATAACTCTTATAAAATTGGGATGTTAATATCTAAAAATTAAGTTCATTTTATCTAAATAATTTTTTGATATAGGTAATTTTAATTATTAATATAAAATTTATTATTTTTATGAAATACATTAAACTATAATTTATTAACAATGTGATTCTCATTCTAGTGAGTTTTAAATTATATTATTCATTTTATGGAATTAAAATATTTATATTTATTTTAATTTATCAAGATAAATATTATTTATATTTCCTTTTTTTTCTTTTTATTGATTACTATTCCAATGGTTATAAAATTATTTATAACGGTCAGGTTACTATTCCTAATGTCTTGGTTAATATTCCATTGGTCTTAGTACAATTCTAATTTACATATTACATCTTATAAATAGAGTTTAAAAACTTAATTAAATATTTACCTCAATACCTATCATTATTCTACATCACTCATTTCTAAAATTTCGATTGGATTACTACTGTTCTACAGCTTTATCACAATGTTTTTCACAAGTGTGATATTTCATAGTGATCAATTTGATCCATACATTCTAGTTCTATTTATTATTATTATTTTTATTATCATGTTGTACTAGTTTCTACTCTCAGGGATATATTTATTTTTTAAATATAAATCTCCTTAGTAGTGAAATAATTCAATAATATTTGCATGTATTTAAATTTAATTATATAGATAAAAAATTATTTATTTAGAAGGAATGTTAAATATTTATAAATTTTTCAAATTTTAAAATTAATGTGTTTTGGTGTTTTGGTTTATCTCCCCATGTTAAGTGGGGTTTTCTCATTACTTCTTCTATATTTTTTCATTGTGATATTAAATTCTCTTATTGGAGAATGGGATTTTCATCTTATCCATTTTTATTTATGATGAATTTTTTCGAATTATCATGACTACTTATAATTAGGTGTTTTTTTAATTAATCTATGAAGGATAAAAAAATAAACTAAAGGAAAATTTAATGGGAATTGGTTATTCTCATATAGTCTATATAAATTCATGTCATTTTCATATACAGGGAATTCATGGTTTAGTTTTTCTATTGTGATGCCATTTTTTCTAATATTGAAATTTTTTAAACACAATTAATAACATGATAACAACATAATGTTTATAATAAATTAGGGTATCAGAAATTATGAAATTTTTAATGTTTTTATTATTCCAAAATTATTAAATAATAATATAAAAACAATAAAAAAGAGTATATTTGAATTGTTTTATTGACATAATTATTTTAATTTGGTTCTATTTTTCATTTTATTATTATAAAAATGATAGAGGAGTATCTGCTAATATGTTTGGTTATTGGTATCAAGGATACACTTTTTTTCAAATGTAGTGAAAGTGGATTGTGTGTGTGTTGTTCTTGTGATGGTGGATTGGCATATTTTTTATGGAACATAAATGGTTGGTGTTGTGATAGAGGAGGAATTTATTTTTTTGGTGGAAATTATCATAAGATAGATTGGCGGTTTATTTTATATTGGTAGATTTTGAAAAGGGTTTTTTAATTTTTACCCTTAAAAAAAATTGATACAGACAAAACTAAAATTTCATATATATTTATAATGTTGGAAAAGTATATCGAGTTTGATGAAAAGTAATATGGGTAAAATGTGATAAATAAATGTATTGTAAGAGATAAATTGATGTAATATGTTATGAAATAATTAATATGAAGTGACCAAAAAATGTGAACCATTAATTTTTTCATGATGCTGGGAAAATGGTAATTGCATTAGTTATGTAAAAATTGTTCAGTGATGGTGTGGTTTGAATTTATTTTTGTATAGTTTTATAAGGGGGATTTAGTGGGTGAATGTTTGTTTGAAGAAACATTTTCATGTTGAGTGACGTGTTATGAGTAGATCTATTGGTTGGGTATATGTGAAACTATTATATTTTCTGTATTTCCATGTTATTTATTACACAATACCACCTAAGTTGGGTAAACTTATTGAAGACCATATGGATTTGGGTTATGGGTTTTTTCACTAATATCCATGATTTAGGGTGAAGTGGTGATTAATTTCTCATTCTATTCACACTATCTCTAGTACATATAATGTTTGTGATTGAAATACGTTATATTTTAGGGTATCTAATGTCTTGAGGATAAAATGACTATAATGTGGTTATGGTGTATTCCATGGCGGGGGATGTTCATGGTAGGAAAATGGAAAAAGGTTCATTCCCTTCATGATCATGTACCCTAGCTGATGTATATGTGATGTTTGATTATGATGTTTTGATATTAAATGTTTTAATTTTAATGGAATAATGATTCTATATGGTATGCAAGGATAGTGATGATATGATTGTGGCAATTATATAGATGTGTGATTGTGTTTATGTGGATATAGAATTTGGGGTAGGATATTGAATATTTTATTGGGACATGTGAGTAACTAGATGAATGGTGGAATTTTTTTAGGGAAAAATCTTGATATATAATTCATTGATAATATCATACTATTAATTGATGTGATATTGAGAGGGATATCCTTGGTGAGGTTGGGTGATAACAGAATAGATTTAAGTTCATTTTTTTCTTATTCAGTGAGGAATTTAAATGAGTGTTCTATATTTTATTTCACGATTTCTGGAATGGTCCTACTATGTATAATTTTATTCTCACACCTATGTGTGTGTGTGTGTTTATTTGTTTGTGTAACACCGTGATATTTTGTAAGGAATTTCATATTAAATAAATAATGGGTTAAATATATATTTTTACAAAAAAAATAGATATAAACGAACAATGATATATTTTATATTGATGAAAATTTACAATGTAAGATAACCATAATACATTTTAAGAATAAAATATAACAAATAATTTAGAGAAGTAAAATTTCAATATATCCATAAGTAAATAGAAATTCCATGAACGTAAAATCATTGTCCACATAATTTTCCATTATGATCATAACACTAATTGAAACTCTAGAAAATGGAAAATCATTATAAATATTATAGATATGTTATGAGAAAAGTAAATGAATAGTTATAGTGATGAATGTTGGTCTCTATATGGGAATGGAATATGACCATTATATAGAGGGTCATTGGAAATATTTTATAATAAATATAGTCATTAGGTATATTGTTATTAGGTATGTGTGTATCAAATAGGTATATTAAATTTGTGAAATGTTTAGCAACAATTTGTTATAATATAATATACAATTTATAAATACACCAAAAAATAGACATAAAAAGGTAATGTTTAATTAAAATATTATATTATAAAAATATATTTTGTTTTTTACATATAATAATATTTATTCATATTATTTTTTTTTTTTTGTTATTTTTTTGTTGAGTAATTAATTACTTTATGGAGTTTCACCCCATGGATGAAATTTTAAAACCACTCTACTTTTTGTGGTGAGGACTCCTTAATTTTTTCAATGCAATTATGATCTCATTAAATTGAATTTGATAGGGACTATATGCTATTTTAAGATAATTTAGGAGGATTTTTACCCAGTGATTTAGGTTTTTTAAAGTTAGAGTGGGGGCACAAAATTAGTTCATGGTTTTCCCTGACTACACCCCTAATCCATGAATCTTGAAAAGGGTAGGATCATAGATTATAATACCATGTGAAGGGGGCCGAGAAACAATACATGACTATAAATTCTAGGGCTTGGATTCCACACAATAGTGCTCCAATCTCAGTTGGCCAGAAGTCCTCAAGTGCATCTCTGCAAATTCAAGAGGCTTCCAACTAGCAGTGAGGGCATATGTGTGAAAGTTGGGAGTATATTCCCTCATCACTGGAGTATACACAAAGGAATATAAATATCAAAAAGATTCATAAGTATTAAATAAATCATAATTTCAATACAAGAATGAAATGAATATAAAACTAGCCATAATTTTCTTATATACAATGATGCATATAGCACGTGTACATAGAAAACATCTAAAATAGGTCCCCATAAATACAGTGAAATCCATGTATAAAAAATGAAAAAAACCAAAAAAGGTATCATAGTAGTATTTTGAGACTCATCTTGGTCATATGCTCCAATACTCCCAAGTAAAAAATCAACAACCTATTTTATGCTTATTTCTCCAATCATATCCTGAAACTATATAATCTATTTGGGTCCCCATGGGAGGCCCAAATAGGGTGTGAGCTAAACATCCCAGTTGGTAGCCACCAATAAACCTTTACAGTTCCAATAAGCACAATGAAATACTATAAACATGTTTATGAAATTAGTAATATATGTGTTAATTCCCATGGAATATAACCACTAAAAACAACTAATACTGAAAATCATATCAAGTCTCCCTACAACAAGTGTAATAACATAATATAATATCTATAAGAAAAAATAATATACAATATGGCTTAGCAGTAATCCTATATGTATCCTACTCCAAATACTTTTCCATAGAATTAAACTATAACAATACCCCAAATCCATATTGTACAAATAATCATGTCATAAATTCCACAATTGTACCATATAAAAAAGTAATCACATTCCCACGACCACACAGTAATACAAAAAAGTATCAGAGCATGATGTTTTGGGTCTATGGTGTCGTAGATCAAGGAAACCAAAATGAGTTCCAGGAGAATTGAAATTGGAACTTAGTATACACACTGCTTGGATTCCTATGAACATGTATTCAAACATGTCGTACATGAGTCTAATCTGTCTATAACAAATGGTTATAAAATCCAAATCCATCCCATTAAATCAAGACCTAAAAATAATAACTACTCAAGGAATCCACTACGGCATTCCAGATCTAAGGACACATGTTCATAGAATCTATACAAACATTCATTAATTTAATACCATTTAACAATTAAATTTGAAGATGAGTCTACCAAAACATATAATCAATTACATTCAATTCCATTAAATGACTATACCCCTAATATAATACATTTCAAACAATTATATATATTTTGTATACCCACTCATGTTTTCCATTCCCATTTAACCATGTCACATTGATATAAACACCCATTTATCACCATTTTCCATTAATCATTTCATGTGGGTATACCCAATCATTAATCACAATTTACTATTTAATAATCCGAAATGCATTTAATGTGTATAACAACTCATATAAACAATTACACATTTAACATAACCCACTTGATCAATTCAAGAAATAACCAATTCAAGATGAACATTTTCTAACAAGGTAAAGGATAAAAATCCATATCCTAATCAACCCATTCAACTAATTCAATTTATAATTGGATTATATGGAAAAAGAAATCTCAGAACACATCCCTTGAGTGGTTTGACATGGAATTACCAAGTAATATTTATGAAATACACCCAAAGTGTGATCTTGGGTGGGAAAAAAACTATCAACTCATCTCAAAAAACAAAAGGGAATATTAAATATGTATTATTTCATATAAATAAATTTAACATTCCAATTTAAAGTTCACACTAGAATGTTCGATGGGAGGAATAATGACTGAATTCTCTAGAAAGCACCACATACTGAAAGAAAATCATAGACCACCTAACATAGCCTGGTAGTTGAGTGATCATAAATTATCATGTCCTTATTCAAGTCAATTATAGAGAAAACTAATCAATGGATAAATAATAAAAAATTATAGAATATAAACCTTATTCCAAATAGAATAATAGAAATCAAGAATAATTGAAATGTCTATAAAGATAAAATTATCTTACTGAGATTGATGGAAAGTTACTGACAAGGAAAGAAACAGAGTCTGGATCAGCAACTGGGAGAAAATCCTACCACTTGGCTGCCATGGGTGGTGTTGTGTGTAAGATACAGGTGATATAAGGATCTGTCAAAATTTATAGGCCCCCACCTATTATTAAAAAAAATACTTAGGTGTTTACATGATGTGTAAATTCATTACACAACATGTAAATCTTGGGTTCATCCCTATATATAAACACCTTACATGGGGTGAAATGACATGGCCATAAAATTACATGTTGTGTAATTAAAAACACATTATGTATTAACATTGTGCATCATGTAATTAGCCTATGAAAAAAAACCAATAACCTATTCCTTCACAAAAACATCACAACTGGTCCACATCCCAACATAGGATCAAATCTAAAAAGAAAGTAATGGAAACATTCCAATGGAAACAAAAATAATATGTACTTCCAAAATACCCAAGAACATACAATCTCCACCCTTAAATAAATTCATCCCTAAATTACACTATGATGGGTGGTCATGATTCATCTAAGAATAAATTTTGCCACTAAGCACATATGTCAGCCTCTAACTCCCATGTCTCATCTAATGAACGGTTGTGCTTCCATAGCAACCATACTAGAGGAACCAGCCAGCATCAGAGAACCTTAAGGCCCCTATCTATGATACAAATATGATGATACTAAATGGATGCATCAACCTATTTATTAAAATACATAAATGAAACGTATGTGATGTGTCTAAATGATAGAGGTGTAGCTATGTTACATGGAAGATATCATTCCTGGATCAGTACCTATGAGGTAACTGAAGCCGATATGCTACCAACCAAACTCTATAAATAATATCGAATAGCCCAACATATATTAGTTAATGCTTATTTTTTCTTTTAATCCATTAGTCTCCCAACCCTGGTGAATAACACAAAAGACCCAATCCCTGAACTCAAACTCAACATTTCATCTTCGGTGATTGTCAAAAGATTTCTGATTAGATTGTGTAAAATCCATCCACTTTGAAATAAAACGAACCTACTCAAATGTATCCCCCATGAGATGTGTTCTCAATAAATATGCCCCACCTGCCTCTAGCATTGACAAGGTTGAATGGAATGGCCTATTGTACAAATCCTTGTAAGGTTCTATCTTGATATTTTTCTGATAACTATTATTGTTAGTGACCTAGACAAGGGGTATATTAAAATACCAAGATCCACCAAAATCTTGAAGTCGTGCTCACAACATCTCATCTAGAATGTGAATTGTACATTCTGGCTAGCCATTAGTCTGAGGGTTGTATGTTGTTCTTAGAAGAACCTATGTACACAGTTCCCTCTGGAAACTCTTCCATAAACAAGTTCTAAAATGGGCATCCATGTCCAAATTGATACTTCACAGGACCCTATGAATTCATAATGTCTCTTAGATATACAACCTCACATGATCATTAAAATTGAATGTATCCTTAATAAACACAAAAATATAAACCTTCATGAGTCTATAAATAACAACCCACACATCATCGTTACCTTGATGTGGCCTTCGTAACCCAGTCACGAGATCCATCACAACATTATTCCATTTCCACTCATGAATAGGTAACTAGTATAAAATCTTGTTTGGTCATTGATATTCTACATTCACCTGCTGATAGGTGGAACACCTAATAACAAAACCATCATTCTCTCACTTCATATAAGGCCCCCATTACTAAAAACTCATGTCATGGTAAATCTTATTGAATCGTAGATGCATTGGCCAATAAAAACCCTGAAACACCCATATTAGGTCCTCACTTATATCCCCTAGAACCTAAACACATCCATGTATTTGTTGGAACTTCTTCTCACCTATGATTCAACTAGGATGTGGATCCTCAACTACCACACTCACCTATAATATTCAGCACTTAGAATCCAATAGTTACATCATCCTCACTATATCCAAAAGAGTAGTGGTCACATATATTGATGATAGATACATCTTCCCCTGACATCCATGCACCTACAAATTCATCTTAGAAAACGATTCCATAGGCTTCCACTCACTACTATACTACTACACTTCCTATATTAGATTTATCCTACTCAGTGCATTGACCAAGAATTTTCCTTTAGCAAGCTTGTAGGAAAGATCATTGTCAAAATCTTATAGTTACTCAACCCAAATTTTCTACCTCAGATTCAAGTTACACTGTGCAAGATTATACTTGATTCTGTTGTAGTCTGTGCACACCACAAAATGTTGTCTGAGTAAGTAATTTATTTAATAGTGAAAAGTGAAAACAACCACATCTAACTCATGATTGTGTTTCAAGTAGTTCCACTTGTGTGGACTTAACTTATGAGACTCGTATGCTATGACCCTTACCCCATTCACCTACACTGCTCTGAGTCTAATATCTAATGTACCACAATATCTTGTGTAGCTGTTTTCTTAATTTGGAAGTATCAAGACTGGTGCTGATGGAAACCTTCCTTTTAGATCCTAAAAGGATTTCTCACAATAATCTAACCGTGCGCTTGTCTCACCCTCATCATTCATGCCTATCATCAGTGATTTAAAACATGATAAGTCCTTTATGAAATTTTTGTAGTAAAGAGAAATCCCTAATAAACTTTTCATAATAATAAAATTATTGTGCTATCATAATGAAACTCATTCTATCACCTTATCTAGGACAACTATTTCTCTTATATCTGAGATGATGACACCATTCAAATGAATATAATCCATCCAGAAGAGGATATTTTTGAACATATTATATAAATAATTCAATCTTAGTGTATTAAAAATGATCTAAACATGGTTTTTAGGGTAATGTCTATTGTAATAATACACCATGATAACATCCCTAAAAATCACAAAAAAAAGAGTCATTGTTGGGACAGATCACATGGATTATCATTTCCATAAAAACATCTAGTGTGTTCATGAGGACAGATGACATAAATAGATTCTCATATTGACCATACCTATTTTGAATGGTTGTATGAGGTATGTCTGTAGGTAGAACATGTATCTGGTGATGTCTGAACATCAAATAAATTTTTGAGAACACCCGAGCTCATCTAAGTTGATCATATAATTCACCTATCTATGGAAAGGGTTACCAAATCTTAATCTTAAAATGGTTCAACATCTAATAATCCATGCATATCATAAAGGTTCCATCTGCCTTTTTGGGGAAAATGACTAGTGAATCCCATTGGGAAGTACTGGGTCACATAAACCCCATCTCCACCAAATCCTATAGATTCCTCTTATGCTCATGAAACTATATCATAGCAATCATGTATGGAGGAATGGATAACTATGCATCCCTTAGAACTAGCTTGATGGATAAATCCACAACTCTCTCAGGAGGTAAACCAATAAATTCATCCAAGAAAACATACCTAATGGAAACAACCACTAGAGGAACGTCTTCCTGACTCACTCCCTAATCATCCAAATAAAAACTAGCAATCTAGGATATCATCCCACCAAGCCCATGATGCTCTAGTCTAGCTCAGCTCACCTAAACTAGTTATTCACCCTTGTGAGTATACACTACACCCTCTAGTGATATGAAAGTCAGTATCTAGTTATAGAAGTCAATTTAATATTGATATACTATTGTCTAGTCTATCCTGAGTATGACATCAAACCCCATAATCTCAAGGATATGAAGTTCCTATATTAACTAACACCCAATAAACTTATGGGGCACTCCCTACCCGGGAATACTCCATCTATTCTAATACCAAATTGAGTTTCTATCTTTATAAAACTCTTAGAATGAAAAATAACATTACTAATTATTTTCAACAAAGTTTCATATATAAAAATACGTGTTTCACCTATATTAAAAAAATTGATTAAATAGTATATTATACTATGATTTTACCTCTCACAACATATGGTCTAACACCCTACTCCTTGGGGTTAGGATGTATAGACTATATTCGACATGTACCATGTCCCTGTAATGCAACCTCACTATGTGGAGTTGGTCCAATCTAATGTCTAGGTGTAACGGGTGTCTGGATACCCCTTCCATGACCACCACTGCTCCATCATGACTATATTTCACTACTCTAACCCCCTTTTGGTTACAGAGCTATGAAGAATGCTCTTATACCTAGTGTTGGAGCTGACCCATGCCACTAACATGTTGGGGGAAGGTCTTGAAAAACTATTCAAAGTTCCCCAAACTACTACATGATCAACGCTTGAATGGTTTGCGGTTGCACTGATTATTTATGTTTCCCCATATTCCATATTGATAATAAAACACTGATCTAATAGTATTCACATCATGAATTGAACTTATCCTGTGAGAATTCTCAAAATGGAAATTCTTCCTAATGGAGTTGAACCACTTGGTCGAGAGACAACACTTCTATGGTCTATTCCCTCAGATTATATTTGGTTCTATTTTATAATCAGCACCTATTTAAAAATATTCATGATAGAAGACAATCAGAAGACATTTACCCAATATTTCAAAGCATGTTTGAGACCTCCCTCGAAGCATCTCTCTCTCAACAGCCCATTAGTAAGGTATGTCAATGAAAAATGTTGTAGATCCATAAAGCATTCTAAATACTCCATAACATCGATCACACCCTACTTTAGCTATATAAAGTCACTATCCTACTCTACCTAGAGAGTCTCGGGATAAATGTAGCCTATAAAGTGGATCTAGAAATCATTATAACACATCTCTTGTAGCCTATCATCATGGTTCAATACATCCTACCAGAACTTTGATGGTCCGTGGGGAATATATGTCATGAGCTCCACCCTCCCCTCAAGTGGCATCTCAAGATGACCACATATCGACAATGTCATATTTAACAATAACTCGACATCCTATAGACCCCCATCCCCTAAAAAAGTGGGTGAGGCAACTTATAGAACATATTGGTTAGATGATAAATAGATAAACATCGTTGTTGTGTTCCCTAATAAGTACACATAACGCAATAAAATACCTCAATGAACTATGACACATAACATAGGTCTATAATACCATTCGGTGCTATGTATAACACTAAAATAGGATTTACTGGTAGCCCATGCCCCCTACATCTGGAGCATGGTCGTTGCCACCCTCCTGGCATACCACTATATTTTTTTTATGTTGGCATTCATCTACAAGGCAGAAAATACACCTTACAAAAATAACTGCATCAATGTTCCCAGCTCAAAGGTGTAGGAGAGGTCAAAACCCTCCTAAACCCAAGTCATAAACCATATCATGATCTTAAATCTATGACTATATAATGAACAATAACAAAAAACCATGATAGAATCTACCTCTTCCCCACTAAAATGGAGAGTCTAGGACATGTCTCTGTTTTCTATTCAAATACATTTTCATTTAAAATTTATTTCATTAAATGTATTTAACTGATGGTACATCATGTTCCAATCCATGAGGTCCCATAATACATCATGAACCAAAATTTGATGCCAATATAAATCATACCAAGTCTCATTCAAATATTATTAAACAAAAGGGTCAAAGGGTGCATCATTTCCAAGTCCATTAAGGACCATACACCTTATAAATTGAAAGATAACATCACTTCAATGTCCAATGAAAAATGTTTATCATAATATCAGGCACAAATATCATAGCACCAATTAAAATAGCATGTGTCAAGTAATGCATCCTAAATTTCATGGCACAATGTCTAGCATGTGATTTCTAGTAAGTTGCATCAATGATGCCTGAGATGGCATACCCTCATCTCCTTGGGTCGTAGTAGAAATAAAACCACAATCATATCAATAGAAACATAAAAACACATGTTCATCACAAAATGTTTAATTAAATCAACATTAATTGTAAAAATCTAGAAAATCAAAAATCGATTCGAGGTAATTTGGATTTTCCATACACTCAGGTTTGCTAAAAATGAGAAAAACTCATCATAAACTGAAAATCCTTCATATTCCATTCTATTTTTTCCAAATAGAAAATAAAATTAGAAAAGAACATTCTCTGATACCACTTTGTGACATCCCTTATCCAGATTCACTCAACAGTTCTCTGAGCCCAGTTGACTACAAGGGATCTTGTGAATCTCCCCAAATTCTAGAGGATTCCATCATGAAGCAAGGGCATAGTTATTTCAGTGGGGATATAATAGCCTCATCACAAGAGTATACACAATGTAATATCAATATCTACATGTAGAATAAGTGATAAACAAATCCCAATTACAATACAAGAAATACATGAATGTATAACTATCCATATGTGTATCATATAAAATTTTGTAGATGGTACATGTATCTAGAAAAAATAAAAATTGATATATTTCAATATAGTACAATCCATGTATAAAAAAATAAAAATACCCAAAAGGTATCACTGTGGAATTAAAAGTTTCAACATGGTCATATTATCTAATAATCCCAAGTATCAAATCATCAACATGTGCTATAGTGCTTGACCCTATCATTTCTTGAAACCATGTAATCTATTTTGGTCCCTAGGGGATCCCCAAATATGGTGTGTGATAATCATCTTAGTATGTAACCACCCATATATCTTTATAGTTCTAATCTACACAATGAAATAAGCTAAAAAAGGTTATGTAAGCAGTAATATAAGTGTGAATTTCCAAGGAATATAACCAGGGAAAACTTGTAATTCCAAACATCCTATCAAGAATCCCTAAAACGAAAGATATCCCTTAACATGGAACCTATAAGAAAATATAATAATAAAATGGCCTCACTATACTCCCTTATATATCATGTCCCCATGACCTTTTTGTAATGTGAAACCATATAAATACCCCAAAACATTTCCATAAAAAACCTTCATGTCATAAACTCCAAGGTTATTCCATATAATTAACTGAATCACATTCCCATGACCACTCCATAATATCAACTGTTCCATACCATGAAGGTCCAAATAGATGGTGTTGAAGACCAAGTAATTATCAATAATTCATAGAATCAACGTGATGGACACTCAGTATATGCCACAGTTGGAGTCCAAGGAATATGTATACCAACAAGTCCTATACGTGTTCATGAAAGATGGATATAGGTGTTATAAAATCCCAAGTCATCACACAGAATCACGACCCATTAATCATCACTACACAAGGAATCCACTAATGCATTCTAGATCCACGGATGATCGTCCATGTAATCTAAAAAAATCATTCATTTCATACCATTTAATAAATAAATTTTCATATGAGTTTACCCACTCATATAATCCCTTACATGAAATTCCATTGAATTAGTATTCCAACTTATACAATACATTTAAAACCAATTATATCTCATGAGTATACCAACCCATGTGTTACATTCCCATTTAACCATGTCATAGGGGTTTACCCACCCATTTATCACCATTTTCTATTAAACATGTCACATGAGTATAGAACCCCATTAATAACAATTCACTATTATACAAAGCTTGAATAATTTAATAAGTATAACCACACATATAATAATCTACACATTTTAAATAAACATCTTGATCAATTACACAATAAACCAATTCATGTTTAACATTTTATGACAATTTAATGGGGAAAATGCATCTCCAAATAAACACATTAAACTCATTCTATTTATAATTGTCTAAATAGGACATGAAAATCCAAAAATACACCCCTTGGGTGGTTTTTCAAGGTAAAACCAAAGAGAAATTATGTGTTTCACCCCATGGGTGACCTTTGGTTGAGAAACATTCATTGTTGCATCTCATAGATCCTATAATAATCCTTAATGTTTTTGATTTCATCTATTTCAATTTAACATTACAATTTCAGGGCTGCTCCAAAATTCTTATTGGGATGAATAATGGATGACATCTCTATAAAAAACTAAAGTATGAAGGAAAAGAATATAACACCTACTTTAGCTCAGCAGTGGAGTTCTCATCTATTATGAAGTACTGATTCCACTTAGATTAGGAGAAAACTGAATAATAGAAAAAGAACTGGAAATTATGGCATGTGATCAAAAATTAAAATAGTATAATCGATAACTATAAAAATAAATAATACCTAACAATAAAAGTAGATTTTACGAGAATGGATCTAGCGATACTGATGGAGAAAAAAATGGAGAGAAAATCTGTAACCGAGAACACACCTACCTCACGGCTTCCTTGGGAGGTACTACACGTTAGAGAGGGGTGAAGTGAGGCTCTATGAGTAAATTGAATCCCCTACCTATTATTAAAATTCTAATTGGTAATTTACAAGATGAATAAATACCTTACAAGTCATGTAAATCACTGGTTCTTTCTGCATGAAAAATCCCTTTAAATGGCATGAAAGGTCCTTGTTACACCATTACATGTCATGTAATTGAATACATGCCATGTATCCTTATTAAACATCGTGTAATTAGCCTACAACCAATAAACACTATAAAGGCCTATTCTATTCCAAAAAATAACCCAACAGGACCACAACCCAACTTAGGATCTATGCCAAAAAATGTAATGAAAATTTCAGTTGGAATAAAAAAGAATACATGCCTCAAGAAAAAAATGTGATCTTAAAATGACAATAAATTTAGTGGTGGTTCACTACACATTGTTTACAAATGTGTTTTTTAACTTTTCACCTTACAGTGTGTGGTTGTTCAATATTTTTTTTAAAGGTAAAGGGAGAAAGACCCCATTTATTGAAAGAAATAAACTCATTTTGATGGGAAGAAGGAGGAATCCATTACAGAGACAGATGTAGAACATCTAACAAAACAGGGCACACAACCAAACAGAGATCCAAAAGTCAAAAGGAAACAAAAAATTATAGCAGGATCAATCCAAAAAGTCTCATACCCTCCCCCCCCCCAATCAAAAATGCAATAGCGAAGTCAGGCAAGATGTTGCATCACCTCCTCTACGATGAAATGTGTTGTGATGGAAACATCGCCAAGGTAGAGCACTCCTCCAACTCACACTGAAATATGAGTGGAGGACTAGATGATAGGTTCCATCACACCTATCTCTCTTTTGAGCCACCCCCCCCCCCCCCCGATGGTGCAAATGAGACTCACTGCACCATCAACCTGATGCGCCACAACATCCGCCAGAGAACACAATGAAAAAACCTATTTCTTTCTTTTTTTACCTCATACATCCTATAGCCCCCACCATTGTATCTCCTCTCTTTCACCAAAAATATTTATTTATCTCATCAATACCTATTCTATTTTGAGTCTTTTTTTTCTGTATTTTTTGCCTTGTTAAAAAATCTAAGACACTATTATACTCATTTCTCCCTTAAAACAAATATTTCTTGTTCGTCCATTTTTTAAGGCTACTAGAAACTATTTTCATGGATATTTTCTAGTTCATATTTTCCTCTCATTCTAACTCAAAACCATGGTTAATTCAAAATGTGAAGTCTTCCAAGAATCCTAGCTCAGTTTTCAACATTATTTTCTATAAAAATATCACATTATAAAAACTGTGTCATTATTCAACATGCTAGTATTCCCAGGCGGTGATAATAGTAACTATATTTCATTAAATTTTCACCAAAATCCACACTTATATGAACTATGAGCCTAAAAAACACCAATGGTGTTTTAAAACCTATAACCAACCCACCCATTAGGGTTCATTTGGACTAAAACCCTTTACGAACATATATTTAATGTAACCAAAAAATCCTTTAAGGATTGTTTGGATTGGATGTTAGGAAATCCCCATGTTTAATTTTATATAATTAAAATAACCTGTAGGGTATTATTATCATTCCACATCCGATGGGGAATTCATAACATGGGAATATTTATATTTCATGGAAAACTGAAAATTATTCATGTAAATAGGGTGTCTAAAATAAATATTGTATGCCTAACACCCTTATTGTTATTAAAGAACTAGTGGAATGGACTACATAAAAGGTGAAATGATGTGGATATCTTAGGGAATATGTTGGAAGAGCATCCAATATTGTGATTTAATTTTTATTAAAGCATTGACATGAATACATTACATGTTACATGTGAGATATTACCATGGATGTCGTTATCATTAATTATAGATCTTGGTCGTACCATTAAGGGTGTGGCATGCCATAAGAAATACTTAGATTTATTATTTGTAATTTTTTAAGGAAATCATGTGATGCCATCTGATTCATTGATGTGAATGGATTGTGGTAAGAAAATACTTGTATATGATCAATTTCTTAATCTCAAAAATTTCATGTCTGTTCATTGTAGAATCATCTAGAACTCCTTCAAAAATTGAATGTGAAAGAGGAATACCCATTTCTAACTTCATGTCATCAAATAAGGAATGACTTGGGTCGCCCTTTTCATTCCAATCTAGACCATACTTGAAATTTAAATATATTTTTCATAGTTTTAGTTAGAAACACATAGGATTATAATTAAATGGGATTAAATCTTTTATTCCACTCAAAATAGAAGTATTAAATATCATTGATTGATCATTATAAGTTGTCATGGGAACTAAAAACAATAAATTTCATCGATCTTATGTGGACTCAAAATTTGGGCATTGTGAATGATTGTCTATGATAATTCCATGGATTCCTTGTTTTTATTCATTCATTGATTCCTTAGCTATGTGGCTTTTATCCCTTAGCCAATTAATTATTCAAATGACAAAATTAATCCAAAGTAGGCTGAGTCAGGTATGTTCAGAAGAGTATACCAAATATATACTTTGACTAAAATGTTTTTTAATACATTAATGATTTAAATTGTTTTATTAGAACACTATTACATTTAAAATTCATAGACTATATTTGTTTTAAACATTAGTGGTGGTGGAAAATGTTGTTTTAAAAACACCCTATTTGTGATTCCTTGTTACCTAGATTGGTTTCATGGATACATTAATGGAAAAAAGACAATCAACCTACTGTAGAAAATATATTTCCATCTTAGGTTGGGAGGATTGGATTAGAGGACTGAGATGTGTCTCATGATTCTCAAAGAGATTTTTTTGGTTATTTTTTTCAATTTTTTAGCCTAGACATTTTTTATGACAGATACCATGACATGTTTCAATAATATTTTTCCACCACCATGACATCATCTATATATGGTGTTACTTTGCAACCTTATTTGTGAAATGATAATTATCTTCTTATATTATGTTTCCTATATTTACTTTATGTTTCACATTGATAAAGAGGGTATAGTCTCCGTAATATACCACTATTAAACTGTCACGACCCGACCCATTCTGGGGCTCAAGCTGCAAATACCCCAAGCCCGCCTCCATAGGCTAGGGGCTAGAGACTAGCACCAAAGGAACAACAAACTAGAGGAGGCCTTTTCCAAAGAAACTGTACACACACATGCAACTAACTCAATGAAAAAGTGCAGAGAAAAGAAATCAAGATACAACACAACTACAAAAGGGAAACCAACATACATGCATCGACCTCTAACTAGTACAAGTAAAGTGACGAAAAGTAGTCTGAAAAGTAAACTGAATAGTAAAAGGGGAAAAATAGGCACCCAACAAGAAAGGTTCCACAACCCAGCAACATGTAAACGAAAGTAAACAGATGGTGATTATCACACCCGGAAATCCTCCTACGAGCTCTGATTGTAGCCCAAGCTCCTGTGACCTCTACACTCACCCGTAGTCTCGATCGACTTGTCCGTCATCTGCAAGGGAACACCATGTGTGGGCAAATCTTAAGAAGGGGTGAGTATAAAGATACTCGGTAGGATGCCCTAAAATATCGAGGGAGAAAAAAGGAGATACTAAAATGGAAAGTAGGAGATAGAATAAGAACAGTGTAATATTACAAACGAGAGATTGCAGCTCAACCCGACAATGGAGAGGAAGCAGGCTCATCCAACCAAGAGGAGCTAGACAAAGAAAGCACGTGGCATACCCCGCACGTCTTCGCCCCTCCTAGAAGGAGAGTAACTGAACCCAATGAGTGTGAAAAAAAGTATAGTGTATATATATATATGCTCAACAAGAAACCCGAATGAGTGTGTAAGGGGATCTCTATCTCCAATCTCAGCCCAAGAAAAGTCACCAACTGCTCAAAGGATATCCATCACTGATGCCCAACAACCCTATACATCAAGAGACCTCATTACTAAACCGTACAACCAAAGGTCCCACTCTGGTAATCAAGGAGAAAATTCACTGACTAGCCTCATAGAAATGGCTGAGTCTAAAAGAAGTCGTCAGGCAACCCACTACCCAGCCTAGCTGAAGGGTAAACTCTAAGGTTAACGGGTAACCCACTGTCCAACTCCACTGGAGGGTAAACCCTAAGAAAAATGGGTAACCCACTACCCAGTCTCACTGGAGGGTGAACCCTAAGATGAACGAGTAACCCAATACCAAGTCTTGTTGGAGGTTGAACCCTAAGAGGTCAACGGGTAACCCACTACCCAACCTCGCTGGAGGGTAAACCCTAAGGTCAACCGGTAACCCACTACCTAGACTCGCTGGAGGTTAAACCCTAAGGTTAACGAGTAACCCACTACCTAGCCTCACTGGAGGGTAAACCCAGAACTGGTCCGATATCTCTGCACTACCCCTGCCATCTTTGGATATAACTAACACTGCTATTGTGTGTCGATTCGAAGTGCACCAAAAGAACCCCCAACTAACGCCCTTTCATGTTTTCACATTTAATGAGATATTGAAAGAGGATCTACTCTCTCAAATATATTACACCATTGTAATCCTTGTGAAAAAACATGTGAGATAGACTATTTACTCGCTGAAAACTGGTTCCCGATGAAAAAGTTATTCAACACTACTTTATGCTCATTTGGAGTCTCGTGGGGCCCACCCTTTGGTCCCAAAAGAGGTTGGGAGAACTGTGCCATCGTGATGCTCTTGGAAAAAACATGCCAAATCGACTATTCATATGCCCCAAATGGATGTCTGATGAAAAAGTCACAGTATGCTGCACACAACTTAAAAGACGGCTCGTGGGGCCCACACCTCAACTCCGGCTTCAATGCCTGAAACCACCCCGGTCAATTTTGCCTCAATGCCAGGGTCATAATTCCACTGAAGGCACATAAAACAGACTCCGGATGCAGAATCTGCAACTCCCCACATTATATGCAAACAGGGCCCACACCTCGACCCAGAAACACGTCATACAGATCGTACCATTGTGTTCCTTACAGATAACCACATGGCGTAGTCTATTCATTTTCCTTGAACAGACTTATGAATAATAAGTCGTAAAAATGCAGCATACTTCCTAAAGCCACCTTGTCGGGCCCACGCCTCGGGCCCAAATTTAGGCGGGGCGGATTGCGCCATTGCAATCCCCTCAGAAGAACACTCTGAAACAAGTACTCAAACACCCCAACCGAATGTTGGGTGAAAAAGTGGTGTTTCACCGTAAAATGTGTGAACCCTGACCTATGGACCCACAACTTTTCTCAAACCTGAATGCTTCAGAATGTGTCTCAAAAAGTCCACATGAGTACTAGGGTTAAGCTACCACTGACAGCATGTCAATCAGACATCCGAAATAGGAGTTAGATCCGACACAAGAATAACAGATTAACTTAAATAATTAATTAATTATTCACATTAATCATTTCATGCCACCAGGCAATGAAATCAATCCACAAGGGCTTCAAACCAACTTTGGAAGGCCCATCTCAACACCAAGGCCACAACGCCTCTGACGGCGCGTCAAATGGACATCCGGCTCGCAAGCCACATCCGTCGCAAATTTAATAATAGTTTAATATTATTAAATTAAATCATTTCGGGGAACTCGTCTTTGGGCGCAGAACCCAAACACCTCAAAACCCACTTCAACTAGTCCTCCTCACCGACACAAACCTGTAGCCGCAGACAGCGCGTCAAACGGACGCGTCGTTTATAAGATACAACCCCCTGATCGCAAGGGGCCCAACAAGGCCCGTTCACCCCGGTCGGCCCGGTCTGAAACGCCGGCCCGTGGCCCAGCCGTGGTTCTAGTCTGACTCGCCATGTCCCAAGGCCGCGGCCCGCTCCAGCCACACCGGACCTACCTCGAGTCCGGTTATCCAAAGAAGATCGGCCAAAGTCCGGTCTCCGCGTCGCGCCAGTAGGACCCGCCAAACGCGGGTCCTGGTCTCCTCTGCACACCCGAGATGGTCAGCTCCTCAGGTTCTCCTTTGACCGCGATGGGCCCAGGGCTGGCGCCTCCTGCAGTGCCCTGTCATGCCTCACCACGTCCTGTGTCTCCCGACACCGCTGCCACCCGGGCTCCCCCGCTCTGCCGCCAGCTCCACCTGGTCTCCCCGCTCCACTCTCCGCTGCGGTCGCCTCATTCGCACTGCTTCTCTGTAGTAGCTCCACCTGACACCGTCGCCGCCTCGGCTCGGCTCCTCCCAGAGCTACCACGTCTGTGCCAGCCACACCTGACGTCTCCATCTCGTCTGAACCCCCCCGGCCATACCAGCTGTCTGACGCCTGACCTCCGGCCACCGCCCTTGCCGGAGTCGGGGCTTCTGACCACTGCCGCCACCTCTCTGGTGGCCTGATTCAAAAACTGAAGGAGGATTCGGAATCCTTGGGTGAGTCCTTCGCAACACCTTCCCCCGATCTTCGGTTTGACAAGATTTGGCGCGTCTGAAAATTTGGACAAAGAACGTCAAGAATGACAATTAAAATGGGGCTCGGGTATTGGCCGTGTTTGTTCGGCCAATGCCCCAATTATAAAATTATAGAATTCAAATGACGAAATTTGATGAAAATTAATGAAATCAATGAAGGTGAGAAATTTAACAATAATATTACCTCGATCCTCCCGTTTTCCACTAGCGACGCATCCACGATGCCCCCACGTCGATCCGCCAAGGTTCCAGCGGAGGTCGCTCCTTGATTCGGTGAAGAACGGTGAAGAACGGTTGAGAGAGATAAAGAGAGGGAGAGATATCTTGGGTGTTAGAGGGATAGAATGAATTAGAGTCCCCCTTTAACCCTAAACACCTACTCTCTATTTATAGGGATCTCACTCAACGCAGAATCCGAATTCACCGCACCCTTTCATTTTATGTCGCACCAAGGAAAAACGCCCTATTTTGAACTCAAAAAAAGTCTTAGATTTCCATTTCAAGGCTTTGTTCGAAAGTTATTCAAAAAGAACTCCAGTGATTTAAATCACTAATTCATTATTTCAAAGTGACGATTTTCTCCTAGGTGACATCTCTCACAGAAGGCCCGCGCCCGTAACCTTAACACCTCACCTAGGGTAAACGGCACACTCCTTACGTAACTGTGCTTTCAAATTTCCTATCCGAGCTAATGTTTAAGAGAAAACAAAACCTTTCCATGTGCATAGTATAAAAACACTTAATGTTTTTATAAAATTTATTCTGGGCACACCGGGCCTCGAAATCACACGCCATCTTCACACCTAGATCTGGAAATATATGTAGAAATATTCCAAAGTATTACAGGGAAAAAACCCGGGTCTCTACATCCTTCCCTCCTTCAAGATTTTCATCCCTGAAAAGAAAAACTATGAAAAACAACTCAGGATACAGATATCACACCTATCTCTCCCACTCCCAAGAAAACATGCACAAAACTATACTGGCACAACACACGAACCAAAGGGACGGTTCGTAATTATAAGGCATGTTACTGTCGAGGGAATGCATAGGAATACACATGCACCTCATCAGTTGTGACACGTGGAAGACATTGTGCACCCACCCCTTCTGTTGGGAGGGTAGGGAAAGATGGTAGGAAAACTTTTAATCACTTTCATGGCCCAAAGAAACTCAGGAGACTTCCTGGTCGAACCTCTACTTTCCACATCACTACCAAAATCACGATTTGTTCCAGGAATAGGATCTCGTGATTCCCTCCTTCATAATACCCATCGGGTGCATCGCCCATGGATATCTGATCACGCAGTACCTCGCTGTCGACATCCCCCAGCTATGACTCTCCCACATGCTCAAGGAGTGAAGGAGTCAACACCATCGACTGCAGGGAAGCCGTACCCTCTTGCTCCACCAAGGTTAGTCATAGGGAAGCTAACTACTACGAAACATCCCGCACCTTATGAGTCTGGGACTTCCCTCTAATGAAACCTACTACAACAATTCCATTTTCCAGAACATATACTAACTCGATGTCATAGTCCTACAGGAATCTCAACCAACATCGTCGTCTTAGGTTCAAGTCTCTCTGGGTGAGGGCGCACCTAAGACACTGGTGGTCTAGGTATCCCACAAAGCATTCTCCCAATAGATAGCGTCTCCACATTCTCAGCACGAGGACTACCACAACCAGCACTACATAGTGAAACACATAGTTATGTTCATGGGGTGTCTATCACCTTCACCTGTACTTGATAACGGTATCAAGGTCGACATTGAGCATAGAATGTACCAACAAACAAGGCAGGTGAGCAAACTCATCCAACCACCAGAGGCTAGAAACAAAAAGCATGTGGCATACCCCACATGTCTTTTCCCCTCTTGGAAGGACAGTAATCCCCAAAACAGGCACTCTACCAAACCTACTAGTGGAACCTCATGCAAAAGGGGTCAAGAAGAGAAGCCCCACTGGTAAATTTAGGACCTTCTCTGACACTCCACTGCATAACCCCGCCATGAATTCACATGTCATAGGGACTCATCCACCACACCTAAATACTATCTTCTCTGAGTGGCACTGACTCACCCTCACGATTTTGATTGAATCACAAAAATGTGTCTCATTGGGGGAAGAACCCCTCTTTTTCGTGCATTCAATGCTTCGTCGGACAACACCAACACAGGGTTACACTGACGCCCTGTGTCACCCTCGGTAACCCCTTGAACAAATATTCAGACAAAAAGAGTACCTCATATAGTGTCTAACAAGTCCTATTGAGAAAAGTAGAAAAAGACACAGAGTGTTCCTCTTATAATCTCATGCGTTGCAAGATTGTAGACATCCATATCACACAGCTGCATGCGTCCCTGTCCGTTAGCTCCCTGAGCCTGGCATGGGCCGCCTAGTGGTGGTGGAAGGACCTTGAAACGTCGTCTGCCAACCATAGTTCTTACTTCTCTTCATCCAACACCGCCTCCCTGGGGACCACCCTTTCCTCACCTAGGAGTTCTCTAATCACAACACTGCCTCTGTCATGGCGGTGCATCTACCAACTATCTGGAAAACTCAGCACATTTGGTCGATTAGTCTCATGCCACATGACCTCGCACATTAAAACAAAGCACTAGTACTCCCTGGGCTATCTAAGTGCTCTACGCTGTCCTTGACCATGTTCCTGAGTCTCATCAAGGGGAGACCTCTGACGTTGAGGCCCTGACAATTGACGCCCCTCTGATAGAAATTTCTCTATCACCAGTGCCTGCACCAGCACCCTGAGATGGGTGAGGATGCACAAGGGAACTACGCTAGCATGAATATCCTCCATAGAGATCTCACTCAAACTTCTGTGCTTGGAAGTTTTCGTCATGGACCACGTCTAAAGAGTACCGAGTAAGGTTTGTGAACCTAGTCACGTACTCAGACACTGCCATCACTCCCCGTTGAAGCTCCAGCAGCTCCTATAACCGTATAAATCATATGTAAGAGGGGTAGTACTCCTCAAAAAATAGCTGCTATAAGTCATCCCATGAGAGTACCGACTCCTTGTGCATATGAGTAACCTTGGATCTACTAACACCAAACTGCTTGGTGGAAAAAACTGGCTGTCAAAGCCACCATCTAATCTTTCAGTGTCCGAACAAGCCTGAAGAGGTGAACCACCGAATATATCCAAAACTTCAATATTTGAGGGTATGGCTCGCCTTGGAACATCAGCAGTCTCTTACGCTAGAACTCAAATGATGCACCCAACCTACGCTCGTCATCGGCCTTCGCTGCCGGTACTATCTGCTACTCCACAGGGGGAGGTGATGCTGCCTGTCCTCCTAGAGAAAGGGTAACCATATGATGGATCTTGAACCGAGGCCTCATTGCTCAGGGAGTCTTTTTCATGAACTAGAGCTAGTATCCTAGCGGGCTATCATCACCGAGACATCCTAAATCTGATCAAGGATTACCATAGTCAAATGAGAATATATATATCAACAATGATGGGGAGCTGACTCAAGAAGAAAATTCAAAGACTCAATCCTATATGATGCATGAACCAAATTCTCTACATCAAATCTCTCAGTGTGTTGAGTCGACAAGTGGGTTATCAGGGTCCTGGTGAATGGATATGTTGGCCGCCACACCATCAATGGAATCCCTGGCCTAAGAGCTGCTCTCGAGACACATTGACAATATTACCCCAAAACTTAACCAATTCCTTTTTAGGGACGTCCGAACAACTCCCCAAGGAACGAACCACCTCTGATACCACTTTGTCATGACCCGACCCATTTCGGGGCTCGAGCTGCAACTAACTCAATACAAAAGTGTAGAGAAAAGAAAGCAAAATACAACACAGCTACAAAAGGGAAACCAACATACATGCATCGACCTCTAACCAGTACAAGTAAAGTGTTGAAAAGTAGACAGACAAGTAAACTGAATAGTAAAAGGGGAAAAATATGCACCCAACCAGAAAGGTGTCACAACCCGGAAATAGGTAAATGAAAGTAAACAGCTGGTGAGTCTCACACCCGGAAATCCTCCTAAAACCACTGAACATAACCCAAGCTCGTGTGTCCTCTACGCTCCTCCGTAGTCTTGATCGACCTGTCTTTCATCTTCAAGGGCACACCAAGTGTGGACAAAGCCCAAGCAGGGTTGAGTATAAAGATACTCAGTAGGATACCCCAAAACCTCAAGGGAGAAAAAAAGGATATACTAAAATAGAGAGTAGGAGACAAAATAAGAATAATGTAATAGTACAAATGAGAGAGTGTAGCTCATCCCGACAAGAGAAAGGAAGCATGCTCATCCAACCAAGAAGATCTAGAGAAGGAAAGCACATGGCATACCCCACACATCTTCTCCCATCCTAAAAGGAGAGTAACTGCACCCAAAGAGTGGAAATAAAAGTAGGGTGTATATATATATGCTCAACAAGAAACCCTAATGAGTGTGTAAGGGGATCTCTATCTCCAAGCTCATCCCAAGAAAAGATTCCAATAATTCAAAGGATATCCATCATTGATTCCCAACAACCCCGTACGTTAAGCGGACTTATCGCTAAACCGTACAACCAAGGGTCCCACTCTGGAAATCATAGAGAAAAGTCACTGACTAGCCTCATAGAAAGGGATGAGTCAGAATGAATTCGTTAGGTAACCCACTGCCCAGCCCAACTGGAGGATAAACTCTAAGGTTAATAGGTAACCCACTACCCAGCCCTACTGGAGGGTAAACCCTAAGATGAACGGGTAACCCAGTGCCCAGTCTTGCTAGAGGGTGAACCCTAAGACGAATGGGTAACCCACTGCCCAGTCTTGTTGGAGGGTGAAGCCTAAGAGGTCAACGGGTAACCCACTGCCCAGCCTCACTTGAGGGTAAACCCTATGGTCAACGAGTAACCCACTGCCCAGCCTCACTAGAGGGTAAACCCTATGGTCAATGGTTAACCCACTACCCAGCCTCACTGGAGGGTAAGCTAGGAACTGGTTCGATATCTCCACACTACCCGTGCCATCTCTGGGTGTCAGTAACACCGCTACCGTGCGTAGGTTCGGAGTGCACCAAAGGAACCCCAACTAACACCCTTTCATGTTTCTACATTTAATGAGATCTTGAAAGAGGATATGATCTCTCAAACAGATTACACCATTGTAATCCTCGTGAAAAAACACGCGATATAGACTATTTACTCGCTGAAAACTGGCTCCTGATAAAAAATTTATTCAACACCGCTTTATGCTCATACGACATCTCATGGAGCCCAGACCTCGGTCCCGAAAGTGGTTGGTAAAACTACGCCATCGTGATGATCATGGAAAAACACACCAAATAGACTATTCATATTCCCAAAACGGATGTCTGATGAAAAAGACACAGTACGTTGCACACAGCTTAAAAGACGGCCCGTGGGCCCCATGCCTCAACTCAGGCTTCAACGCCTGAAACCACCTCGGTCAATTTCGTCTCGTTGCTAGGGTCACAACACCACTGACGAAACCTAAAACAGACTTCGGATTCAGAAGCTACAACTCCCCATGTTATATGCAAATGGGGCCCTGTGGGGCCCACACCTCAACCCTGAAACACATCAGACAGATCGTACCATTGACTTCCTTGCAGATAACCACACGGCGTAGGCTATTCATTTTCCATGAATGGAATTCTAAAGCACAAGTTGTAAAAACGCAGCATACGTCTTAAAGTCGCCTCATGGGGCCCATGCCTCGGGCCCGAATTTAGGCAGGTGGATTGCGTCCTCGCAATCCCCTCAGAAGAACACTTCAAAATGAGTACTCAAACACCCCACCCGGATATTGGGTGAAAAAGTGGCGTTTCACCGTAAAACATGTGAACCCGGACCTATGGGGCCCGCACCTTAGTCTCCAACCTGAACGCATTGGAAAGCATCTCAAAAAGTCCGCATGAGGACTGGGGTCACGCTGCCGATGACGGCGCACCAATTGGACATCCCAAACAGGAGTTAGATCCAACACAAGAATAACTATTTAAAATAAATAAACAATTAATTATTCACATTAATCATTTCATGCCACCAGGAAACAAAACCAAGCCGCAAAATCTCCAAACCAACTTTGGAAGGACAGTCTCAACACCAGGTCCACAACACCTCTGACAGTGCATCAAATGGACATCCGTCTCGCGAGCCACGTCCATCGCAACTTTAATAATAATTTAATATTATTAAATAAAAGCATTTTGGGTCACCCGTCTTTGGGAGCATAACCCAAACACCCCAAAAACCTCTTCAAATAGTCTGACTCGTCGACACAAACCCACAGTCACAGACGGCACGTCAAACAGACTTGTCGTTTAGAAGATACGACCCCTTGATCGCAAGGGGCCCAACCGGGCCGGTTCACCCCAGTCGGCCCGATCTAAACTGTCGGCCCGCAGCCCAGCCACGGGTCCGGCCTGACTCGTTGTGGCCCGCTAGCCGCCGCCCACTCCAGCCAGGCCAGACCCGCCTTGAGTCCGGTTCTCTAAAGCAGACTGGCCAAAGGCCGGTCTCCGCGTCGCGCTAGCAGGACCCGCCGAATGCAGGTCCTGGTCTCCTCCACACACACCCGAGGCGTTCAGCACCTCGGGTTCCCCTTCAAACGCGATGGGCCCAGGGTTGGTACCTCCTACAGTGCACCACTGTGCCTCGCCGTAGCATGCGCCACCCAACGCCTCTGCCGCCCGGGATCCCCCGCTCCGCTGCCAGCTCCGCCTGGTCACTCCAGGACGTGCTCTGCTGCGACCGCCTCATCCGCGTCACCTCTCTGCCATCCTGCAGGGTGCACCGCCGCGACATCTCCACCTGATGCCACCGCCGACTTGACTCAGCTCCTCTAGGAGCTACCCCATCCTCACCAGCCACACTCGACGTCGCTACCTCATCCGAACCCCCCGAGCGCACCCGCTGCCTGATGCCCGACCTCCGACCACCACCCTTGCCGGAGCTGGGGCTTCCTATGGCCACCGCCACAACTCTGGTGGCCCGATTCAAAATTTGAAGGAAGATTCAAAATCCTCAAGGTGAGGCCTTCTTAGCGCCTACTCCCGATCATCGATCTGACAATATTTCTCACGTCTGAAAATTTGGATGAAGAACACCCAAGAACGATAATTAAAATGGAGCTTAGGCGTTGGCCGTGTTCATTTGGACAACTTCCCAATTCTAAAATTATAGAATTAAAACGAATAAATTTGATGAAAAATCAAATAAATCAACGATGGTGTGGAATTTAACAAGAATCCTACCTCGATCTTCATGTTTTCCGCTAGCGACACGTCCACGATGCCCCCACTTCGATCCGCCAAGGTTCCGAAAAAGGTTGCTCCTCGATTCAGTGAAGAATGGAAAATAAAGGTTGAGTGAGGTAAAGAGAGAGGGAGAGAGAGCTTGGTTGTTATAGAGAGAGAGTGAATTATAGTTCTCCCTTAACCCTAAACACCTACTCTCTATTTACAGGGATTTCACTCAGCGCGGAATCCGAATTCACCGCGCCCTCTCATTTAATGTCGCGCCTAGGAAAAACGCCCCATTTTGAACTCAACAGAAGTCTCAGATTTCCATTATGAGGCTTCATTCGAAATTTATTCAAAAATAACGGCAGTGATGAAAATCACTAAGTCATTATTTCAAAATGAAGATTATGCCCCTAGGTTACATCTCTTAGAGCAGGCCCGCACCCGCAACCTTTACACCACTCCTAGGGTAAACGGAACACTCCAGATGCAACCGTGCCCTTAGATTTCTGATCCAAGATACCATTTATGGGAAAACACAACCCCTCCACATCCATAGTATAAAAACACTTAATATTTTTATAAAATTTATTCCGGACACACCGGGCCTCGAAATCGCATGCCGTCTTCGCACCTAACTTTGGAAATATATGTAGAAGTATTCCAAAGACTTATAGGGAAAATACTGGGTCTCTAAATCAACCTTGCTACTAGTCCATAGACGCTGTCATATAGGGAGGTACACTTTAGACCATTAGGCCCACTAAACATGTTTACTATCAGAAAATCGGACTAAGAACATCACAAATTAGTATTAGGGAATTTTATTTCCCATTGTCTAATTGTTTTTTCTTAATATATATGAGACTATAAAGTGTAGGTACTTTTCATTAAGAATGTTCCTAGGTGTAGATAACCCATTTAGGGAGAAAGAACATGATTCCTTATAAGGGACTTTCTGTTTTTGAATTTTCTTGTTAGAATTGTACTATACTCACCATTGGATTTTGATGAATTTGTAAGTTGATTATGTTTTATGGGATTCCCTTCCATGTGATGTTACAACAATGGATCCTTATCTCATACATCATCATATGAACAAAAGTATTTTTCTATCATTCTTAGGTCATTACACACATATTTCATTTAGTTCATTTCTTATTGCTAAAAATTATGCATGAATTGATATTCTTATAATTACTAACATTATTTGAAGAAAAATTAGTAGTTAATTATAGTGCCTTCATTAACCTAAATAGTTTTTTCCATCATAGCTTTCTTAATTTTATTTAACCAACCATAATGTAATAAAATCCATAAATTCTTAGTCGCATGAGGTGAGAATCTAATCTATTTTTAGTTAAATAGTGTTCCAATTGAATCTTATCGAGTGTATATGTCTATAACATTGGAAAGAAAATATGTATATCAAAACTATTTTATGTAGAAATTTTTATACAGTAACTCTTTATGATGAAATAAATAAGTTTTAATTAAATGAGATGCTAATTAGAACATATATAGTTTTTAACTCGATTAAAATATATTAAAGCTTATATAAATAAAGCATTATGAAATAGAATTTAAATATAACCATATAGAATGGCCCTAATAATGTGTAGATGGGGATTGTGAAATCATCTGAATTAAATCTTTTTATGTGTTTAGGCTATCTCATATAGTAATACATTGATCATGTTATTTCCTTCTTTATCTATATTTATATATAATATAGTTTTGGGTTTTTAGGCCTGTTTATAGAATTTTAGATATATACCATTGCAATGTCCTCTGGTCAAGCACCTGGAAAGAAGCAATGACCAATCTAATGAGGTGGTGGGACCATAACCAATGGTGGTTCCACCTATGTAACCACCCATTATACAACATTTCATTCATATAATAGGAACTATTGATTAGTATAGATAAGTTTGTCCTTTCCTATTATATCTTAAAGAGGGATCTCCACGTATTTCATAGACTATGTTTGAGTTGACTATAGAATTATAGTATAAAAATGGCCTTCTTTTTCAGAAGAATTCGTACCCATGATATAGAGTCCTAGATAGAGGATATTTTTATGATAATTGAGAATTATGATAAGGGTATATATTAGTGGGTTAATATTGTTTATTATAGGATTTATTCATGTTATAAGTGTTGGTGGTACATTCATACTCAAGAAGATCAACATTTTAGATTTTTTGGGAGGGACATTCATACAAGCTTCATTGATTAATTTTCCTAGAGAGTTTGAGGCTTGATCGAGCTAGGGAATTCATGCATTTAAAGTAGGTTAATATTCCCATCATGTATTAATCAACCTGATTCACTATGCTCCAGTGCATTGCAACCACCTTTACAGGTGATGAGAAATCCTAGGTGAGAAATTTTGAGGATAGAATTAGGTAAACTATTCAATCATGTGTTAACATATTTAGAATGAATAATATATTAACATAGGTAATTTGTTACCTTACCTCTATTTGAATTATGAGGGAAGATAATTGTAATTTTAGGAAGTTGGTCACCCAGTTACATGAAGTATCAATGTAAGACCTCTTGATATAGAAATGGAATATAGGGTGTGCACACTAACAGTTCTAGGTTATGTTATTAGTGTTATTGGAAGGTCCAAATATATCCTTTGTGAAACAAGGATGTAGTGGAATTTCAAGATTTTGGTAAAATGGTCCATCTTGAAAGATTATTCTGGATCATTCCACTAGGGCATAGTAGAAGGGGATCCATTCCAGTTCATAGTTTTAGATTGTGATATATGGAACCACTCTATGTTGGAAGGTAAATAAATAATAGCCATTCATTATAAGGAGGTAGTCGAGGTCAAGGGATCCAGACATAGTATATAAAATTATATAAAAATAGATCCACTCATGGATATATGGTTTTCCCTTGGGTCTAAAAATCATTCTAACAACATGGAGTGCAATTTATTCCTATTATGGAGAGTACTGTACAATATACAGTTCGAGTTATGATCTTGGTGTCCTTAACATCAGCTTTATTTTTATTTGAAATTAGTTCAATGTGCACATTTATATCTTCTTCTTTTATGGGGATACTAGGTTTAGATATTGAAAAACAATTTGTGGTAATTCCCTATAAAACACCCCAATGAATCTAGTAGTTTGGAATTTTCCATTTCAAAAATTATTCCCTCAATATAGGAAGGTACTGATTTATAGGGGACCCTTTCATCTATGTGATGGAATAGTTGAAATTAATTCTTTTCATAGATTTTTTGTTCCATTTAAGGTTCAAATTTAATTTTAACATCAACATATGTTTGTCTCACCACCAAATTGTGGTAGGAATATTCACATGGTAGAATGGGATGTCCACTCAAGAAGTGATGGAATTGAGCAGTGTGGGCATGGCAGAGTGTCAACCTAGATTTTTATCCACTAACAAGATGATCAAGGAATATGGAAGCATATCATTCTTATATTTTTTGACTATATTTAGGAAATATTCCTTAATTGTTTTTCTATAAAACCAAATGATTGAGAGGATGAATTTTGTATAGAAATTTTACATTGAGTAGAATCGATATTGATTCCTCTATAAGAGATGGTTCCTATTAAGATCCATGAACTCAACAGAAATTTTAAGGACCTTGAAGCAAAGGTTTTTACTCAACTCTATATATCTCTTTGGTGGTTTTTGGTATATTTATCCATGATTGTGGATTATGCCTTGTGAATATTTGTGGATTATCAGCGGTTGAATGAATTTATAGTTAAAAAAGGGAATACACTTCATATAGATGATCTCTTTCACCATATATTGAGAGGTAGAGTATTATTGATGATAAATTTGAAATAAAGATGTAATCATGTGGGATTTTCTCCCTATTATGTACTGTATAAATTTTTTTGAAGGATTTAAGGCTTATATGAGAATTTGGTGATGTTATTCAACCTGATTAATGAACCCTATTTCATTATAGACATATGGAATTAGGTCTTCCACCCATATTTCATTTCCATGATCATAATTTTTAACAATAATATCATTGTGTATTCCAAGCCTCGTGAGGGGAACATTGTAAAGTTCGGGTTTCAGGTGCCGACTAGAGGTTCCTCGTACCTGGTTGGTCACATGGCCTCAAGTGAATTTCCTTGATTTCCAGAGGCTAAAGACTAGTAGCGAGGTCCTTTAATGTGATAGTGGGGACAATATTATCTCATTTGTAGAGTAACTCAGTAGAAATAAATAGATAATAGGACCAGAAGTAGTAATAATAACATGCAATAGTAAACATTGGAAGACTGCAAGTGGATAAACAACTATAGAACATATATAAATGATGCATGCCACATATATCTAGGAAAGAAGCCAAACAAGCCACTATTCTGTAATATAGTACCAAAACTAATTACAAAGAAAAACAAGTAAATACCTCCAGCAACATCACAAGCCTTAGCTTTGTCCCATGCTCTCCAGCTCCACAGTAATCAAGTACCTAAAGTATAAGGGCGTTTTTCCTTATTTATACTAGCAACAATATAATCTATTTGGGCCCAAAGAATGACCCAAATAGGGTATAAAACGGCTCCTAGTAGGAAGCCACCAAAGGATATGATCCTAATTGTCAGTGAATATATATATATGGAAATAAATATGAAAAATGAAATAATAAATAAGGAAGTATGAAACAATCCAATAGTTTCAACTACATTCATTTTCATTTATTAAAATAAACAACCAAACAATAACTAAGAACCCTCTAGGAATTACACAGAGTCTAATACCTCTAGTTCAGCTTAAACAAAGACTCTGTAAGGAAGCAATCACCATAAATTCCCCATGTGGTCTCATAACGGTAAACTATATACACTCTAGAGAAGAACTCAATGTCCAATTTCACCTTGTGGTCTTGCAATGAGGAACTACAGACTCTCTAAGGGAGAACCCACGTCCATCCCCCCTATGGTCTCGCAACCTAAAAGTATAACAGACACTCTGGGAAATCCCTCAGTATCAATTTCCCCTATGGTCTAACTACACTAGGTTCCCACAACCCTATGTTAGTCAATCAAGCACAAATGATATCCAGCATCCAATGTAAATCATAATATACAACATGGATGAATTGAAATAAATCATTGCACTAGTAATCTAGATAATATCACTCCATCCTAATAGTACAAGGAATAGAAAAAAGAGTATCCTAATAGGTAAAACTATAACCAATGGACAATATCAGTTCAAACATTGGAAAACACATCCATAACAAGGTAATTAAATGCTATTCTCAAACAAGATCCCTAAATCAAGCAATGAAGGCATAACATGAATTAAAGGGTTAAATTCCATAAACATGAAATATCATGAACTAGGGTATTTTAAAGGTTTTCACATATAATTCAAAGACAAACAATGGAATGGAACAAACCACCTACCATGACGTTGTACAATCGATATAATTGAATCCCAGCCTTTGATTCGACCAAAAATGTCATAGATATATGAAAACATATAAAAATTTCAACCAAGAATATCTAAATAAAGAAGATAAATCAAGATAATAGGCTCTATAATAATGAATAACTCATTGTGAAAATTATAATTCAATTGACGACGGTTGATTCAGAGAACAGACGGTCGATCGAGGGTTCTGAGAAGAATCACTGTTCTCGATTTCTCTTGCATGAGACAGAGCTAGAAGAAGGGTGTTCTGTAAATGCGATGTGATCCCCATACAATTTAATAAATAAAACTAAAATTACATTGCATTATCTTCATAAGTACATGGCGTGTATATGCCTTTACCGGGCCCCACTTTAGGCAGTCTCCAGGTCACCCCACACAGCCATGTTCTCAATCATTACAAAGCCAGTACACAGATACATGTGGAAACCAGTTACATGGTGTGTACTCCTATGTACACGGCATGTACTCTTAAGTACATGACATGTACTCCTAAGTACATGACATGTACTCCATAAATTTCCAGAAACTCCTATTTTTTTAAAAAACACCAGAAATCAAGTTCCATACCTAAAAAAAGATATGGGTTCTTAAAAACATCCCCCCTTAAAAAAATTCATCCATGAATTTCCCTAAGAAGGTGGAAAAGAAGAATCCTTGAACAACTTCGGCCACTTCGATCACACATCAGTCTCCCACTCCCAAGTCTCGTCCTACACTCGCCCAGGCTGCCATAGCACCCGTACCCGAGGAACAGACTGAACATAGAGAATATTTGCGCTATGATCAAATATCCAGATCATATGCTCTTCAAATGAGGCATCCACATCCAACATAGCCTCCTAGGGTTGAAAAACATGAGATGGGTCTGAGAAGTAACGCAGCAACTAGGAAATGTGGAAGACGTCATGCATATCCTTGTACCACTATGGTAACTGAAACTAATAGGTAACTGGTCCAAATCTATCTGAAACCTCAAACGTCCCGACATATCTTGGTGAAAGATTTCTCTATCTCTGAATCCTCCTATGTCCCAACCTTGGTTTTACATGTAGGAATACTTGATCCATGACCTCAAACTCCATAGGTCATCTTAATCGATCAACATAAGACTTCTCTTGTGACTGTGAAGTAGACATCCTCTTCTGAATCAACTCTTTCTGCTTTGTGGTCTCTTGGACAATATGAGGTCCCAGCATAGCTGTCTCTCCTGCCTCCAGCCAACAAAGGGGTGATCAGCATGTCCTACCGTATGAAGCCTCATAAGGTTCCATATGATTAGTTTCTTGAAAACTATTATTGTAGGAAAACTCCACCAGGGGTATGTGCTTCTCCCAAGAACCTCTAAAATCTAGGTTGCATGGTCGAAGCATGTCCTACAACACCTGTATCATACTCTCTGAATGGCCATCTGTTTGGGTATGGTAAGCTATACTCAGAATTACCTGTGTGCTCAAAACCCTCTATAGTTCTTTCTATACCCAAGAAGTAAAATGGGAATACCTGTCTAAAATGATGGAGTGCAGAACCCCATGTAAATGTACAATCTCTCGAATGTAAAACCTTCCCAGCTCATTAACACTGAAGTTCTCCTTGATCGGAAATAAGTTTGCAACCTTCATGAGTCTGTCAATGGAAACCCAAACTGCATCATTCCCTCGAGGTGATCTCAGTAATCCTGTGACAAATTTCATCGTGACATCGTTACACTTCCACTCATGAATGGGTAACTACTGCAAAAGCCCTACTAGTCATTGATGCTCCACCTTCACCTGTTGACTGGTGGAACACCACATCACAAAGCCCACAACAACCCTCTTAGTACCTAGCCACCAATACTAATGGTGTAGATATTGATACATCTTCATGACACCAGTATGAACTTCCCAAGCTGAAGAATGATAATCTCACATCAGCTCCTCGCATATGTCTTCTGACACCCATACGCACCCATGGAAGCACAAGATCTCATCCTCATCGATGATCCATCCAGGAAAAGGTTCCTCTCCTAACACACTATCCTGCAGGACTAGTCCTTCAGTATCTGATAGCTTCCTTATTCGCACTCGCTCAAGAAGATTAGAGGTAATAGCTACAGAAGAATGAAACATCTTTCTCTGTTTGTCATGCACATCCAAATGCATCTCTGGGAATAGGTCTATAAGCTGCCACTCACTACTGGAATCTTAAACTTCTTGTATATGAGTCCTCCTTCTCAACCCATCAACCACTGAGTTGTCTTTTCCAAGAGTATAGGTAAGTTCAAAATCAAAGAACTAAAGGTATTCAACCCACCTTAGCTATCTCAAATTTAGATCGTGCTAAGTGAATATGTACTTGAGACTTTTTTGGTCAGTGAAAACCACAAAATTCTCTCCCAATAGATAATGTATCCAACAACATAAATCATGAACAACTGAAACCAACTCCAGATCATGCATCAAGTAATTTCTCTCTTGTGGCCTCAACTGCCGAGACTCATACACAACAACTCCTTCCCCCTACATAATCACTACTCATAGCTCGTTACCTGATGAATCATAGTAAATAGTAATAATCTTCCATGGATTTCGAAAAACTAGTATCAGTGCTGAAGTCAACCTACCTTTCATCTCCTAAAAGGCTAACTCATAAGAATCTGACCATAGGTATTTCGTACCCTTCTTAGTCAGGCCCATCAGTGGTGATTCTAAGCAAGAAAAGTCATGTATAAAATGTTTTTTGTAACCATCCATCCCAATAAAACATTTTACCTCAAAGACATTCTTTGGATGCTCCAAGGAAACTATTGCACTCACTTTCTCTGGGTCTAATGATACCCATACCTTTGTTATAACATGACCTAAGAATTGAATATGGTCCATCCAAAAGTGGAAAGTTGAGAGATTAGCATAAAATCGATGCTATCTTAGTGTACTAAAAGCAATCTCAATATGGGTAGCATGGTCGTGCTGAGTGCGATAGTACACCAAGATATCATCCATGAAAACCACCACAAAGGAATCCAAGTATGGATGGATTACTCGGTCCATTAGTGACATGAAAACTATGGGCACATTTGTGAGACCGAACTGCATAACCACATACTCCTATAGACCATTCCTTATCTTATAGGCTTTTAGAGGTATATCAGATGGTATAACGTGAAACTGATGATAACTGGACCTAAAGTCAATCTTTGAGAAAACCTGGGCTCTTCAAAGCTAGTCAAAGAGATCAACAATCCTTAGTAAGGGATATCAGTTATTGAATGTTAACTGGTTCATCTTCTGATAATCCACAAAAAGTCTGAGGGTACCATCCACCATATTTACAAACAGGATATGCCAACCCCAAGGAGAAGTACTGGGTTGGATGAAACCCATTGCATGTAACTCCTCTAACTATTTATTGATCTCTTATAACTCTGGTCTAGCCATCCTATAAAGAGGAATTGACACCAGTGCTACTCCTGGAATAAGATCAATAGAAGATTCTACCTCTATCTCCGAAGGAAAATCTAAAAATTCCTCTGGAAAGGAATCGTTGAAACAATCCACCACTGGAGGAAAGTCTATCTGTGAAGTTCCCTAGTCATCGAGATACAAACTAGAAATATGAGTTGTAAATCCTCCAAACCCATGATTCTCTAGTCTTTCTATGCTCACCTAGAAATCCCATTCTTCCTTGTATAAAAATGATCCACCCTCTGGTGATGTAAAACTCACCCTATGGAAATAGTAATTGACAATAGCATGGAAGGGAACCAACCAGTCCATTATGAGAATGTCAACATAGCCCATCATCTCTATAACGTAAAGGTACCATAAAAAGTGACACCCACCAACCTCAAGAGGGAACTCCTTGAACTAACATAAATTTTCCAATCTAGTCCCCAACAGAGTGTCCAATGTCAATACATTAGCATAGGTAAAGGTAAAGATATCAAGTCACTCCAAAATAGCAACAAATATGAAACTATGGGAATCCCTTGTATCAAAAAGTGCAGAATCTAAAACTGGGGAAACTATAATAGTACCTCTCACCACAGAGGGTTCAGAATCCTACTCTAGATATATCTACTCTATCACAAAATCCCGACCTTCCCCATGGCCCTGTGAAGCTAACTGAGATCCCTGAGCTGATCCACACCTCGGCTGTCGAAAAACTTGTGTCTGACCACTAGGCCACGACCTCCACCTCGGCCTGAAAGACCTGAATAACTCTATCCCCTTTTCTGATGTGGGACATGTGGTCCTTCTCTGGTACAAGGAGTTGATACAGAACCCCTATCACCAGCTACTGGTGAGAAAAACTAACAGAAACACTAAAGATGACCCATCTTTCCAAAAGATTGGAACTCCAATAGGTCTCTCAAGAAATATGGCCTCGTATTACCACTCTTCCCACACCTGTATCACATCACTTGACCACAAGTAAAAGTATTCCTTCTAATCAGATCTCCATGTGTAGACTCCCTGTTGTTCTTCCTGCAGTTAGTCGGAGGGTACTAACTTTGGATGTCGAGCTGGCCTGTCTCACAACCCCAGAATACCTTAGATTGCACTTTGTGGTCTGCACCTGGTTGACTATGGAAGTTATGGAATTCAACCTGAATATTTTTACCTAAGATTGGATGTCATTCTTGAGAACATCCTCAAACTTCCTCTCCAAAAATAACTCATTTCCCCCTAGAATGGGTGTGAAGCACTGCAACAATGTGAAGCGAGAAGAATACTCCATGGATGAAAGAGTACCCTGATCCAAACTCATGAACTCTTGGGATTGATCATCCATCAAAGTCTTTGGGTAGAAGTAATCATTGAAGGCATGGTATAACTCATCCCAAACCATAACCTTTTGGCATCCTTCCAGTGAGACCACATCCACCATCTCTTGGTAGAATCCTAAATCATATAAGTGGAGAGCTTCACCCTCCTCTCCAGAGGCATCTCTATATGCTTGAAGATCGATAGCATGAAATCTAACCATGAATCAGAAAACTTAGGTCCTATATCCCCTGAGAATGTTGGGTTATGCTGCTATAGAAAAACCCACGTCAACTCTGCCATATATAGGGAAAGATGTGTCCCTCCGTGGAAGGTCTGCATAAACCTCATGAAGCCTTCTCAGAACTGTTCATCGACACCTATATCTTGGATAACAGCTACTTCCATGATAGGAATGAGAGGAGGATCTGCTGGTAGTCCCTGATATAGCATGTCATGTGTCTGTTCACTGCCCTGTATCTATCATTCAACTAGAGGATGTCGTGGTGGCATGACTCTGCAAGTTAAATCTCACAACATAGTTCATGAATCTCAATAATTGAAACTTAGATGTGCAATAAAGGAACAAGAGAAAGAAATCATTCATGTTCTTCAAAACATGGATACACGGCATGTATAACCCCTACATTCCATGTTCCCTTAAGTTTTTACATGGGTGTTTACTTCTTCTAAACTAGTCATGCAACATCCCATAAACATGGCATGTTCTCATTTACACAGAGTGTACTTGAAACCTTTCCCCCCTTCCTAAGTTCTTCTACAGAGATAAACCACTCGATTCTCTCCTAACACAAAACTACATGACATTTTTATGCCAGACACAGCGTGTACTAGAAGTATTTCACCGACTCGTGTCATTTTTCACAAGTCCTATTACATAGTTGACTCCACAAGACATGTTCTAAATGGACATGGCGTATACTACCTAAGATTCATTCATCTGTTTCATTGATTACACAGGTGGATACAATGATCTTATAACATGGAGTATACATATAGTACATGGCATGTACTTATGAAAAAATGTTCATTCCCAAATAGAAGGATACATGGCATTTATTCATCATTACACACCATGTATTCTAGGTTTTCCCAGACAATAATCTTCAGAAACTACTCCGGAATCCCATAAAAACACTAGAACAAAAATTTAAGTTCCAAAATCTATTTTTTGGGGGTCTATACTCCCCACAAATCAAATCCTGGCATCTTATTCATGTAACATCCCAAGGTATAGTAGTTAACTTTCAATATTATCCACCAAATTATGATCCATGAGGGCCCATAACACCTCAGGAACTAATGTTTGGCACTCAATCAAATGAAACATTACACAAACCAATACCAAATCAAATAGTAGGTATTCTATCAATTTATCTATCACAACAACACTTATATTGTTCACACCATCTATCACAACAACATGATATCAGTAATTCACCCTAAATGGCATGACAAGAATGCATGACATGTGATCTCTTGCAAGTGCCTATATGATGAATGAGATGTAATACCCTTATCTCCTTAGGTTGAAATAGAAATAGATCCTCAATAACATCAATGATAATAGTACAAAACATGTGAATCACACAACGGTGAAATAAAATCAACTGTAATAATTAAAAAACCCAAAAATTGTAATAATCAAGGTAAATTAGATTTTCTATGTATGCGGGTTAGCTACTACCAGGCATAACTTATTTCTAACTACCAATTCTTTCATGTCCATGTCTATTGGATCCAAATAGTATGTTAAAGAAGAAAATAAGTTCCTCTAATACCACATTGTAACATCCCGGTTCCGGGTGCCACCTAGAGGTTCCACATACCTAGTTGCTCACATGGCCTCAAGCACGTTTTCGTGAATGCCAGAGGCTACCGACTAGCAGCGAGGGACTTGGGTGTGATATTGGAGAAACTATTCCCTCATTGGTAGAGTAACTCAATGGAAATAAACTGATAACAATAGCAGAAGCAGTAATAATAATATGCAACAGTCAAAAACGGAAGACTGCAAGTGGACAAAAAACTAGAGAACATATATAAATGATTCATGTCTCATATGTCTAGGAATGCAACCAAACAAGTCACCATGCTGAAATACTATACTAAACCATAGTAAAAAGTAAAATAAGAAAATAAATCTTGCAGCATCACAAGCCTCATCTTAGTCTCATGCTCTCCGACTCCAAATCAATCAAGTGCCAAAAGGAGAAGGGAAATTTCCCTTACCAATACATGAATAAATATAATCTATTTGGTTCTAAATAATAACCCAAACAAGGTGTGAGACAAATCCCAGTATGCAACCACCCAAAGATGTTTTCCTAACTGTCAGTGAATATATATATATGACAGGAAATATGAAAAAAAAGTAATAAACAAGGAATTAGTCAAAATTAAACAATATTATAGTTTTAACTAAATTCATTTACATTTATTAAAATAAAAATCCAAACAATCACAGGAAACCCTTTGGGAAGTACACATAGTCTAACCCCTCTAGTTCATATTAAACAAAGACTCTTTGAGGAATCACTCACCATCAATTCCCTCCGTGGTCTTGTAACAGTAAACTATAGACCCTCTGGAGAATCACTCAACGTCCAATTCCCCATGTGGTCTCACAACATGAGACTAAAGAAACTCTGAGGGAGCACTCATGTCAACACCCCCTATGTTCTCACAATGTTAATGTATAACAGACACTCTGGGAAATCCCTCATCATCCACTCCCCCTATGTTCTAACTACACCAGGTTCCCACATCCATGTGTAAGTCAATCGTGCAAAAATGATATCCAGAATCCAAAGTAAATCAAAGTATAATACTTGGATGAATAGCTACAAATCATGGAACAAGTAAGCCGGATAATATCACTCCATCCTAACAACACTAGGCATAAAAACTAGAGCATCCTAATTGGAAAAAACAGACACAACAGCCAATATCAGTTCAAACATGGTTAAACACATCCATAGCAAGGTGATTAAAACCTATTCTCATACAAGAGCCCAAAATCAAGAAATCAAAGCATAAAAAGCATTAAATTGTTAAATTCCATAAACACGCAATATCCCGAACTAGGGTATTTGGAATTTTTTCACATATAATTCAAATAAAAACTACAGAAAGGAACAAACCACCTACCCTGACATTGTGTGATTGATATAATTGAATCATAGCCATTGATTCGACCTATAAAGTTGTAGATATATGAAAACATATAAAAATTTCAACCAAGAATATATCACGAAGGATGATAAATCAAGAGAAGTAAATCTAGAAAAAGTAAGAAATCACTGTGGAGATTCCAATACAATAGACAATGGTTGATTCGGAGAACGGATGGTCGATGGGGGGCTCAGAGAAGAATCATTATTCCTGGTTTCTCTTAGATGAGACAGAGCCAGAAGAAGGGTGTTCTGTAAATTATAAGTTATTTTGGTCAGATTTAACAAATAAAATGAAAACTACATCGTGTGTTCTTTAAAAGTACATGGTGTGTATATGCCTTTACAAGGCCCCACTTTAGGCGGTCTCCAAGTAACCCCACACGGCCATGTAGTCGGTCATTACACGGCCAGTACACGGCTACACATGGTAACCAGGTACACAGAGTGTGCTCTTAAGTACATGGCATGTACTCCGTAAATTTCCAGAAACTCCTCTTTTTCTCAAAAACAATAGAAATCAAGATCCATACCTGAAAAGAAGATCCAGGTTATTAAAAACATGAAACATTTAGATTTTGTTTTGACTACTCTTCTGGATAATTGAAATTATTCAAAAAATATCAAAGTGTAGCTTTTTAATCAATAAACATCATTTCCGTAGTGAAATCATATAATAAGAAAGGGTATCAGTGGATCCATAGATGGGGAGAGATGTTGTTTCATTGGAGTATATAAGAATTGTTGGGATATTTTCAAAATCATGGGATATGAATGTCACTAGGGGATATATATTTTGAAATTTTATTACCTTACATCACTTCTTATATGTTTGAACATGATGGTTATTAGGTATTGATGACTTGAAGACTGAAAAATTTCATTTCAATAGTTTAATGATGATTGAACTCAATACTGATCTTCATTTTTCTTATGCTTGTAAAATGGTATATTTTTTTATGATGTATCAAGCATCAGGTGGTGATATGTCTTAATATAAGAAGATATAATCATACAAAATGAGTATAATTATGTATCTCCCTGACACCAGTTACCCAGAGTCGGTGCATTATTACATAACATTGGCATGATCACAAAAGATCAAGTCTCGAAAGACTGATTAGTTTAGTAGCCTTGGAATCACTAGATACATTCATAAAGTTTACATTACATCATAAAATTAAAAATACAACAACATAGTCTCCATAGTACATAATCATATCTCCTTATACAATCCCTGCAGGTCATTCATAAAATATTTCTTCACATCCTGGGAAAAATAAAACATTGAAAGAGGTGATCTCAAATGCCCAGTAAGGAAAACAATATAGCGGAAACTTTCATAAATAAGCATAAACATTTAAGGAAATGTATAACTAAAACAAATTCCTCTTAAACATGAACTTCAGCATAATATAGCAAAGGTAAAATGAAATAATCCCATTAAAGTTTTCACATGGATATTCTACTAGTTGAATAATCACATGAAATATCAATAACCACTTTCATAATGAAGGAATGCATAATTCCAGACTATCATAACCACATAGTCCAGGCCTTGTGCCAAGACTAAAAATAAGATTTTGTCAAGGCCTTGTTCCAAGACAATAGTTTGTCTCATGGGACCTACCGATGCATCGAGGAGCTATAGCGGGCTCCACTCATCACTTTTTAAGTCCACTGCATTCCTTATATGAACAGGTTTAACATAACATAAACATTCGTATTAAAACTAGCATATGAAATGTCAATACTTTCTCCATAAACCATGAATGGTATAAAAATAACACATCCACAGTCAAACATATTGAAAAACATTCAATACAATATGGAAGTTTTTTATCATAATAAATAAACTTCAAATAAGCTTAAAATCCATCAAAATATGTTGACATAGATGAAATCAAAACTATTTGAGAGAAATATCTCTACTTTTGAAATCAATTAAAAGTTACATAATTATAAAAGAAAACATTTACTTTGAAAATATTCTTATAATCTTGTAAGGGAAGCTTTGAGGATTTTATAACAGTAGAAAATAGACACACCCGCCGTATAAGTTAAAAAAAATCTTACCTTAATTCTGTCGAAAAGGATTAAAAGGACCTTGTTTGGAAAATGACAGAAGAATTCCATTATAAACTTCTTATAAAAATTCAACAAGGGTATAAATTAATTTAACCCATAGTTTGTATAATAGTAAGAATGATTTTAAAAACATTTTTAAGAAACATGGATGTGGGTGATAAAGAGGTCCTAGTAGATAATTACGTATAAACAATCTCGGATAATGAAGAGATTGTGAAATAAACCCTTACCTTGTACTTTTCCTTATTCGAGGGTAGGTTAAACTCCTATATAATGGTGAAATAATTGTTATTAATTTATACAATAATCATTTAAATTAATATGATATAAATTCCTTAATCATTATTTTTAATCATTAAATGAGAATTAGTCTTGAATGGATACAATGGGGAATGAATCTCATCGCGTTCGTGGAGACGGTAGTCCGTACGTACGTATGAGCGACAATATCATTATTTTGATATTAAAATAATATATAATTGGATATTATATCATATATACAGAATCATTATCATGTTATATTTATTATTCACATGAATTACACATCATTATTATACCCATCCAAATAATAATTTATTAAATAACAATTACACCACGACGTGGAGACGGTAAGCCGTACGTACGCACGTATGGTGACATGTCATTGAAAGGATGGATAGAATACTGAATATGGATGTACCATATTTATAATAACATCAAAGTATATTGAATATGATTGAGTTATTATTTTATAATGGGAATAACAAAGAAAGAAGAAGTTGAAGAAGAAAGGAACTTGAAAGAGGGTGGTGAAAACATTACCTCTTCTCCGGGTTTTTCCTTTTGATTTGATCAAAAGGGCTCCTTAGGTTGGATTTCTAACTAAATGAAGGCCTATAAGATTAAGGTAGGATATTTGAGAGGGTATTTGGGAAGATTTTGGACGAAACCAAAGGCTTTAAAGGTATTAATTTGAGAGAAGGGGGAGTTCCCATTTATAAAAGGGGTGAGGGGAACCTTAGGAAAATCTAGAAATATTATTTTATAATAAATTCATATTGGGTTTCTAATGGCTCAAAAGTGTATTATTTAAATTTTAAGGTGGGTATAGGACGAAAACCATTCAACCAATAGGTTTTAGATAGTTTTGAGTCACTATATTAACATTATATTTTAGTTTTAACTCTTAGTTAATTAGTTTGACATTTACCATGTCTCTTTGTATTTTTATATTATATAGTTAATAAACTTACTATATACTTCCAAGAAACCCCCAAGTGGTCCATTAATGATACACCTATAATTATATAAGTACTTTGGCCAAAACTTATATTTTTCTGAATAGAATATCAATTTATAACATAATATTGGTTTTAAAAACTCTTTTATGTCAATTTTGACACTATTGGGTATTTTGTTTTTGATAATTTTATAACAACATTATTAATTCAAAAAAAATTATATAACCAATAAAAATATGTCATATTAACCTAGAAAATTATTGTAATTCATAAAAAGTCTCAAATTACATTTATTTTGATATTTATAATATCAATTATTTTAATATTTCATTAATTAGGTAATTACTGCATCACCATTGTGTCATAAATAAATTAAATTATTTAATGTCTAAAAATTATAAATAAAATACAATTATCTAGGAAATATTTTTAGATTTGTAATTAATATTTATAATAGAATTTATCTTATGTATAACTCTATATTAAAAATGTTTTAGTAATTAAACTTTGATTTTAACTCTTTTAACTCTTCTTTGAATTAAATAATAATAAATTTCCTCATCTAATCCAAGTGGGCCTAAATGATAATATTTTATTCCTAAGGTTTTATTTGGTCGAGATACACTTGTCCAATAGAATTAGGACTTGTGTTAGGGTAATATTAATATCATTTTTACCCTTAATTACACTATTTACTTTTAACAGTGGTAAATAAAAGTAAAAAGTTACTATTCACCAAAAATTATTTTTATCTTATTGAACCACATTTTAATCCTTGATATTAACCGTGTCTCTCCTATTTTTGAAATTCCACTCATAGAAGTGGTAAAATTATGTTTTATGTGAATTTCCAAATTCTCCTAGGAGGTGGGTAAAAGACGGTGAAAAGCTCAATAAAATTTTTATATATCTAAAATTATTCTAAACTAACTCCAATGAATTACATTGAACTTATATAGGTATTATGTATCTATTTTTACCTTAATTAAATTTAAATAAAATAAATAACTATTTAAATAAAAATTTGGTTTTAAACTATAACTCAGTGTTTGTTTCACTATTCATCAAAAATTGAAAGTTTTCAGAAAAACACAAAAACTTCAGCCTAAGATAATTTCGATATTCCAAATCCGAAAATGAAGCCCATTTTGAATGATAAAATTTAAAAAATTTCTAAAAGTGGGTATTATTATTCATAACGGCTAGTTTGATTGGTTGTGGTGTGTGTTAAAACTCGAAGTTGCGTACAACGCACACTACTATATTATTCAAAGAGAAGCCTACCGTGAATGCTTGAGGTGTTACATTCTCCCCTCCTTAAAATAATTTTGTCCTTGAAATTTCTATAATATTACCACATGAAATGACTTGGGTGGTTCTTCATCATAAGTTCCTCAGGTTCCCACGTTGCCTCTTCCATCTTATGGTATCTCCATAGAACTTTTACCAGACGAGTCGTCCAGTTTCTCAGCACTTGTTCTCTGGTATCAAGAATCCTGATGGGATCTTCGCAATAAGACAGATCAGGTTCCGGTTCTAATTCCTCATAGGTGAGCACATGCGTTAGTCAGACATGTATTTTCTAAACAATGATACGTGGAACACATTGTGAACTTTGGAGAGACTTGGTGGCATTCCTAATCAGTAAGCTACAGCCCAAATTCGTTCTAGAATTTCGAATGGTCCTATGTATCTAGGACTCAATTTTCACTTCTTACCGAAACGTATAACTCTCTTCCTTAGAGATACCTTCAAGAAAACATGATCTCTTACCTGAAATTCCAAATCCTTCCTTCGGTTATCGGCATAGCTCTTCTGCCTACTTTGAGTTGCTTTGATGTGGTTTTGGATTACCTTTACCTTTTCCATCATTTCCTCCACCAGTTATGGGCCTAAAAGTTTTCTTTCACCAACATCATCCCAACAGGTTGGTGTGTGACATCTCTTTCCGTATAATGCTTCATTTGGTGCCATCCGAATACTTGAATGGAAGCTATTGTTATAGAAAAATTCCACCAGAGGTAAATATTGATCCCACATACCCTGAAAGTCAAGTGAGCATGATCTCAACATGTCTTATAAGTATTGAATAGTTCATTTTGATTTTCCATCAGTTTGGGGGTGGTAGGCAGTGCTCAAACAAAGTTCATTATCTAGGGCTTTCTAAAGACTTTTCTAAAATGTTGAAGTAAAAGGGGGATCACAATCAGAAATAATCAATAGGGGTACTCCATGAAGTCTCACAGCTTTATTAATATATAGTCTTGCTAGACGTTCTAGTGGTAGATCTTCTCTTATAGCAAGAAAATGTGCTGACTTGGTAAGATGATCAATAATAAGCCATATTGTATCATTCATTCTAGGAGTCTTTGGTAGTCCCATAACAAAGTCCATCGTGATATTATCCCATTTCCACTCAAGTATGGGAAGAGGTTGCATGACTCCTCCGGGCTGTTTCCTTCCAGCATTCACTTGTTGAAAAACTATACATCTTGACACAAAATAATTAATCTCCCTCTTCATGTTGTCCCACCAAAAATGTTCCTTCAAATCTCTATACATTTTGGTGCTCCAAGGGTGTATAGAGAAATTGGAGCTATGAGCATCATCTAACAATTCCCTTTTCAGATCAGGTATATCGGGAACTCAAAGTCTCTTCCCAAATTTCAAAATTCCATCTTCATACACAAAGTCACTCAATCTCCCATCATTCACAGCGTTAATCTTATTTTGAAACTCTTTATCATCGTTCTGAGAACTCTTTATCTTTTTTAGTAAAGATGGTTTGGCAACCATTTGAAAAAGCATTGATGTTTCACCATCCATGGTGATTCCCATATCCATCTTTACTAGATCCATATATATAGGATCCTTTTCAACTCTTATATTGTTCAAAACCCCATGATCCTTTCTACTCAAAGCATCTGCCACCTTATTTACCTTCCCCAGGTGGTTGTGTATCGTGCAATCATAATACTTGAGTAGTTAAAGCCATATACTTTGCCTCATGTTGAGTTCTTTCTGGGAGAAAATATACTTCAAACTCTTGTGATCAGTATAAATCTCACATTTTTCACCATAGAGATAATGTCCTCATATATTCAAAGAAAATATCACACCAGCTAACTCAAGATCATGAGTAGGATAGTTTTGATCATGAATTTTCAGCTGTCGTGATGAATAGGAAATAACCCTATCATTCTGAATAAGGACACAACCAAGTCCTTTCTTCGATGCATCACTATAAATAATGAACCCATCATTCCCTGATGGTAGAGTCAATATAGGAGCATCGACTAATATTCTCTTCAGTTCTTCAAAAAATTCTTCACACTCTTTTTTCCAAAGAAATATAACCCCTTTACGTGTGAACTTTGTTAATGGGTTAGCCAATCAGGAAAAATTCTGGATGAAACATCAATAATAACCTGCTAAACCAATAAAACTGCGTACCTCAGTTATATTCATCAGGGCTAGCCATTATTGGATTACATTGGTCTTGGAAGGATCAACATAGATTCCATACTTAGAGACAATATGGCCAAGAAAAGAAATCTCTTGAAGCCAGAGTTAACACTTACTAAACTTTCCATATAATTCATGTCTTCTCAAAGTCTTTATGATAATGCGCAAGTGATTTTTCATGATATTTGTATCTTTTGGAATATACCAAGATATCATCAATAAATACCACCACAAAATCATTGAGGTATTCCTTGAAAACTCTATTCATTAGATCCATGAATACATATGGTGAATTTTTCAATCCAAAAGGCATTACTGTAAACTCGTAATGACCATACCTGGTTCGAAATTTTGTCTTCAGAATGTCTTCCTTCTTCACACACAACTGATAGTATCCAGATCAAAGGTCAATCTTTGAAAAGTATTGAGCTCCATGCAGTTAGTCAAATAAATCATCAATGCAAGGTAGAGGATACTTGTTCTTTATTTTTATATCATTGACCTTATTGTAGTCAATACATAACCTCATAGATCCATCTTTCTTTTTAACAAAAAGGATAGGGGATCCCCATGGAGAAACACTGGGGTGAATAAATCCCTTATAACTTAATTCCTCTAGTTGTTTCTTTAGTCCAACTAATTCCACAGTGGACATTCTATAAGGGGTCTTTGATATAGGACTTGAACCAAGAATTAAATCAATGGAAAACTCAATTTCTCATTCTAGAGGATGTCCAGGTAAGTCTTCTAGAAACAAATCAAAATTTTCTCTCACAATTGGTACATCATATATTTGAACATTCCTTTCCTTACCCATAATTATTTCATTCTTTTCCTCCTCAATAATTGAATTTAGTTGAGCTACTAAGGGTAGATCTAGGTAAGAATCAGGTGGTGGTGATTCTACTCTAAAGATAAGGTGTTCTTTATCATCATCATCAACAATAGTAACCTCCTTCTTCTTACAATAAATTTTTGCATCATGGTCCAAAAACCAATCCATATGGAGGATTATATCAAATTCAATCATAGGTTTGATGATGATATCAGCAGATAAAGAACATTTATGTGATCTAATGGGGACTGATTCACAAAACTTTGTTGCAATGATACTTCCCTTAAGAGTTTTAACTGACAACTCCCTTGTTAAATCAAATTGTAAATATCTAATTTTCTTAGCAAACTGGGAATATATGAAACAATGCGATGATCCAGAATCAAATAACGAATTTTCTAAACTTGAGGAAACCATTAAATTACCTGCCACCACATCTTTCAGAGATTCTACCTCAGCAGTAGTGATAGCATATGCTTGGCCCTGATCCCATGGCCTTTTCTGAGGTAAGTTCCCCTGACGCTTAGGACATTCATTTGCATAATGTCTCATCTCCTTGCAATTGTAGCATTGAAAATCAGTAGCTTCTTTCTTCCCCTTATAATCACAATCTTGGTGGCCTTTTTCCACACACTTGTAACAGACTCGCATTCCCTTTAAGCAAGCCCCGAGGTGTTTTTTCCCACATTTACTATAGGATGGATATTCAACTTTTCCCTTATTCCCATTATTTTCATTCCCAGAGTGATCAGCAGATCTCTTCTTCTCCTACTTTTCTTTAAAGTCACAAGACTTAGATAATTTCTTTTCTATCTTGATGGCACATGAGACAATATCTTCGTACAACGAGAAGGTTTGTGAGACTAATGCTTGATGGAGAAATGGTTTTAACCCATCAAAGAAATGATCAATATTACTTCTTGGGTTACGTATATAACATGCAGCATACCTTGCTAACCTTGTAAATTTAGCCTCATAAATTGTGACATTCTCATCCTCCTTTTGTCTCAGACTTAGAAATTGCCTTTCTATATCTGCTCGATGGTCATGAGGAAAGTATTTTTCTTAAAACAAATCTTTGGACTCCCTCCATTCCATACTTGATACTTCATCATCTTCCTTCATGTTTTTAATCAATGACCACCATTGATCAGCATCTCCAGTGAGGCGGTAAACTGCCATGATAACTTTTTCTCTTTCACTACTCTCCAAAGCCAGGAATATTTTCTCTAGGGAACTTATCCATTTCTCAGCTACCAATGGATTTGTACTCCCATTGAATGTTGGTGGCCGATGCCTCATGAATCGATCTAACATTGATCCTCCACGATGCGGATCAGTGTGCTCCATACGAGTAAGGTTATTATTCATAACATGAGTGAGTTGTCCTAGTATGGTGATTAGCTGATTAGCGCCAGTTGTATCACCAGCTCCACTATAATTATCTTGAGCAGGAGGGAAATCCCTACATAGATTGCATGCATTGACACAGTTTCCATTTCTTCCACTAGGTTCCATTTCTAAACAATGGCATAAACAAGATCAGTTTATGAATCAAAATACATAATTCCATACCTGTAAAACACTTAACAAAAATTGAACTATTTATGGATATAATCCATAATCATAAAAATGTTTTCTTTGAGGAATTATATACTCATAAATCCTTCATAATGGTTTGTAAATAAAATGATAATTATCCTAATAATATCCCCCAGGAGTGTTGTAACCATGTGTGCACCAAGGCCCATTGTCGTGCACCAGTTCCCATTCGAGTCTAGATCCAAGCTGTGTTTTCAGGTTTTACCCCTAGGTACATCTATGCTAGAGCCGCCTCTACCTTCTCATATCCAGACAGGGATGTATTGCTCAGAAAACTCACAAAATCTCTACAATACCAAAATTTTAGGAAGTTCTTCTATACTAATCCCCAAAGTCCATCTTAGGTCTATGTGCTCTAATCAGAGTTTATCTAAATCTAGTTTCCAAGGTTTGTACTAAACTTCCTCTGATACCAAATGTAATGCCCCGACTCTAGTTACCCAGAGTTGGTGCATTATTACATAACATTAGAATGATCACAAAAGATCAAGTCTCGAAAGACCAATTAGTTTAGTAGCCTTGGAATCACTAGATACATTCATAAAGTTTACATTACATCATAAAATGAAAACCACAACAACATAGTCTCCATAGTCCACACTCATATCCCCTTATACTATCCCTGTAGGTAATTCATAAAATACTTCTTCACATCCTGGGAGAAATAAAACTTTGAAAGAGGTGAGCTTGAATGCCCAGTAAGGATAACAATATTGCAGAAACTTTCATAAATAAACATAAACATTTAAGGCAATGTATAACTAAAACAAAGTCCTTTTAAACTTGAACTTCAGCATAATATGGCAAAGATAAAATGAAATAATTCCATTTACTTATTCACATGGATATTATACTTGTTGAATAATCACATGCAATATCAATAACCACTTTCATAATGAAGGAATGCATAATTCCAGACTATCATAACCACATAGTCAAGACCTTGTGCCAAGACTACAAATATGATTTTTTCAAGGCCTTGTACCAAGACACTAGTTTGTCTCATGAGACCTACCGATGCATCGAGGATCTATAGAGAGCTCCACCCATCACTTATTAAGTCTAATTAATTCCTCATATGAATAGGTTTAACATAACATAAACATTTGTATTAAAACTATCATACGAAATGTCAATAATTTCTCTATAAACCATGAATGGTATAAAAATAACACATCCATAGTCAAACATATCACAAAACCTTAAATACAATATGGAAGTTTAGTATCATAATAAATAAACTTCAAATAAGCTTAAAATCCATCAAAGTATGTTGACATAGATGAAATCAAAACTATTTGAGAGAAATATCTCTTTTTTTGAAATCATTTAAAAGTCACATATTTATAAAAGAAAACATTTAATTTGAAAATATTATTATAATATTTTAAGGGAATCTTCGATGATTTTATAATGGAAGAATATAGCCGCACCCACCATATAAGTTAAAAAAAACATTCTTACCTTAATGCTGTCGAAAAGGTTAAAAAGGACCTTGTTTGGAAAACGACAGAAAGATTCTTTTTATAAAATTCTTATAAAAATTCCACAAGGGTATAAATGACTTTAACCCATAGTAAGTAAAATTGTAAGAATTATTTGAAATACATTTTTAAGAAATATGGATGTGGATGATAAAGAGGTCCCAGTAGATAATTACGTATAATCAACCTTGGATAATGAAGAGATTATGAAATAAACCTTTACCTTATACTTTTCCTTGGTCGAGGGTAGGTTAACATCCTGTATAATGGTGAAATAATTATTATTAAATTATACAAGAATCATTTAAATTAGTATTATATCAAGTCCTTAAACATTATTTTTAATCATTAAATGAGAATTAGTCTTTAATGGATACGATGGGGAATGAATCTCATCGCGTTCGTGGAGACGATAGTCCGTACGCACACACGAGCGAGAATATCATTATTTTGATATTAAAATAATACATAATTGGATGGTATATCATATATACAGAATCATTACCATGTTATATTTATTATTTACATGAATTACACATCATTATTATACCCATCAAAATAATAATTTATTGAATAACAATTACACCACGACGTGGGGACGGTAAGTCGTACGTACGCACGTATGGTGACATGTCATTCAAAGGATGGATAGAATACTGAATATGGTTATACCATATTTATAATAACATCACAGTATATAGAATATACTCGAATTATTATTTTATAATTGTAATAACAAAGAAAGAAGAAGTTGAAGAAGAAAGGAACTTGAAAGAGGGTGGTGAAAACAATACCTCCTCTTCGGGTCTTCCTTTTGATTTGATCAAAATGGATCCTTAGGTTGGATTTATGACTAAAGGAAGGCCTCTAGGATGAAGGGAGGATATTTGAGAGGGTATTTGGGCAGATTTTGGCTGATCCTAATGGCTTTGAAGGTATGAATTTGAGAGAAGGGGGAGTTCCCTTTTATAAGAGGGGTGAGGGGAACCTTAGGAAAAGCTAGAAATATTATTTTATAATAAATTAATATTCGGTTTATAATGGCTTCAAAGTGGATTATTTCAATTTTAAGGTACAGATAGGTCGAAATATATTCAACCAATAGGTTTTAGATAGGTTTGGGTCACTCTATTAACCTTATATTTTAGTTTTAACTCATAGTTAATTAGCTTGACATTTACTATGTCTCTTTGTATTTTTATATTATATATTTAATAAACTTACTATATATATTTCCAAGAAACCCCAAAGAGGTCCATTAGTGATAAAACTATCATTATATAAGTCTTTTGGCCAATCCTTAGATTTTTATGAATATAATATCAATTAATAATATAATATTGGTTTTAAAAACTCTTTTTGTCAATTTTGACACTATTGGGTATTTTGTTTTTTATAATTTTATAACAACATTATTACTTCGAACAAAATTTATATAACCAATCCTAATAAGTCATATCAACCTTGAAAAATAGTTTAATTCAAAAACAGTCTTAAATTACATTTATTTTGATATTTATAATATCAATTATTTTAATATTTCATTAATTCAGTAATTACAGTACCACCATTGTGTCATAAATAAATTAAATTATTTAATGTCTAAAAATTATAAATAAAATACAATTATGTAGGAAATATTTTTATATTTCTAATGAATATTTATAATATAATTCATCTTATGTATAACCCTATATTAAAAATGTTTTAGTAATTAAACTTTGTTTTTAACTCTTTTAACTCTTCTTTGAATTAAATAATAATAAATATCCTCATCTACTACGAGTAGACCTAAATGATAATATTTTATTCCTAAGGTTGTTTATGGTTGAGATACACTTTTCCAATAGAATTAGGACATGTGTTAGGGTAATATTAATATCATTTTTACCCTTAATTACACTATTTACTTTTAACCGTGGTAAATAAAAGTAAAAAGTTACTATTCACCAAAAATTATTTTCATCTTATTAAACCACATTTTACTCCTTGATATTAACCGTGTCTCTCGGATTTTTAAAATTCCACTCACAGAAGCGGTAAAATTAAGTTTGATGTGAATTTCCAAATTCTCCTAGGAGGTGGGTAAAAGACGGTGAAAAGTTCAATAAAATTTTTATATATCTAAAATTATTCTAAACTAACTCCAATGAATTAAATTGAACTTATATAGGTATTATGTATCTATTTTTACCATAATTAAATTTAAATAAAATAAATAATTATTTAAATAAAAATTCGGTTTTAAACTATAACTCAGTGTTTTTTTCACTATTCATCAAAAATTGAAAGTTTTCAGAAAAATACCTAAAATTCACCCTAAGATAATTTCGATATTCCGAATCTAAAAATGAAGTCCATTTTGAAAGATAAAATTTATAAAATTTCGAAAAGTGGTTGTTACTATTCATAACGGCTAGTTTGATTGGTTGTGGTGTGTGTTAGAACTCGAAGTTGCGTACAACACACGATACTGTATTATTCAAAGAGAAGCATACCGTGGAATCTTGGAGTGTTACAATTATGTCATGATTGACAAGAAAATATGCTCCGTGCACAAACATGAGTTTGTAGTTGTTGTTTATGCTCTACATTAAAGGAGAACATTCATATTAGGGGAGATATTCATGGTATATGTGGACCATAAGATCCTAAGGTATATATTTTCCTAGAGGAAAATATTCTTTTAGAATCATAGATGGGTTTAATATCATCATACCTTTGAATTTGAGCTCATATATAATCTAAGGAAATATATTTCTTTTACTGATTCATTGAGAGGAAATACTCAATATTAATTTTTTCAATAAAATAGTTTTAGGATAAATATAATGGCACTATTTTCCTAAATGCATTTTGATTTTTAGGAGGGTTTGGGAAAACCTATCATCAAGGATTTATTAGTGGTTCCATAAATTTTGAATAAAATAAATGGGAGGCAATATTCAGATCATGAAGGCTTGGTTCTATGGGACAATATTTTTAGTTTGGAACCCCGCGTTTTTGGGTTATTGGTGAGGATGAGTTTTTTCATGTACATGTTCAAATTTGGGTCCATACAGGCATGAGAGAGGAACTTATTTGACTATCACATTCCACTAAGTGGGAAGTGAATCCCATACTGAAAAAGGTATATCGTGATTTACACTACCACTACTGGAAGATAGGGATAAAGAATTAAATATGGGATTTTTCACATGGTACTCCACCTATCAGCACCTGGGAATAAAACACAAATGGCCTACTATCATATTAAAACCATTACACATCCTAGAATTAAAATTAAATGATGAAACTAGGGATTTTATGATGGGGTTACCAACATCACCCCTGGATAGTGATGTCGTATGGGTGACTGTGGAAAGGATGACGATGTTTAATTATTTATTTCTTGTTTATGGGACCCTATCAATGGAAGATCTTAAGAGATTACTTGAATGATCATCCATAATCCTCATTGGATTCTCTATACCATTTTTATTGGACAGGGTTGATCGGTATACATCATGGATTTCACATGGTTCCTAGAATGATCTTGGTTCATTGGAACTTTTATGTATAGTTCATCACCCACAAACCAATGACCTATCTGAGATGACTCTATAGGTACTAGAGGATTTTCTTCATGAAAGAATTCAATATTTATGAGGATTATGGGAGAAACATTTGACTCATGTCAAGTCCTCCAATAATAACAACTTCCAAGCATTAATTCAACTAGATCCACAAAAGGATCAATATGGTAGGCCATGTTATTCACCTCTATTATAGTTAGAGGCAGTAGTGGACACTCTACAAGGACCATGTCTTATCCAAGAGACATTATATTAAGTGAAACATATTAGGTTGTGTATGGGATTGGATTTGTCTAAGCATAGGTCATATTATAATCGACAAGGTTAGTATCTTTAGTTTCATATGGGGTATCAGTTATTACTACATGTTTTACCTTGATTGGTTCATCAATAGATTCTCTGGTAAGGAAAACAGAAACCTAAATTTTCAGGCTATTCGATATTTTAGAGAGGGTCGTGCTGATAGCATATTGAATAAAGATTCCTCGAAGTTATAGTTTTTTCCTTATTTATTCTATATATATAATCTCCTCCATTATTATCCCGTCTTGTCACAAATGTTTTATGTTGATAAAGTGAAATTTGATGCCAATGATCAAATTTGGAAGTATCTGGTTTGTATTATTGATTAATGAATTAAGGCACTCTAATATAGAAATTTTTTTATGGTATTTGTGTTATGTTAACATTTCCATATCAATGAGGAGACCTCGGAACATGAGTATGATATATGTTCTCAATTTTCGAGATTATATTCTTATATATCTCAACAAACCTCATAGGTACGACTCAGGGAAGAGATGTCTTACGAAGGTGAAATTGTAAAACATGAGTCTTTTTTTAAGGTATGCACTAAATTTTTTTTAATTAAATAAATTTTTTTGTAACATAAATTAGCGAGATATTATATGAGGTTTTAGGTGTGTTTGGAAATGTTTGGGATCTGAGTTTGGTTTTTGGGAAGGCCGATCAAGGTACACTGTTAGCGTATGGTTTTCATTAAACATACACCTTAGTATTTTGTCTTTAAATTAAAGAAAATAGATTATGAAACCATTTGAATGGAGAATTTTAACTATGAAATACCTATAATTGATTTCAGTTTCACTTGGAATAGTTTTCCTATAATTTGAATAATTGTGTGCCAAATAGTATAGTGTGTTGTTCTTATGGATAGTAGTTTTTTACAATTGGAATACAGTTTAGCCACAGGAACATCCAACTATGTTACTAATTAAAAATTGGAATAATTATAGTTTTTCTATTATTTAAAATTTATTATAATTCTTTCTATATTTTCCCTCATTATCACAAAATCCTTCAGCATTGTCTCCTAACTTCTTCTCCACCATGCTTGAGGGATCTCCTCCATCACTCCAATGTTTTGAGTTCTGTTTGAAGATATTTATCCCTTGAGGTAAATCTAAAACCTATTTCTCCCCCATTCCCCATTGAACCTATTATTCCAAATGATTCAATTTATTTATATATATTATAACCTATTTTTGAAGGATATTTTAGGTTCTTCATTTTCCATCACTCTAGATCTAATATGAAGACAAAACCAGATATTGAGTCTTCCATGAGGCCTAGGTAGGTGGTATACATAGTTTTCTCAAAAAAATCACCTATTATAAAATGTATTTTAGTGAAAAGAACTTATTTTTTTTTTAAGTTGAACTAATAAATTATATTACTTTAAATCACCACATAAATCCTGACCAAGATATACTATGGTATTCCCAAACACTATTTTTGGTCAACAACCCTTTCAAAACCGCACATTAGGTTTTTTATCCTAACACCCATGAAAAAACATACAATTAATGTAACCAAAAGATCCATTAATGAATTTTATCATATATTTTGGAAAGACCCATGATTTATTTTATGCTACCAAACCCCCACATTTGTTATGAATGGATTATATCATCATAGGGGTAATTCTCATAATAGTACATTAGATATTTCTTGTGTAACATAAACTTTTATAAGATATTGGGTTTTCATGGATAAATTCTAGAGCCTGAGAATCCTTATTGTTATGTAATTCCAATTTGAATAGAATAATTAAATTTTAAAATAATGTTAGTATCTCATGGTAAATCATGGAAGATTAATCCAAGGTTGTGACATAATTGTGATAGTTTATTTTATATAAATAATAAACTTCAAATTGATGACATATTATGGTGGATTACTTGGTTAGAAATTATAGAACATCATCATAGTGTCAAAGATGAGTTGTGAATTGATCAAGAAATGGATTATGTCTATGGAATACCTTGAGGTAATCATAGGATGTCACCTTTTAATTGATTCTAATTAATAGTGGTAAACCCACCGTGGATCCAGTTAGTGCCTTACTATCATGATTACAATGACAAATCATCATATATCCATCTAGATATCAACAAATATAAAACTCTTGTGATGATTTCTCAGGGTTTTTTTATTTTCATTAACAAGGAATTCCTTGGGATAGCCCCTTTGATTCCAATTGATACCTACTAAAAAATTCTAGGATATATTTCTTCTTTTTGTTTATAATCACATAGGAGTATAATTATAATGTTTAATCCCTTAGATACCCTTGGAAATAAATGTTCAAAACATCATGTACTAAAAACCATAATTTGGATTGTGAAATAAAAAATACGGATGGCATGGGTATTCTATAGATTAAAAATGGGTGCATTGTTTTTTAATTCCTAAACTAATTCTATGGATTCCATATTATTATTAATTCTTGTATTCCTAGTAAAAATTCATCAGGTCCATTGAAAAATTAAAAGGAAAAATGATAAAATACATCTAGCTAATGAAAAATTTGATTGGCTCATCTATCATTCCTATATAGAGACTAAGCTCTGAAAGTGATTTATTACTTTATTACTTTAAATTATTTCATATACACACTACTATATTTTATATTCATAGACTGGATTGAAAGTTGGAAACATTGGTGGACCCCTAAAATGTTTTACTCACATCTTATTCAGTCCATCTCTTGGTACCTGAGAATATTTCATGGATGCACGAATGATAAAAGGGAATCACCTGACTGAGGAAACATTATTTATATCTTAGGTCCGGATCATGGGGTAGTGGACTGAGCTAGGACTCATGATGCTCAAAGAGGTTAATAATTATAGTCTTTCATTTTATTTTCAAATTCATAATAGAACTTTTATGACTACTTATATGAATAGTTTAACTTAAATATTTAACCACCATGAAATTATATATATATAGTACTAATTTATTTCCTTATATCTATTTTACTAATTAATAGGATGGATTATATTTCCTTTATTTCTTCTGTGTGTTACTCTGAAAAAAAGGGAATATCATACATACCATACCAGCATTAAATTTTGCTTCTATTATGATCCCTTTGGCTTATGGGGAGGAACACATGTGGCGTTGTGTCCCACTGGACCATTTAATTATTAGTGAATCGGGCTAGGGATGTCAAAATAATCTTATTTTGTGGAAAATTCAGAATGGCCTCTTTTACGTGGAGTCTATAAATTATGGGTATTTAAATAATTTTTTTTATTTTTTCTATCATATAGGATGATGATATACTTTAATGTTATTGGTTGATGCTCGATTGACTTGTGATACAACTTTCTTTTGTATGTTAAAAAATGAAGGTTTTTGGGTAGATTTTGATGTCTATGATATGTAGTGTTTTTAGGATGTAAAGAAATATGATCCCCATATCAATAGGTTTGATTTTATGGAGGTTTTTTGGATCTATGGGGTGATTATAATGCACCCCATTATTTTGTGTTCTGTTATTTTGTATTTAAATTCCAAAAATTTGTACATTTAATCCACCTCATGTTTTCCCTTTGTAATATCCTTTTATTTTAAATAATATGTGTTTCTGGTTTAAAAAAAACCATTTTTCAAGAATTTTCATATTACTATGTAATTATTTGATGTATTTATAAAATCAAAACACAATATTATAATACCTATGTATGGATAAATTTATAACATAAAAAAAAAATTTTAAGGGAATGTGATTAAAATCATTAAATGATGAAAAAGGGGATAAGTTTAAAATAACCATATATAAATGAGTATATTAATAAATTAAAAATTTCACCTTTCAATGATGAATATAATTTAACATTTCAATTAATAAAAATGTAGTGATACACATATTTAATTAGTAATTGATATGAAATAGTAATCAAAACACTTAAATTTTCTAAAACTCATTTTTATATAAAAAATTTATATAAATATTTATATTATACTTTCATTTAAATTCTAAATTTCATATATTAATATATTAGAAAGTATAAATAGGGTTATTTTTTTTAAGATGGTATGATATTAAATTTTAATTTTATGAAGAAATATAAGTTATCAGGATGAATAGTGCGTCATATTAATAATCCACAAAAAATTAAAACATATATTTTACATTAAAAATGATATGTAATACCAATAAAATAAAAATAAATTTCTATATTGGAGGGAATCACAATCCTCGTTGGTTTTTTGACATATATGGTTACTTCCCTTTAAAAAGGAATTTAATTACCATTACGTAATGAGAAATTATTGAAATGACACTCAAACATAGCTATAAAAGGACTTCTCAATGACCCTTCCCAAACCACACAATCCATTTGGTGAATATTTAATTTGTACCTATTTTACTCTCTTAAATCCTTGTTATTTTTTAGTAGCTTCTACCTCTGATAAGGAAACCTAAATAATTCATTCTAAATAAACTCATGCCAAGAAAGAGCATATTCATCGAATAAAGATCTTTATTCTTTATCATGTTTCTCAACTAAGATCTCATATACATTATTTATAATCCCATACCCCACTATAATGATTTTATATAAACAAAATTATTATTCATATATAATGATACTACTATTATATATCATTAAAAATTTACTCATTCCATAGAATAAAAAACTTTTTTGATAGTTCAACCACCTACATGAATGATGTTATATCAACACATAATTTCCATCATATATATATATATATATATCACATAATTTTCACATATGAGTAATGCATCAGAGATGTGACACTTCTTTTCCCCACATTCCCACTTTCCAATAGCGACTAACCTCTACCACTGTGATTAGTGATGTGGGATCATTGGGAGAAATCAGATGATGGGATATCACTTCCTCCTTCCTTGGATGCCACCTTGGAGAACATCATCAAGTCCAGGTCCCCGTAAATGGTTTAAATCATGTTCATAAAACCCATTCATGGCTCTATCATGAGGTGTAATTCAATAAATTATACTTCTCCTATATTGGCATGGAATCTGCCTATGATCAGAGTAGATGGTAATGTTGGGCATGTGTGAGAATTTTTGGGTCTTAAGAATATAAGGCACCAATAAGGTCTTCCTCTTCATAAATTTATGTAATATCATGTATGATGCATCTTAAGAATTTAAAATTTGGAATCCCATGATGTTCATAGGGGTAGTTGATTCCAGAGGGGCATAAATCTTCAGAGTCTTTTTACCTTAATCATTCCATGTTTATTATTTTAGGTATAAATTTTGTATTAGGTCACAAGTTTAATATCTAGTAAAGATATGTAGGTCATAGTTTCAATATCATGTGGGATAGCTAGGTTATAGGTTTAACATCTAGTGGGAACAATTGGGTCAGGTTAATTGTGCTCCCTAGGGGATGATGATCAAACTTTAAGGGTTGTTTCCATCTAAGAGGATGAAATGCAGAAGTAAAGGGAATGTTTGGGATTGGGATTGTACCATAGGAAGTTATACCTAATTTATCAAGATTTTTTAATTGAACTAGAAGAACTTTTCCTATATACCATTTTAAGAGGTAGGGATCAAACTCCACATAGTTCATTGCCATTTTTTAGGATCGTGTTATGGGATCGGTCTATATAGATTAACATCGTGTAGCTTGGACCCTTGCATCATGGGATAAAAATAGAAAGGTATGGTGTTGGGGTTATGAATTTGGTCTTACATTTATATTTAATTCAACCTATAGTGGGGAAGGAGGTGTCATATTAGGATGTTTGTACATGGATCATCCTATTGTCATCACATAGGGTTGGAATTGAGGGTTCATCCCATGCTAGTTGTAAAGGGGGAATCATGTGTTCACTTCACAAGGTAAGGATACATTTTTATGTTTTATATTAAGGTTATTTCCTTGTTGATGAACTTTTTATGATTTTGAAATTGGGATATATATAGTTTTATGTCATGAAACATAGACATTATCATGGCCTACACCCAGAGAGGTCATTTCCAGTTAGGAGAGAATGATCTCACATAAGACATCTCTATAAGGAGATGAGGGTAGTTTACCTTGATGATGAGAAAATTGGGGATTATGTGTTTACTAAAAATACAAATCATGATGGAACGTGGAATAAACAATTAAATTTTAATATGAATAACAAGGATCCCATCTTTAGGGATCCTATACTGAGGATATAGAGGCATTAGGGTTCTAATTCTTAGAAGAAAAAGAAAATGTAATGGTCAAGGGAATTCATGAAAATATGGGGAGTACAAGAGGATTGATGATATTGGTGAAATGTAATATTGGGGAGGATATGATCTAGTTTTTGATGGAAAAAGGGACAATGTGGACTCATATTTTAGATAATGGTGTTTGGTAAAAGAAAGAAGCTTGGAGAGGCCTAGTGGTTGGGTTTCATTATGGTTAGAGGTTTAAAAATGTTAAGGGTTTGGCAATGTTTATGATTATCATGAAGAGGAAGGTTCTTGGGATGATTAAAGGTCCTGTAAAGTTATTTAATTCATAAAAAGGGTGTAACTACATCAGAAAAATGTTTTGGTTCCTATGGAGTTGGTTTCTCAATAGATATTTATCATATTAATCCCCAAGATCCATAAATTTATTTATTCTAACACAAATGGTGAGGAACTTAATTAAAGGTGTAACTACCATAGTTAGAGTTTCAAAAAAACCCAAGGGATAATTTTTTACAAAATATGGTTACCTCTTGGAATATATCTCCTCTATTTCTCTCGAAAGTTTGAGTTTTATGAATTCAGAGCCTTTTTTAGCTTTCCAATGGTCGCATCCAATAAAAAATCATATGGATGGAAGAATTTATCAACATTGTAAGGATGGGGTGTTCAATTAAATAAATGATACCACATAAAAATTATGTTTTTAATGGTTAAAATAACTATTATGTGTTCCATGAATTCACATATTCATTCTGGATGTTATAACCTTAACTTGCATGTTTGATTATCAACCTTAAAGAGGCATCATAAATTCTACCGGGTTTGGATATTCCTGTACACATGTTCTTTGGTGGATTTTTTTATCTTTTAGGTCTCCAAATTTATTTGAACTATCTTTGGATTCTATTATATCTATCATAACTCAGGTTTTTCTACATCAACCACCCCCCCCCATTATAATGGGGGCTGACATGGGAGGAGAAGATCAAATTCTAAGTGGAAAGTAGTTAAAACCAGAAATTTATGAGACCTATTGATTAAACATAAACTAACCATATTCTTATTATTAGGGTTGGGGTCCCAGGGTAGACCATGATATTTTCACAAAACCATCCCTTTTCTCCGTTTTTGTGAAACTAAAGAGCACTGTGAGAATTCAGTTATTTTTATCATAGTCGTTCAGGTAGCTTTTGATTCCTCCATCAAGAAATCCTCTATGAGTAGAAATATGGGCATATAAATTCTTGAGAATACTTCATTGAACAAATCAACCTTCATGAATCCACCTTTGTGGGCCAGTTCCTAAAATATCTTAAGTTATGGAATGGATGTTGAGGGTGTCGAGGAAGCTAATGCACAATGAGGGGACATGGATGGAATCATTATGATGAGTTCGCAATTCATGTTTTCATTAGAATATAACATTCTCATTGAATTTCTAAAACAGTAACAATAGAAATATCTCATTAGAAAGAGGAAACAATTATACGTCTTCCTACCAATGGATGATGTGTTCATCCCTAGTGCCGACTAGGACACACCGCCCTCCTTGTTTAGGGCCTCACCTAGGTTTTTCCAATAGAGTAGAGTTTATAAGAGTTACATTTTTAATTAATATAGATTGATCTATTACAAATTAATATGTAACCTATTGAAAAACATTAATAGAAAGGAATTGGGTGGTGATAAATTCCTTCTTAATATGATACAATTCTCTATGTGTGTTTAGTGGATTACCTCTAGGGTAGGAATAATGAATGAGATCTATGATAGATTGGAAATTTTACAGATGGTGGGCCTATGAATATTGTGTATTTTTGTTTTTTCGCAAATTTGATATGGATCTGAATAAGTTGGGGTTTTATGAAGCATCACGGATTCATAGTTCCACATCTACCACCACTGAAACATCATGCCAGATTTGTTGATCTAGTGGTTGCCTGGGAAAAACTGATACCACCTCTACTAAGGATATGATGGAATTGATATTTGTGATCTATATCATATTATGGGGATCTATATACTAGGGGAAATCTATGATGACTTCCTCCCTAAATAGGATGTTTGGGAATACCTATAGATAATTATAGCAATAGAAATGGTTATACAATGTTCGGTGGAGGGAGAGGATGTACACAACCTGGATTGAGGATATCCCTTTCTATAAGTGGCTTAGTTATCTTCTAAATGAGTGAATATTAAATATTCATTGTGGATAGTGATAATATATGTATTCATTTATTCTTCATTATGGGAACACATACAATAGAATTATAGTGGCGAGATTGTGAGGATACAACATCAAGCCCTAGTCCCACACAATTATACTTGTGGGATACATTGCGAGAGTAATATGTGCATGGATGATCCTATTCTATGATTACCAAATGGTGGATCATCTAATAACATTCACAATGCTAATTTTTGAGGCAATAGAGCAATGAATCAACCTGTTTATATTAGTTCTAGTGAAACAATAAATGATGATGCACCAAATCAACCAGTGGAAGAACCCCTTCCATGTGTGTGGTACCATTCATTTTTAAGTCTTGGTCATAACACAAATGGGGGATACGAGTACTCAAATTATTTCTCCCTTCTTGGTTCCCACTATATTCCATCAATTATCAATATCATTGGGTATTGACATATTTAGAAAAATCTAGTTGGTCTACTATTGATGATTGATCTAGAGGTTCTCTTCATATTCCATGAATTCCCACTCCCAATGGGTATAATTATAGATGATTCCATTGGGATGGTGGCATAATGATCATAAATACTAGCCTTCTAATATGGGGAACTGGTGGTGAGGGTGGATTAAAAGGATATCAATGAACCATATACCATGTATAGGTATTCCAGGTAGTTTATATGCATTCAATGAATCACTCCATATGTGCACAAGGAGGTACACACCATGAATTATCCCATAATCATATGGAAAATATGGTTCATGTTTTCATTATTGGATGTTAGGGGAAGGAATTATTTTCTTCTATGCAATGAAATGTGGATTTTATTTATGGAAATGTGTATACCTTGGAAAAATAATTATCTCAATGTGATATTGAGGAACTGGGTCACTGTGGTTGATTATGAAGGGGAACTGAGAGTAGGGGGATGGGGGCATGATGTAGTGGGTAGGGCATGGCAAGGAGGAAGGGTTGGACTAACATCAATGAGTGAATCATATGTTTCTCCTCCAACTATAGCTGTAAGAGTACCTCCAAGGCCACAACATACTAGAAAATTGCATTAGAAAGTAGGTGGGACCTTTGTAGAGATTCTATGAAAATAATTTCAGTCTTATAGGAAGTAGCTATTCCATTTAAATATCCCTGGTGAAACTATTTTCCTTTATGAATGAGTGTGATGAGGAATCCATAGAATACTCATCAGTCTCCATGGTATATGACATTATCTTAAGGATGACAGGATAAACCTTCATGGGTTGGCTGATGAAAGGTTTGAGTTCCATGCTCTTCAATCCAATGTGATTAAATATATTAAGGATCTAGAAGACTTGATCCACTTTCATGAAATCACTTTTCCACTATCTATGTAGGTGAAGGTGTTTTTGGGCATGACTTATCCTTCAGATCTTCCCATAGGTCAACTGGCCACTTTCCCCGCTTGGGGAAAATAATTAGTAGAGGATGAATTCTTATTGAGTTTTTCATACATAGTATCCCCTAAGTTGGGAGATTCCACAAATGATGAGAAAAATTTTCTATTTTTGTGTTCCCTCACAAACTATTAAACCTCTATGATTATTGTTTAACTACTTTTTACCTATGTAATAATTAGTGAGAATCATTGAAGAATAGGTTCGTAATATACCAAATGTAGAGGGAGAGTGAGAACCAACCCTTGAGTTATAATGTTTGGGTACTCCCTCCTATATTGTGGTCATATAAAGATAACCATCTATTATTAAGGTGGTTTCTACAGGATAAAATTTGATAAATATTACTGATTTATTGGATAGTTTTTAAAATGATGTAAAATCTATCCCTTTCTTGTATAAACCTCCTTTTTTACCATTAACAAGTTGATTCCTTATATCCTTATGATTTCATAGAAGTGAAATGTGTGCTGTGACCTGTTGTCAGATGGAAATGTTTTAGCAGGATGGGCTTATAGTTAAATAAGTGATGAATGATGTTGTGGTCCCAACAGATACAATGATGTTTGTTCGCTCAATGATGGGTTTTTATGAGTTATTGTGGTCAATCCCAAAATAAAGTTCCATAGGATAATGATACTAGATTTGAGGCCTTAATGGAGGTGGTCTAAATCTCACCTCTAATAGAGATAGTTTAGGAGGGTGTGGTGGTTGTGCCTGCAAGAAAGGTTCTACAAGAGGAGACTATTATAGATGAGGTTTCAACATATGTGGTTAAGAACACTCTATAAACTGATATGGTTGATGATAAATCGTTGAAACTACCCCCACATGATCTCAAATAGGTGGTAGTTGATGCCATGAGAAAAGAGTTAAATGAATGATTATTTTCTCTTAGTCCTATTGCATATCTTATTCGAGGAGATTCTTATATATGACCATATAGTAGATGTGTTAGTTTCATTTCGTAAATATTATATAGTGATACCTGATGAATTTTAGGAATCTCGATATGATGATTCCAAGGAGAACCAGATAATCAGGCATTGAGCATCAAGGAGTGTGAAAATCATCATCCAATTGATGGTTTTCCTTGTGTAAGTAGACCCTAGAGGATACTCCAATAATTTTTGGTTGGGCTAGTTCAATCCTTGTCAAAGGATTAACCTTAGGTGGCTTTCTATAGGATAAATTAATATAGATACTTTATCTTGTGGATGATCTTCCTCAATCATTGGAAGTATTTCTCTTTAAATAGACTAAGAATCATATGTTTTTTTGTATCTTAGTCAAATTAATGAAAAAACTAAAAATATTTCCCTATTCCCATGTTATTTATGTGAAGTGTTGCATACAATGTAAAAATACTAGAGTTTGATCAGTCATATGAGGGTATTTAAAAATAATCGAACACATGGGTTCTGAATTGTTCATTGACCACCAAGAGTATCCTAAGTAAGAAATATTTGACTAGAGGATTGAATTCTCTACATATCCAACATGATTTCTCAATGATCATAGGTTTATTTATGGAGTAATGCTTGGGGAACTGAAATTCACCTAAACAAAGGGGAAGGATAAGGGGAATGGATCTAAGCATGAAATATTTGTAACATAAAGTGGATGACATTATAATAAAGGGTAAATGTTTACCAAAATTAAAATAAATATTCCCTCATATATCTTAGTATGGGGACATCAAAATAGGGTCACATGTTGACCATTTTGACACAGGTGACATGTAAAATCTTCTCAGGAGGCCTGAACAGAATCTTCCTAGGACAGTAGTTGTTCTAGTAATGCTAGATACCATTTCCATTTGGGGAACCATTTAGATGTGGATGATTATGTGTGTCCTGATCAAGGAAGGTTAAAATATTGGAATTAATAGAAGGAATGTTTATAAATATTTCAACACATTAGATGGTTGTATCAATCAATAAAAGGGTTAGACTCAAAATCCAAGTGGTTCATCATCTTGGATGTCATGTGACGGTCAAGGAACATGATTGGTGTGGTAGGTGACCAATATTAAAGGTGTAACATGGATTATTTGGCAAGGGTCTGATATGATTCAATGTTTTACATCTTATCATGGGGATAAAGGTAATTCATTTAAAATTTATACATAAATGATGTTGAACACATATTTTAGCATCTTTTGGTGAGGATGATGAATCATAATGTTTAAAATCATGTTATTAAGGAGTTAAAATAAATGATAAGCTTCTTGTAACCAGGATAAGTGAATCAACATGGATAGAGGAATGAGTTATGTTTTGGACCTAACTATTTCATAAAATATTGGATTTAGCTAGCATAACAATGATTTTATTTAAGACTTGTGGTGGATCCTACTATTGTTTTACCCGTTTCATATACTTACTCATTTTTCATCAAGTCATGAGAGAGACCAAGTGGGTGGGAGTCTGAATTTTTATCAGGTTTCGACTATGGGTTTTCTACCTGAAATATGTATGCACCTATTTCTTGGGATAGTATATAGACATGATAATCAAACTAGGATTGATAGTTTAAGGTCACATATTGTGGTCCATATGTTAAAAATATTTTATGTTCATAATGAATGGACCAACATTATGGGAATTATGTCATGAGGATGTTCATGTGGTACAAATGAACATAAATATAGCATTAAGAGGGTACTAAAGGATGGCTCTGTGTCCCTTAATATGGCTCTAAGAAAACTTACATACATTTTTTGGTCATGATTATTAGACTTGGGATCCAGGTTTAAGGTATAAGGGTACAAACTAAAAAAATGTTTGTCTATATTTAAGAGGTTCTTCACATCTTGAACTCATGAAAAGAAATATCTCCATAACTACAAAGATCACGTGATCCATGCTCAGTGTGAGAAACAAGGAGCATCATGATGTCTCATTTTTTTAAGGGATAACACAATAAGGTGAAAAAATATCTACCTTGGGTAAGTCCCAATGATGTCGGCTTACTTATACATAGTAAACGGGCATATGGGTGAATTAATCATGGTGTTCTAAAATTCCACCCAGTCTAAAGGAAGGTTAAATGAAAGGTAAATAATGAATTCCAATATCTAAATCATGGGAAGGGGTGATATTTACCATGTTTGGAACACATGTTACCCACAAAAACACTAGTCAATGATGGTAATATAAATGAGGGTCATTAATTGACCATAGTCAAAGCATGGGGACCACCAGATGCAGCTAAATATTATTTAGGGTTTGTGACCAGGATGAGAGGATATGTAGTGCATCTAGGAACTATTGTAGGATCCTGAAACACCCTAAGAGGATAGAGGTGAATCAAGTCATGAAATGTTTCTTTTATAATGATAGATCATATTCCCATATTGGTAGGAACATGATAAACATATCTGATGGAACCATGAAGTAATCGAACATTCAAAGGTAAAGAGACAACACATTTGTTTTACTTCATTCATCACTAAAGGAGCATCCAAGGAGCATGCACTAATATTGCTTCTATCATACCTAAATACACTAATATTATCTAGTTGTTGAATTTATAAGTTTAGACAAAGTCACTCTATTCTTGGAACTCTTATTTTAAAAAAAATTAGGGGTAGAAAACTACCTCCCTCAGAACATTTCAATTGTAACCCATAACTCACTACATTTGGGGAAGTCTAAATCAATCATATGACTTTATGGTCACTTCAGTACATTCCAAGTAAACGGTTTATACCTAACTATCATGGGACTCTTCTTTAACCGTAGTCTAACATTTATGTGTAGGAAATAATTATTCACTCGAACCAAATGTTTCACACTATCATTTATGATGATCTTTTATGAATCTCACATACTTCACAAAATAATGACTTCATAGAACACTATTTCAATTGGGAATAACCATTCATCTCAAAACTCATTTTTTAAGATACCTAATCATTAGTCTAGATGAAGAAAACATTTTAATGATGAACTTAAATAATATGAAAACATGATTCATGAAACTCTCAGTGTTTATGAATTCATAGAAACTCATCCTTTTCCCTAATTATTTTTTTATGAAAGGAAGTTGGGGTATATACCTATTTATAGGCACACCCTTTTTTGAATATCTCATCCCCTCAATAGATTTTTCACAAGAATCTAAAATCCTATTTACAATTTTCACCAATTTTTGATGGTCCAATGAAATTAAATTCGTTCGTGAAGCTTCTTGTACTCAGGAATGTTTTCCATCAGCTGTTCAAGTATTCAGAATGCACCACATCACATATTCTATGAGATGTATCATTTTTTATCACACATTCATGATTATCCAAAAAATTGAGAAACCCAAACTTTTGAGAAACATAGTCTTGATGAAACCAAGTCCTTGTAAAACATATTCCTTTACCAATGTTGAGAAGCGTCAATTCCAGAAAACTAATTTTCATGAAGCTTACTCCATACTCATGATTTTGAACCCAAAAATTTAGAAAATACTGGGAAATGATTCCACCCTCAACCCTATAGTCATATTGAACTATAAAATCATAGACTATAAAACCTCCAAATCAGCCCAGTGTGGATTGACAATTATCACAAACCAAACTATATTTCTAGCTGTGAAGGGACTCAGTTCCAAAAACCATCCCCATTATGGTGGACTATTTAGATTTAAGAGATAATGAGGATCCAAATATAAGGAAGAAAAATGTGTGATAGTGGAAGTGATGGGTGGCCCATGTGAAATTAAATGCTCAAGGGGTTACTCCACTATACACTTAAACAAAGTGGATGAGTGTATTTGTATGCATGTTTTGGGACTAACCATGAGGGGGAGACCTTTAAATGAATTGGTGATGTGGATGGACCCAAATATTATATTCAGGTGTCTCAATATATCCCATGGGAATGGGAATCAATCCGCATATTGTTTTATGATGAGGATTGTTAGGTGAAAAAATCCAGAAGGGTTGTGTCCTCTATGGAGAAGATGGAAAATCATCTAATATTTCCCATATGAGGCATCATATGTTCCACACATTGGGTATGTATAATATTTTATTTCTTGTTCTATGGAAATTAATTTTGTTCATATCACAATTTCATAAAGATGCATCACGTGTTTGATGCCTAAGGTAGGGATATAGTTTAAGGTCATGTGTTGAGGATGCGTGTAGGGATTATGCACTAAAGTACACATTATTTAATTCTCATTTTAATTAAATAGGGAAACTCAATTTATTGAAAGATTGAGGGATATGATTGGGACTTGCACTAGATTTTTAGTCCCACAGAATCTTTTCTCTCTCTAGAAAATAGGTAATTGTGATAGAAATTCTAGCAAAGATGACCTTGATCTAGATAAAGGGAAACATATGGATGGTATCGATGACAAAAGGTATTGGAATCACTATTGTTAGGTCCACTAGGTCAAATACCATAAGAGGGGTCGAATCAGGGTATGATAGAATAAAACTTTATTCCTTTTTGGATCTTGTTTCATTATTAGAAAAAACTCAATTATCTCTTCCTCTTGTGGAAATATACATACTGATTTGAAATCATGCACAAGACACAATGATTTTTACTTGGTTCACCCTCATTGGGCTATGTCCAAGGAGCATACAAAGAAAATGTGTCGATATACCAAATTAACTAAGGCTCAAAACCAATAATGAGTACAATGTTCATGCTAGATCCTTTATGCCCAGGCTCACTACCTTTTCAATGTTTAGGGTCTGATCACTGCATTCCCAAGGGTCACTCGCTATGCCTCTTTCTCTGGCTAACTGATGGTGGAAAGGGTCACCATCTTCCTCTACCTTCGCTCACTACTATTGGAAAGAAATCCACTCATAGTTTATCTACTTGTAGGTAAAAAATATTTATAAACATGTAGTCCCCTTCATTTCCATGAATGTTGCATCCTCAACTATAGGTAGATTCTCTATTGAAGTTCCTTTTTCACCCATAGATGAATTTGACCTTCCCAAGTACTGTTAGGTCCCAAAAAATAATTTTTCTAAATGAATTCAATATTTTGAAATATTTCTTGGGAAAATCATGAACCACATGCTCCTCCTGCGTACTGTGTACCGGGTTTGGTATGCGGGACACCTTCTTCACGTACCGTCATCCCTGCTGTGAACCACCCTTCGTCTGTGGATTTCCTCTTCCTTCACGATCGCGTACATCTACCACTTACCGATTCCATGAGCCTCCTCTAAAAAACCCCTCATGTTCGTGAAATTTTATCTCTTTGCATACTATCTTCGCCTCCGCATACTGAAGCTCCCCTCCGCATACCGCTTGTAGAACATCCCATTTCATGTACCAGAGATTCCTCATCTGCATACCAAGTCAATTACTTCTACATACTGGTCTTCCTCCTCTGAGTACTGGACTTCCTTTGCGGGATAAGAATCCCCACAAACATATTTTGTAGAACTACTCCTGCGCGAACCACCTTAGCCTTCGCAAACTTCCTTCATACTTCGCAGAATTCCCAAAGAAAAACATGATTTCTAATGATGTTCAATTTCTAATGTAATCGGTGAGATTATAAATTCTTATATAGGGAAATATATACATTTAATCCGCTAAATAGAGATTTACTGTAATGGCCCACCAATTCTCATTGGATTGAGAGTGCAACGAGTCATTACTAGGCCTTAAGCGACATCCCTAAGATGCCAAAGGCTGGAAATAAATGCCAAAGGGTTTCAAATACAGTTGGGGGACTATTTACCCTTTAAGAAAATAAACCCATCCATTAACCATTCACTATATGATGCATGGAACAATGAAAGAACAAATCACACTTTCATTTATATTGAACCAAATCAGAGTAGACAACAGCGGAAGACCAAACCAAACATCAAGGTATACATCAGAAGAACAACATGAGACTCTCAAAAGACACCACGACTCCGTGGTCCACAAGCTCCAATCTCCACAGCATCTCCCAAACATCACCATGAGCCATTAGTAATGACATGCTTTAGCTTTACCTATGTCTCAGAATAGAACATCTATAAAAGCACCAAAGTGCCAAAGTAGGGGTGAGTATAAAACTCAGTAGGTTTTCCCTAATGACTTCCCTACTCACGCCACTAGGATAGAAGAGTTAGCCACATTTAAATAAAAATATTTTATATAAAACATTTTTACCAAAGCAGTTTATAACTAAATATAAACAAGTATTCCAAAACCATCCATCCTCAAACGCAACAAATTGAAATTTAAACCAGATTTTCCAACATGTTATTTTTCCAGAAAAATAACCAAACAAATTTATAAACCATTTCACAAACATCCCATTTTGGCATTCCCAACCATTTCACAAACCCGTGAAATCAACCATGCATGCATCGTTATGATAGTTCCATACTCATGACTGGTTTCTCGTGAATCTACCAAGTCGTCATAAGGTAATTACTTCCCATGTGCCATTACACCTTTGGCACTGATCACAAGTTCATATTTCAACCAAGCCTTGTACATATAGTTTCCACATGCCATTAAATGTTTGGAACCAAGAATAGGGCCCTATTTCAACCAATCCCCATACATTCAATATGAAAACACACCACACATTCCCAACAACCATACCAAACCATAATTTCAATAAAACACCTTTTATTAAAAACCATTTTCCATCTAAACCAATTGCGTTCAAATAATTCAAACCATTTCAATAAAGCTACCTTTTTACTAAAAACAAAATCTATCAAAACCATTTCAATAAAACACCCTTTTTACTGAAAACCCATTTCTCATCAAACCATTTACAATTTCATTAATTTCATAATTTAAAATCAACATTTTAAATTCTAATATCCAAGTCACTTTGCACACAATTCACCAAGATTTCACAATTTCATCAAAACCATAAATCATCACTAAATAAGATTTATTCCATGCTTTTCACAATCAATTACATTCAAATAACCAATTTGAAACTAAGACAACCAATTATAACAAGAGGAGTCAAGAGTGAATCCACCTACCTCAACAAAAAAGAGAGACCAAGTAACAGACCAAGAACGCTCAAGAATACCGGTTCAAATCTCCAAAAACCCACCTTAGATCTCCTCTCCTAACACAAACAAGACCAAATATCATCATATTTGGAATCCACACACTCAGATCTACCCATAAAGGGTTTAGATCTAAGAAACCGAGAGAATAAGAGAAGTAGATCCGAGTAGATCTAAGAAAATGATCAAGAACAAAGGAGAACGATCACATACCTCAAGAATACGGCTTTGATTAGCCAAGAGAAGCCTTCAGACCGCATCTGGAACGATGGGAGAACCCTCATTGACCTTAGGAGAACCAAAATCCTGAGTTATGGCCGCTTAAGAGTTTTAATGAGGCAATTAAAGGAAAAACGAGTTAGATCCACAATTTAAGGATCTAATTTTAAGTGACCGCATGGTTAGTCCGCATGGTTTGAAAATTAATCGTGCTCTAACCATGCATTAGCTACTGCCTCAGACACTCTTCTCGCGTGGCCTCATTGCACGATTTCCCTTAACCGTGCACCGACCATGTAGAAGCCACTGCCTCCTCAGTCAGTCACGCATGGTTTGGCCGCACGGTTTAGACAAACTGTGCACCGCCCGTGTACCTTCCTCTTTGCATCAAACTTCGATCCAGGATCTCCTAACACTCCCATACGTCACCCTTAACTTATAAAACCAAGAAAAGCATCAAGTAAGGGTTACATACCAGAAACCGGGGGTACTATATTTTCCTCACCATTGGCCTTTCCGTCCACGGGAAGTAGAAAACCAATGCTTTTCTGAAAGAGTTCAGCCCACTTCTCTCTCATTTCTTTCTCGCGTTCCCAAGTTTCTTTCTGAATCTGACCATGTTGCCACAAAACCCGTACTAGACCGATGCTTTTCCCATGAAAGACATTATCCTGCCTATCCACAATCCGCACTGGGATATGTACCAACAAAGCATCCAGATCTAGGTCAACGTGATCCTATTTGATCATATGGTCAGGATCAGGTTGATACTTCTTTAACTGAGATACATGGAACACATTATGCACCGAACTGAACCGTAGTGGTAATGCCAACCGGTATACCACCTCTCCAACCCATTACAGTATCTCAAAAGGTATTATATATTGAGGAGATAATTTTCCCTTCTTCCCAAAATGACAATGTCTAAGACTTGGAGAGATTCTCAAAAAGACATGATCACCAACTACGAATGACAATGGTCTTCGACGGTGATCTGCATAAGATTTCTGATGACTCTGAGCCATCTCCATCCTCTTTTTAATCAACTTAATCTTCTCCATTGTTTCTTAGACAAGTCTAGGCCCGACTAGTGATGTTTCACTAGTTTCCACCCAGCATAGTGGAGAACGACAAGGACGCCCATACAATGTTTCAAACGGAGCCATTTGTATCGAGGCCTGATAATTGTTATTGTATGAGAACTCCACTAAGGGTATATGATCCTCCCATGAGCCACCAAAATTTATTACACAAGCCCGCAACATGTCTTCCAATGTCTGTATCATTCTTTCAGATTGTCTATCCATCTGGGGATGATACGCCGTCCTCATAGTCAACTGAGTCCCAAGGTCTTGTTGTAAGGATTTCTAGAAACGAGATGTGAACCTCAGATCTCTATCTGAGACTATAGAAACTGGTACACCATGTCTCTTTACCACTTCCCGGATATAGGTTTTTGAATGATCTTCCACTGTATGGGTTTCACGAATAGGGATGAAATGGGCTGACTTGGTTAGGTGATCCACTATCACCCAAATGACATCGTGTTTCCGGACTGTTCTTGGAAGTCCTGTAAAAAAATCCATTGCTATCTACTCCCATTTCCACACTGGGATAGGTAAAGACTGTAACATACCAGCTGGTCTCTGATGCTCCACTTTAACCTACTGACAATTTAAGCATCATGAGACGAACTCGGCCACCTTCTTTTTCATGCCACTCCACAAAAACTGCGCCTTTAGCGCCTTATACATATTTTATATACCCGGATGTACACCCCATATTGAATGGTGGTAAGCATTAAGGAGTTGTTCCTGACAAACTATAGGTACAACCATCTGATCACTGAAACAAAAAACTGAACCTGCTTCCAGTTTCCAGCCATCAATGGTCTCCCCACCATTGAGTTTTGAACTCATTACGAGACATTCTGCATCAGATGTTTGTGCCTCTTTGACCACTTTTACCAGATCAGGAACAAGCATAGTTGAAAAGAAAACTGCAACATTACCTCGGTTTTCACATTCCACATGCATGTTAGCTAAGACTGACATCAATTTCCATTCGTCTGAAGCTTCCTTTTCCAACTAAGCATACGACTTCCTGCTTAATGCATCGGCCACCGAATTTCCCTTACTTGGTGTATACATTAAGTCAAAGTTGAACATTTGAAGATACTTCATCCATCTCCTCTGCCTCAGATTCAAATATCGCTGTCAGAAAATGTATTTCAAGCTTGTTTGATCCGTAAACACAATAAATTTCTCACCAAAGAGATAATGTCTCAATGTTTTCAAGGCATGGATGACTGCAGCCAACTCCAAATCATGTGTTGGGTAATTTTTCTCATGCACCCTCAATTGGTGATATCCTGATCGCAAGTAAATCTTGGAGAACCACAGAGCCCCCCTTAATTGATCAAACATATCATCAATGTGTGGAAGTGGATATCTATTATTTATTGTAAATTGGTTAAGTTTACGATAATCAACACACAGCCGAAGAGTTCCATCTGCTTTCTTAAGAAACAAAACTGGTGCTGCCCATAGTGACACGCTTGGCCGAATGAAACCCTTGATTTACAGCTCCTCTAACTGCACTTTCAATTCATTTAACTCTGTTGGTGACATCCTATAAGATGGAAGTGAGATAGGACTGGTCCTCATAAGGAGATGAATCGTAAACTCCACTTCTCTTAAAGGTGGTAATCCTGAGAAGTTTTCAGAAAAAAAAACATCAGGAAATTGATCCACCACAGCTGGAAAACTATTTTCCTCCCTCTCTTCCAATGATGTCAAAGTCAACACTACCAATTGGTAAGAGATAGTTCCCACCATTAGTGCCAACAAGCTCTTTGCACCTTTCTTTACCATTATCTCTCCTCTAAAGAGATGGTCTATGCTATCCTCTGTCGTGAAACTAACCATTCTCCTATAACAGTCGATGTGAGCCTTAAACCTTGTCAACCAATCCATAACCAGGATTATATCATAGACATCCATCTCCAGCATAGAGAAATCCCATTTTAGCTCAATTTCATCAATAGTTATAACACATGGTCTACAAATGAAGTCTTGACATTCTCTTTCACCAAGAGGAGTTTGCAGTTTCAAGATAGAAGGAATCATTTCCAGTTTTAAACATAGCAAATCAACATCACGGGAAGCGATGAAGGAATGCGATGCACCAGTATCGAACAACACTTGCATGAGGGTATAATTGAAAAGAATCGTACCTCTCACCATATATGGTCTAACTTGATCATTGACCATCATTTGCTCAGCTCCATACAATTGCTTCATTGTTGCACTGTTCTCATTGTTTCCTTGTTGAGATTTCCCTAGTTGAGGAGTCATGGTATTTCGAGAATCACCATGGCTAGCTCTGTTATGATGACGAGACTGATTCTGTTGTCCTCTTCCTATCAAAGCATACGATGCTTGTGATGACTGGGAAGTGTCCCGAACACCCGACTGTGGAGCACTGCGGCAATATCACTGAAGATGACCCATCTTGTTGCAATTGTGGCATGCTGTCAGTGGTGTTTTACATTCTCGTTTCATGTGATCAGTCGAACCACATTGAAAGCAACCTTATTTTCTTTGGGGTCGTGGAGGAGGGTTTACTAATCCAGCCATCTTGTTCAGATTCGCCCTCACATCATAGAAATAGGTGTCCCTTTTCCTCTTGTTCCCAGCGGTTGTGTTCCCACCGTTTCCTATCGGTATCATCATGCCTCCTCCTATGGATCCCGAGATATCACGTTCAGCAACCGTTTCTCTATTCCCCGTCTCTGTATAATCTGTAATTAAGAGCACCACAATCTTCGATCGAATCTCCTGCCTTAGCCCTGATTCAAATATGTGTTCGTTCAAAGAAGCACTTGCCGCAACCTCTGGTGCAAAACTGACTAAATTCATGAACTTAGCCACATAATCTGTGACAAAGAGGCTCTCCTATTTCAAGCTGAAGAAGGCTGTCATTTTCTGGATCTTGAACGTGTGAGGATAGAATTGTTTGTTAAACAATTCTTCAAAATCCTCCCATGTAAGACCTTCATCCAATTTATCTTGCACCGCTAAATCCCACTACTGATGTGAAATATCCTCGAGCATATACGTCGTGAGATTTACTTTCATCTCCATTGGTGTGCCAATGAAATCGAATATACAATTCATCCTACTTAGCCACACCTCCGCCTTCTCGGGTTCAGCATCACCCCTATAGTTCGGTGGATTCTACTTCATGAACCGGATGGTATGATCCACATGTCGTGGATCATTCCTCTGGTTCCCTGTATCCATAGCTTGAAAATCTTGGACAATACTTTGAACTAGCTCTTGGATCACATGTGGTTCAGGTGCAACCACATTCTCCGCAGCTTCTTCGGGTTGGTTTCGACGACGCCTACCGGGTGCCATTTTCTAAACCAACAACAAACTCCATCAATCTCACTCTCTAGAAACCATTGTCTTAGAATTTCAAATTCTATCACATAAACTATCACAACATTGTTCTCAAAATAACCTTTTTCCATGTTTAACCATTTTTGAAAACATTCAACATACTTTTTGAAAATCAATCCATTTTTAAAATACACCAAATACCCTGTTTTTAAAAGTTTTCACTTGAAAACAATTTCTACATTTTTCAAAAGTTGGCACCATGAAAAAAATACTTACTCATTTCTCACAATGAGATATGCAATCCTAGTGGGAAGTCATTCCTCTACAATGCATGTCATGCTCCTCTCACTGTCTTGAGAGTGCAACAAGTCATTACTAGGCCTTAAGTGAGATCCCCAAGATGCCAATGGCTGGAAATAAATGCCGAAGGGTTTTAAATACAATTGGGGGACAATTTACCCTTTAAGAAAATAAACTCATCCATTAACCATTCAATATATGATGCATGAAATAATGAATGAACAAATAAAAACTTCATTTATATTAAACCACATCAGAGTACACAACATCAAAATACCAAACCAAACATCAAGGTACACAGCGGAAGAAAAACATGAGACTCTCAAAAGACACCATGAATTTGTGGTCCACAAGCTCTAAGCTCCACAACATCTCCCACACATCACCACGAGCCATTAGTAATGAGATGTTTTACCTTTACTTGTGTCTCGGAATACAACATCTGCAAAAGCACCAAAGTGCCAAAGCAGGGGTGATTATAAAACTCAGTAGGTTTTCCCCAATGAATTCCCTACTCAGGCCACTAGGATAGAAGAGTTAGCCACATTTATATAAAAACAGTTTATATAAAACATTTTCACCAAAGTAGTTTATAACTAAATATAAACAAGTTTTCCAAAACCATCCATGCTCAAAAGCATCAAAGTTCAATTTAAACCATCTTTTCCAACACGTTATTGTTCCATAATAATATCTAAACAAATTTCCAAACCATTCCACAAACATCCTGTTTTGGCATTCCCAACCATTTCACAAACCCATGAAATCAACCATCCATGCATCGTTATGACAGTTCCGTACTCATGAGTAGTTTCTCGTCGATCTACCAAGTCGTCACAAGGCAATTACTTCCCATGTGCCATTACACCTTTGGCACCGAGCACAAGGTCATATTTCAACCAAGCCTCGTACATATATTTACCACGTGCCATTAAACGTTTGGCACCGAGAACAAGGTCATATTTCAACCAAGCCCCGTACATGAAATATGAACACACACCACACATTCCCAACAACCATTCCAAACCATCCTTTCAATAAAACACCTTATATTGAAAACCATTTTCCATCCAAAAAAATGTGTTCAAACAATTCAAACCATTTCAATAAAGCTGCCTTTTTATTGAAAATCAAATCCATCAAAACCATTTCAATAAAACACCCAATTTTTTGAAAACCCATTTCTCATCAAACCATTTACAATTTCAGAAATTTAATAATTTAAAATCAACATTTTAAATTCAAATAGCCAAGTCACTTTGCACACAATTCACCAAGATTTAACAATTTCATCAAAACCATAAATCATCACTAAAGAAGATTTATTCCATGTTTTTAACAATCAATTCCATTAAAATAACCAATTTGAAACTACTCCAACCAATTATAACAGGAGGAGTCGCGAGTAAAGCCACCTACCTCAACAAAAAGGTGAAACCAAGCAATGGACAAAGAATGCTCAAGTACACGGAGTCAAATCTCTAAAAACACACCTTAGATCTCTTCTTCTAACACAACCAAGACCAAATCTCATCATATTTAGCAACCATACACTTAGATCTACCCATAACGGGTGTAGATCTAAGAAACCAAGAGAAGACGAGAAGTAGATCCGAGTAGATCTAAGAAAATGATAAAGAATGAAGGAGAACGATCACATACCTTAAGAATCTGGCTTCGATTCGCCAAGAGAAGCCTTTGGATCACCTCCGGAACGATGGGAGAACCCTCTTTGACCTTAGGAGAACCAAAATCCCGAGTTAGGGCCACTTATAAGCTTTAATGAGGCAATTAGAGGCAAAACGAGTTAGATCCACAATTTAAGGATCAAATTTTAAGTGACCGCATGGTTAGTCCGCACGGTTTGACAAACCGTTCACTAACCGTGTGTTAGCTACTGCCTCGGACACCCTTCTCGCACGAACTCATCGCACGGTTTCCCTTAATCGTGCACCGACTGTGCAGAAGTCACTGCCTCCTCAGTCAGTCAAGCACGGTTTGGCCGCATAGTTTAGATAAACCGTGCGCCGCCCGTGCAGATTCCCCTTTGCTTCAAACTTCAATCCAGGATCTCTTGACTCTCCCATGCATCGCCCTTAACATTTAAAACCAAGAAAATCATCAAGTAAGGGTTAAATACCAGAAACTGGGGGTACTAAATTTACCAAATCATCAATTTGGCCTCCACCACGTACCAATCTTTAGCCACCACGAACCTCAATCCATCTGCAAACCATTTTCCTATGCGCTTTGCATACCGACTTTTCTTTTACGCGGTCAATTTCTTCGACCGATGACAATCCACCCACGTACCGCATCGCCTTCCACCGCAAACCATTTTCAGTTTTGTGAACCTCAATCACATACCATTTCCACTACTCCGCATAATGTTACCAGAATATGGTACATGACCCATGTATCATGGTACATAGTTCTCACACTTTTCTGATTTTCATCATGATTATTCAAATAATTTACTCCTATGAAGAAATCCTTCCTTTGCCGACATCAAACTCTTGATTTTGAGGCCCTAAAATTTGGAAAACACTGGGAAATTGTGCCACATTAAAAAATTGTCTTCAACAAACACCAACCATACTCATTTGTAGTCATCTGGCTTTGTCAACAAACACAATCACACCCAAAACATTCTAAGAGGAAACCTTGAGGGAATTTTTACCAACAACTACATATCCCACCAAACTGGGAATCGGGCCACATGTAGTTATTGAATATTTCATGGTAGGATACTATTTCAAAAAGGGGGAATGATATCCTCTCCATTGAGGATAGATGACATCATGTATTTTTTGGGTGTATGATGATGACATGGAAAATATCACACCAATTAAATGAGATATCCTATATTTATCACATCGGGTTGGGATACATGTTAATATAGTGTAATGAGGATGTTATGTCCATCTCATTTATGACATATGAGGAATCATATGTTCATTACACAGAGTAAGGAAACGGTTTAATGTCATGTGTTGAGGATGTTTTTTTGAACATATTACATTTTTTTATAAAGAATCCCATGTTTGTTTCTCAAGGTAAGGCTATTGTTTAACATCATTTACTATGGATGAATTTTTTTGTCATCTCAAATTTTTCATATGAGGAATAATATGTTCACCACATAGGGATAGGAAATAGTTTAATTTTATATTCATAAGATATTGGTTGAGTTATCTCAAAATTGTCATATGTGGCCTCCTATGTTCACCATATAGGGAAAGGCTATAGTTTAACATCATGACCTAAAGAAGTTAGTTTTTTCATCTAACATTTGTTATATGAGGCATCCAATGTTGACCACATAGGGTAAGACTATAGATTAATGTCATTCATTGAGGATATTACTATATCTATCACATATTTGTCATTTGAGGCATCATATGTTCACTATATATAGTAAGGCAAAAATTTAATGTCACGTTCTAAGAAAATTGGTTTATTAATCTCACATTTTTTATATGTCTCGTAATAGTGGGTTCCCTAGACCCAACATGAACAGTAATATTGACTACCATATCAATTATTTAGTGATATATGAATGATTTATACTTACCATTATACTGTATACATTTCTTCTTCCACTAATTAATGTTAATTTACATTGATTAATTATAATCTCAAATTGCTATAGAAGACCCTAGGAACTAATTTTAACCTCAAGATAATATGAAATTAATTTTTAACAAGGTCCTATTGTCTAGATACATCAAACTTACTATACACTATTGATGTTTTACTATCAGGTGCTAGAGACCAATAGGCATTGAGACGTATTCTCATGAGGTTACCACTTGGTGATCTACAGTAGTGAGATCCCAAGTATAGACCCAACAATATGAAAGCCACATGTTTGAAGATTCATTGGTTTTTCCCATATAAGAATAAGTGTATTGGTCTCCAACCTTGATATCATTCTCAATGTTTCTCATTTTAATGCATACATTTATGCAAGTGAAAAACTGTGACATTGAAATCATGGAGAGATATCTTGTGTTGGGTGCATCATTGGTGTCATGGCATTAGATGAATGATTAAAATATTATTTTTCACTTATGATTATATGATGTAATATATCTCAAGCCTGGTTGATCAGGATGGTAGTGGATTCATAAGTCCTCAGTCAAGGACGTTAAGGGTAAATCAATCTAGTTATGTCGACAAACAGTAAATCCAGAAAAAGATGACTACACAAATGTTTGTCCTTTTTTGAGATATTTAATGAAAAAGATATTATAGTACACAATATGTGTTCATGGGTTAGATTTAATTAAAATGAATACTCATCATCTCTTTAGGGGGTATTGATGGGTTCTTAGACTATACTCTAGTTAAGTGGATATTATTCACTACTATCAAGATAATAGACTAGATGGTCATAAATAATTGCATATTCAAGAATCTACCATATTCTGGTGAATAGGTATATCACACATGGTGGACCCAACCATGGGAACTGAGTGTTTTCTTAGACATCAATCAATAAGGAATAAATTAATTAATTAATACCCTATTAAGGAATAATTGGTTGGAATTTATTTATTAAATGTATTTATATTTTATTTAAATTTGAAGTATAATATTAATCCAATGAATATTATTTTAATATTCGATGTGTGTTAAATATCAAGCAAGAATTTTGAGCTGTGTTAAATTACTCAGTTTTATCATATAATATATTTAATATATATTACAGTTATGTGATAAAATATAAATATTATTTATGACGTATTTCAGTTCATCCTAATTATTTATTTATTGGATGTTTATTAAATTGGGTCGGGGAACCCAATACGGGAATTTGAGCATCCGTTATTTAAAGGAGGAGAGAGGCTCTCACACTAAATCTATGAATGGGGAGTTCATAAGTCACTATATCTCCTCTCATTCTTTTGAGAGAGTGATTCTCTTGATCCAAGAGATTGAATAGAGTTGATATCCTCACATCAAAGAAACGTTGATGTGGTGATCATCATGATGTCAAATTTATCGTCGAATCGTCGCGAGAGCACACATAATTTGATGAACGACATTCCAGTAAATGTTGTAAGTGCATGTGAATGCTTTAGTGGGATTCTTCAAGGGATCCTTCAAGTAGTGATCACTGAAAAAGATCATATGCCGAGCATGAATTCATATTTGAATGGTATATTTTTCAATTTTATTTCAATGCTCTATTTAATTTACGTGACTTCCTCAGATCATACTGGGGATCAGATCGTCAGAGAGGACATGTTATGTCATATCGACGAGGAAAAAAGGTTAAATCTCTATCCATCCAGCTTCCTCTACACACCTGAGAACCTTCAATTGGTATCATAGAAATCACTTAATTATTATGATCTGAGGAAAAATTGATTTTCATTAAAAATTTGAAGTTGTTATTCAATTAGTCCAAATAGATCTGACTACTATTCTATTTGAGGTCTGATGGCTATGTTATGACCATCCAAAAAAATAAGTATCATTTGAAATTATTTTTGGGTATTCAAATTTATTTTATTAGAGGCAAATCTGATGAAAATAATATTTCAGCATGAGCTGGTTGGAATCTAGTGAACTAGAATACCGACCGGACTACCGGTCCTCGAGATAATTATTTTCATCTAATTATTGTTCCATCTAATGTTTTATAACAATATTTATAATTTGATAATAATAATGATTATTATTTTAATATTATTATATCATTATATTAAAAGGTTATGGAACCGCCTTTCTAAATTTCTGAGGCCCGCTGTCTGTGTGGAAAAACCACACAATAAACATAAAAAAGGGAGAAGACATAGATATATCTTTTTGGGTAGCTGTTTAAAAAAGCATTCAATGTTATCTATTTGGTCAGCCCCCAATTGGCCGGTCCACCTCCCGAGTGCCTCCTCAGTGAGGGCTCCTTCATCCTGATCCACCATTTACCATCTTCGTTACTCCCATAATGACGAGGTTGGATGCTCCACCCAGCCGAGCATCACATCAAACCGTCTTCCTTCACATCCAGTAGCTATCCACCATCCACTTATAGATGCAGCCAGCCACCCCGGATTATCTGACATCACCAGCATCACCCTAGAATATCACTAATCGCCACTGTTTGCAACCATTTTGCATTTTATGTGGAACCTCTGGGAGAACCGAAGGAAACCACTATAAGTGATCCTCATCGGAGTGCCCATTTCACCCACGACCGCCCATAAAAGGCTAACTGAAATGCCTCAAATATATGGTGGCGGTGACCTCTACTCAGCAACATCGTCCCTCCTACGGTCTCATCCCTCGACCACCGAAAGGATCCCCATAACCCACTACAAAAAAAATGATTTATACCAACAAAAATTTATTAACAGATAATGTATATGTTGGTAAAAATGACTAATTCCAACCGATATTAGGTTTTACTAGTATTCATTTTAAATACTGACACTTGTTTTTACCAACAGATATATCTATTGGTATTGATTTCTTAACACCAACAAATGTTTTACCAATAGTTAAATCTATTGCTTTATCATACTAATATAACATTTCTTTTACTAACACATAAATATGTTATTAATTAGAAATATTACAAAAAAATATTTTCCTTCAATAAAAAATGTTATGATAAAACATTCAATAATGAAATTTATTTTATAAATAATCAATTAATTAAAACCAAATATATATATATATATATATATATATATATATATTTACTTTTATGACCGAAGTCAGTCTCTATTTCCTAGGGGTATTTTTAACAAAATCTTATTAGTTGATTTTTATTTTCAAACTTATCTAAAAATCGATAGTATTTATAATTTTTAATATTATTTATTTGATAAACATTTAAAATAATTTAAAAAAACACTAACCAAACCCTAATACGCGCCTCCACCCTCCGACGCTACCTCCGCCATCCTGCATTTTGCCTCACATCCCGCTGCCCCACCTCACGTCCTGCTACCCCACCTCATATCCCTACCCTGGTCCATCATCACCTTCCATCATCCCCTTCACTACATTTGGCCTCACATTTCGGTGCCCCGCCTCACGTCCCGCTGCCCCACCTCGCATCCCTGCCTTGCTTCATCGTCACCTTCCATCATCCCACCTCGCATACAACTGCCTACCTTATTTCATTGCATCCTACTGCCCTGTGGGTATTCTGTCAACCGAATCAACCTAGAACCTAGCCTGCACTCACTATTAAGGGTTGGATGGAAACAATGGAGTGCTTTAATGCCTAACCTCACTGTTTTACTGGACACCGATGGAGGTATTTGTAGACCATCCTGCCATTATTGATGAGGAGCTAGATCTTCTTGTGGATGGATTTCATCCATTGTAGGTAAGAGTTTTTGTTGCCCAATTCCTCTTCCCTACATTTCTAATCAGCCCTATTAAAAGTTAGGTTCATTAGAAGCCTTATTCCGAATGTGTTAATCCAGGTTGAGGCTCATTAGAATCTATATATTGTGTATGGAATCTGGAATATGTGAAAAATAAAATTTTCATTGCAGGGAGAGAATGAAAATTGATAGCTTCTGGTGGTTCTCTATTGTAGGGTAATTTTCAACTTGGAGAGAGAATAGAAGGTCTGGCCTACACAATCTAGGATTGTGATGCAACATTGACAACTTCAGATGGGGAGGTATGAGGTCACAAAGAAGAGGATGGATGTCCTTCCCATAGGAATATACATGACGAACCTGTAGCTGGACAATTTATTTGATGGGTGAATCAGTATTGACATCCATTTTCAACTTGCAGGTACAAGGAAAAGATATCCATTAAACAAATGTGCATTCACGTATCATTCTATTAATAAATCAATTACCATGCTTTAAAGAACCACTAGAATAGTGAAATGTGCACTAGTTTAGAATGTATACTTCAATTTTAAGGAAGAGGGAATATTTTTAGACCTTTGCATATTATTATTTGGTATAAATACATTGTGAAGTGTTATCTATGAAATTTATCGCCTCAAATATTTTTTATACGGGTTTCATAGTTTTCTACTTTGCACACATGGCCTGGCTTCTTCCCAAATTTCACACCTGGATTATGTGAAATCTAGAATTTGTAAAAAATTTCAGTATTCCCATTTCATTCTCTCTTTAATATAGAATCTATTTTAGTGTTATCATCATCAATGTTCATAGGTCATGCAAATAAAAGAGTGATGTGTAGTAGAGTGGGATTTTTTTAAACCAACATAAAACCAGTGTGACTATTCAATCAGTAAGCATGGGAGGACTACCTAGGTCCATGACATACAGTTTGGACCCAGTACCAAGATCATGGAACTACAAGACCATCACCATCACCATCACCATCACCATCACCATCACCATCACCATCACCACAAATGACATAAAATTACAATATGGGAAAACAGAAAGCTTGATAGGTATTGAATGTTCATCAGAACCAGTCATCAGCAGCATCTAAATAGAGTACCCAGGATGGCAGTGAGAGACAAACCCACCATCCAGGAGGAATCTGGTCACCCTGTGTAAATATCTAGACTTACCTAAACAACAAAACTAAAAATCCATGCCAATTTCCTTGATTTACAAACCATAATGTAATATATGGTTTGGGGATATATCTATAAATGAAAATAGAGCAACATTGTTTGAGCTGGCTGAATCCACTAATAGCAGATTTGGAACCACCCATTTTTAGTATTCCTGGAATTTCCTTTATTCTTATGCTATTTATTACCATTTCAGTGGCTAGATGTAGAGGTACTATTCATTTTATTTTATGGAGGGTAACCCAAGTGGTAGGGGAGGGTGATGACTTGTAGCTTGTAGAATCTAGTAGGTAAAATGATTCCACTTTAACCCATAGAAATTAATTTTTTTCATGTCCTTGTTTGTTTGATAGGGGTGGCTTTGGATCTTGGTTTGATGATATGATGTGTTTTTATACTTTTAATTTCATCACATTTCTAGTGTAGTCACATTTTTATGCACATTCCTTTAAAAATCAATAACTAGTTTCTTTTAATATTTGATCAATTTGATTGATGGTTTTTGTGGTTTCAGGTTGTGGGAGTTGCTGTGATTGATTCAAAGTTTTAATTTGGTGAATTTTTTAGGCCATTATCTTCATCCTCGGATCCCTTCTCTTTCTGTTTTTTGTTTATTTTTTATAGATAAAATCGGATTCAATTCTCCGAGCGATGTTGTTTGGATTAAGCACATGGACAACAATTTTAATCTCTTCTGTTATAGGATAACTACAAAGATATATATTATCTTTCCTGATCATATAATTAGAAATAATATCTTTCATTTCATGAGTTACTCTATTAGATATATAAAATGAAATTTTATGTAATTAACAATAGCCTCAATGGTATTTGATTTATAATTTAACACCCTTTCATATGATTTGGGATCTTTTTTACCTTGAGAGAACTATAAAAACAATTTCATTACCATATATATCCAAAAGTATGTTGATTCTATAAATTATTCCCTCATGAGATGATATTCACTTGAACCAGTACAATTAATTTGTATCAATTGTAACTCTATGACTGTCGCGGTTATTGAATAAACCACCATTTAACTTCATGATTTAGTTATCACTGCTTCAAATTGTGTCATCTGAGTTTAATAACACACCATTTAACTACATGATCCGGTCATCACCGCTTCATATTGTGTTGTCCAAGCTGCCTTATGTTCACTGGTTTTTGTAGATAGTGCCAAGGTTAGCATGTTTGAAATGGATATGTGCTGCTACATAAATCCTGTTTTTCCATAGGATACTGCAAAAATTCTTAGTTGGAACGTCAAGCATAGGGGAAAAAGTTAACTTATATTAAATAGTAATTCCTAAACTGTGATGAGGTTTGTAAAACCAAGATGTTTATCCCACTAGAACCCATTCTTTTAGTGTTATTGTCTTTATTTATAATTTTAATTTTTTTTGGTTTGGTTAGATTCTCAAACATGCTTGATACAAATATTCAATTTTTTTGTTTGATGAGCTCTATTTTTATTAACCATATTTAACCAGTGTAATCTTTTTCTTATTTCCAGTGTGATATTTGAGATGAAGGTTGCTACTTGGGGTTTCTGGTGTGTTGCTACTTGGGGTATTTGGTGTGCTGAAGGCTGCTGCTTGGGGTATTTGGTGTGCTGCTACTTGGGGTTTTTGGTGCGCTGAAGGCTGTTGCTTGGGGTTTTTGGTGTCCTGCTGCTTGGGGTTTGTGGTGTGCTGCTACATGGTGTTTCTGGTGCACTAAAGGTTCCTATATGGGGTTTCTGGTGTGATAAAGGCTATGGGGGAAGGAATGAGGGAACTTTGAGGGGTGGGGTGGTTTCTATTGGGGGTTAGTTATGTGTTTTTGTGTTGATTTTTTTGTATCACATTTCATTATTAATATAATTATTTTTTCCAAGTTTGAACATACCTTTAAATCATAATCAGTTTAATAAATAAATCAAATGAAATATATATGATTAATTAATAAATATAATATGAAATTTTAATAGCAATAAATTTATTGTTTTTATTCAAATATAATTTATTTGTTTTTAAAATAATTTTCAAATATAATTTATAAATATATATTATATGTCGGTAATATTAATACCAACAGAAAATTTTGTCACAAGAATCTATTTATAAAAACTTTAATCAACATATAAATTATCTGTTGGTATTATTATAATTGTAATAGAACTATTTTATCTGTCGCAAAAATATTTAGCGACAGAGTTTTTACCAACAATTTAGTGAAAGAGAAATATGTGTTGGTAAAACGTTTTACAAACAAAAAATGCATTTTTACCAACAGATATGTCCATGTTGGAAAAAGTCATTTTTTTGTAGTGGTCGGATCCCAGTTTTCCAACCAATCTGGTTGTTCCTCTAGCCTTCTCCATTTCCTTCCTAGCACACCGCCATTGGCGCTCGTCCCCAGTATTGACATCTATTTCACAAGGCCTCATCCTCAAGTGGCAATTACCGCCTACACTGGACCACTTCCCACCTCCGGTTTCCATATCTGGCAAACCCCCCTCCTCGACGGCGGTCCTGCGTGTACTGGCCCAGCCTCCGCGACACCTCCTCAATGGCCAAAAACTATGGTAGCACCTCCCCTCTTCATATCGGACCAACATCGCTTCTCCTCTCCTATCTTGCTCGATCCACTGCCACATGGTAAAATTGAATTCAATCTACATGGATCCACCTCGACCAGAACAGCTCTGCACAGGCTATGCCTGGTCTCAAATGAGTTTTTGTGGGTTCAATGCGACCCACAATATGCCACGGTTTTGAGCCATTATTAAATTAAATTAATTAACTCTTATTTATAATTAAATTAAATTTAAAAAAAAATTAATTATTGGTTTAAAATAATAAATTTAATAAACATCAATTTAGGTATTAAATTGAACTAATTAATTTAGTTTTTGGTATCAATATTAAAAAAATAAAAGATCCAAATGGGAATTAAATAAATTATTTTAATTTTTAATTCCATTAATTTATTTAATATCACTCATAATTAAATTATTGTAATCAAATTTTTATCGCCCTTATAATTAAATCGACCTATCTTGAGCAATGGAACCTACATGTGTATGTCTTTTTTATTTAATAATCTATTTATTACTTGCATGAAATGATTGTAAATAATTATATATTTTATTAAGGTTTGTGCATCATCTTGTTTTTAGTCAAAATGTATATGTGCTTGCAAGTCCAATTTATATGTACTTTTTTACTCTAGAGTTTCCAACACCTACATAAAAGTACAATTGTTCTTTTGACGAAGATGATGTATAGTGTGAAACCCACCAAAATAAGGTGGTCCTCTATGACAAGGATGATGTAAGAGGTAGACAATGCCAAGTTGATGATAAATTCAGATGAGAAGTGGATGTACTGGACAAGGAAAGTTGCATCAAGACTCAATCCAAGACTCAGGTATGATTCCCCTGGATCATGATTGATCCATTGAATTAAAATGAATCTATCATTTTTTATGCTCAAGACCATTCGGGTATATTATCTCCTTTATGCATTTTAATGACATTGGGAAATATATAAAATATTATACAATAAAATGAATTAACGAATGGATGTTTTTCTATTAACATTCAATTTTCAATGTGAAAAAATATATGAACAATATTAATAGAAATGTATTACATTCATTGATAAAAACATAAAACACTTAAAGGAACAATAAGTCTCAAATGACTTTCGTTGTTTGAATTAGAACACAACCGGGTGTTTGAGGTGTACGAACACTACTAGAAAAACATCCTACGACCACAGACCTATAGCCACAATTTTAAAATCGTGGCTATAGGTGGCAACGACCACGGTTATGTGGGCTATAACCACTATTTTAAAACCGTGGCTATAGGTTTTTTTCCATAGGATATAGCCACAGTTTTCAAAACCGTGGCTATAGCCCATACCTATAGCCACGGTTTTGAAATCCGTGGTTATAGGTCTCCCACCCTTGCGAGGGAGAAAACATTTCCTGCCAAAAAAATGGCTGGAAGGACTATTTCCATGGTTTTCAGGATATTTCCATGGTTTTTAATAAAATATACAACATATTATATACACACACACACAAAAACCTTGGTGGTGTAGTGGTTAGGGAACTGGAACGTGAAGGGAAGGTGCTAGGATCAAATCTGGGTAGACACATATTATTTTTAGGCCATTGTCACGGTTTTCAAGGGCTACAACCATGGTTTAAACCATGGCCATAGGTTAACTACCACAGTGGAAGTTTTTAAGACCTATTGTCAAGATTTTCAAAACTGTGGTCATAGGAAGCTATTGCCACAGTTAAAACCGTGGCAATAGGCTGGGTCGTACTACCACGACGTTAGCGACCACGGCTATCCAAAACCATGGCAGTAGCCTATGGCCATGATTTTGGGGACTATTTCCACGATTCAAAACCGTTGCAATAGGTCTTTTTTCTGTTTCAGATCATCAATATTTGAGGGTGCCTCCGGATACTGTGAATTTCTTATGAATATAATCAAAAGGAATAAATAAAGCGGTAGTTAAGGATTATATATAGATAACTTTCTATCAATTTATAGTCCAAGCATTGAGGTAATCAAGGTTACAACTTCATGAAACCAGGACATGACTCAATAGATCAATGTGGTTATCCATTCAAAATCCTTCCTTGAGCTCTCAATGTAATGGCATAGGCATAACTTATAGAATAAGAGGTGAGATTCAAAATAACGTTTCCACTAGAATAATCAAGAAATGATGTATTCAAATATTAGTACATAGGTTCCTAGTATTCGATAATGTAATGAGAAACATTTAATGATATAAGTAATAAATAATTACTATTTCGATGATCAAGATAAAAGTAAAATCTGATAGAATTTATTTTTGTTCACAATGGAAAATAATACCACAGAAAATTCAATGTGATAATCTTGGAAAAAGTAAATATCTAAACTAGATAAAATTTACTAGTGTACTATAAGAGCTTGCACACAATACTACACTTTTGGAGATTCATGGTGCTAGAGTTCGAATACCTATTAATTCACCTTAAGAAACAATGGTGTACAAATGATTTAGGACACTCATGTATAAATCATATGATATTTATTTCATAATATTATCATCAAAGTTAGATGTTAGTTGTGCCTAAAACATTAGGACATAGATGCTTTCACAAGTAGTCTCATCTCCATGTTTTTTTGTAGGAGACAATGAAATTATATACGAATAGATGTTATTACAATAGTTAATTTTATGTACGAATGATGGACCATGATCTTTCATGACAAAAAATTCTTACATATTTTCAATCAATTACTCCAATTTCATTTTAGATTAAAAAATGAACAAGATGAAGTAATCACTTTATTACCTTTTGGGTAAAATTCACCAAGCAATAAAAATATAGAATACAAATTAATCTTTATTTAATATGGTTAGTAGGTTAAAAGACAAGGTGATATGACTATTGGGAAGACCAACACCAAAGGAACAATTGAAATGTTCTTCAATGAAATAGGTAATAAATATTAGGTGATTTTCTTTGTATATCATGAAATAAATCTATATATGTTAAACCATAGTGAATTGAATTAATGATTAAAGTAGTAGCTTCTTCTTCAGTTTATATTCCTCAATTTCAAGTAATTTTTTTTGAAAACCCACATGGGTACTAATAAAATATTCTAATTACATACGTGTATTGAAATATAGAAACATATTAAGTAATATAAACATTACAAGAAGTAAGGTATATTCTGCAAGTTGTTTGGAAAGATTGATTTCTATGTTGTTGGTGAGAAATATAAAACATCTAATTTCCAAGTTAACAATTTGTGTCAAACTATTATTGAGTATGACAACCAAATTTATATCAAGTTTCCATTAGACATAACGAGACATTATTCTAATTTTTTAGTGAATGTTGTTTGTGGTGTCTCATACTCAACTGAGAGTTTAGTGATACCCGAATCATAAGGAATACATACTGAATATAAAATGTATGACTTATTTACTAAGTTTCAGAAAGATAATCATTTCCAAATAAAATAAAATTCTGGTGGAAAGGATATATACACATTGGTATTTTGAATCAGTTGAGCAAAAAACCTTAGGTATTATCTATATATAACCATATTTAGTTTGGTTGAAGAAACCATTATAAATAATGGTATTCTACGAAGCATTCATTATTAGTTCAGCAAGATAGCGTGAACTATTCCAAAGGTAATCTAGCGGTAAATATTTTTAATAAGGTTATTTTACATAATTAACAAATATTTAAATGATTTATGATATTTTCATGGTCAAAAGATATGAGTTTCATTATGACAGTATGTTGAAGAATATCTTAACCATGCATTCATTGATCAGTATAATGAAGCATAGAGTAATTCATAAATTCACATTTCCTTATCCAAATCACAATAATGATATTTATATGATGGTTAAATGTTAATTCATATATATTTACATTGATAAATAAAATTTAATATGGATCAATTCTTAAACAATCATTTTATATGTTAGATTCATTATATTGGTAGTATTAACATTGCATCTTATAGAATCATCCATTTTATTTCAAGTCATTATTTTCAAATAACTTTGATATCTCATAACCATATGAAAAATATCCTAAAAAATTCGTATCATAACAGTTGTATTATGAAGAAAATACATTTTCATAAGAAAATTTCTTAAGATTCAATGAGTTTGTTAGGATATATACAAACTTGCATTGAAAAAAAAAACAACGTGAATCTTAAGTATGTGTACGAAAATTTTCTTAGGATATTATATTAACCCTTAATATAGAAAAGAGATAGCCAATGTTAATGGGTGTATTTCTATATAATGGAATACATATTGACAAGACATGGTAGGAAAATGATTGAATTGAAGAGTTATAATGCTATATATTGATAAATATGTGTCATAGGAATAATTCCCAGAAGATATCATGGAAGAAAAATCATCTAGAGCCACATACTATGTAGGATGCTTGAAACCGTAGTAATGGTTTTACATTTACTATGATCGGTTATAAATTGTCCACTATGAATAATAATTCTAAAATGTAGGTTGTATTTAAAAATCATCTAAAATTAGCGAGGTTAATTAAAATTCAATAATTGATTCCTTTTATCAATGTATAAGGGGGGGGGGTATTATTTTGAATATTGTAGTGGGTATTCCCTGGAATGATACATGGGTGGTACAACCATCATTTCAATAAGGCTCTATTGGTTTTACCAATTCATTATTCCTAAATAAATAATAATTTAATTTCTTATAGCTATTTTATATGATCATTTAATTGGCCATTGGATGTCAAAAATAGATTTCATGGAAGGTATCTATACAATGAAACCATTAATGGATGATGACATCACAGAATTACAATAATGTTGTATGTTACTAAAATCCATTTCTAGATTAATTTAAGAATATATATCATATAATATTCATTTGGATTGAATTTTTCATGTGTCTACCAGAGGTTAGTGGGTGCTTTATTGTTTTCAAACTAAAATATATTCAGTAACATATGGAAAACAACTATTGTACTTACAATTTGTTAATAACATGATGAAAGTAACTCTGAACTTATTGACATAAATTAGAAACCTATACTCTAGGGAAGAGGATATAATAAGGTAGATATAGTAGTTTCTTGGAATAAGTCAATCATAAATATAGTTACTTTGTATTAAAAAAAAACAATATGGAAAAATAAATTATAGAATTTTCACTAATGTTACATGGAATAAATATCTCCAAGAGGCAGACATGGGATTAGGAGGATATTAAATTACAGAGTTACATTCCATATGCTTCTATGATGAATCAATCTCATATGAAGGGATATGTACAAGAATTTATATTTACCACATATATTATGGTAGTTAAATAGATGTTATGTCTAGTGTAACACCAAGGGATTATGTTAGAGATTTATGATTATACTTGGTAAATTATAAAATATATGTACATGGTATGTAGAGATGGAGGGATACTATTTTCAAGAGGATATAAACAAGTATACCATAGATCAATTTGATGTTAATTCATAGTTAGTCTTTCGGTATTGAGTGAAATTATCTCATATAATATAGTGTATAGACATACCTACAAATACCGAGTACATTGTCGCTTCTACGACAGTTAAGAAGCAGTTATTATATGAAATAGTTTTTTCATGTTATTAGGATCTCAACTAATAAGTAATATTTAATCATTATGGTAATTATGTTAATATTAGTATCCAATATTTCATGTTATGATAGTGGATAAAAGGATACACCTAGGGTTCACATCTGTTGATAATTGTTTACTCAATGAGGTGAGGTCACATGTAGAAGAATATCCATTTTTCAAAAAAATATGAGACCCAAAAACTAAAGCCTTGACTTAGAAGAAACATGGTATTAATAATGTGATATGTATGAATGATATTAAGAAAGATTTCTCTAGTATATCTAAGAGTGTTTTAACAGTGGGTACCCAAGACATAACATGAGTAGTACTTTCGATTACCATATCACGTATAATGTGAGATGTTCATGACTTTTACCTAACATTCTAATGTACAATTTTTTGAATCCACTATTTAATGGTAATGTTCAAATATTAATTTTCATATCAAAAGGATGTATTAGATCGAAGGATGTAATGGTGACCTCTAGATAATATGTCATTAATAGTAAAAAAAGTTCATACGGTCATGGTACATCATAAGGACTACAAACAATTGATTTTGGACTATGATGTGATGTGGGATCATATGCATTTATAATTCATCTTATAAAGTTCACAATTGGTGGTATCAAGTAGTAATATCACAAGGACACACTTGATTATAGTAAGAACACATGTTTCATGTTTCACTAGTGTTGCCTATATATAAACATGTGTATTGGTCTCCTGACATGAGATAATTATCAATGTGTGTCATTTGATCATGTAATTTTATACAAGAAAAAACAATGAAATTAAAATCATGGTATGATAGAATGTGTTGGGTGCATTATGGGTGGTATGGAATTGATTGAATAATCAAGATAGGGTTTTTCACTTTAATGTTTTAGATTTTATATATATCAGTACCGATTGATCAGGATGGTAGTACCTTTATAAGTTCGTTACCATGGAAGTTAAGGGTAAATATATCCATCTAGATCAACAAATAACAAATCTAGGAAAGGGTGATGACACAAGTGTGTGTCTTACATTATGAGATATTAAAATATAAAGAGATTATAGTACACAATATGTGTTCATAGGTTGGTTTTATTTTATATGACTACTCCTAATATTTTTAGAGTCTATGATTAATTGATAGAATCCACTCTTAGTCTATGGAAACTATTCACTACTACCGAGATAAAGGCATAGAGGGACACACACACTAGAATATTCAAGAATATTCTATATTCAAGTGAATATGTATATCGGACATGTTGGTCCCCACCATGTGTTCGAGTATTTTCCAAGTCATCAATAAAAAAATAATAAACAAATTCATTATTATTCATGTAATTAATAATTGGGTTTAATTTATTAAGTAGATGTATTTACATGTTACACAAATATGTACAATACCATTATTGGAATGATTTTTTTTAATATTATAGAATTATTTAATATTATGATGGAATTATGAGTAAAGTAAAATGAATCAGATGTTTATGTAATATATGTAAAATATATTTTAGTAATGTGATAAATTATAAATAACATTTATGAAGTAGTTTTGTTCGTCAAAATTATTTATGTAGTGGACATTTAGTAAATGGGGGCCAAGGAACCCATTCATGTTATTTGATAATCCACTATATAAATAATTAGAGAGGCTCTCACAACCTTAATATTCATGGATAGTTCATCATAGCCTCTCTCTATCTCCCCTCCCACATTCTGGAGAGAGGTTCTCTCAATCTGGGATATCAGATCAGGCTTATTTCCATGCCTTAATAGCACGTTGAAGTGGTTATCATCATGACATAAAAGGTATCATCAGATCATCACAATATAACATGAAATTAAACAATAAATGTTTCAACATATATATAATTTTTTTTGTTGAAGATATAGAGGGATTATAATTTGGATCCTTCATGCAATGATCACTATTTACGAGCATATATCGAGAATAGATTTAGATTTAAAATGTATGTTTTTGATTTTATTTTTGTTATGTTTTTATTTTATAAAAGATCCTTGGACCGCACCAGGGATTGTATCACTGAAGAAAACCACTTATTTCATCCTGGTAATGAAATAATTTTAAAAAGTGAGCCCACTGGCTTCATTTGTGAGCCCTAATACATTCAATTTGACGCATCATATATTCACCACACATGGAAAGTCTACAGTTTAATGTCATGTGTTGAGGTTTTTAGTTTGGCCTTCTCAAATTTTTTATATGTGTAATCATATGTTCTATATATTGTCTAAGGATATATTTTAACAGAATGTGATGAGGATGTTAGGATTTTTATTTTAATGTAATACAGCTTGCACAATCACTACTCCTAGTTTATTTGCATAGAGGCTGGACTGTGGGTGTAGCTACTATTTTATGTTCATAGACCATGGACCACATTTCATTCTTTTTTAGGGTCATTGATCTCAGACTATTAGGGTATCATGTGTTGTAATTCTTGTGAAATGTAGAATTAGTGGGAGGTTTGAAATGCTCCCTGCCCATGGAAACTAACATGTATGCACCATTAAAGTAAAACTAATGGATAATATTAGGGCCTTCCCACTTGGATTCCAACATCAAAACATTCATGTTAGGCTTCATTAGTGTCATGGAATCCAATACCATGTCACCTTAATGTAATAATAATAGGTTAACCTTATTTTTGAATGCTCATGCTATCTAGTCCCCATTCTTCTCCTTATTAGGTAGTTTGTGAACGTATTTTCCTTGACTTTCATCAAATCAACTATATGGAGTTCCACTATTCCTTAGGGTGTATGATGGATATAAATGACTATTTAGAGGAATGGAATGTGAACCTATATAAGTAAAACTACTATGCTCCATATCCCATGGACTATAGGGTTTCATGGGATGAACTTCAAGTCATCATCTGATAGGACCTGAGGGAATTGGGTAATTTATTGGGAAAAATATTTTCATTCTGAACCACCATGTTCTAAAAAATGATAGAGAGAGTTTTTTAATGCCTCAATAATTACGTTTTCATGCACATGATATAGGGATATTTGGTTGAACAAGATGATTTATTTGAAAAAAATGTCTTTTATCATAATAAATCTAAAGTTAGTACCACTACTCATGAGAATATTATGAGGAAACCCAAAATTATGAATAATATGGGAGCTCACGAACTCTATCCAATAAAATGTTTTGACATCATTAAGGGGATAATTTCATCCCATTTGGTGAATAAGTCTATTACGGTCACAATGAATCTACAGTATAAAGATTATTTTGGTGGGTAAGGACCATAATTTCAATTCTACAAAATGTAAAGGCCCAATAATAATTGGTTTTGTAGTGGGTATTTGGTTGATGGTGAATTTTTTTTTGCATGGATATGAAACATTTGACACATTTTGGTGAACTCATTGTAGTCATGAACTATGGAGGCCCAAAAGTCACCCGACCTCTAAATTTTGTGGGAGAGAATAAATTTTTCCAGATGAGATCTATAAGATCTAGAATAGACACCTTTCATAACATGAGGTATTTCTTTATCATTATCTATGGAGAGTAATTCCATTAAAGACACACTTTTAGAGATTATAGTCATAGTTTTGTCCATTTTGGATGGTTAACTATGATGTACAATGTTATATTCGGTCATGATCTACTCAAAATGTTGGGGAATGTCATCTTGGAGATACAAAACAATGTTCATTATATAATTTGGGATTTTTTTGACCATGGGTGTATTTGATGGATATGGTGTAGATGTATTGAAGACTAGGAGATATACCTATTGATTTCCAACATTTGAAATCAAAAGGGTTATAAACCTCTTGTGTGCCACATGAATAACCAAAATAACACTATAAGGTTATTCTAGGGATATATCTAGGCTGGCCAATGATATGGCAGGACTATTCTATGATAATTCAATAGGAGTAACCTTTAGTTTGGATGTGAATTTGTCCATATTTGAGTGAGTGTATTTTATTAGGGAAAAAATATCTTTTATCTAATGATATATTCAACAATGATAGATTTTATGACTAAATAAAAGTCTCCATTCACATTCTAGAATGGAACATCATGATTTAATGCCAACTTGAGACTAGTAATAATGGACTAATACACTTCCTCTATTCTGGAATAACCTTCCAACAATATGAATGACCACCAAAAGATAAAAAATACGGGAATGATGAATACAATCACTAATCCCCCCATTTTGAGTTTGGGGTCATTAATCCTTCTTCCGGTTCGACTCCTAAAGGCACCAGAAAATTGCATCTTCAAACACAATGCAACATGGTATAATGAGATAATGTTTCTTTTGGGAAATAATAATATATGAGGCACCATCAAAATTCATCTTCCAAAACAGTGCAACATGATCTTATTATATGAGGTTTCATCTGGGAAGTAATCATATAGGGGAAACTACTCATTGTTCAGATGAAAAACCAAGAAATATTCCAGTGCTAGAAAATTAATAGCTTTATAGGAAAAAACATGATGTAGAACTACTAAAAGATTACCACAGAGTGAACTATTCACCATATCACAAGGGGTGGTTGAAAATGTATTTTAGAAGATCAATAGAGGACACTAATTGTGTCTCATGTTGTTTCAAATAATGTTGCGACTTATCCTTTTCAAAAACTAGTGTGGGGATACTCTTTTCAATGAGGGAGTATCTGATACCCATATTGATAATCACATAGTGGAGATAATATATAATATTTTCCTTACACCCACTATTCTTCTAGTCTAAAAGGGTGCCAAGGGGTCGTTCCAGAGTATTCATATAGGGGACTAAATGATTTCCTGATATAGGTGGAATAAAAAAAAATGCTACAAATGATACAACTTAATATCCCCAATCATAGTATGGTAGTACCCATACCAATAGTTAATGGTTCCTTTCTTCATAATCCTTGATAATTGATTACACTTCCTAAAAAATCACTAGTTATTCCCAAATAAAACTCCCATCTAAGAGGAAAAAAGTGATGTAAACCCAAGGCATCCCAACTGAAAATTAAATTAAAAGCATGGGGGAAGATCCCAAATGATATAATAAGTTATAATACCATCATCAGTAGTAAAGTTTCAATCTAGGATGTCAGTATTGAAGTTACCTTATCTTATATTGTGAGTAACATCCGTGCTGCAGCTGATGATGGCCTTGCACTTACTAATAAGATAAATGAGGTACCATGGAGAGATGTGGATGTCCCTAAGGAAGTTAACTAGAAGTTTATAATGAGATTAAATTATCTCAATCATTAATTTTCAATGCTTTCACAAGGATACACCCATAAAGAGGGCTCATGTCTCTTCCCCAATTTCATTATATGGGACATAAAAAAACTAAATCCAATGACCCTTGACCCACTAACAAGGCATAATACTATCTTGTTTCTCAACGTTAATTACCATTAAACATTGAGTTTTTATCTCGATATAGGTGGGTTCTTCTTGATCCAACTCCTAACAAAATAACTGCACCTAGGTCTTAATGGTATGGAAATTGTCCCTATAATTGCAACCGTGATACCTTTTCCTTGAATAGGGAAAAATGATCCATCACCATTGAAAGAACATGTACTTTCATAATTTTATGTGAAAAATGGATTCCCTATTTACCTATATTCTTAATATACCATAAATCCCCAAAAACAGAGGAGAAAACCATCCCAAAAATCATGATAACTTTTTCTCGAGCCTCCACTCTCTCAAGACAAAAAGAGATGAAATCAATATTTTTACCAACCTGAGCCCAAAACCCCACCCTTTGATTGACCACCTACCATAAAAAATGATCCCAATACCATTTATTAAATAAATTCCATAGAGATTCAATACATGGATTCTAACAAAACATGCATCTCAAAACCAAATTACTCCCCCTTATTGATTATTTTATTCCATAGGAATGGCATTATTACATAACCTACATAATAGAAAGTTCATTTTGGATGGAATTTATTTTCACTATAACTCTCTCCCTACCACCTATCCATATGATGAATGGAATTAATGGTCTTTATATAATATTGATTATTTAATGTACCTATCATTGAAACCATCAACATAAACTTATCTGGTTCATCAATGATGATAGTTATTTCATTCAGTGATATTTAATCCTCATCCAGCATGGATGGAATAAACCTTAGGTATATTCTTACATATTTCAATGAGATATCTGGCATCGATAATCCCATAAATAATAGACTCTAAACCACACATTTTTATTTGAAATAGGTGTTATATCCTCTCATTATCGTCTAATGCACCTTTTCATCCATCCAACCAACATTCTCTCCCACAACTACCGAATCTCCCATGGTGGAGGAGTTTAGTTGATATCCTTGATTTTCACTGTATCAATATAGATACCTTTGTATATAATGATGAATCCAAAAATCTTTCTAGAGGTAATTCCAAATCAATACATCAAAGGGTTCATTTTATCATGGTTAAAATAGAAGAATCCAACCAATTTATCAACTCTCAAAGGATGTGTGAATCACCTACTAAACCTTATCATCATCACAACACCCAAAGGGTTCATGGTGGTAGTACTTGGCTAATAGAGTTGATTTTCTCTAGAAAAATCATGATACATTTATATATAATGATAAATTCAATAAAAATTACAAAGATAATCCCAAATTCACAAATCAAAGTGTTCATTTTCTTGTGGCGAGAAAGGAGGGAGATAAACAATTTCTAAATATCTTTTAAATGGTCATAGAACATGTGGTATTTTATAACAAAATTATTTATGTAACACTCCAAAAATGTACTAAGGAATGTTTTGTGGAAAAAATCAGGGAAAATTGGTATGTATCTCTAATTATTATCAAACAGAAAGGTATCACCCAATAACAGAATGTTCCCAAGGGTGCCTTGAAGGCAGTTGCATCGTCATTCTTAAGGACCATTTAGTTATGATTATAACAAGAGTATCTGAACCTGATGGAGATGTATTGGAACACAAACAAACCATAAATGAGTAGATCTATATTTTCAAGATGAAAATTCAACCTTCAACCAATGGTGGATGATGTCCCAAAAGTCTATGAAGACCATGATCTATCCATTCTTCTTTCAAACTGGGGAAATTTTGGCTAGAAAACTAGAGTAATGGACCTTTTAATGATGTTTTCCTCTATAATATTCCCAAATTTAGCCTCTAAATTGAATCCATGGAAGAATTTTATATTTTAAGGTGGCTGTTCAGATAAGAGGTGACCCACTGGGAGGCCAAAGCATTGATCAATAACCTAAGGATCGAGTCCTAGTGTATAATTATTGCTCTAGGTGAACATGTCTCTCTCTATCTAGAATTAAATTTTTATTAAAAATCGGTAAAGGGACCCAAATCATGGGGGATGAAAGTCCCATAGGTCTAGGGTATCATCCCTTACAATATTCTTACAATCATCCAGTATGAACACAGGTGATCACTAAAAAGTAATTCCCTCTCTAGAATTCCCTTTCCTATCCAAATAATCTTCTGAAAAATTCCCCACCTCCAATTGTGACAAACATCAATGCTTTGATCCATGAACATACAATCCTTCTGAATAAAATAATCCCAATCACAAGGGGGATTGACCCTGCTGTGTAAAATATGAACTAATGATTTGGAATCTGACTCAATATACTTGATTTCAAAATTGGAGAGTCTAGAAAAATAAATACCAATGGACAAAGCACTGGCTACTGCTCTTATTGAATTTCCTATACCATAATATTCACTAAATTAAAAGATTATTCAACCATTTATATCTTGAAAAGGACTTCTTACATTCATCTCCCCAAACTCACATGAGCCTCCGACATTCAATTTGAGGCCTTAGCTGAGTTGATTCTATTTTACCAACCTCCCCAAGCCAAATCAAACTACCAATTCCATGCCATTATTCATTCTTCGAAGAAACCTATACAATAGAACTGATCTTCCTCTACCTTTTAAGAGTGTTAACAACTCCCCCAGTAAGGATTTATTGCAGAATTGAATAAATAATTGACAACATAGAATTTCCCTCTTTTATATTGTTATGATCCTCCCAAATAAACCATAAATAAATCATGAATGTGACATTCAAAGAATCATCGTTGAAACCATTTTTTTCTTCTCCATGAAACTAGGTTTCAATGCAATCAAAATTTGACCTCCCACATCTATACAACCCCATTCCTTTCCTAATAAAATTCCAGATGCTAAGATCCTATTCACATTCAAAAAATAAGTGTGAGATAGTTTCATTATTGGGTCAAGAACAAAACCAACATTTTTATTCCTATCATATACCTCTATATTAGACCATATCATCTATAGTAAGAGCCTAATGTCTTAGATTCCAAATAATTTCACACATCTTAGTAGAGATCTTCGTTCACCAAATCCTCAATTCCTACTCATCCTTCACACTGTTTTTATGAATAATCACCATGTATACAATACTCTGGAACCTTATTAGTGAGTAATTCAGAAAGTATCATGATATCGGTTCAATCACAATTCATATATAATCATGAAGCTCTTTAGGATGTTGATTGGGAGGTACAGAAATGAATGCAGGGAGAAGACTCAAAACCCTAAATGAAGAGGTATTCACATGGAAAGAAGAGAATTTTACCTACCCAATTATCCTTTGAATAATTAATATCCTCAAAACCAACAATCCATCATGTTTCTTATCCATTACATCCATGTGATTAATGATGCATCTGGTTCGATTTGACACTTCCCTGGGGCGTTCATTACACATCCTTTAGTTACTATCATAATGAACCAAAATGAATCTTACCCAAAGAGAATATCCTTCAATGACATACCATGAAAGCTTATCTCACATGATTTTCATGGTTTTTAAGATATTCTGCAAGTTGATTCCACCCACATAAATTAGTTTTGTAATCTTGTTCTATAATGCCCAATGGAACTTACCACTATAATTTCCATCATAGATGAACCATATCATTATTTGTGATCCTTTAAAATATACCATTGGGATATTTAATAATTGATAAAACATGCATTAGGATGGAAGATAGAACACAATTCACCAACATAATGCAAACCCAAAAAAAGAGAAATCAAATTTTCCAATTATAAATGTTACTTGTGATCCGATTCATTCTATCCTCAAAAAAAAAAATCTATATCCTCCCATCAGAAATGGAGGATCCTTGATATTTCATTTTAATATTTCGTTTATGCATGCCCAGTGTGTCTTGAATATTCTTACAACATGTTCTCGAGCACTTTATAGAAATGAAAATAATACTCTTCTCTTGATTAATCTACTAAGAACCGCATTTACCATAATTTTATAAAATTGACATGAAAATTGTGACCGATCTCTACCTACCATTAATAAATATAATAATATCATCAAAAAACATCATGTGAGTAAAAATATCATCCCAGAACATGTTTCTAAAAGGTAGAATATTCAACTCATCGATGCCATGTTTAAAATTTACAGTAAGAACCTCATCTGTAATAATGATAATATTGGGTGACATGGGATCCCCCTATCATAATCGATGAATAGACATTAAAATCCATGAATCCTCCCTGATATAGAAATAGAAGGTGGAGGAGTTGTAAATCACCTGAAAAAATATCAAAAATCCATTCATTAATGCCAAAATATTTCATGACCCTGATGTTGAATCCGCATTCTATGCAATCATAGGAATTGTCTATATCCACATGAAGCTTGATGTTATACCACATAGTGTTTTTATTGAGTTCATCCACCATCTCCTTAGAAATATAAATATCTTCTTAGATACTACTCCCTTGTTTGAAATTGTGTTTATCCTCTTAGATAACCTTGTAATCTTGTAATTGAGAGTTCTAGTCAACCAGAATGTGAGAATATTTTAAGAGAAATTACATAATAATATCAGTTATTAGTGGTTGAGCGCCTTGGGGTACTTCAAATTAGGTATAAGCACAAAATTAGAAGTAGTAGTTTCTCTATTAATAGTCCCACCACTAAATAAGTCCTGAACTAATTCCTTGACTTTACCTTTAATGATATCCTAAGAAGACAAATAGAATAGACCTAAAAAATCATTCCGGCCCGATGTACTAACTGTTTTCATACCAAAAATTGCCTCTATATTCTCATATACCTCTGGCATGACACCTAAATAATCATAATCATTTTCTTCATGAATTCATTGAATTACACATAATTAATCACCATCCCATACCACCACATTATCCTTCTTCCTATGCTACTATCACCTCCATCGATTAGATTCTCAAAATGCCCCAACTCCATCTTCCCATCCACATCATCCTACAATGTATAAGACCCACCCTCTAGTTTAAAATTGAGTCATTTGAATGTCATACTTTCCTTCATAAATTCCTTAAAATAAGTAATATTCTTTACTCCTTCTCTAATTCTGGTTGCTCTTGATTATTCTTTAAACAAACATTCAATTTCCAATAACTATCCAGATAAAATATATTTCATGTAATCCATGTTAACAAAAACATTCTCATACCAATTTTTTTTGAATCCTTTACTTCAACATCTAAATCCTCTATTTAATACCCTCAAAATTATAATCATGGTATGTCCTATAAATACCCCATTCCCACTAGTATCTTTTCAAATGATTTATTCACCAGAAAATACCCACCCATGACACTGCCATCTTTGGTTGCTCCAATTAATATTTCACCAAATCAAGGAATCCTTACACACACATCTAGTAGATAGAAAAAATTTAACACTTATTCTAATTTCCACTCTTTTAATATATACAATAATGGGTGACTGATAAAAAATAATCCATAAAAGGCGAGAAAAATAAGTTTGCAGAATAAATTCAGTGCCTTATAAGTTGGCGAGACACCGATCTGGAAAACATCAAATTCTGTGAGATCCACATTGATTGTTACACCATGTAAACATATTTACATAATATAATATGTCCATAATACCATTATCAGTCCAAAAATAATCAAAATACTATATAGAAATTCAATTTTATGCCTCCCCACAACGTTTTTCAGATTTATCAGTAATGGAATTAAAATAAACCCTGATAAACTAGGGCAAACCTCCTGATTGAGATCTAGATAATTTCTACCATAACTCTACTCTAGAAAGAGCATCACATTTTGAATAAAAAAGGTAAAGATTAAATACACTCCTCCATAGATGATCCTTGAAGATACATTTTTGATCTAATGCATCAACATGAGACACTGAGACATTTCACTTCTAAAAAATCCATAGGTGATCATTGCAAGGGAATGCATGCAGTCAGTCTGAAAAACCATACTTCTCCCAATATTTGGAATGTGATCCATATTTATTTTAGGTTATAATATAGCCAAAATAGAAACCAAAAAACATTATGATTCATCTAACATTAGATCAGACATGGCTCAAGTTCCCAAGCCTGTTACATTCCATATGAGAATATAAATCATAAAAAAACTGTAGTGATTGACATCTAACATATAGATTTGACAAAAATCACTCTTAAATGAATAACATTGTTCTTATAGAATCAAAGATATTCTGATTGGTGTTGGTATAAAATCATCCATAGTTCCAATGTTTACCACTATCATGTCATTAATAATAGTGGGGATTACATCTTCAATGGAAGGTGTGTCCTTTGGATCCTCTCCATCATCCAATACAGGGGGATAATTGGGATCAGGTATCTATTTTAGACTAGGTTTAGAACAAGATTTTTCTCTAGTATAAGAGTGATACTCAGAGAGGGTCCAATGTTCTATAGAAATTGTGATGAAAAAATCTTCTGATCCTATCCCGCATTGATTCGGAATGGGAGGAAGACTCTTGACATTATGTAAATGATTGAAGGTCAGTTTTTTGATTCAACCCTACATTGTGAAATATGTGGGAATTACAAGGAATGGTGGCCATGGGGTGAAATTCTCAGTACTCTATAGGGGAATGGTTTTCCATGATTGGTCAATCCTATCTTGTTTAGGAGTAATAGTTGTTCAATGAGAACACCTTCTTCATGGGGAATATGAATCAATTTCCAAAGGACAATGTAATTGGATATAGTAGATAGATTCAGAGGTTGACGCTATATTTAATGTCTGAGGATAGATATGTGATATCAGTTCTTGAATCATTGGAAATGTTTATATTATTTACCATGTTATTTTGGGGTTATTTTACATCTCCTTTTTTACCTAACATCCAGATATTGATATTCACAAGAGTTTATTGGGGATTCATAGCCCTGATGTACCCCTAGACAACCATCATTCGTGTATTTTAGGTACATGTGGAATGAATAGGGTAAAACTATATAAATATTAAGGCAAGGTATTCCCAACAGAGATTTATAGGTAGTATCATATGGAACTGCCATTAATTTAGGTCTTGATACTAGGACACCCAATTGAGACTTCATCTGAATCATTACACAAAACGTCTTATCACACGTATCACACCACTAATTAGTTAGGGTGGGTGGAGTATGATTCCCCTATATAATACATATTTTTTTGGAGTGTCTAGGTTTGTATGAGATTGATCATAGTCCCATTATGCACTAGGAATTGGTATATTTCCATGCCATTGAAATCTCTTGTGATATATAACAAACATTTAAGCCCTAAATAGTCACACCCTCATCTTTCTCAGAGAATGAAATGATATTATTCATTATTAATTCTTGTATTACTTTCTATATTATGTACTAGTGGAGGCTACCTCAGTATAAAACTAATGAGGGGGGGGGGGGGTATTCTAGGATTCAACAAGGGCCTTACACATCTCCTTTGATAGAGGTATCACATTGATATCAAAATCCATACTGGTATTCTTGGAAGGTGTTGTAACATGTTGCATTTTGAGAAAATTGTTTAATGTTTTTTGTACCAAGGTCTATTTGATTGTCAGTGTAGTAGGAACCAATGGATGAGGCAATGGGTACTGACTAGTGATACCTATACATTGTTGTTGGTTAATTAGTCTTCATTGAACACCTAAAATATGGGAATCATATGATTGAGGTTAGGCTCTGGATGGGAATATACTATCATCATGAAGTCATGTGGTCAACTAATATCTTTGGTTGTGGGGGAACTCCTAATGGATTGGACTTGGAGGGATGTTTCTTATATATCTCTAAGTGAGGCCAACTATATGGTATCAATAGAATGAATTGTCTAGTTTGATTTATTAGCCTGGATATTCTTCTTGACATTATGTCCCAAGACTATATTTCAAAGACATTTTCTTAATGAAGAATAGGGGGTCACAAGGACCTCTTAATCAATAGGTGATGTGAAGGTATCTAACAACATGATATAATTGATAAAGGTTTATTCCTACTCTTCATTAGTGGAATATTCTAGGATCGAATGAATTCTAGAAATATCATCCAACACAAGAGGTATGAAGTCTATAAGGATGTAGATTAGTTTTGGCATCAGTATAAGACACTGATTCCACTTATACTATCTACTTCTATTCCACCAAGGCATGAAATTCTATGGATTTGAGATAGTGGTGGTGACTAGAGGAGAAATGGAAATAACATAAGCTTCTGGTATACACATGAGGGATCAGATGATACCATAGGAATGCGAAACAATATTTTGAGCCAACAAGTAATTTTTCATTTTCATTCTATGATTGAGGACCTTCTTCTATTCAATGGAGTTTTCACTGCCAAAATTATGGTAAACTAACACATGTGTTACATGTACCGTGATGTCTCCCAATATGACTAAGTCCTTATCAACATGGTGTTGGAGACTATCATTGAAGATGAATAAATCATTGATGATATATTTGAGGATGTTATATTATAGGCTGGTATTGACAAGTATTTTATGTTTATACTATTGAGTCCTCGTGTAGTCTTGAAATTTCAAGATACCCTTTTACATGGTGAATATGAAAAAACCCGATAACTATGCATCCTTGAAGGGGACATTATTTTCCATTATTTCAATGAAATTGAACATGGGTGCATGAAAATAATGTGGGGTGAAAGAATCATTCTCTAAATAAGGATGTGGTTTATGAGGTTTCATTGATGAGGATTCTCTTGGAGAGGATGTGTCTACAAAGGCTCATCCCACAAGGGGACATACAAGTGAACCATCTTTGGATCCCCTGTGTGAAATAAATGTCTCATTTTTTCTTTCTCAAGACTTCACACAAGCAATGTAAGGGGAAATGAGAGTGTCCATTTCTTGGTCTTCTTGATGGATTCTTTCAGAAAATGTTCTCTTTTAGGAAAATCTAAAAATACACCTATATAATTCAAGGAGATGAGGGTAAGGAACATAATATCATTAAAATTCCCCAAAATAATTTTTAGTAGAATATCATTGGAATTTTTTATATTAAATTATCATATAATCCCATTCTATAATGAGATGAAGTCATTAAATATCTCAATGGAACTCTATTTTCATTTTGAGAGGTCCATGATATAGGTCTATCCCATGATGTAGATTTACTAATAGATCACTACCTATAATGATCATCCCAAATGGAAATAGATAATGGGAGGAAACATGTTTACCAAATGAATTTGGGACCTTCTGTAGTATGGATGAATCATTGGAGATTGACGACATCATGCAGTTCTACAGAACAAAACATTAGGCCACACCATGAGGGAACGTGGGCCATCTTTTAAAGTGTATCGCCCAGAATTTTGAATGGCGTGGAGGAAAAATTACTGAATTAAGATTTTAAGTGAAAATAGTCTACCAATTATTGATATGGTTTTTGTTAATTTAGAATTTGAACTTGTTGGATCACTATAACCTCAAGACGGGTTGTGAGAGTAGTTATTACTTCATCTTGGTGAGGGTTTTTTGCCACCATTGCTTTGAAAAACTTGTAGGATTGTGGGGTAGAGTGGCCTTGATCTCTTGGTAGATAGGTTCATTTCTCATGTAGGGTGGGAGAATCATATATTATATGTTTTCAATAGTACCCAAGTGATACACATATTGGATGTGTGGGGACACCTGATTCAAATTGGAGTTCCTAGCTAAGAAGGAATGAAATCCTGTTTGAAGGAGAGATAGGGTCCCTTTAGAAATGTTGATGACTCAAGCACTGCTCAGGGATATGATCAAAAATAATCATCTTGTATACATCATTATATTATATATAAGTGAAAATACTATAGTATGACATAGTTTCTAGTGTTACTTCAGATAGACCTATGGGCTCTGTTGGTTTCTTTCCATTATTGAGATATCAACATGTAGACAATAATGTCTCATTGGGGGGACTCTTTTGGCCCAGTTATTGTCTCTATGATTGAGTGAAATAACATATCACTAGTTTCACTAGATTATATAAACCCATTAAGCTAGGTTATCTTTATCATGTCCTTTTTTGAGAGACTAGTTTCTACAATACTTTAGAGGGCCAATAATGAAAATTTTATCCAAGATGGTGTTCTGATAAGAACATTCACCATCAGTGGGTGGGCCAAACTCACAATCATGTTATTAATATCGGATAAGGATAAACAATATGTTAGAATACTTAAGTCATCATTTGAGTTGAATGTATTGACATAACCCTTTTATTACTGACTATATCACTATAAGGCTCAATTCGTGGGATGACTAGAATATCTAGTATTATCTATATGATTCAAGGAATTTAGCTACTATAGGTTTTGGGATGATAAACATATTTCAATGTCATAGTATGGAATCAAGATATTCATGGATTACATGGTAAATTAGTTGGTATTCTTAAAGGTGGTTGAGAATTACTCAAATATTTTTGCAAAATAATGCAACATGATCCTCAGTGAGGGAATATCAGATGAAAAAATTCACAGTTAGTGGTGTAAATAAAGAAACAGGAAATTTTCCAGTGGCTATGATCCCCCAAAATTACTTCTTTTCATTACTCAAGGGATTATAATATTCTTAGTCAGTCCATACTCCAACTGGAACTGACCCAAAAACTAGTGGTGGCACTAATCTAGAATTTTTGTGCCTTTGAATTTTTTTGGGTCAAGTTCTATATGGGCCAACCATTCATTGAATATTGAAATGTATTTTAGAGGCGGTTCCAAATTAAATATCATTTCCACATCGGTTGGTGTGTTCACAACATTCTGATGATAGATTGTGTAAACATCTCACTTTGTCTTAGTGGAGTGATCCCCATCTTATAATAGAATCAATCTTGACCATGATTATTCTCCCACCAAAAGTGTGGAGGCATAAAATAAAGAAGATGATGTTAGTAGAGAATATTTCACTATGATTCCTTAGAATGTGGCAAGAATATCCTCCTGATGCATGTACCAACAGAGGTATTTAGAGATTTTATGGACATCATCACCATTGATGCAGAGCCTCATTTGGAGGGTTTATTAGCCCAGATATGGTATCATAGTTGAATGTTCCTTCATAAGGTCATTCGTTTTTGTAGAGTCTTATTGATCTATGGTGAGATAGTTTCTTTAATAGTTATGCCTCTTATGAAATATAAGTTATACATGAGTCATAATATGGGAGAGTTGTGGATTTATTCCATCAACATTGTGACCTACATCATGGGAATATCTCCCATGGGAGTTTCACTTACTCCTTCACCATTATGGGACATTGAATTAGGGAATATCTTCAGTACAAGAAGGTCCTACACACTAGAATGTTTTAGTTCAAAGAGGGAATCCATGGATAAATTTTTTATCACAAGATGAACCATGAATGTATCTGGTAGAACCAATAATTGGGAGAGACATACCAAAATTCCTAAGAGAAATCTAGGGTCTTTATAATATGCACGAGAATACGAGTCCTGGAGATGTTGTTTCAGGGATAGGATTATATATATCAGTGGCAGGTCGGGCCACTAGAGCTAGAAAAGAGGGATAGAGATAGTAATTGTTCATGGACTATCACCAACATAAACACTGGGTATTCCATATTAGTGTGGTTGAAGTAGGGTGGATACAAATGCTATTCATTTTTAGAAGCTGATCGACGATGCTGGTGTAGCTGGGTGGGATCCCTCCAGGGAGTCTCTCGAGTGGTGGTCAGGGTGTGTGTGACTTTATTGTCTTTTACATAAAAAAGAACAATTCAATAAATAATTATGTAGAGAGGCTCAATAGACTATTCATATTCATGATTGGTGGAGATTTCCCTCGATGTGGCCCTCATGGGAGGAGGTGCTGCAATGGTTCCATGTCCTCCATATCTTGTTGGGCCATATCCCTTCTTAGGATGACCCCTCTTATATCATATTGATGAACAAAGCAATTGATAACCCTTCAATAGATACTATTAGAAGGGGAAATTATGAAAGTATGATCCATTATCTTTGAAGAGGCGACCATCGTGGAGAAAGAATAGTGGTCCAGTTTTTCGACACTATTAGTCCTCATGCCCCCACATATGTTTGTAGTTGGACATCACATGCTCATTATGGCTTGATTCTTATAAATATGTGGAAATAAATATCAAGAAAAGAACAATGAAACCAATTTCTAATCTTCCAAATTTAATTATTCCTAATCCAGGATAGAGGGAGGTTCAATGTCGATTATGAATCATATTGATGATTTCCACCAACATTCATGTGACCTTGTTTTTGGAGAAGAATTATGCACCAATATAACCATCTATTTTTTAGGGTCCAGATTCTAGAAAAATGGTTTCTATCAGGATCAAATCTAAAAATTACCAACATTACTATTCTATATAATATTGAAGTAGAATAATTTCATGTCATTTTATCCATTTTTTGTTACTTTTTGAATATTGGGTTCATATCAGGGATGTGATGCTTCCTTTACCCAAATTATCTCTTTCCTAAGGTGAACATACTCTACCACCATGATTAGTGATGTTATCCCCTTGGTCAAAATTATATGATCAGATGTTAGTTCCTCCTTATATGAATTCATCCATGGAGATCTTCACTTATATTGCGTGTCCATCAATGATTATGTCAAGTTTGTGAAGCTCATTTCATACTCTATATCTATATAAAAATATGTTAATTACAATGATTCTATTGTGATAGGGAAGAAACTTGCAGTCATATCAGATAGTAATGTTTGGCTTGTCGAAGAACTTTTGGGAATTAGGTGTGTTAGGAACAAATAAATTCTCTCTCTTTTTATGTAGAGGTAATCACATGTGTTAGGTATATTAGGTGAATAACCCAAAGAATCACATGCCAATAATGGGGTAGTTGATGCTAGAGGGGAGTAATACTTACATAGATTTTTACCATTGGATTACAATGTATATTATATGGGATAAACATTATGAATTAGTTCATAAGTTTAACATCTTGTTAGGGTAGGTAGGTCACAGGTTTAATGTATTATTAATATAGGTTGGTCACATGTTTATTACTTGTGGGGACAGGTGGGTCAGGCTAAGTGTGTTCACTTGGGGAACATGATTACACTTTTAGGGTTACTTCCTTCCAAGGGGAAGATAATAATATTTGACAAGAATGATGGGGATTGGGTTTTTAACCCTGGGATCTATCTTAGTATTGTGGATATTTTGGTGTTGAACCTCATAAAGGTATGTTACATAACCTATTAAGATAGAGGAATAAAAACCCAAATATATTAATTATTTTGATCAAGGTCATTTGATGGGACCATTCCATATAGTATATTTTCTATTATTATGGATGTTCTCATTACAGGAGGATTGAAATTAAAGGATTTTGTGAGGATTATAAATATGGGATACTCCTTAAAGGTGTTTTATCTGATGGTTGGGAATTAGGATTCATCCCATGATGATCATACATGGGGTATCCTATGTTAGTTTCACAAGGGGGGAAGTGAGGGTTCATTCCATGAAAGTCATACACAGGGTATCACATGATGATCATATAGGGTAAGGCTATAGTTTTATGTAATTTACTGAGGGTTTTTATATTAAAAATAAATTCATAAAAATATGATGTTGAGATATTTAGTTTTTTATCATACTACTTGGATGTTGTTAAGAACAACCCCAAGGGAGGCCATTTCTATTTAGGATAGAAATATCTGGAATAAGACCAATCTACCATGAATGGTTGGTAGTTTCCCTTGATGACACCACCTTTAGGTTTTACTAGTATACTACACAGACACATATAGGTTGTGTGTTATGTAAACACAACCACTGTGAATTGGAAAATGGAAATCATGATGTCAGGGGGACTATTATTATGAAATATAAGAATTATGGTGATAAATATTATGAGAAATGGAAACATAATGGAGTTGGACATGCTATAAGCAGATGGTATGGATAGATGGGATGATAATAAATGTCACATGGATTATCAAGGTGCATAAGAACTAGTTTTGCATGGGTAAAAGGTCCATGGGCACTAAACTTTGTGAAATGGTGTTTGTGGAATGGAAGAAAAAAGGATAGTTATATTGGATGGGTTTAACAATGAATAGAGGTTCATAAAGGTTGAGGGTTTCAAAAATCATATGATTATCACGAAGATAAAGGGAATAATGAAGGGAAAAGGACACGTAGATTTATATCATTCATACATAAAGGTGACCATCCCATGATGAAAATTCATGGTTCACATGGGGTTGGACTTGTGAAGGATACTTATTTCATGAAACCCCATTATCATAATAGGTATTTCATTTAGTGAAAAGTTAATGGAACTTCCTGAGTGACATCTATACCATGGTTCATATTTATAAATAACCCATGGGAGAATATTTAACGAAATATGGATACCTCTTGGAATCTATCTATTATATTTCTCACGAAGGATAGAGTTTCATGAAGTGAGAGCCATTTTTTGAATACTAAATGTATTTTCCCCTAAAATATATGATGGATGGAGGTATTAATAATCCATTTAAATGTGGTGAGGTTAGTTTTTAATGATATCACATCATAAAAATGTTTCACAAAGGATTGAAATAGGACACAATGTTCCATGAAGGTAGATATGTTTCCCTTAATTTAACACCACATTTTATGATGTGTTTGGAAACATCACGAGGTTTCAAATTTTTTTGATGTTTTTGACCATCACAGATGTTGTCCCTTAGGTTTATTTTAGATTTTTTTCTTCATATTTTCTTCAATCAATCTGTAGACTCCATACTATATCTCTTAACACATACTTTTCAATGTAAAAAATGTATCAAGGAATTAATACTATCAATATATGATATAAATTTGCAATATATGTTATTAATATGGTTTTTAAAGAAATATATGAATGGAAATAATAAATTTAATTTTTGTTATTGGAAATTTACATGCAACATGATTGTCGGATAATATATTCTCATGAACCAAACATATAAATTCCATGAAGTGAACATGAGAAAAAATAAATCATCAAGAAAAAAAAAAGAATCCACTACCTTTAACAATCTGTTAATGATGAAATTATTATCATGTAATGTGGACCAACCTCACCATTTTTAAACATGTTCAAAATAATCAAAATTAATAAATATTATTATAAAAATAAATAATAACTAACTTATATTTATGTAATAAATTAATATAAATTAAGAGTAAAAAAGTAAATAGATATGAATAAGGTTATTAAATACATAATTAATTTGGTTATTTTTATTATAATGAATTTTAATGTAGTATCATGGAATTTTGGAGTAATGGAAATGGTTTTTAACTCAATTTCCATTCTTTGAGACATTTTATTATATCATGTACTAATCTATCATTAAAATTGTGTATTTAATAATACATTCTATTATATTACTATAAAAAACATTTTAATACTGTTATTCCAAATTGTATTTCATAATCACTCATTCATGTTCTTATGAATATTATTTTTCTAATGTTATAAAGGTTCTCAACAAAAATTTCAATTTTGTAAGATATGTTTTGTATTCCCCACCTATATTATTTTATGTGGTGTATATACTACCCCACGAACATGATTCATCCAATATTTCATGAAATTACGTGTATTTTCATTTCATTCTAAGGTTTTATCATTCAATGACATTTGATTCTAAAGATTCAAATGTCACCAACGATTAATTTCAAATCTATATTTGAAATTGAGATCATTTATGTCTAAAAATACATTTGGAGTAATTAATTGGTTTTTCTCCCTAAAACTAAATTATTTATATTCCACACTATTATTTCTAGGATTATCAAATCTTATTACCATTTTAACTCTCATTGTTCCATAATTTAGTCAAAAGGATGTTTTTGATTTGATTTAACCCTATCTCTTCTTTCTGGGGATGAATAATTCTCCTATATGTCCATAGAGTATATATATATTACTTTAAGGATGTATATAGAGTTATTTATATGATTTTATAAATTAATTTTCAAATGATTTTATATTATTTAAAAAATTAAACATCTTTTATTAGTTTGAATGTTTCCATTTTCACCAAATTTGTCAACATTTCAAATGTTTGAATGGAGTTACTTATTAAAAATAATTCCACAAAAGTAAAATTTATCTCTATCTTATTTAGTATTATTTTTAAAACAACATTTCCTTAATTTATTAGTTTTTCATATAAATTATTATCCCCTGGATTATAATCTATATCCATTTAAAATAAAATACATTAAAATTGTAATGGTTATTTAATATGGTTTATCAAAGAATTTCCTAATTATTTTAAAAGTGTTTTCCATCTATTTTAAAATTTCATGTGAGTCGGTATCAAAGTAATCAAAATTATAAACACCTAAATATTGTGAATATATTCAATGAGTACATTCAAGATACTATTTATTATGATCTTGTGTTTGATATAAGGAGAAACTAAGATTTAATTATTAAACCTTTTGTGTAATTAGATAATGTTATTAAAGATAAAAAGAATTTTTGTGAAAGTGATTTAATAGTGGAAAATATTTGTATTTCTAGGTAGAAAAATAATGTAAAAATTACCTATAATAGAATGATCAATTTGGAATATTTTTGGTGGAAAAATAATCTAAATAGTAATAATAGATAAAGAAAAAACTTGAGGATTTTTATAAACATGTGAAGGTTCCAATGGTTATTCACTAGTAATATAATAATGAATTTTAATTGATAAACAAACCATTATGTCACTATCATTAAAATAATATGAAAATATATTATCATTTTATCAATGAGAAGATAACACAATGGGTGATCACTATTAACATATTGGTAAAAATTAGAAAACAATAGTAATTTCTAGAAAACCATTATCAGAAGTGATTTATGAAAATAATAGTTTGAAACCATTTGTTAAAATATTTCCCTAGGGATGAGGAGGTTTAGATTGACTGCATGACCCCATATTATATTAATGTTTAATATAGTTTTTCTATTCTTATAATAACATTAAAACCTTGGTTTTCTTTTATAAGGTGAGAAAATTGTAGACATTGGGAACATTTATTTAAGTTCATGGTAAAAGGTATCAAATGGTATTCAAATATTGTGGTGGATTTCATTGTATACATGATAAGGGATAAAAAATCCATGGGGGTATAGTTAATGGAGATTGAAATGGATGAAAATTGTATTATTTTTATGGAGTTTAAATGTTTTGAAATAAGTGTGTCATAAATATAATATGTATTCATCAAGAATAAAATTATATCTTAATATATTATTTTATATTATATGTATATCTAAAATAAGATTATAGTTTCATATGTGTTATTCAGTATCTATTTTTCATATATGAAAGTTTAATTTTAATTAATATAAATAGATATACATTGGGTTTCCAAAAAAAAACAAAATGGGGTGAATTTAAGAACCAATGATATTTATATTGGATATTGTTAGAATTATTTTAGAATATTATAGTTGTATATTATAGGATGGTTAAGTGTTTTGTTGTAGTTTTTTATGTTTTAAATCACATTTGGGGCGTAAATCGGGGAATATTTTTTGAAATTGATTAATTAGTTCTAATGGTGATTTTGTGTGTAATGATTAAATGATGGTGAAATAATTATAATCATTCCATTAAGAAGGATATGTAAAATTAAATAGAATAGTTTTGTATAATTATCTATCAATAAAATGATTCATTTTATACATTACAATCTCACTAAATAATTTAGACCCTATAAAGGTAAAAGTATTCAGAACACACTGAGCTTGACCACACCACCATCAGAGATTGGTCCCAAAAATACGCTATCATAATTCCATAATAACCGACTTTATATAATATAAATTTCTGTTTTGATGAAATTTTCTATACTTGTGATGATTTAGTAAGAATCTAGTCATCTAAATATGATATCATTGGACCAAGATGGTGAGTACTACACCATAATATGCCCATCACTGGTAATGATTTGGTTGATCATTCAAAAATTATTTAGGAGTTCTAAAATGGGTTTGATATATATTAAATCTATAAATGGTTCATAGAAAATCACTTTATAATGAATTATGTCTAACTAAAATCTAATGATGTTTAGGTATAATACACTCAAGTATAAGTCGTCACACTAAAATGTGAAGATTTTAAGAATATTTTTAAAATTAAAAAAAATATATTCAATAAGATAGTTTATCCATGAAATGTGATATTTTAAAAGGATTATTTTGATTTATTTTGGTGACCAATCATAAAGTAAAACATGTCTATGTAAAATGGGATTGTTTATGAAGTTATTATAATGTGTCAAGATCATGTGAGAGATGCCAGAACACATTAAAATATAATTAAATATTAAATTACTATGAGAAAAGTTGATATTGTGTAATAAAAATATTGATGATATAAATTAGATATTAGAGGTGGAAGTATAAGGTAAACATCCAATGTTCTATAATATAAATCAATTATATGTAAATTTTTTGAGAAACTACTACATTGATATTTTTATGTCTATTCTATGTATGTATACTGTGGGGGAGATATGTTTAGGGACTAACCCTAGGATCAATAGTGATCAATTCATAAAACATGTAATGATGGTAGTGGATGGAGATATTTAAATATTAATACACTACAAATTTTTACTCAATGTATCCATTACTTATTATTATACTAAATAAAAAAACTATGTTTTTGGATTGTCAAAATTTTTTAGGATGTTGTAGTAATGTTTTGGAAGTTGATAGAATGAGATAGTTATTCACAATAAGAGAACATGATGCATTATTTTTTTCCAGAAAACATGAATTTGCACTATAATCCACCCCCACATTAGATATATTTGAGACATTATGTTTTCAAAAAAACATCCCACCTATGTCGACAAACTAATATTTAATCCTCTCAAGTTAGATAACCACAACATTAATACAAACATTAAACCCACATAGTTAACCATAAAATAATTACATGTTTTTAATATATATGAAAATAGTCACATGTACATTATTTTAGATTATATGATTTAATGGTTAGGAAATTCAACACAACCCATAAAATATTTGATAAAATTATCCTTCATGACATTTATAAAAACCCATTTCATGCATAAAAATATTCATAAAATTTTAATTTTATTCTTGTATGATCCATATTTTTTAACATAAATTAAACATACATAGTTATAAAATCCATTCATGAACCCCGAGTTTTTTAGTATAATTAAAATAAGAATGAGAACATAAATCACAATAAGGGGAAAATAAATTAATGAATTATAGTAATATTGAACACACATTAGTTACACATGAATTTTTATTCAAATCATATAAGTGGAAATATAATTTATATTAATTTATTGAGTTTCAAAACAAAAAATATATGTAATAATTGAATTATTAAAATTATCATGAAATTTTTTAAGCAACATATTAAAATATTTAAGGCTCCAATCATGACTTTATAAAGCGATATAAATGGTAGTCAAAAAAATAAAAACATAAATTATTTATAGAATAATTTTTTTACACATTATATTAGAGATGTATATAATTTTTTTACATTTCATTAGAATATATATTTAAGAGAAAAATAAATTTAAAAAATCATATAATATATCATTTGATTCAACATTTATAAAAATATGTCATTAAACCTTAATTTCATTCATTGAAAATGCATAACAACAAATTGTTGTGTAATTCCAAATTGAGAGGAAAAAAAATAAAATAAATAAATATTGTTCATAAATTGTTCATATATAAATTAAAATATTATTAAAAAATATTACTGAACATTAATATGAATATAAATATAAAATAAAATAAAATATTAAAATAAATTATTAAGAAACATCATAGAGAATGATAAAAGAAACCATTAGCAATTAAATGATGCATGGAGTTCAATATACTAATGAAATGTGTAATTAAGAGTTCTATAAATATATATTATAAGGAATATTAATTTTTAATCATATAATAAAATTCATGAATTTGAATGATTAAAGATAAAAAGGGTGTATTATGTGATTAAATGTAGATAAAATGACTATAATTTCCATTTTAATTTTTTGATATTTTAATAAAAATAAATCAAAATTTAACGGTAAAATACCATTTAATCACTGATGAAAGAGATTTGAAAATATATTTGAGGTAGATATGGTATATAAACTATATAAAATATCTTGGATTAAAAATAATCAAGTGAAAACCTATAGAGAAAGAAAAAGAAACCCCTATACATTGTATTAGGGTTCTTCTATGAGATACTTCTAGGCTGAAAAAATATATTGTATTATAAAATTTAAAAACCCTTAAAAAATTATAATAATCACATATTAATAGTAACATATAATTATTATCATCCATATAATATTGAATTTTATGTTCTGTTTAATTTTCCATGTTCATGATATTTTAGGTTGTTGATATTATATTATTAAGGTTGTTTAGAATTCAATATTTTTTAAATTTTAAGGTATAACCATTTAAAATTTCAATTTTCAATATGATATGTTGTTTCTATATTAATAGAGATAAAGTTTCTATATTCATATAATTAGTTTTTCTTACTTATAAAATCCAGTTTCAAATAGATATTTAATTATGAGTTGATGATTATGAAACATTCTTATCGATATTATTGATGATGTTTGTAAGAATATTAATAAATTTTGGATGTGATACCAATATAAAGAAGAAAAATACTTAAAAAACATGGTATTTCACAATGGGACGTAATTTCCCTTCCATGTGAATTAAATTAATTTTGAAGAAAATGAATTACTGATTCAACTACTTATTATGAATATAATGCAATGATTCAACTGGATGATAATTATGTATAATTATAAAAATATATATCTATCATCTAAAATATTTATGATACCATTGATAATTAATATAAAGGTAAATAAAGTTTATCACTCCTCCTATATCTCACTTTCTTTCAAAAAGTGGGTTATTAATAGAATAACTAAAAAATGTATGGTGCATAGAAATGAAAATAGAAGATGAAGTTAAACAATTATGAAATATATATTTTTTATTTTTTTGTATTATAATTTAATAATTATAAGGTTAATTAATAATCATTTATTTATTACATAATTTATATTCAATATATTGTTTATCATTTCTAAAATAAAAAAAAACCATTTCATAACTGAATGGAAATTAAATATGTCTAATAACCTTTAAATTAATTAATTATATATACTTTGATAGAGTTATTAGAGTAAGAATTTTTATTATATATTATTGGATTTATAAAATAAAAACATCAGAGATTTCAAATACATATTAATTGAGTGGAAATTTTAAATCTATAAAATCAGTTTAAAAGGAAGGAATTTTTTTTATTGTTTATAAGCTTAATACTAAAATTTGACTTATAAATATCAATAATTTTATGTATTTACATTTTGAAGTTTAAATAATTAATTTTTAATCATTACTATTTCCTAAAAACATGAATATATTTTTATTCAATTTTTTCATAATAACTTTACACTTGATATAACACTAATACAAGTATTTGGGATTTTTCTTATGTATCACATGCAGAAGTGTAAACATTCAATTAGTTATTAGGTAATAATTATATAATAAAATATAATCCTTATGTCAAGAATTAATTCTATTAACAATCACTTGAGTATTTTATATTTCTAATTTTAACTCACAAATCATTATATTCATTTTCAAAATCATTATAATAGAAAAATTACAATTAAAACTTATTATTATAATCAACACAATTTTAAAAAAGGAAATTAAATAATAATTATTAAAATATATATATATTAATTTTTTCATTATATTTAATTCTTTATATTTTATTGGTATTAATAATCTTTTTATTAAAACATTCGTCACACAATAAAACTCATTTTAATTCATCATAGTAGTATAATAATATAAATTAAACAGCCTATATTCACTATAATGACTACAAATAATGAAATAGAACACAAAAAAACATTAGGGTAACACCAAAATCTTTCACTTTATAGGATCATATTTTATAAATAATATAAATATGAACGTATACATATCTAATAATAAAAAAAGAATAAATTTAACAAAAAATGATATAAAAACTAAGTGAATGATATGAGGTATTTTAAATGGTTGAATGAAGTTTATCTATGTTGAAAAATATAACTTTTTGAAGGGTAATGTTAAATTTTTAATTGTAACCTAGAAATATAAGTATTATAATAATAATATTACCATTACATATAACATGCATGTATCAGGTAAAAATAAAAAAAATTATTATATAATTAAAAAATATGAACAGTTTCTCTAGATTATAAATTTAATTTAATATATATGTCTTTGAATAACATGAAATTTATGACAAGGGAGTTTATTAAATTTTTACCAAAAATGCGTTATGTTGAAAAATTCTATGAGTTTTTTTAAATAATTAAATTAATTAAATTAAAATATTATTTTCATAATTTTTTTTTCAAATTATAACAATCAAATTGAAATTAGTCAATGGTGTGTTTTTTATAACTTTAATGAAATGATTTAATTTTTAGGTAACTGATAAAATTTTATAAATGTGTAAAATATGTATCATCTCATAATTTTGATATAAAAATTATATATAATGTAATATAAGTGAATATATAAAAAATATTTACTAGTTTGTTAAAATAATTCATTAAAATATTTTATAATCAATTTCAAAAACATTAATGTACTTTATCATGTCTAAAATGAAAATTAATGTATTAAAAATAATTAGTTTGAAAAGTGAAATATTAATGGAAAAAATAATATAATCAAAATGATTTATGTTATATAACATATTTATGTCGAAAACCATTTGTTAAAATTCAAATATAATTATTTAAGACAATGTTAAATACAATGGTTTTTCATTTTATACAACCTATATTTATAATTCCAATGTCCAAATATTAATAATGAACTCACCCTCATTTTGGATATATATTCATCCCTACTCCCATTATTCTTCACTCCAAAACCATTGATCTCATTTGTCTTCTTTATATATCTATTAATACTCCTCTTAAAGAAATATTTATTATCTTAATAGTTATTTATCAATATCATGGAAACCACATACATGGGTAAGTATTCAAAATCACTTGTCCAAAATTCCCTTTTATAATCCTTTTTAATTACATATATTTATATATAAAATGGGGTCATTAAATATTATTATATATGCATTATTATAATATTAATTATATTTTACATTTTCCACACATTATAAAACCATATTATTTTATTAAAATAATAAAAATACTTTGATAAAGATATAAACCATTACATAAATCCCAACATATGATAAGTATTTGTGGTATTATGGATGTGTTTTTTTACATTATTATCATTCCCCTAAAATGATAGTGATGATGTATCCATTGAAAAATTTAGTGGTATTTTGGTGGATTAAAAATGATTACGGAACATGTTTACATTTGGAATAAAAATATACCAAGATGGAAGTTTCTCCCTTACCAAATGTCATATCCTTGATGTGAATAAAATAACTGTGTTACATTCTCAACATTTTTAGTTTATATTTTTCTATCATTTCATTGGTTTCCTAACATTTCAAACTATAGTAATAACTGATGTATCTTAATTTATATACTTATAAAATTAATGCAATCTAAATTATTGCTAAATATAATTCAATTAATATGGGTAAATTATATTAAATTTTTAATATTAAGTAGTTATTAATTTTAATGATTTACATTAACCTAGATAGTGATGTAATTCTATTTGATTAGGAAGAACATGATAATTCTTATATCCCTTATTTCTATATAAATGAATATTTATTACATACTCATCCTTATATAATAGGTTCCCCTCGGGACATTACGATTTGTATTATTAACTATCATTTTCAAATGAATATTTCAATAGACATATTATTCAATGGGTGGAACTAGAATTTTATTTCCCCTTGATTCATTAGTATGTCACATTCGAGAAACAATTATGTTTATTTGGTGTATTCTTACACATTTATGTATGATGCTTTGGCATTAACCCTTAACATAGTTACTATGATATCCAATATTTCACATTCTATCATTAAAATAGTAGTTATTATTACCTATCTCATAATTTATTTACATATATTGTCATTTAGAGAAATATTATCCTATTTTTATTTTTTTTGTGGCCTCATTTTATAATTCATTCATATAATACTATATACACATTTTTATTTCATGAAATCTTATATTACACACCACCCCTTTCATAGAATACAAACATACCCTTTATATTACATAAATATTTTAGAAGATACCAATTATAATACTACCTATGATATATTATTATGAAATTATGAATAATAAAGTATCACGTATTGTTATACTATACTTTAAAATTTTAATATAATGTAATTATCATGTATGTATCTAGTAACATAACAATACTAAACTTTTTGAACATGTTTATTTTGATCTTATGTATTATATATCATTATAACAAATAAACATAGACTCTAGTATAGTTAAATAATGGTTTTTAAAATTGGTAAAAAATAATTTTTATTACTAACCATTAAAACTATATTTAGAATAATTTATGTTGTGAAAATAACCCAAGGAAAAATCCTTACCCATAAAATAGAATCCACTGAAATATTTTTTAATAAATATATTGGAATTAATCATAATTAATAATGTTATTCCTAAATTAAATAATTATATCCTTTATTTTTAAATAGAACTTAATATAAAGAATAAAATATATTTCTTCTTCTAAAACCAATTTAGGGGTTTCTCTCTTGATCACAATAGTGAATATTTTATTTATGATTAGTATATTTTCATTATATTTTGTTATTTTATGTATGTTATAAAAAATTATATTTTTAATTAAGGTATAAATCTATTAGTTAAAGAATATATGTGAAATATTATTATATATATATATATTATTATTTTGAAAATAATACACATATGTACTCTAATTGAAATCCTAATTGTTATACTAATGGTTGAATTGGTCATAATTCACTGGGAAATATTGGATATAACATTATTATAATAAATTGTTTACTAATATAAGGTGATTTATAATTTTTGGGTAAAGAATAGAATCCATTTCTTTTAGAGGAAAAAATTCAGTTTTAGAGAAATTTTTTGAACCATGTTTCATGTCAAACCACAATGAAATTAATAGAGAATAAGAATTCCAAATTCAATCTACAATAGATAATCACAACATATGAGTAGAAAATGTATCTATTTTGAAATAATACATTGATAAATTTCCAATTAATTACTTTTATATCCATCTTATTATGAATTTTAATTCTCTAATGTCCAGCTGCTAAATGAAATGTTTATATCTAAGCTTATTTATATGGAAAACCTAGTTGAATTTTTATAATTTAGGAAACAAATGTAACACTTGTATGATAAGGGATTTATTCACTATAGTGTCTCAACATGGGGATCACATTACATATTTGTGAATAAGAAGTATTGGTTTATGAGTTCGTACATTGATTATTAGGAATTCTATGTCATTACTATTAATAACAATTACACATTACCCACCATTAATGAATTGTTTGATCAAAATCAAGGGATCCATACTTCTTAATGAATAAACATCAGTGTAATTATAACCAAATAATTGTTAAAATGATTGATATACCAAATATTACATTTTAAAAAAACTATTTTCATAGATTATTTAGAATATTTCCTTTGGGATTTACATTAAACCCTTAATGTTATTAGATTTAATTAATTGAGTAACAAATTATTATCACGGTAAATATATTATAGTATTTATTATTGACATATTCATATACTATAAAACATATAAAGAGTGTGAGACCAATTGTGGATTATTCTTGAGACACATATATAAAATGAGTTAAATGGTATATTCAATAACTATAAATTTTAACATTATTCATTTTCATTACATTGTAATATAATCCCAAAGTATGAAATATATATAAACCCTTTAATAAACAATATGGCCAATTAATGACTAAAAGAAATGAATATAACCATGATATGTAGTTTACAATGATTACTTATTTACTATTCATGATTTATTGAATAATTTTCATGATTAGGTAATCCATTTACTAAGATGACATTTAAGTGGGGTAAAATTAACATAGATAAATAAATTTAATGATAGTTTAAATAAACAATAGAATATAATGATCAATTTACTGATGTTAACCATATTGGTGATAATGGAAGGATATATATAGTGTTTCATCAAAGAAGGGGCTGGGGAATTTTCTTATAAAAATTGATAGAGTTTTCACTTTTGAATATCTATAATTAAAGGTCGGTGTACAAAATTATCCAATATATGATCTAGAGTTAGAAGTAGTTTTTTTTCTTTTATGATTTGGAAGTACTATCTATATTGAGGTGCCATAAAATGTTGAACTCGTAGTTCTTTTTAAGATACGATATTGACCGTTCACTTAAGTATCATTTTTATATATCATGTAATTATTTAATATCTATCATATATTTAGGATAATTTATATAGTTAAAAATATATGTTTTCTTTAGGAGAAATTATGAATAGAATTATGTTAAATATACACTTCACATATTAACCAAAGATATTCTAAAATAATAATTTTCATTAATTTTATAACTTATATGACATTAATTTTTCATTTTAGATTTTATATATATAAGTGTTAACACTGATATTTAAAAATAACATCTTCAAAAGAATAATACAATACATCAAGAATAAAATTACTCAACATTGATCATACAAATTTTTAAAAATATTTTATATATTAACTTAAACCCTTAAACCAATAATTATTTTCATATATGGATATTATAAATACTATAAATATATAATGAATAGTTAGGAGTAAGTTTATTATGAATCATAGATTAGAGAGTAATCATGAAGTTTTTATATAAAAAATCATCTCTTTATACATATAATTATTTAATTCTAGTAAATAATACTAATAAATAAATTTCACGATTGTGTCTTTTTTTAATTATTAAGGTACCATGGGATACTTTAACATATGGGGATTAAAGGGAATTAAATTGGTGATAATTTAAAGTGACATTATAAAAATTTATTATCGTAATGGATCTAAATAATTGGGGTATTATTTCATATTATGGAATGATTAAATGTTTTAGGAAACAATATAACATGGAATGATAAATAAAATATTCTTTTAGAATTATTAATAACATTGGGGAAATCCAAATAAAAAAATTGCCCGTAAGTATTTTAAATATATTAATATCAGTTAAATTTATTCTATTATTAATCATTAAATTATAAATATAAAAAAATAAAAAATATTAAAGACTATGGTTCAACTTATTTAAAAACATTATTTAAAAACATTATTTAAATGACATATTAAATTTCATAGGATATCCTTTAGATTATGACCAAGGATATAAATATCTTGAGACATGCGTGAATCAACATCTAAAATTAAATTTTAAAATAACATTAATACTAATATACATATTAATTTTGGAGGAAAAACAAATATATTGATCAAATCAAATTATCAAAGATTCCATATATTGATGACAATGTTAAAAAAACCATTTACATAGATTACAATATCTGATATATTTTAGGAGCTCAAATATATATTTTTTGTTTTATAGATCAATAAAAAATGAACTATTATATTGTTACAAGTTTAAAAATAAAATACTAATAATTCCAAGGAATAATTATACCTCTTCATTATCGAATTTTATTTTGAGAATTTTATTTTAATAAATATTATAATATAGGAAATTATATGAAAAAAATCAATGTAATAAACATACAAAACCTGGAATGTCATTTTTCTTATACATTATGTCAATATAACCAACATGTTCATTGTCACGACCCGTCCTCGGGGCCCGTGCCGTGACTACCCCAAGCCCTCCTTCCATAGGCCAGGGGCTGGCGACTAGCACCAAAGGCATAAAATCCCGATAACTGGGAAGGCATTGCCTTTATAAAAGAAAACAAGCACCACCGAGTACAAGCGGAAGCAAAAAACTAAGTACAAAAGAAATGATGAAAAGTAAATGGTCCAGAATACAAACCCAAAAGAAAGTACGACTACAACTGAACAAGGTACAACAGCAAAAAGACAAACAACTGAAAGAAGGAAGCAGCTCCCGGGTCATCCTCCTCGGATCCTACCTGAAGGGTAGGTACAGATAGTGCAGCTCCTGGTCGTCCACCACGGATCCTACCTGAAGGGTAGGTGCAGATAGACTCCTCCACGCTCTCGTCCGTAAAGCTCCTCTGTGAGTCGTCACGTCGTGTAGTCCACCTCCGGGTAATGACTCGTCGTGTAGTCCACCTCCGGGTACCGACCAGTCCTCAAACACTCGGCCTCCGTCAGCACTGCCCGTCATCTGCAACCAACACAACGAGGTGCGGGCATAGCCCGTGCAGGGGTGAGTATAACGATACTCAGTAGGGACCCCGAGACCCTCAAGGTCTCACTAAACCAACAAGGATAACCACAAAGAAGATCTCAACAGATAACCTCTACTTAGGTATATGCCCATACATATACCTAAGTTATCAAGTAACCCATATCAATCATGAGGAAACACATGGATCGTGAAATCAACGGATAACCACTACCCAGGTATATGCCCATACATATACCTAAGTTAGCAAGTGACCCATCTCAATCATGAGGTAAACACAAGGTCAAAAGTCTCAGCTCAAACCAAGATTTTAATTATCGAAACTGTAACTGCTGAAGAGCTCCATCTCTGGAGTGTACAGTTGTCCTGTCACAACTCCGAGGTATTGCTCACTAACCTAAGACTGCTGAAGTACTCCTCCTGTCGAGTACTGCGGGTCAGCCACCCAGACACAGTAGTGCTTCCCGCCGAGGTATGTCACCCAAACACAGTAGTGCACACCCCTAGTAGCCTGCTGAGGTACTCTCCGGACGAGTACTGCGGGTCTGCACTGTCACACAGGTAGTGCTCCGTCCGCCATGGGTTTGCACCTCAGAAATTAGTGCTCCGTCCACTGGGCTAGTCGACTCACTCCAAGTCGAGTCGGTCAAGCAGTCGTCAGGTCTCAGCTAGCTACACGGTCTCCGTACTCCGCACGCTCGTCACTGGGAGGGTCTTCTCCAAGAGCTACAGGTTGATACTCCAAGTATCTCAAAGTCCCACGAAGAAGTATCTCAAAGTACCGCCTCGTCATAGGGGTCTCAACACAACAGACGACGCGTCAATCAGATGCCCGATCTGTGAGTTACTAGCCCTTTCGTCTCAGGGGCCCGGTTGGTTTCGTGAGCGAACCAACCTGGCCGTATCTCAACTGTACCCCGAACTCTCATAGGGTATACTCATAGGGACCGTTTATCAACGTGATCAACAACACTGCTGACGGTTCGTCAAACAGACGTCTGGTCAGAAAGATATCAGCTTTTCCGTTCCAAGGGCCCGGTTGGATTTTGGGTACAATCTAACCTGGCCGTATCCCAACTGCATCCAAAACTCGGGCGAAGTATGCCAAAAGTTCCGTCTCAACAAGAGGAAAACAACGAGACAGACAGCGCGTCAATCGGACGCCCGGTCTGTGAGTTATTGACTTTCGCGTTCCAGGGGCCCGGTTGGTTTCGTGAGCGAACCAACCCGACCGCACTCTGACGACATCCAAACCTCAAGCGGAGTAAGCCAAAAGATCCGTCTCATTAAGAGGAATTTAACAAAGTCAACGGCACGTCAATCGGACGTCCGGAGCTCAAGTTACGAGCGTTTCCGCTCCGAGGGCCCGGTTGGTTTCGTGTACGAACCAACCTGGCCGAAGCCAAATTTCTCCTAAACCTTGAGTGCAATATACCGAAACGACCGTCTCGATCCAAGGGTCGCGTTGCCGCTGACGGCGAGTCGTTTTAAGGCCCTTAGCTCAAGTTACGGGCATTTGACTGAAAGTGGTCCGAAAACGGGGGTCTGGGCCCGGGCCGACCCGGCTGGGCCCGACCCGGCCCGGTCTGGCACGGTCCGGTTCGGTCCGGCCCAACTGGCCGGCCGCGGCTCGGCCAGCGCGGCCGAGCGGACACGCGGGCGGGGCGCACGGATCCCCCGCCCTTCGCCGCTGATTGAGGCCGGCGGTTCGCCGGCCACGGCTCGGCCAGCGCGGCCGAGCGGACACGCAGGCGGGGCGCACGGATCCCCCGCCCTTCACCGCTGATTGAGGCCGGCGGTTCGCCGGCCGCCCCTTTTTCGGCGGTGCGCCGCCGCCGTCGGTCGCCGGCGCCGCCGCGCCGGTGTGGCGCGCCGCCGCCGCCTTCTGCGGACCACCGGACGCGCTCTGGTGGTCCGTTCTTCCTACCGTCTTTGCCTATGGTCCCCCCGGGACCCCATCTTCACTGCGAAGGGATTCAAATGCCCAAACGGCCTGCTTCGTCATCACCCGTCAAACCGCATGTCAAACGAAACACGCCGTCTTTGTGGTTCTCCAGCGCGGCGTGCTGGCGCTGCGCCCCTTCGCCGTGGCTCCGCTCCGGCCGCGGTGCCTTCGACTTCCTTCGACGCGGCGCGACGGCGTCGCGTTCTTGTTCGGCTTCTCAGTGTGGCGCGACGGCGTCGCGTAATACTACCGAGCGATTCTCGCATGGTGCGATGGCACCACGCCATCCCGTTCCATCCATATTAGAAACAATATCAATAATGGAGGAGGGTCGGCCGTGTTTGTGCGGTCCGGCCCCCTCTCGTTAATCGATAACAACTGGTTGTAAAATCATGAAGGATGACAAGATAGAATTCACGAACGAAATAATTAAATAATAAACTTCAACATCAATCCGCATGAACAAACGATCCATGGATCAACCTGGAATTGGTTGGTCCGCGCTCATCGTTCTTTTCTCAGAAGATAAGAGAACACCAAAAATAAATTCCCCTACCTCGATTCAGATACGGTGCACGTCAATCGAATTGCAGATGACGAGCGTCGCGGAAGTCGGGCGTCGTGGAAAACGAACGTCGATTCCATTGTCGTCGAGGTGCGTTCGAAGGGAAAACATCGTTGGAAGAAGACGTCGCGTTCTTTGGTGGAGATGTTCTTCACATTCTTCGTCGAAGGTGTTCTTCGCGTTCTTCTTCGATGTTGAAGAAGAAGAAGACTTCAAACTTAGCCTTTTCTCTCCCAAGTCTCCACCACAAGAACAACTAACCCCAAAATAAAATAATCCTCCCACTTATTTTATTAACCCAAAATAGGTTTTGAATTTCAAGAGTTTGAAAATTCAAAACCCACATTTAACTCACTTAAGTTATTAACATAAGATGTTATAAAATTAAGGAGGTGATAAGTTATCAAAACTTAAATGGGGGGTTTAGAGGGGTTAGGAAAGTTAATGAATTTGAAGAGGTGGGAAGGGGTTCGTGTGGGCCCCACCCTTTCAAATATCCACACATGGGAAGTTGGATGGATGTGGGCCCACCACCAACTTCCCATGGGAGAAGTTAACAACTTAACATGAAATAAAATTGATTTAACAATTTTTATTCACTTTTTTAATTAAACCCCCAAAATTTAACTTCTTCTCCCGCACAAACGCAACTACGGTAAAGGTTCCCTTAAGCGATTACCAGCGTTGCGAGTTAATCAGTGCAATCAGATTTCAATTCCGAGCACCGGTTCAAAAGATAGAAATTCCCGCTCGCTCGTTCACTGAACGTACCCGAGCCAAACTTCGGAAATTAATTCCGGGCACACCGGGCCTCGGAATCAGGCGCCGTCAGAAACTGCGTTCTTGTAAAATTCCAAAGAAAATTAAGAAAAATTTTCCTTGAAATTTACGGTTCTTTACATTCATGTTCTTATGTATGACATATTATAAAATCAGGCTTATTTAAAAAGGTATATCTTTGCATTTATATGATATTTTTATACTAAAATAACATTTATCTTTCACTACATCTCTATAATCTTTTTTTCAAGAATACATTCCATATTTATTCCTTAAGAATAAATAATATAGTAGTTCTCAGTTAATTATCATTAAAAAACATAACTTAATTATTTTATGTTTTATAATTATTAAAGGTAATGGAGAAATTTTCAAATTGTCCCATCTATAACCTCCTAAAAATTTTAAATTTTTAAATAATTCAGGAAGTTCTTAGTTTTTAAAATCATATTAATATCCTAGAAATTACTAAATGGTCATTATCTACTGTGGATGGGGTTCACAAAGAGAAATAATTGATTCTATTATCTATTACATAGCATCAATAACATCAAATATCATTTACTATTTTTAAAAATTAATGATTTTGTCTATCTACTTTGAAAATTAACTATAATCAATTGTAGAGAGGTCCCGTGATCATTCACTATGAGATGGGTGAATAAGTGAATGTATATATTTTATTATTTCCCATAATAAACTTCATTACTTATTAAAGTGAATTTCAATAAAGGAACATTCCACTTTTTCTTTTTCATCTAAAAAATTATTGATATTAAACAATTTAATTCTATAAAAACTATTTAAGATATAAACATCCATAAAGTCAAAAATGATTTAGATGGTTCACTATTAAAAACTAGTGGTCACATTCATGAAATTACATGTATTGTTTATTTACCTTTTGTGAAACCTATAAATTAGGTATGAACCTTCTCAAATCATATGAAGCTTTTTAGCACATTTTAAAGAATTTAATGGCTAGACAATGGTTTTATGGAGGTCATAACATGGATGAGGTAGGGATCATTGAATTTCTATAGCTTCTTCAGCTACAAAATCCCTACAAAATCAGTAGTGAGAGGCCACTGACTCATCGATGTGGCTCTTAGATTGAATTGAATATTCCTATAAGACACCAGTTAGCTAGTGGGGCACCTAAGAATACCTATTTATCTGTTGTGGCAATCAGGTTGTCGGTGGAGTCAACCATGAAATATTATGTCCCGCAACATTAAATGGATTTTTTTTAAATCATCCCACCACTAGATTTTCTATCAATATACCTTACTGTCTTAATTTATAGTGACCTGGGATCTATCCTATGGTGATTTGGAGTGCTCTCCTCATATTCAAACTCCTACAATTAACAGAGATAAAAGGATTGATCATACGCTCTACATCTGGTGAGTAATTATTTATTATAGATCAATTAAAATATATTTAACATGATCAAAACTAATTATATCTATGATATATTGATTAAATATAAGGGTTTTGATATGGTCTAATGATGTGTTTTTTGATCGTTGATAGAATCAACACCCAGATGGAGGAAATTAGAATATATGGATCCCTTAAAACAAGATCATTTCTTGAAGTAGATCTTATCATGTATAATTGACCTTGACCTATAATTAGGTTGTATTTTCTTTTAATCCTTTATCCAAGGATACTAAATTTTTATGATTCTTGTTTTTTTCTAATATTCGTTGGCTCATTTTAACATGTATGGTGAACCATTCCTCTGAATCATCATTATATATAATGTAAGAAGACCTCGATTTTAATAAATGTTTTTATGGATTATTGGAATTATTGTTGTCATGAAATTATAGCTCATGAGATTTATGTTTATTCTTGATCACATGATTTTTGACCTATTCTTGGGTCAATTTTTTGGGGATTTTAATGATTTTTATATTTTCATGTTTTGATTTTAGGATTGATCTATAATTTATATCACATATTATATGCCATGTTGTTCTTATCTCTTTTTCAATTGATAGTGTAGGTTAATGTAGGCAGACTATCCCCGAGAGGGATGTTTTAGATGTTTGTTCATCGTGAATTGAACTATCCTGTTAAGGGGATGTGTTATCCATGTTTTTGTACTAGTCCATTGATGAGGATATGTTAGGATGGTGGTTTACATTCCATCTGACATGGTACCAAAGAAGGATGATCTAGTCTTCAAGGACTCGAAAAGTCCATATGTTCTTTTATGATATAAAATCTATTTTTATCTATTATGTTTTCCTTCATGGGTTTCTCTTGTATACCTTATTAACTTATGTTAAGGGTAATTAGTGGTGTCCTAATGAGTCTTGTACTCACACCCTACTCAATAGTTTCATTTTTCATGTAGAATTTTTGACTAAGGATACAGTGAAGGGAGAGGGAACTATGATAGATGGTTGGGAAGGTTTGTAGTATTATGCATATATTTTTGGTAGGATTTTAGGATAGGTTTCGACTACTATGCTTATGTATATGTTTTTCTCATACATTGGATCCTATGTTTAGTTTTGGGTTATGTATATGTTATTCCATATTGAGAATTTATGAAATGGTTTGATTTATATATGGTACTATTCTAATGACTGTTTACATATTTAATATTAATTGATTATTATTGTTTCATCCATTATTGTACTCTGATTCTTACATGGTATTATGGGAATAAACACCCAATGAGGTTTCTATAGGACCTCAATACTAGTTGGAAACATATTACATTCAGGGAGGTGTGCATGAGGTTACGTGGAACCATGGAATTGACCTAGTGAATTGGGTTAGGGAATTAAACAAAATAGTATCAAGGATCCAGGGTTCATAACTTTTTTCTTCACTTTTACTAGGGTTGGGCCATGGTAGAAAAAACATATTGTGTTTGAGACTCAAATAGGGGAAATATATAAATTTATTGACAACACTATATAGTGGACCTATGATAATCATTAAATTGGGTATATATTTTATTATTTTTTAATTTTATATTTGCTTAAAAGTCACCTTAGGTGATACACATAATTTTGGTGCACTAATTTATGGGATCTGGTGTGTGCTCATGAATCATTTTAGGCACATATGAACACATACTATTTAGATGATTATTTTATTATATATTGATAAAGTATTTCAATTCTAGTTGAAATTTTGACTTCTGATTTTATGAAATTATTTCTTATATTCAATTATTTAATCCTTTGAAATCAATGTTTGAGTGTGCACATGTGGTTTTTACTATCGTTCAAGTATTGTACGTTTGGATCATTTTTTTGGTAGGGCTTAAGAGGTTATGCCTTGTTAATTTGGGTAGCCTTTTAGGTTGAACCTTGTTGTGAACCCTTACATGTTCTTGTGTATTGTAATTAGTCTTCATGTTAATTTTTTGGATTTATCTACAGAGTTTTCAGAAATTTAAGGAAATTTCACCTTGTAGATGTCTCACATAGATAGTTTCACCACATGTGGTGCAGGATGATGAAAAAAAGAAAACGTTCTTAGTTTACCTAGTGGGTCAATCTATTGAACTACTCCAATAAGGACTCAATCAACAATAATTATATTTGGTGGGATAGTCCATAAGGGTTGACCAATGAAGTTTGATTATTCTAATGAATTAAAACATTATAATCCCCCATCCCTCTAGGGAACTAGATACCCTCAGAATGTGGAGGACTAAATACAGGTTATGGAATTTTTTTTAAAAATAGTATAGACCATTGAGGATTAGAATATTAGATTTAAAACCATTATGCTTCCAGGTGCACCTAGATAATGGTGGTATGGAATTTTGTATACAAGTATAAGGGAATGAATGACTTGGTAAAACTTCTAGGATATATTATTTGAGATGATATTATTAGATACACTAGAACATGATCATGCTCAGATGTTCTTGGAACTCTAGACGGGGGTAAAGATAATGTCTACCTATTAAAAACACTCTATAGAGTTGATTTTTTCTCTTATTTAGATAGTAAATGATGTGTATAGGTCTAGAATGTTTGATATTTTCCTTCACCAAGAGAATAATTGATGGTTCATGAATTTGGATTAGAAAACCTATTCTATATTTATTCATAAGGAACTAGGTATTATGAAGTGAATTGAGGATGATTGGGATCCAATAATTCTTCACTCTACCAAGTGTTGGATAGGTACTCTCTACTATGAAGTCATATTTTTTTTTTCTGGTAATGAGAAGAGGATGTATGATGATGGAATATAGGGTGGTGGATATCGTTTAGTGTATAGAAAATATTCCACAACTCCCTTACTGGGAAATGAATCTACAATGTTCTACAACTACAGGAGGAAATGACAATTTCTCAAGGATTGTACCAATTTTCTAAGGACTTTTCATCGGTGTGGAAGGATAGGGTATTTAAATTTATTTTTTATTGCGATTTTAGGATGTTATTAGAATGTTAGAGCAGAATTCCATAACAATACGTATAGACCAAACAACAGTTAGTAAATTAGGGGTATCCTAAATGAATATTGAGTCATATGGTGGTGGAAGAAAGGGATTATGTAGTTGATTAGGATTTAGAATATAGTATATAGAGGCCTTTTAGAATTTCATGTATGGTACCAATTCCTTCAACACTATCAATTTCATTTTCTAGATATAGGAACATCCAATTCATTTATATCATATGTAATAGATTTTCGGTTGGATTTACTAATTAAATTATATTATGGGGTTTTTTATTTTTATACACCCCTATGAAATAATATGGATAATATTAAAGATTTTCTAGACTATTCAATGTTTTTTTGAGAATGGCGGATGTGTGGAGATTCATGATTCTGGATTTGATAGGAATTTACATGATCCTTGGCATGGACTAGTTGAGAAAATTACATACTCATATTGATTTTTATTAAAGACGAGTGACCTTTTTATCACATAAGGGGTGGAAGTTCCAATTGACCAGTGTATTGGGGGTGAGGAAGGCACAATGAGACCCAATCCATGTTTGAGAGAACTATTTCTTTCCTAGGTGGATAGTATGGCCCTCTTAGTGGATCAGGATGTGACTCCTTCCTTTTATCCCATGGCAGTAGACATATACTAGGATGTATTTCTAGAGGATTTGTTAGGGTTAGTCCACATATGGGAGATGAGTTTGAGATTGATATTTTTTCTAGTACATAAACAATATCAATTCCATGGTATTGTATTAAAGTAGAAAAGTGGAAATATATTAAGGTTCATCTTGATGATCTTGAGGCTAAAGGATTGTTTATGCCATGAACTTCCTCTCTGGGTGCACTGGTGTCATTTTACAAGAATGTGGATGATAATAATTAGATTTTTTTACTGATGTAAGTTGATTCAGATCAATGTGAATAAAAGGTTCCCATTTCCATGAATAGATGTCCTATTTGGTCAATTTATTAGAGCCCTAAGGTTTTCAGCGACTGATATACATTTAGGCTACCATCTCTTTCTAGATAGGGTGGAAGACATACCGAATGTATCATTTTGGGGCATGTTAAAGTTGCAAGTGTATCACTTAGTCCCTTTAAGATGATTTATTATTTAGTAGTGTTCATGGATTTAATGAATTGGATGTTTTACCCATACATAGAATTTTTTTTCATTGATGGAATACTGATACATACTATGATTTCAGAATCACATGTTAGACACCTAGATATCATATTGTTGATTCTTTGGGAACATCATATTTATTCCAAGTAATTGAAGTTTCACTTTTTGGTACATGGAATGTGCTTCCATGGGAATGATGATTCTCAAATGGGAATATTAGATGTCATAGAGAATTATAGTGAAATCGTGTCTTTGAAATGACTAATGAATCTATTAGAGATACATAGTTTTCATGTGTTGGATGGGTACTATAGGAGGATATTTGAGAAAAATTATCACCTATAACCAACCATGAAATCATATACCATGAAGGGATTTATGTATGAATGGATAGATCAGAGTGAATGAGATTTCATTGAAAAGAGGAAAAGATTGACTTCGGATCTGATCTTGATTATTCATGATCCTGGATTTGGGTATGTAGTTTATTAAAATGCATCTGGAATTGGATTATTAGTAATTATAATGTATAGTGATAATGCAGTTTCTTATAAGAAATGATATATATAATCCCATGAGAGGAATTACCCTACCCATTACATTGATTTGGATGATGTGATTTATGAATTAAATTGTTCGTGAAACTTCATATTATGTAATGTGCCAACCTAAATGCCAATAAACTAGTTATCTTGGATGATGTTTTATAAGGCCTCAAGCATGCCTCCCCATATTTCAGAGGCTACTGACTAGTAGTGAGTTTCAAGGGTGTGATAGTGGGGAGACTTTTTCCTCATATCAGAGTAAGAAAACAATTGAAATATATTTTTATAATACTCATCATAAGAAATAAAGTGTGGAAGTAGTAAAAAATTGAAATAGAATATGATATAATTATAAATGAAATGTTCTAAAATACCAAATATCTATGTCATACAATACAATACTGGTTAACCACTAGGGTGACCATACATATACAAGCCTACAAATGAACTGAATGTTAATGTAAAAGGCACTACTACTAACTCCGAGCTAGAGCACATACCTGATCTCCAGATACTGTTGAACTATAGCAGCCTGATCTAAATAACCACACGATTAGCTTTGCTCAATCATTAAATCCTAGGCCTCAGGCCTATCTACAATGCAACACATTCTAAAAAACGGAAAGTACATATAGGATCTACATGCATAATGTGGTGCTTGTGTAGGGGTGAGAAATAATATCAGTATTCCACCCCAATAAGAAACCCATAAATGTGCATCTATAAGTGTTCATGAAAGGAACACATTAGCCTAACTGAGACACAACTAAAAAGGGAATGTAAAACCCAACGTAAAACCATTTTTGAACCCTGGGTCACTAATCCTAGTCAATTGGGCATGTGCCACCATGGATGTCCATATCCATATATGTATATATGTATTTTACCATAAATATACATATATACTTAAATATTAATATTCATGAGTACGTGAATCAAATAACATGAGACCACATAAGTAGCTTATCCTTTTTTATAATCCCAATCACTTGGAAATCCTGTGCAAGAGAATTCATATAGACATCATGCCACTCAAGATGGGTATCATTAATTCAATCTCTAGGTCCCTAATAAAAAAATATATATACCTACCTCATACAATGTTTAAATTATATCTTTATATAAGCTACGTCACCACAAGGGCATACTCATACTAACCATGGTTTCACACATACTCACCTATAATCAATATCATGGATACCATATAATTGATGGTAAATCTTGTAAATAAGGAAACTATTTACTGATGATCAAACCTATAAAGAATGATATCATATAAAAATGATAAATTTTGTAATGAAGGGTACTAGGGAATACATCCATACATCCGGTGATATGCCATGCTACACCCCTCGAGTCTTGTAACAAATAAAGAAGACCATAATCATTCCAATCATATATCAACCAGTCTATGATCTCCCCCAAGTAATTATTACAATGGTAATGAAAGTATCAATCAAGTTATAGAAGACATCATCCCTCAGATCTTATCCAATGAATTCATACAATAAGAATTGATACATCACTAAGGGAATACACGACCTTAGGTTATTAAGCCCATCCAAGGAATTACTACAGGGGAATTATTGTATCACTTAGGGTATATATGTCATCATCCTACTGAGCCCATCCCAGGAATTCCTATAAAGGGAATCAAAGTATCATTCATGGTATATAATTCATCAACCCACTGAGCCTATCTATATAATTCATACTATAGGAATACAAATATCACTCATGGTATATAATTCATCATCTAATTGAGCCCGTCCAAGGAATTTATAAAATGAGAATCTGAGTATCACTTAGGTAATATATGTCATCAACCCAATAAGACAATCCAGGTAATTTATACAACATGAATATGAGTGTCACTTAAGGTATATAAGTCATCAACCCACTAAGTTCGTCCAAGGAATTCTTACAACAAGAATCTAACTATCACTTAGTGTATATAAGTCATCAGCCCACTATGCCCATCAAAGAAATTAATACAACATAAATCTGAGTATCACTCAGGGTATATAATTCATCCGACCACTGATCCCATCCATGTAATTCCTACAATGGTAATCTGAGTATCACTCATGGCATATAAGTTGTTAGACCACTAAACCCATCCAAGTCATTTCTATAGTGTGAATACAAGTATTAATTATCACATAAGGCTCAAAAAACATATACCAAGAATCACCTTTGGACATCCAAAAAAATATAAGTCTCAAAATATATACATCCAGGCTCAACAACCATTTCCCAGGTAGTACTTTTGGGTACAAATGTAAAATATAAAAAATAACATGGTTGAGGAGATAGATCCTAGGAAATCATATTTTTATATCCTAATATGGAAAATAGATCTTGCGAATAACATTTTGGTATCACAATGTGACTAAAGATACCTTTTGTTAGTCTCAACAGCCACCAACTAGAAAACACCTTTGGTAAATACTACTACATTGGTAAAAACCACAAAAATATGTAATCAAACAAGTGAGGGTGGCCTAAACACCCAGCCCAAAACTCTAGTCGTATCCCCATGGTATTACTAGTTAGATAAAAGTTCTATTGTAACAATGGAAACTACCTCTAGCCATACTGGATGTATAATTCTTGAGTGATAAAAAAAAAGAGCATGCACTGGGTCCCTCATGTCATCATCTGATGAGGCATCCTAATAGGGTTCCTTAGAACGATACACAAGTACATGGATCCAACAATGGATGCCTTAGATCAACATATTATCATGTTCACCCCTCAGGGTATCCTTGGAAGCATCTGGTCTCATGGCCTCATAGGATGGAAGGGAAAGTCTCACAAGGGGAATATACTCAAATGAATTGGTCATGGTAGATAGAACATATCTAATCCCAAATCAATTTCTCATCCAGGTTGGTTGAAAAACCCAATCTGTCATTCATGTCAAGCCTCACGCTCAGGTAGAAACTAAATTCATTTTGTGGAGGAAAAACCTATCTATATTGATAGAATCCCCCAAGTGCCTATTAGAAGTCCTCAAAACGATCCAAAGGTTTCACCCTCACGATCTACATGGAAACTACTCAGAATGGACAACACACGAGTCCAATTATAACAATGGGGAAGAAACCATGAAATGACCCTCAAAGGGTACCATTGGAGGAGTACACAACATGTGAATAGAATACATGGTGTGTACCCTAATATTTCTACATGGGTGTTTAGTATCATCGGCATAAACATATAAACACCCCATGTACTATAGCGACCCAATCCTTTTACATATAACATTACATGATTTCAAGAATAATTATACATCAGAGTACATGCCAACAATCATTAAGTCTAGTGTCTTAAAAGACCAGGTACATAATACATAAAACATGGGTCTAAAAAAACTTATTTATTTAATATCTATAAATAGATCCTAACTTCCTTTGAGCCCTCACATCTGCATAGGGTACCTTGGTAAACACATGAATAATTGGATGAGATAAAAATCCCACTAAGGAAGGATACATCATAAGCACATGATTTAGGAGGCATGCCAAATGATATCCAAAGCATGTAACATATGAAATCATATCATATAACCATGGGATTAAATAAATATGTTATAATCATATAACATATCCTTATTATGAGTCAAGGGTAATTTCCAATACCATTTCTCATTTTAGTATAGCTCATGGCTAATCGCCAATCTAGTTTCATATCACATATCATGTGACTTAACTTTACCCAATGCATTAGAGTGCTATCTGGGCACACCCATCTCAAAATTTTCATGAATATTCATGCTGCATAAATAATCATACATAATCAAACATACATAAACCTAAAGATACCCATGGAAATAATTGGGTACCACAATCCTGACATAGATCATAACCAATGAGCGTATCATGAAAGTGTCCATGATAGAAATGGATTAAAACATACATGGACATTAATAAGGTAAAAAAGGCATGTTACATGCACTACTGGAAATCATGGTTTTCTCAACAGTTGTATACCAACGGTTCTTTTGAACCATTGGTATAGGTGATCTTTACCAACAGTTTTCATTAACCATTGGTAATGATCTATAAAAATTGATTTTTCACAACGGTTTGATGAAACCGTTGGGAAAGATTGGATGAAAATTAGTTTTCCCAATGGTTTCATCAATACTTTGGGAAATATGGGAAAAAAATCAGTTTTCCTAACAGTTTTTAAAAACCGTTGGGAAAGATTTCCCCCAAATACAGACCACTCGAACCCCCACTTAGCCCGATTGCAGACAGAACCTAATCGAGATCCTGAATTCATCTTGGCCATGACACTCCTTCCATACAAGATCCATCTTCAATCAAACAAAATCTTATTTCACACTCTAAATTAGTAAGTGTTACCTTATTTTTAGTGTTATTCCTTTATTTTTTGGTGTTTGATGTTTTGATTTAGGATAAATTAAGGTTGTTGTCTATGGAACCCTTGGATTTGTTTTCTGTTTTTTGTTCTACACTTCAAACATGGTAAAGGGTTTTTTTAGTGGAGTGATATGGTACTTTTGATTGAATTTATTTTAGTTGAAAATTTGATTTTGATTTGGATGAATTTATGTTTTAATTTGAGGTGGGGGAGGGTGTGCAGATGGGGTGGGGGAGGATGTCAAGGGCTATCCAAGTGGGGTGGGGGAGGGGATATCTAGGTAGGGTGGGGAGGGGGCTGGGTTGTCCAAATGGGGTGGGGGTAGGGCTATTTGTGGCGGGGGAGGGGCTGTCTAGGTAGGGTGGGGTAAGGGGCTGTCTAGGTAGGGTGGGGGAGGGGGCTGGGTGGTCCGAATAGGGTGGGGGTAGGGCTGTTTGGGGTGGGGGAGGGTGTGCAGGTGGGGTGGGGGATGGTGTCTAGGTAGGGTTGTCCAAGTGGGGTGGGGAGGGTGTGCAGGTGGGGTGGGGGAGGGGCTATCTAGGTAGGGTGGGGGGGGGATGGGTTGTCCAAGTGGGGTGACGGTAGGGCTGTCCAGGTGGGGTGGGTGGGGGGGGGGGTGGCTGGGTTTTCCAAGTGGGGTGGGGGTAGGGCTGTCCATGTGGGGTAGGGGGGGGGGGTGATGGGTTGTCCAAGTGGGGTGGGGGTTGGGCAGTCCATGTGGGGTGGGTGGGGTGGGGGTAGGGCTGTCCATGTGGGGTGGAAACCCTAAATTCAATGTTTTAATTGGATTTTTGGTTTGTTTTATTAGGGATTAGGTGTTTGAGGCATTCCCATTCCTATTATGGGTTGTTTTAATCAAAATTTATGATGTTGTAACCATTTATGATGTTGTTGTCTCTATTTAATCTCATTTCCCCTAAATTAACATTAAATTCTCCATCACATTTGGTTTCTGTTTTTTTAATTTTCAGTTAAGTTATTTGTGGTTGATGATTGTCTCATGTTAATTGTTTTCAATGGTTTGACATTGAAATTGGGCATTTAATATAACTTTTCCAAATGGGGGTGCCTTAAAAATACTCCAAATATTTGTCAAAAATGATCAAATGGATTTTATTATTTAAAATGGATTTTGAACGATATTTCATAAATGATTTAATCTTGAGGAAAGTGTTTTATTAAAATGAGAGTTTTTTTAATAAGGCTTGTGTAATGTATTTTGTTATAGTACACTTGTTATGTGACTATGTTTGGTATTAAGTAACACATGAGATAACTGGTGTGTGAGAATGTGTTTTGAAGGAGATTCCATGGTTGGTTCAAGAATATGTTTACGTTTTGAGCCTATTAATAAGTTGTTTTAAAGATATTTTGAGATATTTATTTATTTAATCATTCTGTTTACACAGCGTATGAAACCTCTACCCTCATTTAATCAGTTAACTCAAGTCATTAATTCAAGCCTTCATTCTCACTAGCATATATGAAATTGAATTATGTAAACCCATTCTCACATGATTTCTTACCTTAGATAGTGTCCAACATACGAAATACGAGCTTTTGAATTCATCAGTTAACTAGGATCATGTATTCCATTTCTCCCAATATGACTATACTAATATAAATTTAGGGTCAATTAAATATGGTTCTCATTGTATGATGTATATTATGTGTCCTTCTTGGCCAATACTCACTTTTATGAGGGTGGGGTACTTTTCACTACCCATTCTGGCATGTGTAGACATCCATAAAAATGTAAGATAAGTCACAAGTTTAATTCAGTAATGTTGTTATCATTAACATACTTTATTATTAATATCAAATTTAAAAATCAATGTTTTTGTCTATACTTAATGAAATTAAATCTTTTTACAAGCCATGAACAACCTATTAGTGTAGAATCCTAAAATTTATTCACCCATGGGGTGCGCTTGACTTGGGGAAGTAATTAGGTAATGAAAGGTATGGCCTAGGGGTGCCAATAATGAGTTATTGAACATGAGTGAATGATTTGGGATGCCTATAACACATGATGGGACCTGAGGCATGTGACTCTTATAGAACCAATCAAAATGAATATAAATAAATTTTAATTTTATTTATGAGTACTTGTTCATTACATTATTTTAATAGTTCACTAAACCGACTAGAAACATCAAACTTAACCGTTTACTTAAATGTATTTTCTATTAAAGTTCAATCCTATTGAATTGTTTATGACAAAATGACTTATATAAATTATTTTTACAGAATGGAAAGAAGTTGGATGTATGAAACCGATCGGATCTCAAGCGATTTTCAAAACAATTTGGAGAGCTTTATAGATTTTGCATTTTACAATGCTTCAGATAGTGGTCGCATACACTTCCCATGTTCCAATTGTGTTGGTAGACCTTGGTTGATCAGTGAAGAAGTCAGCTACCACATAACCAAAAATGGTTTTCAAGGAAACTACTTTGTGTGGTATCACAATGGGGAGAAAATGAAATCTCAAATTAGTGATGATCAAAATGAAAGGACTGGAATGGAGAATTTGTTAGATGATCAGTTTCCATTTATTCATCATCATGAAAAATAAAGGATTTCGACTCAAGAAGACTTCGATATGAGGACAGATGATGCATCTAGTGAAAATGATGATATTGATATGGTGAAAAAATTGAATGATGCTTCCACGACTCCAGTATATCGACAATGTGATAAAATGAAAAGGATGGAATTTTTAATCCGATTGTTTCATGGGAAAACTATGTATGGGATTTCTAATACAGCAATCAATTACATTCTTACCCTCTTGAAGGATTTACTTCCAGATGACACAGATATTCCCTCAAACCACTATATAGCATGGAAGTTAGTTGAGGAACTTGGATTTTCAAGAAACAAAACTCATGCTTACCCGAAAGATTGCAGTTTATTCTGGGAGGAAACCACTGAACGAAATGATTGTATAAAATGTGGCACATCCCGCTGGAAGTCAAAATCTGATAGAACACCATCTCACATTCCACATAAAGTAATGTGGCACTTTCCATTGATCCCCAGACTCCAGAATCTTTTTATGTATGATGACATATCAATGAAAATGAGACGGAATGATACCTAGAGAAAGAAGAATAATGATGTGTTGGTTCATCCTGCATATGGATTTTCATGGTAGAGATTTGATGCTCGACATCCTAATTTTGCAGCTGACATGCGTAATGTGAGGCTGGGTCTTTTATGCGACGGTTTTAATCCGTTTGGGCAGATTCTTACTTCGCACAGCACATGGCCGGTTTTTATACACATTTATAATCTTCCCCCATGGTTTTGTATGAAAAAACCTTTCACATTCATGAGCATACTCATATCTGGTCCTTCTGATCCTGACATTACTATTGATGTATACATTCAAACCTTTAATAAAAGAGTTGAAACTTGTTTGGTATGTGAGTGTGTGCACATACGATGCATGTTTGAAAGATATATTTTAGATGCTTGATACGCTTATCTGGACGATCAATGATTTTCCGGCTTATGAAATGATGTCTGAATGGAGCACGAAGGGAAAACTGTCATATCCAGTTTTTATGAAGAATACACGATCCAGAAGACTGAAACATCACTGTAGTTTTAGTTTTATGGGACATCAACAATTCTTTCCAAAGGATCATCCATATAGAATGAATCATTGAGGATTTGGTAATACCATATAGACCGATGATCCACCTCACCGTATGTCTAGAACTAATGTGCTTAGGGAATTGAAAGATTTCAGTTTTTTGTTCGGGAAGGGTCAAATGAAATCTGGAAAGAGAAAGAATGTTTCCACTGAAACCTGTTAGAATTGGAGGAAGAGGGGTATATTTTTTGATTTGCCTTATTGGTCAACCAATTTGTTACGTCATTGCTTAGACGTAATTCATATTGAAAAGAATATATGAGAAATGTTGCTTTCAGTTCTTCTAAATGTACAGGGGAAGACAAAAGATGATTTACGATCTCGACGTGACTTGGTGGATTGGGGCATCAGACCAGAATTGCATCCTGTGCGTATCAGTGGAAATAAATGGAAACTTCCATGTGATTCTTATGTGCTAACACCTATGAAAAAAAAACAATTTCTGGAAGTATTAGATACTATTAGAGTTCCTGATGGCTATTCAAGAAATATATCTAAACGGGTCAACAAAAGAGATTTGAAGCTAAAATCTTTGAAGGCTCATGATTATCACATTCTACTGCATGAGTAGCTTACAATAGCAATATGTCATCTTTTTTCCAATAATGTAAGGGTGGATGTTATTTGATTGTGCCATTTTTTAGAGATCTTTGTGCTAAGAAGTTTTCCAAGTCATTATTTCAAAAAATGTTGATATATTCCCCATTAATTTTGTGTGAGTTGGAGAAAATATTTCCTCCATCATTTTTCACATGCATGCTGCATCTGACAGTCCATATTCCCACTAAAATACTTCTCGGAGGACCTCTTTATTTTCATTGGATGTATCCAACTAAATGAAATATGTTCACATTAAAGTCTTATGTCTGAAACAGAAATCATCCCGAAGGTTCTATCGTGAACGGTTACTTGGCTCAAGAATGTATGGAATTCTGCTCAATGTATTTGTATGATCTTACTACAAGATTGAACAGAACAATGAGAAATGAAGAAGAATAGTATGAGAAAATTAAACCCATTTTCCATCACTTCCTAAAATAGTAGGAATTCCTAGATCATATACATTGAAGACATTAAGCCATGAAGAGCGGGAGATGGCACATCGCACAGTTTTGTTCAATTGTGATTTGTTAGACGACTATATCAGGTAACTAAATTGATTATGCATATCTTACATATATATCTGTTAAACTATTAATATTTTTTATCTACAGAGAACATAAAACAATGATAAATAGGAAGCATCGTTCTTTATCTTTGAGAAGGAGAGAGACTTTTCATAGCAAAGAGTTTTCTGCTTGGTTAAAATTAAAGGTAAAAATATGACTGTTTAAAATAATTATATCAATATTTAATTAAGTTTAATAGTCATTTATATTTTAGGTATTGAGTTATTCTGCTGACTCTATCTCTGAGCAAATAAGAGCTTTGGCTTTTGGTCCTAATACTGTGGTTCGTGGCTGTAAATCAATTGTCATCAATGGGTACAAATTTATTGTCATTGAACGAGCAAAGAACATGAGAACACAACATGATGATGTTATGGTTACTTCCACAACAGATTGTTATGCCAGTGCATCAGATAGTAGACTGCGATTTGAAAATGTGAGTTATTATGGAGTTGTTGAGAAAATAATAATATAGGATTTTTACTCTCATGGACGAGTCACAATGATGAAATGCCATTGGTTTGATTTGATGACGAGACATGGAACATTTATTGATCATTGTGGATTTCGATTAATTAATATAACTCGCACTCTTGCTACTGAAGAACCATATGTTATGGCATCAATGGCTAAATGAGTTTTTTATGTCAAAGACCAACTTCGACCTTAATTTGGTGTCATAGTTGAAGTACTTCCAAGAAATATTTTTGATGATGGTGATGATGGAATTGACACTGTCCCTAGTGCCATTGGAACCAATCCATTTATTTATTTTGATGACTCCAATAGCTCAATTTTAAGTGTTGATTTTGAACCTGAAGTTGTGGTTGAAAATATATAGAATCATTCATCCATGTTCTCAATTCTTTTGGTTTACCTAGAGTTGGGTTGTTAAGGTTGGTAATATTCAAATTGATTTAGTATTGATCACAAATATGTTTTAGCTGACTTGACCATTATGTGAATTTTCAATGTTTATTGGTTGCAGTTTTATTTGAATTGCATTTTCTAATTTGGAATTGAACTGTATTTAAACCTAGTCAAACAATATTTATAACTTAGTGAACATTAAAACTTGTATGATTTATTAAATCCATTCAAACTCTTCTAAAACAATTGATAGCTAAATTACCAATGAATCCCCCTATTCCCTCATATATTTAGTTTTTTGGGTTACACATTAGTTTCCTTTTTCTAATTAATTACATATTTGTTTTCAAAAGCAGTAAATTCAACCAATTGAAGAGAGATGAAGGAAAACAATGATGGAGAACAATCGTCGGAGGGAAGAGTTGGGAATTCCATCATTAGTGCATGTAGTGAGTACTTTATTTCAAATAGATATATTTAAAGAATATATAATGTCATGTGATTAATTTTTTTGTAAACATTTTTGTAGGATCCACCTATATGTCTACAGTTATTCGACGAGGATCCTAGTACTAGTCCTAGTACTCAGGCCGGTGGTACGAGGATGGTTCATACCAGCGGTGGACGAGCAGCTACGCGTACCCGACTAGACCCTGCCCCTCCCACTGACCTGTCATCCTTCCCACATTCTGATCCTGGTGTGTCATTAGGGAAACACGAGATATTTAGGCCTCCCATGTTTTCGCTACCTTCTGCATCTTCTGGCTCATCATTTTCACATCCCATGATGATTCCCACTCCCCAGTCCGAATCCGGTCAGAAAGCTGTCCCATCTTCTTTTCCTTCTACTTCTGTCTCTCCGAGCTTCTATATTCCATCTTCTTCGACCCTTGTTCCATAATAGGGTGTCCTATCATTTTTTGTGGATCCAGCGGTGCTCAACGATCAGACCAGTGTAGGTATATTTATAGAACCCTAACAAATTTTTATAGCAATATTTATTTTCATTATAACATGTTTTGATAAAATAATTGTTTTTCTTTCATGAAAGATACATCAACTGATAGGAGGCGTGGGCGGTGGTATACACGCATATGTTCAGTGTGGAACTGCCGCACACAGGTTATGGTAGATTATAAAGAATACAACCAAATGGTTGAGAAAACCAGACAACAATGTCAGAGTTTATTGGCGATGTTTTCCAAATACTCCGACATCATTCCCGTCAGCCTGATATCATAGAGAAATTTGCCACATGAGGTCAAGGACAAAGCTTGGGCAGAGATATGGGTAAAAAAATATGTTCTATTTAATTCCATGAATTATTTTTGTATTTATATGAATTAATATTTGGATGTGATCTTCGATTTAATTTTCCCGATGGTGAGGGTGCACGATCGGAACGTCTAAAGGATTTAGGCGAGCTTTGGAGAGCCTAAAAGCATGAGTTGTATGTTGGCTGGGTTTCTAGAGTTGGCACTGAGTTAGAGGCATTACCCGTTGTGGATGATTGTCCTATAGAGCAGTATCATTAGATGATTACTCATTGGACGAGTACCCAGTTTAAGGTATTAATTACATTTGAGGTATTTAAATAATAACTTTCATGATTTGCATTAATACTATCTGTTTCATTTTAAAATTTTATTTAGGAATCATCTGGAAAAAATAAAAATAACATTGATGAAAAAAAATACCTCCACACACTGGGACGCACTACGATGCCTGATCATGAGAGGAAGCAGGTATGACAATTGTTTATAAGTTTTCTTTATGACTTACACTTTCTTTTGATTCCTAAATTATTTTATAGTTTGCTAAAGTTTTCATATAACTTTAGTTTTTAATGTCATTGTAGAGGAAAATAAAAAATATTAAAGGACGTGTGCCTCGAGCAAAACTGTTTTGCTCGAGTAGACGGAAAAAGGATGGAAGTGCCATCCATGAAGCGACTCAGCAGCAGATTGTAAGTTTTAATATGTTGATTTAATATTTTAATATTTATTCTGTAACTTAATAATATATTTATATTTGTAACAAGTTGCTTTAGAGGCCCTTGATTCCCAAGAACCAGACAATTTTGGGCCAACTGATCATTTACATCAGGTTTTGGGAGAGGAACATCCTGGAAGAGTACGCTGCCGACCTAGGATATCCCTGACGAGGTATTGTCCCTCCTCAGATATGAGTTGTAGTATCACCGAGCTACAGCAAGTTAGGGTACATGCATAACAGGCTGAAAAAAGGGCCACAGAGATGGCAGAATAGTCTGCTAGGGCAAACCGTGCAGTTATGAAATTTATTAAAGTTCTACGTCCGAAAATTACACCAGAGGCCAACCCAGATTTTGATGAATATATGTCATCAATAAGTTTTATATATGAAGCAACAGGAGGCATTTCTAGTGGTGGTCAAGACGATGTACAAGCTTACAATGATGATGGTGAGGAGTCTGATGCGGAAGAGGAGGGAGAGGAGGAGGGCGAGGCGGATGGCGAGGGCGAGGCGGAGGGTGAGGGCGAGGAGGAGGAAGAGGAGGGCGAGGACGATGATGGGGACGAGGATGAGGGTGATGATGATGGTAATGATGGTGATGGTGATATGGGAAAAGTTTATCCGTTACATTTTTGACTAATATTACTGAGATTTGATGTTTAATCTATTCAAGTTGTCGGTTTTATCCATACCTGTAGTATAGTATTGTAGTTGAGTTATTTTTATATATTACTTGTTTTCATGGATGTTGATGTATTTTAGTGGTTGTATGTTTGTGAACTCCCTGGACAACCCCCCTCCTTCCTAGAACCTGGACAGACCCCCAAAATCCTCCTTGGACTCCGGACAACCCCCCAGACAGCACACCAAATAGCCCCCGGACAGCCCCCCACTATCCTCCTTGGTCCCCAGACAACCCCCCATACAGCCCCTCGGACACCCCCCTTGATAGCCCCCCCACCCTCCTACCTGGACCTCGGACATCCCCCCAGACAGCCCCCAGACATCCCCCCAGACAACCCCCACCATCCTCCTTGGACCCCAGACAGCCCCCCGGACAGCCCCCTGGACAACCCCCCACCATCCTCCTCAGTCTCCGGACAGCCCCCCGAACAGCCCCACAGACACCCCCTAGGACAACACCCCAGATAGCCCCCCCACCCTCCTCCCTGGACCCCAAACAGCCCCCAGACATCCCCCTGGATAGCCCCCCCACCCTCCTCCTTGGACCCCGGACAACCCCCCGAACACCCCCCGTAAAGCCCCCGTACAGCCCCCCCACCCTCATCCTTGGTCCCCGGACAGCCCTCCAGACACCCAACGAACATCCCCCTGGACAACCCCCCCAGACAGCCCCCACCCTCCTTGATTTCATTTACTACTAGAAAATCTATAATATATATTTTATTTATTGTCATTATGATAATCAATGTAAATCACATTTACACATCTAATCAATATCATAGATTCTTGGTATGTTATAAAATGGATGTATTCACTAGGCATGGCATTGTTAGATCTGAAATGTTTCATAGCATGATAAACTAAAATCTAATCCATACTAAGAATGATATAAAAATATTCTATATGAATTTCCACAAGATTTTAAGTAAATACCATTCCACTAATAGACACAAGAGGATTCTCATAAATCATATTTACCTTAATATTTCCACAAGGATTTTTAGTAAAAGTTTTATCTTCTATTAATTTTCTTGATATTCTCATTTTAAATGTAAATTTTTCATAAATAAATTAATTTAAAGACCCATAGTCAAATAGTGTATTTGAATAATGTGAATAAACAACTAACATACCACTCTAACTGTGTCTCCTTTGTTTAAAATGGACAGGATTATAAGTAAAAAGAACAACGGACATACGGAAAACTAACCAAATGCATTTGGAATCTGTTGATAATTTATCACAATGATCCATGGGTCATATATGACATGTACGAGCCAACCTGGGCTCAATCTGAGTCACGGTGTGGCCGGGATCGGTCTAAGTGTCTCTCTTTTGTTTAAAATGGGCAACATTTTAAGTACATACGAAAAACCAACCAAACGCATTCAGTATCCATTTAAACTTTAGGAGAACTATCCATGGGTCATATGTGACGTGTACGAATCAACCTCGCATCAATCTGAGATGCGGTGTGGCCGGCACCACTCAAAGTGTCTGTCTTTTGTTTCAAAAGGACATCATTTTAAGTGAAAAAAATCAACTAGCATATGGAAAACTGACCAAACGCATTCGTATTGTGTCGATACTTTAGAACAATGATCCATGGGTCATATGTGATGTGTAAGAGTCAACCCCGCCTCAATAAGAGGTGCGGTGTGGCCGACACCACTCTAACAATGTCTCTTTTGTTTAAACTGGACAGAATTATAAGTGAAAAGAACAACTGGCATATGGAAAACCGACCAAACACATTCGGAATCTGTTGATAATTTATCACAACAATCCATGGGATATATGTGATGTGTACGAGCCAACCTAGGCTCAATATGAGTCGCGGTGTGGCCAGGATTAGTCTATGTGTCTCTTTTTTTTTAAAATGGACATCATTTTATGTACATATGGAAAACTGACCAAATGCATTCGGTTTCCGTTGAAAAATTAGGAGAACGATCCATGGGTCTTATGTGATGTGTACGAATCAACCCCGCCTCAATCTGAGACACGGTGTGGCCATCACCACTCAAAGTGTCTATCTTTTATTTCAAAAGGACATCATTTTAAGTGAAAAACATCAACTGGCATACAGAAAACTGACCAAAGGCATTAGGATTGTGTTGATACTTTAGAACAATGGTCCATGGGTCATATGTGAAGTGTACAAGTCAACCTCGCCTCAATACGGGGTATGGTGTGGCCGACACCACTCTAACTGTTTCTCTTTTGTTTAAAATGGATAGGATTATAAGTGAAAAGAACAACTGGCATACATAAAACCGACCAAACGCATTCGAAATCTATTGATAATTTATCAAAATGATCCATGGGTCATATGTGATGTGTACGAGCCAACCCCTGCTCAATCTGAGTCGCGGTGTGGCCGGGATCACTCTAAGTGTCTCCCTTTTGTTTAAAATGGACAACATTTTATGTACATACGGAAAACTGACCAAATGCATTAGTTTCCATTGAAACTTTAGGAGAACGATCCATGGGTCATATGAGAAGTGTAAGAATGAACCCTACCTCAATATGAGATGCATTGTGGCTGGAACCACTCAAAGTGTCTGTCTTTTGTTTCAAAAGGACATTATTTTAAGTGAAAAACATCAACTGGCATATGGAAGACCGACCAAACGCATTCAGATTATGTTGATAATTTAGGAAAATGATCCATGGGTCATTTGAGACGTGTACGAGTCAACCCCGTCTAAATCCAAGATGCGGTGTGGCTAACACCACTCTAACTGTGTCTCTTTTGTTTAAAATGGACAGGATTATAAGTGAAAAGAACAACTGGCATACGGAAAACCGACCAAACACATTCAGAATCTGTTGATAATTTATAAAAACGATCCATGGGTCATATGTGATGTGTACAAGTCAACACCGCCTCAATATGAGGTACGGTGTGTCTAGGATCACTCTAAGTGGCTCTCTTTTGTTAAAAATGGACAACATATTAAGTACATACGGAAAAATGAACAAACAGATTCTGATTGTGTTGATACTTTATCACAATAATCCATGAGTCATATGTGATGTGTACGAATCAACCCCGCCTCAATATGAGACGCAGTGTGGCCGTAACCACTCAAAGTGTCTGTCTTTTGTTTCAAAATGACATTATTTTAAGTGAAAAACATCAACTAGCATACAAAAAACTAAACAAACGCATTCGGATTGTGTCAATACTTTAGAACAACAATCCATGGTTCATATGTGACATGTACGAGTCAACCCCGCCTCAATACGAGGTGTGGTGTGGCCAAAACCACTCTAACTGTGTCTCTTTTGTTTAAAATGGACAGGATTATAAGTGAAAAGAACAACTAGCATACGGAAAACTGACCAAACACATTCAGAATATTTTGATAATTTATCACAATGATACATGTGTCATATATGATGTTTACTAGCCAACTCAGGCTCAATTCGAGTCGCGGTGTAGCCGAGATCAGTCTAAGTGTCTCTGTTTTGTTTAAAATGGACAACATTTTAAGTAGATAAGGAAAACCGACCAAATTCATTTAGTTTCCGTTGAAACTTTAGGATAACGATCCATGGGTTATATGTGACTTGTAAGAATCAACCTATCCACAATTTGAGATGCGGTGTGGCTGGCACCACTCAAAGTGTCTATCTTTTGTTTCAAAAGGACATCATTTAGTGTGAAAAACATCAACTGGCATACGTAAAACCGACCAAACGCATTCAGATTGTGTTGATACCTTAGGACAATGATCCATGGGTCATTTGAGACGTGTACGTGTCAACCCCGTTTAAATCCGAGATGTGGTGTGTCCGACACCACTCTAACTGTGTCTCTTTTGTTTAAAAAGGACAAGATTATAAGTGAAAAGAACAACTGGCATATGAAAAACCAACCAAACACATTCAGAATCTATTGATAATTTATCACAACGATCCATGGGTCATATGTGATGTGTAAGAGTCAACACTTCCTCAATACGAGGCACAATGTGGCTGGGATCACTCTAAGTGGCTCTCTTTTGTTTAAAATGGACAACATTTTAAGTATATACGAAAAACTAACCAAACAGATTCTGATTGTGTTGATACTTTATCACAATGATCCATGGATCATATGTGACATTTAAAAATCAATCCCGCCTCACTCTGAGATGCAGTGTGGCTAAAACCACTAAAGGTGTCTATCTTTTGTTTCAAAAGGACATCATTTTAAGTGAAAAACATCAACTGGCATATGGAAAACTAACCAAACACATTCAGATTGTGTCGATAATTTAGAAAAACGATCCATGGGTCATATGTGTTGTGTACGAGTCAACCCTGCCTCAATACGAGGCGCGGTGTGGCTGACACAACTCTAACTGTGTCCCTTTTGTTTAAAATGGACAAGATTATATGTGAAAAGAACAACTGACATACAGAAAACTGACCAAACACATTCGGAATCTGTTTATAATTTTTAACAATGATACATGGGTCCTATGTGACGTTTATGAGCCAAATTGGGCTCAATCCGAGTTGCGGTGTGGCCCGGATCAGTCTATGTGTCTCTCTTTTGTTTAAAATGGACAACAATTTAAGTACATATGGAAAACCAACCAAATGCATTCGGTTTCCTTTGATACTTTAGGAGAACAATACATGGGTCATTTGTGAGGTGTAAGAATCAACTTCTCCTCGATTGGAGACATGGTGTGGCCGGCAGCACTCAAAGTGTCTATCTTTCGTTTCAAAAGGACATCAGTTTAAGTGCAAAACATCAAATGGCATACGACAAACCGACCAAACACATTTGGATTGTGTTAATACTTTATAAAATTGATCCATGGGTCATTTGAGACGTGTATGAGTCAACCCCATCTAAATCCGAGACGCGGTGTGGCCAGTACCACTCTAACTGTGTCTCTTTTGTTTAAAATGGACACGATTTTAAGTGAAAAAAACAACTGGCATACAGAAAACCGACCAAATGCATTCAAAATCTGTTGAAATTTTAGGACAATGATCCATGGGTCGTATATTATGTTTAAGAGTGAACCAAACCTCAATCCAAGTCACGGTGTGGCCGGGGCCACCCAAAATGTCTCTCTTATGTTTAAAATGGACAACATTTTAAGTACATATGGAAAACCGACCAAACGGATTCTGATTGTGTTGATATTTTAGCACAATGATCCACGGGTCATTTTTGATGTGTATGAGTCAAACCTGACTCAATCCGAGGTGTAGTGTGGCCGGAATGATTCAAAGTTTATCTATTTTATTTAAAAATCACTTCATTTTAAGTGAAAACAACAACTGACATATGGAAAACTGACCAAACGCTTTCGGAATATCTATATACTTTAGGACAACTATTGATGGGTCATTTTTGATGTGTACAAGTTAACCTCACCTCAATATGAGGAAAAATGTGACTGGTATTACTCCAGTTGTATGTATTTTGTTTAAAATGGACATCATTTCTGGTAAAAATATATGGTATATGAAAAACCGATCAAATTATGAATTGAATTCCGGATTCCAAATATAATTGTCATCTAAATTTTAAATTGAATTCTAAATTAATTATGTATGTTTATAATTATGTTATGAATTCTAATTTAATTATGGATGTGTATAGTTCCAGGATGCATTATATGTTAAATGTGTATGAATTTGTTCTCTATATGTATGTGTTAGTTGGTTATTTCATGCACAATAATTGTATATGTATGTGTTATTTTATTGTAGGTACAATAATTAGATTGAAAATGAGATGGAATGCACAAAATGAGACCAGTTGTGAAAATTTCACAAAATGAGAGTTTCTGTGCAAATTGCAGGCTACTGTACAATTTGAATAGCATAGGCTACGCCAATGGTTTCAAACTGTTGGCATAGCCTCTCTAAGTTTTTTTACCAATGGTTCATAGAACCGTTGGGAAAGAAGATAGTGCTTGGTTTTCCCAACGGAGCCAAACCATTGGAAAAAACTATCCCAACGGTTTTGCACAACTGTTGGGATAGATTAATTTTTCCCCAACCTATCACAACGGTTCACTGTAAACAGTTGGTAAAAGTATTCCCAATGGCTTACTTCCCTATGGTTTGCAGAACCCTTTGTATAACATATACCAATGGTTTTGTAGCCTTTCCCAATGGTTCAGAACCATTGGTAAAACATGTATTTTCAGTAGTGATGGTAGGTGGTGTCAAATATAAGCAATAACATATAAGAAATGTATTTGAGAAACATAAGTATTAAAACATTTTTGTGCAGTTTTAAGGAAAATACTATAGAGCATTTAAAATAAAAAAGGGGAAATATTTTATATAAAACCAGAATTTAACCAAGAAGGTTTCAAAAATAAAAATAATGATTTCATAAATAAAATAGTGTCTTAAATTATAGGATATAGTGCACTTGAAATTGGTTACAAATTCAATAAGTTCCCTTAAAATAGGTTTGTTTATCAGAAAGTTCTAAAGAGGGATTTTTTTTAAAAAATTTGTATATCCCCAAAAGGGAGTGATGAATGTTTATTCATAAATAATTTTTTCAAAGATATACATAATTTATAATATGTTCATAAATAGATATAATAAATCCATTTTTACATAAATAATGATAAGGCAACCCGAAAGAACAAAGGAGGTTTAGGTAGAATTCATTACGGTTTATTGGCATGGTATCAGGTGTAACTAAGAGGGATTGATGAGAGAAAAAAGGGGTTTATCATCACATATGAATCAAGAGGGAAGTATGAGGGAGGTGTGTAAACATACCACATCATTAGGGATTACACATAAAATGACATAGCATAGAGGACAATCTTGATTTAAGAGTAAAATAGAGAGGATCCCTAACCTTAAATCTGTTATTGTTCTCAACTTTTTATTAAAGACATGAATAAAAAAAATTAGGTTTATTAACTAATAATTCCAGAACCAATTATATATTTAATTGGAATATTATAATCATTTTATGTTCATTTATTACTGTTTTTTTTGGTTATGAGGTTTAGTTTCATTGTTCTGGATCGTTTGTTTACTTAGTTTTAACGACCGGTTCGCTTATATTCATGTTTGGATAAACATTTAAGAAAAAATTGGTTTTACAAAATTTATGTTATATGATATTAGTGAACATCCATGAGATTAAATGTTTTTAAATTTAATTTGGTTACTTAGAGTGAAGTCTAATTATTATATAAAACAATAGTGACAACTGTTTTCATTAGTTGGTGAGTTTTGATTACAAAGAAAATGTTTTGCTTTATAACACTATTCTATTTGTACAAAAGGATTATATAACCAAAAAAAGGATATATTACATAGATAATAATCTGGTTCAACCATTACAAAAATGGTTTCAAGGCCAGAATTAAAGATGATAATAGAAATTGATAAACTTTTGTCCTCAAATGTGCTAAATTAGCGCATCTAAAACAATGCTTTCATTTCTTTCAAATAAAATGGTGTTGAATTAAGAGAATATAATAAAATATCCCATTAGAATAAAAAAATTTGAGTTCATATATTTTATTAGAGTTATCATACTGTTTGGGTGAAGGGAGGTGAGGAAAGACACAAAAGAAATGAACTTAAAAGAAATGAAGGAATTGGAAAGAGGCATTTACCTCTTGAGACATCCTACTTTGAGAACCTCTTATGGGAATATGTTTTTGTATTTTAAAGATCCTAGGGGATTTTAGATGTGGAGGAGATGCTTGGGAAGATATTTGGGAAGAATATTTGAAAGGCACAAGGCTTGAGACTTGTGAAGAGAAGGGGGAGTGAGTGGGGCTTTTATAGTGGAGGAGGGGAGGGTTTTCATAATTTTCTAATCATTAGTTTATTATTTCATCACAAGGCAAAAAATTTTAATTATTACATGAACAAGAAAAGTAATAAATTCATGTTACTTTGAACCAATTGGGCTTACATCAGTAGATCATCATCAATGACTCAATAAATTCATTATTTAGCATTTATCATAAATTATCATATTTTTATATTCCTAAAAAATTCAAGTATTTCAAAAAAATTTAAAAAATCACTCTAACCATTTTTCAATGTTTATAATCCAAAAATTAACTCCATTTTTGAAAAAAAAAATTCTATATATGATTATTTTAATATTCAATTTAAATCATGATTTGTTACCAACAACCATTTTTAAAACATTCATTTACTTATTCTAAAATATAGGTATATCATACAATCAACTTGAATATTTTTTTATATTATCATAGGTAATGTTACTATTCATTAGGGTATATCACTATTCATAAGGGCATGTTACTATTCATAAGTGTAGGTTACTATTCCCCAAATATTATTTTTTTCTTATCGGACTCCAAATAACTAACTGATTGCAACTGTGTATGCCAGATTTTCAAAATTCCAAGCACAGAAGTGACAAACTTATGTTTAAATATCACTTAGAACATAGTAGTTCATTATGTTTTGTTTTCATGTTATTTTATGACATATTTATAATAAGGAAATTTCCATTGAAAAACATTGGGTCATTACATTATTCCCCCTAAAGAAATTTCACCCTCAAAATTTCATTTTACATTCTAGGCCAGAAATAGGTTAGAGTGATTTTCCTTTATTGCTTCCACTAGTTTCCATGTTGCCTCTTCATACTTATGGTTTCTCCATAGTACTGTGACCAGATAAGTTGTCTTATTGTGTAGAACTTGGTCTCTACAATCCATGATGTTCACCGACTGCTCCTCATAGGATAGATCATCTTCCAACTATACCACCTCTAAAGAGAGTACATGTGAAGGGTCTGGTTTTTAATTCCATAAAAGGGATATATGAAAGACATCATGTACTTTTGACAAGGTTGGTGGAAGCTCTAATCGATAGGCCACTACTTCGACTCGATCAAGTATCTCAAAGGGGACGATATACCACAGACTTAAATTCCCTTTTTTTCCAAACCTCATGACCTTCTTCCATAGAGATATGCATAGAAATACCATTTATCCATCCTTAAATTCAAGGTCTCATCAATGATTGTCTTAATAACTTTTCTATCGAATTTTGGCTACCTTGATATGCTGCTGAATGGGTTTCTCCTTCTCCACCATTTCTTCAAGCATTTCAAGTCCTAGAAACTTACGATCACTGACTTCATCCCATCACACCAGTTTTTTGCACCTTTTCCTATAAAGGGATTAATATGGTTCCATTCAGATTCTCGAGTGGAAAATTTTATTATAGGAGAATTCAACCAGTGGAAGATGTTAGTCCCATCCTCTTTTGAATTCCATAGAACACACTCTCAACATGTCATCTAGTGTCTGAATAGTTTTCTCATATTGGTCATTAGTTTGAGGATGATAGGTTGTACTGATGTTTATTTCAGTGCTTAAAGCATGTTAGTGAATTTTCCAGATAATTGAGGTGAATCTTGTATTATGATCGGATACAATAGATAGTGGTATTCCATTAATCCTTACCACTTCTTTGATTTAAATCTGTGCAAGTAGATCCAATGATATTTCCTCTCAAATCATGATAAAGTGATTTGTCTTCGTAAGATGATCCATAATGAACAATATAATAATGTCTCATATAGATGTCCTTGGATGTCCAATTATGAAGTCTATGGTAATGTTCTCCCACTTCCATAATGGTATAGGTAGTGATTGTATCATACCCTTATACTTGTAACTCTCATACTTCACTTGCTGACATAATAGGCAGGTTGATGTATATTCAGCAATCTCTGTTTTCATATTGTCCTACCAAATTTTTTATCAGAGATCTCGATATATCCTTGTGAACTCTAGGTGGAGAGAGAAGGTCGAGCTATGTGCATCATTAAATAGCTCCTTCATTATCTATGTATTGGATGGTACACATAACTGTGTCCCAAATATTATAACTCCTTCCTCATAAATGATTAAATATGAGGATTTCACATTTCTGATAGCTTCCACCCTTTTCTAAATTTCCACATCTTTTCTGTAAGCATCCATTATTTTTACAAGAGGGATGGTTGAGAAATAATTTGATAAAGGATTGATGATTTTTCTCCCTTAATGATTCCCATGTCCATCCTTTGTAAATCTAAGAATATTGTATCCTTTTCAATTCTCATCATTAATAATGATGTTGGTTCCTATCTAATTAGAGCATCTGCCACCTTGTTTTCCCTATCAGGATGTCAGTGGATTGAGAATTCATAATCCTTGATGAGCTCTATCCATCTTCAATGGCACATATTATGATTTTTTTGTATAAATATATATTTGAGACTCTTTTGGTCAGTATATATCTCACACTTCTCCCCATAGGGATAATGCCACCAGATTTTCAATGCAAAAATTAGAGTGGCCAACTTTAGATCATGTGTGGGATAGTTTTGCACATGTATTTTCAGCTACCTTGAAGAATAGGATATCACCTTTTCATTTTTCAACAACACACAACCTAATCCCTTATTAGATGCATCGCTATACACCATAAATTGATCTACAATTATAGAGAGTGTGAGTACTGGCATAGTGATAAGCCTCTTTTTCAACTACATGAAATAATCTTCACATTCTTGTGTCTAAAAAAACATTACTCCCTTCTGTGTCAACTTGGTCATTGGGTTTGACAATCATGAAAAGTTATTCACAAATTGTTGATAATACCCAGCTAGACCCCAAAAGATATGGATCTCCGTTACATAAGTAGGTCTGGGCCACTCTTTAATTTCCTCCATCTTGGAAGGGTCTACAAATATCCCTTTTCTGGTGATAACATGCCCTATGAATGATACTTCCTGCATCCAGAACTAACATTTACTATAATTTTCATATAACTGATCCCTTATAAAATTCTTTAATATATTATTCAAATTCCCCTCATGTTCCTATGTTCTCTTAAAGTATATCATAATATCATTAATAAAGATTACCACAAATTTGTCAAGGAAATATCTAAAGACTCTATTCATTTAATCCATGAAAATTGTTGGTGCATTAGTGAGTCCAAAGGTCATCACTATGAACTCATATAGTCCATACCTCATTCAAAAGTAAATATTGGGAATATCTTCCTTCCTCACCATTGATTTGTGATATCCCAACCGAAGGTCAACCTTAGAGAAATAACTAGCCCGATGAAGCTGATCGAACAAGTTATCTATTTGTGGTAGGTGATACTTGTTATTTGTCATGATTTTATTATGCTCACGATAATCAATGCAGAGGGACATTGATTCATCCTTATTCTTGATGAAGAGGACTGGAACACCCCACATTGAAGCACTCGGGCATATAAAACTCTTCTCCATATTCTCCTATAACTACTTCAGCTCTTCCGGATCTACGGTGGGAATTCTGTATGGTTTCTTTGAGATAGGAATATATTCATGGATAAGTCCAATTGTGAACTCAACATCTTGGTTAGGAGGAATACTAGTAAACTATTTAATAAATACATCCATGTAATCCCTAATAATGGGCATGTCTTCAAGCATGATTCTCTCCTTTGTTTCAATCATTTGAGCTAGATATGCCTACTCACAAGGTAAAAATATCCACACATGAGATGAAAATTCTAAAGGAGATTCATCTTCCTTCTTATACTTGTAAGAATAAGAGGATGCTATGGGATTTTCAGAGTGATATCCCTTTCCATACAGTTGATGTTGGATTTATATAAAGATAGCCAATCGATTCCCAGGATAACATCGAACTCCATTAAAGGAAGTATGATGAGATTTGATGGGAGGTTTAGTCCACAAACATTAACTAGAGAGTAGTTATAAACCTGGGATGCAACGAATTCCCTATTCCCTATTCTCACAGATAACTTTTCCTCCAAATTTTGAGGTGGTGTTTGAATAGTTCTTCTAAACTCTCATGATATGAAATAATGTGTAGAACTAGAATCAAATAGAACGTTCACTATTATTGAATGAATAACTAGTGTATCGATCACTACATCATTGTATGGCTCCACATCAACAGTAGTGATAGCATAAGACCTTCCTTTTTGCCTTGGGGGTTGGTGATGATTGCCTCCAACAACCCTTGACATAGGGAAATTGCTTGGATAATGCCCATGCTCCTTGCATTTGTAACACTGCATTACAGAATGAGTGTTGATATGAACCTTACATTCTTCTTTAACACTAGTGGTATTTTTCATATCCCTTCAGTAGTTCATGGCCATATAATTTTTTTCCACATTTGAATTAATTCTTGGTTCCCTTCAGATAGTTCCTAGGATGCTTCTTCCCACAATTTTTATAAGGGGAAAAGTTAGGCTTCTTTCCATCATGGGATTGGTTTGATGAACCACCCATGTTGTCCACCATTTTTAGATTCTTGTCACTGGGCCCACGATACCACTGAGAGTTTCAATTTCTCTTTCGTCATTGAGGGCACAATATAAAATATCATCATAACCGTCAAAGTCTCAAATCGACAAAGATTTTTGTAGACTCGACTTTAGTTTTATAAAGAAGAGATCCACCATGATTTCGGTGTTCATGAAAAATCTACAGGCATACATTGAAAGCCTTGTAATGTTTTTTTATACGCCTAGATGGAATCATATTCCTACTTCTTGAATCCTAGGAACTCTTTTTATATCTTAAGATGGAGGGTTTGAGGAAAATATTTATGGAAAAACATCCTACTGAATTCCTCCAAATCAATGGAATAAATTTTCTCTTGGGAAATTGTATTCTTGATCAGTGTCCAACACTGATCAACTTCCCCATCAAAATGATTAACCAGTACAAACTTCTCTTCTTCTGAGCACTAGAGGATGGAGAATAACTTTTCAATGGAGTTAATCCATTGTTCCCAGAGGAGGGGATCAGTAGATCTGCTAAACATGGGAGGCTTTTTTCAGATGAAGGATTTTACAGAAACTTTCTCTTTCCTTGGAGGAAGAGGATGTTCCACATGATTCAATTTATTATTCATAACTCAAGCTAGCTGAGAATGTACTCTCAAAAAGTTTTGAGCACCCGTTCCCATCATATCTAGCATATCATTAGGTCAATATTCACATTGCCCACCACATTGATTGTTGGAATGAGTACTTCTATTTCCTGCCATTAACTAAGAAAAAGAACGTATAATTAAAAGTCTTAAATAATTAGATATTGAGAATAAAATATAAACCCTTTAATATAAAATGATAATCTTATAAATTATTATATCTAATATTCTAATTCCTTTGGTTTAAATCTAGGTTATCCTCAATCTATTTCTTAACTTATATTGTTATGGGTTTTTTTCCCTTAATAATGGTTTATACTAAGCTCATGAATCTACCAAATTATATCCCCCAGGAGTGTTATAACCAAGAGTGCAGTAAGGCCTATTGTTTTTTAGTAGGAAACCCCGAGTCAAGACTGAAACTCCTTGTCTAAGTATTCAATCTTAGGTACATATATGATAGATCCACCTCTACCTGCTCGTATCTAGACAGGGATGTATTTAAATGATAAACCGCTTACTCAATAATTACCAAAACTTTAGAATGTTTTCTTATATATATTCTCATCATTAATGTCCTCACTAAGGTCCTATATTCCTAATCTCCAAAAATAACTTGACACGGTGTGGCCAGCACCACTCAATGTGTCTATATTTTATTTCAAAAGGACATCATTTTAAGTGAAAAACATCAACTGGCATACGGAAAACCGAACAAAGGCATTCAGATTGTGTCGATACTTTAGAAAAACGATCCATGGGTCATATGTGATGTGTACGAGTCAACCCCACCTCAATACGAGGTACGGTGTGGCCGACACCACGCTAACTGTGTCTCTTTTGTTTAAAATGGATAGGATTATAAGTGAAAAGAATAGCTGGCATACAGAAAACCAACCAAACACATTCGGAATCTATTGATAATTTATCACAATGATCCATGGGTCATATGTGACATGTACGAGCCAACCTGGGCTCAATATGAGTCGCGGTGTGGCCGGGATTAGTCTAAGTGTCTCCCTTTTGTTTAAAATGGAAAACATTTTAAGTACATACAGAAAACCGACCAAACGCATTCATTTCCATTGAAACTTTAGGAGAACTATCCATGGGTCATACGTGAAGTGTATGAATGAAACTCTCCTCAATCTGAGATGTGGTGTGGCCAGCACCACTCAAAGTATCTGTCTTTTGTTTCAAAAGGACATCATTTTAAGTGAAAAACATCAACTGGCATATGGAAAACTGACCAATTGCATTCGGATTGTGTTGATACTTTAGGAAAATGATCCATGGGTCATTTTGGATGTGTACGAGTCAACCCTGTCTAAATCCAAGATGCGGTGTGGCCGACACCACTCTAACTGTGTCTCTTTTATTTAGAATGGACAAGATTATAAGTGAAAAGAACAACTGGCATATGGAAAATCGACCAAAAACATTCGGAATCTATTGATAATTTACGACAACGATCCATAGGTCATATGTGACGTGTACGAGTCAACACCGCCTCAATCTAAGGCATGATGTGGCCGGTATCACTCTAAGTGGATCTCTTTTGTTAAAAATGGACAACATTTTAAGTACATTTGGAAAACTGAATAAATGGATTCGGATTGTGTTTATACTTTAGAACAAAGATCCATGGGTCATATGTGATGTGTACGAATCAACCTCGCCTCAATCTGAGATGCGGTGTGGCCGAAACCACTCAAAGTGTCTATCTTTTGTTTCAAAAGGACATCATTTTATGTGAAAAACATCAACTGGCATACAGAAAACCGACCAAACGCATTCCGATTGTGTCGATACTTTAGAAATACAATCCATGGGTCATATGTGACGTTTACGAGTCAACCACACCTCAATACGAGGCGCGCTGTGGCCGACACAACTCTAACTGTGTCTCTTTTGTTTATAATGGACATGATTATAAGTGAAAAGAACAATTGGCATACAGAAAACTGACCAAATGCATTCATAATCTATTGATAATTTATCCAACCATCCATGGGTCATATGTGATGTGTACGAGTGAACTTGGGCTCAATACGTGTCACAGTGTGGCCAGGATCAGTCTAAGTGTCTCTCTTTTGTTTAAAATGAACAACATTTCGAGTACATTAGAAAAACTGACAAAATACATTCGGTTTCCATTGAAACTTTAGGAGAATGATCCATGGGTCATATGTGACGTGTAAGAATAAACCCCACCTCAATTTGAGATGCGATGTGGCTGGAACCACTCAAAGTGTGTGTCTTTTGTTTCAAAAGGATATCATTTTAAGTGAAAAACATCAACTGGCATACGACAAACCAACCAAACACATTCAGATTGTGTTGATACTTTAGGACAATGATATATGGGTCATTTGAGACGTGTATGAGTCAACCCCGTTTAAATCTGAGATGCGGTGTGGCCGGCACCACTCTAACTATGTCTCTATTGTTTAAAAAGGACATGATTATAAGTGAAAAGAACAACTGGCATACGGAAAACCGAACAAACACATTCAGAATATATTAATAATTTATCACAATGATCCATGGGTCATATGTGATGTGTAGAAGTCAACACCACCTCAATCCGAGGCACAGTGTGGCCTGGATCACTCTAAGTGGATCTCTTTTGTTTAAAATGGACAACATTTTAAGTATATATGGAAAACAGACCAAACGGATTTTGATTGTGTTGATACTTTAGAACAACGATCCATGGGTCATATGTGATGTGTAAGAATAAACCTCGCCTCAATCTAAGACGTGGTGTGTCCAGAACAACTCAAAGTGTCTGTCTTTTGTTTCAAAAGGACATCATTTTAAGTAAAAAACATCAACTGGCATACGGAAAACTGACCAAATGCATTCAGATTGTGTTGATAATTTAGAAAAATGATCTATGGGTCATATGTGACATGTAAGAGTCAAACCCGCCTCAATATGAGGCATGGTGTGGCCGAAACAACTCTAACTGTGTCTCTTTTGTTTAAAATGGACAGGATTATAAGTGAAATGAACAACTAACATACGGAAAACTGACCAAACACATTTGGAATCTGTTGATAATTTATCACAATGATCCATGGGTCATATGTGACATGTACGAGCCAACCCGGGCTCAATCTGAGTCGTGGTGTGGCCAGGATCAGTCTAAGTGTCTATCTTTTGTTTAAAATAGACAACATTTTACGTACATATGGAAAAATGACCAAACGCATTCGGTTTATGTTGAAACATTAGGAGAACGATCCGTGGGTCATATGTGACGTGTTAAAATAAACCCCGCCTCAATTTGAGATGCGGTGTGGCCGGAACCACTCAAAGTTTCTGTCTTTTGTTTCAAAAGGACATCATTTTAAGTGAAAAATATCAACTGCATACGGCAAACTGACCAAACGCATTCGGATTGTGTTAATACTTTAGGAAATTGATCCATGGGTCATTTTAGATGTGTAAGAGTCAACCCCGTCTAAATCTAAGACATGGTGTGGCCGGTACCACTCTAACTGTGTCTCTTTTGTTTAAAATGGATACAATTATAAGTGAAAAAAACAACTAGCATACGGAAAACGGACCAAATTCATTCAGAATTTGTTTAAATTTTAGGACAACAATCCATGGGTCATATGTTACATGTACGAGTAAACCATGCCTCAATCCAAGTCACGGTGTGGCCGAGACCACCCAAAATGTCTCTCTTATGTTTAAAATGGACAACATTTTAAGTCCATACAGAAAACTTACCAAACAGATTCTGATTGTGTTAATATTTTAGCACAACGATCCATGGGTAATTTGTGATGTGTACGAGTCAACCCCGACTCAATCTGAGGTGCAGTGTGGGATAAATGATTCAAAGTGTCTCTATTTTATTTTAAAAGCACTTCTTTTTAAGTGAAAAAAACAACCGACATACGGAAAATCGACCAAACGATTTCAAAATATCTTGATACTTTAGGAAAATGATTGATGGGTCATTTGTGACGTGTACGAGTTAACCTCGCCTCAATATGAGGAACAGTGTGATCGGTATCACTCCAGTTTTATGTATTTTTTTTAAAATGGACATCATTTTAGGTAAAAATATATGGTATATGAAAAACTAATCAAATTATGAATTGAATTCCAGATTCCACTTATAATTGTCATCTAAATTTTAAATTTAATTCTAAATGAATTATGTATGTTTATAATTATGTTATGAATTCTTATTTAATTATAGATGTGTATAGTTCCAGGATGCATTATATGTTAAATGTGTATGAATTTGTTCTCTATATGTATGTGTTAGTTGGTTATTGCAACTACAATAATTTTATATGTATGTGTTAGTTTATTATAGGTACAATAATTGGATTTAAAATGAGAGGGAATGCACAAAATGAGACCTGTTGTGCAAATTGCACAAAATGAGAGTTGTTGTGCAAATTGCAGGCTACTGTTCATTTTGCACAGCATAGGCTATGCCAATGGTTTCAAACTATTGGCATAGCCTCTCTGATTTTTTTTACCAATGGTTCATAGAACTGTTGGTAAAAATTCTTTCCCAACGGTTTAGAAACCATTGGGAAAGAAGATAGTTCTTGGTTTTCCCAACAGATCCAAACCATTGGAAAAAACTATCCCAACGGTTTGGCACAACCATTGGGATAGGTTAATTTTTCCCCAACCTATCCCAACAGTTCACTGTAAACTATTGGGAAAAGCATTCCAAACGGATTACTTCCCTATAGTTTGCAGAATCGTTTGTATAACATCTACCAATAGTTCTGCAGCCTTTCCCAACAGTTCAGAACCGTTGGGAAAACATGTATTTCCAATAGTGATGGTAGGTGGTGTCAAATGGAAGTGATAACATATAATAAATGTATTTGAGAAACATAAGTATTAAAACATTTTTGTGCAGTTTTAAGGAAAATACTATAGAACATTTAAAATAAAAAAGAGGAAATATTTTATAAAAAACCAGAATTGAACCAAGAAGGTTTCAAAAATTAAAATAATGATTTAATAAATAATATAGTGTCTTAAATATTAGGATATAGTGCACTTGAAATTGGTTAAAAATTCAAGAAGTTCCCTTAAAATAGGTTTTGTTTATCAGAAAGTTCTAATGAGGGAATTTTTTAAAAAAATATGTATATCCCCAAAAGGGAGTGATGAAAGTGTCTTCATAAATGAATTTTGTAAAGATATAAATCATTTATAATATGTTCATAAATAGATATAATAAATCCATTTTTACATAAATAATGATAAGGCAACCTGAAAGAACAGACGAGTTTTAGGTATAATTCATTACGATTTATTGACATGGTATCAGGTGTAACTAAGAGGGATAAATGATAGAAAAAAATGGGATTATCATCACTTATGAATCAAGAGGGAAGTATGGGGGAGGTGTGTAAACATACCACATCATTTGGGATTACACATAAAATGACATAGCATAGAGGACATTCTTGATTTAAGAGTGAAATGGAGAGGATCCCTAACCTTAAATCTGTTAATGTTCTCAACTTGTTATTAAAGACCTAAATAAAAATAATTTGGTTTATTAATTAATAATTCCAGAACCAATTATATATTTAATTGGTTTATTATAATCATTTTATGTTCATTTATTACCATTTTTATTGGTCATGAGGTTTAGTTTCAATGTTCGGGATCATTTGTTTACTTAGTTTTAACAACCGGTTCGCTTATATTCATGTCTGGATAAACATTTAAGATAAAAGTGGTTATCCAAAATTTACGTTATATGATATTAGTGAACATCTAAGAGATTAAATGTTTTTAAATTTAATTTGGTTACTTAGAGTGAAGTCTAATTATTATATAAAACAATAGTGAAAACCATTTTTGTTAATTGGTGAGTTTTGATTACAAAGAAAATGTTTTGCTTTATAACAAAATTCCATTTGTACAAAAGTATTATATAAACAAAAAAGGAAATATTACATATATAATAATCTGGTTCAACCATTACAAAAATGGTTTCAAGGTCAGAATTAAAGATGGTAATAGAAATTGATAAACTCTTGTCCTCGAATGTGCTAAATTAGCGCATCTAAAACGATGCTTTCATTTATTTTAAATAAAAAGGTGTTGAATTAAGAGAATATAATAAAATATCCCATTAGAATAAAAAAATTCTACTACATATATTTTATTGGAGTTATCATACTGTTTGGGTGAAGGGAGGTGAGGAAAGACACAAAATAAATGAACTTAAAAGAATTGAAGGAATTGGAAAGAGGCATTTACCTCTTGAGACTTATTCCTTTGAGAACCTCTTATGGGAAGATGTTTTTGTATTTTAAAGATCCTAGGGGATTTTGGACATGGAGGATATGCTTGGGAAGAGATTTGGGGAGAATATTTGAAAGGCAGAAGGCTTGAGACTTGTGAAGAGAAGGGGGAGTTAGGGCGGGCTTTTATAGTGGAGGAGGGGAGGGTTTTCATAATTTTCTAATCATTAGTTTATTATTTCATCACAAGACAAAAAAGTGTAATTATTACATGACCAAGAATAGTAATAAATGCATGTTACTCTGAACCAATTGGGCTTACATCAGTAGATCATCATCAATGACTCAATAAATTCATTATTTAGCATTTATCATAAATTATCATATTTTTATATTCCTCAAAAATTCAAGTATTTCAGAAAAATCTAAAAAATCACTCTAACCATTTTTCAATGTGTAGAATCCAAAAATTAACTCCATTTTTGAAATATAATTTTCTACATATGATTATTTTAATATTTAATTTTAATCGTAATTTTTTACCAAAAACCATTTTTAAAACGTTCATTTACTTATTCTAAAATATAGGTATATCATACATTCAACTTGAATATTTTTTATATATTATCATAGGTAATGTTACTATTCATTAGGGTATATCACTATTCATAAGGGAATGTTACTATTCATAAGTGTAGGTTACTATTCACTAAATATTATTTTTTTTCTTATCAGACACCAAATAACTTACTGATTGCAACTGTGTATGCCAGATTTTCAAAATTCCAAACACAGAAGTGACAAACTTATGTTTAAATATCACTTAGAACATAGTAGCTCATTATGTTGTGTTTTCAAGTGATTTTAAGAAATATTTATAATAATGAAATTTCATTTGAAAAACATTGGGTCATTACATTATTCCCCCATAAAGAAATTTCACCCTAAAAATTTCATTTTATATTCTAGGCCAGAAATAGGTTAGGGTGATTTTCCTTTATTGCTTCCACCAGTTCCCATGTTGCCTCTTCATACTTATGGTTTCTCCATAGTACTGTGACCATATGAGTTGTCTTGTTGTGTAGAACTTGGTCTCTACAATCCATGATCTTCACTTACTGCTCCTCATAGGATAGATCATCTTCCAACTATACCACCTCTAAAGAGAGTACATGTGAAGGGTCCGATAGGTAATTCCATAAAAGGGATACATGAAAGACATCATGTACTTTTGACATGGTTTGTGGAATCTCCAATCGATAGGCCACAACTTCGACTCGATCAAGGATCTAAAAGGGGACGATATACCTCAAACTTAACATCCCTTTTTTCCAAAACTCATGACCTTCTTCCATAGATATATGCATAGAAATACCATGTCTCAATCATTAAATTCAAGGTCTAATCGACAATTGTCTTAATAACTTTTCTATCGAATTTTGGCTTCCTTGATATGCTGCTGAATGGGTTTCTCCTTCTCCACCATTTCTTCAAGAATTTAAAGTCCTAGAAGCTTACGCTCACTGACTTCATCCCATCACACATGTGTTCTTCACCTTTTCCCATAAATGGATTCATATGGTGCCATTCAGATTCTCGAGTGGAAAATTTTATTGTAGGAGAATTCAACCAGTGGAAGATGTTAGTCACATCCTCTTTTGAATTCCATAGAACACACTCTCAACATGTCATCTAGTGTATGGATAGTTCACTCATATTGGTCATCAGTTTGAGGATGATAGGTTGTACTGATGTTTATTTCAGTGCTTAAAGGATGTTAGTGACTTTTCCAGATCATTGAGGTGAATCTTGGATGATGATCAGATACAATAGATAGTGGTATTCCATCCATCCTTACCACTTCTTTGATTTAAATCCATGCAAGTGGAGCCAATGAGATTTCCTCTCAAATCATGATAAAGTGAGCTGTCTTCGTAAGATGATCCATAATGACCAATATAATAATTTTTCTTATGGATGTAACACCCCGAGCTTCCACGATACGCCTCTCTTTCAATATTGCAATAGCTTTCATTGTACGCAAGTTTGAGTTCTAACACACCACAACTAATCAAAGTAGCCGTTATGAATAGTAATAACCACTTTTTAAAATTATAGAAATTTTATATTTCAAAATGGACTTCATTTTTTTATTCGTAATATCGAAATTATCCTAAGTTGAATTTTTGGTAACTTTCTGAGAACTTCCAATTTTTTATGAATAGTGAAAAATACTTAAAAAAACTTTTTTAATCAAAATAATTTATTGTGATAAATTTTACTATTTAGTGGTTTTAAAGTATAATTAGAATATATTTTTACCATTTTATCCAATGGTGGTCATTAGAATTAATTTAACATTGAAATTGGGCATGAACAATTGTCAATCTTTTGATATAAATTGTTTCTTAAAAACACGCTATTTGTTGTGATAGCGGGAATTAATTATAAAATTAATTACTGAAACTTATATGTTTGGAATTTTGTAAAATAGACATCATTTTTGAAATTGGAATATCAAATATATCTTAGGGTGAAATTTTGGCATTATTCTGAAAAACTTCAATTTTTGATGAATAGTGAAACCACTAAGTGGTAGTTAAAAAAACTGATTTTTTGTTTAAATGAAACATTATCACTTCTGTGATTTCAATTTAAAAAAATCCGACATACATGGTTGTCATTAAGCAGTAAAATGTGGTTCAATGAGATTAAAATAATTTTTGGTGAATAGTAACTTTTAAGTTCTTAATCGCGATTAGAGGTAATTAGTGTAGTTTAAGGTAAAAATAATGTTTTAATAATATGAGATGAGTTTGACACATGTACTACCCTCATTGGATGTTCCATGGCCGACCAATAAAATCCATGGGTCAAATTGGGGACCCCATGGAGCCACTTTAGTTAGAAAATGACATAAATACCTTTTATTTAATGTTAAAGTAAAAAATGACACAAACATGAAATGTTTTACTAAAAATTTTTTTACATGGGGTTATACAAGTCATATTTTTGACTATAAATAGTCATTGGAAAGATAAAAATATTTTCTACATCATAGTATTTTTTTTATAATTTTTAGACATTAAATAAATTAAATTATTTATGACACCATGATGATGCAGCGATTACCTCATTAATTAACGATTTAAATAAAATGAAAAGATAATGTAAAATACAAGGCTTAAACTTGTCAAAAACCTATTGGATGAGTAGATTTTTAACCCTTATCACCTTAGCCTCGAATTATATAAGTGTGGGACCTCTAAAATCCGATACTCATTTTATAATAAAGTGACTTTTCTTTACTTTCCAAGAGTGCCCCTCCTCTCCACTTATAAAAGGCCCCCACCTCTACCACCTCATTCACACTTTCAAACCATTTGGCTCGGCCAACCTCTGCCCAAATACTCTCCCAACTTCCCCCTATTACTCCTAGAAGCCTCACTTTGGGCAGAACTTTTCCCAAGGAAGCCTTTGGCTCAAATCAAAAAGAGTTACCCGATTTTAAGGTAATGTCTTCTCTAATGTTGTTTTATTTTATTTTTCTTCTCCAACCCCCTAAACACTTTTTATTCATTTCTTTTGTAACAAAACCAGTATCATCAATATACTAGGATGTTGTTATAATAAGGATTCGAGATACACTTACACACACCTACATCTAATGGTTAAAGAACATACTGTTTCTGTGGGTGGCAAAATACTGCCTCACGAAACGATGATTGTTCAATATTCTTTTAACAGCTCTAATGGTGGACATTTTGATGACACTATTTTCATATATGACATATTTATTATGTTTATGTTTTCATTATTCTTTTGTATTTCTCATTTATTTCATACCTTTATGATTTCCATTATGTGTAAACAAGATAATTTCATTTTAGGAAGTGCGGACTACCGCCCCCTCAAAGTGATTTGAATCGTTAATACCATATGTGGGATGTATAAAGGATGGATTAAATGGTATTATATGCTATATTATTCTGGAATTATATTATAAATTTATATCATTATGATTTCATTCCATTAAATACGAAATAGAAATGAAAGTAGCGTTCATGCGTACGTACGGCTTATCGTCTCCATGAACGGTGCATTTCATTTCTTACCTCTAAATGTTACGTAGTATTATGAATGAATGTATATACTGGATATATATGATATATATGATATCTACATCATGAATATAATTCTGGATATAATGGATATTTCACCACATGAACAACTTGTAATTATAAGAAGTTTATTGTTGACTCAAGTCCCAAAGATCGACAAAACGACCGTTATTAACTTAAATAATTACATAATGTTCATAACATTGTAATAAGTGATATAAAAAGGATAATGAAATTGAAAATGGTTCTTAATAAGGTATATATTAACTCTAGTTTATTATTCATGAGGTTAAAGAACGGTTGAGTCAAGTCAGACACGAGGTAAGGGAACTTCTTAACCCAATTTCCATTCTTTGGGTTAATCTCCTATTTTAAAATTATGTCATGATATTATTATGTCCTATATTGTATTTGTACTTTATTTATGTGTACTTATAGTTAATACACATAATAGATATATTTTATTTTAAAAATGATCTTTTAAGTACTTCGTCTCAATCTCCTTTCATTGAGGCATATTTGGTTTTATACACAACTTTCTTTTATACGGTGTATAAACCCCTTTGACTTTTACGTTAATTCAAAAGGAATATTTTTATATGAAGCGTTTTACTAAACGACAAAAAGGAATGTTTTTCTTGTCGTACGTATGTGGCGAAAACGACTTCTCTGCCGCCTTAACCATTATTTGAGTTTCGACTTCCTCTACAAGCCATACCTTTTTTTTAAAAGAGAAATAAATACCATGTTTTAATTTTCTTTTATTTTGGTATTAAAAATGGTTTTGAAAGTGTTTTTATTATATCAATGTGGTGTATTGATATCTTGTGATTGGAATGTGGAAATGTTATGTTTCCTTTATGCATGTTTTATGTGATACGATTATGTTATGGTTTATGATATGTTTAAACCTGTTCATATGAGGAATGCATTGGACTTATTAAGTGATAGGTGGAGCCCGCTATAGCTCCTCGATGAATCGACAGGTCTCATGAGACAAACTAGTGTCTTGGCACGAGGCCTTGACAAAATCTTATTTGTGGTCTTGGCACGAGGCCTTGACTACGTGGTTATGATAGTCTGGCATTATGCATTCCATCATTATGAAAGTGGTTATTGATATTGCATGTGATTATTCGAACAGTAGAATATCCATGTGAAGAAGTAAATGACATTATCTCATTTTACTTTTTCCATATTATGTTTATGTTCAAGTTTAAAAGGCTTTTGTTTTAGTCATACATTGCCTTAAATGTTTATGTTTATTTATGAAAGCTTCCGCAATATTGTTATCCTTACTGAGCATCTGAGCTCACCCCTTTCAATGTTTTAATATTTTCCAGGATGTGAAGAAGTATTTTATGAATGACCTGCAGGGATAGTCAAAAGAGGATATGAGTGTGGACTATGAAGACTTTGTTATTAGTTTTTCACTTTATGATGTAATGTAAGACTTATGAATGTATCTAATGTTTCCAAGGCTACTAAACTAATTGGTCTTTCGAGACTTGATTTTTTGTGATCATGCCAATGTTACGAAGTAATGCACCGACTCTGGGTAGCTGAGGTCGGGGCTTTATAATGGATGTCCTTGGATTTCCAATTATGAAGTCCATGGTAATGTTCTCCCACTTCCATAATGGTATGGGTAGTGGTTGTATCATACCCTTATACTTGTAACTCTTATACTTCACTTGCTGAAATAATAGGCACGTTGATGTATATTCAGCAATATCCCTTTTCATATTGTCCCACCAAATTTTTTATCAGAGATCTCGATATATCATTGTGAACTCTAGGTGGAGAGAGAAGGTCGAGCTATCTGCATCATTCAATAGATCTTTCTTTATCTATGTATTGGATGGTACACATAACTGTGTCCCAAATCTTATAACTCCTTCCTCACAAATTATTAAATAAGAGGATTTCCCATTTCTGATAGCTTCCACCATTTTCTAAATTTCCACATCTTTTCTGTAAGCATCCTATATTTTTCCAAGAGGGATTGTTGAGAAATAATTTGATAAAGGATTGATGATTTACCTCCCTTAACGATTCCCATGTCCATCCTTTGTAAATCTAAGAATATTGTATCCTTTTCAATTCTCATCATTAATAATGATGGTGGATCCTATCTACTTAGAGCATCTGCCACCTTGTTTTCCCTACCGAGATGTCAGTGGATTGAGAATTCATAATCCTTGATGAGCTCTATCCATATTCAATGGCACATATTAGGATTTTTTTGTGTAAATATATATTTGAGACTCTTGTGGTAATTATATATCTCACAATTCTCCCCATATGGATAATACCACCGGATTTTCAACGCAAAAATCAGAGTGGCCAAAATCATATCATGCGTGGGATAGTTTTTCACATGTATTTTCAGAGACCTTGAGGAATAGGATATCACCTTTTCATTTTTCAACAACACACAACCTAATACCTTATTAGAGGAATCGCTATACACCATAAAGTGATCTACAATTATAGAGAGTGTGAGTATTGGCGTAGTGATAAGCCTCTTTTTCAACTACATGAAATAATCTTCACATTCTTGTGTCTAGAAAAACTTTACTCCCTTCTGTGTCAGCTTGGTCATTGGGTTTGACAATCGTGAAAAGTTATTCACAAATCGTTGATAATACCTAGCTAGACCCCAAAAGCTTTGGATCTCCGTTACATAAGTAGGTCTTGGCAACTCTTTAATTTCCTCCATCTTGGAAGGGTCTACAAATATCACTTTACTGGTGATAACATGCCCTAAGAATGATACTTCTTCCATCTAGAACTCACATTTACGATACTTTTCATATAACTTATCTCTTATAAAATTCTTTAACATATTATTCAAATTATCCTCATGTTCCTCTATTCTCTTAGTGTATATCATAATACCATCAATAAAGATTACCAAAAATTTGTCAAGGTAATCTATAAAGACTCTATTCATTAAATCCATGAAAATTGTTAGAGCATTAGCGAGTGCAAAGGTCATAACTATAAACTCATATTGTCCACACCTCATTCAAAAGGAAATATTGGGAATATATTCCTTCCTCACCATTAATTGGTGACATCCCAACCAAAGGTCAACCTTAGAGAAATAACTAGCCCGACTAAGTTGATCGAACAAGTCATCTATCCATGGTAGGTGATACTTGTTATTTATCATGATTTTATTGAGCTCACGATAATCAATGCAGAGGGACATTGATCCATCCTTATTCTTGATGAAGAGGACTGGCACACCCCACAGTGAAGAACTCAGGCATATAAAAATCTTCTCCATATTCTCCTATAACTACTTCTTCAGATCTTCTGGATGTAATGCCCCGACCCCAGTTACCCAGAGTCGGTGCATTATTACATACCATTGGCATGATCACAAGAAAGATCAAATCTCGAAAGACCGATTCATTTAGTAGCCTTGGTAACACTAGATATATTAATAAAGTTTACATTACATCATAAAATGAAAACTATAACAATATAGTCTCCATATTCTTCACTCTTATCCCCTCATATTATCCCTGCAGGTAAGTCATAAATTACTTCTTCACATCCTGGGAAAAATAAAACATAGAAAATGGGTGAACTCAAATGCCCAGTAAGGATAACAATATAGAGGAAACTTCCATAAATAAGAATAAACATTTAAGGTAATCTATAACTAAAAAAAAATCCTTTTAAACTTGAACTTAAACATAGTATGGCAAAAATAAAATGAAATAATGCCATTTACTTATTCACATGCATATTCTACTAATCAAATAATCACATGCAGTATCAATAACCACTTTCATAATGATGGAATGCATAATGCCAGACCATCATAACCACATAGCAAAGGCCTCGTTCCAAGACTACAAATAAGATTTTGCCAAGGCCTTGTGACAAGACACTAGTTTGTCTCATGAGACCTACCGATGCATCGAGGAGCTATAGCGGGCTCCACCCGTCACATATTAAGTCCAATGCATTCCCATATGAAAAGGTTTAAACATAACATAAACATTCGTATTAAAACTAGCATGCGAAATGTAAATACTTCATCCATAAACCATGAATGGTATAAAAATAACACATCCACAGTCAAACATATCACAAAACCTTCAATACAATATAGAAGTTTTGTATCATAACAAATCAACTTCAAATAAGCGTAAAATCCATCAAAGGATGTTGACATAGATAAAATCAAAAATCTTTTTAGAGAAATATATATTTCTATTTTTAAATCATTTAAGAGTCATATATTTATAAAATAAAAAATTTTCTTTGAAAATTTTCTTATAAGATTTTAAGTGAAGCTTCGACAATCTTATAATGGAGGAAAATAGCCGCACCTGCCGTATAAGTTAAAAAAACATTCTTACCTTAATTATGTCGAAAAGGTTAAAAAGGAACTTGTTTGGAAAATGATAAAAAGATTCCTTTATAAACCACTTATAAAAGTCAACAAGGGTATAAATGACTTTATCCCATATTCTAGTAAATAGTAAAAATGTTTTTAAATACATTTTTAAGAAATATGGATGTGGATGATAAAGAAGTCCCAATAGATTATTATATATAAACAACCTCAGATAATGAAGAGATTGTGAAATAAACCATTACATTGTAATTTTCCTTGGTTGGGGGTAGGTTAAACTCCTTTATAATGGTGAAATAATTTTTATTAAATTATACAAGAATCATATACATTAATATGATATCATATATGATCTTTTAACATTGATTTGTTAATAATATCTTAGTATTATCGTTGTTTTAGGTGTTAACTTACTCATTTTATTTTATATGTTTTGTTACGTAAGCCATGTTTGTAATGGATAGGTTGTATCTTATTCATATCCAGAATGATATCAAGTCCTTATACATTATTTTTAAATCATAAAATGATAATTATACTTGAATGGATACAATGGAGAATGAATATCATCGCGTTCGTGGAGACGGTAGTCCGTACATACGCACGAGCGACAATATCATTCTTTTGATATTAAAATAATATATAATTGGATGGTATATCATATATACAGAATCATTATCATGTTATATTTATTATTTACATGAATTATAAATCATTATTATACCCATCCAAATAATAATATATTGAATAACAATTACACCACGACGTGGAGACGGTAAGCCGTACGTACGCATGTATGGTGACATCTCATTCAAAGGATGGATAGAATAATGAATATGGTTACACCATATTTATAATAATATTACAGTATATAGGAGATACTGGATTCATTATTTTATAATGGGAATAACAAATAAAGAAGAAGTTGAAGAAGAAATGAATTTGAAAAAGGGTGGTGAAAACATTACCTCTTCTTCGGGTTCTTCCTTTTGATTTGATCAAAAGGGCTCCATAGGTTGAATTTATGATTAAACTAAGGACTCTAGGATGAAGTGAGGGATTTTTAGAGAGTATTTAGGCAGGGTTTTTCTGAACTAAAATGCTTTGAAGGTGTGAATTAATGAGAAGGAGGAGTGCCCATTTATAAGAGGGGTGAGGGGCACCTTTGGAAAAGCTAGAAATATTATTTTATAATAAATTCATATTTAGTTTCTAATGTCTCCAAAGTTGATTATTTAAAATTTAATCTGGGGATAGGTCTAAGACCACTCAACCAATTGGATTTAGACAGGTTTGGGTTACTATATTAACCTTATCTTTAAGTAATAACTCTTAGTTAATTAGTTTGACACTTACCATGTCACTTTTTATTTTTATATTATATAGTTAATAAACATACTATATACATCCAAGAGACCCCCAAGTGGTCCATTAATGATAAACCTATCATTATATAAGTCTCTTGGTTGAACCTTATATTTTTAGGAATTTAAGATCAATTAATAATATAATATTTGTTTTAAAAACTCTTTTATGTCAATTTTAACACTATTCAACAGTTGATTTTTGTAAAAATCATAACAGAATGATTACTTTGAAAAAAGTTAATTAAATAAATCCTAACATGTCATATTATCCTATAAAATTAGTTTAATTCATAAAAAGTCTCAAATTATATTTATTTGGGTGTTTATAATATTAATTATTTTAATTTTTCACTATTATGGTAATTACTGCATCATCATTGTGTCATAAATAAATTAAATTATTTAATGTATAAAAATTATAAATAAAATATCATTATGCAGTAAATATTCTTAGATTTATAATTAATATTTATAGTAAAAGTCCAACATATATAACCCTATGTAAAATTTTTGTTCCTAAAAGATATATGCTTATGTCATTTTTGTATTTATTTTAACTTAATTAAAATAAAGTGTCCCTATCACCTACAAGTGGTTCCATGGGGCCCCAAAATCAACCCAAAGATGACCATGGTCGGAAATGTATCCACCAATAAGGTTAGGACACGTTTTAGTTTTATTTAGTATTATTATAATATTATTTTTTAACCCTTATTTACCGGATTTACCCTTAACCATGGTAAATAAAATATTTACTGAAGTAATTATTCAAAATGTCTAAAAATAAAAGTTACCTATTTAAAAAATATGAACATCATGATTCCAAATATGGAATCAATTTTTCCAAATTCAAAACATAGAAGTGGAAGAAATGAAATTAAAATTAATTCCCGTTGTTAAAACAAAAAGCCTGTTTTTAAGAGATAATAACTATCAAAAGATTGACACTTGTTTATGTCTGGTTTAATTGTAAAATTATATACAATGACCAAAATTGTATTAAATGGTAAAAATATATTCTAAATATACTTTAAAACCACTCAAATTCATAATTTATCAATATAAATTATTTCGATTAAAAAGTTGTTTTTAATTAAAATTTATTAATTTTCACTATTCATCAAAATATAAATGTTACCCGAAAGGTTCCAAAATTTCACCCTAGGCTAAATTCTATATTACAAATCCAAAAATGAAGTCCATTTTAAGAGATAAAATTTATAAAATTTTAAAAAGTAGGTATAACTATTCATAACGACTAGTTTGATTGGTTGTGGTGTGTGTTAGAACTCGAAGTTGCGTACAACACACGCTACTGTATTATTCAAAGGAAAGCATACCATGGAAGCTTGGGATGTTTCATTGTAAATTTTTGATGTCTCCATTTAGTCAAATTGAATATATAAAAGTTTAAAATATTGGATTTAAAAAGGGTTCACTATTAAAAGTTGGTAAACGTGCAATACTGAAAATGAATTTGTTCTTACATTATTTCTAAGAAACTCATAATATGGATTCTAAAATTATAAATATTATATAAAGTTTAAAATTTAGTTAATACTATTCATAACATCTTTTGAATGGCTTTTTTGGTAAGTCATGATGCGCTTGAACTCGGTGTTGTGTGTAGTGCAAGTTATTGAATTATTTTGAAGAAATAACACATTATGAAATCTTGGGGTGTTACATTCTCCCCTCCTTCAATAAATTGCATCCTCACAATTTGAAATTGTTATTAGAAAATAAAAGGTTGAATATAGAAAATATCTTTGTGGGAAAACCCACATCGGAAATTGGGTTAATAAAATTTAGTCTTAATAAGAGGAAAAGAGAAATGAAAGGGTCACCACCAAATTATGATCTATATTCGGAGAACATTGGTGGCAATTAGAGACATATAATTGGAGGAAAAACGTAAATATTTATAGGTAGTGATTGAGGTCATCAATCACAAACAAGTGTAAAATTGAGGGCCTTAAATTCATCAATCTATGACGATTTAAAATACCATCGGTCTAGCAAAACATATGGTATTATGATAACACATTTTTTTGTTTTAAGATCCCTTCACTAAATTATAAGAATTAATTTATTCATTGAATAAGAGAAGAATAAAAAATATATACTTGACAAGTAGAGTCTCATACTTTAACTAAGTTCTACCACAAACTCATCTTTCACTCTAAATGATAATAGAACTTAAAAATAATATTCTATTTATCCTATTCGTATAGGGTTAAAAAATGAATTTATAATTCATCTATCAGAACCATTAAAAAAATGACATTATTCAGTCCAGGACATCATGTGGGTCAGTGGTAGGTGATACACCCTTGTCGCCCTTCGGTTTTGGGTTCAAGTCTCGCGGCCTTGCTGGACGCGACGGGTTGCCACCCGACCTCTGGGTTGTCCTTTTATTGCAATCCAAAATAATCCAAACTAGAACTATCCAAAATACTTTAGTCCAAAATTTATAAGGAAGGTAAACACAATGCAGATCCTTTTTGCCGTGTAATAACATGTGAACACCTTCATCATGTATTCTTTTAAAACACTGCAACATCCTGAATTACCTTAAAACCTTATTGATTACATTCATGATCCCTTATTCCTTAAAGAATAATAGATATACTCCTTCAATCCAAAAATGTTTTAAACCCCAACAATGATGGAATATACAAATCATTAATCAGTTTCAAGGTAGTCAATAATATCCAATATAATTTATCCAAATCAATCATGTATTATTATAAAATCACAACCTCGGTATCAGAACCATATTATGGTTTATCTTTCTCTCAACCATATATTTTCCAAAAATTTAACCTGCTATTGAGTCACTTTTCTTTGTTCCACACAATCTCAAGTCCTTAATGAAACATTACTGCAGTACAATCCCTATATACTCCATAATTATTATAAGAAGTACATTGTTGAAACAACACTCAAATGACATAATCAACATAAAAACTCTAATCATTCCTCTTCATCTATGGTAGTATCATAACTTGATTATTATCCAATAGAATCATTTGCAGCCTAGTCTGACGACTGGGACATAGGTTTGCGTAGTGTCCAAACTCTTTGCAAATGAAACATTGTACATTCGAAACCATTTTATTACCCTTTCAGTCACGTAATTTGTGCCCTTTTCCTCCACACTTATAACAAATTCCCATTCCTTTCAGGAAATTTCCAGGGTGTTTCTTCCCACAATTATCACATATGGGAAAATTCTTCTTTTTCCCTCTTCCCTTTATCCATATTTCTCTCTTCCATCCTTTTCTTCTCTTGTTTCCATTCAAATTCATAGGACTCAGTAAAATATTTACTTATCTTATCAACACATGATATTATTTCTTCATATGATGATAATACATGGGAGACTATTTCTCTTGTAAATATTGGCTTAAGACCATGAAAGATATGATCCTTCTTTCTCTTTAGATCATGTGCATTGTTGGAGTTCTCATTCCTTCTACTGGGTGCCATTTCAAAACAATGGAATACACTAGATTAGTTTATGAATAAAAATACCTAATCCCAAACTTGTAAAACACATAACATAAATTAAATAGTTTATGGATATAATCCATAATTATAAAAATGTCTTCTTTGAGGAAGTATATACTCATAAACCCTTAATAATGATTTGTAATGAAAATGAGAGTTATCCTAAGCATATCCCCCGATAGTGTCGTAACCAAGAGTGCAGCAAGGCCCGTTGTCGTGTACCAGTTCTCGTTCGAGTCTAGATCAAAGCGGTGTTTTCGGGTTTTACCCCTAGGTACATCTGTGCGAGAGCCTCCTCTACCTGCTCGTATCCAGACAGGGATGTATTGCTCGGAAAACTCACAAAATCTCTACAATACCAAAATTCTAGGAAGTTCTTCTATACTAATCCTCAAAGTACACCTTAAATCTATGTGCTCTAATCAGAGTTTATCTAAATCTAGCTTCCAAGGTTTGTACTAAACTTCATATGATACCAACTGTAATTCCCTGACCCCAGTTACCTAGATTCGGTGCATTATTACATAACATCAGCATGATCACAAGAAAGATAAAATCTCAAAAGACCGATTCGTTTAGTACCCTTGGTAACACTAGATATATTAATAAAGTTTACATTACATCATAAAATGAAAAATAAAAAAATATAGTCTCCATATTCCTCACTCTTATCCCCTTATATTATCCCTGCAGTTCATTCATAAATTACTTCTTCACATCCTGGGAAAAATAAAACATAGAAAAGGGGTGAGCTCAAATGCCCAGTAAGGATAACAATATAGCGGAAACTTTCATAAATAAGAATAAACATTTAAGGTAATGTATAAATAAAACAAAATCCTTTTAAACTTGAACTTCAACATAGTATGGAAAAAATAAAATGAAATAATTACATTTACTTATTCACATGGATATTCTACTAATCGGATAATCACATGCAATATCAATAACCACTTTCATAATGATGAAATGCATAATGCAAGACTATCATAACCACATAGCCAAGGCCTCATGCCAAGACTACAAATAAGATTTTGCCAATGCCTTGTGCCAAGACACTAGTTTGTCTCATGAGACCTACCGATGCATAGAGGATCTATAGCGGGCTCCACCCGTCACATATTAAGTCCAACGAATTCCCATATGAAAGGGTTTAAACATAACATAAACATTCGTATTAAAACTAGAATACGAAATGTAAACACTTCATCCATAAACCATGAATGGTATAAAAATAACACATCCATAGTCAAACATATCACAAAACCTTCAATACAATATAGAAGTTTTTTATCATAATAAATCAACTTCAAATAAGCGTAAAATCCATCAAAGGATGTTGACATAGATGAAATCAAAACTCTTTTTAGAGAAATATCTATTTTTATTTTGAAATCATTTAAGAGTCATATATTTATCAAATAAAACATTTTCTTTGAAAACATTCTTATAAGCTTTTAAGGGAATCTTCAACAATTTTATAATGGCGGAAAATAGCCTCACCTTCCATATAAGTTAAAAAAACATTCTTACCTTAATTTTGTCGAAAAGGTTAAAAAGGAACTTTTTTGGAAAATGATGGAAAGATTCCTTTATAAACCACTTATAAAAGTAAACAAGGGTATAAATGTCTTTATCCCATATTCTAGTAAATAGTAAAAATGTTTTTAAATACATTTTTAAGAAACATGGATGTGGATGACAATGAAGTCCCCGTAGATTATTATGTATAAACAACCTCGGATAATGAAGAGATTGCGAAATAAACTCTTACCTTGTACTTTTCCTTGGTTGGGGGTAGGTTAACCTCCTTTATAATGGTGAAATAATTTTTATTAAATTATACAAGAATCATACTCATTAATATGATATCATATATGATCTTTTAACATTGATTTGTTAATAATATCTTAGTATTATTGTTGTTTCGGGTGTTAACTTACTCATTTTCTTTTATATGTTTTGTTAAATAAGCCATGTTTGTAATGGATAGGTTGTATCTTATTCATATCCAGAATTATATCAAGTCCTTAAACATTATTTTTAAATCAAAAAATGATAATTATACTTGAATGGATACGATGGAGAATGAATCTCATCGTGTTCGTGGAGACGGTAGTCCGTACGTACGCACGAGCGACAATATCATTCTTTTGATATTAAAATAATATATAATTGGATGGTATATCATATATAAATAATCATTATCATGTTATATTTATTATTTACATGAATTATAAATCATTATTATACCCATCCAAATAATAATATATTGAATAACAATTACACCACGACGTGGAGACGGTAAGCCATACGTACGTACGTATGGTGACATGTCATTCAAAGGATGGATAGAATACTGAATATGGTTGTACCATATTTATAATAATATTATAGTATATAGGAGATACTGTATTAATTATTTTATAATGGGAATAACAAAGAAAGAAGAAGTTGAAGAAGAAATGAATTCGAAAAAGGGTGGTGAAATCATTATCTCTTCTTCGGGTTCTTCCTTTTGATTTGATCGAAAGGGCTCCTTAGGTTGGATTTATGATCAAAATAAGGCCTCTAGGATTAAGTTAGGGAATTTGAGAGAGTATTTGGGAAGGTTTTGGCCGAACCAAAAGGCTATGAATGTGTGAATTAATGAGAATGAGGAGTGCCCTTTTATAAGAGGGGTGAGGGGCACCTTTGGAAAAGCTAGAAATATTATTTTATAATAAATTCATATTCAGTTTATAATGGCTCCAAAGTGGATTATTTAAAGGTTAAGTTGGGGATAGGTCGAAAACCACTCAACCAATAGAATTTAGACAGGTTTGGGTTACTATATTAACCTTATCTTTAAGTATTAACTCTTAGTTAATTAGTTTGACACTTACCATGTCACTTTGTATTTTTATATTATATAGTTAATAAACTTACTATATACATCCAAGAGACCCCCAAGTGGTCCATTAATGATACAAATATCATTATATAATTCCCTTTTCCGAACATTAGATTTTTAGTAATTTAATATAAATTAATAATATAAGATTTGTTTTAAAAACTCTTTTATGTCAATTTTGACACTATTCAATAGTTGATTTTTGTAAAAATCATAACAGAATGATTACTTCGAAAAAAGTTAATTAAATAAATCCTAACATGTCATATTATCCTAGAAAATTAGTGTAATTCATAAAAAGTCTCAAATTATATTTATTTGGGTGTTTATAATATTAATTAGTTTAATTTTTCACTATTATGGTAATTACTGCATCATCATTGTGTCATAAATAAATTAAATTATTTAATGTTTAAAAATTATAAATAAAATATAATTATGTATTAAATAACTTTATCTTTCTAATTAATATTTATAGTCGAAAATACAACATATATTACCCTATGTAAAAATTGTTTTTTCTAAAAGATATAGGCTTATGTCATTTTTGTATTTATTTTAACTTTATTAAAATAAAGTGTCCCTATCACCTACAAGTTGCTCCATGGGGTCCCAAAATCGACCCAAAGATTCCCATGGTCGGAAATGTATCCACCAATAATTTTAGAACACGTTTTAGGGTAATTTAGTATTATTATAATATTATTTTTTAACCCTTATTTACTAGATTTACCCTTAACCATGGTAAATAAAATATTTACCGAAGTAATTATTCAAAATGTCTAAAAATAAAAGTTACCTATTTACACAATATGAACATCTTGATTCCAAATATGTAATCCATTTTTACAAATTCAAAACACATAAGTGGCATAAATTAATTTAAAATTAATTCTCATTGTTAAAACAAAAAGCGTGTTTTTAAGAGATAATAACTATCAAAAGATTGAAACTTGTTTATGTCTGGTTTAATTGTAAAATTATGTAAAATGACCAAAATTTTATTAAATGGTAAAAATATATTCTACATATACTTTAAAACCACTCAAATTCATAATTTATCAATATAAATTATTTCGATTAAAAAAGTTGTTTTTAATTAAAATTTAGTAATTTTCACTATTCATCAAAATATAAATGTTATCCGAAAAGTTCCAAAATTTCACCCTAGGATAAATTTGATATTCCTAATCCAAAAATGAAGTTCATTTTGAGAGATAAAATTTATAAAATTTCAAAAAGTAGGTATTACTATTCTTAATGGCCAGTTTGATTGGTTGTGGTGTGTGTTAGAACTCGAAGTTGCGTACAACACACGCTACTGTATTATTCAAAGGAAATCATACCATGGAAGATTGGGATGTTTCATTATAAATTTTTGATGTCCCCATTTAGTCAAATTGAATATATAAAAGTTTAAAATATTGGATTTAAAAAGGGTTCACTATTAAAAGTTGGTAAAAGTGCAATACTGAAAATGAATTTGTTCTTACATTATGTATAAGAAACTCATAATATGGATTATAAAATTTTAAGGATTATATAAAGTTTAAAATTTAGTTAATACTATTCATAACCTATTTTTAACGGCTTGTTTGGTAAGTCATGGTGCGCTTGAACTCAGTGTTGCGTGTAGTGCAAGTTATTGAATTATTTTGAAGAAATAACACACTATGAAATTTTGGGGTGTTACACCAGATCTATAGTGGGAATTCTGTCAGGTTTGTTTGAGATAGGAATAGATTCATGGATAAGTTCAATTGAGAACTCAACCTCTCGGTTAGGGGGAAGACCAAGAAACTATTTAAGAAATACATCAGTGTAATCCCTCACAATGGGCATGTATTCAAGCATGATTCTCTCCTTTGTTTCAATCAGTTGAGCTAGATATGCCTACTCACAAGGTAAAAATATCCACACTTGAGATGAAAATTCTAAAGGAGATTCATCTTCCTCATTATACTTGTAAGAATCAGAGGATGCTATGGGATTTTCAGAGTGATATCCCTTTCCAGACAGTTGATGTTGGATTTATATAAAGATAGCCAATCCATTCCCAGGATAACATCAAACTCCATTAAAGGAAGTATGATGCAATTTGATTGGAGGTTCAATCCACAAAAATTAACTAGAGAGTAGTTATAAACCAGGGATGCAATGATTTCCCCATTCCCTATTCTCACAGAAATCTTTTCCTCCAAATTTTGAGGTGGTGTTTGAATAGTTCTACTAAACTCTCATGATATGAAAGAATGCGTAGAACTAGAATCAAATAGTACGTTCACTATTATTGAATGAATATCTAGAGTACCGATCACCACATCATTGTATGGATCCACATCAGCAGTAGTGATATCATAAGACCTTCCTTTTTTCCTTGGAGGATGGTGATGATTGCCTCCAACAACCCTTGACTTAGGGAAATTGCTTGGATAATGGACATGCTCCTTGCATTTGTAACACTACACTACAGGCTGAGTGTTGATATGAACCTTCCATTCTTCTTTAACACTAGAGGTATTTTTCATATCCCTTCGGTAGTTCATGTCCATATAAACAAAAATTCCACATTTGAATTAATTCTTGGTTCACTTCAGATAGTTCCCAGGATGCTTCTTCCCACAATTTTTATAAGGGGAAAAGTTAGGATTCTTTCCATCATGGGATTGGTTTGATGAACCACCCATGTTATTCACCATTTTTAGATTCTTGTCACTGGGCCCACGAGACCACTGAGAGTTCTAATTTCTATTTCATCATTGAGGGAACAATATACAATATCCTAATAACTGTCAAAGTCTCAAATCGACAAAGATTTTTGTAGACTCGACTTTTGTTTTCTAAAGAAGAGATCCACCTTGATTTTGGTGTTCATGAAAAATCTGCAAGCATACATTGCAAGCCTTGTAATGTTTTTTTATACGCCCCGATGGAATCATCTTCCTACTTCTTGAGTCCGAGGAACTCTTTTTATATATTGAGATAGAGGGTTCGAGGAAAATATTTGTTGAAAAACATCCTATTGAATTCCTCCAAATCAATGGAATCAATTTTCTCTTGGGAAATTGTATTCTTGATCAGTGTCCAACACTGATCAGCTTCCCCATCAAAATGATTAACAACCAGTACAACCTTCTCATCTTCTGAGAACTAGAGGATGGAGAATAACTTTTCAATGGAGTTAATCCATTGTTCCCAGAGGAGGGGATCAGAATATCTGCTAAACATGGGAGGCCTTTTTTGCATGAAGGATTTTACATAAACTTTCTCTTTCCGTGGAGGAAGAGGATGTTCCACATGATTCAAGTTATTATTCATAACTCGAGCTAGCTGATAATGTACTCTCAAGAAGTTTTGAGAACTCGTTCCCATAATATCTGGCATATCATTAGGTCAATATTCACATTTCCTAACACATTGATTGTTAGAGTGAGTACTTCTATTTCCTGCCATTAACTAAGAAAAAGAACGTATAATTAAAAGTCTTGAATGCTTAGCTATTGAGAATAAAATAGAAACCCTTTAACATAAAATGATAAACTTATAAATAATTATATCTAATATTCTAATTCCTTTGGTTTAAATCTAGGTTATCCTCAATCTATTTCTTAACTTATATTCTTATGGGTTTTTTTGTCCCTTAATAATGGTTTATACTAAGCTCATGAATATACCAAAGCATATCCCCCAGGAGTGTTATAAACAAGAGTGCAACAAGGCCTGTTGTTGTTTAGTTGGAAACCCCGAGTCAAGCCTGAAACTCCTTGTTGGACTATTTAATCTTAGGTACATCTGTGATAGATCCACCTATTCCTACTTGTATCTAGACAGGGATGTATTTAAATGATAAACCGCTTACTCAATAATCACAAAAACTTTGTAATGTTTTCTTATATATATTCTCATCATTAATGTCCTCACTAAGGTCCTCTATTCCTAATCTCCAAAAATAACTTGGCGCGGTGTGGCTGGCACCACTCAATGTGTCTATCTTTTGTTTCAAAAGGACATCATTTTAAGTGAAAAACATCAACTGGCATATGGAAAACTAATCAAAGGCATTCATATTGTGTCGATACTTTAACACAATGATTCATGGGTCATATGTGATGTGTACGAGTCAACCTCGCCTCAATACGAGGTACGGTGTGGCCGACACCACTCTAACTGTGTCTCTTTTGTTTAAAATGGATAGGATTATAAGTGAAATGAACAACTGGCATACAGAAAACTGACCAAACGCATTCGGAATATATTGATAATTTATCACAATGATCCATGGGTCATATGTGACGTGTACGAGCCAACCTAGGCTCAATCTGAGTCACGGTGTGGCCGGGATCAATCTAAGTATCTCCCTTTTGTTTAAAATGGACAACATTTTTAGTACATACGGAAAACTGACCAAACACATTTCTTTCCATTGAAACATTAGGAGAACAATACATGGGTCATATGTGAAGTGTAAGAATGAACCCTGCCTCAATATGAGATGTGGTGTGGCCGGCACCACTCAAAGTGTCTGTGTTTTGTTTTAAAAGGACATCATTTTAAGTGAAAAACATCAACTGACATATGGAAAACTGACCAAATGCATTCGGATTGTGTTGATACATTAGGTAAATGATCCATGGGTTATTTGAGACATGTAAGAGTCAACCTCATCTAAATCCAAGATGCGGCGTGGCCAACACCACTCTAACTGTGTCTCTTTTGTTTAAAATGGACAAGATTATAAGTGAAAAGAACAACTGGCATACGGAAAACTGACCAAACACATTCAGAATCTGTTGATAATTTACCACAACATTACATGGGTCATATGTGACGTGTACGAGTCAACACTGCCTCAATCTAGGGCACGGTGTGGCCGGGATCACTCTAAGTGGCTCTCTTTTGTAAAAAATGGACAACATTTTAAGTACATATGGAAAACTGACCAAACGGATTTGGATTGTAATGATACTTTAGAACAATGATCCATGGGTCATATGTGACATGTAAAAATCAACCCCGCATCAATATGAGACGCGGTGTGGCCAGAACCACTCAAAGTGTCTATCTTTTGTTTCAAAAGGACATCATTTTAAGTGAAAAACATCAACTGGCATACGGAAAACTAACCAAACGCATTCGGATTTTTTCCATACTTTAGAACTACAATACATGGGTCATATATGACATGTACGAGTCAACCCCGCCTCAATACGAGGCGTGGTGTGGCTGACACAACTCTAACTGTGTCTCTTTTGTTTAAAATGGATAGGATTATAAGTGAAAAGAACAACCGGCATACGAAAAACCGACCAAACGCATTCAGAATCTATTGATAATTTATCAAAACCATCCATGGGTCATATTTGACGTGTACGAGCCAACCTGGGCTCAATACGTGTTTTGGTGTGGCCAGGATCAGTCTAAGTGTCTCTCTTTTGTTTAAAATGGACAACATTTTGAGTACATAAGGAAAACTGACCAAATGTATTTGGTTTCCATTGAAACTTTAGGATAATGATCCATGGGTCATATGTGACGTGTACGAATCAACCCCGCCTCAATTTGAGATGCGGTGTGGCCGACACCACTCAAAGTGTCCGTCTTTTGTTTCAAAAGGACATCATTTTAAGTGAAAAACTTCAACTGGAATACGGAAAACCAACCAAACGCATTCAGATTGTGTTGATACTTTAGGACAATGATACATGGGTCATTTGATAAGTGTATGAGTCAAACCCATTTAAATACGAGATGCAGTGTGGCCGACACCACTCTAACTGTGTCTCTTTTGTTTTAAAAGGACATAATTATAAGTGAAAAGAACAGCTGGCATACGGAAAACCAAACAAAGGCATTCATAATATATTAATAATTTATCACAATGATCCAAGGGTCATATGTAACGTATACAAGTCAACACCACCTCAATCCGAGGCACAATGTGGCCAGGATCACTCTAAGTGGATCTCTTTTGTTTAAAATGGACAACATTTTAAGTACATATGGAAAACTGACCAAACGGATTCTGATTGTGTTGATACTTTAGCACAACGATCCATGGGTCATATGTGATGTGTACGAATCAACACCACCTCAATCTAAGACACGGTGAGGCCGAAACCACTCAAAGTGTCTGTCATTTGTTTCAAAAGGACATCATTTTAAGTGAAAAACATCAACTGGCATACAAAAAACTGACCAAACACATTCGGATTGTGTCTATACATTAGCGAAACGATTCATGGGTCATATGTGACATGTACGAGTCAACCTTGCCTCAATATGAGGCGCGGTGTGGCCGACACAACTCTAACTGTGTCTCTTTTGTTAAAAATGGACAGGATTATAAGTGAAATGAACAACTAACATACAGAAAGACAACAAAACACATTCAGAATCTATTGATAATTTATCACAATGATCCATGGGTCATATGTGACATGTACGAGCCAACCCGAGGTCAATACGAGTCGCAGAGTGGCTAAGATCATTCTAAGTGTCTCTCTTTTGTTTAAAATGGACAACATTTTACTTACATACGGAAAAATGACCAAACACATTCGGTTTCTATTGAAAATTTAGGATAACGATCCATGTGTCATATGTGATGTGTAAAAATCAACCCAGCCTCAATTTGAGATGCGGTGTGGCCGGTACCTATCAAAGTTTCTATATTTTGTTTCAAAAGGACATCATTTTAAGTGAAAAACATCAACTGACATACGACAAACCAACCAAACGCATTCAGAATGTGTTAATACTTTAGGACATTGATCCATGGGTCATTTGAGATGTGTAAGAGTAAACCCCGTCTAAATATGAGACATGGTGTGTCCGGTACCACTCTAACTGTGTCTCTTTTGTTTAAATTGGACACAATTATAAGTGAAAAAAACAACTGGCATACGAAAAACTGACCAAATTCATTCGGAATTTGTTTAAATTTTAGGAAAATGATACATGGGTCATATGTTACGTGTACGAGTCAACCGTGCCTCAATCCAAGTCGCAGCGTGGCCGAGAACACCAAAAATGTATCTCTTATTTTTAAAATGGACAACATTTTAAGTCCATATGGAAAACCGACCAAACAGATTCTGATTCTGTTGATATTTTAGCACAACGATCCATGGGTCATTTGTGATGTTTACGAGTCAAACCCGACTCAATCCAAGGCACAATGTGGCTGGCATGATTCAAAGTGTCTCTATTTTATTTTAAAAGCACTTCATTTTAAGTGAAAACAACAACTGACATACGAAAAACTGACCAAATGCTTTCGGAATATCTTGATACTTTAGGACAACGATTAATGGGTCATTTGTGACGTGTACGAGTTAACCTCGCCTCAATACAAGGCACAGTGTGACCGGTATCACTCCAGTTGTATGTATTTTGTTTAAAATGGACATCATTTTAGGTAAAAATATATGGTATACGAAAAACAGATCAAATTATGAATTGAATTCTGGATTCCACTTATAATTGTCATCTAAATTTTAAATTTAATTCTAAATGAATTATGTATGTTTATAATTATGTTATGAATTATAATTTAATTATGGATGTGTATAGTTCTAGGATGCATTATATGTTTAATGTGTATGAATTTGTTCTCTATATGTATGTTTTAGTTGGTTATTTCATGTACAATAATTTTATATGTATGTGTTAGTTTATTATAGGTACAATAATTGGATTTAAAATGAGAGGGAATGTACAAAATGAGACCTGTTGTGCAGATTGCACAAAATGAGAGTTGCTGTGAAAATTGTAGGCTACTGTGTATTTTTCATAGCATAGGCTATGCCAATGGTTTCAAACAATTGGAATAGCCTCTCTGAGTTTTTTTACCAATGGTTCATAGAACCGTTGGTAAAAATTCTTTCCCAATGGTTTAGAAACAGTTGGGAAAGAAGATAGTTCTTGGTTTTCCAAACAGAGCCAAACTGTTGGGAAAAACTATCCCAATAGTTTGGCACAACCGTTGGGATAAGTTAATTTTTCCCCAACCTATCCCAATAATTAACTGTAAACTATTGGGAAAAGCATTCCAAATGGCTTACATCCTTACAGTTTGCAGAACCATTTGTATAACATATATCAACGATTCTGCATCCTTTCCCAACAGTTCAGAACCATTGGGAAAACTTGTATTTCCAGTAGTGATGGTAGGTGGTTTCAAACATAAGTGATAACATATAATAAATGTATTTGAGAAACATAAGTATTAAAACATTTTTGTGCAGTTTTAAGGAAAATACTATAGAGAATTTAAAATAAAAAAGGGGAAATATTTTATAAAAAACCAGAATTGAACCAAGAATATTTCAAAAATAAAAATAATTATTTCATAAATAAAATAGTGGCTTAAATCATATGATATAGTGCCCTTGAAATTGGATAAAAATTCAAGAAGTTCCCTTAAAATAGGTTTGTTTATCAGAAATTTCTAAAGAGAGAATTTTTTAAAAAATTATGTATATCCCCAAAAGGGAGTGATGAAAGTGTCTTCATAAATAATTTTTGTAAATATATACATCATTTATAATATGTTCATAAATAGATAGAATAAATTCATTTTTACATAAATAATGATAAGGAAACCCGAAAGAACAGAGGAGGTTTAGGTAGAATTCATTACGGTTTATTGGCATGGTATCAGGTGTAACTAAGAGGGATTTATGAGAGAAAAAAGGGAATTATAATCACTTATGAATCAAGAGGGAAGTATGGTGGAGGTTTTTAAGCATACCACATCATTAGGGATTACACATAAAATGACATATCATAGAGGAAAATCTTGATTTAAGAGTGAAATGGAGAGGATCCCTAACCTTAAATCTGTTATTGTTCTCAACTTTTTATTAAAGACCTAAATAAAAAAAATTAGGTTTATTAACTAATAATTACAAAACCAATTATATATTTAATTGGTTTATTATAATCATTTTATGTTCATTTATTACCGTTTTTATTGGTCATGAGGTTTAGTTTCAATGTTTGTGACCATTTGTTTACTTAGTTTTAACGACCAGTTCGCTTATATTCATGTCTGGATAAACATTTAAGATAAAAGTGGTTGTCCAAAATTTATATTATATGATATTAGTGAACATCCAGGAGATTAAATGTTTTTAAATTTAATTTGGTTACTTAGAGTGAAGTCTAATTATTATATAAAACAATAGTGACAACCGTTTTCGTTAATTGGTGAGTTTTGATTACAAAGAAAATGTTTTGTTTTATAACAAAATTCCATTTGTACAAAAGGATTATATAACCAAAAAAGGATATATTACATATATAATAATCTGGTTCAACCATTACAAAAATGGTTTCAAGGCCAGAATTAAAGATGATAATAGAAATTGATAAACTCTTGTCCTCGAATGTGCTAAATTAGCGCATCTAAAACGATGCTTTCATTTATTTAAAATAAAAAGGTGTTGAATTAAGATAATATAATTAAATATCCCCTTAGAATAAAAAAATTCTAGTACATATATTTTATTGGAGTTATCATATTGTTTGGGTGAAGGGAGGTGAGGAAAGACACAAAAGAAATGAAGGAATTGGAAAGAGGCATTTACCTCTTGAGACTTCTTCCTTTGAGAACCTCTTATGGGAAGATGTTTTTGTATTTTAAAGATCCTAGGGGATTTTTGACTTATAGGAGATTCTTGGGAAGAGATTTGGGAAGACTATTTTAAATTCACAAGGATTTAGACTTGTGAAGAGAAGGGGGAGTGAGGGGGGGGGGGGCTTTTATAGTGGAGGAGGGGAGGGTTTTCATAATTTTCTAATCATTAGTTTATTATTTCATCACAAGGCAAAAAAGTGTAATTATTACATGACCAAGAGTAGTATTAAATGCATGTTACTTTGAACCAATTGGGCTTAAATCAGTAGATCATCATCAATGAATCAATAAATTCATTATTTAGCATTTATCATAAATTATCATATTTTTATATTACTCAAAAATTCAAGTATTTCAGAAAAATATAAAAAATCACTCTAACCATTTTTCAATGTATAGAATCCAAAAAATTAACTCCATTTTTGAAAAATAATTTTATACATATGATTATTTTAATATTTAATTTAAATAATAATTTGTTACCAAAAACCATTTTTAAAAAATTCATTTACTTATTCTAAAATATAGGTATATCATACATTCAACTTGAATATTTTTTATATATTATCATAGGTAATGTTACTATTCATTAGGGTATATCACTATTCATAAGGGCATGTTATTATTCATAAGTGTAGGTTACTATTCACCAAATATTATTTTTTTCTAATCGGACTCCAAATAACTTACTGATTGCAACTGTGTATGCCAGATTTTCAAAATTCCAAACACAAAAGTGACAAACTTCTGTTTAAAGGTCACATAGAACATAATAGCTCATTATGTTGTGCTTTCAAGTGATTTTATAAAATATTTACAATAATGAAATTTCAATTGAAAAACATTGAGTCATTACATTATTCCCTCCTAAAGAAAATTCACCCTCAAAATTTCATTTTACATTCTAGGCCAGAAATAGGTTAGGGTGATTTTCCTTTATTGCTTCCACCAGTTCCCATGTTGACTCTTCATACTTATGGTTTCTCCATAGTACTATGACCAGATGAGTTGTCTTGTTGTGTATAAATTGGTCTCTACAATCCATGATCTTCACTTACTACTCCTCATAGGATAGATCATCTTCCAACTATACCACCTCTAAAGAGAGTACATGTGAAGGGTTTGGTTTGTAATTCCATAAAAGGGATACATGAAAGACATCATGTACTTTTGACATGGTTGGTGGAATCTTTAATTGATAGGCCACAACTTCGACTTGATCAAAGATCTAAAAGGGGATGATATACCTCATACTTAACTTCCCTTTTTTCCAAACCTCATGACTTTCTTCCATAGAGATATGCATAGAAATACCATGTCTCCATCCTTAAATTCAAGGTCTAATCGATGATTGTGTTAATAACTTTTCTATCGAATTTTGGATGCCTTGATATGATGCTGAATGGGTTTCTCCTTCTCCACCATTTCTTCAAGCATTTCAAGTCCTAGAAGCTTACGCTCACTGACTTCATCCCATCACACCAGTGTTCTTCACCTTTTCCCATAAAGGGATTCATATGGTGCCATTTAGATTCTCGAGTGGAAAATTTTATTGTAGGAGAATTCAACCAGTGGAAGATGTTAGTCCCATACTCTTTTGAATTCCATATAACACACTCTCAACATGTCATCTTGTGTCTGAATAGTTCACTCATATTGGTCATCAGTTTGAGGATGATAGGTTGTACTGATTTTTATTTTAGTGCTTAAAGCATGTTAGTGACTTTTCCAGATCATTGAGGTGAATCTTGGATGATGGTCAGATACAATAGATAGTGGTATTCCATCCATCCTTACCACTTCTTTGATTTAAATCCATGCAAGTGGATCTAATGAGATTTCCTCTCAAATCATGATAAAGTGAGCTGTCTTCGTAAGATGATCCATAATGACCAATATAATAATGTTTCCTATGGATGTCCTTGGATTTCCAATTACGAAGTCCATGGTAATGTTCTCCCACTTCCATAATGGTATGGGTAGTGGTTGTATCATACCCTTATACTTGTAACTCTCATACTTCACTTGCTAACATAATAGACACGTTGATGTATATTTAGCAATCTCCCTTTTCATATTGTCCCACCAAATTTTTTATCAGAGATCTTGATATATCTTTGTGAACTCTAGGTGGAGAGAGAAGGTCGAGCTAAGTGCATCATTCAATAGCTCCTTATTTATCTATGTATTGGATGGTACACATAATTGTGTCCCAAATCTTATAACTCCTTCCTCATAAATTATTAAATAAGAAGATTTCCCATTTCTGATAGCTTCCACCCTTTTCTAAATTTCCACATATTTCCTGTAAGCATCCTTTATTTTTGCAAGAGGGATGGTTGAGAAATAATTTGATAAAGGATTGATAATTTACCTGCCTTAATGATTCCCATGTCCATATTTTGTAAATATAATAATATTGTATCCTTTTCAATTCTCATCATTGATAATAATGATGGATCCTATCTACTTAGAGAATCTTCCACCTTGTTTTCCCTACCCGGATGTCAGTGGATTGAGAATTCATAATCCATGATGAGCTCTATCCATCTTCAATGGAATATATTAAGATTTTTTTGTGTAAATATATATTTGAGACTCTTGTGGTCATTATATATCTCACAATTCTCCCCATAGGGATAATGCCACTGGATTTTCAATGCAAAAATCAGAGTGTCCAACATCAGATCATGCGTGGGATAGTTTTGCACACGTATTTTCAAAGACCTTGAGGAATAGGATATCACTTTTTCATTTTTCAACAACACAAAAACTAATACCTTATTAGAGGCATATCTATACACCATAAAGTGATTACACTTATAGAGAGTGTGAGTATTGGCGTAGTGATAAGCCTCTTTTTCAACTACATGAAATAATCTTCACATTCTTGTGTCTTGAAAAACTTTACTCCCTTCTGTGTCAGCTTGGTCATTGGGTTTGACAATCGTGAAAAGTTATTCACAAATCGTTGATAATACCCAGATAGACCCCAAAAGCTGTGGATCTCCCTTACATAAGTATGTCTTGGACACTCTTTAATTTCCTCCATCTTGGAAGGGTCTACAAATATCCCTTTTCTGGTGATAACATTCCCTAAGAATGATACTTCTTCCATCCAGAACTCACATTTGCGATAATTTTCATATAACTTATGCCTTATAAAATTCTTTAACATATTATTCAAATTCTCCTCATGTTCCTCTGTTCTCTTAGAGTATATCATAATATCATCAATAAATATTACCACAAATTTGTCGAGGTAATCTATAAAGACTCTATTCATTAAATCAATGAAACCTTTTGGAGCATTAGTGAGTCCAAAGGTCATCACTATGAACTCATATTGTCCATACCTCATTCAAAAGGAAATATTGGGAATATCTTCCTTCCTCACCATTAATTGGTGATATCCCAACCAAAGGTCAACTTTAGAGAAATAACTAGCCTGATGAAGTTGATCGAACAAGTCATCTATCCGTGGTAGGTGATACTTGTTATTTGTCATGATTTTATTGAGCTCATGATAATAAATGCAGAGGGACTTTGATCCATCCTTATTCCTGATGAAGAGGACTGGCACACCCTACAGTGAAGCACCTGGGCATATAAAACTCTTCTCCATATTCTCCTATAACTACTTCTTCAGCTCTTATGGATCTGTAGTGGGAATTCTGTAAGGTTTCTTTGAGATAGGAATAGATTCATGGATAAGTTCAATTGAAAACTCAACCTCTCAGTTAAGAGGAAGACCATGAAACTATTTAAGAAATACATCAGTGTAATACCTCACAATGGGCATGTCTTCAAGCATGATTCTCTCCTTTGTTTCAATCATTTGAGCTAGTTATGCCTACTCACAAGGTAAAAATATCCACACTTGGGATGAAAATTCTAAAGGAGATTCATCTTACTCCTTATACTTATAAGAATCAGAGGATGCTATGGGATTTTCAGAGTGATATCCCTTTCCAGACAGTTGATGTTGGATTTATATAAAGATAGCCAATCCATTCCTAGGATAACATCGAACTCCATTAAAGGAAGTATGATGTGATTTGATGGGAGGTTTAGTCCACAAACATTAACTAGAGAGTAGTTATAAACCAGGGATGCAATGATTTCCCCATTCCCTATTCTCATAGCTAACTTTTCCTCCAAATTTTGAGGTGGTGTTTGAATAGTTGAACTAAACTCTCCTGATATGAAATAATGCGTAGAACTAGAATCAAATAGCACGTTCACTATTATTGAATGAATAAATAGTGTACCGATCACCACATCATTGTATGGCTCCACATCAGTAGTAGTGATAGCATAAGACCTTCCTTTTTTCCTTGAAGGCAGGTGATGATTGCCTCCAACAACCCTTAACTTAGGGAAATTTCTTGGATAATGGACATGCTCCTTGCATTTGTAACACTGCACAACAGGCTGAGTGTTGATATGAACCTTCCATTCTTCTTTAACACTAGATGTATTTTTCATATCCCTTCAGTAGTTCATGGCCATATAAACAAAAATTACACATTTGAATTAATTATTGGTTCACTTCAGATAGTTCCTAGGATGCTTCTTCCCACAATTTTTATAAGGGGAAAAGTTAGGCTTCTTTCCATGATGGGATTGGTTTGATGAACCACCCATATTGTTCACCATTTTCAGATTCTTGTCACTGGGCCCATGAGACCACTGAGATTATCCAATTTCTATTTCATCATTAAGGGCACAATATATAATATCCTCATAAATATCAAAGTCTCAAATCAACAAAGATTTTCGTAGACTCAACTTTAGTTTTCTAAAGAAGAGATCCACCTTGATTTCGGTGTTCATGCCAAATCTACAGACATACATTGCAATCCTTGAAATGTTTTTTATATGCCCTGATGGAATCATCTTCCTACTTCTTGAGTCTGAGGAACTCTTTTTATATCTTGATATAGAGGGTTCGAGGAAAATATTTATTGAAAAACATCCTATTGAATTCCTCCAAATCAATGGAATCAATTTTCTCTTGGGAAATTGTATTCTTGATCAGTGTCCAACACTGATCAGCTTCCCCATCAAAACGATTAACAACCAATACAACCTTCTCATCTTCTGAGAACTAGAGGATGGAGAATAACTTTTCAATGGAGTTAATCCATTGTTCCCAGAGGAGGGGATCAGAAGATTTTCTAAACATGAGAGGCCTTTTTCTCATGAAGGATTTTACAGAAACTTTCTCTTTCCGTAGAGGAAGAGGATGTTCCACATGATTCAAGTTATTATTCATAACTCTAGCTAGCTAAGAATGTACTCTCACGAAGTTTTGAGCACCCGTTCCCATCATATCTGAAATATCATTAGGTCAATATTCACATTGCCTACCACATTGATTGTTGGAATGAGTACTTCTATTTATTGCCATTAACTATGAAAAAGAACGTATAATTAAAAGTCTTGATTACCTAGCTATTGAGAATAAAATAGAATCCCTTTAACATAAAATGATAAGCTTATAAATAATTATATCTAATATTCTAATTCCTTTGGTTTAAATCTAGGTTATCCTCAATATATTTCTTAACTTATATTCTTATGGGGTTTTTTGTCCTTAATAATGGTTTATAATAAGCTCATGAATATACCAAAGCATATCCCCTAGGAGTGTTATAACCAAGTGTGCAGCAAGGCCTGTTTTTGTTTAGCAGGAAACCCCGAGTCAAGCCTGAAACTCCTTTTCGGAGTATTCAATCTTAGGTACATCTGTGATAGATCCACCTCTTCCTACTTGGATCTAGAAAAGGATGTATTTAAATGATAAAACTCTTAGTCAATAATCACCAAAATTTTGGAATGTTTTCTTATACATATTCTCATCATTAATGTCCTCACTAAGGTCCTCTATTCCTAATCTCCAAAAATAAATTGACCATCCTCTAAAACTAAATATAGCGACCATGCCTTTTACATATAACGTTACATGATTTTAAGCATAATTATACATTAGATTACGAGGCAAGGATAGATAAGTCTAGTGTCTTGGAAGACTAGGTACATAAAACATAAAACATGGGGCTAAAAACAATTATTTATTTAATCTCCACAAATAGCTCCTAACTTCCTTTGAGCCCTCACAGCTTTATAGGGTACCCTGGGGAACACATGAATAATGGGACGAGCTAAAAATCCTAGGAAGGGAATGAACATAAGGATACATGTTAATAACATGAGTTAGGAGGCATGAAATAATGATATCCAAAGCATGGAACAAATTAAATCATATCATATAATCATGGGATCATATAAATGTGGAAGAATCATATATCATGTCCTTAATACGGGTTAAGGATAACCACTAACCCCGTTTCACATCACATCTCATGAGACATAATTTTACCCAATACATTGGAGCACTATCTAGGTCCACAAATATAAAATTTTTCATGAATATTCTTGCAACATAAATAATCATACATAATTAACCATACATAAAAATAAGGATACCCATGGAAAGAATTGGGTACCACAATCATGACATAAAGCATAACCACTGAGCGTATCATGAAAGTGTCCATGAAATAAAGGGATTACAAAATACATGGACATTTATAATTTAAAATATTAATCTAACATGGTATTTGTTGTCAAATAGAAGTGACAACATATAAGAAATGTATTTTAAAAACATTAGCATTAAAACATTTTTTTGCGGTTTTAAGGAAAATACTATAGAGATTTTAAAATAGAAAAGGGAAAATATTTTATATAAATCCAAAATAAAAATATTATGTTTTAATAATAAAAATAATAATTTTATAAAGAAAATGGTGGCTTAAAACTGAGGATATAGTGCACTTGAAATTGGGTATAAATTCGGGAAGTTTCCATAAAACATGTTTGCTTATCGAAAAGTTCTAAGGAGGGAATATTTAAAAAAACATGTATATACCCCAAATAGAGTGATTAAAGGGTATTCATAAATTAATTTTTTAAAATTATAAAGCATTTAGAATATGTTCATAAATATATATAATAAATCCATTTTGAAATAAAGAAATATAAGTTAACCCGAAAGAAAAAAGAAGGTTCGGGTAGAAATCATTACGGTTTATCAGCATGGTATCAGGTGTAACTAAGAGGGATTGATGAGAGAAAAAAGAGGTTTCTCATCACATAGACCATAATATGGAAGTATGGGGGGTGTTAGTAAACATACCATATCATTAGGTATTACACATAAAATGGCATAACATAGAGGACAATCTTGATTTAAGAGTGAAATGTAGAGGATCCCTTACCTTAAATCCATCATTGTTCTCCACTTGTTATTAAAGACTTGAATAAATTTTTTTTTATTAATTAATAATTATAGAACCTATTATATATTTAATTGGTTTATTATAATCCTTTTATGTTCCTTTATAACTATTTTTATTGGATATGAGGTTCAATTCCATTGTTCGAGCTCGTTTGTTTACCTGGTTATAATGGCATGTTTTCTTATATTCAAGTTTGTATAAACATGTAAGATGAAAGTGTTTTTCCAGAATTGAAGTTATAGGATATTATTTAAAAACTAGGAGATTACATGGTTTCAAATTTAATTTGTTTACTTATAGTGAATTCTAATTATTATATAAGGCAACAGTGACAACCGTTTTTGTTAATTGCTGGGTTTTGATTACAATGAACATGTTTTGATTTATAACTTAATAACATTTGTACAAAAGTATTATAGAACCCAAAATAGTATATATTTCATATATAATAGTCTGGTTCAACCATAACATAAATGGTTTCATGACAAGAATTAAAGATGATGATAGAAATTGATAAACTATTGTCCTTGAATGTGTTAAATTAGCATATCTCAAACGATGCTTTCATATCTTTAAAATAAAAAGGTGGGGAAAGGAGAGAAGATAATGAAATATCCCATTAGCATAAAACATTATAGTATATGTATGTTACTGGAATTATCATACTATACGGGTGAAGGGAGGTGAGAAAAGAAACAAAAAAGAATAGAACTTAAAAGAAATGAAGGAAATGGAAAGAGGAATTTACCTCTTGAGACATCCTCTTTGAGAACCTATTAAGGGGATAGGTTTTAGTATTTTGAAGAGGATAGGGGATTTTGGACGTGGGGGGGGGGGGGAGCTTGGGAGAGATATTTGGGCAGAATATTGGAAAGTCACAAGGCTTGAGAGGAGTGAACAGAAGTGGGAGTGAGGGGATTTTTATAGTGGAGGAGAGAAGAGTTTTCATAATTTTATTAATCATTAGTTTAGTATTTCTTCACTAGTCATAGAATAATAAGTATTCCATGACCAATAATAGTAATAAATTCATTTTACTTTGAACCAATTGGTCTTACATTAGTAGATAATTATCAATGACTCAATAAATCCATTATTTAGCATTTATCGTAAATTATCGTATTTTACAATTCATCAAAAATTAATGTATTTCAGAAAAATATAAAAAAATCACCCTATCCATTTATCAATGTGTAGAATCCAATAATGAAATCCATTTTTAAAAAATAATTTTCTAAATAAGATTATTTTAATATTTAATTAAAATCATAATTTATTATCAAAAACCAGTTTTAAAACATTCATTTACTTATTCTAAAACATAGGTATATCGTAAATTCAACATGAATATTATTTAAATATTATCATAGGTAAGGATAATATTCATTAGTTTATATCACTATTTATAAGGGTATGTTACTATTCATAAGGGTAGGTTACTAATCACCAAAAAATATTTTTTTCTTATCAGACTCCAAATAACTTACTTATTGCAAGCGTGTATGTCAGATTTTCAAAATTCCAAACACAGAAGTGAAAAACTTATGTTTAATGGTCACTTAGAACTTATTTGTTCATTATATTGTGTTTTCGTATGTATTTATGACATATTTATAATAAGGAAATTTCCATTGAAAAAAATTGGGTCATTACACATACACTACGTGTAAAGAGGGTACACAGTGTGTACCCATAAAGGGGAACATACCTTCGTACCTTATCATCCTAGATCACTAATTGGATAGGTTATGTATTTTTTTAGAACCATGGATGTTCATTTCTATAAATGGAGTATGGTTTTTTTATGTTGTTAATCCACACTAAGTTGATCACGGAGTTTTCATGGAAGGTGGTATTACAATTGAGGATAAAATATGTCTTGATGGTGGTGCAGTTTCCTAGTGTTTTCTAAAATTTTAGGTCACAAAATTAGGTGTTTTTTTGGAAAAGGAAGGATTTATGCATAGAAGTGAATGAGATACAGAGTGGTGAAGGAAATTAAAAATGGATGGGAACTACATAACATGAGACATAGATCGTATACCATGTTTTGGGAAAAGTTCACAGATCACCAATTTTGGTACGTGGAATACCAAACTATGAACCACAAAGCATGAATGTTATGCACACCACATAAGAGTAACATTTCATAGAGTGATGGAGGTTCGTGGTGAAGGAATGATGGTTTGCAGGATGGTGTGACATTCGTGAAAACAAGGTGGAGTGTTGAGAAACCATGATGGGGTTTTTTTTGCAGAAAATAAGAGGTGATTTGTACCACCGTAAAGGGATAATGACAATACATGGACCACATAGGTGATATGGTTTGCGGGATTTTCATGGTACATGGTGAAGTTGGTACCACAACGAAGATTATGTAAATATATATTTAGTGGATTTTTTGGATATATTTACCTATAAAATAAATGATAAATCCCATCATTAGAAAAGGTCATTATGGTTAATAATATGGGAGGATTTCAGTGATGTTGAGAGTGGTTTGCATGAATACAACCTCATAAAGGAGGTTATTAATTGAAATTTAGATAACATTGGTGATATATGATGTGTTTTGTATGAAGACATGTCCACATAGGATAAATAGTATGCAGAGGAATAACTCGGTCCACAGATCTATTATGTTATGTGGAGAGTAAGTGAAGATAGTCTACAAAGAGAAGATTGTTAATAGAATGGATATGCAAGTGAATGTAATATGAAAGAGCAGTATTCCAATGTGGTATGAAGAAGAGGTGTGTAAAAGAATTAAAAGACAATTTTTGGGAAGATAATATGTGATCGCGGATTGTAGAGGATGAATGCGGAGCACTCACAGTACACGGTGAAGTGCGGTATGGGGAGGTAGAAGACCTGTTTATAAAGGCAGTACATTGAGCACCCATGATACGTTTTGTAGTGCGGTCTTCATATGAAATGACTGGTTGAAAAAGGACATGTTTGGAAATGAAAAGTATGCCAAAAAGTAGATTACATCTACATTGGAAGACATTACTTCAACAGATAATATATCTACAGTTGAAGATGCATGATTTAATTCCAACCCATTGAAGCAACCATTCATGTAGAAAAAATGAGTTCAAATTATTTCCAATTCCTGGAGCAAGGGGGGGGGGGGGGTCAATGAAAGGCATCTAAGGGATGTAGTTTTCTATCCCTAAAACCTTGTAATGGAAGTGTTCCTAGAATAGTGTGACTATACTAAACTTTTTAACACCACAAGTAGTTGACATTAGTGGAATTTGTTATGAATTTTTTTTTTCAGTGTATACTCCAAGGATGTAGACCTTCATGGTGAGCCTAATAAAATTCACGTGTCTTTTCATTGCATGTAATTGTTTATTTTGTTCACTTTCTCATCAAATAGTTTTAATAGATTCTTATGAACATGTGAACAATATCCATCATTTTAAAATAAAATATTGAAACCCTGATTCACCCCTCCCCTCTCAGGGTGTTTCAGGGTTCTTCAAGTGGTATTAGAGGATACAAATTTCCAATGTTAAATTTTTCCTTCATTTTATCAATGGAGAATATAGTAAATGTCACAGGAGTACCTTTGTTTGATGGAACCAACTTTTAGATCTAGAAGAATATGATGAGATCACATCTATGATATCATGAAATGGAATTAATTTTTTCAACTACATAATGAATATAAGTTACTAATCCAATTGGGATTTCTATGACTCATATTAATAGTAAATTCTTGATGAAAATTCCAAAGAAAAAATTTTCTTACTATATCTCTGTATGATAGGATTTATCTAAGAGTGATGAACATTGTGTTAGAAAATTTTATGTTACAAAAACTCAGTATATTTATGAAGGAGATACAAAAGTATAGAAGGAAAAATTATATGTTTTTACTGGTAGGTTTGATGATCTAAATATGCATCCTGAAGAAAATGAAGATTCCTTCTTCAATCTAATTAATGAAGTCGTTGGAGCAATAGAAGGACTTGGTGATGAAATCAAAGAAATTGATATTATAAGGAAAATATTGTGATGATCTAAATATGCATCCTGAAGAAAATGAAGATTCCTTCTTCAATCTAATTAATTAAGTAGTTGAAGCAATACAAGGACTTGGTTATGAAATCAAAGAAATTTATATTCTAAGGAAAATATTGTGAAGACATTCACCACTTTATAATTCAAAGTTTGTTAGAACTTGAGGAAATTGATCATTCCAAACCTTCTTTAGATGATTTAATGAACATCCCGATAGAATATGAGATGAGAATCAAACCAGAAGATGCAATGACATTAGTAATGAAGGAAATGAAATTCAATGCCATGGAGAAACATGAAATTTTAGGAGATATTATTGCCTAAGGTAATAAAGAAAAAATATTTTCTTCTCTCGTTTCCATAAAATTCAATGAGGGGACATGGAAATTTGAAGAGAAGTTAACCAAGGCTTGTTTTTGTTATGGAAGAGTTTGGAACATTGCCTCTCGATGCCCAAGAATGTTCGGTGATGAAGAATGTGAATATAGAGATATTAAAAATCCTTAGAAAAGGTTTTTTTTATAAAGAGAGACTTCAAATATGGAAGGAAATTTAAATGAATGTGGTTTTTTGGTACAGAATAATATGATGAAAATGAATTCATTTAGGAATACGAAACAAAATTAAAAAATGGAAACCATTATTCAATGATGGATATAATTGAAAAATTAGAACCATCAAAAGATAAAGCTTAATATAATCAGTTGATCCCCAATTCCAATCCCATTTTGAAACATAGGTTTGAATATGGTAAACATGATAATCAATGCAATATATGCAATATGTGAAGATAAATTATAGGAGAAACATAAGAATATGTTGATATGGTTGAAGCTGAAATTTAACGACTAGAAGAATATGTGAAAGTGTAGTCATCAATCCATAAAATCACATAAAATGTAGTGGAACATAAACTCAGAATTGAAGAACAAGGAATGGTCATTAATAACCTTACCTCCAGACATGAATAGAATTATGAAACTATTGAGGTTCTAGAGGAAGAAGTTGTTACTCAGATAATTAATCTTGAAAGTGAATAAATTTCAAAATAATTGAAGAAGAAAATGTAGTTCAGAAAAATATTAGTGGCTGAGTTGCAGGAGATAGATAAGCATGATTCCAATGGGGTTGAAAATATTTTTAATGACCATAGATGAGTATGAATGGGTTATAGTGGAATTAGATGTACTGAAGAAAAATTGAATGGTGGAAATAAAATTATCCAAAATAATATAAAGCTAAATGTTGGACAGGTTGAAAAGTCACTTGAGTTGATGAAGAATAAACGCTTATTTCAAACAAAAAGGAGAACTGAAATTTTTTATCAGGAATCCGGAGAAGATATACAACCCCAATAACCTCCTATGTAAATTGGAATGATAAATAATAGAAGTGAAAAGACATTTCCACTTGTGAAATGTCATTTATATGGCTATCTATACATACCATGTCATATTGTGTAGAGGCACAAAGATACTTGAATGGGGAAGAGATATGAAGTAAAAAAAGAAGAATAAATTCATATCATAATTTTTTAGAAGAAACCATTTATATGGATATTTTTTTCATTATTATATCTTTGTCCATAAGGATATTGATTAAGTGTAGAGGAATGTCATCAAAAATTCATATAGAACTTCTAGACAAGTCAATACCCGTTAACCAGATAATTTTTTTATTTCAAAAAACGTTTTCCCATCAAGAATAAGATTATGATTATGAAGAACCCATGAACATGGAAAAGAGATTTAAAAAGAATAATTATCCCTCAATAAAGCTGATATTTCATGGAAGGAATAGAAGAAATTTGAAAAAAAATCCATCTTTACAGAAGTAACTCTTAAGGCTATTAAGAACAGAAGTACTGGGATTCTTGATAGTGAATTCTCATCCCATAAGATGGGAAATTATTATCTATTAAAAAATATCCAGAAAATGGTTGATGTAACATTGAGGTTTGGTAATGATGGAACTATAAAGATCAAATTCAATAGATGTAATGAACATGATAATGGAAAGATGAAGAAAACTGAATCTCTTTATGTGGATATATTGAATCATAATTTCCTGAGTGTGAGTCAACTATGTGACATAGGAGTTATAGTTAATTTCAATAAAAACTGATTTACTATCAAAGGGAAGACATGTAATTCTCTCATTAAAGGATACCAAGCAGATGAAAACTTAGATTAGTTTGATAGTAAATAGAAAATTTATTACATTATAGTTGAAGAAAGGAATAAAAAATGGCATAAGAGGTTGGGTGACATAAATCAACCAGATAATGAAAATACATCTAAATAGAATATTTTTGAGGATATCCCAAATTTAAAGCGTAAACGAGAGAAGGTTTGTGATTCTTTCATGAGAGGAAAGTTTTTTCACAAGTCATATTATAAAAATAAGAAAAGAGTATAAAATATTATTGATCTCATTCATAAAGACGTATGTGGTCCGAAAAATATTGTTGGAACATTTGGAGAAATGTACATTTTCTTTTTCATTGATGATTATAGTAGAATATATTTTTTGATGGTCGTACATAAGAAACAACAAGTTCATTATTTCATAAAAAAAATTCATTGAATATCCAAGAATGATATAAGACTGATGATCAAAGTTCAAAATTACAAAAATTGAGGATAATGTACAACAATTGAGTTTGAAAATTACCTAGAGAAACCTAGAATATTCATGAAGTGGATGCTGTGAGAACTCTGCAGAAAAATGGATTTGTTGAGTGCTAAAACTACTAGGTGAACATTAGGAACAGAACTATACTGATTGGGGGCCATATCTCTCTCTATCATTGGAAAGAGGTTGTTCATGCTGTAGTTTAAATTCAAAATAGAAAAAGTCTTTATATGGGGTAAACCAAGACACCCTATGAGTTATGGCACCAAAGAATCCCTCATTGAAGTATTTTAATGTCTTTTATTATAATAGCTTTATCTGAGGCAAAGATGAAAATCAAGGAATGTATGGAGATGTTGTATATGAAGGAATATTCCTAGGATATTAAATGAATATAAAATCCTACAAATGTTTCAATAAACATCATGGAAAAATTGTGGAAACAATTGGTTTGAATATATTTGAAAATAAAACCACAAATTTCTCAAGAAATTAACCTGATGATGTGGTTGATAATGAGAAATAGTCTTGAAATGGAATAGATTCAAACACAGAAGTATAGAAATCCATGAAAAACACTCAGGAATCCTATCATGATATTGAATCAGAAAAAGAATAGGAAGATGAAATCATGAATGAAGAAAATTATTTTGACCCCAAAGGAGAAATCGAACAGAAAAAAATGATCTATCAAATATCATTGGGGATTGGAATACACCCACTCATACAATGGGAATGAGAATTAATGCATAATATGCATTCCTTTCAGTTTTGGAACCATCCTCATTGGAATAAGCTATAAAGATGAATCATGGGTTAAGGCCATGAATGAAGAGTTGAATTAGATCAGTAATAATGAAACATGAGATCTATTTAAGAGAACTGAAATCCACAATGTGATTGGTACGAAGTGGATTTCAAAAAAAAATTTGACGAGCATGGAAATGTGATCATAAATAAGGCACACCCACTATGTAAATTTTATTCCTTGATTGAAGGTGTTGATATTGAATAAACATTTTCTCTAGTATCTAGAATAGAGTAAATCAGACTATTTCATTCCATAGAAATTCAATGATAATAAAAGGTGTATCAAATGGATGTCATTATATCTTTCAAAAATGGTGTTCATGAGGAAGATATCTACATTGAAAACCCATTGATTTATCTATGTAGAAATTATTAAATGAATGTTTATAGATTAAAGAAGGATCTTTATGGCCTAATGTAGTCACCACGATCATGGTACTCTCAGCTACATTCTTATCTATATAAGATCATATTTAATATAGTAGGATTGGATCATAATCTATATATATATATATATATATATAATTATCATAATGATTAGTTCAAGGTTCTGGTGTATGTATATGATATTATATTTTGTTGAACATGAAGAGTTCAATGGATGAAATTTCAAATCACATGAAATCGTAATTTAAAATTTCTGGGATTGGTTTACTCACATACATTTTACAGCTCCATTTGATTCAAAGGAAATACTATACTTTCATTTATCAGGAAAATTTTGCAAGAGATTTGCTGAAGAAATTCAATTTTCATGATTCCAAACCAATGTCGACTCTGATTACGGTTGGGAAAAAACTGGGAATGTATAAAGATATGATATGTAGATCCAAAAATGTATAAGACAATCATTGGAAGCTTATTGTACTTGACTACGACATGGAAAGATATTATCTTTGGAACATTCTTAGTGGCCCAATTTCAATGTAATAAAAAGGAAGGACATATAGAAATATTGAAGAGAATCATGAGGTATATTCAAGGTACTCACAATTATGACTTATACTTTGATAGAGTAAAATATAATGTCATTTAATAATTTTTTGATGTTGAATGGGCTGGGGATATGGTGAATAGAAAATTCACAAGTGCTGGGGAATTCTTTATTGGTAATACATGTGTGGGGTGGTTGAGTAAAAGAAAATAAACCACTTCTTTGAGTACTGCTGATGCAAAATATATCTCCGATACAAAGACTTTCACTCAACTACATTGGATAGAAAAATAACTAACTTATATTGGTGATGAGGTAAACCAGTCAATGGTGATTCAAAATGATAACAAGAGGGTAATTGATCATAGGAAGAATCTTTTCCATCATTCTCTTATAAAACACAATAGAATAAAATATAATTTCTTCAAGTAATAATTGGATCAAGGAATGATTAAAATAAATCATGTTAGAAATGATTATCAAGTCACTGACATTCTGACCAAGAAATTTTCAACACATGTGTTCAAGAATCATAGGTTGAACCTCGGTGTTTGGCCACCTCCCCAACCATGATAAGGTTATAAAGTCCCCTCCCATCAGTTTTACAAAATTTTTAAATCTATTCTCTAATTTACTGCAGGTTTATTGGGGAGATACGTTCTTGGGGAAATGCTCTTAAAATCATTACAAGTCTAAATTTGATTCTATGGGATTATTCCCAATGGGTTAGAATGGATAAATTCAATGATAATACAATGTTTTTATGCTTGGTTGTAGAAAGATGAAGAATAGAGAAATTAAAAAAAATGTTACTTTAGGGGATAATTATGAGTTAAAAGAAACAATAATAAAATTCATGCTCGTATTGTTTTCTACAATGAGATTTTCTCATGTAGAATTAGTTTGTTGGATGATTTTTTTCTTGCGTATCGGGTTTTGATTGTAGCAGGTTGTTCATTAAGTATATATAGGGATTGCTGACAAACACAAAGTGGGAGATTGTTGGAACAAAATATATTCTTTTCTGTATATAGATTATGGTTTGTGTTTATTATCAATCCTCATTTTTTTTAATAAATGACTTTTCAAGGAAAGTGGTCTTATGTTTAACGATGAAGGATGTATTGAAGGTGGAACAATTTTCTAGAATTTTAAAAATTATGGGGTCTCAAAATCATGTGTTTGGTTTTGGGAAAGGATGGATTTATGAATTGGAGTGAATGATATGTATAATGGAGAAGGAAATCAGAAAATTAAGGGAACTTCATAGCAAGGGACATCAACCGAGCACCTTGTTCTGGGGAATGTTCACTGATCATATATTTTGGTATGCAAAATGGAGAACCACGAACCACGAAGCATGAATGGTATGTATAACATGTAAAAGGAATAGTTCTCATAGAGAATAATGTTCATGGTGAAGGAATGACGGTTTATAGGATGGTGTGTTGTTTGGGAAAATGAGTTAGAGTTTTGAGAAACTAGGAAGGGTATCATTTTCTTAAACATGGTGGTGATTTTTTCCACTATGTAAAGAGAATAGAAGTACATGAACCACATATAGGATATGGTTCATGGGTGATGCATGGTATGTGGTGAAGGTGTTAAAGCAATGATGATATTGTAAATATCGGTGTTACATATTTTTTTGATCTATTTTTCTATATAAGAAGAACTAATACATTAATTAGAAAATGGGACAAAGATTAAAAATATTGGGGGATTTTAGTGAAGACAAGGTTGGTTCTTAGGAATAAAGCCTCAAAAAAGATGTTCTGAATAGATATTTTGAGAAAGTTGGTGATGTTTTTGGGGTTTTGTTAGAATACACTCCCACATTGGAGAGCTAGTACACATAGGAAGAACTCGGTCCATATGTCTCCTACAATACATGGTGAGTAAGTGGAGATAGTCCATAGAGTGAAGATGGTTTGAAAAAATGATTAGTATGCATAAGAGGTATATTGGAAAAGTAAACCAATGTTGTATGGAGAATTTGTGCGTAGAAGAAGAATATGGATGTGGTTTGGGATGGTAGTACGTAGTTGTGGTTTGCATAGGACGTATATGGAGCACTTTTAGTTTGTAGTGAAGTTTGGTAGGCAGAGGTAGAAGACCGGTTTGTAGAGGTGGCATATTGATCACTCACAGTATGCAGTTCAATATAGTATAGAATGAAAAAAATATATTTCTCAAATGAAATGTTTGCAAATGAGCATTACACGGAACAGTAGATTATATATTAAGGGGAAAGAGAGACTTGAAAATAGAATCTATCTATAGTTGAAGATGAATCATTTAATGCCAAATTATTGAAGAAACATCCATGCCGATAAACTATGATTTATTCTTCGCAATGTAGTGAGCAAGGGGGAGTTAATTGAATTGATCAATGGTATGCAGTGTGCTATCCCTAAAACCTTGTAAAGGTAGTGTTTTTGGCACAGTGTGACTATACTAAACTTTTTTACTCCACAACTAGTAAATATTAGTGGACATTGATATGAACTAAAACTTATAGGTATATTCTCCTTGAACATATCCCTTCGTGGTAAACCATAAAAGGTTCCTATATATTTTTTTCATGTGATTGTTTGTTTTCTACACGTTCTCATAAGATAGTTTTAACAGGTTCCTACCAACATGGGAACAAGATCCATCTGTCTGAAAGAAAAATTTGACAACCTAACTCATCCCTTCCCTATTAGGGTGTTTTTGGGAATTTCATTATTTACATGGCATGCCACCCACATGGTTCCTGGCCTTGTATTCTATATAACCATGTACCCCTAGAACGCTTCTCCTAGTTGGGAAATCAGCTACAAGACCATGTACCAGTACATGATATGTACAACCATGTATATGTTCTATACACCTTAAACATTATTTTCCCTTAATAGAAGGAAGACGCCACATGTTCCCCTGAATCACACATCATGTTATCAGGTGTTTCCAAAAAAACCCCCCCATATCTCCTGAAACCACCATTTAAACCCCCCAAATTAGTAGATCATGCCACTAGGGGAATTATAACAGCATATAAAGGATTTAAAAAGTAAATGATGAATTTAAATGGGTTTTACAGTAAAAAAATGAGCCTACCTTTGGGTAGGAACTGCCAACGATTCTTTGGATTTCGCAGTCCATGACAACTGCATGATGGTTTGGCCTGATGTGGGAATCACTACAGATCCTCCCCCTTCACATGTCCTTATCATTCTCTCAATCCACATCTCTTTTAGTCACATAAAAAAATATCCCATGGAGGGTCGTATAGGAGAAGTAGAAGGAATGGAAAGAAAATAAATGGAATATAATGAAAAGGAAGAAAAGAAATGAAAATGAAAATGGGGCCTAGTCCGTCCCTGATGCCCAACTCAAGTTAATGCCTTTCCCTAGAAAAACTACCCATTCCAAACTCAATGGAAGAGAAAAAATCTAAATCCAATAAATTGTTCATAATTTATGGCTTAACGAACTTACACAAACAATTTAATATTTAATTTATTAAATATTAAATTGTAATTATTCTACTAAAATTAAAATGACTCATATTTCTACCAAACTCCCATCCTAGGGTAAAAAACCAAATATGGGACCAACTAAGTGGCCAAAAATGTTATCTAAGGTAATATTCTATGGGAAAAAGACAAATTTAGCACCATACAAGCTTCTGAATGAAAAAAATAATATTTCTACTCAAAACTAATCTCTAAAAATACCATAAGTTCTTAAAAAATCCCCACCATACACCTTATCATCTCAAAAAAGCCTAGTGACATGGAGTGAAGACATACACTCATTCTGGGCATCTTCAAAACCAAACAATCTGCACTTTCCAATGACCATCCTCATAGTGTCAACAATTAACTTCTACACTAAAAGGATTTCAATGTGACCGATATGGTACTCCCCACCATAGGAATACCCTTATCATCATCTCACAATCAACCCATGAGCTCAAAAACTGATGAAAAATTACCTAGTTCAAGAGAAAATGGGGGTCACTATCATCAAATATCCAATAATGAAATCCCCACTATATTACATACCTTACACCGCTCCTAGAGCACAACCTCAAAAGGTTATTTCATTGTTGTGAAAGAACATATAAAAGGAATAATAGCTCATCATAGGGCCGAATCTCTCTCAAAATACTCAAGATTAACCAATATACAAGATTAACATCTCCAAGAATAGTGATCTAACATTCCACCAAGGGTTGTGTACAAATCCCTATGATCTGCGCTCAAAATCCTCTAAAAACCTAAGCGGGATTTAGGCATGGGTCAACCGTCTCAGAGAATCCAAATCATTTCATGATCTCACCTCTACCACGAAGAGAAATTCAAGCATAACATCGAGGATACAATCCCATAAAATGTCTAGAAACATCAGCCATCGGCTTGTACCCAAGATCTCACCGATTTAGATTCAAATGTTATAACATGCAAACATTGTGTATTTTTTTCACCCTAAATTTACTCTAGAGAGTCTTCCATTAAAATTCTATGCTGACCATGGTACAAGACATGTCATTTTATTTAATCTAGAAGATACCTTGGAAATAGTCCTCATGGTTGGGCACCTCACCCATTCCATGATTTATTCCATAACCTCCCCTCACCTAGTGTCTTTCTAGTTAGGATCATCTACCTGTGCTCTAACTATGTTAAAAATAGCATAAACACTAGTCAACTATGCTAAGAACCCGAATAGTCCTTCACATCAAAGCTAGTCTCAATAAAAAGAAACCCCAAGTACTTCATCAAAATCTGAAGGAATCAACATTGATATAATTCATGACCCAAGCACTAACCGTTCCTCGATAAAAAAATTACAATGATACCAAGATCACTGACAAAACATTAATACGAAAAAATAAGGGCCAACCTCTCACATGTAGGTCACCCTCTAGAAAATAGTCGTCGACCTATAGGGGTCTGAGTCTATATCCAGGGCCTATATGTCTCCTACCTAGCCCTATAAAACACGCCTTACAACTGGGTGAAAATATCAAACCACTCATCCCTAAAGATCAAAACATATAAAAATTAGTTAAAGTTCACAACTACCTATCAGGATCAAAGATTAAAACACAACATATAAGGGAATGATACTCTCAGGGCATACTCTAAAGGAACATCTCCCTAGAGGTCCCATAACAAATTTAGATGAGAAACTGAACTAAAAATCATTGAGCATCCGTATATGGAAATACCTCATGGAGGTCTATCTCATATAAAATTAATCATACCAATGAGATTTTTTACTCATTGATCTTACTAGATAACCACATACCTGAGAAACAACACCCTACATGGGGTACAATAGAAATTCCTCAACTTCCATATCAACCTACAAGGGTCGCTTCACTTCTCGTACATGAGGATTATGTAATCATCCTTAACACAAAACAACTCAACATTTATCTACATAACATGATATCATAATATATATATATGTATATAGGATCAAAAGTCTTAGTCATCAGAAAAAACACACACTAGCAGTTCTATATCATGTGAATCCTATGTGCCAAATATAATACACAAGACACATCATTCCTTTTCTGTACAATAGTCAAAATCCATCCATATCCTCCTTCTAATGGCCAAGATTCCAAGATCCATATTAAATACAATCATCCACACAACAATTCCATCGCTCATGGAGAAAATCATATACAACTATAAGACCAAAAATCCAAAAAGCAATATCATACCCTGGATACTAGGAATTATTATTGGAAAAAGTGTTCTAGATGAACCGGTCTGATATCCATCACAGGTTCCAACACATTCCTAATAATCCTATCTACTATATCCCAAATAGTAAATACCAGGGAAAGAGAACATCTGATACCACTTTTTAATGCACCAAACTACATTCCACTAAATCGGTGCTTCAAGCTGGTGGGTTACAAGGCCTCTAGTGCGCCTCCCAATATGACAGAGGTTTGAAAACTATAGTGAGGACCTAGGGTGTGATAGTGGGGAGAACATGCCTTCATATAAGAGTAATAAAACATTTGAAATAGCTATGTATCATAAAAAATATAAAAAAAAGAGTGTGGAAGAAATAAACAAATGAAATAGAACATGTTGTAATAATAAATGAAATTTCATAAAAACTCAAATAACTATGTCATAAAATAAAAAGCTGGTCACCCACTGGAATGAACATACATATATAAGAGTAAAAAAAATGAATGTAAATATACATGACTCTACTACTAACTCTAATACAATCCACCTACCTAGTCTCTAGAAACTGTTGAACTGCATTATCCCAACCAGAAGAACCACATGAGAAACTCTACATGATCATCCAACTCTGGGCCTCAATCCAATCCCCCATTCAACTCATGCTCGACATGAAATGTAGACATAAGTACTACATGTACATTGAGGTTCATGTGTTGTGGTGAGTGATAATATTAGTAGGTCACCCCAACATGAAACCTATAAATGAGCTTCTATATGTTAATGCAAAACCAACTGCTCAACCTCACTGAGAGACAATTGAAAATGTTAAGTAAAACCCAATGTGAAAGAAAAGTTGATCCTTGGTTCTCTAATGCTGATCAAATGGTCAAGTTCCCCATGGATGTCCATTTCTATATATGAATACATGTATAGACCCATAACTATACATATTTATAGAAATATGAAAAACAATGATTATATTAATCACATAACATGAAACCACATCAATAGTCAATCCTTGTGTCCATAATATTAATTTTTGGGACATCCTGTGAAAGGGAATTGAGTTGGACGTCATGAAAATAATTTTTTGTACCATTAAGTTGATTTCTGGATTTCTAATCCCAATAAACATTTAATTACCTCATCCAAATCCATAATTATATCCTTTAGAAAGCTACATCACCATAGGGGGATAATTTCCTACACCTAAGTTCCAGTGTACTCACCTCCAATCACTAACTAGGATAATGTATACTAACTATCAATCCTAAAAATAGGGACATTTTATACCAAAGGTCATTCCTATAAAGAAGGATATTTTATACTGATGGTTAATCCTATAAAGATGAATTCCATGAATTATGCCAAACCTCCAAGGATATACCCTGTTACACCCATAGAGTCTCATAACTGATCTAGAAGAGTGTAATCATTAGGAAGATATATCTACAAGACTATGATCCCATCCAAGGTATAACTACATAGGGAATCCAATTATCACTCAATGCATATAAGTCACCATCCCTATGAACTTATCCAAAGAATTTATACAATAGGAATCATAGTATCAATCAAGGAATTCATGTCATCAGATTACTAAGATCATCCAACGAATTCCTATAATGGGAATCCAAGTATCACTTAGGGTAAATGAGTAATCAACCCACAGAGCCAATCCAAGTCATTTATACAATGAGAATCCATGTATCACAGAAGGTATGTAAGCCATCACCCCAGTGAGCTCATAAAAGGGATTACTACAATCATAATATGCAAATCACTCAAGGTATATAAGTCATAATACAATTGATCCCATCCATGGAAGTTAAATAATGAGAATCTGAGAATCAATCAGTGTATAAAAGTCATCATACCATTGAGCCTATCTAAGGAATTACTACAATGGGAATCCAAGTATCCCTCAAGTTATATAAGTCATCAACCCACTGACCTTGTCCAAGTAATTACTACAACGAGAATATGAGTATCACTTAGGGTATGCAACTAATCATCCTGATCTTCCCATGAAAATAATTTATATAATGGAAATACAAAAATCACTCAGGGTATATAAGTCATCAGACCACTGAGCTCATCCAAGGAATTCCTACAATGGGAATATGATAATTACTTAGGGTATATAGATCATCAAAACATTGAGCCCTTTCATGGAATTCCTAAAATTGGAATCCAAGTACCAGTCAGGGTATATAAGTCTTCATGTTAGGATCAACATCAAAATACTAGGAGACACCTATAGATATCTCAAGAAAATATACATCGCTGCATAAATATATCCATGCTCAATAGCGAGGTCCCAGGTAATACGTTTGGGTACACCAGTAAAATGTCAAAAATAACATGCCTTAGAATCCAGATCCTAGGATAGAAAATATGGGATCCCAATGAGCAAAACAGATCGTAGGAAGAACATCTGGACATCCAATGGGAATAAAGAAGCCTCACATCAAGCTCAACAACCACCAAATAGGAAGTACCTCTGTTAAGCATCACTGCATCAGCAAAATCCATGTTAATGATATAATAAAATGAGAGAGGGTGGCCCAAACACACAACCCAACACTCTTGTCATAGCCACATGGGATTACCAGTTCAGTATGAGTTTTATGGAGACACTCTCTACCACATCTACTGAAACCCGATGTACAGCTTAGGGTCGATCATATAATGGGCACCCACTGGTTCCCTCAAGTAAAGAACTGATGGGGCATCCTTCTTCTGATCCTTATAATGATACACAACTATAATGATCCATCAAAGGAATCTCTAGTTCCGTATAAAACTAAATTCCTTCCTCAAGGGATCTTAAGAAGAATCTGGTGTCATAATCTCGTAGGCTAGAAGGGAATGTTTAAAAATGGTAACGTTCTCAAAATCATAGGTCACAAGAGATTTTTCATATCCATCTCAGATCAATGTCTAAATTAGGATGGTAATATTAAATAATATACCAATAAAACCAAGTATCACATTTAGGATACAATTGAATTCAATTACTAGAGGAAATCCTCTATATAAAGATTTAAGCCCCAAATCACCTCTTAAGAGTCCTCAAAATTCTATAGGGGTTTCAGCATCATGATCTACATGAAACAAATAATCCTAATGGACTACTCACTGGTGAAATTCAGAAAATTGGGTCACATAATTGGAAAAGACTAACAAAGGGTAACAAGGGAGGAGTACATGACATGTAGAGAATATACATGGAATGTAACCTTCATATCGCCACAAGGGTGTGTACTATCGCTAGACTAGGTGTGTAATCACTCCTGGTATACGGTGTGTAAGGTAGTTACATAAGGTGTACCAAGCATGAGGTACATGATCATGTCTCTCTACCACCCTGGATGTCAACTTGGCTAGGCCATGTACTTTTACATGGCGTTCCACCCACATTGGGACTGCCTGCGTACTCTACATGGTAATATACACCTACATAGGTTCTCCTGAATGGGTACTCGATGACATGACTGTGTACTATTACATGAAATTTACACCCATGTAAATGGAGTTTACTTCTTAAATTTAATAATCCCTAAAATTGGACATAATATAGTGTGTTCCCATGATCCACACACCGTTTTAATGTGTTTTTTAAAGTAAAACTCTCAGTTAAACAGAAAACCCTATTTAAACCCCCAAATCAATAGGTCCATCCACTAGGGGATGAATACAAGAATAATAAGGATTTAAAAACGTGAAATAATAGATTTAATGGGGTCTGGTTGTAAAACATAAATGTGAATACCTTTGGGAATGGATCGCTGAAGTTTCCTTTGATTTTACAGTCTGCGGCTGGCGCACAAAGATTAGGCGCATTATGGGTTTTACAATGGATCCTCCCTCCTTTCCCCTCTCCCTATCTTTCTCCATGACCATCAACTATCCTAGTCACATGGAATAAGGGTGTAGGGAGGGGTACAAATGAGAATCATATGGAATGATAAATAAATGAAAAGGAAATGATAAGAAAAGAAGAAATGAAAAGAAAAGAAATGGGTCCCGAGCCGGCCCCTGTTCCTTGCTCGAGTTTTTGCCTTGACATAGAAAAAGTACCCATTTAAGACTAAATAGAGGAGGTAAAATCTCAATATGACAATTCATTCATATTTTATGGATGAAATAACCTTCATGAACAATTTAATATTTATTTTATTAAATATTAAATATCAATTATTCCACTACAGTTTAAATAGATCAGATTTCTACCAAACTAATGTAATGTGGTAAAAACCATATTCTGAAACTAATGAAGTTGTCAGAAAATTAATTCGAGCTCATATTCTTGTGGAAATAGTCAATTTTACCCCTTACGAGAATCTAAACCAAGAGATTCAAATTTATGCCCAAAACATTATTCCAGAAACAGATGGGTCCTTACATCTTTGGTAAAAGATTTATCATGTATAATTAACAGAAATGTTTATGTTATATATTTACCAACATGACATTATTCTTTTTGAGAGGAATTAAGCAGAGTAAATGAATTTTTTTTCCTTTAGATGGAATATAATCATAAAAAAGGTAATATATTTACAAATGTGTTGAGTTAGATGTTATAGAAGTTGAGGGAATGTGTATTAGATATGTGATGTAATCTAATGGATTTCTTATAGGACTAGAATGTGGGAATAAATGATGATAGATGTGAAGTGGTTTAGGAACCCATAGTGATCACATCCTTGTTAGTATAACTAGTGGAGGATGTTTATGATAATGAATTAGAGTGTGGGGTGATGGATGATACGTTTCACCTAGTGGTTCCCTTACTGGTTGGGATTTGGATAAATATAGTGTGGTTCTGGATTATGGAATGGAGATGTTTTCATCTCCATGAGAGAGGATATAATGAAATATATCATGGTTCATATTATTCAGTGAACCTATGTTTGACCAAGATGTATAATGATGTTAAGAAGCAGGTCTGATTACTATGTATTAAGTGATACAATGAAGGAATTATCTCCCATTGTTTATCATGTGAGAGGATAAAGGATGAGCATCAGATACCTAGATGGTTTCTCCATATACTCAATGTACCTATATATATGTGACATGAGGTTACAAATTATATTATTATATGGTATTCTAGACCCACAAGAGGTCCAGACACCATTTGTGTGGTAGTGGATCAGTACAAACAGTTGGATCAAATCATACGGATTTGAGAGGAAATATTTCAAGATGAGAAAATAATGTTCTATGATTATGGGATCACGTAGCATCATAGAGTGACATAGAAAATGTTATGAGAAAATTATTACTATTTTATCTCATGACCAAGTAAGTGATTATGGATGGTAACGAGGACTAATTTTATGCTACATAAAACATTTCATCCTCATACTGATGGGAATTAAAAAATAGTGATGAATAATTAAGAGGATATTCATTGATAATTTATTGTAGATTTAATAAAAGTTTGAGATATTATCTTTGAGATATTATATATCACCTATAATAACATCTTACAATTTGTATCCCTGATTTATTAGTTTGAGGATTAGTATGTCCTGCCAGGTCAGTCACTATTATGCTGGCATGTGGAAGATGAGTCTTCTATAGTTGTAATTGTTTGATAAATGATACTTCAAAGTGGGTAAAATTTATTTTGAAATATATGGTTGTCTCTAAGAAATTGATGTCATCCTATATTGACTAAATAAGATGACACTTGCTATTTTATATGGTGATGGGGTATTTTTGTGGGTGTCTCTTAGTTCAGGCATACATGATTTTTGAATTAGGTAAATTGGGCACAATTACTTATGGGGTTTCTTGAGATATTCAAAATCATTAGGAAAATGTAATATTATTTGGACCATCCATCATGGTATCAATATATTCACTATATGATACACATGTATTTATTTTAGATGTGAAATCCTGACACTATGCATATGCTTGACTGTAAAGATGTTGAACTAGTGTTGGACACATATTTTGCGGAACACCCTATTTAGATAGCAGATCAATGTGAGAAGGTTATTTGAGTAAATGTTTTTCATCTCATTTATTTTATATAGAGTCATGGGAATATTCTATATGAGGCATGGGAATTGGAGGATGATATTCTTGCACAGTGGGATAAACTATTCAAGAATACAACATGGGATAATTCTTGAGGATTAAAATTCATAAGAGGGGGAGAATTTTTATACCTATATTTAAGGTGAAAATATTACCAATTTTTATATATTTATTGAGTGTTTTTAAGTTTTTAGATGTGATATTTAGTAATTAGGGTCATCAAAACAAGACTGATGAATAGTGGTGGAACATGCTGTAGTTTCATGATGTACAAAGGTACCATCGACTCACTATTGCAGCTCTTGGGTAGAAATGATTCATTATATAGGTGGCTGACCATCTAGTGGAGATGACTAGAATGCTGTTGGTGATTATAGGTAGAACTTATTTTGAATAGTAGCCACCTTCTCTCCATTGTCATTGGTTAAGGCATAATAATGCCTGCCCCTTTATGTGGACTTTTTCTAAAACCTTACCCCCACAATTTTTTTTCTCATTCTGACATTCTCTATCTATTTTTAACAAACAAGGAGATTTACTATATTGACATGGGGTTCCCCCCCTTTTGAATCCTATGTTTGATATTTTAATAAATTTTCAATCTTATGCTCTTTATCTTATGAGTTATCCTTTAATCTAGATCAATTCCCTTATCTTATTATTAATCAAAATTGATTAGATAAATTATTTCATGATCATAAATAAGAGTTTTTATATGGAATAATTAGGTATTTTTTTATCATTGATATAATTATTACATTAATTTATGGAATTATAATTTGTTAAACTAGTAGGCCATGATCATTGTCAGTAGTGTATCATCTTGGTAATGTCTGACATTAACATACCTTTAGGGTGTCGTTTATTATTATCCATAATGTCAGTATTCTAAATCATATTTAATCAGGATCAATTCTAGGATTTGGTGGTGCATTTGGACTCTAAAAGTAGTACTTTATTTGAAATAATCGTCGTACCTAATGTATAAATCCCTTGACTTTATATGAATGTTTTTATGGGTTCTTGGAATGCTTTTTGGAATGAATGTGTAACCTATGAGACCATTATTGATGCATTATAACAATATTTTGGATGTGTGGTTATGTTACATGGATAGGAATTATGATTTATACAATATTTGATTGATTTTATGTGGTACTTGATCTATCATTTTTATCATGAATCATATGTTTTTTATTCTTCTCTCTTCTGAAATTGAGAATGAATGATGATATAAGTGGTCTATACCACAAGATAAGTGTTTTAGATGATTGGTAGAAATGAATTAGACAATCCCTCCATGGGGTATATGCCATCCATGTTTTTGGATGATCCCATTATGGGGTATATGTTAGGACAGAGGTTGAAATTATACCAAACATTTTATTGATGTAGTTAGATCTGGTCTTCAAGGACCTGACATGTGAATCTATTATTTTATAATAAACTTATTTTTTATATTCACTATATTCACCTTTACAGAATTCACTTATAAACATTATGCTCTTCTGTTAAGTGTCACTAGTGGTTTCGCATTGAGTAATGTACACACATCATACAAAATAATAAAATTATTCTTGTAGATATTATGAATAATTATCAAATAAAGGGAATGGGCCTTGTGATGAATTTTCATGTAGGTTAAAAAGAGGATCTAAATTTCTATATGGTGTTAGGATTGGATATATATTATTTATTTTATTTACTAGATTTATCTCATCTTTTTTTCCTTCTTTTATTTTTAGGAAATTTATCTGACATGACAAGTTAATACTGGATGACATGGTTTTATTTTTATAAGTCACAACTCAGATAGTTAATTATATATTGATTATTATTGTTTATTCCATTACTTTACTATTTTTTTAATTGGTACCAAGTTCATAGTATCCCTATAATGTTTATCTATTCCCGTAAAGTTGGTTAGTAACCTATTTTAGGTGGGGGGGGGGGGTCCATGAGGTTGTCAAGAAACATGGATCAGAACTAGTGGTTCATGATGGGGCATTGGAAAATTGTATCAATGCATCCGTTTTGAAATCATTTCCCCCTATTTACCTTGGTTTAGGATTTGATATATAATATATGATGTCCATGGGGTATAAGTAGGGGAAATATGTTTGTTTATGGCCCGAATTGTATAGTGGACCAACGTGTTTCAATAAGTGGTACTTGATTTTATTGCTATTTTTGTCACAATTAATTAAAATTCTCCTTGGGTGATGTACATGATATTAGTTTATTGTTTTAAGGAATGTGGTGTGTGATGAAACATACTAATATAAACATGGGATCATATACATGATATATGTTTCTTATATTAATTTGATTGTAAATAAATAAATGCCTATTGAAATTATATAATGTGATTTTGGGGGATTATTTATAGAATTTTAATTTTTCCTATGAAATAATTTTATGAATGTATATATGTGGGTTTGAGTAATGTTAAGGACCTAGAGGGATGGATTGAGTTTCGATTATTCCTTAACTGGTTGTACCCAGTTCGTGAGAGTAGCCTCTTAGGTTAACCCTTGTTGGGAACCCTCCCGTGATCATGTGTAGTATAACTTGAATTTATTTCAATATATTAGATTACACTAAGTTTTATTCAATAATTTTATGAAATATCACACCATATATTCCTTAAATTTCATGTTTCTCCACCTATTGTGTAGGAGGATAAAGATAAGCATGATCCCTTAGTTACTCTATCGGGTAATTCTATAGAAATAGTCCAACCATGACTCTTATCACCAATTCATGTTTAGGGTGGAAGATCCCATAGATGTTGGATGATGATGATCAATTTTCCATGAAATATCCAAATCTATCATCCCATATCATTTTGTTGTATTTGATGACCTCATGACACAAAGGACTGAATACAGTTCAATTATATTATTTAACCTTATAGGGACTCTAGTGGAAAAAATGTTATACTTGGAATCTTAATTATTCAAAGTTTACTTGGATGACATTAATATGTCATGATTTAGGCCAATAGATGGGATGATATGACTTGGGTGAACTTCATGGATAAATTCTTCAAGGATTATCTATTATATTTTATATAATTCAATCATGATTGGGAGTTCCTCAAACTCTAGAAAGGGATGATGATAGTGTCCACTAATTCATCATGATTCATATAAATGATTCAATATTATACTTTTATGGAAGTAAATGAGGTACAAAAGGCCCAAAATTTTGATATGTATTTTCATCTAGATCTCAAATCGATGTTCGTAAATTTTAATTTTTCAACCAATGATGCAGTTTTTCAAAAGGAACTGGCGATCAAGATGGGAATTGTGAAATATAGGGTTATAAGTCTCCTTCAATCTATTAGTGGTTAAAAAAATTATGGTTTTTAGTGTGTTTACAATTTTTTATTCTAGCAATAATATGGGGAATCCAAAAGATGGATTCCGTGTTGATGGTTTTTATTTTGAGTAGAGTAAAGGTTCCTCAAATCCCTTGTAGGGGGATTACCATGCTATATTCTACAACTGTTGGAGGAAGGTGAACTTTCCCAAAGAGTGTACCTATTCTATCATGAATTTTAATAAGTGGGAAATACATGACATCTAAAGTGATTATATAATATGAATTTTAGGATTCACTCAATAAGGTCAAGAAAAGTACCTCAATACTAGTTAGAGACCCTACAAGGGTCAGTAAATCTAGTGACACATAATCATATGGGGTTAAATAGAGTGGTTATTGGAATGGATTATGAAGTTAATCAAGCTTTGGTATGAGATAGAGGGGTTCTATTCATAGTTTGAGGTTTGGTCATGATTTAGTCTATACTAAATGTTTCTTTATTTGATATAGGGACATCCAATTGATATATTTTTTTTTCAAGTATAATTTTGGAAGGATATATTGTTCATAATATCTTTCAAGATTTTTTCTATCAATACTCTATTGGGAAAAAAGGTGGATAATTTCCATGTTTACCCAGACTAGTTTCTAGCTTTGAGAAAGATGGGAGATTCATGATTCATGGGAATAGAGGTTTCTAATATGATCCATTTCATGCACTGGTTTACTAGTTTTCATCCACACATCAATTATTATCTGATATGAGTGACCATTTAATAACATAATGAGGGAAAGTTAATATTGAATGGTGAATGGGACATCAATAAAAATATATTCATATCCGATCTTCATCCATGGTAATATATTAGTGTGAAGGTGGCTAGAATGTTCTTTTATCTGGATTTGAAAGTGACTCTCTCCATTCAACCCCCTATATTATATTTTTCATGGGATTTCATTCGATTTTTTTTGGGATTTATCTATATAGAGTGTAGTTGAGTCTGAGATCGATGTTGTGTTTGGTGCTTGAAAAATATAGATTTCACTATATCACATGGAACCAGATTAATTTAAGGTTATAAAGGTACAAATTGACTTTATTGATGATAATGGATTCATCAGAAAAATTACTTCCCCATGGGGTTCTATGTTTTATTGGCCAAGAAGGTGGGTGATTATCTTCAAATTTTATGTGGGAATCAGAATATGAATCAAATCACTATGAATTTCAGGTATCCATTACAAATAATAGTCTTATTTATGTTCAATTTATGGGATCCTAATAGTATTCAATGATTAATATATGTCTGAGCTACAATTGGATTCTAGATAGGGTAGAAGTCAAACCAAAGATAGTGTTTTGATTAGGTATAGGTTTAATGAGTATCTTATCATGCCATTTGAACTGGTGAATTCTATATAAGTGTTCATGGATCTCATGAAAAGGACCATTCACCCATAAATAGACTCCTTCATAATTTTTTTCACTGATTAAATCCATATATTTTTAAATAGATCGAATTGACATTACATAAACATAGATATCATACTGATAACTCCTTGGTCACATATTCTTCTCACCACATAATCAAGTGACAATTTTTTATATTATAGGTGTGCTTCCATGAACACATGTTTTATTAAGTGATAATATCAATTGATATACAGAAGGATGATGTTGTCATATCTTGGTAACTACTGAAGAATGTCTTCAAGATGAAAAATTTTCCTAGGTTTTCTTAGTATGACATGAGGTTAATTAAATAATTATGCCACATCGAACCACCATTGACTATGATTACCATTATGGGAGTCAATTTTTAAGGTAGATATAAAAGTGAATATTTTTTCCTAGAATTTAAGGAATGAATGATGTTGGCTTTTATCTAGATTATTTATTTATCTAGAGTTATGTATTTAGTTTATTATGATGTGTATTGAATTGGATTATGATTTTTTTTAAATTTTTGTTCATAACGTATTTTCTTATAATAAATTTTAATTGTGTCACATTATGTGTAAATAAACTACCCATGACATAATGTTAGCAGTTGTAGTTCATTCACAAAAATCAATGTTACAATAATTATTTAAGGAGAGTTTTTGACATATACCAACCCAAATAGTCTATCGTATATCATTTACTAGATTAAACTGTATATTCATTAGAGTAATTCGTTCTGTTAATTGTAAAATTTTAGATTTATGATGGATTATTCTAATGGGAAATATAATGTCATTATATTTTCTCTGAGAAAGAAGATACAATGGTTGGGGGAGAATACATCTAATTTTTGATGAAATTTCATGGATCTATAGATAAAATTGTATGTGTGCATAGATAAGGATTGAGGGGATGTAGTTTTTAAAACCTTTATAGTCACATTATAATTGGTAGAATTATTAAATCATAGTTAATCGATTGAATTAGAGTGCATGGATATATATGTTATGTTGTACCCTGTAGTTCCATTAAAGTTTGAGCATTGGATATATATGATGTTATTATTATTCATGAAAGGGGGAAAGTTTCATATTACATGAGAGAGGAGATTATGAGGGAATATTATGCATTATTGTGGAATGTTCACCATGGTTCAACATAAATGATTCATGATATCAAGAAGCTATTATGGTATCCTAATTTAAAGGGAGACATTTCTGGATTTGCATGTCATTTTATGATATGTGAGACACTCAAGGATGTCTATTAGAGACCAAGAGGGTTACTCTAGCCATTTAAATTGTTTTTATGTAAGTGGAATTATGTGACCCAATTATAGGTTTTTCAAGGACCCTAAGAGGTTGATCCACCATTTGTGTGGTAGTGGATTCATTAATGAATCCGAATCACATATTTTTTGTAGTGGATTTTTTAATAATGGTGTTCAATACATATCAACCTAAGAGATGAACTTAATGTATTATGATGGAAGGATCTATATTTGAGTGATTGTTAATCATCAAAAAGTTCTTTAAAGCATGGTATCTAATAGGGAGACCCATTTTACCTAAAATTTATGGCATGTATTATTGAAGATGATGATTACTTAGTTGATGTTGTATTGGGCCTTCCATTGTTGTAGTAATAGGATGTTAGAAATAATTCTCTAGTATTTAGATGATATTATTCAAGTGTGTATTTTAGACTTCAAAGTATTTATAGATGATTAAATAGATATAATATATTTCTCTTATAATAATCACTTTGTTTGGGGATCTTTAGGGGAGGTTCGGTTAATATTTGTTATGTTATCATGAGGTATATAAGTCTTTCATAGTTGGGTTATATATAATACTGGAGGACTCTAAGTAGGTGGAGTTGATTCAAAGAAGGAAATTTTAGTCACAAAATTTTTATAAATCCTACCGTGATTGAAGGATTTAGGCCTTTTAATTTACTAGGGGTGATAAAGTCATCTTATGCGTTTCACATCGGTTCAGTAATACACATTTATATAGGTAGGGAAAGTGATTTTCATAGTGTTTTAGGCCTTTAATGACAATCAAATTAATTTATTTGGGATTAATCTATTGGAATGTCCTACAAATTATTGAGTTATAAAAAATGTGTTCCATGTTTCTAACCGTAGAATATAATATCCCATCCATGAAAATGTTCTCAACCAATAGAATATTATGATGTATTATGATGTATATTTTATGGAATTTACTATTCAGTTAACAGAATAAATTGAGAAGGTTCCATGTGTAATGGTAAATCTTATAATTCAAATTTTATAGATGCATGTGTGTATTCCAGAAGATACTTGGGAAAAAAAGGCAAACATTTGGGAATAGTTGACCAAACTATTTGACTAGAAAATTGGGGATACTTCTTGAGGAAGAGAATTCATAAGTGGTTAAAAAATGTGACACCTCCTTTTCAGAAAAAACACATTTCAAATTTTAAATAGATTTTGGGATTATTATTTATTTTTTAGATGAGGGATAAAGGAATTTGGGTGGTCAGAACCAGGCTGAGGTTGGGTAGGGAGACTTGTAGTAGAATATTACATTATATATGTCCCATGGACAATATTTATAATGAGGATCCTAGGTAGAATTTTTTCTAACTAGATTCCATAGTCTAGGTATTGTTGATTCCCTGAAGAACTATTACTACCCATCTACCATTGGGTAGTCATTAGAGGCCTCTAAGGCCCAATAAGGCCTGCCTCATTTTGAGGTGTTTTTTATAAAACTAAACCTTGTAAATTGTTTTCTTATTATACATTGATATATAATTTTCTAGTGAATTAAGAAACCTACCTTGGTGATTTGAAGTGGTATCCTTCTCTTTTAAATCCCCCATTCGATGTTTGTATAATAGATCAATCCTTTATTCTTCATCTGGTGAGTTGATCTTCATACTGAATCAATTTCATTATATTTTGATTGATATAAATAAATTAAATCCATTACTTACTAATCATTTATAAGTGTTATTATATGACCAAAATGGGTTTATTGATTATTGATATAATTGATACCCAAATTGAGGGAATGGTCATCAATGTAACCTATGGAACAAGATCAATATATTCAGCAGGTATTCATAGTAATTTTTTTCCTTAACCAAAATTTAGGTTGTGATTTCTTCTCACAATTGATCCTTGTATTTTAAATCATGTTTATTCAGTATTGGTTCTAGGATCGGGTGGTGCTTTTGGACATTGATTTTGTCACATTATTTTGAAGCTCCATTACATCTAAGGTTGGAAGAACATGACTTTATCACATATTTTGTATTTTTTTGTATAATTATTGTTGGAATGTGTGTGTATCATGTGAGACCTATATTTTTTATTTATAATGTGATTTCCAAAATATTATTAGGTTTAATTAATATGTATTTTTATGGTTGTTATTATTTTTTTGTATGTGATTATTGATCTATTATCTATATCACATATCAAATTTTTTGTTTTAATTTTTTTCTTCTTTAATTTACCACAAAGTTTGATCCTATGGTCTTCCCCTGATAGGGATGTGTAAAACGATTTATTGGAATGTATTGGACTATCCCATTAAGGGGACATATCATCCAATTTTTTGGATTCTCCCATTATGTGGGATGTGTTAGGATAGTGGTTTATGTTCACACCAACATAGAAAATAAATAGGTAATGATGATATCAAATAACCCGACACATGTATCTATGATATTAATATAATCACTTTTATAGTCTTTAAATTTATCTTCATGGGATGAACGTATATACCTTTTGAAAATTAAGAGATTTTAGTGGTGTCCCACTGAGTCCTATAATCACACCTTACTCATGAATTTTAGTAAAAAAACATATTTCATGACTAGAGAATTGGAAAATGTAATTAGAATCACGATAGATAGTTAAGTAGAATTATTGTAAGATAGAGACATTATTAGATAGAGTTTGGAATGGGTGTCAGTTGGATGTTTAATTTACATGGTTTATCAAACATTTTTTATCCTTTGTTTTTTAGTTACTTGTCTGATATGCCTTGATACTATATGAATTGGTTTTATTTTTATATGATACCACTCTGATGGTTATTTTCTTATTAAATAATCACTAATTATTATTGTTTATTCCATTATTATGTTATGATGTTTAACATGAATATAATGAATAATATATCCATAATTTTTTATAGGACCTCTCTTCTAGTTGGTAACCACTTTTGTATAGTGAGGTGTGTATAATGTCAAATGGCACCCTATATCCAACCCAATTTTTTGTATCGAGGCAATACACTTATGATCCAACAAATTTATTTTAATGGTTTAAAAGGAAATTCCTTATACTCTAAATTATTTGAATACAATTAACTACTGATAATTAAAATATGGTCCTCAAAAAATTAATTATATTTATTAAATTTGTATAAAAATTTAATTTTCTCTCAGGAAAATCAATATCAATGTTAAGATCAGTGGGGTTATTATTCTAAATTTCTTCTTTAATCAATGAATCTATAAAATTTAGTAAATAAAACCACTCTATGTGACATAAAAACAACCGTCAATTACTACTCATATATCCTCATGTGTAACTAAGAATTTTATTATCAAAAAACATGAATAAAATTAGTAGAAGAATATATAACTAAAACATATAAATAATGAAATTAGAATTAATTCTTCGATGATGACATTGATTAGATCCTATGGCATGAATTTAATTGATCAATAATAATACCAAATCTATTCTTTAATGGGGGTTTATTTATTTATTTTTAGAATATTATTATCTTATTTCCCTATGAATATAATTTTACAGTCAAATAATGTTTTTTACATCATAAAAAATTTCTATTTTGATATTTAAATTGCAAAATAGCTTCCACCTATAATTTCACTAAATTACACATTCTATTTGATTACTTATAACATTTATTTTTTTACACGACTTTTTTTTGATATTATGTGTTTTTAAGGGATGAGTTAGATTTTTAAATTGTAAAAAACCAATTATAATCATTAATTTCTGTTAAATTTACATTACATGATGGAATATGATATTTTTGACCAGGCATAGTCATGTGTTTAACCAAACTAACTACATAAATATAATCCTTCACATTTGAAAAATATTACAATGTTAAAAAATTCATGAAATAGTATTTCATTCACTTCATCCTACATATAAACCATAATCCCAATAATCACATGGGTTTAAAAAGAAATTATACATCTATAAACCATGACCACATCAAATAAATCATGATGTGATTATCTCATTAACATTTTCCCCAACATTGAACTATGATGACATCCATTATCTCATCAATCTTGTACCTAACCATGAATATTTATTTTAAAACAATGAGAATTTTCTAAACATTCTAGGTATAAAGAAATTAATCCATGGGATGGATTGATAACACTTGTCATCTTAGAATATATGTAAAAAATATTATGAAACCATGAATAAAACAACATTTATTTTTCTCCAAACCATCACAAGTCATTTAACTAGGACATAATCCATAACATGGTTTCTAGTAATGTTAAATTTGTCATTGAATATCATGTAAAGTAGTTTCCAACATAAAAAACCCCACTAACATTCTTTTGTAAATTAAAATATTATTTAATGTTCACTATAAACACTCTAACTAATCTAAATCACCTTACATCGGTTGATATTAAATGAATCTTAATTTTGAGAAAAAACACAACATAAAGAATAATATTAAGTCATGAAAGAACATTATTCTTATGAACTTAATATACATAAAAAACTATCATCAAATACCACTTCATTACGAAAATCATAATTTTCTATTAAATACAGTTTTATCTATCAAAAAATTCTTATGTATTTTTTTAACAAACAAATTATCCAGTTTCCTTATAAATATCCTCAGACACATTGATGATTCCATAGTAAAAATAGTAGGAAAATATTATTTTAATCACTATAGAAAACAAGAAATATTAATAATAATTTATATTACCAACTAAGATCAACTCATACAAATTCACTTAGAATCTATCTTCATTTTTTCATCAAAACCCCGATTATATATTCTTTAAAATTATTTCCAAAAAAATAATCAATAAAAATATAAAAACATTTCAATAACCCATAAATCACACATTTAAATCATAACCATACAAACCCAAACCCAAACCCACATTCATATATTCATAATATTTAAATATTTACAGTCACACACAAATTTATATATTTAATTAAAAGTTTTGAAATTTTAAAAAATACAATAAATTTAAAAATTCAATTACGAATAGATCATAACCAAATAATAGTTAATATTTAAATCAATATTTTTGTTTTTATTTCATGAGATTATAATAATAATCCATATAATAAGTGAAAGACAGGGTAAATGAGTATACCATAACCTAGAGAATATAGAGGTTTAATCACTCCCATCAATTTTAATTTTTGAAATGTGTATTCTAGGAAAAGTTTAGTAAAAACATCTAACTCTTGGTCCATTGAATAAAAACACCCAAAATTCATTAATTATTCTACTATTGTTTCATTAATAAAATTAATATTCATATCAATGATTTTTATCAACAATTTTAAACTATATTACTTTTTTTATTGAAGAAAATTTGATTATTATGCCACACCAAAATGTATAATCTTATATCCACATTTAGAGTTGAATATTTTATCATCATCAACATAAATTATTATTTTTACATGTGTGGTTAAATCAAATTTCACTTTATAATATTTAAACAAAATGAATTATTATTCACCACTAGTAAACTCATAATGATATCAACCAAGATGAACACTATACAATAGGTTATATAATGATCATTACCACATTATGATAAATCCAAATTAACACATCCATATAGGTAATGCATTGATTTTATATAACAAATAAATAAATAATTAATACTTCTATTGACATATAATAAAATTATATTCATTTTTATTAAATTAAATATATTAATTATACTCTATAATCTAGTGAACAATGAAAATTAATAGACATCATTTGGCCCTGAATCTATTAATAAGTGAAATGTTTGATCTTACTTTAAAAAATAATTTATTAAATATTATTTTCATATTAATGATTTGATAGTTTGGTTGCTATTACAATTTGAGTAAAATAAAATCCACATCCTCTATTATCAATTTTTTAAAAATATTCAAGCTTATATCTCATTATTGAAAAATTTAAAGTCCTAATATGTACATCATTTCCATAAGTATTGAAAGTAAAATAATCATATTCATTTTTATGGAAAAATATTTGTACCCACCATATTCAATATCAGAAGATACAATATCATCAATATACATGATATTAAGGTGTGACTCATCTTTTCATAGATTTCGGTTAATGAATATATAAAATATATTTTTTTATAAAATATTGAGATATAAAATATGATAAATCATTTAAATTACATGTTATTAGTAAATATATTTACCTATATAATAATTTGTATATTGAAAGAAAATATTTCTTTTTTTATAAGTAAAATAAATAGATTTATAAATTTTTAGTACAAATTTGAGATCACCAATGAAGAGGGTTTACATGAAATGTATTTTTAGTATACTATATCATATATGATTAATTATATTATTAAATGTCTAAATTATTTTAATTATATTAGTCAAATTACATTTCTCATCAAATACAATGCCTTTAAGATGATAATATTTATTACATACCATCCTCATCTTGTTTCTCACCACTAATCACTTCTCATTCAATTTATTTCAAAAATCCTATCCAATTTAATTTATATTATGGTTCATTAGTATAAGAAATATGTAATAAGTGTTATACATCACAATAGGGTCCAAATCTATATTTATACAATGCATCAAATCTTAATTAATTTATATTTGTTTCACACTTTTTTCTTCAACATGGAATATCAATGAATTTTTATAATTTTTATATGATTTTGTCCTTATATCCAATATCCAAAAAAATATTTTTGGACCTAAACTATTTTATAAAATTTAAATGAATTGAAATTGATAAATATATATCAATATATTAGGTTTTTGGGTATCTTCATTATTACAACAATATAAATCTTAAATATTTCTAGATTACCAATATTAAAAACTAACTAATTCTTATTATGTCCATCAAATTTTGAAACTATGATTTATTAACCATGAAAATTAAATGAGAATTATAAAACATTTATAATAGTAATACCAACTAAATTTTTTAATTCATTTTTAAAGAAGATGTATTCTCATATATTTAAAAAATATACAATTGAAATTATTTTCAATCAACTTTTCTTTTGGTTACTCAAATTTGAGCCCCATATTTTGATTATAAAATTTCCCCCAAACACTCTAAAATAAATTATAACTATATATGTTAATAATATATCACAAAAACAGACATATCATTGAAAAAAAATTATTTTAATATTTTTTGAATGTGATTCATTTTCCCCACCACTTACCTTCTATAGAAATTACATGTACCATATTATTTCAACATGTTTTGAGGAATATTAATTAAATTTCAATTATTTAACTCATATAAAACATTTTATTTAGTGTTATATAATTAATTTCATATATTTTATATTCTATGAACTTCAAAAAAATATTAAGACTATTCACATTAATATCTATTCCCATTATTTAAAATGATCATTTTTATGGAAAAATATCTATTTCGATAATTTTAGTGAATTTTATAAACATCATGAATCAATTAGACCTATATATATTAATCCCAATACATGTGACGTAGGTTAATTAATTAATAAATGAAATAATATATTTCTGAATATTAAATTTTATTCTAATTTATTATTTGATATATATCTTAATGGATAGGTTCAATTGGATGATTTTCCTAAATCTTTATATGTTTATATAAGTAATTGATGATATTTAAAATTTTAATAAATATTGCATCAAAATGTTCATGTTTTTATATATTGGCCTATGAAAATATGTTTCCTTAAGATAACTTTTCTACTAATTTTAAAAAATGCTACCAAACCTTATATTCCTTAAATCAGTACCCTCTTCCACACTGAAAATAATAATTTTTACATTCATACACTTAAAATTGATTCAATTGAGTATAATATCCCCATTTTATAGCACATCTATATTTTAATAATTTCACAAAATACAAATTTTTTCAAAATAATCACTTCTTTTACTTCATCAAATAGTACTAAAACACTATAATGGATGAGTCTCAAATCATCAATAAATAGGGTACTGATTAATTTTAGTTTATTCTCTTCATCAATCAGTTAGAAATTCCCTTCGATTCAATGTGATTATTCTACCCCAAACATAAAAAATCCTTCCATACACTGCTTAAATCCTTTAACAATCCTCATATAACATTTCATGTATGATGAAAAGTCACAATAAATGTTTATATAGACATTCATTTTGAATTGAATTCAATGATACTTATACTCTAAGAATATTATATCTTCCTATTCATCTATTCTTAGAAATATTTTATGCATCATTTATGAATAATTAATATTGAAAATCATTATATCAATTATTTTCCATGTTATATGGTTGATCAAGAAATCCATAAGCCCTGTTCATCACTTGAGACTAATTATTCATCATATCTCTTAAATTTTATGTATCTTTTCAAAATTATCTTATTTAGCCCGGTTGTATCCTTATAAAACATTTATTTTAAATATGTTTGAGTTGTTAAAATACTATTTGTGGTGAATATGTTTCCATAAAAATGAATTATTTTGACTTTATAATAACATTATTTCCTAATTTTAAATTTAATAAAATATTTAGAAAATCATGATTATTATTATGAATGAATTAGAATGTGATAATTCCCTAACCATTACTATCTCAACGAAAAGTTATAGATGTTCCCCACTATGATGAGAACTCAGAACTTACATGATATTATTCATAATGATATGTTCTATATCTATATGAAATCATTTCATATATACAAATGATACATTTAATTAGGGGAAGAGACTCATTAAACATTGTGGAATATTCTCTTGGTATATTCCCCTAATAATAACTAGTGTATGGAACTATAAGAACGAGAACCACTAGTATTTTTTGTGTTTCATTAGAGGATCCTATTTGTATAGATCTTTATTGATCATTAGACATTAATATTATTATCAATGACTATTATTGGTGGTGTATTTTGATTTATTGATGAAAACAAGGATAAGATATAGTCACGATGAGTTGCGATACATTGTGTGCATCACAAGAAATATTTAATTAATATATAATCTGAGAATGAACTTTTCAATTATATTCATTAATATAAGTTGATATCTCTTTCCATTTTATGGAAATAATTTATACTAAATAAATAAATGTCCTTGGGGTTCTATATGAATGTTTAATTTATGAAATGTCAAAGAAAGTGAAATCAAGCGCATAGGATGATCCCATAATCAAGGACCCTTCTTGATTAGAGTTATCTTTATAAATGGATTATTTTACACAAAAAGAATTCATATATGGTTTTATTTCATTGTGATATTCAATTCATTTTTATGGGTTTTTATCCAATTTCATTATGATAACATTGGAATCTCGTATGAATTTCTTAATTATATTGAAGAAGAGGCCTTAAGGGTCACACACTAAATGTATCCATAACCACAGTAAAATAATTATAATATTTATTATTTAAAAAGTTTAATAAATATTATTCATTGAAATGGATTAATAATTACTTATGTTTTCGGGTTCTCATATGCTCCGTCACCGATTATTTGAGAGAATATTATGTGAGTTTAATATTTAAGAAATATTTATTTTCTATTTAGTGAATATAATATTTGATTATTTATTGTTTAATAATGCAATATTATTTGTTTAAATAGTCATTATTCATGTAAAAAATATATTGGGGTATTAGTGAACAAATTTTAAAGGTCCTCTGGGAAATAAAGGATATGGAATATTATATAAAAAATACTTTTTAATTTACTTAATTATGGTAGCATTCATTAATAGATAATAATAATGAATATTTTTATTTTTATAGAAATGGGGTTTTTGAAGAATCAATTAAAATAATAAGGTAACACATGAAATAATTATTTTCTAACTCTAATGATATATACATGCATTATATTATTTCTATATAGATCCATTCCATTTGTTTTCAAACAAAAATATCTAGAGAGAATATTCTCAAAGTCACAAATAACTACATCTCCTAGAACAGTGAAAATAATAGAGATTGATCCTTCTCTACCACCACTCTCAACTATAGAGATATAAATGAGAGCACATACTTAAAGAGATTATTGGGGCCATAAATCATGAATGATATACGCATAATGATCTACCATACTAACATCTATATATTACTATGGAATTTGTTTCATATTTGTTGAGCATGTTTTGATCACCACTGGACTGATCCTGTACCTGATTCCTATAAATCATTTGTGGAACAATTTATATAAATTTCTAGATCCATAAATGAAGAATGATATAATCCCAAGGTAATTACTTATTTCATAAATTAATTAAAAATAATATGTGGGATCTTTCACTTTGGCTACATCATTTTCTCAAGTATATATTAATTGATTTAATTTTATGGATCCTAACATTTATCTTCATGAAAATCACTAAATAATTATTTAATAGGATAAAAAGATGAGTTGGGAATGGTAGATCCAGTATTTCCTCTGTCCTCAGACCCTATAATCTGTATTGGTGAGGTTTCATAATTATTTATTACCATTTAAATATTTTTTATTGATTTATTCAATTTTCATTAGATTTCAATTTCAGTTTGATTTTATTTTAATCTAAATTGCACTATATTATTTCTTCATCTATTATTGCAACATATATAATCATATTTGTTAATATTATTAATTAAATAAAACAAATAAACTCATCTATATTCTCTAAGGAGTTTGGATGGATGACATAAGAGTACACATCATGTAACTCAGTGGTACACACTATGTTCCCATGTTTATTGACCCAAAAATTAATTTGATCCATGTGAATTTTTTATATGCAGTGTATTAATTTATGGACCTTGTTTTGACACTTATATCATGGTGTATAGTTATCTAAAGTATATGCTATGTATCTTACACACATAACATGTAGTCATGTAGTAATAGATGGACCATGTATTCTCGTATAAGAACCACATGATTAGTTAGTGATTAACATGGAGTCCACATGTCATCTAGACTATGTATATGACCTATAATCTAATAGTTTCCATGGAATAACAACATGTCATGTACCCAGGCTTTTACTAATGATAGATGTTGAGAATAATACACAACATGTAGTTGGAATATACCCAACAGATTTTTTACAAAATTATATTGAATTAAAAATTAATTTATTACACTAATTAAAACTTATCAAAATGCTTTACATGTGGTCATTAAGCTGATAGTACATTCCATGTGATGTGTAATATGGAAATATATATATATATATATATATATATATATATATAAATATAATTATGTTAATTTTCAAAATATTTTTCGATGTAATGTTTGGTAGCCCATATCATGTACAAGTCAAAATATAGTTATGAAACATCGCATATCAAAATATTACACACTATGTAAATACATTTTGTTCTATAGGGTCATTAATTTGATAATACGTGTCGTGAAATTATGTGAAATGTTGTGCATATTAGATGCCACATGTGTAAACAATTAATGACTAGAATATATGTTGGTTTTTAAGATGCATTCCCACTGTGGTTCCTATAATATACATGTATTCTAAATAGTAAACTTTAAATGAATTTAATTTTTATAAAATTATGATGTATGAGAATATAAAAAAATAGGATGAGAATTTAGATAAAATAATTTATTAATTAAAGATGATAAATAATTTATTCGAGCATTAATTATCATAAATTAGAACAAATAGGATTATACTTTAATATTATTAAAAGTGTAATTCATTTCTTGTATGCAGATGATCATGAGCATAAAACATAACAATTTTTAAATTTTATTTTATTTATAATTAAATTAAATTTTTATCATACTTTTGAAACCTATTATAATTATATAAGGGTGGGTATACCCAAGGTTTATTTTATGAAAAATATTTAACAAGTTCATTGGTTCCCCTAATATACGATTGAGTAAAAACATATATAATGGTTTGAGATCCAAAAATAGAGGTGAAAGTTCAAGTATGGAGTTCAATAAAAAAATTCATGAGTGATACATAGGTGGATATTTGGAATGATAAAACTTGAACCATAAATGGTTGAATATTTTTCTCTTAGGTCGACGGTTATTTTATTATCCTCTAGATAAAATGACTCTTCGTAAAATTTCATGATCATACAACTTTATTTTATTATTTTTTCATTTTTATTATTATTTAATTGTATATTTTTTTCATGTTCATATGAATAAATTAATTGAAAAGCATGCAAGATATAACTAAGATAAATCGGTCTATGTGTAAACCTTAAATAATACATGGTTAATCACTTATGTAAATATAATTAATATTATAAGGCAAGTAATGAAGATTATAATTTGGAAATTTTTTCATTAAGATAAATTCCATATATTGTATATATTAATTTATGATAACCTTATAATATATAAGGTAAAATTGATCTATATTAAAATTTCATAACCAGTCAGTGTTTGGGAGCTTTCAATTATTGGGTAATTATAATTTGAAGTATTAGGTTTTTATAACATTGTTCACATCAAGGGAGGATTTATAAATATGTCTTGGTTTAACTAATAATAAAATGTTGAGGAAATACAATGTAAGGATTTAGGGATTGGGGAGTCTACTCAACAGATCACGGGACATTGAGTTAATGAACTTGGAATAGGGATTTCCCACATTAAACTCTTTAAATTTTATAGACTTTCAGTGTCATGGTTTGGAAAAAGGAAATATAGATCTTTACGACTAGAATTTATAAAATAAGATATTTTTAATCCAATGGCGAGGGATATTCAGTTTTGATAAAATAGTTGGAGATTAATAAATATAATATTTTTTTATTTTATAAATTTCATCAAATAGAATAATAAAACACAACCCATATTATTTTTGGAGATGAAAATAAAAATTAAATTAAACATATTTTAATTATACTTAATTGGTAAAAAGAATATTTAAATTGGCACAAATTTAAAAGAGTGGAAAATGCACTTTTGTGTCATCCTATGTCATGGAATTAAATTTAATGTAATGAAAGAAAATACTCCAAGAATTCATTTTAAAGAGGAAAATGAGTAAGAATTTTACCTCTATGAGAAACATTTTAACGAGGCTAAAACTATTTAATCTTTCATGTTATCAACCACGAACAATTATCTTATAATGAAATAAGAGGAAATGGATGAATATAGCATGATGTATCACCTTCAGAATATATATCAATAGAGGGAGAGACAATAGAGAAAGAAGACAACCAATTATTTATTTACAATTGATCTTGAAGATTCAATGCCAAATGCGCCTATTATAGTCAGGCATATTGGCTAAATTAAATTCTTAGACATTTTTTGGATTAAATTCCTTGATGAGTTGTGATAATATATCAAACATTACTCACTAATAAAGTCCCTATCCAATTTTTTTATTATAATAGGAGAATTAATTAGATGGTAAATTCATAACATATTACTCTTAATAATTATGGGGACAATTAAATTGGGCATGAAAAACCCATAGTCACTGTGGTGAATAAGAAAATGATGAATACGGTGAGTGAGACCTTGAATCATAACATGTATAAGTCCCCTATGAACTACCCATTCAAGAAGATAATGATCCAAAGGTAAGGAATGGAAGATGAAGCAATATGTTTTACATGTGTAAATCAATTCCATAGGATGAGGAAATGCACACATATGCAAGGGGATACTAAATGTGTATTTTTTATTGAGTGTATTATTTCAGTGTCTATTCATTGATTGTTAGGTAATTATTTTAATTTTCAAATATTTTCTCAAATGTAGGAACCATATAGATTCAAAAAATTTACTAGGGGGCTTTATTTGTGAGCATGCAATGGTTTGAGGTTGAAGCTCTAGCCAATGGATACTACAACCTTTCACATCCAAAAGGAATTATATTTTATTTTTAAAAGATTGTTATTATATAAAAAATATTACCAAGAACATAATTGCTATATCATACCAAGATAAAGATAGTTTTATTTTAATATTTGGATATAAAAGTTGTTTCCTTTATAAAGAAAACATATTTTATCAGATGACACATTTAAATAATTTTCTTTATGTATTAAATTATAATGATTTTTTTTGAAATTGGTAATGAATCTTGTTTATACGAATCACTGAAAACCAAGAAATGGTATCACCGCCTTGGACATAAAAAATAGGCGTGTTTAATAAATATCTATAAAAAGTTATACTTAGACTCATTTGAGATTTATCCACATGGATGATTTCATGATTTTCTACAATAAAAAATATAAAAACCACCATTTGCTGGACATGATAAATGGGAAATAGAGAATCTTGGATTGGTAAACACTAATGTATGTTAACCATTTCTGGTACCATCTATAGGGGCTATTTGTATGTTATAACATTAAATTACGATTTGAGTAAATATGAATATGAATAAAATGCTAAAAAACTATCATTTAACAATGTTGGTAATTATATACACCTGAAAAAATTGCTGATAGTGTTTCCTTTTTTCAGCAATTTTCTTAGCACTTATAATAGGTACCCTTCATTCGCATTATTTTAACTGATAAAGGTAAGCCATTACCAGTGATTTTTATTTGCACAGATAAAATGTCCCCTTTATCATCATTTAATTTTTAGCATAGATAAAGATCCTGAATAGAATCAAATAATTATATAAATAATAAATAAAAATGTGTTTATTTAACTAAATATTAAAAATGTTATTAAGAAAATAATTATTGATAGAAATAAATACAGTGATTGTACTATATATAAATTATAAATAATAATAAATATTATATATTAAAAATATAGATATATTTAAGATGAAAATGAAATATATTAAAATTTAAAATAAGTAAATTCATAAGAATTGTACACATTTAATTAATGAAATAATTATTTATAATTTCAATAAATTGTATATATTAAATATAAAGATATATATCAATGCCTATAAATATTTTTTATACAAGAAAATTATTTATGATTTACATAAAGTGTCTTTATATTTAATAAATAATTATTTATAATTAAAGATTATTATGAATAAAAAATAATGACTAATTGCATTAAGTAATGGAAATAGTTGAATGTCATATCATTTTTCAATTTAACATATATTGAATGTGTGTTATATTTATTACATTCACATATAAGTAATTAATGCAATTTTATATAATGTGAAGACAAACATATATTTAAACAATTAGTGTAATCTTATATAAAGATATATACATCTAGTATTTTTGTTATTTATTCAACTTTTCAAATTCATTTCGAATTTCATTATAACATGATAAAATTAACATACCATGCATGTAATTAGAAAATTTTCCATATTTATATTTAATGTTATTATAATTAGGTATTAATTCATTTTTGGGTAATTTATTCAATAAATTTTATTTATTTATTTATATTTATTTAGTATATTTGAAAAATTCTGATATATAGTCATATTTATTTTAAAATATATAAATATTTGTTAATAATTTATATTTAATTAATAAAACATATCATTTTTTCAATATTGTAAAAGTGTACTAATTTTTTGTTATTCAATTTCAATCACTTTTAACATGCATGGACATAAAAATAAATATTTACTGAGAATGGGAAATGTATATATTAATAAATATTCATAAATAAATCTTTATAAATAAATATATTTGTAAATATATATTTACTAAATTTATGCATTTATATATTTTTTATTATAAGTAAATAAATATTACTTTGTAAAAGTATTTATATACGTATAAATAAATATAAATATAAATATTTAAAAATATATGTTTAACTAATTATAAAATTATAATAAATTTAATTATATAATTATTATATTTACTATATTCATAATATATATATATAATAATCTATGTATATAAATATTATTATTTTTAACGTATTTATATAAATATAACTAAATAATTATATATTTATATAATTATAAAATCATAATAAATATATTTTAATTATGAATATATTCTATATATTTATATTTATATAAATTTATTAAATGAATATATAATTATATTAACATAAAAAAATTATCAATAATTATAATAATAAATCTTCTATCATTTCTTAAGTAATAAGTGCTAACAAAAGGTATCGCTATTAGTACTTTTTTTGGAAGTGCTGATAAAATTGTCCAGATCTATTTTATGAACACTAAAAAGTTGAAAACCAGTCACTATATTTTAACCATTCCATGATATACTTATTCTATCATCGCTCTTCCTCATCGAATCCAAGTTCGAATAATGTTTGGAATCATGGATTGAACAATTTTAAGAATTGAATACATGGGCCAAAAGATTCAATGGTCAAACAAATCCATGGTTTTAATTATACGTATGTTTAGAGATATATCTACTTTTAATTAGACGATTCAAAGCAAAAATTCATGGTATGTTATTTTATTGTCATCCTCACTCATTGAATGCTTGTTTGGAGATATCTATTTTAATTTTTTTCATGATTCATTCCCCCTGATATACATTAGGCCGCCCCTAATTCCTATGGCCACTATACCAATGATTTCCACTTCCATATTCCACTTTATATCGGTAGCTATTGGTGCACCATTTCAACTCATGGAACTATAGTGACTATATATTTTTCATGTGAGGTTTTCCCCATTGGCACTTATTTTTGAGGTCAAACTACCTCACCCGTTGTGAGGAACGCCAAGTGTGCCTCACCTTGCCTCATATCCAGGCACACTAAGGTGAATGCCTTGATAAACAATTAAATAATATAATATAAAATTCTATCATATTTATTGTGGTAGTGACATTTGTTGTATTTGTGACTCTGCTGGAGATCTCTATTTCAAGTGTCCTGAAAGTGACATTCAAAATTATCAATTACTACTACATCCCATTTCTCCTAACCATGTACCAATGGTACCATTCTACGTAATGAGTAATCATGTTATGACCACCCCAATAACCACTTTTTTTTATATAATGAATTTTTTATTTCAATAACATTCATTACAATAAGGATTAGTACATCACTAGCTATCAATGTGAATGACTCAGAATATCGTTTCTTTAGTTCTCATTGAAAATCATGCAAGACCATAATACATTTTTTTTGTAAAAATAAAATAATTATTTTCTAAATTTTTAATCCTTTTTTATTATTATTAGAATAATTGTTTTGATTTAATAAAATTAATTTTGTTAATTTCATTAAAAATAAAAAATAATAATTATTATATTTAGTAAATAATGAAATCTTCTCAAAATAGTAAAGATATGTTATTAAATTTAAAAATAAAAATAAATATTTTCTTGTTGAAACATCAAATATTTGGTAGTTAATATTTATTTATAATTAAAAAATCAATTTTATATGTACCACACATCCCAACATTCTTTTCCTTGAACAATCCAAAAGAAAAAAATGACTGAGCCTATACAAAATTGTTATTTGTGTTTTCATCATACATTGATTAATCGATTAGAAATCTACCTTCATAGAAAAAATAAGAAGTATAATGATACGTGATGGGATGATAATTTTAAACTCAACTATAATAAACCATAAAATAATGATTGACAATAATTCCCCAAATAAAACCAAGATAAATAAAGGGACCCAAGATAATCATAACATAAATAATAAAATAGTTTCATATTTTAGATATTACATCTCACAAATAGTTTCAAAAACCTAAGGATTTTTTTTTGATGTCTGGGAGATAATATATATAAGAAATATATTTTATATCACTTGAGAAATGTTATCTATAATCTCACTCTACTATATCTTTTTTGAAATATAAAAATATAAAATCATTTGTTTATATTGGGGGACAGAAACATAATAAAGGGTTATGCTCATAGGCTCATTAAGGAAAAATATATTATAATATGTCAAATAATAAACATGATATTAAACATGAAGAACTTATAAATATTATTAAAAATTATCAAAAGACCATATATGAAAATCAGAAAAAAATTAGAGTAAAATAAGACCATAATAAATTGATATATATGAATACAATTTAGGATGATGATCAAAATAAAATTCAAAAATCCTATAACAAGTGTGAATGACATAAAAGTGTGGAATGTTATAAAAATAAACTATAATAAATAAAATATAAATTTCATTTAAATTAAATTAACAACCTATATCTAATATTTAAGGTTTGTTTATTTTTTAAATCATTTAGTTTGACATCAAAAATAAATTCCTTTTAAATTGCATTATTTAACAAATAAGAAATTTATATTTCATTCATTATATTCATCTAAATTTTTAGAAAGAATAGAAATTCCTTCAAACAAAAAATTATTCTATAAATACTACTATTTATCTCAATATGATTAATATTTTATACAATTTTCCAAAAATAACCATATAACCCATAATGGTCATGAAAATGATTTTTTTATAATGAACACTATTCATTTGCTTGAAAATAATTCTTTTTTTCATCGTTTCTAGACATAATACTGTAAATAATTTATCAAAATAGTATATTGAGATGTTTAAAAACATTATCATTATTATTTATATTCTTTTACTAAATTTGTGTCCATTATTTATCGATATTTAATTGAAATTGAAATTATATTTTGCGAATGTTTTCAAATATTTGAAATAATATTAATAATAAATGTAATAAGTCTTTAGGTTTTTACATCACAAGTTCAAACAAACATAACAGGGGTTGTCAAATTCAATATTTATTTGAATAATTATGATAAATTATTAATTTTATTGATCATTTTAGGTCCACATGCATTACCCCTTTTATAGAATATAATGGAGTACAACTTTCATTCTTATCATCTTCATCTCTGTAATAATTATTATAGAAATTTTTTGGTTGAGACTCATCGATAATATCTTTTATGTTTTCTATAAGTATTATTCATACTATGGATGAATAATTATGAGGGTATTTCAAGATATACTACCATGTCCACAAGAAATGGAGGATGAGTGTCAAAAAAAATGCAACGAAAACTATTCTAGGGAAGAAATAATGAGTATGAAAATTGTCTATAAATTTCCACATTAGATGAATTCATAGGATAACACATACCATATTTGAATAATTGTTTTCATATATTCAATTACACATTTTCATCAAATAATAGAAAAATACATTGAAACAATCATATATTGAGTTCCCCTTATTAGAATTATCTATAATCTTATCCTTTTATAATGAATATCATATGTGTATTTATTTATTTATTATAAATAATTAATATTTTATAAAACCAATATGATGGATATGAATCAAAAATGGATTCATAATAAAAGTTTGATGATATATTATTAAGATGGAGTTTATGAGTTCATCATGTTTCTATTAGAGAATGTATACCACCCTTCTCAAATTTTTTTCCATGTTTAAGTTATTATTATTGATGAAAAATATGTTTGGATGATTTGGAAGAGAATTAGATTTTTCACAAAATAAATAAGAGCTATAAATGTTAGAAAATAATGGGGAAAAAATAGAACGTTCACACTAATTAGGATGATATTTTAGTCCATGGATCATTTTATATGAGTATTAGTGTAAATGATCATGGAGATTCCATGGAAGAAATAAAAATGGAAATTGAAGATGAACTTCATGATTTTTTCAATGTTGTTTTATAAAATTATATATATGTTCTCGTAGAAAATTTTCCTTAGGTTTTACTAAATACACAACATTGTCAAATACATTGAATTTATATAATTTGAATGATTATAGCATATGGAGTATCACAAAAATTACAGAACTACATGGTATCCTGAATGATATGATACCAGAAGACAATTAAATATCATGTTAGACATATGAATCTAAACAAAATATATTTTAAATTGGAATTATCTACATAAACATACATTCTTTTCCAAATCATTTCATAATGTTTCGCAAGGACCATGAATCCATCATAAGATTCCATATGTGTTGAGAAGATCAATAAACTAAAAGTGATTCATGTCCATTGAAATATGTATGTTATATTCATATAATCCACTAATTTAGTATACTATATGTTTTTAGGAATCAATGATCTAATTGTCATGGAATGTAGATACATGAAATAATTATGGGAACCAATATCATCCAAAAAAATCTCCTCTGTTGAAGAAAATTGAATAAAAGTATCTATAATTTATAAATGAGACATTAAACATTTTCCTTCTATTATCTATATATGAAATATTTTTTTGTTTTATATATTATTACTAATAGTACATTTCCCTTCATTTTGGTAAATTATAACTATCCATCATGGTTATTCCTAATGTTAAAATACATTATGTCATTACTACTTATATCTAGACCAAAACAACCTAAAAATGATATTGATATCTATTTGTATACATTTATCGAAGAATTGAAATTGATGTAGGATAAAGGTGAAACAATGTATGATGCTCATAGAAGTGAATAATTCACATTAAGGACTAAATTGTATAGAAAAATAAATTACTTCCCCACTTATAAAAATTCATCTTTCTATAACATTAAAGTAATGTTGGTGTATCCCATCTTAGAAAAAAATCACAATCTCAGTTTGGATGAAACATTATATGATGATTCGGTTTTTAGGATATCAAAAAAATTCCATGATGCTAGAAATACTGATCCTATAAAATAGTATTCGATGGGAATATGAAACATGGTACTACACCATCTCTAGTAATGAGTGATCGACAATTTGATAAAGTAAAATACAATGACACTATTTTTGGTATACCATTTTCAAAAATCCTTATGAAATCAGATTGGAAGAGAAGATATTTTTTTTAAAATTATCATATTAGAATATTTTTTATTTATAATTTTTTTTGATTCCATGAATGTAGTAAAAATGTATTTTATAGTTTTATTGGCACATTACTAAGTGTTACTGAAAAAATAAAAGAAGGAATCAAGGCTAAGGTAGACCTGATTGACATGGGAATCAGGGAAGATTTAGCATTGGTGAATGGAAAAGACCCTACTTTGGGTCCTCCACCAGCATACAATCTTTCCATATTGGAAATTTTCTAATTTTTCTTTTCCATAAGATTGTAAATGTTTAAAGGGTTATTCAATAAATATCATGAATGGTGTATTAGTGAATAATTTGATGTTATCAGGACAAAACCCACATGAATTTCATGTTTGGATGCAATATTTTATGAATTTCACTTTCAATTTATATCTATCTAAAAATGTGTTTCATACATTAACTAGAGTATGCTTCTTTTTGAAATCCATATGAAATTTATTTATTGAACCAGTGAAGTTTATAATCATGAATAAGGAGGGTTTATTAATATTATGTGATTTAGAGATTTTCTTCCCACCATAATTCTTTAATATAATGGTCCACATAATTTTTCACTTAGTTAAATAGGTTCAAATATGTGTTCCTTTCCATTATATATTGATATACCTCATTGAATGATATTTGATTATTTTGATTGGTTATGTCAATAAACAAATTTGGCCATAATTTTGTATCACATAATGATATATTTTTGATGAAGTTGTCGAATTCTATATGAATTACATATCAAGTGTTATCAACATCATTCTACCAAAGTATCATCATAGTGGATGGATTATAGGTGAAGGAATTTCTAGTAGAGATTCTATTACATTTATGTTGACATATCATAAGAAATAACTCCTTTATATTTTATATAATTATTAATATGTTCATCCATTCATTGAATCCCAAAGTGAAATTATTACTGAATTCAATCCATCATGGGATAAATGATGGATATAAAATAAAAATAATCAAAAGTTTGTTTGATGGTTCTATTATCAAATTTATGATAAGTTATCTGAAAATATGAACTCAATTCCAGACTGAATTCTATGGAAAGGTAGGGGATAAAATGAAAATTTTATATCTTACAAAACATTTTTAATTAATTTTTATACATTCTATAAAAAATTATTACTATAGTATGATGAAAAAAAGTGGTGTTATGCTTATATAGGATGTGATTAAAATATCATTTCCCAAGGTGATAATTCAAATTTATGCAAATATGTCATATTTCGGCATTATCGAATAGATATACATGTTGAATTATACAACATTTTATTTGCTGATTTTATAAGATCATAGAAACTTTGAAGATTGAACATGTTTCAATGTTGGTTTAATTAATTAAAATATTTATGATAAAATGTAGATTGGGTTTATGTGGGGCCATGGGTGTATTCTAGGGGTTCGAGACATGAAATAATAATAAAATTGATTTACGGTGCATGTTTCATGGTTGGTGTATGGTTAGGGAAAATCGTGCACCAAAAACCATGAAAATCATGTAGAGGGGTGTAAAGATAATCAAACTATACAAGGAGGGAGTCCAAACCACACATACTTGGAAAGAATCATTCTTCACTTTTGGTTCATAGTTTATCAAACCTGGTAGAATCCCCAGGTAACCTTGTGACATGGACCTCTCTTGGAAAAAAGTAGGAACATGGTTGGGGAAATTATTTTCAAGCCATGTGTCCAATCCATGCATTCCTTTAAACATTAAAAAAATTCCAAACAACCCTTGAGATTTTATTTTCCTCGCCATATTTTCTCCCATTTTATTCCCCTTCTATCCCAAAGATGAACCTAACTCCCCCAAACTATGTAAGGATCAATCCCCTTAAATTCTAATCCATTTGGAGTGTTATATGTTGTGAATCAATGATCAGGGTGAGTCTAATCTTCCACGTGCTTCTCTTTTATTGATTAGGGATTGGGGTTCTATCCATCTTCTTTTAAAAACTTCAAAACTAATTTTCTTGAGGATCATAGGTTAGGGATTCAAAGGGTGATTTGATATATAATTAAGGATATGTTTATGAGTGTTTTCATATTCATATCTATGGTAGATAATCTATAAGTTATATCCCCCAGTCTTTTTGTCGAATTATGATTGTGTGGTCATTATAATGATTAACTCTTTATGTTTATTGGATTCCTTTAGTATTATTTTGTAAAATATTTGTCTAAATGATGACTTATACCCAACTTGATCCCAATGTGATTCATTGAGATTTATTAGACCAATTTAGGTTCAACCATGAGAAGCACCAATATTCTTAAACATGAAAAATTTCAATGTTATACATAGGGTTGAATTTTATTGAATTATATCCCATGATAAATATGATGAAAATTTAGATTTAATTATAAAGTGAAAATAACAATAATTGTATCTAGTTGTTAGTATGGTATAAGGTGTTGTTTGGGTTATTGATTATAGGTAAGATGATTGATGTATTGTGAATGGTAATTGAATGATTTTATAAGTCATGTGAATGATAATGGTTAAATTGACTAAAAAATATGAATTATTGAGTATTAAAAATGGGTTGAGGTCTAAGAAATGAATACAGTTAAAAATTCTATACAACATAATATTTAAAGTAATTAATGGGTTATATCCCAATGATGGTTTAATTATCAAAGGAATATGGAATTTTAATGGTGTTTAATTGGTTAAAATTGAATGAAAATGAAAATGATGTTAACGGTGTTGAATGATAATATGGAATAAAGAAGAATTGGAATAATTTTTAAAGACTAATTAGAAATTAATTGTAAATGATAAATGATCAAAATTGAAAATGCATTATAATGTTTCATGTGTTGAATGAAAATTTAATTGTTAATGTTATGTGTATTTATTATGTATGATTTGAGATATTGTTTATTTGGTAAATGTATGAATAATTATGTGGACATGGCATGGTGGTGTGGGATAAAGGGATGTAGCTCCTCTCATGGGTCAAGATGGATGGATTTTCTAACCCACCCTTAACAAGAACTGGTTAGGGTGCTAAACTAATTCCCTGGGCCTTAAGAGTTTAATTGGATGAGACTTCATGAATTATTTCTCTATTGTATGTTTTATAGAATGATTGGAGTGACTCTCTATGGTAAGTGTGATATACTTCCTAGAATATTGTTCCATGACATGTGTAATGGATTTTTGTGACATGATTTTCCTTAGTGAGAGATGGAACATGAATTATTTCTATTATGTATATTGTTTGAATAGATTATTTCATTTTGTAAATGATGTAAATTCCCAACCCCTAGAACATGTGATGAAATTGAATTTTCTGATTAGGTAAGTATAAGTAATTAAAATTGAAATGATGATGGAAATGGTTAAAATGAATATTCTTAACTAAAAGCACATGAGTTATCACTTGTTCACCTTTTTTTTACTTTATTATTTGAATGAACTATATATTTAGATTAGAAATTTTGTATACAATGTTGATGGACTCCTTATGAGTATTACTAATACCCTGCTCGAGACACCATTAGGTTCTCGAGTAGATTTAATGGTTGCAGGTCCAAAATATGGAAAAGTCCCAATTCTAGGGAGTTGAGTTAGGCTTATGATGTTCATGGATAAGGATTTGGTCTTGGAGTCAGGACCCCTTTTTTGGATTCAATTGTCTCTATTTATTATGGGTTTTCCTCCATGTAGGAACTATTATCATGCCATTCCATATTTAATATTTTTTTTGTGGTTGTACGAAGTTTTGGAATTTTATTTGTAATGAATGATTCTGGATTACTAGATATTTTGTCAATATGTTTTATATTTTCTTATGTGGATTACTATAATAAAGAGGGTATAGTATTTAAATTATTTCCTTTATACTCTTTCAACTAGTGAGAATTCTCTAGAGTACGTGGGTACATACTAGTGGTCATTTGGATCCCCGGCTTAGTGTGTTGGTTTAGTGGGTTCTAGGTCAGCTACAATGAAATGTGGTCACAATGTGAATCATTTTTGTTCCTTAGTATTTGAGATGAAATATAAGATAATATGAAGTTTCATTCCATTGAAATGAGCTAGTGCATTGTAGTAACTAACCCATTTTTGGGGGAAAATTCATATACCTAGGGTTGTAATTGTTGCTCTTGATGCCTATTGTTATAGTTGAATTATATTTCACCATTAGGTGTGACAATTGTTTTGTAATGTGACTATTTTATGAACTTTATCTCATGACCACAATTTCATGATGTTTTAATCCATTCATATTATAGAAACCTGGGGGTATATGTTGCATGTATCATAATAGGCACAAATAGAATCGGTGTGTGGTACATGAAGGGTAGAATTCATTTTACTTTCATTAAAATTGATAGAATAGATTTTCTAATAATGATAAAAAAATTTGGTAAATAGAAGAAATGTAAATGAATGGTTAAAGAATAGTGTGCTTATCAAAATGCTATAAACGGGTTAAAATTCATTATTTTGATAAATTGTAAATATTTAACGGTGTCTAAATTTTAAATATTTACATTGTGACATTTAATGGTTAAATAATTGTGCATAATGAATGTTTTAAATGAGTTAAAATATTGGTTGTAACAAGTTGAAAAATAATAATGGATCCTAATGGGAAAGGATTCACAATGTGAAAGTGTGAATGGTTTAAAAAGTTGGTGAATAATGAAATATTGATATCCAATTTAGTTATATTACTTAGTGATGACCATGAACCATGGTAGGGATGGTTGATTGTAGTTTTGTACATGTGATCAATTTTATTTAGATAGTGTATGTGAAGTATGGTTTTTATGGAAGGTAGTGTATTTTATATTCTATTTTATACTGATTGGACATCACTTGATAGGTTTTTTATAATTTTTTTGAAATAAGATTCTGAATAAGTAGGTTTTTTTAAATTTTGAGTAAATATAATGCTCTATGGTGTGAAAATTTAGGTGTTCTAAATGGTGAAGATAATTATAAATGAACGTATAATTACAAATTTTTTAGGGAATAAAGGTATTGAGTATTCCTTTTGTTTCTTATCTTGACCTTTGTATGGGTGATTTTGTTAGTGATAGTTCCCTAGGATGAGACTATGATTATATTTCATGATACCTTGAGGTGTCTTGATGTGTGGATAAAGGGATGTTTATTATTATTATTTCAGAAGGGTTGTGATTTAGAGGATTTGAGATGTTACCTAATAATTTTAAAGTGGTAAGCCTTGTGTGTTGTAATTGGGTGGGATTTACTTAGAAATAAGATTGGGTGTCTTGGTTGTGGAATCATTAGTGATGAGTGTTTTGATTCATGTGTGGAAACCCAGTTGGGTTAAAAAATTACAAGGATTGTTCTGGACCCTAGAGTGGTGGTTTTTGTGTGTGTAGTCGATGTATGTGCATGAGTATGCGTGGTGTGAAACCTAGAGTTATGGTTTACTAGTATGAATTGGGTGTATTTTTCTGAAATGGGGGTAGAAGATCCACCTGTGAGTGGAGATTTGTTGGGTTTTTGATGTATATGTCCTAGAATGGGGGCCTAGTGGATTCTTATACCTAACCATAGTTGGGAATATGGTATTTTTCATCCCTCAAGATCATCTCATGAGAGTGGCTGACTATTTTTTCAAATCTCCTAGGTGTATGAGATATATGAGGACATTTTGGTTTTTGAAATGTGAAGATTATCAAGGATGTATAAGTGGGAAGGTCAATGGTCTTGAGAGATGTTAATTGAGTTATAGTGATTATTTTTAATATTACTTTCAATTTGAGGCTTGGGAGATGCACCTATTATTGAATCAATGAATAAAGTGCACCCTCATAACACCCCAAGCTTCTACAGTATGTTTCCCTTTGAGAAATGAAATAGCTTTCATTGTACCCAAATTCAAGATTATAACAAACCGCGACCAGTCAAACTAGCCGTTATGAGTAGTAATACCCACTGTTTAAAATTTTATAAATTTTATATTTCAAAATGGACTTCATTTTTGGATTCGGAATAACAAAATTAGCTTAGGGTGATTTTTTGGCATTTTTCTGAAAATGTTTATTTTTTGATGAATAGTGAGAAACCCCGAGTTATTGTATAAAACCGAATTTTAATTTAAATAATTAGTTATTTTATTTAAATTTTATTTTAGTTCAAAATAGATACATAATACCTATATACGTTCAATGTAATTCATTGGGGTTATTTTATAATGAGTTTAGATATATAAAAATTTTATTGAACTTTTTACCGTCTTTAACCCACCTCCAAAGAGAATTTTCAAATTTGCATAAAACATAATTTTAATGCTTGTATGGGTTGAATTTCAAAAATCACAGAGACACATTCAATATCAGTATGTAAAATTTGGTTCAACAAGATGAAAATAATTTCTGTTGAATAGTAACTTTTTACTTTTATTTACCACGATTAAAAGTAAATAGGGTAATTAAGGGTAAAAATGATATCATAATTATCCTAATTCATGGCCTAATTCTATTGGATAAGTATAATTCGACCTAAAACAACCTTATGAATAAAATATGAACCTCTTTGGTCCACTTGGTTTATATGAGGACATTTATTAATATTTTATTTAAAGAAGAGTTAAAAGAGTTAAAATCAATGTTTAAAAACTAAACCATATTTAATATAGGGTTATACATAAGATAAATTAGACTAGAAATATTCATTATAAATATGAAAAGACTTCATACATAATGTTTTCTATTTATAATTTTTATACATTAACTAATTAAATTTATTTAAGACACAATGATGATGCAGTAATTACTTTATTAATGAATGATTAACATAATGTATATTATGAATATCCAAATAAATATAATTTGAGACTTTTAATAAATTACAATAATTTACGAGGTTAATATGACATGTTATGGTTGATTAAATTAATTTCTCTCGATGTAATAATACTGTTATGAATTTAACAAAAACAAAATACCAAATAGTGTCAAAATTGACATAAAAGAGTTTTTAAAACAAATATTATATTATTAATTGATATTATATTTATAAAAATATAATAATTGGCCAAATGGCTTAAATAATATTATATATGTCATTAAATAACCACTTGAGGTTTTCTTTGAAGTTTATTGTAGGTTTATTAACCATATAATATAAAAATACAAAGAGACCTGGTAAATGTCAAACTATCTAACTAAGAGTTAAATATAAAAGATAAGGTTAATATAGTGAACCAAACATGTATAAAAACTATTCTGATTGGTTTTTGACCCACTATACCTTATCCTAGAAATAAATCATTTTTGAGCCATTAGAAACCGAAAATGATTTTATTATAAAATAATATTTCAATCTTTTCTTAAGGTGCCCCTCACCCCTCTTATAAAAGGGCGCTTCCCCTTCTCTAAAATTCACATCTTAAAAGACATTTGGCTGGGAAAAAACCTGCCCAAATACCCTCTCAACTGTCCTCCCTTAATCATAGTGGCCTTAATTTATACTAAACTCTGACCTAAGGATCCATTTTGATCAAATCAAATGAATAACCCGAAGAAGAGGTAAATATTTCATCAACTCATTCAAGTTCGTTTCTTCTTCCACTTCCACATTCTTTGTTGTTTCCATTATAAAATAATAAATCAAGTGTCCTATATATTCTATGATGTTATTATAGAAATGTTATAACCATATTAATTATTCTATCCATCCTATAAATGATAAAGTCACCACACATGCGTATGTATGGATTACCATTTCCATGTCATGGTGTATTTTGTTATTCAAACAATTTATCATTTGTATAGATATAATAATGAGTATAAATGATTTAACTAATAAATATAACATGATAATGATTCTGTATATATGATATAGAATTCAATTATATACTATTTTAATATCAAAATAATGATATTGTTTCTCCTGCGTATGAATGGATTACTGTCTCCAGGAACGCGATGAGATTCATTCCCCATCATATTCATTCAAGAATAATTTTCATTTGATGATTAAAAATAATGTTTCAAGACTTAATATCATTCTGAATATGAATAAGATACATCCTATCTATAACAAAAATTACTTATATAACAAATCATATAAAGGAAAACAAATATGTTAAAACCCGAAATGACGATACTATTGAAATATCATTAACAAAGAAATATTAGAAGATCATATATGATATCATATTTATGTATATAGTTATTTTATAATTTAATAACAATGATTTATTAATTATACAGGAGTTAAAAATACCATCGAACAAGGAAAATTAAAATTAGGGGTTAATTTCACAATATATTTATTATCTGAGGTTGTTTTAACATAAGTATCTACTGAGACCTCTTTATCATCCACATCCCTATTTTCATAAAAAATTGCATTTCAATTTTTTTTACTATTTAATAGAAAATGGGTTAAATTAATTTATTCCCTTATTTGAACTTATATGTTTTGAAATGAATCTTTCCGTCATTTTCCAAACAAGTTACTTTATGACCTTTTCGACCAAATTAAGGTAAGAATGTTTTTTTAACTTATACGGTGGGTGCGACTATTTTTCACCATTATAACATCGTCAAATATTCTCTTACAAGCTTATAAGAATATTTTAAAAATAAATTTTTTCTTTTATAAATATATTACTTTTAAATTATTTCAAAATAGAAAGATATATTTCTCCAAAAAAAGTTTTGATTTCATCTATGTCAACATCTTTTGATGGATTTTAAGATTATTTTATGTTTATTTGTTTTGATACAAAAAATCCATATTGTATTGAAGGTTTTGTGATATTTTTGACTGTGGATGTGTTATTTTCACATCATTCATGGTTTATGGATATATTATTGACATTTCTTATGATAGTTTTAATAAAAATGTTTATGTTATGTTTAAGCCATTCATATGAGGAATGCATTGGACTTAGTAAGTGACTGGTGGAGCCTGCAGTAGCTCTTTGATGCATCAGTAGGTATAATGAGAAAAAATAGTGTCTTGGAATAGGGCCTTGAAAAAATCTCATTTTTAGTCTTGGCATAAGGCCTTGAATTTGTGGTTATGAAGTCTGGTATTATTCATTCCATCATTTTGAAAGTGGATATTGATATTGCATGTGATTATTCGACTAGTAGAATATCCATGTGAATAAATAAATGGAATTATTTGATTTTATATTTTCCATATTATGAATAATTTAAATTTTAAAAGTCTTTTGTTTTAGTCTTATACATTTTCTAAAATGTTTATGATTATTTATGAAAGTTTCAGCTATACTCTTATCCTTACTGAGCATCTGAGCTCACCCCATTTATGTTTGATTTTTCTCAAGATGCAAAGAAGTATATTATGACTGACCTGCAGGGCTAATATAAGGGATATGAGTGTGGACTATGGAGATTAAGTTGTTTTAGTTTTTCATTTTATAAAGTAATGTAAATCTTATGAATATATCTAGTATTTATAAGGCTACTAAACTAATCAGTCTTTAGAGACTTGATCTTTTGTGATCATGAAAATGTTATGTAATAATGCACTGACTCTAGGTAACTAGGGTTGGGGCATTATAGTTGGTATCAAAGGATGTTTAGTACAAACCTTGGAAGCTAGATTTAAAAAACACTTACTAGAGAACATAACCCTAAGATATACATTAAGTATTAGTAGAGAAGAACTTCCTAGAATTTTGGTATTGTAGAGATTTTGTGATTTTTCCAAGAAATACATCCTTATCTAGATATTATTAGGTAGATGCGGCTCTGTAACAGATGTACCTAGGGGTAAAACCTAAAAACACTGCTTTGATCTAGACTTGAATAAGAACTGGTGCACGAAAACGGGGCTTGTTGCACGATTAGTTACGAAACACCCAGAGGGTATTCTTAGGATGATTCTCATTTTCTTTACAAACCATTATGGAGGGTTTATGAGTATATACTTCCTCAAAGAAAACATTTTTATGATTATGGATTATATCCAGAAACTGTTCAATTTATGTTAACTATTTTACATGTTTGGAATTATGTATTACGATTCATAAACTAATCTAGTGTATGCCATTATTTAGAAATAGTTCCTAGTGGAAGGAATGGAAACAATAACAATTCATATAATCCATTTAGGGATTTCCCTCCAAATAAAGATAATTATAGTGGAGTTGGTGAAGCAACTGATGATGATCAACATATCAGCATACTAGGACAACTCACTAAGGTTATGAATGACCACATTACCCATATGGAGGTCCCTGTTCTACAATGAGGAGGATCAATGTTAGACCGCTTCATGAGGGTAAAACCAACAAAATTCAATGGGAGTAAAAATCCATTAGTATTTGAGTAATGGATAAATTCCTTAGATAAAATATTTTATGCTTTGGGGAGTAGAAAAAGGAAAAAAGTTTTCATGGAAGTTTATCGCCTCACATGAGTTGTAGATCAATGGTGGTCATTGATTCAAAACACAAAGGAAGATGGTGAAGTATCAAATATAGAATTTAGGGAGTTTAAAGAGATTTTATTAAAAAAATACGTTCCTCGTGACCATCATGTAGATATGGAAAGGAAATTTCTGAGTCTGAGGTAAAAGGAGGTTGAGAATGTCGCAATGTATGAGCCTAACATTACAAAGTTATCAAGGCATGCAACAGATTATATAGGTAACCCAAGGAGTAATATTTATAGACTCTTTGATGGGTTAAAACCATTTCATCGATGATCACTAGTCTCAAATTACTTCTTATCAAATGAATATATTGTCTCATGTGCTATCGGGACAGAAAAAGAAATCTCTAAGTCTTATGGCTTTAAAGTAATGCAAGAGAATAAGAGATCTTCTAAACACTCTGGAAATGGAAATAAGGGGAAGAAGGGAAAATTTGAATATCCATCATGTAGTAAATGTGGGAATAAACACCCCGATACTTGAATGAAGAGAATGGGAGTCTTTTAAAAGTGTGGTGAAAAAGGCCACCAAGATCATGATTCTAAGGGGAAGAAAGAGGCTGTCAATGTTAAATTCTACAATTTTAGAGAAAGGGGGAATTATGAAAATGATTGTCCTAATCGCCAAGGAAACATACCTCAGAAAAGGCCAAGGGATAATGGGAAAGCTTATGCTATCACTACTGCTGAGGTTGAAGCTCTAAAAGAAGTGTTGTTAGGTAATTTAATGGTTTCTTGATGTTTATAAAATGCATTATTTTATTCTATATCATCACATTGTTTCATATCTTCCTAGTTTTCTAAAAAAATTAGATATTTTCAATATGACTTAACAAGGGAGTTTTCAATCAAAACACCTAAGGGAAGTATCATTGCAAAAAAGTTTTGTGAATCAGTTCCCATTAGAGTATATAAATGTTCTTTATCTGCTGAAATCATCATCATACCAATGATTGAATTTGATATAATATTTTTTATGGATTGGATTTCAAACTATAATGTGAAAATTTATTGCAAGAATAAGGAGGTTACAATTCTCAATGATGATAATAAGTACCTTATCTTTAGATAAGAAAAATCATGACTTAATTCTTATCTAGATCCTCCCATAATAGCTAAACTAAATTCAATTATTGGGGAGTAAGAGAATTAATTAACCGTGGGAGAGGAAATGAATGTTCAAATAGAGGACTTACCTATAGTGAAAAATTATGTTGATGTGTTTCTAGAAAATATACCTGTACATCCTCCAGAATGATAAATTGAGTTTTCTATTGATTTAATTCATGGTTGAAGGCACATATCAAAGAACCCTTAAAAAATGGACAATATAGAAATAGTGGAACTAAATAAACAACTAGAGGAATTGAGTAAAAAGTGATTTTTTACCCTATTTTTTCTCATTGAAAATCCCATGTTCTTTTTGTTAAGAAGAAAGATGGATCTATGAGGTTGTGAATTGAATATATGGAGCTCAATTCTATAACAATAAATAACAAGTATCCCATAACTCGCATTGATGATTTATTCAACCAACTTTGTGTAGATCAATATTTTTCAAATATTGAACTTCGATCTGGATATCATCAGTTGTGTGTGAAAAAGGAAGAGATTCCGAAAACAACATTTTGAACCAGGTATGGGCATTACAAGTTTACAGTAATGACTTTTGGATTGACTAATACACCCTCTGTCTTCATGGATCTAATGAACAGAGTTTTCAAGGAATATCTTGATGACTTTTTAGTGGTATTTATTGATGATATCTTGGTATACTCAAAAGCTACAAAGATCATGAAAATCACTTGCAAATTATTCTAAAGACTCTTAGAAGAAACAAACTATATGGGAAATTTAGCAAGTGCGAATTCTGAAATCAAGAAATTGTTTTGACATATTGTTTTTAAGGATGGAATCTCTATTGATCCTTCATAGCCCAAGGCAATCCATGAATAGCCAGCACCGACAAATATAAATGAGGTAAGAAGTTTTATTGGTTAATCCTGTTATTATCAACATTTCATCTATAATTTTTCCCCGTTGGTGAACCCATTAACCAAGCTCACACGTAAAGGGGTTAAATTAGTTTAGACAAAAGACTGTGAATAATGTTTTGAATAACTGAAGAGAAGACTAGTTAATGCCTTTATCTTGACTCTACTATTAGAGAATGATGGATTTGTTATTTATAGTGATGCTTCAAAGAATGGACATGGTTGTGTCCTTATGCAGAATGATAGATTTATTGCTTATGCATCATGGCAGCTAAAAATTCATGAAAAAAACTATCCCACACATGATATTGAGTTAGAAGCTGTAATATTTTCTTTGAAGATATGAAGACATTATCTCTATGGTAAAAATTGTGAGATATATACCGATCAAAGGAGTTTGAATTATATTTTCTCTCAGAAAGAACTCAACATGAGGAAGAAGAGATGGCTTGAATTACACAAGGATTATTATTTCACAATACACAACTACTCGGGGAAGAAAAATAATGTGGCAGATGCTTTGACCAGAAAGAATCATGGTGTTTGGAATAATATGAGAGTTGAAATGGATCCTATTTTCATGGATCAAGTGAAAATGGGTATGGGAATAATCATGGACGGTGAAACATAAATACTTTTTCAAATGGTTTCTAAACAATATTTACTAGAAAAGATGAAAATATTTTAGGCTGATGATGAGGAGTTTTAAAAGAAAATTAAAGCTGTGAACGATAGGAGATTCAGTGAATTCATATATGAAGATGGAATTTTGAAACTTGGGAAGAGACTTTGTGTTCCTAGCATACCTGATATAAAAAGGGAATTATTGGATGATTCTCATAGCTCCAATTTCTCTATACACCCTGGTAGAACTAAGATGTATAGAGATTTTAAGGAACATTTGTGGTGGGAGAACATGAAGAGGGAGATTGCTGATTTTGCGTCAATATGTTCAACAAGTGAATGATGGAAGGAAACAACCTAGAGGAGTCATGAAACCTCTTCCCATTCCTGAGTGGAAATGGGATAATATTACAATGGACTTTGTTATGAGGATACCGAAGACTCCTAGAAGAAATAATGCAATATGGGTCATTGTTGATCGTCTTACCATGTAAGCACATTTTCTTGCTATAAGATATGAGTTACCATTTCAACATTTATAAATGTTGTATATTAATGATGTTGTAAGAATCCATTGTATACCCCTATCAATTTTTCTGATCATGATCCCCGTTTTACATCAAGATTCTGGAAAATTCTTCAGAAGGCCCTAGATACTGAACTTTGTTTGAGCACTACCTACCACCCTCAAACCGATAGACAATCAGAATAGACTATTAAAAACATAGAAGACATGTTTATATCCTACTCACTTGAATTTCAGGGTATGTGGGATCAATATTTACCTCAGTAGAATTTTCCTATAACAATAGATTCCATTTAAGTATTCATATGGCACCATATGAAGCATTATATGGAACGAGATGAGAACACCAACTTGATGGGATGATGTTGGTGAAAGAGAAATCGTAGGCCCAGAAAATGTTGAGGAAATGATGGAAAAGGTGAAGGTTATCCAAACCCACATCAAAGAAGAACAAATTAGGCAGAAGATCTATGCTAATAAATGAAGGAAGGATTTGGAATTTCAGGTAAGAGATCATGTTTTCTTGAAGGTATTCCAATGGAATGGTGTTATACTATAAACACCCATACTTTACATTCATTGTTATTACTTCAGAATTGAAGCATACTTATTATAAAATACAACAAAACCATGATAGGACCATATAGGTATAGTTTCTTTAGAAATTGGGAATCATAAATAACTGGTTCATAAAGAATCTACATTATCTCCCATTTATTTCATCATATATAGAGTCCCTTTTAGAATATCCTACTTAATACCCTTCTTCCCGACCTGGGTAAAAGAAAACATACAAAAGGGTGAGATAAAATGCCCAGTAAGGTTAAATAAAGGAAATATCAATCATATCATATTCATAAGAACATAACATTTTGAAAATCTTAACCTGCAAAAGAGATCATGGGATAAATCATAGTAGTGAAATATAATCCCAATAATCATTACATAAAACATTAAAATTTGTGGCATACACACATAATCATCGAAAATAATTTCTTATTAGTCAAGACTCTTTTTCAAGACTACTATACCAGACAAAGTCCATTTCTGAACCAAGTTCACTCGTCGTTTCAGTCTTGTATCACTGAACCAGAATAACTGGACGTTCCAGCCAAGTCTATCTCATGAGATATAAATCTGTACCCAATGCATTGGAGGGAGATATAGGTCCCAACCATCTCATAATGATACAATTCTTATGTGTGCCACAAAATCATAAATCATACTTCATAACATAACCCATGTAATAAAAATGGGATTCTTAAACATCATGTCATCATAACATAATCCATATAAGATAAAAGGACTTAATAAAATAATTCCATCATAACAAGATCAAATCAATGTAATAATAGGGATATAAATAGAACCCTATATTATCTTAGATGGGAAATAATTTTGATAAAACACTTGAACTCCATTTTTGAGGAAAATACCCTTTCTACTTAAAATTTTCTTTTCCTTTCTTAACATGTCATATGATTTTAAACTAAAAGAAGTTAATTAAAAATAAACATGAAAACTTGTAAAGGAAGCTTCAGGGAAATAATGTTATATGAAATCATTAAAATCTATTCATGTCGTATAAGTTAATAAAACATCCTTCTCATACTTTTTCCGGAAAAGTCAAAAAGTATCTCGTCCTGAAAACAACAAAACATTTCTTTCATATCTTTTACTAAAATTCACCAATAGTTAAAATTGTATTTTAAAAAATGTAAGAGTATAGATATAGTATTACATATTGGGGAAAAATGGATGTTGATGATAAATATGCCCCAGTAAATTCTAAATTATAAACAATCTCAGATAAAAATGAGATTGTGATATTTTCCATTACCTTAGATCCGATATGATTCGTACGTATCCGAACCTCCTATATAATGATTTAAATAATGTCATTGACTTATTACAGAATCATATTCATTGTTATGATATCATATATGGTCATATTCTTATATTCTTATTAGTAATATTTCATTGCTACTTGTTATTCGGGTGTTCATTGCTTTATGTTCTTATGCATGTTTTGTCGAATAAATTCTTATTCCTCTTTTTTAGGTTATAGATACCTCATTTAAATAATGGTATTAATGTAATATATATCATATATATTCATTCAATTCATTTATATAATCATTATTTAATGAAGATCATGTAGAACGAGTCGCATCACATCGTGGAGACGGTAGGCCGTACGTAAGCACGAGTGATGATATCGTTCCCATAATTATATGAATGGAATTGGAGTTGATGATATATTTTCTCAAAATCAGTATCATGTTATAATAATCATATATAGTTATTTTTTACACCATTATAAACATCCAAGTAAGTTGGTGGTGGAAAACAGATTACACCACGGCGTGGAGACTGTATTCCGTACGTATGCACGTGCGGCGATTTCATTTTACACAAGATGGAGATAAGGCGAGATAGGGTTGTTTAATTTTTATAATAACATATATGTATATTAGTGATACTGATTTTATTACTTTATAATGACACTAATAAATAAGAAGAAGTATAAGAAGAAATAAATGTTAAATAATCGGTAAAAGATATTACCTCTTCTTCGACACGCCTCTTATAAACCTCATCTTAAGACCCTAAAGTTGATCTTTGAAGAATCCAAAAACCTCTAGTATGTTTATAGGGAATTTTATAAGGGAAATGGAAATTAGTTTTCTGATCTTGAAGGCTCAAAATGTTGTAAAGTGGAGAGGGAAAAGAAGCCCTTTTATAAGGGAGGAGAGGGACACCTTACGAAAAACTTAAAATAAAAATTTATAATAAAGTCATATTCGGTTTATAATTGCTCAAAAGTGGATTATTTAAAATCCAGGGTGGGGATGGGTAGAAATAATCTCAACCAATAGTATTTAAACAAGTTTAGGTTACCATTTTTACATTATTAATTAGATTTATCTCTAAGTTAAATAATTTAACATTTACCGTGTCTTCTTGTATTCTTATACTATATGGTTAATAAACATACTATAAGCTTCCAATCGAACCCAAATTGGTTCATTAATGTAATATATATTATTATATAAGTATTTTGTCCTAACCTTATCTTTTTTGTAATATAATAACTATTAATAATATAATATTTGTTTTAAAAACTCTTTTATGTCAATTTTGACACTATTTGGTATTTTGTTTTTGTTAAATTTATAAGAGCATTATTACATCAAAAAAAAACTCATCTAACTAACTCTAATATGTTATATTTATAATTAAAATTATTGTAAATCATAAAAAGTATCAAATTAAATTTATTTTGGTATTCATAATATCAATTATGTAATATTTTATTAATAAGGTAATTACTGCATCATCATTGTGTCATAAATAAATTAAATTATTTAATTTTTGAAAATTATAAATAACATACCATTATATAGGAAATATTTTCATATTTCTAATAAATATTTATATTCGAATTTATCTTATGTATATCCCTATATTAAAAAAGTTTTACTTATTAAACATTGATTTTAACTCTTTTAACTCTTCTTTGAATTAAATAATAATAAATGTCCTAATCTAATCCATGTAGACCTAAATGGTCATATTTTATTCATAAGGTTGTTTTTGGTTGAATTACCCTTATCCAATAGAATTAGGACATGTTTTAGGGTAATAATAATATCATTCTTACCCTTAATTACCCTATTTACTTTTAACCGTGGTAAATAAATGTAAAAAGTTACTATTCACAAAAAATTATTTTTATCTTATTGAACTAGATTTAACTTACTGATATCAGCCATGCCTCTCGGATTTTTGAAATTCCACTCACAGATGCAGTAAAATTATGGTTTATGTAAATTTGAAAATTCTTCTAGGAGGTGGGTAAAAGACGGTCAAAAGTTTAATAAAATTATTATATCTCTAATATTATTATAAAATAAGTCCAATGAATTACATTGAACTTATATAGGTATTATGTATGTATTTTGACCTAAAATAAATTTAAAATAAATAAATTATTATCTAAATAAAAAGTCGGTTTTAACCAATAACTTATTGTGTTAAATATTCATCAAAAATTGAAAGTTTTCAGAAAAATACCAAAAATTCACCCTAAGCTAATTTCGATATTCGGAATCCAAAAATAAATTCCATTTTTAAAGATAAAACATATATATTTTCAAAAAGTGGGTATTACTATTCATAACGACTAGTTTATATAATATTTTAATAACATATCGTTGTTGAGTAAAACTCGGTATTGCGTACAACACAAGCTATTGAGGAAGGTTGCTCTTGCGTGTAACGCAAGCCAAGATAGTGTTGTGTGTAGTGAAAGATTCCTTTGGTGTTTCGTATAACATAATACATTAAAACAAATTATTTCTCATTAAATCTCAGGGTGTTACATTTTATCCCCCTTAAAAAGAATTCCACCCTCAAAATTCATCACTTCGTATCAAAAAAATGAGGATACCTCTCCCTCATCATATCCTCAAGTTCCCATGTAGCTTCTTCTAATTAGTGATTCCTCCATAAAATTTTCACCAAGAAAGTGGTCTTGTTCCATAAGACTTTTTCGCTACGATCCAGAATCTCTATTGACTATTCTTTAAAAGAAAGATCTTTCTCCAACGGTACAACTTCTGAGCTTAGTACATGTGAAGGATCGAGTATGTACTTTTCAGGAGAGATACATGGAACACATCATGAACTTGAGGGAGATTTGGTGGAAGCGATAATCGGTATGCCACCTTACCAACACGATCCACAATTTCAAAAGGAACAACATACCTAGGGCTCAACTTTCCCTTCTTTCCAAATATCATTACTCTTTTCTAGGGAGATATTCATAAGAACACTTTATCACCCAGTTCAAACTATATGTCTTTTATTTGGTTATCAGCATAACTTTTTTGTCAACTATGAGCTGCTCATATGTGTTTTTGAATAGATCAGACCTTTTCTGCCATCTCATCAACAAGATTAGGTCCTAATAGCTTTCTTTCCACAGCTTCATCCCAGGAAGTTGGAGTTATACATTTCTTTCTCTAGATAACTTTATAAGGAGCCATATGAATACTGCTGTGAAAGCTATTATTATAAGAAAATTCCACCAAAGGTAGGTGTTGATCCCAACCACCTTTGAAATCCATAGAGAAAGCTCTCAACATGTCTTCTAGAGTTTCAATTGTCCTCTCAAACTGACTGTCTGTCTGAGGATGATTAACAGTGCTAAAACTCAACTCTGTATCTAGAGTATGTTGAAGACTTCACCAAAACATTGAGGTTAACCATGGATCCTGATCAGATATAATGGAAAGTTGTACTCCATGCAATATTACCACTTCCTTCACATATATCCTGGAAAGCTGATCAAGAGAGAAATCTTCTCTAAAATCAATGAAGTGTTCCGACTTCGTAATATGATCAACTATAACCCAGATTGCATTATTGACTTTGGATATTTTAGGATGTCCAGTGAAAAAGCCCATAATGATTTTTTCCCATTTCTATTCTAGTATGGGTAATGGTTGTAAAATACCCTTATACTTCTATCTCTCATCTTTAACTTTCTGTTAAACCAAGCATCAAGAGACGTATTCAGTAACATATCTTTTCATGCCATCCCACCAGAAGTACTCCTTCAGGTCCCTATACATCTTCCTGATTCCAGGGTGAATATAGAATGAAGAACTATGAGCTTCATCCAATAATTCCTTCTTTAATTCTATGATAGGAGGAACACAAACTCGATTCATGATCATTATTATTTCATCACAATCAATGTGGAATTCAAGATCTTTTACCACCTTCTTTTGTAACTCTACATCTTCTTTCTGTGCCTCTTAAATCTTCACATGTATAGATTGTTGACCATTCATCTGAGAAAGATAAGATTTTCCCCATTCCATTATAATTCCAAGATCCATCTTTTTTAAATCCATAAATATCGGATCTTTTGTGATCCTCATCATGGATAAGCTAGCATGGTCTTGTCGACTTAATGCGTCTGCCACCTTGTTTGCTTTCCCAAGGTGGTAATGAATTGAGAAGTCGTAATCTTTAATCATCTCCAACCATCCTCTTTGACACATATTTAGCTCCTTTTGTGTTAAAATATACTTTAAAATTTTATGATCAGTATAAATATCACACCTTTCACCATAAATATAATGCCTCCAAATCTTTAATGCAAAGATTAACGCATCTAACTCTAAATCATGAGTTGGGTAATTTTTCTCATGGATTTTTAACTATCGTGAGGCATAAGATATCACCATATCATTTTGCATGAGAAAACACCCCAATACCTTCTTGGATGCATCACTGTAGATCACAAACCTTTCTCCACTACATGGCAGTGTGAGCACAGGTGCACTGGATAACCTTGTTTTTTACTCCTTGAAATTCTCTTCACACTCCTCCATCTAAACAAACTTAACTTGTTTTTGAGTCAACCTGGTGAGTGGATTAGATAATATTAAAAAATCATTCACAAACGTCCATAATATCCAGCCAACCCAAGAAAACTTCAGATCTCAGTTATTGTTTTTGGTCTCGACCATCTTTCGATAACCTCTGTTTTTTCTAGATCCCTAGATATCCCCTATTTTGAGATTATGTGACCCAAAAATGAAACATTTTGTAGCAAACATTTACACATGATAAATTTGGCATAAATATTCTCCTTTCTTAGGGTCTTTAATACAATTATCTAGTGATCTTCATGTTCTTCCTTTCTCTTTGAATAGATAAGAATATCTTCTATAAAGACTACCACAAATTGATTAAGATAGTCTCTAAAGACTCAATTCATTAGATCCATGAAGATAAAAGGGGCATTAGTAAGAACAAATGGAATCACTATAAATTCATAGTGTCTATACCTTATACGGAAAGCCATATTTGGTATATCCTCCCTTTTGACCCTTAATTGATGATACCCTGAACAAAGATAAATCTTGGAAAAGTATTGAGCTCCGCATAGTTGGTCAAATAAGTCATCAATGCGTGGGACATGATATTTGTTTTTGATAGTGATCTTGTTAAGTTCTCGATAATCAACGTAGAGTCTCATTGATCCATATTTCTTCTTTACAAACAGAACAGGTGCTCCCCAAGGTGATGTACTAGGGCGTATGAATCCCTTATCAAGATTCTCTTGGAGTTTATTCTTCAATTCCTACAACTCAATTGGGGACATTCTATAAGGTGTATTTGAAATGGGAATAACACCCAGTATTAGTTCTTTTGAAAACTCAACTTCACAATTTATTGGAAGACCTAGAAATTCCTCTAGAAATACATCATCAAACTTCCATACAATGGGTGTATTATTAATCGCGAGTTTCTCTCCAAACATTTGTGATAAATAACATTCATTTATTGGAATCAAGACCCATAAGATAGAAGAAATTTCCACTGGAAGGTTATATTCATCCTTGCATTAATAGATGATCATTGATTGATCTGGAATATGAAATGTGACTTCCCTTATTTGGCAATAGATATGAGCTCCATATTAGGAAATCCTATCCATGCCAAGAATCACATCAACTTACAATATATGAAGGATCAAAAGATTTGCAGTAAGATCTTTCCCACAAACGTCAATTGGAGAAGAATTATAAACTTTTGATGCAACCGTTGTGACATTAGGAGTTGTCACAACTAACTCAATAGCTAATTGTTGAGGTAGTACGATGATACCCTTAGAAAATTATTTAGAAATAAAAGAGTGGGTGGATCTAGAATCAAATAAAACATTTGCTACTTTAGAGTGGATGGTAAGTGTACCTTTTACCAGTTCGTTATGGTACTCCACATCTCTGATAGAAATTGCATGCGACTTTCCTTTGTCTTTGGCCTTAAGAGTTTGTTGACATCGATCATCATAAAAAAACCTTGGATTTGGGAATTGATGAGCATAATGTCCCATTTCCTTTCACTTGTAACATTGAAGTGTAGGAGGTGCATTATGTGTAGCCTTTTCTTTGTTTGCATCACTAGACATATTTTCCCCATCATTGTTGCATTCAAATACCCAATGACCTTATTTTACAAATTTGAATCATTTACTTGTCCTTTTAAGAAAATTTCCTCCATGTTTTTTTCCACACATTGAGAATAATGGAAAACTCATCTTCTCTTTAGTGTGGTCTTTAAATTTCCCTTTGAATTCCATCTTCCTCTTCTTATCAAACCCATATGACTGATGGGTTTCACCAATCTCTATCTCAACCATGAGAGCACATAGAACAATTTCCTCATAGCTATTGAAGTCCCTTATGACTAACACCCTTCGAAGACTTGGTTTTAAGCCACTAAAGAATTGATCGATCTTACTCTCAGGTTGGATAATAAGTCCAGAAGCATACCTTGAAAGTCTTGTAAAATTTTCTTCATAGGTACCAACAGATTCATCATCCTTTTGCTTTATTTCAAGAAACTCTTTCTCTATCTTTGTTCTAAGAATACGAGGGAAGTACTTATTGAAAAATAAGTTCTTGAACTCATCAAATTCCATGGAATCAATTTCGTCTCTTTGCCTTGTATTCTTGATAAGATTACGCCATTGATAATCTTCACCTTCCAAACGGTATACTCCTAAGATAACTTTATCATGTTCAGAACATTGAAGAACTGAAAATATCTTTTTCAGTGGTACTGATCCATTGTTCAACCAATAATGGATCAGTAGGCCCGCTGAATGAGGGTGGACGCTGACTCATGAAGGATTCAACAAAATGTTTCTCCTTCCATTTATCATTTGGAAGTCCTGCATGATTCATAGCTTATAAAAGTTGTGTGAGCATGGCTAGAAGATTTTACATTCCTTCTCCCATAACGTTTGGTAGCTCAGGGGTACAATCATTGCATTGCCCATCACATTCAGCATTAACACGATTCCTTTAGGTTCCAGCCATTGACAAAAACCAATAAGCATAGTGTGAGAAACACTAATCATAATAGGAAAACCACATAATCAAGAATAAAATTTCACACTTTAGGTCTTATCATATGTTATTTCTAAAACACTAATATTGTGTTCTATGGTTAGACATATCCTTATGGTTATTACTAAGGCTTTCACATCCTAGTTTCTAAAGGTTGACTATAACCTCCCTCTGATACCAACTATAATGACCCATACATTACATATATTATTATTAATTCAGAATTGAAGCATACTTTTTACAAAATATAACAAATACATGATAGAACTGTATAGGTATAGTGTCTTTAGAAACTGTGAAACATAAACAACTGTTTTATAAAGAATCTACACTGTCTCCCGTATATTTCATCATATATAGAGTCCCTTTTGGCATATCCTACTTAATACCCTTCTTCCTGACATGGTGAAAAGATAACATACAAAATGGTGAGATCAAATTCTCAGTAAGGGTAAACAAAGGAAATAAAAATCATATCAAATTCATAAGAACATAAAATTTTGAAAATCTTAAACTGAAAAATAGATCATGGGATAAATCATAGTAGTGAAATGTAATCCCAATAATCATAACATAAAACCTGAAAATTTTTGGCATACACACATAATCATAGAAAATCATTTCTTATTATTCAAGACTCTTTTCCAAGACTGTCATAGTGAACAAAGTCCATTTCTGAACCGAGTTCACTCCTTGTTCCAGTCCTGTATCACTGAACCGGATTAACTTGTCATTCTAGCCATGTCTATCTCATGGGATATAAATATTTACCCAATGCATTGGAGGGAGATATAGGTCCCACCCATCTCATAATGATACCATTCTTATGTGTTCCACAAAATCATAAATCATACATCATAGCATAACCCACGTAATAAAAATGGGATTCTTAAACATCATGTCATCATAACATAATCCATATAAGATAAAAGGACTTCATAAAATAATTCCATCATAACATGATCAAATCAATGTAATAATATGGATAGAAATATAACCCTATATTATCTTAGATGGGAAATAATTTTTATGAAACACTTGAACTCCATTCTTCCTTTCTACTTCAATTTTTTTTCCTTTCTTAACATGTCATACAATTTTAAACTAAAAGAAGTTAATTAAAAAAAAACTTGAAAACTTGTAAAGGAATATTCATGGAAATTTTTTTCTATGAAATCATAAAAATCCATTCATGCTGTATAAGTTAAAAAAACATTCTTCTTGTACGTTGGCCGGAAAAGTAAAAAAGTATCTCGTACTGAAAACAATAAAAGATTCCTTTCATATCATTTACTAAAATTCACCAATAGGAAAAATTGGATTTAAAAAATGTAGGAGGATTGAAATAATATACATATTGATGAAACATAGATGTGGATGATAAATATGCCCCCAGTAAATTCTGAAGTATAAACAATCTCAGATAAAAATGAGATTGTGAGATTTTCCCTTACCTTAGGTCCGATATGCTTATTACGTTTCCGAACCTCCAGTATAATGATTTAAATAATTTCATTGACCTATTAAAGAATAATTTTCATTGTTATGATATCATATATGGTCATATTCTTATATTCTTATTAGTAATATTTAATTGCAACTTGTTATTCGGGTGTTCATTGCTTTATGTTCTTATGCATGTTTTGTCGAATAAATTCTTATTCCTCTTTTTGGGTTATAGAAACCTCATTTAAAGAATGGTATTAGTGTAATATATATCATATATATTCATTCAATCCATTTATATAATCATTATTCAATGAAGATCATGTGTAATGAGTCACATCACATCGTGGAGACGGTATGCCCTATGTACGCACAAGTGATGATATCATTCCCATAATTATATGTATGGAATTGGAGTTGATGATATATTTTATCAGAATCAGTATCATGTTATAATAATAATATATAGTTATTTTTTACACCATTATACCCATCCATGTAAGGTGGTGGTGGAAAACATATTACACCATGGCGTGGAGTTGGTATTCCGTACGTACGCACGCGCGGTGATTTCATTTTCCATAGGATGGAGAGAAGGTGAAATAGGGTTGTTTAATTTTTATAATAATATATCAGTGTATGAGTGATACTTATGTTATATCTATATAATGAAACAAATAAATAAGAGTATGTAGAAGAATAAATAAATGTGAAATAATCAGTAAAGGATATTATCTCTTCTTCGACGCACTACTTCTAAACCTCCTATTAGGACCTTAAAGTTGATCTTTTAAGAAGACCAGAACCTCTAGTATGTTTATAGGGAAGTGGATAAGGGAAATGGACAGGGTTTTTACAAGCTTGAAGGCTCAAAATGTTGTAAAGTGGAGAGGTAAGAGGTGCCCTTTTATAAGGGAGGAGAGAGGCACCTTAGGAAAAACATAAAATATTATTTAATAATCAAGTCATATTCGGTTTATAACGGCTCCAAAGTGGATTATTTTGAATCTACGGTGGGGATGGGTCAAAATAATCTCAACCAATAGGCTTTAGACAAGTTTAGGTTACCATTTTAACCTTATCATTTAGATTTAACTCTATGTTAAATAATTGAACATTTACTGTGTCTTCTTGTATTCTAATACTATATGGTTAATAAACTTCCTATAAACGTCAAATAGAACCCCAATTGGTTCATTAATGTAATATATATTATTATATAAGTCTTTTTTAAAAAATTTATATTTTTAGGAGTATAATAACAATTAACAATATAATATTTTTTTTAAAAACTCTTGTATGTCAATTTTGACACTATTTGGTATTTTGTTTTTGTTAAATTCATAACAGCATTATTAATTCAAAACAAATTCATCTATCTAACCCTAATATGATATATTAACATAAAAAATTATTTCAATTCATAAACAGTCTTAAATTACATTTATTTTGGTATTTATAATATCAATTATGTTAATATTTCATTAATAATGTAATTTCTGTAGCATCATTGTGTCATAAATAAATTAATTTATTTAATGTCTAAAAATTATAAAAAAATTCCATTATTTAGGAAATATTTTTATATTTTTAATGAATATTTATAGTCAAATTTATCTTATTTATAACCCCATATTAAATTTTTTTACTTATTAAACAATGATTTTTACTCTTTTAACTCTTCTTTGAATTAAATAATAATAAATGTCCTAATCCAATCCAAGTGGACCTAAAGTGTCATATTTTATTCCTAAGGTTGTTTTTGATCAAATTACACTTATCCAATAGAATTAGGACATGTTTTAGGATAATAATAATATCATTTTTACCCTTAATTTCCCTATTTATTTTTAACCGTGGTAAATAGAAGTAAAAAGTTACTATTCACCAAAAATTATTTTTATCTTATTGAACCACATTTTACTTACTGATATCATCCATGTCTCTATGATTTTTAAAATTCCACTCACAGAAGTTGTAAAATTATGTTTTATGTAAATTTGCAAATTCTCCTAGGAGGTGGGTAAAAGACGGTCAAAAGTTCAATAAAATTTTTATATATATCTAAAATTATTATAAAATGACTCCAATGAATTACATTGAACAGATATAGGTAATATGTATCTATTTTTACCTAACTTAAATTTAAATAAAATAAATTATTATTTAAATAAAACGTCAGTTTTAACCAATAACTCAGTGTTTTCACTATTCATCAAAAATTGAATGTTTTCCGAAAAATACCAAAAATTAACCCGATGCTAATTTTGATATTATAAATCTAAAAATGAAGTCCTTTTTGAAAGATAAAATTTATAAAATTTCAAAAAGTGTTTATTAATATTCATAATGTCTTGTTTATATAATATTTTAATAACATATTGTTGTTCAGTGAAACTCGGTATTGAGTACAACGCAAGCTATCGAGGATGGTTGCTCTTGCGTGTAGCGCAAGAGAATACATTGTTGTGTGTAGCGAAAAGAATCCTTTGGTGTTGTGTATAACATAATATATAAAAAAATATTTTTAATTAAATCTCAGGGTGTTACATATACAATTCAGTAAGAAGGGTAAATTGAGCCCCTGGTACATCAGACCTTTCAAAGTTCTAGAACAAATTGGGGTTTTAGCTTACCGTTTGGCAATTCTGCCATGTCTCTCAAAGTTCACGATGTGTTCCATGTATCACTGTTGAGAAAATACAAGTATGAACTAATTCATTTAATCACTAATGAGGAAATTGAACAAGAACCTGATATGTCTTAATGTGAAGAGCCTGTCAAAATTCTTGACACCAGAGTACAAGTGCTGAGAAACCGGATGACTCGTCTGATAAAAGTTCTATAGAGAAACCATAGAATGGAACATGCAACATGGGATCCCGAGGAACATATGATGAAGAACCACCCAAATCTTTTTATTTAGTAATATTCTATAATTTTTTAGGAAAAAATTATTTGAAGGAGGGAAGAATGTAACACTATAAGCTTCCACGGTATGTTTCCCTTTGAATATTGAAATCGCTTGCATTGTACGCAACTTCGAGATTCTAACATACCACGTCCAATAAAACTAGCCGTTATGAATATTAATACCCAATTTTTCAATTTTTATAAATTTTATCTTTCAAAATGGACTTCATTTTTGGATTAGTAAAATGGAAATTATCTTAGGGTGAATTTCTAGTATTTTTCTAAAAATTTTCAATTTTAGAGGAATAGTGAAAAACACTAAGTTACTGTTTAAAACTGAACTTTTATTTAAATAATTATTTATTTTATTTAAATTTCTTTTAGGTTAATATATATACATAATACCTATATATGTTCAATGTAATTCATTGGAGTCATTTTATAATGAGTTTAGATATATAAAAATTTTATTGATCTTTTTACCCTCTTTTACCCACCTCCTAGGAGAATTTGCAAATTTGCATAAAACATAATATTCCTGCTTATATGGGTTAAATTTCAAAAATCTAAGAGACACGGTTAATATAATTAAGTAAAATTTGGTTCAATAAGAGGAAAATGATTTTTGGTGAATATTATCTTTTAACTTTTATTTACCACAGTTAAAAGTAAATATGGTAATTAAGGGTGAAAATGATATCATAATTACCCTAAAACATGTCCTAATTCTATTGGATAAGTATAATTCGACCAAAAACAACCTTAGTAACAAAATATGAACCTCTTTGGTCCACATGGATTAGATTAGGACATTTGTTATTATTTTATTTAATGAAGAGTTAAAAGAGTTAAAATCAAAGTTTAATAACGAAACCATTTTGAATATATGGTTATACATAATATAAATTCTACTATAAATATTTATTATAAATATAAATATATTTCCTACATAATGGTATTGTATTTATAATTTTTAGACATTAAATAATGAAATTTATTTATTACACAATGATGATGCAGAAATTAACATATTAATGAATGATTAAAATAATTCATATTATAAAGCTCCAAATAAATCTAATTTGAGACTTTTAATGAATTACACTAATTTTATATGTTAATATGACATGTTTGGGTTGATTAAATTAATTTTTTTCGAAGTAATAATGCTGTTATAAATTTAACAAAAACAAAATACCAACCTAAAGATCCTTTTTGATCAAATACCCTCTAAAATTTATTATATTCATCATAGAGGCCTTAATTTTGTCATTAATCCAACCTAAGGACCCCTTTTTATCAAATCAAAAGGAATAACCCAAAGAAGAGGTAAATATTTTATCACCTCTTTCAAGTTATTTTCTTCTTCCACTTACACATTATTTATTGTTTCCATTATAAAATAATAAATAAAGTATCTTCTATATACATTGATTTTATTATCAAAAATTGTATAACCATATTCATTATTTTATCAATCCTATAAATGACAAAGTAACCTTACGTGCGTACGTACAGATTACCGTCTCCATGGCGTGGTGTAGTTTATTATTCAAACACCTCATCATTTGGATATGTATAATAAGGAGTATAAATGATTTAAATGATAAATATAACATGAAAATAATTATTAATATATTATATAACATCCAATTATAAATGATTTTAATATCAAAAGAATGATATTTTTTCTCATACGTACGAACAGATTACCATCTCCACGAACACGATAAGATTCATTCCCCATCGTATCCATTCAAGGCTAATTTTCAATTAATGATTAAAAATTATTTTTAAAGACATAATATCATTCTGAATATGAATAAAATACATCCAATCCATTATAGAAATTACTTACTTAACAAATCATATAAATGAAAACAAACCAGTTTACACCTGAAACTATGATACTACTGAAATATCATTAACAAAGAGATATTAGAAGATCATAAATGATATCATATATATGTATATAGTACTTTTATAATTTAATAAAAATTATTTAAATATTATAAAAAAGGTTAATGTACCATCAACCAGGGAAAAGCACAAGGTAAGGGTTAATTTCATAATCTCTTTATTATCCGAAGTTGTTTTTATAAAAGTATCAACCGGGACATCTTTATCATCCACATCCGTTTTTTCATAAAAAATGTATTTCAAAACATTTTTAATATTTACTAGACAATGTTTTAAAGTCATTTATACCCTTATGTGACCTTATATGTTTTGAAAGGAATCTTTCCGTCGTTTTCCAAACAAGGTACTTTATGACATTTTCAACCAAATTACAATAAACATGTTTTTTAACTTAAACGGCTGGTGCAGCTATTTTCTGCCATTATAACATCTTCGAAGCTTCCCTTACATGATTATAAGAATATTTTACAAATAAAATTTTCTTTTATATTAATATGACTTTGAAAATATTCCAAAATAGAAAGAGATATTTCTCTAAAAAAAGTTTTGATTTCATCTATGTCAACATCCTTTGATGGATTTTAAGATTATTTGAAGTTGATTTATTATGATACAAAACTTATATATTGTATTGAATGTTTTCTAAAATGTTTGATTGTGGATGTGTTATTTTCACACAATTCATGGTTCATGGATAATGTATTGACATTTTGTATGCTAGTTTTAATACAAATGATTATGTAATGTTTAAACCTTTTCATATGTGAAATGCATCGTACTTAGTACATGACAGGTGGAGCCCCCTATATCTATTTGATGCATCGGCAGGTCTCATGATACAAACTAGTGACTTGGCACAAGGCCTTGAAAAAATCTTATTTGTAGTCTTGGCACAAGGCTTTGACTATGTGGTTATGTATTCTGGAATTATGAATTTCATCATTATTAAAGTGGCTATTGATATTGCATGTTATTATTAGACTAGTAGAATATCCTTGTTAATAAATAAATGGAATTATTTGATTTTATCCTTTCCATATTATGCTGAATTTTAAGATTAAAAGGATTTTGTTTTAGTCTTATACATTTCTTTAAATGTTTATGCTTATTTATGAAAGTTTCCACAATATTGTTATCCTTACTGAGAATATGAGATAACCCCTTTCTATGTTTTATTTTTCCTAGGATGCAAATAAGTATATTATGATGGACCTGTAGGGATAGTCTAAGGGATACAAGTGTGGCCTATGGAGACTATATTGTTGTTGTTTTTCATTTTATAATGTAATGTAAAACTTATGAATGTATATAGAATTTCCAAGGCTACTAAACTAATCAGTCTTTTGAGACTTGATCTTTTGTGATCATGCCAATGTTATGTAATAATGCACCGAATCTAGGTAACTAGGGTCAAGGCATTACAACCATGATGTTTTTGTAAATGTTATGGTTATGGGTTGGTTCATTTAGAATAGATCACGAGTTCTTGTGATTGGTGTCAAGTACAGTTTCAAAGGGTTAATTCATCTGGATTTCTAGACCTTTAGTTTGGATGAAGATTAATGGAAGACTAAATTTTGATTTTGGGAGGACAATAAAAGGGTTACTTAAGCATTCTTAGATAAATTCATAGTAATGGTGATGCCCAAGATTAGGGAGGTCCGTGGTTATTCTTGTTTGATAAATGGGTCTAGTTGTTTGGTGGAATGTTGTAAATTCCATAAGGCTGATAGCACCAATGGGCTAGGGGAAAGGATAGGTGAGAAATAGGTTGTTAGGTAGACTCTACTGATTGATGGATTGTACAATATAATGTAAGTTTAATTGTGTGGTCACAGGAAGGTGTGGGACCTTGAGTATAGTGAAATGATCTAGTTGTGGGTACACGCTAGTAATGTGTTAATTTAACTAGGATGGTAAATATGTGACTTAGGATAGCGGCATGTCATTATCTACAAAAAAAATGTAGGAAGTGTGGTTATGCGAGTGACTATTGGTATTGATTGTTGTGGTGAACTATTGTTCTTCATTTTTTAATTTCATGGGTCAAGTAGAAGAACTCAACATGTGTGGTTGTAGTAGTTCTAAGGGTAACATTGGTTCAAAACTTCTTAGTGGAAGATCTTGGAGTAGTAGAGATACTAGGTTGCAAATCACGCTTGAGTGGTGTCAGTTAAGTGATAATGAGATGTGTGTGGGAAAGGAAGTCCAAAAATCATAGAATTACAATGTACCACATATTTGGAGGTGAAATTAGAGATGAAGTATTTGTAATGTTATTTATGACAGAATCATAGAGACATTTTAGCTAGTGATGATCAAGACCAATATCTTGACATCTCCCCTGGTATGATAAGAAATATTGTGGTTTACACCAAGAGACATAAATGTGCTTTAGTTGGATGTGGGACATCATTGATTTTACACTCATGGGGTGCTATCTATGGAGAGTGATGGTGGAATGTATTACATCGATAGATTATGGCTGAGGTCCCTAGGGTGGGATGCATGGCGATGAATGAAATGGGTGTCATTCATTGAATCTTTGAACATGTATTGAGTGGTGGTTGTTTTGTTAATCTGGAAAAAAATAGACTCCATGTACAAGTCATTAGGTTCAGCATATGATCCAGGTGAGAATTTATATTGTTGGAATTAATTGGGGAAATCAAGGGTAATGAAACTTTTGAGAATCCTGGTCCTTGTGATGTGGTATCAGGACACTAGTGAATCTATGAATTTCTAATATGAGTTAGGTAGATATATCTAGACTCAATATGGAGAATGGGAAGAATGTTGTGATCCATAGAAAACATTCAATGGTTGTATTGTAGAATAAAGTATGCTTCAAATTTTTGGAATTTCATGAGTAATAACATATCCATATTCAGAAAGTGAATGGATGGTAGGAGTGATTGTTTTGGGAATGTTGATGGGTGCAGTGTAGACTGATGATGTTTTCGAATGTATGCGATGCCATGATGGTGGTGTTCTAGTGGAAGTTAGAGAACAAACCTGGTGGGTGCGTTGGATGATAATTTGAGGTCTCAAGTTAGTAAGTGCCTAGTGAAGTTGAAAAGTGGTAGCATGCCAAAAGTGCAAGATGTATGTTATGGGATAAACCAGTTGGTGGTGGTCCGACTTCTTATGGTAAAATGAATCTATGAGGTTATTATTGACCCACCTCTATTTTTTTCATTTTTAGTGGGTATAATTTTATTTAAATGAAGGTAATATGAGTGAGTACATTTTGATAAAAGTTTTCTGATTGATTGTTTAAAGATATCCTCATGCAAGGTTTTGATGCAAGGATGGATTCTAATATGTGGTGAATTCATTATGGATGATTGTTTTAAGTGTGTAAGTAAAAATATTTTGAAAAAACATGTTTTTTTATTCAGGTGGTGTTGATTTTGGGTCACCATTAGGGTTTTTAAAATATTTTAAAATGGAACCATGTGATTTGGGCCATGAGTTGTGAAGACAGCTGGAATGAAGGTGTTTGGATTGGATCTTCCAGGATAGTATGATGTAGTGTGTAATTTTTCCTTTTTATGTTTTTAAGAAGTACTTCCTAGGATTACCTATGAATATATATAAGTTAATGTATGTTTAGAAGCTAAGGTGTCCTTTGTGGGGTTTCTGGTTCATTTTATGGATCGTAGTGAGATATCCTGTGCAAGAAAATATTATGCCTTTAGTTTGAGTATGGTGGAAACATGGTGATGTCTATGAGGAAACATGGGAAAGAGAGATGGATATTTGGGCCTACTATCATGATAACTTAAATAGTATATTCATTTATTTTTGGGAGTGCGGCATGAGGATGAGCCATTATGTGGTGGAGAGGTTGTAAGGTCACAGACATTATGAAAATACTTTCTTATTTAAATTTTTGTTTCAATCCTTTAATGATGGTGTAATAAATGTATAACGGGTGTACGAGGGGCCTCAGTGGTGTTTTGATATTTTAGGACACAAAATAACTAGAAAAGAATCAATATAGTGCATGTTTCCCTGTTGTATCTTTTTTAGGGATAAAGATGATCCAAAACCTTACAATATTGATGGAGGGTTTTGTAGATAAACAAACAATTCAAGGAGGGAGGATAAACCATGTAGAATTTGATTGAATAATCTTATATGGTTCGCACATAGTTTATTAAATCGTACATAATCACTAGGTTACTGTGAGACTTTTACCCCACATGGATAGAGGAAGACACACGGGTTTGAGAATTGTGAAGCCAAACCATGTGATCCAATAAAAAGTGGAAAAAATTACAAAATACCCCCTCAAAAATTTGTCTTCCTCACTGAATTTTCTCTAATTTTCTTCCTCCTAGATCCCTAATTATGAACCAACCACCCATGTATTTTAAAGGTAATCTACTTCAATTCAAAGATGTATGGAGAACCATTGGTTGTGAATTGAAGGTAATGATGAGCCTAATCTTCATATTGTTTTCTCATTTATGGCTTATGACATGTGGTTTCTTTCTTCTTCTTCTAAATCTATAAACCCATCTTTTTTCAGTAGATCATTGTTTCAGAATTTTAAGGGTTATTGAATCTATATATAAGGATATGGTTTTTTGTGTTATCAAATTTAAATATGAGGTAGGTTTTCTATAAGATATATCTCATACCCATGTTTTTGAATTGTATATGTGTGGTCATTATATTTCTTCTCTATTGATGTTATTTTGATTCAATAAGTATCATTTGTTAAAATGGTTGTCTAGATATTGATTTAGACCACTCATAATCCACATGGGATGCATTGATATTTTTTACACTAATTTTGGGCCACCCATGGGGATTTACAATATTCTAGAACATTGAAATTGTAATACCAAATATAGGGTTATTTTTTTTAATTTGATACCATGGTAAATATGATGAAATTTGGTTAAAATGATAAAGACTTAGTAATGGTAATTGTGTCTAGTTATTATTGTGGTATTATTGTTCATTTGGTTTAATGTTAATGGGACAGATGTGTGGTTTATTATGAAGGTTAATTGATTGAATGTATATGGTACGAGAATGATAAATGGTTAAATTGGTTAAATAAGTAAAATTATTATGCAAGTTAAATGGTTTAAGGTATGAGAAAAAGAATTGGGGTAAATGTGCTATGTAATGTAATGGTTAAATATGATAATGGGTTAGAGATTGATGATAGTTTACATGTTTAATGAATATCAAATATGAATAGTGTTTAATTAGTTAACATGGAATGAAAATAAAATTGATGGTAATGGAATTTAATGATAATATAGAATGATGGATAATTTCGAATATTGTTAACATTTTAATGAAAAATGAATTGTAATTGAAAAATGAGATAAATGGATATGCCTTGATGATGCTCCATGTGTTGAATTAAATGTAAATTTTGAACATTATGTGTATTGATTGTTTATGATTTTTGATATTTTATATGTGGTATATGAAAGAATATGCATGTTAACTTGGATTTTTTATACGGAATAAAGGAATGAGGATCCTCTCATGGGTTAGGTTGTACTGATTCTATCACAAAACTTTAAAATGATCAGGTTAGGGTTCTGGACTGATTCTCTAGGACTTAATGTTTTCATTGGATGAGAAATCTGGGAAATATTCTATAGGGTAAGTGTGATAGACTAATGAGACTTATGATCCAATGTAAAGGTGATAGATTTCTTGGATTGATGCTACAATGCATGTGTAATTTATTATTCTGAAACACTTTTCCCTAGTGAGATATAGAACATTACATATTTCACATATACATAGACTTTTGAAGGCTAAGGCTATTGTGTAAATGATTTAAATTCTTAACCCATGGAATATGTGATAAATATGAATTATGTGATGATTTTAGCATAAGTAATGGAAATTTAAATGATGATTAAAATGGATAAAATAAATATTCATATCTAACAATAGTTGATTTAATTAAATTTTTTCAAATTATTGTTTCTTTAGTACTTGAATACACTATCTATTTAGAATAGATATTTTTTCAGACAATGTTGGTGGTGGACTACTGAGTTTTACTCACATCCTACTCAGGCCACCACTGGTTACTCGAGAAAATTTGATGGTCATTGTTCAGGACAATGAGAAAAGGCTATATGCTATGGATTTGATTTGGGAGTTGGATGGGAATGGATGATGATCCAGATTTAGATTTAAGACCCATTTTTATGATTCATCTATTTCTATTTATTAAGTGGATTCTTACACTATGAAAATTTTAGAATGAACTAACATAATTATTTCTTGGTTTTGGTTGTACCATGTTAGGGAATTTTCTTGTAAATGATTTTTTTGTTACTATATGTTTCACTATTTTTTATGTTTTTATTGTGGAAAAGTATGAAAAATATGTTATAGTCTCCCCATGTGATATATTAGATGGTCACTTCGAGTCTAAAATATTTAATGTTTAGGGAGATGTTCATGTCGCGTGTCACGACCCGTCCTCAGGGCCCGTGCTATGACTACCCCAAGCCCACCTCCCATAGGCCAGGGGCTGGCGACTAGCAACAAAGGCATAAATACTAGTAAAAGGGGAGGTATTTCCTGTAAATAACAAAACAAACACCATAGAGTACACAAGATGAAGAAAAGTCCAAGTAAACGGAGTACACAAGTAAGTGTTGGAAAGTAAATGGGCCAGAATACAAACCCAACTGAAAGTAAAGTACAACCGAAAGAAAATAGAGCAGCAGAAAAGTAAACCAGAAACTCTGAGCCATCCATCAGAACTCCCACCTGAAGGGTTGGTAAAGATATTCTCCACAACTCCTCGGTCTGGCCGTCCGCTCTGTGTACGTCCCGCCAAGTGGTCCACCTCCAGGTACCATCCAACTCCACAAGCTTCCACCTCGATCAGTGTTGTCCATCGTCTGCATCCAACAACACCTATTGTTGGCATAGAGAATGCAGTGGTGAGTATACGATACTCAGTAGGGACCTCGAGACCCGCAAAGGTCTCTCAGAATCCACGAAGGATAAACCAAAAAGGAAAGATAGAATCACGAAGTATCAAAAACACTACTTAGGTATATTCCCATACATATACCTAAGTCCTTAGTTACAGTTCATATCCAACTTACATGCACCATGAAGTACAAAAAGGAAAGCATAACCCAGTCCAAAAAGGATAGATCAACTCAGTCCAGACATGAAAAACACAACCTAGTCCAAAAAGGATAGCTCAACTCAGTCCACACAGGAAAAACACAACCGAGTCCACAAAGGAACGCAAGTCAACCATATCAATGACAATGATTGAGAATCAAGACTCAGCTCACACAGGTATACTACTTCTTTAAGAGAGGTGGAGGTGATTAGATGTATCATTTAAATCATCTCCTCTACCGATCCCACATAGGATCCTAGTACCAAAGTCGTCACTACCGAACCCACGAAGGATCCAAGTATAGTAGTCATCGCTGCCGAACCAACAGAGGATCCAAGTACAGTCAACAACGCTGCTGAACCCACAAAGGATCCTAGTACAGAAGTCATCATCGTCGAACCCACGGAGGATCCTAGCACGGTAGACATCATCGTCGAAGCCACAGAGGATCCCAGTAAGGTAGACATTATAGTCAAACCCACAGAGGATCATAGTACGGTTTTCGTCCTCGTCAAACCCACTAAGGATCCAAGTACGGTAGTAATTCTCGTCGAACCCACTGAGGATCCTAGTATGGTAGTCGTCCTCATCGAACCCACTGGGGATCCTTGTACGGAAGTTGTCATCTTCATCACAACCAGCTCTAGGGTGACCGCATACAGCATGATCGATTCCGGGAGGGTCCGCCTCACGAGCCAAGGGGTCGATACATCAACTGTCACAAAGTACAAAGTTTATGTATCACAATGTTCTGCCTCATAAATAGGAACTCAACGTGATAGACATCGCATCAATCGGACACCCGGTCTGAGAGTTATTGGTTTTTTTGTCCTAGGGGCCCGGTTGGTTTTTAAGCTAAAACCAACCCGACTGTACTCCAGCTGCGTCCAAACCTTGAGCGGAGTAATCCAAAAGAACCGTCTCACTAATAGGAAACCAATGAAGTCGACAGGACGTCAATTGGACGTCTGGGGCTCTAGTTATAAGTGTTTCTGCTCTGAGGGCCCGGTTGGTTTCATGTTCAAACCAAACCAGCCATACCAAAAGTTCTCTGAAAAATTGAGTATAATATACCGAAACTACTGTGTCGATCCAAGGATCCCAACACAACAGAAGGTGCATTGATCGGAGGTCTGCAGCCCATGATATGGGCGTTTCAACGGAACTATCCAAAAACAGGGGGTTTGGGCCCGGTCCGACCCGACCTAATACCCCCTAGGTCGGCCCAAACCGGGTCTAACAGACCCGGGTCCGGGTCCAGCCCAGTTGGGCGTGGCCCGACCCGGCGTGGGGGTCTGGCCCAGCATGGATGGCCCGGCCCGGCGGGGGCGGCCCGGCGGCTCGGCTCTCGGCCAAGCGGGATGCAGGGGGGGGGGGCTGCCTCACCTTGATTGAAGAAACGACTGACCATTAAGGCCAGCCTTAATTGATCCCATGGGACCCGAGGGGTCTCACCTCTAGCTGGTGCCAGTGGCCGGCTCGGTCGACCGCTCTTCTGAACCGCCACGGCCACAGGCAATGGTTCCTGCCCGTCCGGCGCGGCGTGACGGCGGCACGCCCCTCCATCGCGGCCCGCCCCGGCAGCGGCCCTACATGGTGCTCCAGCACGGCGCTACGGCGCCGTGCCCTGCCTCCACGATACGATCTTGGCCACGGCCTCCTTCGGCTTCACCGGCACGGCGCGACGGCACCGTGCTTCTTTTCCGCGACCTGCTCCAGCCGCGGTTCTCTCGTTCCGGCGCGGTGCGACGACGCCGTGTCGCCTCCATTTCAAGCCACGAAGAAGATCAACAACAAAAGTGGAGGAGGATCGTCCGTGTTTGTGCGGTCTGACCTCCTCCCGTTATTTTTATAATAATATACCAATCATTTAACAACGAAGTTTGTTAAATAATACCTGAACGAAGAATTGAACGAAGAATTAACCCCTACCTCTTGCTCGTCGCTCGATGGCGGAGTCGCGGAAGGAAGACGATGAAGACTGTCGTTTTTCGCGTCCGCCACACATCCCCAATTTTGAGCTTCATCAGTTCATTGATGATGCTGCGGAGGATAGGTGTCTGGGGAAGGAAGGTTGAAGATGAATTGTGTGGAAGATCGTCTTTGGCGTTCTTCACATTCTTCGTTGGAGAGGATATGATTTCCCCAAGTGTTGGGCATCGCGATACTTTACCAGCGCTTCATCGCTTGGTGAAGCCGTCCCAAAAACTTCTCCCAAGCTCCCTATATATAGAAGAGGGGGAGAGGTATGTAACAATCGTGGAATTTATGACGGTTTATTTATTTGAAACCTTCCTAAATTCCAACGATGGGGTTACTTAATTTAAGAAGGGGGCCGGGCGAATTAAATTGTGTTGGCACATATTAAGAGGTGCGTTGGCACAACTTAAGAGGGGAGGACGCCAAGAAGTTTCCCCCACATATCCTACATCAAAACATATGACACGAATTAATTTTATGTTGAAACATAAAATTAATTGACAGCAATTAATTTCACATTGGCACATAAAATTAACTGATAGCAATTAATTTCACGTCGACACATAAAATTAACTGACAGAAATTAATTTTAATGTAAACTGATAAAATTAAGTGAGTGCAATTAATTTTATGTCGACACATAAAATTAACTGAAAATAATTAATTTCACGTTGAAACATAAAATTAACTGACAACAATTAATTTTATGTCAACTCATAAAATTAATTGAGTAGAATTAATTTTACATCGACACATAAAATTAATTGATGGGGGGTTGAGAGGTTTCATCTCCCTCCCAATTAAATGGGAGGCTAGAGTATGGAGGTTCCACCACCAACTACCAAGTGGATCTTCTAACCACTTTTATCTACACGACAAGTATTTAACAAAATAAAATAAATTATTCACTTATTTTATTTTTTAACCCACATAAAACCTCAAAAACTAACTTTCATACCCGATCATCTGCCATCGAGAAGAAAGTATTCTTAAGGAAAACCCCACATTGTGAGTTCAATGGTTCCCTCAGATTTCAATTCCAAGCACCGATTCAAAAGATAGAAAAATCCACTCGTACGTTTACTGAACGTACCCGAAAAAAAGTTTGGAAAATTATTATCAATCACCCTCGACCCACTACGGTCAAGGTTAGGCTTTTCCTAGGAGAAACACTCCCCAACAAACTCAATGGTACTCTCAGATTTTCAATTCAAGTTACCCTTTAGAAGTTATGAATTTTACAATAAAATAATTGTCACTTAATTATTTTATTTACGGCCAAAAACTAACTTTCTCAGGTGGCCTGCGCTAGCCAAAGTTAGTATCTACTTAAAGAAATCATACCCTCACGAGTTCATCGGTGGTCTCAGATTTTTAATCCGAGTTACCATTTGTGAGTTATAAGCATTTTAAAAAATAACTTTATTTAATTATTTTATTTACGGTTATGCCATTTTCAGGTTTTCTCACAGGAGGCCTGCGCCGACTAAACATAAGTCACGCCTAGGGTAAACCCGCCATCCTAAGCATAATGGTGCCCTCATATTTTTGATCCAAGTAACCGTTTAAGAGTTATTCCACTTTTTCAGGAAAGCTGCTTACACGCGTTAATTTAAGCTTAACAAAAATTCAGAAAATTATTTCAGGCACACCGGGCCTCGGAATCAAGTACAGTCAAGAAACTGTGTACTCGTAAAATTCCAAAAAAATCAATAAAAAAAAATTTCCTTGAAATTTACTGGTCTTTAAATCGCGACCCACCTTGGGAATCAGTTTATTGGCTTTTAGGTTGTGTAGGTAATATATTTTCCATTGAAAATGGGTTAGCAGAATGAGTGAAGTGAACGTTGATGGAATGTGATTAATACAAGTGAATTTCCCTATATAAGGGAGAAAGAAAGACATGTTCATAATAGAATCAAAAGTTATAGAAGTATAGCATGTTTAAAATCATCGAAACAAGAATTAGTCGACTGTTATATTTGAAACTAAAACAAATTTTAGGTTGAATAAAAATTCAATCGAAGATGACCGTATCATTGGTAGATCACATTAAATTCATGTTTTTCCCAATATTGAAAATGTATTGTATATTATAAGGGACCAAAAATAGTGTTTTTTAATTCAAGATAGGGGAAATAATCCTTACATCCTTAAAAAATAGAGTTTAACGAGATGGTAGAAGTGTTTTTTAATATACTATGTTTTTTATAATATTATATATTCTCAACTACATTAGCATAATCTAAATTAATTTTTTTTATAATAATGTAGCTGATGTGTATTTCACAAGATTATGTTACCAATCCCACATTAAAATAGATAATAATGAGGGAAACCCCTTTATAGATGTAAAGGTAATGTAATGATACACATTCTCTATTCTACTAAAAAATTATATGATGAAATTTCAAATCAATTGTTATTATTACATTTAGAGACAATTTATTTTCGAAGATTTATGTCCATATTTCAAGTCATTTTACACCAAAACATGCATATACATAATCTCCAACCAAATCCTTTTCACACCAACTGTGTTAGAATTTATCACTATACTTCAATTTCTCTCTATTTTCTTTTCATGAAGGGAAATGATGCTTCCCCTTCTCAATCACCTAGGTAATTGGATATTTTCATAGAAAAACCCATTTTTCCTATAATTAATTTATTGTATCATATTTATTTTTAAATTATTTCTATTTAGTAGTACTCATATAATAATTATATTCTTATACATGTGGAATATTTTAGTTGAGTTGGTCTGGTTTGTTAGAATGCACTTATTATCTTGAGATATTGGACATTTTAACAGCAAATGAGATAATGAAAACAATGAAATGAAACATGAAAACATATAACCATCATGAAATTGGTTAATTACAAATACTTTTTAATTAATTTAATCAAAATTTTATATATTATTTGTAGGTTAATTTACAAAATATTTTTATGTAAATATTATTTTGTTATTCCCTTATCTTTTGGTTGGTCATATTTTCATAGTTATTTTATTTTAGAATATTTATTTCTATCTTTATTGACATTATTCATTAAAACATCAATATATCTCTCCTCCCTCAAAACCATTTCACCCCTATAGTCTTCACATATTTCACTTTCCTTAATGATACCTCCACTACCATGGTAGGAAGAGAAATGACATCGTCATTACTCAATAAATTTAGTAGTCTTGGTGTTTTCACATTAAAATATTTGTCCATTGAAATAATGTATTGTCTGATATTTATGTTCAATTTATTTATTTGTTAGTGTCACTCATATAATTTTTTTTTTCTAAGATAAGTGAATTCTTTTGTTTGAGTTGGGGTGGTTTGCTCGATGCTACTCATGATCATCGAAGATTGGGATTCTATAATATAACTATGATAATTAAATTGTGGAAATGTGGAAATAATTCATATAACCATCATATAATGGTGAATTAATACTACTTATTTAATTATTTTTTTGTTATTTTATTTACTGTTTGGAAGTTAATTTCCTTATCATTTTTATCTAATAATTTTTTTTCTTTATAGATCTTCATGGATGATATATTTTTATTTACACTATCTGAAAAAAGACATAAAATAGATTAAATTTTATTTCTTAATATGTTATCAATCATTCCATTGTATTTCTTTTTCCAACTAAAACACTACATATTGAGTGTATGTTCTTATCCGAAAACGGTTTTGTGTCTAAGATCATCAACTCAATATGTTTTTTTGGATGTTATATGAAGATGTCCTATAGAAATCCTGGTAACATTGTTAGTTGGGATTTTTTTGTGATTTTGGGATGTGTATTAATCAAATAAAACTCAATTTGACACATATTGTGAACAGTATGACTACAAGTGATTATTTTAATTTAAAACTGACATAAATTTTAGTCTAAAAGACAAATGACATATTCAAAATAAATAAAACACATTCATATTTTATTTATAAATTAATAAAATGATCCAAATTTAATTTGTGACATGTAGGAATAATCCAAACCTCAATATGATACACGATGTGCCCAGTATGACTCAAAGTGTCCATTATCAGTATGAAATTAACATTTTATTTTAGAAAGATTCACTCACTAAAATTTGGGTAAATGTTCTTAGTGATTCATCATAATTTAAGAAAATAATTCAAAAATAAATTTTTTAGGGAAAGGAATATGTCTCATGTCAAACTTATACATGATTTGACAGGTATGATTCAATGAGTGTGTTTCCTGTTTATAATAAAATTTTAATAAAAAAGACAATTGACCTTCTAAAAATAGAGGAAAATATTCTCAATTGTTTTAATACCTTTTTAAAATTATCTAAAAGTCATTTTCGATTAGAAAGAATAATCCACACCACAATATGAAGAACAGTGTGACAATTTTGACTCTAAGGGCATCATTTTATTTAATATAGATATCAATTTTGGTAAAAATACAACTAACATACTCAAAAATGAGAAACATTATTTGGATTGTTTTGATACATTATGAAAATGATGCATATGTGATTTTTGACATGTGTGAATCTACCACACCATGATATGTGACGTTATTTTCTCAGTATGACTTGGTTTGTGTCTATTTATTTAAAATTGACATCAATTTTATTAATAAAAAAATATAACTGATATACCAAAAATTGAGAAAATGCATTCAGATTGATTTTATTTGTTTGAAAAATAGTCACTAATTAATTTTGGTCATATAAGAATAAAAAAAATATTAATATGATACACGATGTGATCAGTATAAATCAAATTTTCCATTATTAGTTTTAATATTAATCTTTTAGGTCAAAAAAATCACTCAATAAAAACAAGAAAACATGTTCAAATTAACATGATAATTTACGAAAAAAATCATAACTTATTTTAATATATAAGAATAATTCCCATGTCAAAAAGATAAATGATGTGATTAGTATGAGTCAATGTGTCTGTTTGAAGTTAAAAATGACACTTTTGAAAAAAAAGAAAAGTGATGTAAACAAAACTGTGAAAATGAATTTATATTGTTTTGATTATTTATTAAAATATTCAATAAGTAATTTGAGATGTTTTGGAATTACAAACACATCAATCTGATGAATAATGTGTCTGTTATGATCCTATGTATGTCTTTTTTTTAAATGTGACATCAATTTTTATAAAATAATACAACTTCTTTATCAATACTGAAAAAAAATTCATATTGTTTTTATACATTTGTAAAATGATACATAATCCATTTGGGATGTGAAGGAATTATCATCACCTCAATATGATGCATAGTGTGACCTGTATTACTAAATGTTTCATTTATATGTTTAATATTGAAATTGGAGATCAAAAAGTGTCACTCACTGATAACTGATTAAACACACTTGGATTTTTATGATAATTATGGACAACTATTCATAAATATTTTTGAAATTTATGAAATTTTTAACTCATCAAACCTAGACACAATGTGATCTGTACAAATCAAAGTGCACGTTTCATGCTTAAAATTGTATTTTAGTAATAAATAAAAGTGACATAATCAAAATAAATAAAATAGATTATTATTATTTTGGATACCTTATAAAATAGATCTATATATCATTTGAGATGTGTGGGATTCAGTCATACTTAAATCAAACACATAATGTGATTGATATGACCCCAACTGAATCTTTTTATTTAAAATTGTCATCAAATTTAGTAAAAAAGAAAAATAAACTACAAAAATCCAAAAAATTACATTCAAATTATTTTGAAACATTTATAAAACGATCCAATAGTAATTTTTATATATTAGAATCATCCACACCTCAATATGATACATTTTTTTACATTATCACTCAATGTTTCTATTATTAGTTTAAAAAAACATTTTATTTCAAAACGATTCAGTAATAGGAGACTAAGAAAATAGACTCTGATTTTCTTGGAAATTTGGGAAAACTATTAATAAGTTTTGTTGATGTGTAGAAATCAACATCACACCAAATAGATTCATGATATGAACTAAACAACTCATTCTGGGTGTATCCATTTTAAAATGACAATTTAGTAAAAAAGACAAGTGACGTTCTCAAAGCCGAGATAAGACATTTGGATTTTTTTTATACATTAAGAAAAACATACAAAATACATATAGAATTTGTACGAATCATCTTCACCTCAATATGATGTATGGAATGAATGGTATGACTCCAAGTACATATTTTCAATATATATATATATATTTCATTTTAGGTTAAATCATTCCCCACAAATGTAAAACCGATTAAATGATCCTGGATTGTTTTCACATCATTTTGTCTTCTATTACATAATTAATTTCATTATTGTTTTTATTTTATAATTATTTAATTATTTTTCATCTAGATAATTCTTCAAGTCAAATAAGAAATCTTGTGATGTTTAATAATCAACCACAACTCAATACGATACACAATGTTCCAGGTATGAACCAAATTTTAGTTTAAAATTAACATGTTATTGTTATTTAATTTATTTATATTATAATTAATATAAGAATTTATTTCTTATATAGATTATTTGTTTTGGTTGAGTAGCGGTGGTTTGTTTGAAAATATCCTGAGTTTCAGTAAGGATAGAAAGGCAAAAGAAAATAGATGTTTTTGAATGTTTGTAATAATGTTTAATTATGTATTGTATAAACCAATGTATTAAGTGTCTATAATATAAAGTTTTTTATGGTAAACTTTATTTAATTTAAATTTTTTATTAATATTTCATTTTTTTACATCATTTGGTGTTTTTGGTGATGGAGTGTACTATTACAATACACCACAGTATTCCCTTTTTTCAGATCTTTTACAAATGATAATAATAGCACTCTGTAACAAAAAATTTATTAGAACTGATAATTGACCCATTTTTTGTGCTAAATAAATGTGTTAACAAAATTCAAGGTCTTTTATTCTATATCTTGTAGTAATTTCATTTTTTGAATTGATAAAGGAAAATGTGTAGATTATGAAAGGCCTATTTTGTAGTAGTGATAATTGACGATGTGAAAGTCTGAGTCGTTTGTTAAATTTAAGGAAATGAAAAATGAACTAGATAAATAACATTAAAAGAAGATAATGATTTTTATTAGATTGAGGTGGTAAATATATTAACCGATAATAAATCTAATTTTATGAGATTTTAGTATTTCTTATAAACTCACACATTTATAGACAAAATTATAGAATTATGTTAGGTAAAGGAGGAACCATTACTTTTAAGACTTGGTAATGTAGGTGATGAGTCATACAGATTATCCACTCCCCTTTTGGGGATATTCATTACAGACTACGACATATATATTAAATGACTACCAACTAAATTAGAAAATGGAGTTCCTCATGCGTTGTTGAGTGGAAATAAACTTATTTTGCCCTATAAAATTGTATTAGGATAAAATCCTTTATTATGTCCTTATCAGGAAAATACTAGCACCTTAAGGCACAAAGTGACCTTTTATAGAGTTTCCAATAGAACAGATGGGATAATACCGATACAACCCCTCATAAATGAAAGTAACAATTTTTAGACAAGTGGTATTTAATGATAGGGATCACATCCTCAAAGAGGACTATGTAAAAAATATTTAAATATATGAAGTTGATGATTATGATACCCAATAGATGGTAAAATAATATATTCCACATGCTCCCATGGAAGAAGTATTTCTGAAAACACAAGTACCATGTTGTATTACTATATTGGTAAGATAATTAAACAAATATGGTTTTTTAGACACTAAATATTATGACTCATTATTGGTTGGAAATGATGAAGAAATACTATAAAAAGAATAAATAAAGAGTGTATAATCTACAAGATGGAAAGTGTATGTTAATTAGGAAATGGATTCAATGTTTCAGGACCATGTATCAGTTCTAGTCAATTCTCCAGTTGATGTGAATCCCCTAGGGTGAAAATGGGTATTGAAGAGAAAATTGGACTTGGATGGTAAAGTGAATATCTATATAGAACTTATAATTTCTAGAGGGTTTAAAAACATTTTGAGGTATTGAATATGATAAAAACTTTTCACCAGTTTCCATTAAAAAAATCAATATTCTACTTGCTATAACATCAAACTATGATTATGAAATTCAAAAATATGGACGTAAAAATGGATTTACGTAATGGGAACCATTATGTAGATGTCTATATGAAACAACCAGAATGTTTTTTGACCCTAAGTGATACTAAAATTATATGAATGTTATAAACCTCCATTAATGGATTTCTACAAACATATAGGTCATGGAAAATTTTATTTTATGATGCTATAATTTATTTTAGTTTCATTAAGAATGAATATGAACCACGTTTTTATAAGTGGTTTAGTGGAAATGTAGTCATTATCCTATTAGTATTTGATGATGACATATTACTTATTGGAAACAACATACCCATATTATTATCTTGTAAGTAATGGTTTAAAACATATTTATTTATGAAAAATATAGGAGAATCATCCTCAATTCTTGGGATTGAGATCATTCATGATATATATAAGAGGATAATTGGACTATATTGATGTACATACAATGTCTGGTTAGTAAATAGATTAATTATGGAATAAACCAAGAGGGTATTGGTTCTGTTGTCACATGGTATTCACATTTCTATGAAAATATTTCCTCCAAATCAAATGAGAAATAGAGAAATGAGTATGAATCCATATTTTTTAGCATTAGGATGAATAATTCATTCCATGTTTTGTAACATATTTAATTTTTTCTAGAGATTGATAACGGTAGGAATATATTAAGTTGATCAAGGATAATAAAATTTGGTTTCAATTATGTATATACTTATGTATCCGTGGAGAAATATCGTTGGGTTCCTAGTGTTTGGAGGAGATAAGGATCTAGTCATGATGGATTATACCGATTATAGTTTTCCTGATGTAAAAAATAGTCTTGAAATTTCATTTAGGATATGTTTTTTCTTTTAACAGAGTATTTGTGAGATGGAAGAGTTCCAAAAAAATATATTTCACTGATTCTATATGGATTCGTAGTATATAGTATCTTCTGGTAGAGCCAATTTTTTTTGAAATATATAATTATCCATGAAAATTATGTGTTAACTAGTATTAAATAACAAATCATATTATATTTTTATAATAATACAATGGTTTCTCATATAAAAGAACCAATGCCACACCAACCGAAAAATAATATACTCTAAAATTATAACATCTCAATTGATTTTCCTTAAAGTGGTGATATTTTTTTAATTATAGTATCCAGATAATAAAATTTAGGGAACACCTTTACTAAAGGCCAATTTTATCTGAAGAATATCATGTAAGAGCTATAAGACTAGTTGTTATTAATATTTGGACTTAATACAAGTGGTAGTTTGTTGGATTTAGTGCTCGAGAACCAACTTATTTATACATTATGTCAACCTGTATTAATTATTTTGAATATTAACAAACAAATTATGACATCATGAAAATTATTTTTGTATAAAACAACATGTGATAATTTCTAATGAGTGGTGACGACACTGAATGGTCATAACAATTCCCATTATGACGAGAACGCATAATTGACAAGAAAGTATTCATAAATACTTGTTCAATAAATGGTTGAAATCATTTAAGGGATATAAATGACACATGCAATAAATGGAAGAGACTCATAATACATTGAGGAACTATTACATGGTGTACACCCCTAGTAATATATAGCATAAGATATTATTGGAGTGAGACCCATCAGTAGGAAATCTACATTTATATGTGTCATTGGATGTTATTATCTATAGATGTGTGTGTCGATCCTAAGACTTTAATATTATTTTTGGCACTAAAATACATTTCATAGAAGGATAAAGGATGAAAAAAACCATTTGGGATAACATTTGACCATTTTGAGGCACAAAAATTACGAAAGGGATTTACTTTGTGGAGCTCCATCACCATGTCCCTCACCACCATGAATGGTGTGAAGCTTCTTCTCTGAACAGCATTGTGAGACCACAATGAAGGATTTACCAAATGATCTAAAATTCCTATGGGCTCTGTGACCACCAAGAAATAGTGATGGAAGGATCTCCATGTTCGACAAGCTTTGCGACATAATCACCATGTTTTGAGGAAGACCCATGTGAGTCCAACAAATCCTCCACCAATCATTAAGCATGATTCCGTTCATGGTGTCCCACCTAGCATAGAAATACCAAAATCACTCCCATAATGATCATAACCCCAACCATTCGCGTTCTGAGATCCAATTTCATGAAGCACGCCTATCTCTACAAACCAGTGATAAAATGAATAAGATAATGTATTTTAGCGTTATGAAAAACCTTTCACTTTTTTCATATTTCACTCAACATATAGTGGGGATTACCGTCATGAAGCCCCATGCCCATTGTAAAAGTAGGTGACCCATTTTTTAACTCAGGACTTTTCATAGCATTCATCCTTCATGAAGTGCCCTTTAGAAACATATAGATTCCATGCCTTGGTTGGGACGTCATGCTTCATGAAGCTCCTCCCCTCATGGGGACCCATTTTTACATGATTTATGAAGAACCTTCCTCCCCTAAGCTCATTATCTTTGTAAAGCAACATAACATCATGAAAACCATCTAATAAAGGCCTTTTTCATGGTGATCACCTCTCTCATGTGGCCTTCTAGGCTCATACGAAGTGATTATAATGTCCCTAAATTGGTGTTTCATATTGAATTTCTCTACCTCATGCTTCTTCACATAGGCATGATAATAGTTATTTCTTCTCCACATAGCCATGCTAATGTGAGCCCCTTGAGTGACCACTCCTCCACATCACCCCCATCAAGCATTTCATGTTCCTTTGCATCTCCTAGTGTGTGTTTCTATAAATTATATATGTCCAAGGGATGAGGAGTGAATCCTAAAAATTTGAGATATAGTATGTTAAACATCCAAGATTGCATCATCCTCAACACATTATATTATTCTATGATCACCAAATATGTGTAAATCCTTGGGGGGGGGGGGATTGATAGAGAATTAGAATCAGATAACTACCACATTCAAATTACTTGGGTGGTTCATTTTCGTGTCTGCCTTAGGAAGACTTCACCTAAGACCCAACACACTATGATAGTTTGTTCCATGTATGATGTCTATATCTTCCTCATACATTGTACACCCTCCTAGAGATTCCCCCTATAGTAAGTTCCTACATCCATCTCTCTGGTCCAGTAACCATGTGTAATCCCCACACAAAACATTTTGGCCACACCATTCATGAAACGTCCATATGGTCAACTATTATCTCCTATTTCTCCCACAGAGCATGACTCACGTGAGTTTTTATTTTAACATTACCATGAAATCCATTCGCATGCTAACTACGCATAAGTCCCATGAACTTTTTCATACATGAAGTTAAACTGAATTCTCATGGAATACATGGAAGTTGATCCATGACTTATAAAAATGGTACATAGGAAGCCTCTCTGATGTCTAAGCTCCTTATTCCCCATAATCCAACTATTCCATACGTTTCATGTTAGTTCTCCATTTTACCGCATGACATTAAATTGTATCCTCCTGAACAATGTGGAACGTAATACACGTATTGTAAATAGTGTACATCGTAAGCCTCTATGATGTTAAATCCCCTCACTCCCCACAATCCAACTGTTCCATACATTTCACATCAGTTCACCTTCATCTCACATTATGTTAAACTATATGCCCCTCTGAACTATACGAGTCTTGATTCCAAACCAATGGAATATGTAGAAAGCCTCTTTGTGGTCCAAACCCAACCAATTGTAAACTATAATACTCCCTCTTAGGGAAGTAACCTAATGATGTGGTACTTTCACATTTTGGGACATATCTCCCAAATATATCTCCATGTGGTGTTCTAATTCCCATGGGCAGATGACCTCACATAATCCTTGCACTTCACCATACTCATCCGACCAATAGTGTCCCTCTAGAAAAGTGAAGATAACTATACGTAACTCCCTGGCTTGTCTTAGTGTCTCTTTCTATTGTGTACACCCTAATTCTATGCCTCCTTCCCGAACTACTGAGACATCAATCCCTTTCAAGTATGTAGGAATCCTATGTATGGTGGAAACCCATCATTCATGTCCCATCCTGGTCTATCTATAGATCCTTTATACCTCAAGATAATCATTCCCAACCCAGGTGTTGTACATCCTTGAGTCCCATATCCATTCACTCTATTCTCATATTCCAACTCTTCTGGTGATTCATAACCCCATCCTATAACTACATGTACTATGATCCCTTTCTTCTAAATAGTGTACAAAAGAATCCTCATCAAAGTTCAAGCACAAAAATATCACCTTCATGTTAGTTATACCTCATTCACATAAATCATTCTAAACATCCTCTACATATGTCCCAATGTCATAAGGCCCGCCACATTTCATTGGGATCATTCCATTCATATGGGAAGATAACCATGAAAAGACCCATCCATTTTCACTACTACCTTACCCTTATCACATAAAGGTCACAACTTCATCGCTTATTACAGTGTTCGGGCTGGTATCCATGTGTAATCCCAGAATCACCCTTGAACTACATTGGAGTTTAACCATATATTTTACACATTTCACATAGGATTCCTCCCTGACATTTAATCCTTGGAAATAGTAAACCTTAGTGTCCCCTTTTATAGGAACCTCCATCTCTAATAAATCATTCAGAGCACTCAGATCAACTTCCACAGTGAGAAACCATACCCAGTGTAGGACATGTCTTTCCTGGTCCTCCCTCATCATGAGTTCTGATATATCCATCTTGTGGGCCTTCTTGGTACTCCATCCTTGGGAAATATCCATCGAATACACTCTTATCCGTGTTCCGATCGGTCTGATACATCTTTGCAAGATGTTTAACTAATAGCATAACCCCTGTTAAACATGGTATGCTAAATAAAACCACCGAGACATTCCTATGGAATATGATTCCCCACATTTAATGTGGGATTCCTTCGGCTTTTTCACCCTCGTGATTCCATCTAATAAGGGAGAATTTAGGTTTTGCAAGGTTTTAGCGTCCAAACATGCCAACGATTCCCAACATTCCTACTTCCCTAACGAAATGTTGTTTCCCAGAAGTGACCCTTTGGAATTTCCTGACAGAAGAAGTGTAATTTACATGCATCCAAAAAGAGATAGAATCTACAAGGGTTAAAAAAATATTAATATTTATGGAATACCCATACTATGCGAGAAATTATGAGGGGAAATCAATTGATGGAAAAACTGACATCCAATCATCTCTTTTCAATCACAATGAATACATCATCGAAGAAGTGATAAATGTTTCTCGCCTTTATAAAGTGTGAATACATGGATGAAAGAAGCATGCCCATGTGGATGAGGCACATGTCCTAAAAGAAAGCATCTGAAAAAGAAATGGTGAACTCACCGTGAATCTTTTCACTTTCATCCTTGGGGATTATTAGTGTTCCAAATATCAATAGATAAGTGGGTCACCATATACATCAATCCAATGTAATGTAACCCCATGAAAATTGTAGTTCTTTCATGGAAGTCACCATAATTTGGTGTAGTTAATAAATGGGAATTCTGGTCTACAGAATCATGATTGTGGATATTTCTATCCAGCGATGGAAGAATAATCGACTCTAGGGAACTAGGAACTATTTCCCTAATATCTGTGCTAATAGATGAATTTTTCAGCTTTCTAGAACCCATAATAAAAGAACCCATTCAAATCCCACCAATATACATAGGGGTAGGTAAATGATAAAGTGTAAACCTCACACAACTCCACCTCCTCCATGATGTTGTCCACAACCATAGATACTGGGCATCCACACCCCATCTCACCTCAAACCATATCTAGAGGGGGTGATTGATGAACTTATGAAATAATATATATAGGAATTTTTCATCCCAATTATAGATATAGACCTCCATGATCTAGAGGTTTCTATGAATCACCATCCCTGCTTCCCCCAAGGGACGCATAGGGATTCAATGCTCCCCACTCCAATATTCAACTGTTTTGGGAGCCTCTCCCCGTAACAGTCCCATGATTCCCTCCCCTATGCCGATGAGGTATGCGTCATTCCAGTCATCCTTGAAAATACCATATCCTAGTATAAACCATGTATGACTCCCACCAAGCCTCATCAATGATTCCATTTAACCCCTCATGTCGAGGAACATGTGTTTTCTACCCCTGCATCACCAGTCCCAGTTTTCATGACACGCTATCAATGTTAGGTGCATGCTCAAGAAGATGCCAATCAAGAGGAGTCATCTTCAACACTTTAAGTGGCCTATGGAACCACTAATCCATTCAATCAAATCCATTTTATTATTGATATGAGGGTAGGGGTCGTTCTTTTCTCCAACGTGATTGAGACCCCAAGCACAAGATTCTTAGGAAGGCCTGACTCTTCTTGTCACTGGAATGAGCAGCAGCCATCGTGGGCCAACCCATGATGTCAAAATACAGTATGGAGATCCTCCATATACCATCTATATTTTAAGAAGAGGTCATACCCATCATGATGATTTCTTGTAAAAAGGTCCACCATGTCCCCATGATCCCAACTATGGAGATTTTACCCATATTTCCGGTTATCAATTTAATGGTCCTCCTTGCCCAGTCACCCATTTGCATAGAGATCCCCCCTGTTCCTAGTTTGGTTAGTAAGAAGGCCATCCACATAACACCATAAAATACTGGAATGAATTTCATGCCCGTTCCACATGCCAATAATATGGAGTCCCTCCCCATGTACTTACTAGCTCCAACCGTGGTTCTCCCCACTCCAAGAACAACCAACCATAGAGGTCCTCCTCATGCATCTTGAACTCATCAGGGAGGTTTTCCCTAGGTTCTATTTGAAATCTTCCAGAGCGCTCCTCACACCCTAGCACATCCATCCGAACGTTATCACCTCTTTCTCACCCAACATGGAGGACCTCCCCATGTCTTTATTGTCACATAGAGTGGAGGTACTCCCCACTCCCACGATAGTCCCAGTGGAGGTCATCACTGTTCTAACGACATCAACCATAGAGGTCCTCCCAATTTTCCTACCAGCTCTGGTGAAGGCCCTCTTCACTCCATCACCATCCCTCATAGAGGTCCTCCCCATGTCAAATATTTACCCTATTCTATGAAACTATCCTAGGGTAGAATGATGAACTTGCACCTTCGATGGAAGAATCATACGCACTGCCAGATCATTTTCAATCTCATCTACTTTTTAGATTTTGATTTTTTTTTTGTTTTGATTATGGAGCCTTAACCTTCATCATCTACATCAGAGACTGGGGTAGAAGCCTAATGTATTAGCTCCATCCTTTCGAAAAGTAAGATGCACTAGATCCATAATGTTTTTCTTAGGTACATACAGGAGGAGAAATATTTGGATCATTTTTTAATCTCTTGCAATGTTGTATTCCCTATCATCACTAGTATCATTATCATAGTCGAAACAAGATTAAAAGTAGTTGTTCTAGGGGGAAATAGATGATGAGCACCTCCATGTTATTCACTAGCTACTTCTACCTTCACAAATGAAGTGATGGTCAACAATCCATCCTACCAGGACATGATGATGCGATTAGTACCATCTCTGGAAGATGAAATTGTATATAGAGGATTTCAATCCCACAATGCATTCTCTCCACTAACGAGTCCTCCACCATAGTAGTCTATCTCAATACCGTAACTGGTTACATAGTCGCATCCAGTTTAAGAATGGGGAAACCATGTTCTGGATCCCAATTCCGAATGAATGAGTTTGTTTGACATTCTAGTAATGGACTACCTTCGTGAGATGTTTTGGATAATCACGAATTTAGACTTCAGCATTCAAGAGGCACTCACCAAGGACGAAGTCATGTGTTTTTTCCAAACCATGGGGACAATTAACTTGTTTCTCCATCATCATTGATTGGATTATCCAAAATATCCATGAACATTATAAATAAATTTACCATAAAGTCTTCCTAATAGAGTTATCCATAAATTCTAGATCAACACCCTATATAACCCAATCATTACCAAACTATTTAGTAATGATGGTTTTAGAGATTCATTGTTCTCTAAAAAATTACTAAAGTGGCATCTCCACATGTATAGATCTAGGTTTGGGAGAAGTATACTTCTCTTCACTTAAGTCCTCTCCAATGTGAACCAATATTGCTGAGAGATATTGAGGATATTCCACAAAAAAAATCATAGTAAATATGGATGACCTCACAGAGATGAATACCAAGGTAGGACTCATTAATGATAATATACCTCCTTTGGCAGTTCCTCCTGTGTTGGAACAAAAATGTGTTGTCACTCACCAAGAAATATATTTACATGGACTTGCTGACCCTACCAAATGATTTCCTCCCAACAGGGACCCCAACAAGGGTAATGGACACACTGGGACTCTCAAGTCTTTAGACCCATCTGAATTGATGAAGATGATGGGGGATGATCCTGAGAAGGGTAAAATGCTCCAAAATACTATGGAATAGAAGAAAATAATCGAATATCATCTTCTCAAACACCTTGAAGATCATCGAACATACTATGGTGATCCCTGATATGATGCCAACCATCCTCTACCTCGAAAGAGGGTGCTAGAACAGGTTCCCACAAGAATGTTTCTACCATTGATATAAACACCCCTTCATACCCAACATGATATAGGTTGGAGATTAAGGAAAGCCTCATTGCTATGAATCACCAAATCAACTGATACTACACACGAATCATCCCTAAGACCATGCTCCATAGGCAGTTCCTCTAGCAGCACCTCATGCTGGTCTATAGCCCATCCCTCTAGCAGATACATGTGTTATTCCATGAGATTTAGGGATCTTCAATCATAATGATTCAACTGCCTAAATACTAGTTGTTAGGGACCCTATCCAAGGCACAAACCCTTTATAGGATGATCTGATGGCCCATCTATTCCCCCACCTTGAGGTCCATGAATCCCGACAGGTGGAGATCCCAACTGATTAAAATTCATATCAAGCATGGGTGGATAATATGCCAGCACCCTTGGGATTTTGGAATCCTAATCCCCCCCATAAATGGGACGTACGACCCCCCACAGAATCTAGAGAACATTATCTCAAGGTGTGGAACCATGCTAGAAAATCTGGCACAAAAATAAGCCACCTAGCTCAAATGTTTCATACAGAAAATATAAGGTCCTACATTATTCTTGTACAACAAAGTACCTATCGGGTTCATAGCTAGATTGGAATATCTTCAGAGGAAGTTTCTATATAAATTTAGCTCCTGTACATAGTAGAATAGTAGCGCTGATCTCCTCATGTAAAAGAAAATCTAAGATGGTTATGTTACATACTTCATCACTAGGTGGTAGGGGATCACGTCTTCCCTTGACATGCCATTGGCTCAAGAGAAGCTCTGAAAATTGTGCATGGGGAATTTAAAGACATAAATAGTCCCCTCACATATCACTCAGAACATCCCAGGTGGATTCCAATTTTTTTGACAAGGGTCGTCACCTAGATGATGGTTTGCAAAAATCCAAGAAAGCACATTTGTTGCATCCCACAGTTTCTAAAAGAAGATAATCGAAGTCCAAGACCACAATTGTTTTATAGGTATGGGACCATATTCCACTAGAGTTGTTTCCACTAGATCCTCCTCCATATCCTCAACATGGGCCTCTGCCTTAATCCCAGCCTCAGGTTTTGAATAGTCTTCCTCAGAATCAGAATTTGCCACTGCATAATACCCCACCACAACCTAGGAAATATAATTTGTTTAAAACTCCTTTCCAAAATCTAGACCCTCGTCTAGTCCAGTCTCTTAGAGTACCTTTACCAAAAAAGAGAAATTGAGCGTACTTGTTTGATGATTATCAGGTTCCTAGTTACTTCCAGGGTCACTTGGAAGAAGGGATCATAATGTTACTGGATTTCATAAGACTTGAGGAGTTTGATCTATCTTATCTCCCCAACTACTACCTCTACAACTGACCTTGCATATATCCTCAAGCAGGGTTATGTTTTCAAGGATTGGTTATAGGGCTTGGTTAATAACAATATTGTCATGTTGGGCCCTACCCTGAGGTAGGTGGAATGTGTTTCTGTGAGCCCTAACAATGGAAATGAGCATAAATGGAAGCAAGTGTCCAGTAATGGGTAAAAGATATATGATGACTTTATGGATCATAAGGTACACTCTTGCAATCATGGTATCATCTGTATACATTTTAACCATCCTGATCCTTCCGATGCTGCTACACCTTCTCCTGTAGTAACTTCTTATCTATATCTCAGCCTACTACCTCCTAGGAGGGTAGGAAATGATAGTGAAAGGGAAAAGAATGACCCCCACTCGTACCATAGTCATCTCATATTCTAGGATACTTCATGCCTTTATAGATGAGAATCACCCCTAGAATCCACAAAATATTTGAGGATTCTTCAAGTTATGATAAAGATTATGACTTAGGGAATACTAACAATATGGTGGACCCTTTAGTTATTGCAAGTGATGAGTAGTGCTGGGAATACCCTTTTAGTGTTCCCATTCGATGCCATCATATATGAATTTGTTGATATGTGAATCGTCAGAATGCATTAGGAATTTCTTTTTACAATTTCATTAAAAACATTACTCAATTTCCCCATAGATAACTACTCCCTCAAAAGATTTAATCATATGATGAAATAATTTTATGTTCTATCAATATAGAGAAATAATTCTCCAACTCTTATGTCTTTTAAGGGAACAAAGAGAAGAAGAGTCCATGAGAGAAATAATGGATAAACACAAAGAATAGAAAGAAGTATTTTTATAAATGTGAAAATTTTGGAAAGAAACCCTTTGGAACTTGTTTCAAGGGAATGATAGATTACTATAATTATGGATAGAAAGGCCATCGTTCTTAGGATGTCAAGGGTAAGAATGAATTTTCCAACGTTAAACAATTCCCTTATAAGGTAATGGGGATATACATAATTGAATAATCCAAGAATCAATAAGATATACCTTAGAAGAAACTAAGGAGTAAATGTCAATATTATGACATAGATACAATAGAAGAAGGATGATTAATGTTATTTTGTATCTGGATCCACAAAAGTTTTTTATAAGAATTTTATTGATGATATTATCATTATATGAATCATTAAATATATAAGGAATATACTACACTAATATTTAATAAAGTATTTGATAACATATGTTGAATGTTACCATGAAATGTCATTTAGATTAATGTTTAAATTTTCTGGAAAACACATGATTAAGGTAAGGTAAAACCTAATTTGTATATTTGTTATAATGATAATGAAAATTACAGATTTATGGGATCACATTAGTGATAATAAATTTGGTTATATATTTTATGTATATATTATATTTACTAGAGTTTAATCTAGGTATAAATATGTGGTATATATTAAACTACCATATATTTGGAATCACACATGTTTTAATGAAGGTTTTATGGTGCTTTAGGTATTCACATGTTTGGAATGTGACATTAATAGTGAATTTATATTTTCTAGGGAATATAATATTGATTTATAAACCTTACATTTGAATTTGGAAAGACAATTTTTGGATGAGCATGATGTTCTACTACTTATAGAAGGGATAAAGTTGATGTTTTTGTGTTATTGGGTAAAATATACATATTATATTTCCTTATATTCATTAATAGTTAAACAATTTATCATCTATAGGAAAATGATGTTGAAAAAAATTGTTTTATTATCACATTTTTTGATGATATCAAAAAAAAAAATTCACACCTATTTTTTATGGATTTTTAAGCATTAAATTTCTTATGGCCATATTCTCTAACACTCTATATTAGTGTTTGGGAGTTAGTTTTCTCTACTATGTTTGTGTTTTTCACATCCCACATATGTTATCTAATTTGGAAACTGAGTATGTGTTATTCCATATAACATATGTAGTTACCTTTATCTCTAATTTTGTTTATGTATACTTATCCCTTTTTATTATTTGGGTTTTCAATAAATGTATATTAAAATGTAAAACCCTATTTTAAAAAAATGAATATTAAATCTCAAGGAAATAATTTATTAAAGGAATAGAATGCAACACTTCGAGATTTTGAAGGAGGAATGTCACGTTCAATATCATTTATAACATGAGACACTATTATTATAAGAGAGTATGGCACCTCATTACAGTACTATATATTAAATTTTTAAAAATTCTTTCTCTTTGATATATTTCAATGTGAGAAACACTAGTTATGAATGATGCACAATAATCTTTTAAAATATTATTATTTAATCACAAAAACTGTAACCTAGCTGTTAAGAAGTCATTTATTAATAATAATGACTAAATTATAAAACTTTTATTTTTTAAAAATTTATAATATTTATTCAATGGTATTCTATTGATAATAAATATAATAAGAACCATTTGAAGGAAAAAAGAAGTGATTTTCGGATTTTTTTTTCTAAAATGTGATTTAGTAATGTTTTGTGTAGATGACTAACAATTTATTTAAAAATATATTAGAAATTTCATTCAATTAAATAATATTAATTTTTGAACTTTAAATGTAAAAAATTATATTACATTTAATTTTTGTTATTTTTATTAAAAGTTTCAATTTTTAATGAATAGTGAAAAAATACATAATTTTAATTAAAAGCAATACATTAATTTATATAATTTATAATGGTGATTTTTATTGTAAAATCAGTTAAATTTATATTAATTAATCTAATTTAGGTCATTATTAAGGTTTTAATATATAATTTCGATATAAAAACATTCTAATATTTTGAACAGTTTCACTTTGAAAACTAGCATTCTAATCACATATATGGCATGAATTTTAATTTAAATTTTCAAACATATGTGAATGGAAATTGGAATTTTTTCCACATTTGGAATAATAATTATTTTTTTATCTAGTAAGGCCAAATTAATTGTTGACCAAAATAAATAGTGGGAGGATATTAAATTAATTATCGTGGTTAAGGAAAAAATGAATTTACATGAGTTAAACTAAAATTATAATGTTATAATTAACCTAACAGGTATAAATTCTATTTTATTCTTATATTTAGAGATTATATTTCATACGTATCGATAATAATCCATGTTTTACCCTTTTTTGCATAGGAAAAATGTTGTACAAATTTTTATTTTTAAAAATTATAAGTGCACCAGTCAACTCACTTATAAATGGATACCCGCTATCCTCTCTTATTAAAACCGTCACATGATATTGGTTAAGAAAATTCATAAAAAAATTAAATACATCCATTCCATCATATTAGACAACATAGTTTCAGATGAATGTCATCATAAGAATGATATTTTTTAAAACCTATTGAGGTTACATGACGAAGAGGATACATTATTTAATGGGAATTTTTATTTTATTTTGTCCTCCACCTCATTAAATTATTATTATAAAATTATATTAAAATAAAATCTGAAAATTCCATTTAATGATATATTTTTTATTATTTTTATGACCTACAAATACCTTGAATACAATAAAATTGGTTTTGAAATCAATATTCTTCTGTATGGAGGACAAACACCTCGTGAACTAATGTCATTCATTTTTTCATTACAACCCTAATAGTTGTGGGTTATCATAGATATAAATTATATATATGTGATATTTATAACATAATTATACATCTAGAGTCACTATATCATATAATTATTTTATTTCCATTAGATATGGGAAACGATAATGTCACTCTTGAGTACTGTGGACAACCCCCTCATGAAGGGATGTGACTAATTTTTCCATAATTATTAAATGGACAATGATAGGAATTATATTATTGAATATATCTGATATAAATGAAATTATTTTGCTATTAATGACATATATATCTTCCTTAAAGATAATATATAATTTTATTTCTTACCTTTTCACTTAATGAATAATGAGAACATATTTCGTGTACATGTGGACTACAACCTTCAATAAACAATGTGACTCTCTATTACTAATCACACCACATAAGTTATATATACAATTATATTTAATTAAATAAAATAGTATTAATAATATTTTTTTCTTATCTATTTATAAAATATTAAATAATTTTTTTCCATAATGTTCATTAAATAATTGAAACGTTTCTTGTACATACGCACAAAATTCCTTATACAAGATCATAACATAATTCATTTCTCAAAACCATCCTTAACGTGTGGTATAAAAAGTATAAATGTTTTATTATTAAGATAATAATTTTTTTATGTATATAATTTATATATAATATTTAAAAACCTAAATCTTTTATAACAAAACATGAGTGAGAAAACATGGTGATTAACACATGAAACGAATAAAATAATACAATATTAATAACAAAAGGGTGGAAAACTGTTATAATAAGATTGTAAATGATATATTAAATATTTTTATTATTAATTTATAAATTAATATCATTATTATAATAATTATATCATAGGTAAAATCATGTTTATCTAAATTAAAGCATGAGGTAAGGGACTTTATCTCAATTCCCCTTCATTAAGGCATAATGTGATGTTATGTACCTAATTTATTTTATTTGGTGTATATAATTAATATTCGAAATTTAATATCTTGATTCCTTAATAATTGAATTTAAACTATGTCATAAATAGGGTTTTACTTAAAAATTCTATGTGGTAAAGGTTAGTGTGAAATATCACTTGATTTTGGGATTGTTAACTTTCTCTTGAAAAGAATAAATTTCTATCCATCATTATTCATTGGAAATTATTTTCTCATAAATATACATAGTAATTTATTATGGATATAATTATTCACTAATTTAAACACCCTTTTAATATATGATGTTTATTTTTTTTGATTATCTTGGGAAATATTGACAATTTTGTATTCATTACTCAATATCGATTTTTTTATGATAAGGAAAATTTATTCATGGAGTAATTTATCATTTAATTAGTGAGGAATGAAATATCCCATTAGTTTTTAGTGTGTATTAGTATAATATAACCTCCCAATGAAACAATAGGTCTCATGAGACAAATATGGTGGTCAAATTAAATGGGTTTGTACTAGTAATATTATACTATTATGAGAAAGGTCATGATTATAGAGGTATAATGATTCTAAAGATCATAACATACAATAATTTAGAATTTCCTTCATTAATATTTTGGTTATTATTTTCAAATATGTTTTTAAAATGATATTATATTTGGATACAATTAATTATGATGAATTACTCTATAAATAGACCACATTTTTAAACTTGATCTCGCCCTTATTTTGTTTTTATTCTCCTTTATATGAATAATTTTTAGGATGAAATTAATTTTATTTGGTTATGTGTTATGTTTTATTTTATATTTTTTATTCTCAATCGAAAATGGGTATCATGTATGTATACAGTTCCCTAAAACTACTAAACTAATCAATCATCTGGGATTTTATTCATTGTATCTATGCTAATTTAATAACATAGACACTGACTCCATGTTATTGGGTATAGTTTAATTTCATATTATGTTTTTATTATGTCAATAAGTTCAATAAATAGATTTTGTGAACATTTAAATATGGCCCACAAATAGAGCTGTGAAGATTCCAATAAGGTCCACATATTGAGTTGAGATCATATAAATAAATTCCAAAAATAACGTCATTACCTCATAAAATATAATTCATTACCTATTTAATTATAGGTTTATATCATTCTTACCATTCACATATGATAAATCCCACATATTTTTTCCATATTAACATAAAAACATCCATAATCAAATCTATTCATGATTAGACACTGAGAAATAAAAATATTCCATGAGAAAATATATAATCAACATAGATAATGAATTGGGATAGATTTATTAGAAGATATTCCTAGTAAATGATTTGAAATTATAAAGGATTTTAGAATGTATGGAAACAATTATACATACAATATAAAATTTCAATGAAAATAATAAGAAATATCATTTACTTTGATAAACATTATGTCAAAATAAAATAATTTATAAAACAATGGGAAACCAAATTACTTTTGAAAACCATGAAAACATATAGTTTAATTTTCATAATTAAAATAATTATAAATGGAATGAAAATTAATATAAGATTTTTTTTATAAAAAAAGGTTTCATTCAAAAAAATTACAGATTTTCAACGATATTTCAAAATGACCCCTAAAATAAATGATAATGATTTTCCATATTTTGTAAAGAAATTACTATAGAAATGAAAATTTACTTAAGGTAACATTGATGTATCTATAATAACATATATATATAAAAATAATTAATATATAGATTTTGGAGAAGTACCCCTGAAAAAAAGAGATAAGGTTGGCTCCATATAGAAGAATCTCTTCGGTCAATTCTTACTCCAAGGGAGGTAAATGCTAATAATGAATTTAAACATAATAAACAAAAAAAATAAAAGAAAATAAATGTTGTTTTAGTGATACATAATATATAAATATCATAAATAATTTTTTAATTAAAAATAAAAATGATTTTGAAGTGATATTAGAAAATCAAACCATATATATTTGGTTACATTTGAATAATAATCACTTGAAAGAGATATAATTTGTTGTATTTGTTAATTAATTGAATTTAATGAAAATTATAATAATACAAATTCTTGGGAAGTATATAAACCCCCAAAAATATTCCATGTGGTGAATAATGAGTAAATTATAATGATAAGAAATTGATGTGAGAAAATTCCAATTTTTTAATAGGTTTTATTTTAAAAGAAATAATTTATTAAACCATGAGAGTAGAAATTTAGTATTAATATCATTAATAAAATATTAGGATGAAAATTAGTGAAAAATCAAGTGGTTGGTAGGAAACCGTATAATTGAGGGAATATTTTTAACAGATTTTTTGTGTGCGGGAGTGGACTAGTTTTTGGTTTTATATTGGGTCGTGGTTGTAGTGTTCAGTAATGGTAAAGTGTTGTTTATTTTTAGAAATAATGGTGTCATATTATTATATAAAATTGAGGATGAAATTTTATGTCATATATATATATATATATATATAATTTTGATTTCTATATAACCCCAACTGAGTTGAATACTTATACCAACACCTAACTTTCCATTGATACAAGTTGTTTTCTCTTAAAATATATGTTAGAAAGTGAATGAACAATTTACTAATCCCACTTCCCTGATATCCATTTTATGTTTATATCGGGTTGTGTTGGATATGTAATATTAAAATCAAATTACCATAGTATATTGTGTTATAGAAGACCCTACAGGTTTATTTGTGTTATACTATGATATGATTTACTAGTAGACATTATGGGGTATAGATGAGAATGTATATAGTGTATTGGTATAACCAATGTAAGATTAGTTAGATGATATTACATAGTAGGGGTTATGTATGGTTGGAAGATGGCATGAAGATTATTTATTCATCTTCAAGATATCATAATATAATAGATACATAGTGGATGGATGAGATATGAGATATAGTAGTAGATATTGGATGATGATGATGATGTGAATGAGGTATGCAGTGATATGAGATATGGTGTGTTTTTAATATATGTGGAAGGTATTGGGAGCATAGGATGTTTTAAATTTTGATTGCGATATTTAAAGACCAAATGGTAAGTGGCTCCAAGGATACTATTATTTGTACAAACTTTATATTTTTTATTATAATAACCTTCAATACTTGGTGTGTGACTCACATTGAGGATTGCTGGTAATTGACTAAATAGGTGAAAGATGAATCTATAGTTTTAATAATGGATAATTTATACGATTCTTCCAAATATCCATGATAATTATAATGTATAATACTAATATATATACATTATACTATCACCCCTATATATATGAATTATTATTTAGGTTACCAGGGTTTGTTTAGTGATCGTGATGGGCAGTAATAGCCTAGATATTCAGTATGGCTAGGGAGTTTCTATCTTAAAATTTTATTATATTTTTGTTTTTTATTTAATTGACATATTCATGCATCAATTAATTTATATAGATCATGGTTAATTTATGCTATGACAAAATATGTGATTTATATATTGATTTCTAGGGTATAAGATGGAAATTCCATCCATAAGTATGTTTAATACCCTTAGTTATAGTCTCCAACTCATTGCCTATTTGTGGTGGAAATTCGGGGTCACTTCCAACATCACTATAGGTCTTGTATGGGTTTTTAACGGGGGTAGGTTATAAAAAATACAGTCCCCAATTTTTTTTTTGTAAATTATCATAGTGTTTTGAATTTTTCACCATTTAGGATTTCATTGGTCTATTGGAAAATATTATTATTTGGTAAAAGTGCCAGATATTCTCCCAAGAGATTGGTTATGTAAAGAACTTCATATCACCCTAATCTCTGGTAAAAAAACAACATTAATGAAATGATCATGTTTAATTGTGTATCTTGAAATATAGGTACTAATCAAAGGCACATAGAAAACACTTTTTCCCTCTTTTGTTTTAAATGGGGTGTTTTTTTGAAAAAAAAAATAAATATTATTTAAAAAAATAATTAATTGAATTTAATTCAACTATGATTTTATGTTTGGTTTATTCTATATAGATATTTGATATGGTATTCATTAATATATGGTTAGGGTTGGTGTAGTTTAGTAGGCTTATCAAGTTGACCATAAGAGGGTTGACCAGGCCGAGGAAGATGCACAATGAAGGAATACAATATATAAATTCATCGATTATGGTATAGATAAGTATGAGAGAAACATATTATAACTAGAGAAAATTCAAAGGATTTTTTATAATGATATAAGTTTTAGTTTTATATGATCTGGGGATTAGTATTTGGTTACATTTTCCATTATTCAAATGTTGGTAGTTGCATGGAAGTGGTGGATCTCGTTTCTCATGAAGCCAAATGTTGTATATATTTTATGGGATGTTTTTTAGTAACATTTCACACTACGTTTCTATCTTCAATGATAAATATGATAAAAAGGTACAAGCTAATCTCTATTCAGTAGACGAACATGAGTGTACAAGATATTGAGATTAGATTTAGGGAGACCGTATAATATTCCACAGATCTGTATCATAAAAAGGAGTATAGAGATTGGTTTTTTAGAAGAGGAATTATACTTGGTTATTCTCCATGTATTCACCCCATTTTTATTTTAAATATATTTATAGGTGTAAAATAAAGGTTAGGTAACTGAGGGGATGAATAATCAATTAGGTTCAACTCAATAGTGGGATCTTAGTTCCTTGAGAAGCTGGGTTGGTGGTGGTGTATCCCTGGAATATAGACCATCGGGTTTTTTTTCTATAAGGGAATTTGCCTCAGTATTTTTCTTCATATTTATCTAGGGATAGTGGAATTTCATTACCTTTCATGGACATGGATAAGTGTTCTTTGATTATTGCTGTATAGTCATTCGTAATTCAGGGCCCAAACATCCTCAAGGATTAGTGTGGTTTTGGAAAACAATTTTAAAATTAGCCTAAAGAGTAGTTTTTTTCAGTGTATATAAAAAAATTGTTGGAGTATTATATTCCATCAGGATAATATAGAGTTATTATAGGATTTATTTGTGATACCCTATACCATTTGGAATATTGGTATACACATGGTTGTAAAGCTGTTCATCATTACTGAGGTTGGTGATCTAAACATGGATAGCTTTATTCTCTTGATGTTTCAGAAAAAATGGGTGTAGGGATATTCTAAGGTACCAATTTATTATATTATATGAAGTATGATACCTTTTTTGATTCGACTTTTTCATAGTCCTTTGTTAAGTTTCATTGGTCCTATCCTTAAGACATAAATTGTATGGGATTTGAGTTCTTTGGTTGTTGACCAGGCTCTATAGAGGTCAATAGATTCTTCTAGATGTTTTTGTAGTTTTGAGCTCATAATCGGGAAGAATTAATCATATAGTAATATAATTCTACATCAAATACATATATATGATTTTATTCATAACGTTAAATACATATACTTTTTGAACGTGATTATTGAATTCTTCTAGAGGAGAATTGTGTTCTTTTTTGAGGAGGGATAATGTAAAGTGTCTATTGGTGAAAAAGAGGATCAAGTGGTATTTAGATGTCTGTATGTTTTTTTGAAATTTTTGATAGGACTATCCATAGTTTATGTGGAGTTATAGGTAGTGGTGATTCCTAGACACATAAAATAATTTCTTAGCATTTTTTCTGATTTGGTTGGGGATTTACCCATAGGATGTGATATCGAGTGTAGGATATTGTTTCAAACTAGTCATACTACAATTTTTATCGATCCATATTAGATGATACCATCTTATATGTAGGATTTTTGGATTTACGTAGAAGATCTGATGCATAATGTCTTTATCTAGTTCATTATGTCACCATGGGTTGTACCCATGTGTGTCTTTTAGAAGAATGATGATGGTCTATAATTGTGTATAGAATATAAAATTTTGAATTTGGAAATGGTGAATAAATTATATCATATTTTTATGACTTATGATTTTATTTACTAGTTTATCTGAGTCAAATGGTTTAGAATATATGATTTTTAGTCTAGATATTATTAGATGTTAGAAAAAGAGGATGATATCCCAAAAACAGTTCACTTATACTAGAATGGTCACTTAAATTTTGTGGTAATTCATATTTTTTTCCAAAAAGTATCTATCCATATTTATAGGACTCATGAATGCTCTCTTCCATGTGTTCATGGAATGATTTGGGGTTATGTTTACTGATGTAATCCTTATATACATGAGGAAAACATAGTACAATATAGGAAAAAATAATGTCTTTTCATATTTGTTTTAAAAGGTTGGGGCCAAATCATCATTTTTATTATTAAAGTAAAGAAATGACCTCTTTTAACTATGTAGAGAAATAGTGTATTTCTATATGAAATTTGACAACATAAAATTTATTGAAATATGTAAATTTTTAAGTTTTGGATGCAATAGGTATACTTGATAAAAAATTGGTATCTCATATTGGAGTTGTATTTAATCTATAAAAGAATGGGTTCACTAATTTCTTAAGTAATAATAAACAATATTGTAGAGGCCCATAGATTCTTCATCCTTGTGTGATATTATCAGAAGATCATTTTTTAATTTTCCGAGGTTCTGAATATCATCATTAATTATATTAAGATAGAAAAAGATTTATTATGAACTTATCATTTTTTGGTGGATTTTAACTACACGAAGGAGAGGTTCATTAATTCCCTCATTCACTGGTTTCTAAAAGTAGGAGTTATTTTTTATGAGTTTTTTGATGTTTCCCATTTTATTTTGTGTTGTGTCTTGGTTCAGTAATGAGTAGGAACAACATATTGGTAGAAAATGTTAAGTTGTCATATTAATAACTATGACTCCCATAATCTGAATTTCGTGGGGGTGGGGTTTTAATTGAAGATGTATAAACGATTTAAAAAAAAGTCACTCAATGTAACGTTGGAGTGTTTTTAGGTTGATTATGTTTGATGAAAAATCCACATGATCATAAATAGGTATGGTTGGTGTTGTGAATTTATATATTTATGGCGGAACAGTTTCCTAGGGTTTGCAAAATTTTCCATCTTCAATATCAGGAGTTTTTTTATTTAAAAGGAGGGTTATCCATGAAGGAGTTAATAGACCACCATTCATAGACTAAAAAGTGTAGTTTAAGGACACCAAAAGAGGTATTCAGAACAGATAAAGAAAACCAACAAAATAAGAGTTTTTGCAGAGAATCTCTTTGAGGAATGTGAAACATTAAACATGAATGACATAGTGAAACAAGTTATTTGGAGGCTCATATTTGATGGTAGGATCATCATTTTTGGGATTTATGTGGTGACTTAAGGAGCTACAACTAGTTTAAGTTTTTGGAAGACAACGGTCACAAAAATTATTAACACACTGTGTAGAATGCATAGGATTTCGTGATGAAGTCTTTCCATCATCAATTATTTGGGTATTTGTGATTAATGAATATTTTGGGAATTTATTTTCTTATATAATGGAAACTAATATCATCATTATGTAGAAAAAATTCTATTTTACAAAATCATCACTGGAAGAATTTGGAAATGTTTTACGTAAATTGTGATGGAGGGTTCCATGAATGAGATTTAGTTGAAAGGGAACAATTCCATGAAGGAGATAATTTATGAGAACAACTGGAAAAAGTTTTTTTGAGTCTTGGTAGCTTGAAATGAAAAAATGTGTCATGAAGCAAAGGAGACATTCAATGTAATAGTCATTCACGAAGAAGGGGAATCCATTGAAGAAAAAGGCACCCACAAATCCCTCACACCACATGGTGCAAGGAAGTTTATAGAGGAAGAAAGTGAGTTTATGATGAAAGTAGGAAATATTATGGTGAGTATAAGGATGTTAATAAATGGACTAAAATAGGCTAGGAATGAAATTAACAAAATCGAAAATTAAGTGGAAATGTGGGACTTCATCAGAGCAAATACCTATAGCTGAGTGTGCATTGATAATTGGTAATGAAGGGATATACATGTCCATAAACTATGGGTGAATCCCATCCATTGTAGTTATGAATGGAAAAGGAAGAAGGTGATCCTTTTCACTAATAGTGATCCATCACAAGAGAGTTAGTGAGTAACCCTTTGGAAAGTAGTAAGCTTACCCTAAACATTTTAAAGGTAGTGATCCTTGGGATAAAAGTGATTTCCCCTTAACATTGTATTTCTGGCAGTGAGCCTTATTGGATTTGATAAATCAGCACATCACCATTGTATGATCCTTGGATGTTTCCTAGTGATAGTGAAATATGTGAAATTTATTTTTCTCTGGTTTGATTTCAATTATGTTAATACATATATAAGGGATAAGGAGGGAAGATGTTTTTTTTACAATGAAACAAGATCTGAAAGGGTTGTTGTTTTTAATATGGTATACCGTGATTCACCCCCTCTCTAAGTATTTAACCCTGTTGGCTAATAAAAACATTACCTCATCTGTGATAACATTTTGGTTTGATAGATAATAGGATCCCAAAGTTTATTTCCTCTTTACAGGATGTGAATCATTGATGAAATAGGTGGATGTAGTTTCTACAGGGCTAGGATTTTAAGATATCCTATAACCTGTTGAATGGTTATTCTTTTCTGATTCCTTGAGTAGGAAGATTTAATGATATGTTATCAAGGAGTTTAGAGGTTCTTAGAGTGTGATGGATATATAAACCCTCTATTTTCATACATTAACATGACATAACATTTCTTGAATACATAAAAGATTATAAAAATAGATGCCCAATGACCATATTATTCTTCTGACTCTAAAAACATGGAAACATAAATATAGATACATAAGGGAGCTACATTATCTCCCACAAGGTTCTTCTTGAATGGAATCATAATTATACACATCAAATATAATACATATCCTTATAACCATGGGAACGAAACATAAAAGGGGAGATATCAAATTCTCAGTAATGGAAAAAAGGAGATATGTAAGAATAATCATGGGAATATGGGTATGAGAACATGATGATGAAAAAAGTAGATCATAACATAATTATCAGAGATCATATACATGAATCATGGAATAAACCTTGGCTGTTCATTAGACCCGAATCATAAGGAAGTAATGGATTCTAATTAATGAAATCATAACATATAAATAAAACATAGAACTGGGTAAGACACATAAGAATATATAATATGACTTCCATATTATCTAAGTCATCGCTACCAAGACCATCATAGTAATATGTGTTCACTCCCTATACCATCATGGTAGTCATGGTTTATTCCCATGGCCATCCTAGAAGCATGAGTTCACTCCTCATACCATCTTGGTAGTGATGGCTCACTCTGATGACCATATTAGTAGACAAGGTTCATTCCCAATACAATCATAGTCTATCTCATGAGATATAAATTATTACCTAATACATTGTTAGTAGATTTACATCTCACCCATATGATAATGAAATCACATGTTCATGTGAAAAAATATCATAAATTAACATATCACATTACCTGAAATGAAACGGGTATTATAAAAATGTAATCATATCGTAACCTATGTAAGAATATTGGATTAATAATCATTCCATTAATAGAATAACCCATGAAATATAAATGTATTTCAAAAACATATATCACATAAAAGGGAAATAGTTTTTATAAACACATAACCCATGAAAGAGAAAAGAGATTCATAAATATCATGAAATTAAGCATAATCTATTTATAGAAAGAATATGAATGGATTTTTTACATCATTTCCTATATGGGAATGTGTAACATGAACATATAACATTGTAGATGAAATATGATTTTGAAATATCTTTAAAAAACGTTTATTGAGGAAAATATCCATTCTTCTAATAACAATTTTTAATACATAATAACACGTGGAAATAATTTTCATAGAATATACATTAAAAACACATAATTAATAGTAGAAATAATCTTGAAAAACATTTTCTTGAAAAAAAATAAAATAATCTCCAAAAGATTTTAAAAACCATTTTTTTAAAGACATATAATGAATTATTGAAAATGTTTTGAAATCTGATTTATAGGAACACATTCGAAAAGAGCATGAAAATGAAATAAAAAATATATCATTGAAAACAATTTGGATACATAAAAAAATTATTCTAAAAAATTTTGTGAAATTTTTTCCTTGATAATATAAAATATAAGGTTAAAAAAATTTGAATACATTCTTCCTTAAAAACATTTAAAAGAAGCTTGAATAAATTTTGAAAAAAATCCTTGACAACATAAAATAAAGCATGAAAACAATTTGAAATCATTTTTCCTTGAAAATTACTTTTCAAAAAAATTTATAAGTATTATCTATTTAAAAATTAAAAGGAAGAATCAAAGGGATGATGGCGGGTAAATATGTATATGTCGTATGAGGTAAAAACATTAATTCTTCATGGTAATAAGTATAGAAAAATTACTTTTCTGGAAATCTATAAGAATATTCCTTTGAAATGATTATTAAAATACAAAAATGTCACAAATTAATTTGAAATATTATAGGATAATGGTACAGTATTCATGAAAACCATTTTTAGGAAACATGGATTTAATGGAATATAGATTTATGACCGAAAGAGGATAAAGTCGAGTATTATTAAAAAACATTAATTATATTATATACCACAGAGCGGAAGAAATGGTACAAATATAAAATAAAATTTAAAAAACATAGTATAAGAAAATTAATAAATTTTCTTGAGAGATGTATTAATATATATCATTCAAAGAGGAATTAACATTAACAATCTTGAAAAGTGATGAGATTGTATCAATAAACTCTTTTAACATGTAATTTAGGATCAAACTATCCCTATATTAAAAAAATTTCAAGAAACATAAAATATAATGAAGGTAAAAAATTTCATGATATAGAATGTAATATAGAAGTTCATACACCGAAAATTCGAATTAAGATGCATAAAAAAACATGAGTCTCAAAGAAGAAAAATTGAGACAGAACTATTTCACTATTTTAGTAGCTTATGAAACATAATCCCTGTGAATGAAAGATACTGAAATGTATATGTAAATACACATACATTTAAGTATGAGAAAAATATATTACCATCATGGTAATTATATACACCACACTAAAGTAATGAGGGGTGAATATATCATGCATGTCACTGAAATAAAAAGTGAGATGAAATCCCTTTACCTAGAGCCATTACTCTTTCTATTCATTAAAACCACATGTAAAATATATATTAATTTATTATAAATAATTTATAGAATTATAGTTTTATATATAATACAACATATGGTTTTATGGGACCTCTAGGCCATCAATACAACAAAAAAGTGTAAAAAAACATTGATGTGATCACATAATTAACAAGGCATAACCTCCTAGCCAGAGACATATAATTTCTGTTCCAATTAGAAAGATGGTTATCAATTTATGAGTATATGACATCTAAATATTTTATTTTCAACATTCCACAATATAAGGGAACACAAAGACAATGAAAATAAATAGATCCCTTATTCAACCCAAGACTACTATTAATCCTATTCCACATACCAGCTATAATTCCATTACCAATGAAAATTAATATTTTTCCAAACAAATTTTTTGACCTTCCACCTCTTTATAATGGTTGAAATGATCCCAAATAGAGGATATAGACATCTTTGAAACATGTCCATGAAAAATAATTTCATCATTATAAAAAATGTGATGGGAAAAAATCATTCATACTATATTTAATTTTATTTTATATCTATATATGAGAAAGTAATTTGATAAAAATGCTTAAATAATCTTAACCAATGCAAAATAAAAGTACATAGATTGGATCACCTTGTCTCACACCTCTGGTGTAGGGAAAAATCCTCTGGCTCCACCATTTATAAGAATGTATTTCCCTGATGAACAAATAATAGTATTGATTAACTTAATAGACATGTTTTAGAACCCATAACTTTTAAGGAAATTCAAGATGAAGCTCTATTTTAACCTTTCAAAGACAATTGAGATTTCAATTTTATGTGTAAAATTTCCTTCTTTTATCTTCCTTTTCATTAATATGAACAATTTACTGCTTTGAAAAAAAAATGAATTATTCTTCAAAGTAAAAAATCCAAAATAATTTTCATTGATTATGTCACTAACCATTAAACCTGTCATGTTCATGATAATCGAACTAATGAGATTAGGAATCGTATTCCCATGTGAAACTGGCCTAAAATACTTAATATCAAGAGGATTATCCATATTGGGTATTAGGGCGTTAAAGAATGAATTCATCCCATAGGGTATATAGAAATGAATAAAAAATCCTTATTTTCAGGATTAATATAATCATATAATACATCCTTATAAAACATTTACAATTTTTAGTAGACATTTCTATACCTAGGAAACTCTTCATAATAAGATTGATAAGTGTTAAGTTTATTTTCTCTTTGAGAGTAAGAGTGATAAGAGATTGATTAATCTGGTCCTCATTACATGGACTTAAATATTGTCTACCAATTAATGAGAATTGAAGTTCCCACCATCAGAGTATATCCCTCTAAAATATCCATAACATACATGTCAATCACATTTTCTAAAGTATAGAGATGAGAAATAATTCTGAATTACTTATCCACCACTCATGCTCTGTTTTACATATGTATTATACGCCAAAATTTTGAGTTCATGTATCCATATTTTATGCATCGAAAATTCAGATATTTTTTTACCAACCACTCCTTGATCATTAATATGTTATACATCTTGTTATGTTCCTTACATTCAACTCCAGATTGAGTATTCTAATTCTAGCTCCTAATTTGAGAGCATGAAATTTCCACCTTTATTGCCTTAATTTCATAATCATGTATTGAAAATTATTTCATTCTCCATTCCATGAAAAACTTCTTGAGGTGTTTAAATTTCCCATCCAACCTATAAAAGGGATCCCAAAAGCTTGAATTTTATATGCTTCCAATTCAATCTCCCTGTATCTAAGAATAAAAATCCATCGATTTTTAAACCAAAATTGAAAAGGATATGACCTTGTCAATTGTTTGTCAATATCCACAATGATATGGTTATGATCATAGTGATGTTTGGGGAGTGTGAATCCTAAAATCCCATCAGATATACATTTATCATCCATTTGGATGAAACATCTATCATGTTTACATGATTAATTCTCATTCTATTTGTATCTATACATTATGAAGACATATCTAGAAATTAGAAAAACAAAATTTTTGCAAAGATCAAATCACATAGAAAAATAAGAAGTAGCAATCTAGTTAAAATTATATCCAGTTTTTTCAAATGTCATCGTAGTGTTGATGTATGAAAAAGTTACTCATTTATTGTTCATCCTCCTAGAAGTTTCTTTAATATCCTACCTAAATTACCTTCCCATGATATATGAATTGAAAGCATACACAAACAAGATTTATGTCTCATTATCAGCTATACTATAGGAAATATAAATAATTTGATACCCATTACAATATGAATTAATGTGAATGGATTAATACCATTTCACCCAAAGAATATCCATGTAAGATTCATGAGAATAGTGTGAAATAAATATGTATTTAAGATAATCCAACATAAATCCTTTTCAATTATCAAAAATATGTTTTGGTTTATCAATTCCAATAAGCATAGGTTTGTAGGAAACAATGAAATGTATAAGGAATTTTCCCATTAGGGAATTCCCTAGACCTTAAAAATTCCAATAGAATATCATCATTATTTATGGGATTTCCACCTTTTTCAGAGGGCCTCTATTTTGTGTAATATTCAGCTAGCCTTTTCCTTTCTTCCCCATTCATTTATGTTCCATTTCTTTCAAGATGTCGCATACTACAAATTCCGTGATTATTGTAGTCAGGGAATGGTTTCCCTTACTTCCATGATTTGATGTTTTAATATCATGCTTAGCGTTAATAGGTCGGGAATGTGAGGGGGATATTTATCAATGGAAACTCCCATAAATTTTAAGGAACTATCTTGTACATCTTCAACTTGTCGAGCAGTGGGAGAGCCTATATCAATTCATATAGTGGTTGTAGTTGACTCAGGGGGGGTGTGGATCCAAAATATCATCTGACCAAAAGACACCACTCAAAGGTGTGAATATTTTCATGGATTGTAAGTGATTAGGGTCACATATCACTTTTGGATTCATGCACTCATTATTAGAATAGATTCTCTTTTTGAAATCCACCTTTTATTTAATTGCATCCAATGTATGATCATGTCCAATTTCGTTCCCAGCAACATGAGGAGATATAATAGGTGACTCCACCTGAGCATTGACACCCAAATCACGGGGTTAATGCACTATCATCTTATGTGTATCATTCTACCCACAATTAGTGTCTCAACATAGGGGGGGATCCACCATATTATCTATCGATTCATCTTGTGTAACATATTCTAATGAATCGGTTTCATTGCACGAGAAGGGATCCACCAGTTTGTTCAAACTGTCACTTCCAAAGAGATCCCTTCTGCACCATTTAAAACTACCACATCTAATTTTGGGGCTGCTGGAATGGGAATAGGTTGTCTCAAACTACTTTCGGCCTTCTCCAATCTCTGCTCATTGAGAACATTGTTGTTCTATCCAACCTCCATAGAAATTTTTATATATATAGGAAAGGCTAGTACCCCTAAATATTTGAAGTATCATCATTAAAATTTCCCAAGGGATTAGGGGGAAGTAATTTCAACCCCCCCTCCCTTCTATATGGGGCTTCACCATGCCCTTTCACATTACAAAAGTTGTACTCCTGTTAACATTAACATGTAGCAGACATATGAACCCAAAACCTATATCCCAAGAAAACTTTCATCTTATTTTTATATAATATATCCAACTTTATAATATTATCCCTTTTTTTGACAACTAACTCTTCATTAAGGGTGCCCAACATGTCTACATCCACTAGTATTCAAGCATAATTCCCAATCCTCAGGTTGTTTGTCTGCCACTCCATTCGTATGGGATTACCTAAAGATGAGGTAGTATCCCATAAGATCCTTGTATGTCAATAAATCTAGTTTAACTTAGATATTAAAATCCATATCTGATCATGCATATTCTGATGGTCCATGATGTCAAAATTTTGATCCTATTTCTGAATGATCAAAAAACCAGGCTTCAGAGAGATAGTATCCTTGCTCCATGATCTACTGTTTCATTCATCTTAAGGGAAGAATACAAGATAATACCTCTTTTCTATCTTGGACATTCTCCTTTCATCAAATCCATAAACTTCTGTAATAATTTTTTAGATCATTGAATTTCCACAACTTCTCACCATTAGGAGTCACAACTCATGAAATGATCGAGTATCTGTTCAAAATAACCCACTCTTAAACTGACTTATAATTTTATATCACATTAACAATATTACCCTTCTTTATCACTCACCTAAGAGGAGGTGTATTGAAATTTGAGAAATTCAATCCAGATGTATCCTTTACTACATTCCTAAAATTCCTCTTTAAGCCAAAAAATTAGGAAAGAGAATATCCCTTATTAGAAGCATGATTGTTTACAAGTGTGAAAAATTTATTAGGACTAATAAACATAGAAATATTTCCCATATAATCATCTCAATTTGATATTTTCCATAATATCATCTTCCCACACTAGCCTGGATCATCATATTTTGTGTTTTTTTCCATTTCCCCTTGTGTCACCATCCTACCACCTTTATTCAAGTAAATATACCCTATATTCTAGATTTTTTTTCATTATTCCTCATACCAACCCAAATATGATGCCAATAAAAGTGGATTAGTATTTAATAGGGATAAGGAAGGCGGTCTATTACATTTCCCCAAAATTAATGACATTTATTAATAATTTCACTGTGTTATACACACAAAATTCCATCTTTTTATCATAAAATATTAAACTCATTTAATTAATCACCTAGATAATGACATTGAGGTTCTATGATAACCATTGAAACTATTGGATGTTGAATAACTCATCCCAAACCACTCTTTATGGTGTTATAGATTAAATGGCCTTGAAAACCGTCCTGTAATTATAACCAAGATATCCCAATAGTGTTTTTAGATTGAAATATATAAGAAATATGAATTTATAAATAGGCTGTGTACAATAATTAAAAGGGCCAGAATATAATCCCAACTGGTACATATAAATAAAAATGGAGTGTACAAGTAAAAATGAAAACATCTCCTATGAAAAACCTGCCAAGGATCCCACCTAAAGTGTAGGTACAAATCTCAAATGGTCTTCTCTAGGGTATGCCTTGTCTTAGGTCCACCTCGGAGCAGTCTCTTGTCTCGGTACCCTTATCCTTAGTTAGCATTGTCCATCGTTTGAACAAGACACAATAAGGTACGGGCATAGCCCGTGTTGGGGTGAGTATAAAAATACTCAGAAGGGACCCCGAGACCCCTGAAAGTCTCTCAAATCCACAAAGGATAAACCAAAAAATGGAAACAACAGTAAACCCTATCTAGGTAAATTATCATACATATACCTATGTTATCAACGTATACTCATCTCCCACAGAATGAAAAAATAACACAAATGTAACAACACGAAGGTATAAGTACCACACAGGTAACACCATGAAGGTAAGAGTTCCACCCATGTAACATCATGAATATATAGTACCACACAGGTGCTCCATGAAGATATAAGAATCTGCTCACACAAGTATAAGTGATGTATAGAAGTAAAGATGATTAGTCACGAAGCTAGATCATCTTATTCTGTCAAAAGGCACTGATGCTGATTATACAGAGTCTGACCCACACATGATTGATATATACTAACCCTTACAATGACCCACACAGGATCTGACCCACATAGAATCGGTATACGCTGACCCACACAGGATATGACCCACACGGGATCAGTATGTGATGACCCAAATTGGATCATTGAGCATGGACCCACACAGGATCAGTATGCACTAACCCACACAATATCACTCAACACTGAATCATATAGGATCAATAGGTACTGACCCGCACAATGAACCACACATGATCCAACCCTCCTAGAGTAGATAGGTAACTAACCACTGTATTATCCATCTCCAACTTCCACCTCACTGCCAGCCACTGGATTCCCACTCATAACACTTTTGGGAGAACCACTTATCAATCTTTAGGTTATACTTCAACTCCCATGTAGTTCCACAATGAAGTATCCCAATGGTCCATCACATCACATGGGACCCAACACAATAGATGACATGTCAATCAGACGCCCAGTCTGTAAGTTATTAGCATTTTCGCTCCCAGTTCCTGGTGGAATTTATGTTCAATCCAACCTGGTTATACTCCAAAATTATCCAAAACTATAGTGGAGTATACCAAAATCCCATCTCAATCCCTATATTATGGTGCCGTAGACGGTTCGTCAAACAGACACCCGGTTCTCAAGATATGGCCAAAACGGCATATCTAGGTCAAGGGGGGCCCGGGTTCAGTCAACCTGGTCGGACCGACCCGACCCGACCTGACCAGGCATGGGATGATTGACCTATTTCAGGTTGACTAAGTTGGCTTGGGCTGCCGCAGGCTTGGCCTATGGGGCCATGCTTCAGCTCGACCCGTGAAGGGGACGAACCAACCCGACCTGCTGGGCGCGACCCGGTTGTGCGGCCTGCTAGGCGCGACCCTATGCTGTGGCCCGCTGGGTGCGACCCGACAACATGTCCCACTGGGCGCAGCCCTATGGAATGCCCTGCTAGGGTGGCTCATGGTCGGGAGGACCGTCATGGATGGGTCCGTCCTAGCCGACGCTCGGGAGGGAGGTGCCTCCCTGGTCACCCGAACAACCAAAGGAAAGTTCTGTTTTTGGAAGCGGGACCTGCTAGAGCAGGTCCTGCTAAGTGTGCCACGACTGGCCGATTTGCAGGACGGTCCTCCTCCTACCATTGGCCCAACGATGCCACTATCCTACGTATCCAGATGGGTTCTAACCTCCCTTCGGTCTTCGCCATGACCAAGTAGCCATGACCTCCGGCTCCACCAGTGGCACATATGTGCACTGCCGCTCCACTAGGCGTCTGGCCAGATGTTGGCCGCCACCCTGATCCACCGCGACCGACGGGCCGCAACCTCCTGCTCAACCGGTGGCATGGACTATGTATGCCCCATTCCTTATGACCGGCCGGGATCCAACCAACACCTTCTTCCATGAGCCATCACGACTTCGTTCCAAGCCCAAAAAATTATGACGACCAGATATTCACGATCCTCGGGTCGAGGGCTCCACGTCCATATGTCACGCTCAGAAAAACATTGTGTCTCCAGTGTCATTTATATTTTTGGAATTAATGAACGCATGAAGAACATGCGAAGAACAAAAGATAAAGGGGGTAAAGTATATGTGTGGGACGATAGCCTAGTTGGTTTAGCCATCATCGTTGGGAATCCATAATATGAAAAATTATCATATAAATTTAATAATAATTCAAAGAAAATACCCTACCTTGAAGTTCATTGGATATTTCATGATGAAGAAGATTAAATTGATAAAGGAACGTCGGTGTATGTCACTCCCACAAGCTGCTTCTGAAGTCGGTTCCACGTTCTTCATTCGGAAGTTGTTCTTCATCGGAGGATATTTCTCCAAAGGTTCCCCCAAGATCTCCTTTACTTTGCAATCAATTTATCCCCTAAAAGGGGTGGTGCCAAATTAATAGGATTATGTTTTTTAATTAAACAAAAACAATTTGACACATTAATTGAATTGAAGTTGGCACATTAACTAGGGTAATTTCAAGGGTTAACTTTATATTAAGAGGGGTTAGGGTTGTCCCCACCACCAAATTCAAAATTGGAGGATTCAATTTAAAAAAAAGTATGTTTATTTTATTTGCTCACACAAAAAGTCCAAAAAATAATTTCCACCCTCTACCTACTACAGTTGAGGTGAAGGTGTCCTTAAGCAAATATTAGCGCTGCGAGATTAATGGTGACCTCAGATTTCAATTCCGAGCACTGATTGAAAATTTACAAAACACCACTTGTGATTTTACTAAATGTACCTGATAAAAGATCATAAATTCATTATGGGAACACCGGGCCTCGGAATCACGCGCTGTCCATTTTAACAGACTCTTAATATATCCTTTTAATTAAAGAAAATTACATGGAAATATCCAGGTCTTTACATTATCCCCACCTCAGGGCTTTTCATCACTGAAATTCACAACACAAACTAGTGAAAAAAGTGTGGGTACTGAGCATGAATTTGAGCCTCCCACTCCCATGTGCTCTCCTATTGGTTCTCATGTTTCCTGCTTACACGCACCAGAGGTATTGATATCCCAGAAGGACCCCCTCATATCATTCCCCAATCTCCACTGGAACCTCCAAAAATGTCTTCGCATCATTGATATCCAACTCTCCTCAGTTAGTGATGTGCGAATGATCATATACATAACTCCTCAAATGGGATACGTCAAAAAATTTGTGCACCCAGTGCAACTGAGGTGGAAAAGATAAGCAGTAATCCACCTTTCCAACTTTGTTGAGGACCTAAAAGGGTCCGATGAACCTCAGTGATAACTTGTCGTCTCATCCAAATCACTTCAACCCTCATTGAGGTGAGACCCATAGAAAGATATGGTCACCATCCTCAAACTCCATAGGTATCTATCTCCTATCATCATAGGACTTATACCAGCTCTTTATAGTCATTATATGCTCCTGGATGATTTGTACCTTCTTGGTGGTAGCCCATACCATCTCTTGTCCCACATGTTCTGACTCCCCTGGGTTAGTCCAGCTCAGAGGTGATCTGAAATGTCGTCTATTAAACACCTTCAATGGTTCCATACAGACAGTGGAGTGATAGTTGTTGTTGTACGTGAACTCCACTAAAGGAAAATGATCCTCCCAACTGCGCCCAAAATCAAGGAAACTAGCATGTAGCATGTCCTCAAGGGTCTGAATGGTCCACTCTGTCCGAACATCCATCTGAGGATGGATGGAGGTGCTCAACTAAAGCTGTGTTCTGAATGCCTCTTACAACACATTACATAGCTGCGACATAAAAAGATCATCATGATCGAAGAAAATTGTAGATGGAACTCCATGAATCCATAAAATTTCTTGCACCTAGAGGTGTCTAAATCTCTCTACTGATCCCTGCTCTTTGATATGTAGGAAGTGGTCCAAGTTGGTGAGTCGATCAATGATCACCTAGATGAAATCATACCCCTTGGACATGTGTGGAAGTCCTATCACAAAGTCCTTGTAAATTCCACCCCACATCCACTCTAGCACCTCTAGTGGATGAACTAAGCCTACTGGAACCCGATGCTCTACCTTCATTTGCTCACAAGTGAGGCACCAAGAGACAAACTCTACTACTGCTTTCTTTATTCTCAAACACCAATGCTGATGTCGAAGGTCCCGATACTTCTTCACAACTCTTGGATGTACCACTAGAGGGGACGTATGGAACCCCCTAAACACTTCCTCTTGTATAGACTCCAGTAACATAGTATTACCTCTGAAGTGGATGACATGGTCCCCATCTTTAGAAAATCCATCATGTGCCTGTCTTGTGGATGTCTGAGCACGTCAAGCCTCACAGTCAGTATGCACATATTGTGCCTCTCTAAAACGCTGAAGGAGTGGGGGACTAATTATCAAAGACTAAAGATAAGTTTCTCCATCTTGATCCACATAGGCTATCCCAAATGTGTCTAGCTACCCCGTCGCATCACTCAACAACTATATAATAGATATCCTATTGAGTGCATCTACTACTACGTTCCCCTTCCCAGGAGTATAAAATATCTCAAAGTCATATTCATGGAGGAACTCAAGAAAATACTACTATTGCAAGTTTAGGTCCTTCTCAGAGAAGATATACCCGAGTCTCTTGTGATCATAGTAGACTGTAAAATGTTTTCCCATTAAGTAATATCACCACATCTTCATAGAAAAGACCACTGCTGCTAACTCCAGGTAATGGGTTGTGTAGTTTTTTCTCATCTTGTATCAGCTCTTGAGAACCATTCACAATCGCTGCTTTCTCTTTCATTAGGACACATCCATGCCCGGTCCCTGATGCATCGTAGTAGACTATGTGCCCAACACCCACCTCTAGTAGCCTCAAGATAGGTGCACTCGTTAGTCTCTGCCTCAGCTCTGGGAATATCCACTAGTATCTCTCCGACCACACAAAGGGTTTCCCCTTCTTCATCAAAGCTAATAAGGTTACCTTAACTTTAGAAAAGTTAGGCACAAACCTTTGGTAGTAACAAACCAAACCCAGGAAACTCCACACCTCCGTCATGCTCTTAGGGGGATCCCATTCAAGAAAAATATCGATCTTTTCTGGATCCACTACAACTCTAGTATCTGAGATGACATTTCCCAGGAATTGGACATCTCGTATTCAGAATTAGAACTTCGAGATATTACTATAAAGCTGGTTCTCTCAGAGTGTGTCCAGAACTATCTGCATATGATAGGAATGATTTTACTCCTTCGTTGACTATATCAGGATGTCGTCGATGAAGACTAACACAAAGCAATCAAGGAATGGCTGGAAGATCCTACTTTTGAGTCCCATGAACACTACTGGGGAATTGGTTATGCTGAATGGAATAACCAAGAACTCATAGTAGCCATACCGACATCTGTAAGCCTGGTTGGGCAGTCGCAATCCATGTGACCCTGCCCGCTGCATGAATAACGCTGCTTGTTCCTCGCTGGTCCTGATCTAACTAGAGAACCCTACTCCACCGACCCTATATCCTGTGGTCATCCACATGTAATTATGGTCCTCTTAGAACTCTATGTTATTTTTCTACTGTCAGCTACTGATGACTCCAATACATGTTGTCCCGTGGTGGGTATCACTATCGGTGACAAATCAGCAAAGAATCTCTCCACTAAGAGTGCTCGGTCCAACACCACTCCTAGTTCAAGATGTTGAGAGAAACCATGCAATTTTTAATCTTCTATCTGAGCACCTGCTTGAAGGTCTGGTTCCTAAAGAAAGTGTCCTTCACCATGTAAGTGGAGTACCATGAGAGGTCGGTGAACCTTTTTGAATACCAAGCCACATTTATGCAACCTTGCTGTAAGTGGAGAAACACCTGTATACACACTGAGCATAAGTTTACTGGGGAGAACACTTCCCTTAAAAGTCTCTCAAAGTCCACGTAGATGAGAGTCACTTCATCATGAACCTAAAGTATCAAGATACACCATCTTCCCACTACTGCCTGAATAAGATTGGTGGCAAGGATCACCATGAGATCAGCTGGAGTCCCTACCAGTTGAAAAAAATCTAACCACAGCCTCCAGTGAGTCCTCAGCCTTCTAGGGATCCATCTCTCCTCGGAACCTCAGTGGTCTCTGGTGCTGGAACTCATGCAACACACTCAAGTGGTGTGCACCCTATACTACTGGGGCTAGTGGCATCAGCTACCCAATGGGTAGTGGTGCTTCTGGTACACCACTCGATGGTACAAATTCCATAAGGGGACCTACAATGAAGCCTCATCGCTCGGTGGGTTGTTATCACATACTCAACCTAGAACCCTGGCTGACTGTCTACATGGAGTAATCCTGAAAAGAAATAGGTGCTCCACGGTCACTAATTTTATACCTAGTGAGATGAATTAAAGAGGTAACAAATAAAAATTTTTAAAAACACATACGTAATCAATGTTTTCATGCACTAAGTCAGAAATCAGAGGTTATGGTCCTGGTGTATGGATATGTCGGCCGCCTCAACAACACTGGATTCCCCAAACTGAAAACCACACTCATCATATATAACATTATTTCCACAAAGAAAAGATTAGAGTCCTAGTTTTTTGGTAGAATTGACACCTATGATACTAATTTGTAATGACCCATCCCCTGAGGCCTATGCTGTGACTACCACAAGCTCACCTTCCATAGACTAGGTGCTGAAAACAAGCACTAAAAGGTGTATTCCCTAAAATGGGAAGGAATTGAATTTATAAATTGTAAAATCAGACAGACCAAGAACACAAAAATAAATAAGCACAAAGTAAACTATATAGTAAATTTTGTGTGTACAGAATGTAAAGGGGTCAGAATACAAAACCAAATGGAAAGTAGAAGTAAAACTGGAAAGTACAAGTAAAACCAAAAACAGCTCCTATGAACACCTACCAAGGATCCTACCTAAAGGGTAGGTACATCTCTCAAACAGCTGTCTCTGCGATACGGATCGTATAAGGTCCACCTCTGAGTAGTCTCTAGTCCTGGTACCCTAGTTGTAACATCCCAGGTAATTAAAGAATAAATAATTTTCATATTTATTAATATTAGAGAATTAAATATGAATTTTAATTAAAAGGGGTTGCTATGTTCGATAGCGTACCCGATACGCAACGATGAGTTTCTTTGAAACTTACGTAGTACACTAGTAATATAATAATATTATTTTAAATGTTAGTTAACAAGTAGCCGTTGTACTGGCGGGAATGAATAGAAATAACTAAAATATGAATAGATATGTTTTTAGATGTTTTTACATTTACCCAATAAAAGATAAAGGCTTAAAATACGGAAAGAGTTCAATTTTAGGCTTTTATACTCTAATTTTCACTAAAGGTTCACTTATCACCTTTTAATGGTGAACCATCATTAAATATAGTTTTGATCACTCTTATACATTCTTTTGGACCAAATAAAACTCTTATTAAGAATCGGGACATCAAATTTTACTTTGTGTAATTTTTGGTACCTTTCTGATAAAGTTAATTTTTTTATGCATAGTGTAAAATGTTGTATTTTACATCAAAACTGCTTTTTAATCTAATTTATTTATATTATTAGATTATCTTTTGAATTGGTCTTAATGTGTAATATGAATATATTTTTACCATTTTATCCAATGGTGGTCATTGGAATCAATTTCACTTTGAAATTAGACTTAAACTGGTGTCAATCTTTTGATACTTATTGTTTTGTAAAAACACGCTATTTGCTCTGGCAGCGGGAATTAATTATTAAATTAATTAATGTGACTTATATGATTTGAATTTTGTAAAATAGACTTCATTTTTGAATTCGGAATATCAAATATAGCTTAGGGTGAATTTTTGGTAATTTTCTGAAAAACTTCAATTTTTGATGAATAGTGAAACCACTAAGTGGTAATCAAGCAAACTGATTTTTCAGTTAAATGAAAGTTTACCACTAATGTGTATTGAATTTTGAAAATCCGACATACATGGTTGTCATTAAGAAGTAAAATGTGGTTCAATGAGATTAAAATAATTTTTTCGTGAATAGTAACTTATTAAGTTCTTAATCGCGATTAGTGGTAATTAGGGTAGTTTAATGTATAAATAATGCTTTAATAATATAAAATGACCTAGACACATGTCCCAACCTCATTGGTTGTGTCATGGCCGACCAAGACAAGCCATGGCCTAACTTGGGGACCCCATGTATCCACTTTAGTTGGAAAATGACAATAATATATTTTTATTTAATGATAAAGTGAAAGTGACACAAACATAATATGTTTTGTGAAAACAATTTTTAAGTGGGGTTATACAAGTCCAAATTTAGATTATAAATAGTCATTGGAAAGCTAAAAAGATTTCCTATATCATAGTATTTGTTTTATAATTTTTATACATTAAATAAATTAAATTATTTATGAAATAATAATGATGCAGCGATGACATCATTATTTGACGATTTAAATAAAATGGAAAGATAATATAACATCTATGAACTACACATGTCCAAAACCAATTGGATGAATGGATTTCGATGCCTTATCACCTTATCCACGAATTCCATCAATGTGGGACCTTTTAAAACCGAAACACATTTTCAAATAATGTAATGTTTCTTTACTTTCCAAAAGTGCCCCTCCTCTCCCCTTATAAAAGGCCCCCACCTCTACCTCATTTCACACACTCTTCAAGCCATTGGCTCGGCCAACCCCTGCCCATTTGCTCTCTCCACATCCCTCTCCTCATCCTAGAGGATTCCCTTTGGGCAGAATCCTTTCAAAGGAAGCCTTTAGGCTCAAACCAAAAGAAGTTACACTTTTTAAGGTATTTCATTCTCTCATGTTCTTTTGTTTTATTTTGCTTCTCCGACCCCCTAAACTCTTTTTATTTACTTCTTTTGTAACAACACCAGTATCTTCAATATACTAGGATGTTGTTATAAGATATATTTGAGCTACACTCTCACACAACTACATCAAATGGTTAAAGAACATACGGTTTCCGTGGATGGCGAAATTCTGCCTCCCGAAACGATGATTGTTCAATACTCATTTAACACCTTCAAAGGTGGCCATTATGATGTCACTATTTTTATATATGATATATTATATGTTTATGTTTTCCTTAAGCTTCTGTTTTTTTCATTTTGGGCATACCTTTATGGTTTCCATTATGGGTAAAACACGATATCTTCATTTTAGGAAGTGCGGACTACCGCCCCCTAAAAGTGATTTGATTCGTTAATACCATATGTGGGATGTGTAAAGGATAAAGTTGATGATATTATATATGTTGTTATACTGGAATTATAATATACCTATATATCATTATTATTTATTTCCATTAATGTATGAGATAGAAATGAAGGCAGCGTTCATGCGTACGTACGGACTACCGTCTCCATGAACGGTGCATTTCATTTCTTATCCCCAAAATGTAATGTACTATTAAAAGTACATGTATATAATGGATATATATAATTAATGATATATATAAATGATGAATATAATTCTGGAATTAAAATATACATACCTCTCATTTAGTTTTAATTCCATTAATATGAAATAGAAATGGAAGTAGCGTTCATGCGTACGTACGGCTTACCGTCTCCATGAACGGTGCATTTCATTTCTTACCTCTAAATAATTATGTAATATTTTAAATACATGTATGTACTGGATATATATGACATATATGATATCTACATCATGAATACCATTCTGGATATAATGAAACATTGACCAAATTAACAACATGTAAGTGTAAGAAGTCTATTTTTGACTTAAGAACCAAATACCGACAAAATAAACATTATTAACTTAAATAATTACATGATGTTCATAACATGGTATAAAAGGAATAATGAACTTGAAAAAGATTCATAAGCAAGTAGAGATTAACTCAAGTTTATTATTCAGGAGTTTAAAGAACGGTCGGGTCAAGTCAGATACGAGGTATGGGAACTTCTTAACCCAATTTCCATTCTTTGGGTTAATATCCTACTTTCAAATTATGTCCTGATATTATTATGTCTTATATTGTGTTTATACCTTATTTATTTGTACATATAGTAAATACACATAATAGATCTATTTTATTTAAAAATTATCATTGTATGGGACTTCGTCTCAATCTCCTTTCATTGAGGCATATTTTATTTTATACACAACTTTCTTTTATACGGTGTATAAACCCCTTTGACTTTTACGTTTATTCAAAAGGAATCTTTTTTATACGAAGCGTTTACTAAACGACAAAAGGGAATGTTTTTTTCGTACGTATGCGGCGACAACGACTTCTCCGCCGTCGTGACCGTTATTTGAGTTTCGGCTTCTTCTACAAGCCATTCCTTCTTTTTAAAAGAAAAATAAATACCATGTTTTACTTTTCTTTTATTTTGGTATTGAAAATGGTTTTTCATAATATTTTTATATCAATGTGTGGTATTGATATCTTGTGATTGAATGGTGGAAATTTTATGTTTCCTTTATGCATGTTTTATGTGATACGATTATGTTGAGGTTCTTGGGCATTATTATGAAGAACGGGTGGTTCCGTGATAAACTAAGGGCGGGTGAGCCCGTTATAGCTCTCCAATGCATTGGGTAACGCGAAGGAGTGAAACGTTAAGGTTTCTCCGAAGAGATTTTTAGGGAATATACTGTGATGGGTATTCCAAACGTAACCAAGAGGGTTACTCCCTACGTAAGAATGTTATGAATGCCTCAAGTTACCTATATGTCTTATGATTTCTATGATTTATTCATGATTTTATGAGGTATGTTAAAGTGCCTATGTTTTATGGGTAAAGTATGATTTCATTCTTATGTATATATGAATTCATGTTTCCTTTCCATGTTTTTTTTATAACCCATACTGAGTTTTTATGCTCATCCCAAGTTTTTGAAATGTTTTTCACAGGTCAAGGGAAAGGTACATGATAAGATGATAGGGTCAAGGATGTGTCAAAAAGAATTAATCCATGTTTTATTTTAAATGTGTTTCCATTGATGGGAATGAGGAATACTATCTTTATGTAACCACTTTGTTTATATGTGGAATGTAATGCAAGTTTTATGATCTAATTCTCTAAAACTCTAAACCCGAAAAGATCCTCAACGTGTAATCTTGTAATAACTCAAGATTAAGTAAGGTTTAAGGCTGGGGCCTTATAGTTGGTATCAAAGGTCGGTTTAGACAACTTTAGGAGTTAGAAAAGTGTTAAATTATAATATGATTTAAATGATATAGCATTTACGGATTACCATGTTGCTTCGCCTAAGATATTTCCATGTTCAGAATGGTTTTCCGCAGAGGAAACAGGGAAGCAGTGCTAGGAAGGCATACAGAAGGAAATAACCTTCCGAATCAGCATCCAGAAATGGTCGGAATTGGAACTGAACAGTTTGTTGCAGTAATGGCGCAGTTGACTCAGGCGATAAATGGTGGTGGTATCCATGCACGAGATCAGTCAGATCAGCCGCAGAGGAACATGTCAGTGGTGGAACATTTCATGAGGCAACATCCACCATCATTCAGAGGATCATCTGACCCTGTGCAAGCTGAAGGGTGGATTAAAGCACTGGAGAAGATTTTTGATGTCATGGGGTGTTCAGAAAATCAAAAGGTTAGTCTTGCTATTTACCGTTTGGAGGGTGAAGCAGATCAGTGGTGGTCTATGGTTAAAAATATCAGGGAAGCCGATGAGATTGATGCTCTTGACTGGGATGATTTCAAAGGTATGTTTCTTGAGAAGTATTTTCCTAAGGCTGTTCGACTTAGGATGGAAAAGCAATTCTTGGAATTGAGGCAAGAGGAAGACTCAGTGGCTGCCTATGAAGAAAGGTTCACTCGATTGGCAAGGTATGCTCCCAATTTTATCCGGGACCTTGATAGTAAAATCAATCGTTTTTACTCAGGATTAAAGCCAAAGTATCGAAGGGCATTAGCTTCTCGAGAGTTTAAAAGTTATGAAAAGCTTGTTCGATGTGCTGAGAAGGTGGAAATGGAGTCTGCCGATGACCAAGTGTTCTATAACAACCAGCAGAAGAAGAGACCGAGGTGGCAGGAGAAAGGTAAGAATTCTTCAAAGAAGTCTGATGGTAAGAGAACTAAGTTTCCAGTTTGTGATAAATGTGGCAAAAGGCATGCTGGGGAATGTCTTCTGAATTCTGGGAAGTGCTACCGATGTGGTAAGATGGGACATAAGGCTCGTGATTGCACTGAAAACGATCAAGGTGAAGGTAAAAACAAATTTGATTTACAGTTAGTGAAATGTTTTAAGTGCAATGAGATGGGTCACTATGCAAACGAGTGTCCGACAAGGAGCTTGAGTAATGGGAAGCAGTTAGACTACAAGCAGAAAGGGGTGGTGAAATCCTTTGCAACTACTTCAGCAGATGTTGGGCCATCGAATGAAGTGGTGTCAGCTCCAGGGAGCTCAGTATTTTTCGAAGATTGACTTGAGGTTGGGGTACCATCAGTTGAAATTAAAAGGAGACGACGTTCCGAAGACTGTGTTCCGTACTAGATATGGCCATTATGAATTTGTAGTTATGCCTTTGGGGTTAACCAATGCACCTGTTGTATTCATGGACCTTATGAATAAAATTTTCCATGAGTTCTTGGATAAGTTTGTGTTTGTGTTTTGAGGTTTGTGAAGAGGTTATGTGTGCCTTGTGATTCACAGTTGAAGAATGAGTTGTTGTTTTTTTCATCCTGGAAGTACTAAGATGTATAGAGATCTGCGGGAGTATTACTGGTGGGATGGAATGAAAAGAGATATTGCTGATTTTACTGTGAAGTGTTTGACTTGTCAGCAGGTTAAAGCAGAGCGACAGTTACCGAAAGGGATGCTTCAGCCTTTACCAGTGCCAGAGTGGAAATGGGAGAATATATCCATGGACTTTGTTGTTGGATTACCGAAGACATCTCGAGGTAATAATGCAATCTGGGTTATTGTTGATCGCTTGACCAAATCTGCTCATTTCCTTGCTATACGAGATACTTTCTCTCTTGATCAACTTTCCCGTTTGTATCTTAAGGAGATAGTCAGGTTACATGGAGTTCCCCTCTCCATTGTATCAGATCGTGATCCCAGGTTTACCTCTAACTTTTGGAAAGGCCTTCAGAAGTCGTTGGGTACTGAATTACATTTTAGTACAGCTTTTCATCCTCAATCAGATGGGCAGTCAGAACGAACAATTCAGACATTGGAGGATATGCTACGAGCTTGTTCTATGGATTATCAGGGGAGTTGGGACCAGCATCTTTCTTTGGTTGAGTTTTCATATAATAACAGTTTTCATTCCAGTATACAGATGGCACCATTTCAGGCATTATATGGGAAGCGGTGTCGAACTCCAGCTTTCTGGGATGAAGTGGGTGAAAGAAAGTTGATGGGACCAGAATTGGTAGAAGAGATGGCAGAAAAAGTTCAGCTGATTCAGAAACACATGAGAACAGCTCAGAGCAGGCAGAAGAGTTATGCGGATAACCGGAGGAAGGATCTATCTTTCGAGGTAGGTGATCATGTTTTTCTCAAGGTTTCTCCTTGGAAAAGTGTGATGAGATTTGGTAAGAAAGGAAAGTTGAGTCCAAGGTTCATTGGACCATACGAAGTTCTAGAGAGAGTTGGATCAGTTGCATACCGAGTGGCTTTACCTCCGAGTTTATCTCAGGTACACAATGTTTTTCACGTTTCGATGTTGAGAAAGTATATGCCAGATCCATCTCATGTTTTGAGTCCAGAGGTAGTTCAGCTGGAAGAGAACCTATCTTATGAGGAACAACCGGTCCAGATTCTTGACCACAGGGAGCAAGTGTTACGGAATAAGGTGATTAAGCAGGTAAAGGTTTTGTGGAAAAACCACATGATTGAAGAGGCAACATGGGAATCCGAAAATGCTATGAGGGATAAATACCCCCACTTATTTTGATAAGTGAATAAAATTGCGAGGACGCAATTCCCAAAAGGGGGGAAGGATGTAACATCCCAGGTAATTAAAGAATAAATAATTTTCATATTTATTAATATTAGAGAATTAAATATGAATTTTAATTAAAAGGGGTTGCTATGTTCGATAGCGTACCCGATACGCAACGATGAGTTTCTTTGAAACTTACGTAGTACACTAGTAATATAATAATATTATTTTAAATGTTAGTTAACAAGTAGCCGTTGTACTGGCGGGAATGAATAGAAATAACTAAAATATGAATAGATATGTTTTTAGATGTTTTTACATTTACCCAATAAAAGATAAAGGCTTAAAATACGGAAAGAGTTCAATTTTAGGCTTTTATACTCTAATTTTCACTAAAGGTTCACTTATCACCTTTTAATGGTGAACCGTCATTAAATATAGTTTTGATCACTCTTATACATTCTTTTGGACCAAATAAAACTCTTATTAAGAATCGGGACATCAAATTTTACTTTGTGTAATTTTTGGTACCTTTCTGATAAAGTTAATTTTTTTATGCATAGTGTAAAATGTTGTATTTTACATCAAAACTGCTTTTTAATCTAATTTATTTATATTATTAGATTATCTTTTGAATTGGTCTTAATGTGTAATATGAATATATTTTTACCATTTTATCCAATGGTGGTCATTGGAATCAATTTCACTTTGAAATTAGACTTAAACTGGTGTCAATCTTTTGATACTTATTGTTTTGTAAAAACACGCTATTTGCTCTGGCAGCGGGAATTAATTATTAAATTAATTAATGTGACTTATATGATTTGAATTTTGTAAAATAGACTTCATTTTTGAATTCGGAATATCAAATATAGCTTAGGGTGAATTTTTGGTAATTTTCTGAAAAACTTCAATTTTTGATGAATAGTGAAACCACTAAGTGGTAATCAAGCAAACTGATTTTTCAGTTAAATGAAAGTTTACCACTAATGTGTATTGAATTTTGAAAATCCGACATACATGGTTGTCATTAAGAAGTAAAATGTGGTTCAATGAGATTAAAATAATTTTTTCGTGAATAGTAACTTATTAAGTTCTTAATCGCGATTAGTGGTAATTAGGGTAGTTTAATGTATAAATAATGCTTTAATAATATAAAATGACCTAGACACATGTCCCAACCTCATTGGTTGTGTCATGGCCGACCAAGACAAGCCATGGCCTAACTTGGGGACCCCATGTATCCACTTTAGTTGGAAAATGACAATAATATATTTTTATTTAATGATAAAGTGAAAGTGACACAAACATAATATGTTTTGTGAAAACAATTTTTAAGTGGGGTTATACAAGTCCAAATTTCGATTATAAATAGTCATTGGAAAGCTAAAAAGATTTCCTATATCATAGTATTTGTTTTATAATTTTTAGACATTAAATAAATTAAATTATTTATGACATAATAATGATGCAGCGATGACATCATTATTTGACGATTTAAATAAAATGGAAAGATAATATAACATCTATGAACTACACATGTCCAAAACCAATTGGATGAATGGATTTCGATGCCTTATCACCTTATCCACGAATTCCATCAATGTGGGACCTTTTAAAACCGAAACACATTTTCAAATAATGTAATGTTTCTTTACTTTCCAAAAGTGCCCCTCCTCTCCCCTTATAAAAGGCCCCCACCTCTACCTCATTTCACACACTCTTCAAGCCATTGGCTCGGCCAACCCCTGCCCATTTGCTCTCTCCACATCCCTCTCCTCATCCTAGAGGATTCCCTTTGGGCAGAATCCTTTCAAAGGAAGCCTTTAGGCTCAAACCAAAAGAAGTTACACTTTTTAAGGTATTTCATTCTCTCATGTTCTTTTGTTTTATTTTGCTTCTCCGACCCCCTAAACTCTTTTTATTTACTTCTTTTGTAACAACACCAGTATCTTCAATATACTAGGATGTTGTTATAAGATATATTTGAGCTACACTCTCACACAACTACATCAAATGGTTAAAGAACATACGGTTTCCGTGGATGGCGAAATTCTGCCTCCCGAAACGATGATTGTTCAATACTCATTTAACACCTTCAAAGGTGGCCATTATGATGTCACTATTTTTATATATGATATATTATATGTTTATGTTTTCCTTAAGCTTCTGTTTTTTTCATTTTGGGCATACCTTTATGGTTTCCATTATGGGTAAAACACGATATCTTCATTTTAGGAAGTGCGGACTACCGCCCCCTAAAAGTGATTTGATTCGTTAATACCATATGTGGGATGTGTAAAGGATAAAGTTGATGATATTATATATGTTGTTATACTGGAATTATAATATACCTATATATCATTATTATTTATTTCCATTAATGTATGAGATAGAAATGAAGGCAGCGTTCATGCGTACGTACGGACTACCGTCTCCATGAACGGTGCATTTCATTTCTTATCCCCAAAATGTAATGTACTATTAAAAGTACATGTATATAATGGATATATATAATTAATGATATATATAAATGATGAATATAATTCTGGAATTAAAATATACATACCTCTCATTTAGTTTTAATTCCATTAATATGAAATAGAAATGGAAGTAGCGTTCATGCGTACGTACGGCTTACCGTCTCCATGAACGGTGCATTTCATTTCTTACCTCTAAATAATTATGTAATATTTTAAATACATGTATGTACTGGATATATATGACATATATGATATCTACATCATGAATACCATTCTGGATATAATGAAACATTGACCAAATTAACAACATGTAAGTGTAAGAAGTCTATTTTTGACTTAAGAACCAAATACCGACAAAATAAACATTATTAACTTAAATAATTACATGATGTTCATAACATGGTATAAAAGGAATAATGAACTTGAAAAAGATTCATAAGCAAGTAGAGATTAACTCAAGTTTATTATTCAGGAGTTTAAAGAACGGTCGGGTCAAGTCAGATACGAGGTATGGGAACTTCTTAACCCAATTTCCATTCTTTGGGTTAATATCCTACTTTCAAATTATGTCCTGATATTATTATGTCTTATATTGTGTTTATACCTTATTTATGTGTACATATAGTAAATACACATAATAGATCTATTTTATTTAAAAATTATCATTGTATGGGACTTCGTCTCAATCTCCTTTCATTGAGGCATATTTTATTTTATACACAACTTTCTTTTATACGGTGTATAAACCCCTTTGACTTTTACGTTTATTCAAAAGGAATCTTTTTTATACGAAGCGTTTACTAAACGACAAAAGGGAATGTTTTTTTCGTACGTATGCGGCGACAACGACTTCTCCGCCGTCGTGACCGTTATTTGAGTTTCGGCTTCTTCTACAAGCCATTCCTTCTTTTTAAAAGAAAAATAAATACCATGTTTTACTTTTCTTTTATTTTGGTATTGAAAATGGTTTTTCATAATATTTTTATATCAATGTGTGGTATTGATATCTTGTGATTGAATGGTGGAAATTTTATGTTTCCTTTATGCATGTTTTATGTGATACGATTATGTTGAGGTTCTTGGGCATTATTATGAAGAACGGGTGGTTCCGTGATAAACTAAGGGCGGGTGAGCCCGTTATAGCTCTCCAATGCATTGGGTAACGCGAAGGAGTGAAACGTTAAGGTTTCTCCGAAGAGATTTTTAGGGAATATACTGTGATGGGTATTCCAAACGTAACCAAGAGGGTTACTCCCTACGTAAGAATGTTATGAATGCCTCAAGTTACCTATATGTCTTATGATTTCTATGATTTATTCATGATTTTATGAGGTATGTTAAAGTGCCTATGTTTTATGGGTAAAGTATGATTTCATTCTTATGTATATATGAATTCATGTTTCCTTTCCATGTTTTTTTTATAACCCATACTGAGTTTTTATGCTCATCCCAAGTTTTTGAAATGTTTTTCACAGGTCAAGGGAAAGGTACATGATAAGATGATAGGGTCAAGGATGTGTCAAAAAGAATTAATCCATGTTTTATTTTAAATGTGTTTCCATTGATGGGAATGAGGAATACTATCTTTATGTAACCACTTTGTTTATATGTGGAATGTAATGCAAGTTTTATGATCTAATTCTCTAAAACTCTAAACCCGAAAAGATCCTCAACGTGTAATCTTGTAATAACTCAAGATTAAGTAAGGTTTAAGGCTGGGGCCTTATAGTTGGTATCAAAGGTCGGTTTAGACAACTTTAGGAGTTAGAAAAGTGTTAAATTATAATATGATTTAAATGATATAGCATTTACGGATTACCATGTTGCTTCGCCTAAGATATTTCCATGTTCAGAATGGTTTTCCGCAGAGGAAACAGGGAAGCAGTGCTAGGAAGGCATACAGAAGGAAATAACCTTCCGAATCAGCATCCAGAAATGGTCGGAATTGGAACTGAACAGTTTGTTGCAGTAATGGCGCAGTTGACTCAGGCGATAAATGGTGGTGGTATCCATGCACGAGATCAGTCAGATCAGCCGCAGAGGAACATGTCAGTGGTGGAACATTTCATGAGGCAACATCCACCATCATTCAGAGGATCATCTGACCCTGTGCAAGCTGAAGGGTGGATTAAAGCACTGGAGAAGATTTTTGATGTCATGGGGTGTTCAGAAAATCAAAAGGTTAGTCTTGCTATTTACCGTTTGGAGGGTGAAGCAGATCAGTGGTGGTCTATGGTTAAAAATATCAGGGAAGCCGATGAGATTGATGCTCTTGACTGGGATGATTTCAAAGGTATGTTTCTTGAGAAGTATTTTCCTAAGGCTGTTCGACTTAGGATGGAAAAGCAATTCTTGGAATTGAGGCAAGAGGAAGACTCAGTGGCTGCCTATGAAGAAAGGTTCACTCGATTGGCAAGGTATGCTCCCAATTTTATCCGGGACCTTGATAGTAAAATCAATCGTTTTTACTCAGGATTAAAGCCAAAGTATCGAAGGGCATTAGCTTCTCGAGAGTTTAAAAGTTATGAAAAGCTTGTTCGATGTGCTGAGAAGGTGGAAATGGAGTCTGCCGATGACCAAGTGTTCTATAACAACCAGCAGAAGAAGAGACCGAGGTGGCAGGAGAAAGGTAAGAATTCTTCAAAGAAGTCTGATGGTAAGAGAACTAAGTTTCCAGTTTGTGATAAATGTGGCAAAAGGCATGCTGGGGAATGTCTTCTGAATTCTGGGAAGTGCTACCGATGTGGTAAGATGGGACATAAGGCTCGTGATTGCACTGAAAACGATCAAGGTGAAGGTAAAAACAAATTTGATTTACAGTTAGTGAAATGTTTTAAGTGCAATGAGATGGGTCACTATGCAAACGAGTGTCCGACAAGGAGCTTGAGTAATGGGAAGCAGTTAGACTACAAGCAGAAAGGGGTGGTGAAATCCTTTGCAACTACTTCAGCAGATGTTGGGCCATCGAATGAAGTGGTGTCAGCTCCAGGGAGCTCAGTATTTTTCGAAGATTGACTTGAGGTCGGGGTACCATCAGTTGAAATTAAAAGGAGACGACGTTCCGAAGACTGTGTTCCGTACTAGATATGGCCATTATGAATTTGTAGTTATGCCTTTGGGGTTAACCAATGCACCTGTTGTATTCATGGACCTTATGAATAAAATTTTCCATGAGTTCTTGGATAAGTTTGTGTTTGTGTTTTGAGGTTTGTGAAGAGGTTATGTGTGCCTTGTGATTCACAGTTGAAGAATGAGTTGTTGTTTTTTTCATCCTGGAAGTACTAAGATGTATAGAGATCTGCGGGAGTATTACTGGTGGGATGGAATGAAAAGAGATATTGCTGATTTTACTGTGAAGTGTTTGACTTGTCAGCAGGTTAAAGCAGAGCGACAGTTACCGAAAGGGATGCTTCAGCCTTTACCAGTGCCAGAGTGGAAATGGGAGAATATATCCATGGACTTTGTTGTTGGATTACCGAAGACATCTCGAGGTAATAATGCAATCTGGGTTATTGTTGATCGCTTGACCAAATCTGCTCATTTCCTTGCTATACGAGATACTTTCTCTCTTGATCAACTTTCCCGTTTGTATCTTAAGGAGATAGTCAGGTTACATGGAGTTCCCCTCTCCATTGTATCAGATCGTGATCCCAGGTTTACCTCTAACTTTTGGAAAGGCCTTCAGAAGTCGTTGGGTACTGAATTACATTTTAGTACAGCTTTTCATCCTCAATCAGATGGGCAGTCAGAACGAACAATTCAGACATTGGAGGATATGCTACGAGCTTGTTCTATGGATTATCAGGGGAGTTGGGACCAGCATCTTTCTTTGGTTGAGTTTTCATATAATAACAGTTTTCATTCCAGTATACAGATGGCACCATTTCAGGCATTATATGGGAAGCGGTGTCGAACTCCAGCTTTCTGGGATGAAGTGGGTGAAAGAAAGTTGATGGGACCAGAATTGGTAGAAGAGATGGCAGAAAAAGTTCAGCTGATTCAGAAACACATGAGAACAGCTCAGAGCAGGCAGAAGAGTTATGCGGATAACCGGAGGAAGGATCTATCTTTCGAGGTAGGTGATCATGTTTTTCTCAAGGTTTCTCCTTGGAAAAGTGTGATGAGATTTGGTAAGAAAGGAAAGTTGAGTCCAAGGTTCATTGGACCATACGAAGTTCTAGAGAGAGTTGGATCAGTTGCATACCGAGTGGCTTTACCTCCGAGTTTATCTCAGGTACACAATGTTTTTCACGTTTCGATGTTGAGAAAGTATATGCCAGATCCATCTCATGTTTTGAGTCCAGAGGTAGTTCAGCTGGAAGAGAACCTATCTTATGAGGAACAACCGGTCCAGATTCTTGACCACAGGGAGCAAGTGTTACGGAATAAGGTGATTAAGCAGGTAAAGGTTTTGTGGAAAAACCACATGATTGAAGAGGCAACATGGGAATCCGAAAATGCTATGAGGGATAAATACCCCCACTTATTTTGATAAGTGAATAAAATTGCGAGGACGCAATTCCCAAAAGGGGGGAAGGATGTAACATCCCAGGTAATTAAAGAATAAATAATTTTCATATTTATTAATATTAGAGAATTAAATATGAATTTTAATTAAAAGGGGTTGCTATGTTCGATAGCGTACCCGATACGCAACGATGAGTTTCTTTGAAACTTACGTAGTACACTAGTAATATAATAATATTATTTTAAATGTTAGTTAACAAGTAGCCGTTGTACTGGCGGGAATGAATAGAAATAACTAAAATATGAATAGATATGTTTTTAGATGTTTTTACATTTACCCAATAAAAGATAAAGGCTTAAAATACGGAAAGAGTTCAATTTTAGGCTTTTATACTCTAATTTTCACTAAAGGTTCACTTATCACCTTTTAATGGTGAACCGTCATTAAATATAGTTTTGATCACTCTTATACATTCTTTTGGACCAAATAAAACTCTTATTAAGAATCGGGACATCAAATTTTACTTTGTGTAATTTTTGGTACCTTTCTGATAAAGTTAATTTTTTTATGCATAGTGTAAAATGTTGTATTTTACATCAAAACTGCTTTTTAATCTAATTTATTTATATTATTAGATTATCTTTTGAATTGGTCTTAATGTGTAATATGAATATATTTTTACCATTTTATCCAATGGTGGTCATTGGAATCAATTTCACTTTGAAATTAGACTTAAACTGGTGTCAATCTTTTGATACTTATTGTTTTGTAAAAACACGCTATTTGCTCTGGCAGCGGGAATTAATTATTAAATTAATTAATGTGACTTATATGATTTGAATTTTGTAAAATAGACTTCATTTTTGAATTCGGAATATCAAATATAGCTTAGGGTGAATTTTTGGTAATTTTCTGAAAAACTTCAATTTTTGATGAATAGTGAAACCACTAAGTGGTAATCAAGCAAACTGATTTTTCAGTTAAATGAAAGTTTACCACTAATGTGTATTGAATTTTGAAAATCCGACATACATGGTTGTCATTAAGAAGTAAAATGTGGTTCAATGAGATTAAAATAATTTTTTCGTGAATAGTAACTTATTAAGTTCTTAATCGCGATTAGTGGTAATTAGGGTAGTTTAATGTATAAATAATGCTTTAATAATATAAAATGACCTAGACACATGTCCCAACCTCATTGGTTGTGTCATGGCCGACCAAGACAAGCCATGGCCTAACTTGGGGACCCCATGTATCCACTTTAGTTGGAAAATGACAATAATATATTTTTATTTAATGATAAAGTGAAAGTGACACAAACATAATATGTTTTGTGAAAACAATTTTTAAGTGGGGTTATACAAGTCCAAATTTCGATTATAAATAGTCATTGGAAAGCTAAAAAGATTTCCTATATCATAGTATTTGTTTTATAATTTTTAGACATTAAATAAATTAAATTATTTATGACATAATAATGATGCAGCGATGACATCATTATTTGACGATTTAAATAAAATGGAAAGATAATATAACATCTATGAACTACACATGTCCAAAACCAATTGGATGAATGGATTTCGATGCCTTATCACCTTATCCACGAATTCCATCAATGTGGGACCTTTTAAAACCGAAACACATTTTCAAATAATGTAATGTTTCTTTACTTTCCAAAAGTGCCCCTCCTCTCCCCTTATAAAAGGCCCCCACCTCTACCTCATTTCACACACTCTTCAAGCCATTGGCTCGGCCAACCCCTGCCCATTTGCTCTCTCCACATCCCTCTCCTCATCCTAGAGGATTCCCTTTGGGCAGAATCCTTTCAAAGGAAGCCTTTAGGCTCAAACCAAAAGAAGTTACACTTTTTAAGGTATTTCATTCTCTCATGTTCTTTTGTTTTATTTTGCTTCTCCGACCCCCTAAACTCTTTTTATTTACTTCTTTTGTAACAACACCAGTATCTTCAATATACTAGGATGTTGTTATAAGATATATTTGAGCTACACTCTCACACAACTACATCAAATGGTTAAAGAACATACGGTTTCCGTGGATGGCGAAATTCTGCCTCCCGAAACGATGATTGTTCAATACTCATTTAACACCTTCAAAGGTGGCCATTATGATGTCACTATTTTTATATATGATATATTATATGTTTATGTTTTCCTTAAGCTTCTGTTTTTTTCATTTTGGGCATACCTTTATGGTTTCCATTATGGGTAAAACACGATATCTTCATTTTAGGAAGTGCGGACTACCGCCCCCTAAAAGTGATTTGATTCGTTAATACCATATGTGGGATGTGTAAAGGATAAAGTTGATGATATTATATATGTTGTTATACTGGAATTATAATATACCTATATATCATTATTATTTATTTCCATTAATGTATGAGATAGAAATGAAGGCAGCGTTCATGCGTACGTACGGACTACCGTCTCCATGAACGGTGCATTTCATTTCTTATCCCCAAAATGTAATGTACTATTAAAAGTACATGTATATAATGGATATATATAATTAATGATATATATAAATGATGAATATAATTCTGGAATTAAAATATACATACCTCTCATTTAGTTTTAATTCCATTAATATGAAATAGAAATGGAAGTAGCGTTCATGCGTACGTACGGCTTACCGTCTCCATGAACGGTGCATTTCATTTCTTACCTCTAAATAATTATGTAATATTTTAAATACATGTATGTACTGGATATATATGACATATATGATATCTACATCATGAATACCATTCTGGATATAATGAAACATTGACCAAATTAACAACATGTAAGTGTAAGAAGTCTATTTTTGACTTAAGAACCAAATACCGACAAAATAAACATTATTAACTTAAATAATTACATGATGTTCATAACATGGTATAAAAGGAATAATGAACTTGAAAAAGATTCATAAGCAAGTAGAGATTAACTCAAGTTTATTATTCAGGAGTTTAAAGAACGGTCGGGTCAAGTCAGATACGAGGTATGGGAACTTCTTAACCCAATTTCCATTCTTTGGGTTAATATCCTACTTTCAAATTATGTCCTGATATTATTATGTCTTATATTGTGTTTATACCTTATTTATGTGTACATATAGTAAATACACATAATAGATCTATTTTATTTAAAAATTATCATTGTATGGGACTTCGTCTCAATCTCCTTTCATTGAGGCATATTTTATTTTATACACAACTTTCTTTTATACGGTGTATAAACCCCTTTTACTTTTACGTTTATTCAAAAGGAATCTTTTTTATACGAAGCGTTTACTAAACGACAAAAGGGAATGTTTTTTTCGTACGTATGCGGCGACAACGACTTCTCCGCCGTCGTGACCGTTATTTGAGTTTCGGCTTCTTCTACAAGCCATTCCTTCTTTTTAAAAGAAAAATAAATACCATGTTTTACTTTTCTTTTATTTTGGTATTGAAAATGGTTTTTCATAATATTTTTATATCAATGTGTGGTATTGATATCTTGTGATTGAATGGTGGAAATTTTATGTTTCCTTTATGCATGTTTTATGTGATACGATTATGTTGAGGTTCTTGGGCATTATTATGAAGAACGGGTGGTTCCGTGATAAACTAAGGGCGGGTGAGCCCGTTATAGCTCTCCAATGCATTGGGTAACGCGAAGGAGTGAAACGTTAAGGTTTCTCCGAAGAGATTTTTAGGGAATATACTGTGATGGGTATTCCAAACGTAACCAAGAGGGTTACTCCCTACGTAAGAATGTTATGAATGCCTCAAGTTACCTATATGTCTTATGATTTCTATGATTTATTCATGATTTTATGAGGTATGTTAAAGTGCCTATGTTTTATGGGTAAAGTATGATTTCATTCTTATGTATATATGAATTCATGTTTCCTTTCCATGTTTTTTTTATAACCCATACTGAGTTTTTATGCTCATCCCAAGTTTTTGAAATGTTTTTCACAGGTCAAGGGAAAGGTACATGATAAGATGATAGGGTCAAGGATGTGTCAAAAAGAATTAATCCATGTTTTATTTTAAATGTGTTTCCATTGATGGGAATGAGGAATACTATCTTTATGTAACCACTTTGTTTATATGTGGAATGTAATGCAAGTTTTATGATCTAATTCTCTAAAACTCTAAACCCGAAAAGATCCTCAACGTGTAATCTTGTAATAACTCAAGATTAAGTAAGGTTTAAGGCTGGGGCCTTATACTAGTCCTCAGTCAGCGTTGTCCATCGTCTGCACAAGACACAACATGATTCGGGCGTAGCTCGTCCAAGGGTGAGTAAAACAATATTCATTTGGGACCCCGAGACCCCTGAAGGTATCTCAAATCCACAAAGGATAAACCACAAAATATGGAAACAAAAGTCAATCCTACTTAGGTATATTCCCATACATATTCCTAACTTATCATGATATACTCATCTCACATAGAAGGAATGAATACCACAAAGGTAACACCATGAAGGTAGAATTACCACATAGGTAACACCATGAAGTTAGGAGTACCACACAACTAACACCATGAAGATATAGTATCACAAAGGTAAAACCTGAAAATATAAGACCTAGATCACATAGGTATAAGTGAAGTATAGAAGTACAAATGATTAGTCGTGAAGCTAGATCATCTTATTCTATTAAGAGGCACTACTACAGATTATACGGAGTCTAACCCACATATGATCGATATGTACTAAACCCTGCAATGAACCAAATAGGATAAGACCCACATAGGATTGATATGTGCTGACCCACACATAATCATTGATTGTTAACCCACGAAGGATCTGTCCCATATAGGATCGGTAAGCAATGAGCCACACAAGATCACTGAGTGCTGACCCACACAGGGTCTGACCCACATAGGATCGGTATGCACTGACCCACATAGGATCCCTGAGTGCTGACCCACATAGGATTGATAGGTTATAACCCCCACATGACCCACACAGGATCTAACCTGCCCAAAGTCAATAGGTAACAAACCTACGTATTATCTGTCTCCATCCTCTACCTCACTACCAGCCACTGGATTCCCACTCATAGCATGCTTGGGAGAACCGCTCCTCAAGACATTGGTCATCCCTGAACTTCCACAAAGTTCCACAATGAAGTATCCCAAAGTTCCTTCAAGTCATAATGGACCCAACGCAATAGAAGATGCATCAATCAGACACTCGGTTTGTAAGTTATTTGTGTTTCCCCTCCGAGAGCCCGGTTGGATTCAGGTTCGATCCAACCCTAACGTACTCTAACTTTATCCAAAAACCATGTGGAGTATACCAAAAGGGATGTCTCGATACTAGGATTCCTTTTCCATATAAGATTCATAAAATGAATTTTTGGTTCTCTAGATAGGGCCACAAAGGCGTATCTGAGTCAAGAGGGGCCCAGGTCCGGTCAGACCTGGTCAGACCAACCCGGTCTAGGCCGACCAAACCCGTTCGAGTCATATCAGTTGGCCTAGGCCATGGAGGGCTTGACTTTCTGGGACATGGTTTTTCCTAGCCTGAAAAGTGGGCAGCCTGACCTGGCCTGCTTGGGGTCGGCCCGGTGGCATAGCCCACCGGGGTGGCCCGCGGTGCGGCCTGTGGTCGGGTGGACCACTATGGCGGGGTCCAACCTAGCTGACACCTTGGAAGGAGGTGACTCCAAGGTCACTCGAATGACAAAAGGGCCATTTATTTTTTGAAAGCGGGACCCGTTAGAGAGGGTCCTACTCGGTGTGCCACGAACGTCTGGTTCGCTAGCCAATCCTCCTCCTCCCAGCGGTGCGATGATGCCTCTATCTTCCGTAGATGGCTGGGTGCTAACCGCCATTCAGCCTCCACCGCGGGGAAGTGGCCAAGGCCTCTTTCTTGACTGATGGAACGGACGTGCACCACCGCTCCACCACACGGCCGATCAGATCCTAATTGTCACCCTACTCCTGTGCGGCAGACGGTCTGCGACCTCCTGCCCAACTAGCGGTGCAGACGCACTCTTCCCCCTTCTTTATGGCCAGCCAGGTGCCGACCTCCTCCTTCTTCTGTGAGCCATCACAGCTTTGTTCTATGCTCGAAAAATAGGATGACCGCATATTTTCGATCATCATGTTTAGGGTTCCACTTCCATATGTTGCGCTCAACAAAACATTGTGTTTCTAGTGTCATTAATTATTTAGAATTGATGAACGCATGAAGAACGTGCGAAGAAGAAAAGTTAAAGGAGAAAGGTATATGTGTGGGAGGATGGCCATGTTAGTTTGGACATCATCTTTGTGAATCCAGAATATTAAGAATAATCATATAAATTCAATAATATTTCAATGTAAATCCCCTACCATGATTTTTATTGGAGATGTTTCAAGGAAGAAGACGATTTAAATGAAAGCGACATCGACGTACGTCGCTCCCGCAAGATGCTTCCGAATTCAATTCCATGTTCTTCGTTCGGAAGTTGTTCTTTGTCGGAGGTTATTTCTCCAAATATTATCCCAAGCTCTCTTTCATTTTTTAATGATTTCTCCCATTAAAGGGGTGGGACCAAATTCATAGGATTACGTTTATTAATTAAATAATAAAATTGTCACATTAATTTATTTGACGTTGGAACATTAACTACTAGAAATTCCAATGGTTAACATCATATTAAGATGGGTTCGGGTGGTCCCCACCACCAAATTCAAAATGGGAGGTTTCAATTTTAAAAATAATATAACACATGTTTATTTTATTATCTACCAAAAAATGCCTATAAACTAATTTTCACCCTCAACATACTATGGTCGAGGTGAAGGTATCCATAAGAGAATATCAGCGCTATGAGTTTAGTGGTTCCCACAGATTTCCATTCCAAGCACTGGTTCAACATTTACAAAATTCTGCACATGAATTTACTGAACATACATGAAAAAGGTTCAAAAATTCTTTCCAGGAACACCAGACCTGACAATCACATGCTATCAATTTTCATGGACTCGTAACATTTCTATTTAATTAAAAAAATTAAAATGGAAAAATCTAGGTTTTTACAAATAATTTAACTACTATATTTACTATTGTGTCATGCTATGGTAGTGAGGTTATAGTCTAAAAAACATACCACCAAACACTCTCTCATCTAGATGGTTGCCTCTAACATTTGGGGAAGTTCATATGTGGGCTTGTTTCCAACAAAACTAGACACTTGATTATGAACCACTATTGTTATGTCTCTATTTTCTATCATCTCATCTTTTTCCTTTTTCCACTATCTTACTATTTTAATAAAGGTATATAGAAGATTATGAAGTATTATATTATGTTAATTTTCATATATTCGTAGTATAAAACCCATGTCCATGGGAAATCCATGTTTTAGTGACGATATTTTTTATTCTGGATTATACATGTTACAATGGTACTATATTCACTGTTGGGAGCCACACATATTTTTATGATGTTCTATTTTTTGGATTTTAATCCTTTTGATTGTATTTAATGGGATCATTATCTAATTCATCATTATAGGCATATAAATTTGTATATGTCATTGATATTCCATTATGTGCATATTACTATTCTTTTATTTCATGTTTTATATCCTATGAGCATCGGTTGTTGTACATTTAACTTCTAAAATTTCTTTCAGGGATAAAATTGAAGTTAGTTATTTAGTTTTTATGCATAAATAAAAATTATCTTTTCCCATATAGCATGATGATGGAACCACATATAATTTTTTTAACACAATCTAATGTTATGGAAATATATTTATATTTAACAAGATTTATTGTTGTTTTAGTTTAATGAATTAAAAATTTTAATTTAAATTTTTATGTCATTATATATTTGGAATGAAATTTCATACAACATAACCAATGTATATGGACTTGGAACATTATGAGAGATGATGTTAAATGATAGTTGCAGTTAAATGGAATGATATTTTTAATGTATAATGTTTATAACCATATAGCATTGGAATGAAAATTTGATATAACCAGACCATTATAGTCTCACATACCAATTTAAATAATATATTTGAAAAATATGGTTTCTATTTTATGGGGATTATAATTGAAATTAATTAGTATTTTACACTATAAAATTGAATTAAAAACCCATATAACTAAAAACCTATGATGAAAATCTCGAAATCAAACCCTTTATACTAACCCATAATAGTAGGTAGTTGTGTAGTGTATCTCTTATATTAATGGATCTTACCTATCTGGTTGTCATATCTATGATTTCTTCAGAATTGTATCTTTTTTTGAGGAATGTTTGTGTAATTATTGGGATACTCTTCCTTAAAGGCCATATCTCTAACACCAAGAAGGTGGTGACGACCATTATCTTGAGGTGGTATGACTTGATCCACCTATAGTGCCACTAGGGGAACCATAAGGTAGTACCACCATTTTTACATATATAGGCATAGAATATCAGCTTCAAGAGGGTTTTCTACATATAATGTTCTTCATAGGAGGATCTCTATGACCAAAAATGACTATACCGAATTTGACATAGGAATTCCAACTGAATATCCAATTGAATTTCTCAAGGAAATGATTCCTCCTGTCATAGGGTATTAGTTAGAGGTCACATTTATGATATTTGAAAATATAGAGATTCATAATTAATTTGGGTTGTATTTTTAGTTAGTAAAAGTCATGGATATTCCAATAGGGGGTGGAAGGAACTTATATATGGAGATAAATATTGGAAAATGGTTTGGGGGAATTATAGTATACTTTATATAGATAAATCTTCCTAAAAATGCTTAGAGATGTTTTAGAATGTGTTTTAATGAATCTGGATCATTGAGTTATGAACCTCATAAATTATTTATCTTAATTAAAAAAACTACAACACTCTCTACATACATTTTCTGGTAGAACTTTATCCAAGTAGAGTGGTTTTGAGGAAGGACATTGGAATGCCATCTATTCTCATTTTAACATATTATAAAAGACAAATATCTCTAAAATTGTAAGATATGCCTTTATATATTAGTGTAATCATTGGGAAGTTAATCGTATGGGTCATCTTTGTTCATTACGTGTTTAATGATGTGGTTCATCCAATAGCAGGAAACTATTATTTGTGGCATTTTGGATTTTGGTGGTAGGGAGAGTTTACATAGTGTGAGTTATATTTTAGGATATCCTTATCAAAGGGTGGGATACATGATACCCTCGTGTAGAAGAGACTCAATTTAGTGTTGAGATTAATATAAATTGATCCATATCCCTAGATCATTCATGAGTTTACATTGGTTTTTCCTGAGGGAGGATATACACCTCCTCCCAATTCTTGAGTGGAATATATGGATCCATGATTAGGGGAAAGTTAGTGCAATAATTTTTGAAAAAGGTGAGGATTTAATCATGGTAGAATAATCCATACATAGGTATTATAGTTCTAGAATAGTAGACATACATAATGGTGTTTGGTTGTAGCTTTGTGATATTGATCTTTCTAGATTTATAAATTTTAATCTATAAATTATGAGAAATTTTCTAGACCATTTATTGTATGATGTATTATATTAATTTACTCGACCCTAGAATCATATTTGTTTGACTCACATGATTCAAACTCATTGAAATATGTGAATTGATTTGTATTTCAGACTTGAGAGTGAATACTAAAATGTGGTGATGTCTCTTTACACTAAATTGGAAATACAGACAGAGAGTGTTCAATAATACAATTAGTGTCCTATATAGAAAAGAAATTTCAAATTCTTATTGAAAATTTTCATCCATGAGATGTAAGGATTTAAATTAATTCTTTTTAGGGACTCGTTAATACCTTCATGAACCTATATTTACTTTTATCACAAGATAATGCCTTATCACCACCCGAAGTTAGTATATATTTTTATATTTTTGAATGGGATTTCTAGGAAACTCATGTTGGACATGAGCATAACAGGTCAAGAGGAGTGTAATCCCATATTTTAAACCATTATCATGATTATTAGAATGTATCAATTGTTTTACTTCCTGTATTAGTTGAATTATTTATCTATTTATGGCATTTATACTTTTCTGCGATACCTCCTAAGAGAGAGGTAAATTTCACCATAAAACCTATTCATAGAGAGTAACTGGTATCTACTCCTGCATACTGGATGGCTCTTACTAAGATTTTGGATTTCATGAGTAAAATATGGAACATTGAATCTGAAGAGTTTATATAGATGAATACATATCCTGGAGGATCACGTGTCCAATGATTTACATAAAGTGGTATGGTACCCTTAGTCTATTTATGGGCAACCAGTGGTTTATTAAGTATAAAGTTACCAAATAGTCCTCACTTACTTAGATAGAATATAACTTTGAGGTTCTATGGGATCCCGGGTTTACTTGAAGATTGATTTGAGAGCATTATATTATAAGGTGTGAGTTAGGATATCAAGTATACCAAGTAAATAATTTCAACGAATGTAAGACCATTATGATTATTTTTTATGCCCTTCAATATAACAAAAACACAAAAGAATCATAGGGAACAAAAAATGAGTGAAATATGAATAGTCTAAAATTTTGGGTATGGATTCATTTTAAAAAAATAAAATAAAAAATCCCCTTCCGAGATTTCTCAAGGATAATATATATTTAAATTTAAGCATGAAAAAATAAAATTGAAAGAATGTGTAAATAATAACTTTGTTACTCAAATTTTATAGTTCGATTCTCTCAAAGTCATTGTGTCATGGATCAAACGTGCCAAGCTTGGAATCCTATATATCTTCCACACATTCACTATAGCACATATATCATTGATCTAAATATCTCAGGTTATATACTAGGAAGTCAAATATTTCTACAATATCCCTTAGATTTTATGAATAATGTGGACTTAATTATTATGTAAAGGTATATCTAACATTGTTCTTCCTTAAAAATCACTCCCAAGGATCTTTTTGGGGTCATTATAGGAGTGTTTATCTCTATAAAATATTTCAAATGGTGGAGAACCCTATTTAAGAGTTTAAATTTTTTTTATACATAGTTTATACATTACAAAATTTCTCTTTATTCCCTTGAAAGTAATAAGATTCATTTTAGACATTTTTACACACCTATTACTTAATAAAAATTTATTTTGTTTCACAAATATTTTATCACTCACTTATAAATCATTAACATGTAACTTAATAAAATAAAAACCATTAAGTCAGCCTTGAAGATCCTTATATAATTTAAGGAACCTATAATGTCTTATATTCATTCAAAAAACTATATATTCTCATATTCACTTTTAATGACAAGTTAAAAAATAAATACACTGAGAAAAGAAATCAATAATTATTATTCTATACATGTATAATATAATTTTATTATTTTTAAATGTGAAATATCAAACTCATATGTTCACCAACACCCATATATGGTGAATTTTTTTTCATAAAATTTTATTCATTTGAATATGAGTAAAATAGGGATACACTTAGTGGATGAACCTGCAGGTCCTTATCTCGATAGTAGTTTGTGCATCCCATATAATAATAGTGGAGTATGGTTACTCTTCATGTCCCTTATAGATATAAGAAATTTCATAGCTATTACTATCTCCTATGAACATGATCTATGTAATGTAATAACTTTTTCTCATGATATCTCATAATGTATATTGCACCCATATGTCATCATACTTTTGTTTAATTATATATTTCACGACCTTGTAGGATAGAAAAACCTTTTCAAATCATGGACATAGACATAATTAATGTACTACAATCTTGGTTAACATGGGGCCCTGATATATCTTTTCATCAACCCGTAAGTTAATTTTTTTTTCATGATCATTCAACTAATTCCACACCATCAGTGATGCACCGAACAGATGATACCACTCCATGAATTCTATGTCATGCTTTATTACATGAATATGAGTATATGATTATGTGGTACACATTGATAGTCATCTCATGACTGAATAAAAAACATTTTTTCTTAGTTATGAAGAACCAATGACACCTGAAACATGTGATATTCCTATTGGCAGATTAGTCCTTATGATCTCATGTAGTCCGGATCACAAATTACAAACATCAGGATAAGAAGTCTCAATTAATAGGATCCCCTAAAACATGAGAGTAAGATACCATATTTTTCCTATTAGGATGATAAATTTATACTATATGACATATATTTTTTATTACAATTGTTATATATTGAGGTTATCATTAAATCTAGGAGCTACTATAACCTTTTCACACGACATATAATCTAAAAAAATTACCTTGTAAATAGTGGATGTAGAAGTATAAATACTATTATGATAATAATAAACACATGTATATATCAAAATATATATATGTAATGGTAATGAAATAAAATAAAAGGGATAGGTTTAGAAAACCTACTCACAATACTCTCATATTCACTAGAACCAACTAATAAAAATTATCAACACCCTAGCTCTCACATAAGTATCATGATTCTATTGATATATAGATTGTAACTCCTTGACCCCAGTTACCCAGAGTCGGTGTATTATTACGTAACTTTGGCATGATCACAAAAGATTAAGTCTCAAAATACCGATTAGTTTAGTAGCCTTGGAAACACTAGATACATTCACAAATGTTACATTACATCATAAAGTGAAAAATCACAATAAGATAGTCTCCATAGTCCACAATCATATCCCCTTTAGACTATCCCAATAGGTTAGTCATAAAATATATCTTCACATCCTGGGAAAATAAAACATAGAAAGGGGTGAGCTCAGATGCTCAGTAATTATAACAATATAGAGGAAACTTTCATAAATAAACATAAACATTTAAGACAATGTATAACTAAAAAAAGACTTTCAAACTTGAACTTCAGCATAATATGGAAAAAATAAAATGAAATAATGCCATTTACTTATTCATATGGATATTCTAATAGTCGAATAATCACATGCAATATCAATAACCACTTTCATACTGATGGAATGCATAATGCCAGACCATCATAACCCCATAGTCAAGGGCCTTGTTCGAAGACTACAAATAATATTTTGTCAAGGCCTTGTGCCAAGACACTATATTGTCTCATGATACCTACCGATGAATCGAGGAGCTATATTGGGCTCCACTAACACATACAAAGTCCAATGCATTCCTTATATGAAATGGTTTAAATATATCATAAACCATAACATAATTGTATCACATAAAACATGCATAATGGAAACATAACACTTCCATATTTCAATCACAAGATATCAATACAACACATTGATATGATAAAACCATTTTCAATAAAAAAATAAAAGAAAATTAAAAATTGGTATTTATTTTTAATTTTTTTAAAAAGTTATGGCTTGTAGAGGAAGCCGAAACTCAAATAATGGTCATGACAATGGAGAAGTCGTTGTCGCCGCATATGTACGACAAAAAAACATTCCTTTTTTTTCATTTATTAAAAGGATTCATATAAAAAGATTCCTTGTTAATAAATGTGAAAGTCAAAGGGGTTTATACACTGTATGAAATAAAGTTGTGTATAAAACAAAATATGCCTCAATGATAGGAGATTGAGATGAAGTCCCTTACCTCGTGTCCAACTTGACTCAATCGTTCTTTAACCTCCTGAATAATAAACGTGAGTTAATTTATACTTTCTTGAGAACCTTTTTCAAGTGAGATATTCCTTTTACATTACTTATTACCATGCTATGAACATTATGTAATTATTTAAGTTAATAACGGCTGTTTTCTCGATCTTTGGTACTTGAGTCAAAAATAAACTTCTTATAATTACAACTTATTCATGTGGTAAAATATCCATTTTATCCAAAATTATATTCATGATGTAGATATCATATATATCCTATATATCTAGTATATAAATGCATTTATAATATTACATAACATTTAGAGGTAAGAAATGAAACGCACCGATCATGGAGACGGTAAGCCGTACGTACGCATGAACACTACTTTCACTTCTATTTTGTATTTAATGGAATGAAATCATAATGATATAAAGGTATATTATAATTCCAGTATAATATCATATATAATATCATTAACTCCATCCTTTATACATCCCACATATGGCATTAACGATTCAAATCACTTTGAGGGGGCGGTAGTCCGCACTTCCTAAAATGCAATTATCGCGTTTACCCATAATGGAAATCATAAAGGTATGCCATAAATGAAAAATAAAAAATCATAATGAAAAACATAAACATAATATATATCATATATAAATATAGTGACATCTTAATGACCACCATGAGAGGTGTTAAAAGAAGATTGAACAATCATCATTTCGTGAGGCAGTAATTCGCCACCCCCAGAAACAGTATGTTCTTTAACCATTAGACAAAGGTGTGTGAAAGTGTAAATCAAATACTTCTCATAAAAAAATCCTAGTATATTTAATATACTGGTGTTGTTACAAAATAATGTAATAAATAGTTTATGGGGTTGTAGAAGCAAAATAAAACAAAAGAACCTAAGAGAAGACATTAGCTTAAAATCGGGTAACTCTTTTTGATTTGAGCCAAAGGATTCCTTGGGAAGACTTATAAAAAATGTGAGGCTTCTAGGAGTAAGATAGGGAGGTTTAGAGAGTATTTGGGCAGATTTTGGATAATCCAAATGGATTTTAAGGTGTGAATAAGGTGGTAGGGGTGGGGGCTTTTTATAAGAGGAGAGGAGTGGCACTCTTTGAAAGTAATGAATTGTTACTTTATTATATAATGAGTTTCGAATTTTAAAGGTCCCACAATTATATATTTAGAGGATAAGGTGATAAGGGTTCGAAATCTACTCATCCAATAGGTTTTTGACAAGTGTAAGTCTTATATTTTACATTATCATTTCTTTTAATTTAAATCGTTAATTAATGAGGTAATCGCTGCATCATCCTGGTGTCAGAAAATATTTAATTTATTTAATGTCTAAAAATTATAAAAAAATTACCATAATATAGGATATCTTTTTAGATTTACAATTAATATTTATAGTCGAAAAGGTAAGTTATATAACCCCATGTAATAATTGATTTAGTAAAACAACACTTGTTTGTGACAATTTTTTTTTACTTTAAATAAAATGTTATTAATGTCATTTTCTTACCCAAGTGACTCCATGGGGTCTCCAAGTTGACCCATGGATTGTCTAGGTTGGACATGACTCATACAATAATGGTAGGACATGTTTAAAGGTAATTTCATATTATTATAACATTATATTTACCTTAAATTATACTAATTACCTTTAATCGCGATTAATAAAACTTAAAAGTTACTATTCAAAAAAAATTATTTTCATCTCATTGAACCACATTTTACTTTATAATGACAACCATGTATGTCAGATTTTTTAAATTCAATTCACAAAAGTGGTAAAGGTTCATTTAAATGAAAAATTAGTTTTTTAACTACCACTTAGTGGTTTCACTATTCATAAAAAATTTAAGTTTCTCAGGACAATACCAAAAATTCACCCTATGCTATAATTGATATTCCAAATTAAAAAATGATGTCTATTTTATAAAATTCCAAGAATATAAGTTTCATTAATTAATTTTATAATTAATTCCCGTTGTCAAAACAAATAGCGTGTTTTTAAGAAAGGATATCAATCAAAAGATTGACAATTGATTATGTCCAATTGCAAAGTGAAATTAATTCTAATGACCACCATTGGATAAAACGGTAAAATTATATTCTAATTATACTTTAAAACCACTAAATAGTATAATTTATCATGATAAATTATTATGATTAAAATTTTTGTTTTTAAGTATTTCTCACTATTCATCGAAAATTGGAAGTTCTCAGAATAATACCAAAAATTCAACATAGGCTAATTTGTATATTCCAAATCCAAAAATGAAGTCCATTCTGAAATATAAAATTTATATAATTTCAAAAAGTGAGTATTACTATTCATAACAGCTACTTTGATTGGTCGCGGTGTGTTAGAACTTGAGGTTGCGTACAACACACACTGCTCTATTGTTCAAAGAGAAGTGTACCATGGAATCTTGTGGTGTTACATTCTCCCCTCCTACAAATAATCTCGTCCTCAAAATTTATAGAATATTACTGCATAAAAAGACTTGGGTGGTTCTTCATCATAAGTTCCTCGGGTTCCCACATTGCTTCTTCCATCTTATGGTTCCTCCATAGAACTTTACCAGAAGAGTCGTCGGTTTCTCAGCATTTGTTCTCTCATATCCAGAATGCTGACAGGCTCTTCACAATAAGACATATCAGATTCCAGTTCTAATTCCTCATAGGTGATTACATGCATTGGGTCAGGCATGTATTTTCTCAATAGTGATACGTGGAACACATCGTGAAATTTAGAGAGACTTGACAGCATTTCCAAACGGTAAGCTACAACCCCAATTCATTCTAGAATTTTGAATGGTTTGATGGACATGGGACATATTTTTCCCTTTTTATCGAATCATATAACTCCCTTCCATAGAGATACCTTCAAGAAAACATGATCTCCTACCTGAAATTCCAAATCCTTCCTTCGGTTATCGGCATAGCTCTTCTGCCTACTTTTAGCTGCTTTGATGTGGTTTTGGATTACCTTCACATTTTCCATCGTTTCCTCAAAAAATTCTGGGCCTAGGAGTTTTCTTTCACCAATTTCATCACAACAGGTTGTTGTGTGACATCTCTTTCAGTATAATGCTTCATATGGTGCCATTTGAATACTCGAATGGAAGCTATTGTTATAGGAAAATTCTACCAGAGGTAAATATTGATCCCATATACCCTGAATGTCAAGTGAGGAAGATCTCAACATGTCTTCTAAGGTTTGAATAGTCGGTTCTGATTGTCCATCTTTTTGAGGGTGGTAGGCAGTCCTCAAACAAAGTTCAGTATCCAAGGCCTTCTGAAAAACTTTTCTTGAATCTAGATGTAAAGCGAGGATCACGATCAGAAACAATCAATAGGGGTACTCCATGAAGTCTCACAACTTCATTAATATATAGTCTTGCTAGACATTCAAGTGGTAAATCTTCTCTTATAGAAAAAAATGTGCTGACATGGTAAGACGATCAACAATGACCCATATTGCATCATTCCTTCTAGGAGTCTTTGGTAGCCCTATAATGAAGTCCATCGTAATATTATCCCATTTCCACTCAGGTATGGGAAGAGGTTGCAATACTTTACCAGGATATTGCCTTCCATATTTCACTTGTTGACAAACCATTCATCTTGACACAAAATTAGCAATCTCCCTATTCATGTTGTCCCACCAAAAATGTTCCTTCAAATCTCTATACATTTTGGTGCTCCTAGGGTGTATAGAGAAATTGGAACTATGAGAATCATCCATCAATTCTCTTTTTATATCATGTATATCGGGAACACAAAGTCTCTTCCCAAATTTCAAAATTCCATCTTCATACACAAATTATCTCAATCTCTTATCATTCCCAGCTTTAATCTTCTTTTGAAATTCTTCATCATCAGTCTGAGAACTCTTAATCCATTCTAGTAAAGGTGGTTTGGCAACCATTTGAAAAAGAATTGATGTTTCACCTTCCATGGTTATTCCCATGTCCATCTTCACTAGATCCATGAAAATTGGAACCCTTTCAATTCTCATATTATTCAAAACTCCATGATCTTTTCTGCTCAAAGCATCTGCCACCTTGTTTGCCTTCCCGGGTGGTAGTGTATCGTGCAATCATAATTCTTGATTAATTCAAGCCATCTACTTTGACTCAGACTCAGAAATTGCCTTTTCCATATCTGCTCGATGGTCACGAGGAAAGTATTTTTCTATGAAATGCTCTTTGAAATCCCTCCATTACATATTTGATACTTCATCATCTTCCTTCGTGTTTTGAATCAATGACCACCATTGATCAGCATCTCCATTGAGGCGATAAACTGCCATGACAACTTTTTCCCTTTCACTACTACCCAAAGCCTGAAATATTTTCTCTAGGGAACTTATCCATTGCTCAGCTACTAATGAATTTTTACTCCCATTGAGTGTTGGTGGTTGCTTCCTCATGAAGTGATCTAACATTGATCCTCCACGCTACAGATCAGGGTGCTCCATATGGGTAAGGTTATTATTCATAACCTGAGTGAGTTGTCCCAGTATGGTGATTAGTTGATCAACACCAATTGCATCACCAGCTCCACTATACTTATCTTGAGCGGGAGGGAAATCTCTACATGGAGTGTGTGGATTGATACAGTTTCCAATTCTTCCACTAGGCGCCATTTCTAAACAATGGCATAAACTAGATCTGTTTATGAATCAAAATATATAATTCCATACTTGTAGAACACTTAACATAAATTGAACTATTTATGGATATAATCCATAATCATAAAAATGTTTTCTTTGAGGAAGTATATACTCATAAACCCTTCATAATGGTTTGTAAAGAATATGAGATTTATCCTAAGCATATCCCCCGAGAGTGTCGTTACCAAGAGTGCAACAAGACCCATTTTCGCGTACCAGTTCCCGTTCGAGTCTAGCTCAATGCGGTGTTTTCGGGTTTTACCCCTAGGTACATCTGTGCCAGAGCCGCCTCTACCTTCTCGTATCTAGACAGGGATATATTGCTCAGAAAATTCACAAAATCTCTAAAATACCAAAATTCTAGGAAGTTCTCCTATACAAATCCTCAAAGTCTATCTTAGGGATATGTGCTCTAATCAGAGTTTTTCTAAATCTAGATTCCAAGGTTAGTACTAAACTACATCTGATACCAACTTTAACGCCTCGACCCCAGTTACCCAGAGTCAGTGCATTTTTACGTAACATTGTCATGATCACAAAAGATCAAGTCTCGAATGACCGATTAGTTTAGTAGCCTTGGAATCACTAGATACATTCAGAAATGTTACATTACATCATAAAGTGAAAAATCACAATAACATAGTCTCCATAGTCCACACTCATAAACCCTTCAGACTCTCCCTTGAGGCCAGTCATAAAATATTTCATCACATCCTCGGAAAATAAAACATATTAAGAGGTGAGCTCAGATGCTCAGTAAGGATAACAATATAGAGGAAACTATCATAAATAAACATAAACATTTAAGGCAATGTATAACTAAACAAAAGCCTTTCAAACTTTAACTTAAGCAAAATATGAAAAAAATAAAATGAAATAATTCCATTTACTTATTCACATGGATATTTTACTAGTCGAATAATCAAATGCAATATCAATAACCACTGTCATACCGATGAAATGCATAATGCCAGACTATCATAACCCCATAGTCAAGGCCTTATGCCAAGCCTACAAATAAGATTTTATCAAGGCCTTGTGACAAGAAATTAGTTTGTCTCATGATACCTACCGATGCATCGAGGAGCTATAGAGAGCTCCACCCATCACGTACTATGTCCAATGAATTCCTTATATGAAAAGTTTTAAACATATCATAAACCATAACATAATCGTATCACATAAAATATGCATAATGGAAACATAAAATTTCCACATTTCAATCACAAGATATCAATAGAACACATTGATATGATAAAACAATTTTCAATACCAAAATAAAATAAAATTAAAACTTGGTATTTATTTTTCATTTTTAAAAGAAGTTAGGGCTTGTAGATGAATCCTAAACTCAAATAATGGTCACGGTAGTGGAGAAGTCGTTGTTTTCGCATAAGTACGAAAAAAACATTCCTTTTTTTCTCATTTAGAAAATTGCTTCATATAAAAAGATTCCTTTTGAATAAACATTAAAGTAAAAGGGTTTTATACACCGTATAAAAGAAAGTTGTGTATAAAACAAAATATTCCTCAATGAAAGGAGATTGAGACGAAGTCCCTTACCTCATTTCTGACTTGACTCGATCATTCTTTAACCTCATGAATAATAAACTAGAGTTAATTTATACTTTCTTAATAACCTTTTTCAAGTTCATTATTCCTTTTACATTACTTATTACCTTATTATGAACGTTATGTAATTATTTAAGTTAATAACGGTTGTTTTTTCAATCTTTGGTACTTGAGTCAAAAATAAACTTCTTATAATTACAAGTTGTTCATGTGGTAAAATTTAAATTATATCCAGAATTATATTCATGATGTAGATATCGTATATATCCTACATATCCAGTATATAAATGCATTTATAATATTACATAACATTTAGAGGTAAGAAATGAAATGCACCGTTCATGGAGACGGTAAGCCGTACGTACGCATGAACACTACTTTCATTTATATTTCGTATTTAATGGAATGAAATCATAATGATATAAAGGTATATTATAATTCCAGTATAATATTATATATAATATCATTAACTCCATTATTTATATGTCCCACATATGGAATTAACGATTCAAATCACTTTGAGGGGGCGGTAGTCCGCACTTCCTAAAATGAAATTATCGCATTTACCAATAATGGAAATCAAAATGGTATGCCATAAATGAAAAATACAGAAGAATAAAGAAAACATAAACATAATATATATCATATATAAATATAGTGACATCTTAATGGCCACCATGAGATGTGTTAAAAGAAGATTGAACAATCATCGTTTTGTGAGGCAGTAATTCGCCACCCACAGAAACAGTATGTTCTTTAACAATTAAACGAAGGTGTGTGTAAGTATAAATCAGATCCTTATCATAAAAACATCCTAGTATATTTATGATACTGGTGTTGTTACAAAATAAAGTAATAAAGAGTTTAAGGGGTTGGAGAAGCAAAATAAAACAAAACAACATAAGAGAAGACATTACCTTAAAATCGGGTAACTATTTTTGATTTTAGCCAAAGGATTCCTTGGGATGACTTATGACCAATGTGAGGCTTCTAGGAGTAATATAGGGAAGTTGAGAGAGTATTTTTGCAGAGTTTTTCTGATCCAAATGGCTTTGAAGGTGTGAATAAGGTGGTAGAGGTGGGGGGCTTTTATAAGAGGAGAGGAGGGACACTCTTGGAAAGTCATGAAATGTTACTTTATTATATAATGAGTTTCAGATTTTAAAGGTCCCAAAATTATATATTTATAGTAAAAGGTGATAAGGGTTAGAAATATACTCATCCAATAGGTTTTTTACAAGTGTAAGTCTTAAATTTTACATTATCTTTTCATTTTATTTTAATCATTAATTAATGAGGTAATCGCTGCATCATCATGGTGTCATAAAAAATTTAATTTATTTAATGTCTAAAAATTATAAACAAATTACCATGATGTATGAAATATTTTTAGCTTTCTAATGAATATTTATTGTCTAAAATATAACTTATATAACCCCATGTAATAATTGTTTTAGTAAAACAACACATGTTTGTGACAATTTTATTTTTACTTTAAATAAAATGTTATTAATGTCATTTTATTACCCAAGTGGATCCATGGGGTCCCCAAGTTGACCCATGGATTGTCTTGGTCGGACATGACTCATCCAATAAGTGTAGGACAAGTTTAAATATATTTTCATATTATTATAAAATTATATTTACCTTAAATTACACTAATTACCTTTAATTGTGATGAATAAAACATTATAGTTACTATTCACCAAAAATATTTTTCATCTCATTGGACCAAATTTTACTTACTAATGAAAACCATGTATGTAGTATTTTGAAATTCCATTCACAGAAGTGGTAAAGTTTCATTTAAACGAAAAATTAGTTTTTTAACTACCACTTAGTGGTTTCACTATTCAAAAAAAATTTATGTTTCTCAGAACAATACCAAAAATTCACCCTAAGATATAATTGATATTCTGAATTAAAAAATGATGTATATTTTATAAAATTCCAAACATATAAATTTCATTAGTTAATTTTATAATTAATTCCCATTGTCAAAACAAATATTTTGTTTTTAAGAAATGATATCAATCAAAAGATTGACAATTGTTTATGTCCAATTTCAAAGTGAAATTAATTATAATTACCAACATTGGATAAAATGGTAAAATTATATTCTAATTATACTTTAAAACCACTAAATAGTATAATTTATCACTATAAATTAGTTTGATTAAAAATGTTGTTTTCAAGTATTTTTCACTAATCATCAAAAATTGGAAGTTCTCGGAAAAATACCAAAAATTCAACATAGGATAATTCTGATATTCCAAATCCAAAAATGAAGTCCATTCTAAAATATAAAATTTATATAATTTCAAAAAGATGGTATTACTATTCATAATGGCTACTTTGATTGGTCGTGGTGTGGTAGAACTCGAGGTTGCATACAACACACGCTGCTCTATTATTCAAAGAGAAGCATACCATGGAATCTTGGGGTGTTACATATATTTTTTAGGGGGGTATACCAATGTATCATCCCTAACCTAGATTCCACAAAACTAGTGGACAGAGTTGGGTGGCCAAATGACCTCAATCACACCTCCTCAAAGGCCAGAGGTTGCTGACTAGCAGCAATGATCTAATAGGATATGTTGGGAGACTATACCCTATATACCTAAGTAATAAACATCATAAAATAGTTCAAATAATGGAAAAAATGGTGGAAAATCAATAACATGAATAAATAACCAATTCCTACACTAGGTTTAACCAAATATAATAGTAAATATGTCATGCCATGCTACAATGTCAAGTGTAAAAAACCCCAAATGAAGGAAAAATGGCAGAATCACCAAAATGGTCTGGACTCCAAGTCTACAACCTCACCCATACATTTACAATGTCCAACTGATCTCCCTAGAATAAGGACCTTCCCCTTGTCTTGACCTATATGCATGAAATCTACTTGGGTACCCAACGACGGCCCGAGAAGGGTGTGAGTATAACATAGTGGGGGACCAAAGATGGTGTCTAAAAAATATCAAACAAAAGTATATAGTGAATGAAAGTGATTAATAATGGAAAAAGGTAAATAGTTCAATAGTCCATTATAGAATATGCTTTTATAAATTTTAGTAACATTAAATACAGGTTCACTACTTTTACATTTAATGGTTTTATGTACCTTTTCATGTGTTCAATGGATTAGGGATGTTAGATATTCTCAAGCATGAGAGAATAAAAATTATGTCATATCTCACTAGGAATCATATTATGACAACCTCATAATACTCAACTAGAAGCCTTTGTCTGGGTGGAAGGAAACAGTTAGTGGAATAGAACTCCACCCCCTTCCCTAACCTGTGCATTAGGGGGTGGAGTTCGAACCACAATCATACTCAACCTGTGGGCATAGAACCTTAAATCTATAAATCACTCTACCAAGAGTTGTGAACATGATTATTTATCATTAACCATAATTAAACACATCACACAAATCATGTCCAAAAACATTTACACACTGAGAACATTACCAATAAATGGGAAATTAACATTATGCCTCCATCCATTAATTCATTCATCATTTATAATACATAACCCTTTCACTCGATTTTTTATATCCAATGCCTATCTCACAAAGAATATTCTAGTGTAAGCACATTTTTTATCATATCCCCATTATTCCAAATTATCCCATTTAAATACCATAAAAACAACCCCTTATCCCTTAACAACTCCATAAAAAACTAGTAATAATCCATTATAACCCATTATATAGACCAATTAGCCTACTCTCTAAGTGTCTACATCATTATGTGTCAATTTCATGCCCTATATTTCCTTTATCCCCATCGAGAGGGCCAACACTCCACACGAGTGGACCTATTTTGGTCAAGTCACCCTCCTTGCATCCCAATAGGATTATGAGGGGATCAATTAATTTTATAGACACCCAATGCATCACATCATGAAAAAAACCAAGAATTCATCAAAATAGGTTAACAATAATGACCCTACTTGCACAAATATACACAACTACCAAGGTATATAAATTGCAGACCACCAAACATGAATCCATTGGAGAAAATAGCCTTAATAAAGGCCTTAGATCCTGGTTAAACTCCATATTGAAGCCTCAAAATAGATCTCACTGGAAAAGAATGTTTTTATATACTCAAATTTAGAGAAGAGAATAATACAAACCCTAGATAATAAAAAGAAAAAATGAGGGATTTATCCTTACCTGGATCTTCAATTCATAACTAAAGACACTCTAGAGATCCTAGGATTCAAGAAGATTCATCATTGGGAGCTATTGGGATCTTTGGTTCATTCCTAGGGTTACAATAGGGGAGGAGGAGGTAAATCTTGAGTTGGTACTTAATTCTCCATACTGGATTTTTTTGTAAAATTCTAAGAGTTTCTTGGATGCATCGTTTACCTTCAAGGTTATCCAAACCATATGAAGGATACTATCCAAAACTCATTCTTCAACAAGGTTTACTAGGGATGTCTGCATGGTTAGTTATAACCATTTACAGACTGTGTGGATTTCCTAGAAAAACTATTTTCTCCCCTATTTCATTTCCCAAACACCCGAGACAACCTCGAACCTTCTTAAGGACTTGGGAAAACACTTAATTGACCAAAATGAATGAAATAAACTAAAACATGGGAAAAAAATACCATAATGGAGATCCATGATCTTACAACCTACCACCTTATAACAGCTCATCCCCAAGCCTCTCTTCCCAAACGTCAATGTGTTCCCAATGAAAAGAGTTCGGGCCACTGAGCCCACATATTTGATTCCCTCTCATGAGTTTCTTCCTGAAAATTTCCATGTTTTTATAGAACACAAACCAAAATCACCACCCATATAAATATGATCCTCAATATGAACTGGGTGTCCTCAAAGGATGCATCATCCCCATGCTCGACATCCTCAACATTTAATGCATGAGAAAGACCGAAGTGACACTATTAGAGTTGTGAAACATGAGAAACATCATGCATCCCACTATACCACTGTGGAAGATCTAAGCTATATTACGTGGGTATGGACCTCTCCACAATCTCAAATGGCCCCACATATCTAAGGGAAAACATAAAATTCTTCTGAATTCGATAGTGACCCAACCATGGAGACACCCGAAGAAACACACTATCACCCACCATGAACTCAAAAGGTATAAGATGCTGATCATCATATGAATTCTGCATACATTGGGCCATTGACAATTGATTTTGAATAAAACCAAGCTTCTTAGATATATCATACAGAAGACTTAGTCCAAAAATCTCAAACTATCCAGTCTCTATCCAACAGAACATTGATCTACATGGTCTCCCATAATGTGCCTCAAAAGGTTCTATTTGAACTATATCCTGAAATATGTTGTTTGAAGAAAACTCAACAAGTGACAAGTGATTTTCCCATGAACCACTGAAATATAAAACACATGATCTAAACATGTCTTCTAATACATGAATTATATGCTCTGAATACTTATCAGTATATGGGTGGTAAGATGTACTCAAAAACACCTGGGTACAAAGTGCATCATTTAGTTCCTTCCATAAGCAAGAGGTGAAATGTGGATCACGATCCGAAACTATGGTTATTGGTAAACCATGAAACTATACTATTTCTTGAACATAAAATTCCTCCAAGTGATCGACTTTATAGGTCTCATAGAATAGAAATAAATGATCCACTTTTATAAGCCATTGAACCACCACCCAAGTACCATAATTCTTCTTATGTATCCTCAGAAGACCCACTACGAATTCCATCAAGATGTTATTCCACTTACACTATGGAATATGAAAAGACTACAAAAACCCTCCTAGACACTAATGTTCAGACTTCACATGCTGATAGGTAAGGTATCGTGCCATAATACCTGAAAATTCATTCTTCATTCCTATCCACCAAAACTGCCTATGATGATCACAAAACATATTATTGATTTATGGATGCACTCCCCAATTTGATGTGCGAAACTCACACATAAAATCCCCCAATACATCTGTCAACACCATAACATGACTTTGGACATAATAAAATCCATCAGTAACTAATGTAAAACCATAAGTGTGACTCCTCACCATTAAGACGTTCTCTCACAGCCAAACTCTCTGAGTCTACCAGATGAATATCATGAACTTATCTCATTAGCATGAAATCAACTACGAGATATTCAAGGTATATACTCAAGTGTGTATCATGTACCTCTAAATTCATCTCATAAAACAAGGCTATCATCACCCACTCTAAACTGGATACCTAAACTACATGATTCTGAGACTTCTTGATCAGAGCATCAACGACACTATTCTTCTTCCCTAGTGTATATAAAAACTAAAAATTAAAATTTTGCAGGTATTCAAACCATTTTACCTATCTAATATTAAAATTCCAAATATATAATATATATTTGGGACTTTTATGGTCGGTAAACACCAAAAAGGGTTCTATAAATAAGTAATGCCTCTAAAAATTTAAAGCATGAACCACAACAGCTAGCTCTAGGTCTTGAGTTGTATAATTCCTTTGAGGCGGCGTCAACTGTCTCAACCTGTAAGCTACAACCTGATTATCCTACATCAACACTACCCCATTTACCAAATTAGATTCATCACAAAACAGGGTTTACATCATACGCAGTTTAGTTAAGATAAAAATTGATGTAGTAGTCAATCGCTTTTTTAGCTCCTGGAAAGCATTCTCATAGGAATTTGACTAATAAAAAATAACCAATTTCTTGATTAGGACTGTGAGTGGTGCTGTTAAATGATATAAAACTATAATAAACCTTTGTTAATAACCAGCTAGACCCCAAAAAATATAAACATTAGAAAATTTCTTGGGTTACTTCCAAGAAACCACATCCTGTACCTTTTCTGGATCCTCCAACATAACTGACTCAGAAATGATGTGTCCTATAAAGTGAACCTCATCAATTCAAAACTAACATTTTGATAGACTGTCCTAAAGCCTATGATTTCATAGTTTACTCAAGATGATATCATGATTTTTGGCATGATTGTCATGAGTTCTAGAGTACAACAAGATGTCATCAACAAAGACAACTCTGAACTGATCGAGATACCAGTGAAATATCTGGTTCATCAAGGCCATGAACACCATCAGTGCATTGGTCAATCTAAACGATGTCACTATAAATTCATACAACCCATACATATTTTGGAAATATTTCTAGGGTATGTTTTAAGGTCTTACCCACAAATTATGGTATCCAAATCTCAAATCGATCTTATAAAACACTGAGATCTATAATATATCATACTTGATAGACCTAATTTTTGAACCACAATATATTCTAATAATTCTTTAATTATCCTCTTGTGTCTACAAAAAAATCTTCTTTGATATATTAATTCAATGTGTCTTTGTAAATTAAAATCTCTTGGATTATTCCATATGTTACTGTTTGAGTACCTAGTTAATATATATACATTAAATTATCCCAATAATCTTAAGAGATCTATAATGATAGATTATAATCCCAATAATATAGGGCATATCACCTGTTTATTTCATAGATGACCATTCATTTTACCAACAATGTACTCACTATAAGTGTTAATCCTTGTTTCCCATTAATAATACTTAATTGACATACAATACTAGGAAAATAATGTCACATTCACTATCCTTCCTAGAGACTCATTGCTCTATATCCTTCTTAATGGAACCAAATTATCATATATCCTTACAAAAAAGGATAATTCCATGATTTGGATGTCTTTTTCAATCCATAATTGTATCCTTGTATCATGTAATAGTAATTGGCATTATTTTAACAAAATCACTTTGGGTTATTTCATATAGGAATCTTCAACTGATATCCCATATAGAAATGCATTTTTCACACCCATTTTGAAAATTACATAATCATTGAAGACTACTATTTCAATTAATATTTTCAAGGATTTTATCATCGTGACTGAAGACATGATTTGATCATAGTTTATTCCTTGAAATCAAATGAAACCCTTCACTAAAAGCCATTTATTTTAGTTTCTTACTTGTCCATCTATGTCTATCTTTTTTAATACCCTTTTACGCCTAATTGTCTATACAACAGTTTATGGGTCTACAAAAATCCAAAATTATTTTGGTATATAGAATAAATTTTAGAATGTGTGGATTCCTGATATTTGGGTTCATCATTTTCTATATAATATTACCTTGTAGCTAAGAGTTTTATCATTCTCCAAGAGTGATGTATCACCTGATTTGGTGGAAAAAAACCATATATCTTTGGTTCATCATAATCTCTATTAGGAATATAATTACTTGTGTCTTGGGAAAATTGTTCTCTCAAACTATATCTTTTAGAGATTGTTCCAATACAAAATCTTGTGAATTTAGAGAATCAATATAAAAAAATTAAATCTTTCCCCCATTATTTCCATAATAAATATGACCCATTTTTAGAAATGTAGCATTTCATGCAAATATAACATTTATATCTGAATGGTTATATAGGTTATATTCATTATTCTCTTTAGGATATCATATAAAGATGAAAATAATGATCCACAATTCTAATGTTTCACTAGGTATAATCTTAACAACAACATACACCCTCATACACATATGTGTGATAGATTTGGTTTCATTACATACGAAAACTCATGTGAATCCCTTATGTTACTTTAGTAGGTACTCAATTTAGGAAATTTATCATAATCTATTTTCCATATACCTGAACAGATAATTGTACTATTTTAGAACTCATCATTGATTTGAAAATGTCCATCTTGGTTTGATTCCTCTTTCCAATAATACTATTAAATTGAGGTGTATAAGGTGGATATAGTTGTGAAACTATCACACAATCCTTTAGATGATCGACAAAAAAGTGGTTATGATATTCTCTACCACAAAATGAGTGGATTGTCTTAATATTCATACCAAATTGATTATCTAATTTATTTTAATATTCCGTAAACATGATAATTGAGTGTAACATATACCTCATTATGTATATATACCCATATCTACTATAGTAATTAGTAAAATAAATGAATTAAGAAATAAAATCCCTTTACTTTACAAGACATAGACCACATAAATTACTATGAAACAATTCCAATTGTTCATTATCTCTTCCTACTAGACCACTAAATGTCCCTTTAGTCATTTTATCTTGAAAACTAATGTGACATATATCAAATGTTCCAACTTAGTATAGTACAAATAATATTATTGATGTAATTTTATTAAACACATCTCATTTACATGACCATATAGGAATATCTATAGGTGGGTTGGATATGATATATTCTAATAATAATTTTCATTGATTGATAAAACTTGATTTTTTTAGTTTAAGTATATATAACTTAGTGTTAAGATGGGACATTTCAAAATATTTTTTATCCTTATACATAATGAATTTTTTTTCTAAACCTGAATTAAAATACCATAAGAACTAAACATGATAAGAGATAATTCTTCTGGTAATAGAAGGTGTAAATAACAATTATTTAGTACAAGTACCATTCCACTATAAATATTATGATGACAATATATCATAAGTAATTCCTCTAGTCCCTCTAGATTTGATACTAAAATATCTACAAAACCTTTTTCAAATTTCTATAATCCAATTTTTAGTATTTTTTGAATATAAATGTGTGATCCATATGAAGTTTCTACTTCCTAACTTCTAGAAATAAACATATTTCATTCAACGAAAAATATAATTAATGAAAATTAATGAAAATTATTTTTCATCCCAATTTCGAAATTATTCTATCATAGAAATTCATAGCACATGCAATGTAGATTTCCTCTTGATAATTTCCCTCCCTATATATTTTTGGCCTCTTAGAGTGGAGGTGCAACAGTTTCTATGACATAGTATTTTCCCTAGACACTTTGGCATCAACTCCCATTTTATTGTTCATCATAAGGAACGATGAGTGATAATTTGTTATATATATATATATATATATCTTATTTCAGATATAATCATGAAAAATCTGAAGGTGAATTATTTGGGTTATGCATAATACTATTAAAAATGAAATCTTGTATGATATGTGGTAAAGAATAAATAATGTGATCATTCTCGGGTTCTTTTATCAGTTTGAACCCAATAGCTTCCATTATTTTAATGTACCCAATGAACATGAGAACATGAGATCCTACTTGATTACCTTATTCTAGAAAAAATATAAATATATATCTAAATATCTTATAACTTTATCACTGATATCTATCATAGTATAACTCTAGGTGATGATATTACATTGGATTTTTTTTCTTCATGAATTTTCTATAGCTTATTAGACATAAATGAAAACTTAAAACTCTGAACATCTTGTACATCATCGATATGATTATTATAAAAAAATTTATCATTCATGATATCTTTATATTGAAATTTAATTTGGGTTGGTTATCATTTAATCAATAATAAATAAATGTATTAGATTAATTCATTATATGGATTACTAGTAGTCATTTTGAAATTATTAGTTTTATATTTCTGCTACTATTTTATCAAATCCTAGTATACCTCAACTACGAGATTAAAAACACATTAAAACTTGATTATTCTAGTAGAAATGATCCATTAAAACTATCTTCATTATCTACATGATATTTCTATGCCACTACCCAAATTATATCATGTAATGTGTTTGACTGGCCAAGCACATTAACAAAAGACTCCTTAATCTATTGAGTGGAGTCTAATATATTCAGAAGAATTATTTTACATTTCTCAGTGATTTACTTATAATTTTGGAATAATCTAACTATTACTAGTCATATACATTAAAAAATAGTTATGTCGACCCATTAGTCTCTTGATAACTAAACAGTAGTTATAGGCACCAGAAACTTGAGAAAACAAAAACCTTTAAAGATCAAGTGTGTTAAAATTTAGGTTATGTAATAAATTTAATGACTTTATATTTTCATTGAGGTATTCATAAATTTAACCATAATAAATGAAATATGTTTCTATTTTACATTCATGTTCTACGTGATAACACTCACAACATAACACTAATTTTAAATAGAAAACATCATATCACATGTTCATTTTATTATATCATTGGTATTTAATATTATTTTATTTGATCATTATTGATAAATACACCTTAAAAAAATAAAATAAAAAAAATAGATATGATAGAATAAAAAATAATGACATGATTATTACACATTAACTATTGGTCAATCCATTGACTGAATAATAGGTTAACCAAGACCCTAAGGGAATTCCATATATCTACCCCTGACTTGAATTTCACTAACCACAACCCCCATACAGTTCATTTGTTTGGGTAACACTATCTCCCAATTTAAAAAATGTTTTCAAAATATCCTTTTATCATTATAGTATATACTCAGGCTCATATTATGTGAACTTATATTTCGAAAACAAAATTTATCACTTAAATTCATACACTCATGCCCTTATACAAATTAAATATAGAGAGATGATGGACCTAAAATCCAAGACTAATAATGATTACATTATATATTTTAAATGAAAAATTTAATTTAAATATATGATAAAACAAAAATTAATGATTCAGTATCATTACAGGATCGGTTAAATAGAAATTATATTGAATATAAAAAAATAAATTTCCAAACACTATACTCGAGAGAGTTTTTAATCCTTTGGATTATTTGAAAATAGTTTTAGTTAATTTTTAATACATCCCACAAAACCCAAAATATTATTTTAAAATACTAGGAAATGATAGTTAATATTTTAATTTTTTTTCATATTCCTTTGGTTCATTTTCGACCTAAAGTAGACACATAGAAATTAATTTAGTAACAATGCTACTTTCTGATGGTTAGGCCCAAAATATACTGAACCGAACCAAGTCTAGTTGGTCATCATTTTAATGTACCTATTATATATATATAATATAAAATTAAAAATGGGTTGTGGTTCTTTATATAAATGTATATATTAATATTTTCAAATTATTATTTAAAAAAATAGATTATAAGGGATGGTATTAAAATTTTTTGAACATTGTTATAATAAAATCATTGTCATTAATTTTAATTTTTTTGATTACTAAAAATTTAATTAATCTTAAAAAAAAATATTGAATTGAAAAATGATAAATCCAATATAAATATGTTATATCAATAAAACATAAAACATACTTGAATTATGCTACAATAAAATAATCCATTTCTCTAGTAATTGTCGATCGACCATATCATGTTGATAAGAACTAATATTTATGAGTCTTTTGTTAATTTGGTACAATATAAAAATATTATTTAAAAATAATATGAAATTTAATGGAAATTTCATAGTTCATGACCCTACTAATTTCACGTTCACTCTTATTTAAATTGAAGGAACTTGGGGCATATAAGAAGAATAAAATAAGAAAAAATTTCAATTTTGGTTTCAGATTCATGTGAACAAAGCATAATAAAAATTCATAATTCCTAGGTTTTTTAAATGAACACCTGAAAATCAATTTATGGATCTAAAATAAATTTTATAAAAAGAGTAAATGTTACCTTGTTTCTTTGAAGTTGACAATTTGATTCTCTCACCATTAGTGTGTCATTGGTCATAAAATTCATTATTTGTGTTCTAAATATTGTACACACATTATATAAAACTCTATAATTTTTAATTAGTGTTATTATATTATATGTTAGGTAATCAATGAGCTTTATGACATCCCTTCGATTACGTAAAGGACACCGACTCCAACAAGAAGACGATATCGATATAAACTGGTTCATCCTTTAAAATCTCTATCTTGTAGCATTGAAGTAGATGATATGTGATATTATCTATAAAAATTTCTTAAAATAGGGTATCTTCCTATTAAATAGGATAATATTTGTTTTCCTACTTATGTTACTCCACAATAAATTTCACATAGGTCCCTAGAAAGTAATATCAGTTCTTTTAGAACATTGTGCACAATTATTGATTAATAAACCTAACATAAATGGCATAAATATTATATAACTCAATTATAACACTTTATAATATTATTTAGTTGAATTTAAAAAATCTCAGAACTTATTCCCCCAAAATAATTCAATGAACCTTGAATGTGTTATGTTCATTGAAAAAATGTATTTCTTCATATTCACTTTTTATGATCAATAAATATGTGTATACCATGAGAAATTAATTAAATCATACTTATAATATAGTTGAATGATATAAATGATTATTTTTTAAAATTTGATTTATCACACTCATGTATTATTCATACCCCACATGTTTGTCCCACATAGATATAAATATCTATACATTAGAAATAGTGGAACTTGTATATACCCTTAGTGTGTGCCCCTATAGATCCTAATCACGGTAGAAGTGAGTCAAACCAATAGACCAATATTTGAGTCAATAAAAACATAATTTTTCCTAAGAGATATTTATTTTCATATCTGTGACTACAACATACAAAAACTCTCTTTTTAATATAATCTATTTTTGGGTGAAATCTCATTATAAAAACTTCATAGTTGTCTCATCATCATTTTGTTGCTCTATATATATTGTGACCATACTAGATGGAAATAGCCTCTTATTCCAGGAAAATGAAATTTATAAAGGTATTAACTTCCTTGATAACATGGAACATGAGAAATAATTTCTTCAAATCACATGAATCAAGTTCTATCTTGGTTATTCAACCACAGTCATACCATTAAAGATTCACCAAAAACAAGATACCTCATCACATCTTCAATGCCTTGGTTTTTTCTTTTTATCAAGGTACATGAAAAAATGGTAAATATTGATAAGGATATCAATTATTGAAAAAAATAAACATGTTCAGAGATATGAAAAACCACCTAAAGTAGACACATTTTCTTTTCCTATTGGCGGTCCAGTCCTCCTGATATCTTGTACTAAAGATCACCATGTGACACCTTCATGAGAAAAATAATCCCTAATTATGATCCTGTAATACCATATGGATAGAAATCATCAGTTCCCTATCATTATGATGTATTTAAACCATTGAACATATATTTAGGATTATGACCATATAATTTTGAGTTTCTCAATTTAGTTGGGAAATATTATAACTATTTGATATGAAACATAATCTATGAAAATTACCATATCAACAACTAATGAGGAAGTATAAGAATTAATTTTATTAGAATAAAAAATTAAATTTATGATTCTATATACATGTAATGGTAATATATTTACATAAAGGATAAGGGTTTAGGGAACCTACTCACAAAACACACATATTGTATTATGGACTCTATGAATTTGGGTTTTCCACCTATATCTGTATGGATTTATAATTTTTTTGTAGATGATATCTTAGTGTACTCTAGAACATAACAAAATCATGAAAAACAGATTAGAATAATAATATGTAAACTATGATATCATTGGTTATATTAAAGTATCCCCAAATTACAAATCTAAATATAAAAATTCCACTTCTTATGTCACATTACATCTAAAGCAGGTGTGTTTGTGTATCCACCTAAGGTGACAAAGCTTATTTTTTGTGAGAGGCCAATTTTTTTCAGAAATAAAAAGAATATTGGGACTAGATATTTACTTACAATGCTTTATGCAAAACATTTTATTCCATTTAGAAACTCTAAAGTTATTAATCAATATGGGTGAATATTTTAGATGGTCTGAAGGCCTCAAGAAGGGATTTCAGGATTTGAATGGACGTTTGACTTGACTAGTGATCCCAATTTATACTAATATTGTAACAGGTTACAAGGTTTATTGTGATGCATTTTCTTTATATGAGGATCTATTTTGATTCAAGGGTAACAATTAATTTCATAAAGATAACTTCATGTGAGGCCTCATGAGTATAATTAACCAATACATGATCTTGAGTTACAAAATATTGTTCATGACTTATGTTACTGGGGAAATCAGTTGATGTGATATATTTACACAGTATACATAAATCATAAGACCCACAAATAAATATAATATCAATATGATTTTGAAAAATATAATATTTATGGGTTCAATAGAAATTGTATTCTAGATTTAATCATGCTTATATTTTTGGTCAATGTATTTCATTTGTTGATTCTTTAAGCATAAATTCTTATACTAAAACTGTTTAAATAGTAGAAGTGAATTCCTATTAGTGGATAATATTTTGGATGCTCATTTTTATTTTCTGGGATATCATGAGAATCCATTAATCATTTAAATATCATTGGTTTCAGTACTCCTAGACCAATGAAATAATCGACATCTTTTAGACCATAAAGGATTTGTCTTAAGGAAAATTTTTTCAGCTGAGTAATGTCCAACTGGTGTTATTATTGATGATAATGATATCCTAAATATCCATTGTCTTTTATTGTTTATTATATCTATGTGAGAAAAATTAATATGAAAATAACATTCTTAAAAATGAATAGTGCATCCCAGAATTACTATGATGTGTCATGATATGTTGTTACAGAACTAGTATCTTGGGAAAAGACTTGAAATTATTGGATTTGTCACACAATGTTCCACCTATCCGTATGTGAATGTTGTATAATAGTGAAAATGGGTAATTTAAAATAATTAATAATCCTAAAATAGAAATGGGATGATGTAACAATTTATTTTGGGATTATATTTCTAAAATTACCTAAAAGGAGTGACACTATATGGGTGATCATGGGTGGACTAAAAAATTCCACCCAAATCCTTTATATTTTCACGTCCTTCTCAATGGATTATATTGAGAGAGATTATATTTATGAAAAGTAATATTACATAAGGGGATTTGATACAACATTATTTTAGATAGAGAAAAACTATTCACTTCTTGGTTTTTGTAAGGTGTTGTAAAAGGATCATGGTTTACAGTTACGTATAAGTACATACTACAACCAACAAACCAATAGTCGGCCTAAACACACTCTATAGATATGGGATAACATTTTCTCTCTTATTATCCTTTATTTTATATATTCGTAGAAATATCACCTTCCACATTCACTATTTTATTATAAAAATATTACCATATGTCTATCTGTACAAATCCTTATGAGAAACTATGTTTTTTTGTAAAGAAGGTAGTGCCTCGGTCAAAGAACAAGAAAAAATTTATTGAAATAAAAAAGGAACTACAACAGTTTGAAGGGAGGAAGCTTATTACCATCATTATCATAAAGAGGGAGAAGATCAACATGAAGATCATCCATCCATGTTATGCCCTGATTGATTCCGTTGTTAGAAAGACCATATAAAAACAAGATTGGTTTCTAAAAGGCATGAGTTATGATGTAGTTAATCCGCAGGATCAAAGCATGGAAGCTCGTCCAACAGGGAGTAAGCGGTCAGAAAAGATGAACCTCACCATTCCAAATAGCTTGGACAATAGTGGTTGAACCACATTCAATAAAAATGTTCTTCCAAACCGTTTTCTTGACAAAAGCAACAACATAAATCACACCCATAATTTTTTCATATAGAGAAGTCTTTGTTCCACAACTACCAAAGAAGCATCCATGATATTGACTAAGATAGTCTCTGAAAATACCACCTCATCCTACAGGTCCCAGATTACCTTTGGAAGCTCCATCAATATTCCCTTTGATCTATCATAGGAGCGGTGCTTGAAGAACACCTCATTAGTTTGCCCCAGTTGTCTGAAGAGACCTCCTATCTTAAGACAGTGAAGGATATTAATACCTCCAATAGATTTTTCACAATAAGATTTCAACAATGAGATGGTTATATGTTGGAGAGGTAGAGCTATTGGGACCATGTCTCATTTTGGAAACATCAAAATATTTATTTTCATTCAGGAAACATATGCTTATAGCTCAGTATAGGAGAAATTCATATACTGATCCCCATTTCCACCCACTATAGTTTTATTAAAGAGATCAATTCTTCTTGTGAGTCTCATATAGATTTGTTCATCGATGGATTTTGTAATAAGGTAAGGTGACACATTGATTAGTATGACATTTCATTATCATAGACATGGTGTATGTAGCAGTGTATACAATAGATTTTCTATAGTAGTACATGGAAATGCATGTTTTTATTCAGGTTTTGTATATATCTATTATCACTAAGACATTTTGTATTTCTTTGATTTTGATGAATTTGATATTGATGATAAAGCATGTTTTAAGTAGTATAAAATTAAAATCTTTGGTGTAATCATGAAGAATATATTAGGTATGAAATTTCATTTAGTTTTAGTGCACCAGATATATAAACATAATGATAATTGGGAATTGATGTTTTATATACAAGATCAGTGGACCTCATTCTTCTCAGATATAGGTCAACCACTCTTAGAAGACAAACCAGTGGTGAAGTTGTCTTAAAAATGACAGTTGTAAGACACTAATTTTCCCTTCTAGGTATGAATACCTTCTATTTATAAAAATCATATATTTTATTCTTTAAATTAATGTTATGATGGGGTTGTAATATTATTCTAAAGACTAAAAGATGGATTGTTTCTTGGAGTTAGGTTTTATGGTTATGCATAATGAGGTTCACAGTTAGAATATGATTTGGATAACCATGTTCCTGAACTGTGTATCCTTAGAATGGTGGAGAATTGTTTGGAAAACCATATGAAGGGGGAATATAAACCATTAATGGTATGTAAATGTTTTTCTGGTCTACGTCACATGGTTTTCAAATGTTTTTTCTCACCATAGTATTAAACCATGAAAACTGTAGTACACATGTATAGAAGGTTCACATGGGTTCTGTATGGTTTTCCTAACCATGCTTCTAAACCCTGAAATATGTAGTATACATGGATAAAAGATATACACAATTGGTGCATGATTTGTAAAAAACGTGGAAGAAAATTTTTGACCTATTAAAATGATATAAATTTACATTTTCCCTCCTTTCCATTACATTTAAAATTCCATTTTCTCATCCCACATTTTTTCAAAATAGAAGTAAATAAGCAATCTCACTATAACACATTGGATTTTTGACTATTCACTGTTATCATGACTCTATTTTGATCATTATTAGTCAGGTTGTATCATCATTGTTTTGTCAAATAATCAATTGTCTCCCATCATCAGGTTTCTTTGTTGTCTTCAATGTTATATCTATGAGAATAAATATACCATTTTATCTGGGATTTTGAGTAGTTTTATTTTTTCCGCTCATTATAATCAAAATAAAAGGTATATAATGTATGTGTACTATTATATAGGTATATGGTTGGTGTTATATTACTTTTACCTAAAATGATTGATGTTTATGAATTTTGAAATTATTATGCACATTAAACATTGGGTGTTCTTCTCCTAAAATATGTAAATCATTTAATTTATCAAATAATTATGAATTTTCAGTTCCATGAAACCCTTTGGAATCATTGGAGGTTTATGGAATCAACAAAACCCACCCATTTTTGTTTATTAGATTAAATGTTCATGGAAACCATTCCTTGCTTATAACCAAATTACACCTAATGTGTGTTTGGATTGATAAATCGAAAATAAATTTAAAAAATTAATTAATTAAATTAATAAATATCCTGGATACATAACTTTGGATCCTTGACCACTTGTTATATTACGTTTTAGTACTGTTATATACATAGATCCCCATAATGGTATATCCTACCTCATAGAAGATATGGATGACTGGACTGTAATACATTGGGAGGACTCAGAAAATTCTCGGTGTTTCATTTTTGTATTTCTAGGTGATATACAATGTTTAGATTTAATTAATGACTGAATTACATAGTTTAATTGTTTGATACTGATTCAATTTTATGTCCTCAGGCACAAAAATGGTTGGATGATTTCTTTAGAATCCAATCATCTATATATCATGACACCTAGGACTTATCCTCATGCTCAATTAGATATTTTTAGGGTGAAATGGAAAATTTTAAATCTTTTTATTAATATCATACCCTATAACAAAGCATATAAGTTGATCCCTATTATTATGATAGAACTTCTAAGGTCATTGATGTCATGAGTCCCCATGGAAACATAATTATTATTATCTGTAGATTCATTGGGTATATTTATTGGGTGCATGGATGAATAATGTAAATAATCTCATAGATGTCGAGAATAGTTTGATGTATTTAGGTTTATCCTTGTATCCCATGAGGACCCTCAGCTCGACATAGATTATAATTACTTAGGTTCTTTAAATTTATTTTCCCTATTGAAATTATTTTTTCTATAAAAATACATTATATTCACTAATAACTATTAGTGGCTTCCAACTATGTATTACTCAAACATTAAGGCTGTCATTTGATACCCATTCAGATTTTATGGATAAATGCAAGGATAAAGGAAACACCCAACTATGGAATATTTATATCCATTTTTGAAGGGAGTATTATATGAGATGGTTATTTCTATACAAAAAATTATTAGTGAGATTACTATTTTGGATCATTTTAACTCATTATATATACTGTTACAACTATATGCCTACTTCTATTCATACACATTTCATAATTTGAATAGGTAGGAAATCATTCTTATATAGTGTTGTTTATCACATTCTTTACTGTTTATTATATGAATTTTTTACCTATTCTACCATGTCATACATCCTCCATGTTATTTACTATTATTCCTATACTATATTAAATATTTTTTACACAATGATAAATATGGTGTTTCCTCCCTTCCATACCAAAATAGACACCCATTGCTATTCAACAACATCTAACAAACATGGTGTTGCACTGGTGGAATTGTGGACAAGCAGACCAATCACATGTTTATGATCCATCATTGAGATATAAAAACCCTCATTTACTAGTCATTTCAATTTATTGTGACATTTACATGATATAAAATAAACCATAAAAAATACATGATGGTTTTTATCCATACTAGTTTTATGAAATGGTGTGTACAACTATTCCACAACTACTAAAATTCAATCAAATGTCAAATATATGATACTGATAGACAGTTTTTATAATTTAAACCATACTCATATACTATAGGGTTTTACAACCTCAATATATAAAATAATTTTGAGTTTGAAATATCATAACATAATTTTCAGTGGGTTTTAACAAATAATACCTTTACACATCATTTTATAATATATTTTACGTCAGACTATCTAAATTATTTAAAATTAATGTAATTTTATGTAATTAATATCAAAATACAACTCAAGATTCATTTATTTGTTTTATTCTCATTATAAAAAAAATTATCATTTTTTATAAATAACACCAAAACCAATTGTATCAAACCCCTAATAACCCCAATTATACTTATAACTATCCCAAAACATTATAATTCAAGAAAAAAACATAGACTAAAAACTATTTTGTTGAAATATTAAATTACATATTTTTGTGATAATAATATCATGTATTAAACCAAAATGAACATTTCACGTGTAAGTAGGGTTTTAATGAGATATTGTTATTCATTCCACAAAAAAACCTAAATATATATTCATTTGTTTTCAAGATAATTGAATGTTAAAAATTAAATTAAATATCATTTAAATTATCCTCATTATTTTTTTGGAAGAGAAAAATAGAAATTCATAGTATTGTCTATTTGGATTTAAAACTAGATATCAAATACAATAATAAAATAATAACCCCATATTACTATTAATTTTTTTTATTACATTTCCCTTTGTAAAATGATATTTATAATCTTTTTAGGAAGGAAATAAACATTTCCAATATAGCCTCAAGATATCATTAAAAATAATCTGCCAATATTTATGGAATATTAATGACTTATTATTCTCATGAATATCATAATGAATATAGGAAGACTATAATCTAATAATATTATTATATATTTCCATTTAAATATCTACAAAAAAAATTATATCTTAAATATCTAAATATAGAAATTAAATATTTAAAGTTAATATTATGTAGAATTTACCAATCAGTATCCTTTTAATTTTATATGATTTTCTGCAATGAAAATCTATAAAAACCTTTAATTTTAATTTTATAAATAAATATCTATTTATATCATGTTGGAATGAATATATATTGAATTATACTTTAAATTTCCACTTATTTATTAATATTTATCTTCCAAAAAATATTCCATCGAGATTTCCCCAAAAATTATCACTTTTTAAATATTCATAAAAATATATACTTAAATCCTCACATATATCTCAATATAATTCACTATTTAATCTACCATATAAATTCATGTAAAAGTCATATTTATTTCTCCCGTGTTTTTGAATAAAAATTATATACTAACATATTCCATGAAATCTATACACATGTCTTCTTATCAATAATCAATAAAATGTGAGGAAAAATATTACATGTAATATGAAAAATATTATGTACATACATATATATAATATTATGTGAGTATATTATGTTCTTCGATAATATATAAAATTATATAAATTTATTCACATTAACGTTATATGAACTATGGTTTTAATATTTATTTAATATGAAAAATTTTCTTAAAATTAATTAAGATGTATATTAAAAAATTCTTCCATTAATCATAAGTGTTTTGGATTTCAAAAGATCAAAAAACATGAGTTAAACATAGAAAAATTAATATAGAAACCCAAATACTAGATCAAATATCCTTTATAAATATAATCATCCATATCATAAATTTTTGAAATTATGTATATTTCCTGAATGATAGTCACATCACATCATTTAATCATATGTTTTTGATGAATATTACTTGATATAAAGATGAATTATATCCATCCTCTAGAGGTATCCATGAGTTTTTTAGAAACACACATCGCATGAGCATGATTATTTTCAACCTAAACCCATAACATGAAAGTACCCTATAGTGTAAAAGAGGTGGTAGAAATGAGGTTTTATAAGGTCTTAACCATAAAAATTACATATTATTATGTCATTATACATGAATTGAATTTTTTCAGACACAATTATCATTATGGTTTAAATTTTAAAAAATTAAGTCATAATTCATAAATAAAAAACATATATTATAAATCATACAATTTCGATGAATATCCTTTTTCCATAATATAAGACTTTAAATGTAAAACATATTTTACATTCATAGAAAATATTCATGATTTTAAATGAGAATTCAACATTTAATGGAACCTTCCTTAATCCCTGTGAATTTTATTAGAAAATGTATTATTAGAAAAAATTCATTTAAGGGACATGAAAAGAAGAAATCTGTTAATCTGGTGAAAAAATGAAAAGCCCATTAAAATAGTTTTATATAAAATATATCTTTTTACCCAAAAGAGTATCTATTTCCCTTCAAAAAGGATCAATATCATACTTATTTAGATAGAAATATTTCCATAAAAACTCAGTTGAAGACATATAAAATTCATGTAGTTTCCTGGGGGAATCATCTTTAAAAAACACTTACAGATCCCTTATAGAATCCTTAGAAAATAGAATAACCATATGGATAACATGTTATATAAATCTTTAAATAACATAATAATTACCCAATACATTGTATTACAATCTAGGAACACCCATAATATAAGTCATATAAGGCTCACATATGAGATATAATGGAGATTAACCCATCTTATAAAAAATTTCCCTGGAATATAACAAGAATACACCAAACTATCCTTAAAATGTTTCATCATAAAACCCTTGGAAAACACTTTTAATCCAATATTTAAAAATTTATTATACATATCAAAGTACATTTTTATTTTAATAAACAAAATTTATAAAAAAAAATTTATATAGGGATTTTTAGAATAAAAATGATACGATTTAATTGAAAACAATTCTCAATTAACGGTAACGATATAAATAAAATTATTTGTCACCATGTATATTAAAATTGATAATTTCTTTGCCTTTTGTAATAAAACTGAATCATTAAATAAAAATATAAATTTTTGAAAACCATTTAATGTAGTCAAAAGGCACATAAAATGTACTTAATTAAATTTTTTTTCCATATTAAAATATCCATAAAATAATTTTACAAATAATGGTATAGAAGAAAATGATTAAGGAAATAAATCTTAAAAAGAATTTTTTAAAGGAAGTCCCTTATTTTAAACTATAAAAAGAATAATTTTTTAAAAACATATCAAAGAAGGTAAAATAAGGTCAAAATTTAAATATATCATCCATTAAATAATAAGTAATAATTTTCATGATACATTTAAATAAATTGAATCTAGAGGAGAAATATTTAGAAAGTAAAATTTCAAAACATTTAAAACATAGTTCTTTGTAAAATTATACCTTACCTTGACACCAAATCATCTCATATATTATTTATCTACCCAAGTTAATACCTTATTTTAATTAATTAAATTGTTAAATTATATTTATTTTTTATTATTCATATTATTATATATCTTACCATGTTATACATAACTAGTTAGTCATTTATATTTATTTCAAATGTTTTGAGGGAAATTGGCTAATTTTTCAAAAAAGAAATTAATAAGTTGATTACGGTCTAAGAGGTAGTTATTATATCATATAAATAATAATAATAATTATATAGTTATAATTTTTATACATTAATCAATATTTTATGACCAATAATTAATGATGATTATGAAAAATTTACAATTTTACCATCACAGAGATGGTAGGTCATACACATGTATGTGTAACAATTCCATTTTTCGAAAACATTTATAGAGAAAAGGTGAGATAATTATAATCATATAATAAAAATATATATTAATTCTATATATATACTCATTTATATAATCTATGTAGTGTTGTGATGAGAAAATTAATAATGATTTTTTGGAGGTGACACTCCACATGTTTTCACAAACGATTTTATAATTTTTCTTGGAGTCTAAAGATAAAATGTAAATAATATATTGTGTTTTAAAAACCATAAAAATAACTGTAATATATATATATATATATATATAATAAATCCATAGTTACCAAAATATATTAGATGTGATGTAGGAAAATGAATTTCACTAGTTTGCAACGATGTAGACCAAAGTACATATGAAAGATGGTTTCACTTCTAATTTTAAAGAGGAAGAGATTGTTTTTTGTCACAAAATTAAAATAATAACAACATAGAATGTTAGATATACTTGTTTCTTATAAAAACATTGTTTAATAATATATAATTGTTGTTGATTAATGAACAACATAAACATTTGCATTAAAGAACCTTATATATTCCCCAGACCACATAATTAGTATTTTGACTAATGCCATGATGGAATGGCATTATGAAGAAAAAAGTGACTCTATTATGTGTTAAAGGAATTGAGGATGGTTTATGGGTAGGTTTTTTCTAAAACCAAATTTATTTTAATATGTGAATATCAAATGAGAGTGGATGGCCATTCCTATGTGGGGGTGAGGGCATTGTTGGATTTTTTGAAAATAAAAAGTGATATCCACTTTTTTCACATCCTAAAAGGTTCCAAGATAGACTTTTATAGATAATTAGTTTATATAAGGTAGATATATGTACATAAAATTAATTTTAGAAATTTTTTTAATCAACTTCATCCCTTATATGATTAGTTTCACACATAATAATCCAGTTTTTATAATAACCATTGTATTTTTTTTTTCATTTTTTAACATTTCATTTGGGAAAAATTTAAATTTACCATATTATATATTATAAATTATAATGATAAAAATTGAATAATACATTTTACCAAATTAAATTCATATAAGTTGAATTGATATATTTAACATTAAATTCACAATTACAATGAAAAGGGGCTTTTTATGAAAATTATTTTTCAGAAATAACATGATTTTATATTAACTATATGACAAGTAATTATTATTTTTTGAATCTAATTTAATAATTATATATTTATAATATATAAAATTAATTTAAATCATTCCTCACTTGGGGTTGTATTAATTTACTAAAATAGATAATCATTATTCTCTTTAAAATAATTTAAATAAAAAAGTTATTTTCGAACGAAAATAATTATATAATAAAACCTATTATAAATAAGACTATAATTTAATTAATTGGATTTATATAAATATAAAATACTTATATCAATTTAAATCAAATTCAAATAATAATTTTTATTTTATTTTTTTATTGAAATTAATTGACTATATTTGAAAAAACCATGTATTTCATTATTCATTGAAAAATTGATATTTATTAAAAAATCTCAATTTTTCACCCGAATTTTATTTTGATAGGATGATTTTAAAATGAATTTAATTTTTTGAAATATTTATTTTAAAATCTTTATAATTTCATTAATAATATTTCCTTAGAATAATAATTAAAAAAACATATTTGATGAAAATATTCTTTTAATGATTAAAATAACGTTATTAAAAATTTATTTATTATTTACTTTTAGTTTATTAATAATTTACTTTCTCTAGAAATTATATATATATAATATAGTTCCTTATTTTTTAAAAATAATTATATTCTCTATTTTAATTTCATGGTTATAATTTTCTTGTTTAAATAATAAAAATTCATTGTACGATTATGTTTGGAGTTATGTATCTTGTACATAATCTAACAAATTATTAATTTCTAAAATCGTTTGGTGGTGTATCAACCTTTAATAAATTATTTCTTCTCAAGGTAATCCTGATATCATTAATAAAATGTTTTACATTTTAAATTAATATTCTTGAAATCTCACATCATAAATATGGTTAATAAAACTATAATGACCCATACTTTACATACATTGTTACTACTTCAGAATTAAATTATACTTATTACAACATATAACAAAACCATGATTGGACCGTATATTTATAGTGTCTTTAGAAACTGGGAAACATAAACAACTCGTTCATAAATCATCTACATTGTCTCCCATTTATTTCATCTTATCTAGAGTCCCTTTTTGGAATATCCTACTTAATACCCTTATTCCTTACCTAGGGAATGGAAAACATACAAAAGGGTGAGATCAAATTCTCAGTAAGGGTAATGAAAATAAATATCAATCATATCATATTCATAAGAACAAAACATTTTGAATATCCTAACCTGCAAAAGAGATAATAATATCATAACGTGGGATAAATCATAGTGGTGAAATGTAATCCCAATAATCATAACATAAAACATAAAACATTGTGTCATACACACATAATCATAGAAAATCATTTCATATTAGTCAAGGCTCATTTCCAATACCATCATAGTGGACAAAGTCCATTACTGAATTGAGTTCACTCCTCATTCTAGTGCTGTATCACTGAACCAGATTAACTTTCCATTCTAGCCATGTCTATCTCATGAGATATAAGTCTTTACCCAATGCATTGGAGGGATATATAGGTCCCACCCATATCATAATTAAACCATTATTATGTGTGCAACAAAATCATAAACCATACATCATAGTAGAACCCATGTAATAAAAATGGAATTCTTAAACATCATGCCCTCATAACATATAAGATAAAAGGACATCATTAAATTAATTCAATAATAACATAATCAAATCAATGTAAAAATACGGATAAAAATAGAACCCTATATTATCTTATATGGAAAATAATTTTGATAAAACACTTGAACTCCATTCTTGAGGAAAATATCCTTTAAACTTCAAAAACATTTTTCCTTTCTCAACATGTCATAAAATATTAAAATAAAAGAACTTGATTAAAAATAAACTTCAAAAATTGTAAAGTAATATTCATGGAAATAATTTTATATGAAATCATAAAAATCCATTCATTCCGTATAAGTTTAAAAAAACATTCTTCTCATACTTTGGCTGGAAAAGTCAAAAAGTACTTCGTACTAAAAACGACAAAAGATTGCTTTCATATATTTTACTAAAAACCCACCAAAGGGTAAAATTGGATTTAAAAAATTGTAGGATGATAGAAATAATATTACATATTGACGAAACATGGACGATAAATATTCCCCCGTAAATTCCGAAGTATAAAAAATCAGGGATAAAAATGAGATTGTGAGATTTTCCATTACAATAGGTCTGATATGCTTTGTACATGTTTGAACCTCCTTTATAATGATTTAAATAATGTCATTGACTTATTCCAGAGTCATAATCATTGTTATTATATTATATATGGTCATATTCTTAGCTTCTTATTAGTAATATTTCATTGCAACTTGTTATTCGGGTGTTTATTGCTTCAGGTTCTTATGCGTGTTTTGTCGAATAAATTTTTATTATTCTTTTTAGATTATAAATAACTCATTTACAGAATGGTATTATTGTAATATATATCATATTTACTCATTCAATTCATTTATATAATCATTATTCAATGAAGATCTTGTAGAATGAGTCGCATCACATCGTGGAGATGGTAGGTCATACGTACGCACGAGCGATGATATCGTTCCCATGATCGTGGAATTGTATTGAAGTGTATCTATAATATTTAAGAATCAATGTCATTTTAAAATAATAATATATAGTTTTTCTCTACACCATTATACCCATCCATGTAAGGTTTTTGTGGAAAACCGATTACACCACGGTGTAGAGATGGTATTCCGTACGTACGCACGCGCAATGATTTTGTTTTCCATAGGATGGATAGAAGGTTAAATAGGGTTTTTTCATATTTAGAATAACATATCAGTATATGAGTGATAATTATGTTATTACTTCATAATTAAACAATTAAATATGAGGAAGTAGAATAAGAAATAAATTTGAAAGAATCGGTAACATATATTACCTCTTCTTTGACACGCCTCTTTGAAACATCCTCTTAGGGCACTAAAATTGGTCTTTGAAGAAGACCAGGACCTCTATTATGTTTCTAAGGATGTTGATAATGGAAATTGGCAGGGGTTGGCCGAGCTTGAAGTCTGAAAAGGGTGTGAGGAGGAGAGGGAGGAGGTGCCCTTTTATAAGGGAGGAGAGGGGCACCTTTGGAATTATAAGAAATATTAAATTATAATAAATTCCATCCCCACATAAAAACCTCAAAAAATGACTCAAATCCGAATCTTAAATGATATAGGGTTGTAATATCTTCAACCAATAAAATTTAAACAAGTTGGGAATTTATTTTAAACATTATCAACATGATTTATCCTTATATAATCTTTATAATTTTTTTTGTGGTAATAATATTCTAAATTATAAATAATTATAAATAATTACTTATATGTTGTGAATTTCCCATAATTTTATAATTTTTAAAATTTTAGACCATATAAATTTTAATTTATAATTTTTAAATATTTTTGTGATTTTTAATCGATTTTATAATATGTAATTTTTATAAAATAAAAATAGTGTCAATTTTGACACTATTCATTTATTTTAATTTAAATAAAAGTTAAACAGAAGATGTGTTCGAACTGAAATCTTAAATAGATTCATAAAATATCATATTTTTCTATGAAATTACTAGAGAACCTTAAATATTTCATATATTATTTATTTTAATACTTTTAAAATCATTTATTTGATATTTCAATCAATAAAATAATTTCAACATCAATATTGTGTCATAATTAATGATAATTATTTAATCCCTAAAAATTTCAAATAAATTCATATTATGTAGATAATTTTATTATATTTCTTGTTACTATTTTTATCCTATGTTTTATGATGTTTATCACTAAATTAAAATTATTACATTTATAAGATTTAAGAGAGTGACATGTTGTCACTTTTTTTGGTTTTAACAATACTTATATTATTTCATGGTAAAAAGTCCATGAAATGAATCTATTCTAACCTTTAGGTGATATGGGTCTACTTTTATTCATCTAATATGATTTTGGGAAGTGTTAGGGTAATTTTATAATCTTATTTTTACCCTTAATTATAAGATTTACCTTTAACTATAGTAAATAAAAATTACCGTAGTTATTATTAATAATATCAAATAAAATAAAAGTAACTTATTAACATAATTTTGACCCACTGAATTAAAACATGGAATCCATTATTCAATAATCAAAACACAGAAGTTGCTGTAATTAATTTAAAATTAATCCCGTTGTTAAGAAAAAAAGTTTTTAAAAGTTAAAACATTGCCAAAGATTGAAATGTTTTTACCTATGAATTCAATGTAAAATTAATGGTAATGACCTAAATTATATTAAATGGTAAAAATATATTCTATTTATACTTTAAAACCATTAAATATTATAATTTAACCATATAAATTATTGCGATGAAATTTTTTTTTTAATTAAAATATAGCGTGTTTTTACTATTCATTAAAATATGAAAGTTATCAGAATAATATGAAAAATTTATCCAAATTAAATTTTTATATCCTGATTCCAAAGAAGAATTTTATTTTGTCAAATTGAACTTATAAACTTTTCAAAAAACAAGATTTAAAGTTGTTGCGCCATCAAAAGGCGGAAAAACTGTATTTTTTAAAAAACTTATTTTACCTGAAATATTTATTTTGTTCTCATACCATATTCTAGAAAATATGTAAGATGAATAATAATGTTATAAAATTCAAAATTTAGTTAACACTATTAATAACGGCTAGTCCATAATAATATTATAACAATATATCGTTGTTTAGTGAAACTCGGTATTGCGTACTACATACGCTATCGAGGAAGGTCACAATTGTGTGTAACGTAAGCCAAGATAGTGTTGTGTGCTTTGAAAGATTCCTTTGATGTTGCGTATAACATAAGACATAAAAAAAATATATTTCTCATAAAATATCTGGTTTTTATATTCTACCCCCCTTAAAATTAATTTCATCCTCGAAATTTGTCACTTCATAACAAACAGATGAGGATACCTCTCCCTCATCACATCCTAAAGCTCCCATGTAGCTTCTTCTAATTGGTGGTTCCTCCATAAAACTTTCACTAAGCGAGTGGACTTATTCTGGAGAACTTTTTCGATACGATCCAGAATCTCTATCGGCTATTCTTCATAAGAAAGATCTTTCTCCAATAGCACAACTTCTGAGCTTAGTACATGTGAAGGATCAGGTATGTACATTCTCAAGAGAGATAAATGGAACACATCGTGAACTTGAGAGAGATTCGGTGGAAGTTCCAATCGGTAAGCTAACTTCCCAACACGATCCAATATTTCTAATGGACCGATATACCTAGGGCTGATCTTTCCCTTCTTTCCAAATCTCATTACTCTCTTCCAAGGAGATATTCATAAGAACACTTTATCACCCACTTCAAACTATAGGTCTTTTCTTCGGTTGTTGACATAACATTTTTGTCATCTCTGAGATGCTCTTATGTGTTGTTGAATAGATTTGACCTTTTTTTCCATCTCATAAACAAGATCAGGTCCTAATAGATTTCTTTCCCCAACTTCATCCCAGTAATTTGGAGTCCAGTATTTCTTTCTATAGAGAGCATTATAAGGAGCCATCTAAATACTGGAGTGAAAGCTATTATTATAAGAAAATTCCACCAAAGGTAGGTGTTGATCCCAACCACCTTTGAAATACATAAAGAAAGCTCTTAACATATCTTCTAGAGTTTGAATTGTTCTCTCAGACCGACCATCTGTTTGAGGATGATAACCAGTGCTGATACTCAACTCTGTATCTAAAGTATGCTGGAGACTTCACCATAACTTCGAGGTAAACCTCAGATCCAGATCAGATATAATGGAAAGTGGTAATCCATGAAATCTTACCACTTCCTTTATATATATATTGGCAATCTAATCAAGAAATAAATCTTCTCTAATACCAATGAAGTGTTCCAAATTTGTAAGACGATCAACTATAACCCAGATAGTATAATTTCCTTTGGATGTTTTAGGAAGTCCAGTGAAAAAGTCCATAGTGATGTTTTCCCATTTCCATTTTGGTATGGGTAATGGTTTTAACATCCCTTTAGACTTCTATCTCTCAACTTTAACTTACTAACAAACCAAGCATCGAGAGACATATTCAAGAATATCTCTTTTCATTCCATCCCACTAGAAGTACACTTTCAGGTCCCTATAAATCTTCGTGATTCCAGGATAAATAGAGAATGAAGAACCACGAGCCTCATCCAGTAGCTCCTTCTTTAATTCTGGGATGGGAGGAACACATACCCAATGCTTGAACGTTATTATCCCATCACAATCAAGGTTGAATTCATGAACATTTCTCACCTTCTTTTCTAACTCTACATTTTCTTTTTGTGCCTCCTTAATATTCACATGTATATATGGTTGAACATTCATTTGAGAAAGATATGATTTTCCCCTTCCATTATAATTCCAAGATCCATCCTTCATAAATCCATAAATATTGGATATTTTGTGATCCTCATCATGGATAAGCTAGCATGGTCTTGTCAGCTTAATGCATCTGCCACCTTGTTTCCTTTCCCAGGGTGATAATAAATTGAGCAGTCCTAATCCTTAATCAGCTCCAACCATATTCTTTGGTGTATATTCATCTCCTTTTGTGTGAAAATATACTTTAAAATTTTATGATCAGCAAAAATATCACACCTTTCACCATAAAGACAATGGCTCTAAATCTTTAATTAAAAGATTACCGCATCAAACTCCAAATCATGAGTTGGATAATTTTGCTCATGGATTTTCAACTTTCATGAGGCATAAGCTATCAACATATTGTTTTGCATGAGAACACACCCCAATCCCTTCTTGGATACATTACTATAGATCGCAATCCTTTCTCCATTACAAGGCAGTGTGAGAACATGTGCACTGGATAACCTTCTTTTCAACTCCTTGAGATTCTCTTCACACTCCTCTGTCCACACGAACATAACTTATTTTCGATTCAACCTGGTGAGTGGATTATATAATGATGAAAAATATTTCACAAAAAGTCAATAATATCCATCCAAACCAAGAAAATTTCGGATCTCAGTTATTGTTGTTGGTCTTGACCATCTTTTGATAACCTCTGTCTTTGCTGGATCCACAGATATCCCCTCTTTTGATATTTTGTGACCCAAAAATGAAACTTTTTTAAGACAAAATTCACACTTGGTAAATTTGGAATAAAGATTCTCCTTTCTTAGGGTCTTTAATACAATTCTCAAGTGATCTTCATGTTCTTCCTTTCTCATTGAATAGACAAGAATATCATCTATAAAGACTACCACAAACTAATCAAGATAGTCTCTAAAGACTCTATTCATTAGATCCATGAAGATAGCATGCGAATTAGTAAGACCAAATGGCATCACCATAAATTCATAGTGTCAATACCTTGTACAGAAAGCCGTCATTGGTATATCCTATTTTTTGACCCTTAATTGATGATACCCTAAACGAAGATCTATCTTGGAAAAGTATTGGGCTCCACATAGTTGATCAAATAAGTCATCACTTCATGGGAGAGGATATTTGTTCTTGATAGTGATCTTGTTAAGTTATCGATAATCAATGCAGAGTCTTATTGATCCATATTACTTCTTAACAAATAAAACAGGTTCTCCCCAAGGTGACGCACTAGGGCGTATGAATCCTTTATCAAGATTCTCTTGGAGTTGCTTCTTTATTTCCGGCAACTCAATTGGGGCCATTCTATAAGGTGTCTTTGAAATGGTCATAGAACCTAATATGAGTTCTATTGAAAACTCAACATCAAGATTTGGTGGAAGACCTGGAAATTCTTCCAGAAAGACATCATCAAACACCCGTACAATGTGCATATTCTTAATCATGAGTTTCTCTCCAAAGATTTGAGATAAATAACCTTCATTTATTAGAATCAAGACCCATAAGATGGAATAAATTTCCACTGGAAGGTTATATTCATCCTTGCATCGATAGATGATAGTAGATTGATCAGGAATATTAAATGCAATCTACCTTCTTTTTCAATTAATATGTGATCTGTATATTGAAATCCAATCCATGATAAGAATCACATCAAATTCCACTACAGGAAGGATCATAAGATTTGCAGGAAGCACTTTCCCACAAACGTCAATTGGAGAAGAATTATAAACTTTTGATGCGACCGTTGTGCCGTTAGGAGTTATTACAATTAAATAAACATCTAATTGTCGAGGTAATATGGTCATACCCTTAGAAAATTATTCAAAAATAAAAGAGTGGGTGGATCCAGAATCAAATAAAACATTTTCTTATTTAGAGTGGATGGTAAGTGTAACTTTCACCACTTTGTTATCATACTCTACGTCGCTGATAGTAATTACATGTGACATTCCTTTGTCTTTGGCCTTAAGAGTTTGTTAACATCGATCCTCATCAACAACCCTTGGATTAGGGAATTTATTGGCCTAATGACCCATTTCCTTTCACTTGAAACATTAAAGTGTAGGAGGTCCATTCTGTGTATCCCTTTCTTTGATCGCATCAATAGACATCTTTGTCCCATTATTTCAACATTCAATTGCCTGATGACATTCTTTTCCACACTTAAAACATTTTCTTGTCCCTTTAAGACAATTCCCTCCATGTTTCTTTCCACAACTTGAGCATAAAGTAAAACTCATCTTCTTTTCAGTTTGGTCTTTAGATTTTACTTTGTATTTCATTTTCTTCTTCTTATCAAACCCATATGACTGATGGCTTAATCCAATCTCTATATCAACCTTGAGAGAACATCTGAAACTTTCCTCATATATATTGAAGTCCCTTATGGGTAATGACCTCGGAAGACAAGGTTTTAAGCCACTAAAGAATAGATCGATTTTACTCTCAGTTTAGATAATAATTCTGGAAGCGTACCTTGCATGTCTTGTAAAATTTTCTTTGTAGGTACTAACAGATTCCCCATCCTTTTGCATCAATTCATGAAACTCCTTCTCCATCTTTGTTCTAAGAATATGAGGGAAGTACTTATTGTAAAATAAGTTCTTGAACTCGTCCCATTCCATGGACTCAATTTCATCCCTTTTCCTCGTATTCTTAATATGATTCCACCATTCATCAGCTTCACCTTCCAAACAATATACTGCTAAGATGACTTTATCATGCTCAGAACACTGTAGAACTAAAAATATCATTTCAGTGTTGCTGATCTAATGTTTAGCCACTAATGGATCAGAAGACCTGCTGAATGAAGGTGGACACTACCTCATGAAGGATTCAACAGAATGTTGCTCATTCCTTTTCTCGTTTGGAAGTCTTGCATGATTCATAGCTTGAGAAAGTTGTGTGAGCATGGATACAAGATTTTTCATTCCAACTCTCATAATGTTTGGTTACTCAGGGGGACAATCATTGCATTGCCCGTCACATTCAACATTAACACGGTTCCTTAGGGTTCCAGCCATTGACTAAAACCAATAAGCATAGTGTGAGAAACACTAATCATAATAGGAAAACCACATATTCAAGAATAAAATTTTACAGTTAAGGTCATATCATAGGTTATTCATGGCCATTCCTAAAACACTAAGATTGTGTTCTATTCTTATAAATATCCATAGGGTTCTTACTAAGGCTTTCACATCCTAGTTTCCAGAGGTTGACTATACCTTTCCTATGATACCAAATATAACGACCCATACTTTACATAAATTGTTATTACTTCAGAATTGAAGCATACTTATTACAACATATAACAAAACCATGGTAAGACCGTATAGGTATAGTGTCTTTAGAAACTTTGAATCAAAAACAACTGGTTCATAAATCATCTACATTGTCTCCCATTTATTTCATCATAACTAGAGTCCATTTTTTGTATATCCTACTTAATACCATTCTTCATGACCTGGGGAAAGGAAAACATACAAAAGGGTGAGTGAAAATTCTCAGTATGGGTAAACAAAAGAAATATCAATCATATCATATTTATAAGAACATAACATTTTAAATATCTTAACCTTCAAAAGAGATCATAATATCATAACAGGGGATAAATCATAGTGGTGAAATGTAATCCCAAAAATCATAACTTAAAACATGAAACATTGTGGTATACACACATAATCATAGAAAATCATTTCATATTAGTCAAGGCCCATTTCCAAGACCATTATAGCGGACAAAGTCCATTACTGAACCGAGTTCACTCCTCATTCCAGTCCTGTATCACTGAACCAGAATAACATTCCATTCCAACCATGTCTATCTCATGAGATATAAATATTTACCCAATGAATTGGAGGGAGATATAGGTCCCAAACATCTCATAATTAAACCATTCTTATGTGTGCCACAAAATCATAAATCATACATCATAACATAACCCATGTAATAAAAATGGGATTCTTAAACATCATGCCATCATGACAAATGAGATAAAAGGACATCATAAAATTAATTCCATCATAACATAATCAAATAAATGTAAAAATAGGGATAGAAACATAACCCTATATTATCTTAGATGGAAAATAATTTTGATAAAACACTTGATCTCCATTCTTGAGGAAAATATCCTTTCTACTTCAATTTTTTTTTGCTTTCTTAACATGTCATACAATTTTAAACTAAAATAAGTTGATTAAAAATAAATTTAAAAATAAATTTGAAAACCTGTAAAGGAATATTCTTGGAAATAATTTTCTATGAAATCATAATAATCCATTCATGCCGTATAATTTTTAAAAAAACATTCTTCTCGTACTTTGGCCGGAAAATTCAAAAAGTACCTTATACTAAAAACGAAAAAAGATTCCTTTCATATCTTTTACTAAAAACTCACCAAAGGGTAAAATTGGATTAAATTTTTTTATTAGGATAGAAATAATATTACATATTAATGAAACATGGATGTGGATGATAAATATTCCCCAGTAAATTCTAAAGTATAAACAATCTCGGATAAAAATGAGATTGCGAGATTTTTTCTTACCTTAGGTCTAATATGATTTGTACGTGTCCAAACCTCCTGTATAATGATTTACATAATGTCATTTTCTCATTCCAGAATCATATATGGTCATATTATTAGCTTCTTATTAGTAATATTTCATTGCTACTTGTTATTCAGGTGTTTATTGCTTTATGTTCTTATGCGTATTTTGTCGAATATATTCTTATTCTTCTTTTTAGATTATAGATACCTCATTTACAGAATGGTATTAGTGTAATATATATCGTATTTACTCAATTAAATTCATTTATATAATCATTATTCAATGAAGATCATGTAGAACGAGTCACATCACATCGTGGAGATGGTAGGCCGTACGTACGCACAAGCGATGATATCGTTCCCATGATCGTGGAATTGTATTAAAGAGTATGTATACTATTTTAGAATCAATATAATTTTACAATAATAATATATAGTTATTCTTTAAACCATTATACCCATCCATGTAAGGTGGTGGTGGAAAAAAAATTACACCACGACGTGGAGACGGTATTCCGTACGTACGCACACGCGGTGATTTCATTTTCCGTATGATGGGTAGAAGGTGAAATATGGTTGTTTCATATTTATAATAACATATCAGTATGTGAGTGATAATGATGTTATTTATTCATAATGAAATCACTAATTAAGAATAAGTAGAAGAAGAAATAAATTTGAAAGAATCAGTAACTGATATACCTTTTCTTTGACACGCCTCTTTGAAACCTCATCTTAGGGCACTAAAATTGGTCTTTGAAGAAGACCAGGACCACTAATATGTTTCTAAGGATGTTGAGAAGAGAAATGGGAAGGGTTTGGATGATCCTGAAGGCTCAAAATGGTTTTATGAGGAGAGGGAGGAGGTTCCCTTTTATAAGGGAGGAGACACGCACCTTTGGAATTATAAGAAATATTAATTTATAATAAATTGAACCCCACCTAAAAACCTCATAAAATAACTCAAATCAAAATATTAGATGAGATAGGGTTTTAATATCATCAACCAATAAAATTTAGACAAGTTGGGAATTTATTTGAAACATTTTCAACCCAATTTATACTTATATAATCTATTTAATTTTATTTGTGGTGATAATATTCTAAATTATAAATCATTATAAATAATTACTTATATGTTGTGAATTGTCCATAATTGTATAATTTATTACATTTTTGAACATATAAATTTTAATTTATAATATTTTAATATTTTTGTGATTTTTAAACGATTTTATAATATGTAAGTTTTATAAAATAACAATAGTGTCAAATTTGACACTATTCATTTATTTGAATTTAAATAAAATATACACAGAAGATATGTTTGAACTAAAATATTTAATAGATTCATAACATGTCATATTTATCTATAATATTAGTGGATAACATTAAATAGTTCATATAATATTTATTTTAATACTTTTAAAATCATTTATTTGATATTTCAATCAATAACATAATTTCAACATCACTATTGTGTCATAATTAATGATAATTATTTAATCCCTAAAAACTATAAATAAATTCATATGATGTAGATAATTTTATTATATTTATAGGTAATGTATATATATGATGTTTTATTATGTTTTCCACTAAATTAAAATTATAACACTTATATGATTTAAGAGAGTGACATGTTGTCATTTTATTTGGTTTTAATAATAATTATATTATTTCTTGGTCAAAAGTCCATGAAAAGAATGTATTTCGACCATTAGGTAATATGGATCGACTTTTATTCATCCAATAGTATTTTGGTAAGTGTTAGGGTAATTTTATTATCTTATTTTTACCCTTAATTACCAGATTTACCTTTAACTGTAGTAAATTTTTTTTACCATAGTTTCTCTTCATAATATCAAAAAAAAGTAACCTATTAACATAATTTGAACCCACTTAATTCAAATATGGAATCCATTTTTCAAAATTCAAAACACAGAAGTTGCAGTAATTAATTTAAAATTAATCCTGTTGTTAAGAAAACGATTTTTTAAAAGTCAAAACATTGACAAAAATTCAAATGTTTGTACATATGAATTCAATGTAAAATTAATCGTAATGACATAAATTATATTAAATGGTAAAAATATATTCTATTTATACTTTAAAACCATTCAATATTATAATTTAACCATATAAATTATTGCTATGAAAAAAGTTGTTTTTAATTAAAATGTAGCGTGTTTTTACTATTCATTAAAATATGAAAGTTATCAGAATAATATGAAAAATTTATCCAAAGTAAATTTTTATATCCTGATTCCAAATATTAATTTTATTTTGTAAAATTGAACTTATTAACTTGTTAAAAACTAGATTTAATGTTGGTGCGCCATCAAAAGGCGACAAAACTGCATTTTTTGAAAAATACATATATTACCCGAAAAATTTATTTTGTTCTCATACCATGTTCTAGAAAATATGTAAGATGAATAATAATGTTATAAAATTCAAAATTTAGTTGACACTATTCATAACGGATAGTCTATAATAATATTATAATAATATATCGTTTTTTATTGAAACCCAGTATTGCGTACTACACACGCTATCGAGGAAGGTCATGATTGCGTGTAACGCAAGCCAAGCAAGTGTTGTGTGTAGTGAAAGATTCCTTTTATATTGCGTATAACATAAGACATAAAAAAATATAAACTTCTCATAAAATATCAGGGTGTTACAGAAACTCCCTTAATGATAGAGAAAAAGAAATATGATGGTCAGTTTGAACAACAAACAATAAGGTTCCCAAGTATGATACAATTACTGATATTTAAAAATATGTATTTAGAAATAATAATCATTTAAGAGGTAATGGTTTAATTTTTTGTTGATATATATAAATAACCATAAATTTTACAAAAATGAATATCATGTTTATATAAAGTTCAATTTCTAACAGTGGATTAATTTCTCTTCAAAATTGACTAGGAGATTGAGTAAATATAATTTCGTGATATGTAAAATAAAATTATGACAAAATATTATATTTATCTCTAAATAATGATTAATCAAGATTATTTTTTATCTGAATCAATAATATCTACTTGCTTTGGGTCAAATAATTCATAAAAAGGTCAAAAACTATTCCTCTTATCTTAGATGTTATCAAAAGAAAAAGTTATTTATCATAAGGTATGATAATTACCAAAATGAATAATATTTCATAAGATTAATCTCCAAAAATAAATAGTGATACTCAACATTAATTGTAATTAATTTCATAAATAAATATCCGAAAATTTATTCATAATATTTATGACTAAGATTAATCCCAAAAAATCAGAAGTATTTGATCATATATTATATGATTATTGATTTAACATTTTTATATAAATAACACCAATAACTTTTAATGATTCCTGAGAAACCATTATATTCATGAATAGTAAATTTCCATGATATATTAATCCTTTATATAACTAACATGAATCCACACAAAAACTCTTTAAAATAGTATATTCTTCGAAAATATAAATCAACATTTATTCATAAAAAAATTAAATTATATTTCATATTCAATAATCATGTAATGTTACTAAAAACATAAAATTTTCAAAAATTACATTCATCACCAAATCACCAAATAACTATTCAAAACCACATTATCATTATGATGAAACATCTATTATGAAGAAAAATATAATCATTATATTTCAAATAATTTAGAAAAAATGAATTTATATTATCAAGGAAATCACAAAGGGAAATGGTAGATACTACTCCCATGTGTCCCTTCTTTTCTGGGTTCAATCATAGAATCCTTGCTAGATATTAGTGGTTTTACATTTTATAAAATATTATTATTTTAATTCTTACTACATTCCAAAAAATATGATAAACATCATGTAAATAATTCATTATTATAGAATATCATATAAAACCATATGGTTGTAAATTTTTTTAAACTTATGTACACAAAATGAAAATATCATTCTTCATCAAATATAATTTTCACTAGTTAAAAATAGGGTTACATATAACATAAAAATATTAGAAAACTCAATAAATGTCTCTGAAATTAATCCAATCACAAAAAGAGAGTATTAATTAATCTAAACATATTATCATCCTTAAATATACCACTACATAAAAACTCTTTAATCCCTATATATAGACACATTAACAAATAAATGTTATTCATAATCCATAAACCATGATTTTCAATTAATTATTCATAATAACCCTTTAAAAAAATCAAGAATGATGTCCTATGTGTAAATAATTTTATATGACAATAAAATATGTAATATACACCATTAATATGCAATTTTCATTCTCATTATCTTCAATTATAATGGAATTAGAAATCTTTATACATTTATTTACGTGGTTTTACATATACATTTACTGAGATTTAACTTTTGGAAATTTATTTGTATAATTAACATACTATCCACCTTTAAAACATTCAATTTATACCTTGTGAATATTTTTATTCATATTAATGGTGTTAAAAAATTGATTATTTTTTCCTTTCAAAATTAATTATTTATTACCAACTTTACCACTTATAAAACATCTTCCCATCCTTGTATTAAATTTTCATGGAATATTCTTCCCACTTCATAATAAATAGGTTATGGAATATTGTTAGTTTTATAATTATCTCATTAAATATCATGTAGATTAATTTCTATCTTATTTGGTCAATTAGATATCTCACAAAGGATTATATTGTTAATCATAACCAATTATAGGAAGATAGGAATCCCCATAATATTTTTAACTACATATATCATTCTATTAAATTTATCATTCAAAAAACCACCACATGTTACTTTACATCCATTATTAATTTTTTCCCTGTACAATATAGCCATTCACTAAAACAACAACATCATTAGTGAGATTATATAAAATAAAACACAATAAAAAAAATTACATGGAGGATAAATACTAAGATATCATTAACCATGCCATCCCTTGTTAAACACATTTTATTTATCCAAAATAACCATAATTTTCAATAGAATACTATCCATCATGGATATATAGTATTACTAAATTTATCTCAAATATAATCTTATCATATAATGTTAACTAAACCCTACTCGGATTCCAACTATATGGACCATGAATTAAGAATTATATATTCTTGTGTCTTTATACTATGATTCACATTGTTTCATTCCCCGGAGATCATGAAGGATTATAGTTTTATATAATTATGTCATAAATCATAAAAAATAATAATATGTTACAACTTTGAAGCAATAGATTTGTATAAAATTTCCCTATAATATACGACATTATAAATAATTTATGTTTTATTTTCAAAAAATCATTATGACATTTACCATGACATATTCTTTTCCATTGAAAATAGTTAAAACAAACTAATTTTTTTTAATAAATCTATTATGGGATCAAAACTCTCATGTGGGGATAAAAAAATATTAAATATAGTAGTCTATTTAGAAACAAGAAAATTCATAAAAAACATTTTCATCAATACATATCTTTTTCCACAAAGGGAATAATTTTCCTTTAAAAATATCATTATATTACCTTTTGAAATCAAAAATTTTTCATGAAAAAAAATTAAAATAAATATAAAAGTAATGTTTCTTCTATGGGTATCATATTGATAGAAACCTTATAGATCCCTGATAGAACCCTTTATATAGGAATAACTATATGTTCTACTTTCAATATAATTATCCAGAGAACATAATCATTTCCCAATGCATTGGAGTGCTATCTGGGTGAAACCATCATATAAGTTATTTCGTGATCAATAAGGATCTACAATTTAGCTAATACAAGTATATAAAAAAAATTAGAAGGACTATAAAAAGAATAAAAAAGTTATTATGTGAAAATTTTGTCATAAAATCATGAAAAACTCTTCCAAACCAATATCCAAAAGACTTTCATATATCAAAATAACCTTTTATATAAAAAACTAATTTTAATAAGAAAATAAAAATAAAAAATTGATATAATTTTTTTTGAATAAACCATGAAATATTTTAATGTAATCAAAAATTCAAATAATGTTTTTTGAGGTATAAAAAGTCATTGTCACTGTATATGTTAAAATAAAACATTATTTTGTTCTTTTATAAAAAATAAAACATTATATAAAAAGATTATTTATATAAAACATTTCAAAGAAGTTAAAAGTAATATAAAATTTATTTTATGAATATTTTATGTCCATATTAAAACATCCATAATATAATTTTAAAATTTTGGAGTAAGAAGAAAATATTTTGAAAATAAATATTTGAAATATAGTCTTTTAAATGGAAGTCCCTAATGTAAAACATTAAAAAGAATAATTTTCTAAAAACATTATTCAGAAATTTAAATAAGGTAATAAATGAAAATTATAATACATTATAAAATAGATAATAATTTTTTAGAATCATTTATAAGAACATGAATGTATAATATAATGATTAAGAAAATAATTTTTAAACAATTAAGACACGTTTTTTTTGTAAAATATTCCATTATATTGTATCAAAGTAATATCTTGTGTAGTTTATATTCCTAAATAATAAAAATATGTTAATTACATAAATTCTATAGAACATTTTTAATTATTAATAATATTTTTATTTAATATCTTCATTTCCATTCATATTTATTTTATCATTTATATTCACATTGTAAGTATTGACATTAATCAGCTTATATATCAGTAATGACTTTGGTGGGTTATCCATGGTCAATGTTCTCGTCATTACATTATATCTAAAAAGAACCATGAAGTAGTTAAAATTATTATATATTAATTATACTTTGAAAAAATAATGAATTATTTTTGTGAATAAGGAATTATGTTATGATCATGGTGGTGGTTGGTTGTACATACGTATGTGTAACATTTCCATTTTCCAGCAATTATTTTGGAATTAATGTAAGTAATATTTTGTCATGAAATAATTTTCATAATTACATAAATAACATATTATTTTTTTATCATACTCATAGATATCATCAATGAGATGAGGTGATTAAATAAATTACATCATTTCTGGGAAGTGGTGGTCGACACATACACCCGAACAATGTTCTCATTTTTTTAGTGAGTGGAATGGTAAAAAATTAATAAATTATTATAATTTAACAATGATAAATATTTAATTAATATCATATACATATATATTTATTAATTTCATCATTATAACCATTCATGAGAGGCAATTAAAGAAAACAAGTAACATCATTTCGTGAGGCGATAGTCCACCATACAGATGAATGATGATTTCATTACCCATTTGATGGTAGATAATATAGATTTAGGTTATATGATATGCATAATAATATCAATGTATATGTTAAATTATGTTTTTTTATAGTAAAAGTTTAATAATATTTAAAGGTTGTGGAAGGAGAAAAAACAAAAATTCTCTATTAATAATGATAACAAATTTTTGGAAACATCATTTATAATAATCTTAATTTCTTCCTAGATTGGTTTTTTATAAAATAATTCTTTTAGAAAATATTATGAAAATAATCTATTTTTTTTTCGGTAGGTTTTATCAAAACAAAATTTATACTATGGTGTTAATACGAGATTGTAAAGGGATTCCATTTATATGTTGGGGAGATGAATCCCTAGAAATATTTAAAAATAAAATGTTTAACACATGTTTTTTGAATGAAAAATGATCTTAAATGTACTATTATTATTGATTATATGATAAATGTTAGAAATAAGGAAATATAGAATTTTTTACAATTTTTTAGTTTATTTTATTGATTATAGTTTTTGTATAACCCCCAATAAAACTGTTTTCACTTTAACAATGATAAATTTTTATTTCTATTTTCACCATTAACTATGATAATGAACTAATTATAAAATAAAATATAATAAAATATGATATTTAAAAATATTTTATTCATTTTACCAAATTAAATTTATATATTTGTTAGTATTATATCAATAAATAAACCTATAGGCGCAATGAAAAAAAAAATAGTTTTTAAATTTGTATTTTACAAGAATAAAATGATTTTATATTATCCCAATGATTAGTAATTATCTTCATATGAACATAAATAAGTATTTATAGATATATAATATGAAATTTTCATAAAAATTATTCCTTATTAAGGGTTTATTAATTTATTAAAATTGATAAACATTGTACACTTGAAAAGGGTTTCCAGAAAAATGTATTTCTAGGAAAAAAATAAACCTACACAAAAATATAGTATACATAATATAAAAAATAATTACTTGGATTTAATATAAATAAATAATACTTTTGTCACATTAAATCAAATTCAAAACATAATGGTATATTAAAATTAATTAATTTATTGAAAATAATTGGACATATTTAAAAATAATTATTTTTCAGTATTCACTAAAAAGAAAATATATTTAATGAAGATCATAGTATTTCACCGTAAGATAATTTTGTTGTTGTGAATTAAAAAAATGAAGTTGTTTTTATCAAATAAATTTTATAAAATCTCTAAAAACATAATTATAGTAGTTCTTTATAAAATGAAATAAATTTTATTTTTGAAGAATTTATTTAAAGTGGAAAATATCTTTAATAAAAATTAATTTAGTGGTTACTCTGATTTTTTCAACAAATTTAGATGGAATAGTATATATATATTAATAATTTTTTTAATACTATTCACACAAAAAATATTAACAGTTTGGTTGTTATATTCATTTTAAAATAATAATATTTCATTGTTCATTTATGTTTCGTGTTGCATATAGTGTATAATATCTAATATAGTTTCATTTTTTTAAAATATTAGGGAATTTGTTGTTTGGGAAGGAGATATTTTTCAATTTATTGGTCAAACATTCTAAAATCCCATCTCATGGGAATATGCCCTTAAATTAGTCTCCAAGGGAACCCATTAGTGGTCATGCATTCAATAATAAGTTAAATAACATATAAATGAATAATTATGTTATATTAAACTATTATAACTATAATATATTGAAATTATCTTTTGAATCATCATTTAAAAAAATTTATTTATTTTACTTAAATAAGAGGAGAACCAGAAATATAATGAAATATGGATGGTTGGGCGAAGTGATCAAGGAGGTCTGAAAAATAAAGGCCAAGCGTGTTTGTATAGACAAATTTCATCACCATAGTGGGAAAGTTCCAAGGGTAACAAAAACATCATCATTGTATACCATTAATCACTTTAGAATTAAGAATGTTAGAAACTATATTACCCTCTTATAAGGTATTACTAATCAAAGTAGTACTATTAAAAATCCCTTTTCATTTTAGGATGATTTATTCAAATAGATAGGTGGTGAATACTGTATGAGGCTAGCAAATATCATACCTTGAAACATGATGTGTTTAGTGGCTATTTTGATCACAATATGATGGGGAAGGGTGAATTAGTATATTCTAAATTTAATGATTTATTTTATCTTAAAATTTTACCCCTTATTATGTTTCCTAAACCTCTATCACAATAAATATGCATTGATCTATTTTAACTTTCTTGATTTACATTCACACATCACAGAATAGGAAAAAATTAAATAATTTTTAGTTCATGATATTGAAAAGGATCCCCCAAAATATGGGAACATACTTATTATTTATTCCCTCTATTATAATGATCCACATATGTCCACTGTATAATTTATTTGAATATAAATTACCCATCTCAATTAAATATCACATTTTATCATAAATATTTATTGATAATTGTTCCCACCACTTGATAATGAGTCCACATATAATATAAAACAAGATATTACATTTTCAAATATTTTATTTTCATCATCTATGGATATTATTCTTTAAAATAAGAATTGGAATACCATATAAAAATTTTCTTCAACAATACATTTATGGGTTATGTACAATAGCATTTTTAAACATAATTTATAGAGTACTAAATGTTAAATATCATTAATTTTTGGATCATCTGTAAGTGAAAAATTGATATTCATTAGCCACAAACTGATAAATATTTTATTATTTCAAAACATTCTCTCTATTAATTTAAATTACTAAATTATCTACAATTTTATCTGGTGCTTTTTAACATCACCTTATATATAATTAAGGCATAACCTCATCTAATATTCCTAGTAGTACTAGTCCACCTTCCATTTCTCAGTATCTAATCATCAGCTCACCATTTGTTGAATAAATTCTCAACATTATATAAGCAACTAAACTTGTGAAAATCAATAAGTTAATAGATTATAATTAAAAAATTTACATATGTAAATTATTAATTTAAACACCACCAATTAAAAAAAATATTTGTATTTGAATCTTTCAAATCTCCCCACTAGTATAAAATACTTTCAAAATATCTAAATTTTTACAGTAGTTATTTATAAATGATTAAATAATTATTTTTTAACATGGTTTATCAAATAATATATGATAACTGTGTGAGACATATCATTTCGATATTAGCTATTAAATAACAGACATTGAAATTGGGTTTTCATATCAGTTATTATATAACATATAACAGAAACCATTAATTATTTTATGAAATGATTGGATAAGTAATTTTTCGTTGATTTATTCTCATAAAAATCATCAGTTCTCTCACATCTGGTGAATACTAACCATTCATTTTCAATCTAATTTCATCAAATCTATTGTAATAGTATTTTAATACCACAATCAACCCTCATATACCATTGACAAATATTTTTTTTGGATCTATAGACATATTTTCATTGATAATTTTCATAATTTTCATCCACCTAAATTATCTTCAATAGAAGGGTTATAGTTATCTATTCCTTATTATTATTTATTATGTTATAATAAATAATGGTTTTACATATATATACTAATTTTTAACAATATATTTCTGGTGTGGAAAAATTTAGAAACAATATATATTATTACAAAAAAATACATTAGTTTGTAATCTATATTAATATTAAATAAATTTAAAAATATTATCCTATTTGATATATATTATATTTTTATATAATTTATTATTCAATCAAAATTAATTTTTTTAATATATTATATTTCACTAAAAATATTTTTGAAACAAAAATAGTGTTATTTATAACTATAAATGAAATTTTTGGTTACTCAAACTTTATTGGTTAATTATTTATTGTGATTAAAAAATAATTATTAATTTATTTCGAATTTAACTATAGGAAAATATTCTTTTAGAAATCTAATTGAAAGATGCAATTTTGTTTCCAAAAGTGGCATACATTAACTATTTATATTTAATAATGAAAATATCATTAGGAAATTTTATTACATGATTATTATTTACTAATTACTATCTAATGATATATATCTGATATATTATATTAGTAATTATGTTTTAATATATTTTATAATTAATAATTAAAACATGTCTATTCACTATCATTAACATTGTTCTATTACAAGTACATGAATTTGTAATAATTTTTTAAAATTATTTATCATATTTTTTTATAAATTATACTTCTTATAAAAAATTTGAATTCATCAATATTAATGGTTCAATATTACTATAGAATATTTTTTCTAATTAAATAATATAGTATTATAATTATATATGAATTATGGAATGCTAAAAATTGTAAGTTCTTAGTAAAACCATTATAAAATTGTTTAATTTTTATTATTTATCAATGTATTCTATAAGTAATGGTGAATTGTTTGTTTTATATTTACTAAATTATAATTATATTGAACTAAATAATCTATTTTATATTGAATACCACTTGTTTTGGCTGATGTGGGAATTGAAATAGTGTCATTGTTTGTGGATGGAAATGATAATGTGATCAGTAATCGCTTACTACAGGCAGAATGGTCTTGCTCCACATGTTGGATGACTATTTTATGTTTTTTCAAAATCCCTTGGCCTTTGAATCCTTATATAGTTTTACCTTCTAGGACATGAGGCCATAAACTATTGTCTTTATTCAATGGTATTTTTACAATTTTTCATTTTATAGGAATATTTTAATATTCATTTAGTTGGTCATGTCGTGTCCCTACATGGTGGGTTTCATAAATTCATGGGATATGTATATTTAAGTCTTATCATCTAGCCTTATGTCCTAATTGTTCACCTATGTTAATAAAGGGCTGACTAGATTTGTGACATTAACATCATCAGACCTATCTAATGGTGCATAGTAATAGGAAAGAAGTGAAATTAGGGGGACTCATAGGCATCGACATGTGGGATGTTTAAATGAGTGTTGGTTGTGGTGTAAGCCATCATCCATCCCTCATTTCACTATATGGTTGTTAGGGTTTTATTTAATGATGAATAATCATACATAATGTAATAGTTCATGGAATGGAGGTGACACGACCCTTGTATGGGTGCGTGGTGCGGTGGCCAATTTCAGTGGGTGACATGATGTTTTGTTTGGTGTTATATAATACTGCAGATTACTCTCTTTAGACCATGGTTCTGCACCTATCCTTCATGCCACCATGTTATTCAATCATTTTTCAATCTACTAGTTCATTGGGATATTTTATTATATTTTTTTTGTTATTTCATTGCGCTATATTGTTATGTTAGGGTTACTGCTCAACCCTTTTGAAAAAGGGGATTTATTTAATTAATAAATAGTGGGAACTATATCCTATACATAAAAAAATTATTTTTTATTAAATATTTATATTTCACTTTTATGAAAATAAATCAGTTTGTCTTTAATAATATTTCATTACATGGCGAGAATAAATATTTCAATTTTTTTTGTTTTTGTTGTTATTTATAAAGGTAAATATTAATTGAAATATAAAAATTAATTATCATATATTTAATACTATCAATTTCTTAGAAGTGATAATAAATAATTGATGTATTTTTTCATGATAATGAACTGATGAATATGGGGAAGTGGTTATTTATATTTTTTAAATTTTTTAAATAAACATTCTAACAACTGCCATTTTTTCCTATCCAGGCTTGTAATATTTAAATATGTTAAACCAATTAAGTAGTGAAATGAAATATTTTTTATTTTTGAATGGTATTTATGCAATTTACTGGCCATGTATTTGTATTTGTGAAATTGGATGTAATTCAAAAACTATGGATTCTAGATATTTAGGAAATTGAACTTTTCATCAAACTGAGTAAATGATTTGTAACATTGAAGTGGTGGAAATTAAGAAAGTACATTGAATGAAAAATTATATGGTGACACATAAAAACCAATTTATCCTTGTTTTTTGGAAATCATAGTTCGATTTAAAGTGTCAATAATGATGAACATGAAATTTAGGAATATATATAGTGATAATATTTTTATAAAATTTCTACAAGTGTAAAGGGGAATAAATTCTAAACAAAATTACATTTTTGATTAAAATTTTAATTCGAATGAAATTTTGATCATAATAAGATTTAGGAAAAAGAAAATACTTTCGTAACCCAATGACTATGTATTATATTGTAATGAATTTTAAAGTCAATTAAAGTATAAAAATTTGAGACTATACATTAAATTTTGAAAGAAAACTCCTTTTTTTATTCATTATTACTCCATTTACCCATATTCAAAATATTAAAATTGTGTATCTTCATTCAATTTATCATCTAAAACATTTATTTGAGAATTTAAATGATGAAGAAAGGTAATATGGGAATACTTATAAGTTGAAATATATTATAAAATTTCATCATCTGACTAATTTTCCATAAGGTATTAAAATTGATAAAAAATTTCTAAAATTTGGAAATGAATTAAAAAATAATAATTTTTTTGACCACAGATTGTGTAAAGACCCGAATTATTAGGAATTTTACGAGACTGTGGCTTCTGACGACACTTGATTCCGAGGTCCGGTGTGCCCGAAATCAATTTCTGAAGTTTAGCTCGGGTACGTTCAGTAAACAAACGAGTGGGTTTTTCTATCTTTTTAACCATTGCTCGAAATTGAAATATGAGGGAACCGATGAACTCGCAACGTCGGTAATTGCTTAAGGGGACCTTCACTGTAGTTGTGTTTTGACAGGACAAAAAGTTAATTTTTGTTTTGTTTTTAAGAAATAAATAAAAATATGTGTTTAGTATTTTTTATTTGTAGAGGGTGGTTATTATCCTACAAAGGGGGAGTTAGAGGTGGGGACCACACCCACCTAACCTCCCATGGGAGGGTTTAGTGTTGTGGGGCCCACACAAGAACCTAACTCCTCACCTGCCCAAAACTCCCTACACCCCATTTATCACTCCTTAAATTAATTTGTAAACCTCTCTTAAATTATGTAGCCTCTCCACCTTCCTCTCCTCTATTAAAGTTTTCCAACACACATAATTAATTAATTGACTCTTTTAATTTATTTGAATGGTAGGAATTTATTTAAAATGGGAGAAGGTTATTATAATATTTTCCTTGGAAAATAATTTTGTGGGGGAACCTCTGAAGAAGTTATAGGAGCTTCGTTCTCCAAACCTCCGACGAAGAACGACAACGCGCCTCCTATACTTTTCTCCATGACAAGAGGGGAGACGCCACATGTTCGGGTACACTCCAACGACGACGAAATCGATAACGTCATCCACGATGCTTGGCTTCCGCGAATCATTCTCTAGTAGGGGGATTTTGTATATTTTCAGTTATGTGATTTATACCCTCCAGAATGGAAGAATTTTCTGTTGGGTGTTTATTTGAACTACTAACGTGGTGGGTACAGACTAACGAACCAGTCCAGACCCACCACCTACATATTCTTGATGCGCGGATTGCATGGCGACAGGTGAGCCGAAGCGCAATGACGTTTAGGAGCCATCACAGTAATGTTTTGGACCAAAGAAGACCCGCCACGACAACAAATGTGGCGGCGATGTGGAGGATCCTGCGGCCGCGCGAGATCCGGGACACCCAGGGGGAGGAGTTAGCTGGTGCTGCCGGTGTCAATCAGTGGGGAGGCCGTTCCGGCCGGGCCGGGCTGCGCCCTATTGGGCCAGACCTAGACCCGAGTCGGGTCGACCCAGTTCGGGGCGGCTAGGGGGTGTTGGGCCGGGTCAGACCATGTCCAGACCCCCTATTTTCGGATCATTTTTGGTTGAATGGACATACCTTGATCTATGGACCTCAGATCGACACAATTTTAGTTGCTTATGACTCCTTGGATTGAGATGGTTGTTTAGTTATATTACACTACAGGTTTTGGAGAAGAATGGGTATGGCGGGGCTGGTTCAAACTCGTAACCAACCGGGCCCTCAAAGCGGAAATGCTTATAACTTGAGGACCGAACATCTGATTGACATTCCGTAGACTACACTGGTTTCCTCTTGATGAGATAGTTATTTTGGAATAATTCACCTTAGGTTTGGATGCAGTTGGAGTATGTCCAGGTTGGATTGTACCCGAAATCCAACCTGGCCCCTGGAACAGAAATGCAAACAACACACAGACCGGGCGTCCGATTTACATGCCGTCTGTTGCATTGATACCCCTATGACGAGGCAGTTATTTGAGATACTTCTTCGCAGAACATCGTAACACTTGGACTGTCGACCAGTAGCTCATGGAGAGGATCCTGCTAGAGATGAACATATGGAGTACATTGACCTTGTAGCTGGATGAGACCTGATGACTGCTTGTCTGATTCGTATCGGAGTGACCTGACTAGCCTAGTAGGGAGCACTACTGTGTTGGGGTGGCAGACCCATGGCAAGAAGCACTATTGTGCTGGGGTGGCAGACCTGCGGTACTCGACAGGAAGAGTACCTCTGTAGGCTAGTAGGGGGATCACTACTGTGTTGGGCTGGAAGACCCGCGGTACTCGATAGTGGAGGAGTACCTCAGTAGTCTAAGGTTAGTGAGTAGCACCTCAGAGTCGTGAAAGGACTACTGTACTCAATAGAGGAGGATTTCTCCAGCAGCCGTGATTTCATCATCGTGAATAAAATCTTGGATTGAGCTGAGTCAATGACCGTTGTGTTTTCCTCCGGATTGAGATGGGTTACTTGATAACTTAGGTATATGTATGGGCATATACCTATGTAAAGGGTATCTGTTGAGATATTTCATTGTGGTTTATCCATGTTTGGTTTAGTGAGACCTTGAGGGTCTCGGGGTCCCGACTGAGTATCGTTATACTGACCCCTGCACGGGCTAGGCCCGCACCTCGTTGTGTTGGATGCAGATGAGAAACAGTGCTGACAGAGGCCGAGTGTACAAGGACTGGACAATACCGGGAGGTGGACCTCATGAAGAATCAGTACCCAGAGGAGGTTGATGGACAAGGGCACTGAGGAGGATATCTATACCTACCCTTAAGGTAGGATCCATGGTGGATGATCTAGGGGCTGCGCTATCTGTACCTTTCCATCAGGTAAGATCTATGGTGGACGATCCGGGATCTGCTTTTCACTTTCCAGATGATTTGTCTTTTACCTTGTACATTATAGTTGGGCTTGTATTTTTGGCCCCTTCCTTTCAGAACTACTTTTGTTTTCAGTTTTACATAGTGTTTTCTTCTTCTTCTACTCTGGTTGTGTATGTTTACATTTTATAAAGGCAATGCCTTCCAAATTTTAGGGATTTACGCCTTCTTGTGGTAGTCGCCAGCCCCTGGCCTATGGAAGACGGGCTTGGGGTAGTCACAGCACAGGCCCCAGTAGCTCTTGGAGTAAATCCTCTTGAAGACGATCTTAAAAAGTATGGTGACCTTGTAGCTGGATAAGACCTGATGACTGCTTGTCCGATTCGTATCAGAGTGACATGACTAGCCCATTGGGGAGCACTTCTGTGTTGGGGTGGCAGGCCCATGGTGAGGAGAACTACTGTGTTGGGGTGGCAGACCCTGAATACTCGAAAGGAGGAGTACCTCAGTAGGCTAGTAGGGGGATCACTACTGTTTTGCGGTGGCAGACCCGCGATACTCGACAGTGGAGGAGTACCTCAGTAGTGTAAGGTTAGTGAGTAGTACCTCAGAGTCGTGACAGGACTACCGTGCTCGATAGAGGAGGAGTTCTCCAGCAGTTGTGTTTTCTTCATCATGAATAAAAATCCTGGTTTGATCTGGTTCAATGACCTTTGTGCATTCCTCATGGTTGAGATGGGTTACTTGATAACTTAGGTATATGTATGGGCATCTACCTAAGTAAAGGTTATCTGTTGAGATCTTTGTTTGTGGTTTATCCTTGTTGTGTTTAGTGAGACCTTGAGGGTCTCGGGGTCCCTATTGACTATCATTATACTGACCCCTGCATGGGCTATGACCGCACCTCGTTGTGTTGGATGCAGATGACAGACAGCACCGACAGAGGCTGAGTGTACGAGAAATGGACGGTACCTGGAGGTGGACCTCACGACGAGTCGGTACCTGGAGGAGGTCGACGGATGAGGGCGCTGAGAAGGATATCTATACCTACCCTTCATGTACGATCTGTGGTGGATGATCTAGGAGTTGTGCTATCTAAACCCACCCTTCAGGTAGGATCCATGGTGGATGATCCAGGAGCTGATTGTCACTTTCCAGCTGTTTTGTCCTTCACCTTGTACTTTACTGTTGGGCTTGTATTTCCGACCCCTTACTTTCACCACTCCATTTGTTTTCAGTTTTACTTAGTGTTTTCTTCCTCTTGTACTCTAGTTGTTTATGTTTACATTTTATAAAGTCAATTCCTTCCCAGTTATAGGGATTTATGACTTTTGGTGCTAGTCACTATCCATTGGCCTATGGAAGTTGGGCTTGGGGTAGTCACGACACGGGCCCTAAGGACAGGTTGTGATAGATTGAATGAATCCATATTAGAGATATGATATATTTCTGTTGATTTACAATTTTCATGGTAATTTAAAAATTATATTAATTTTTTTTTGTAATATGTAAAAAAATATCACATTGGGTATAATTTTTTTTGCACTCAAAGATTATAGAAATGATATTAATGTCTACTTATATCCATTTATTGATGATTTTGAACAATTAGTTACATAATGTATCATATTTTATGATTCATATAAAAAAGAATTTTTTAAAATGTAATAAATGGTTATTTCAAACATTAATGACCTTATAGAATAAGTAAACCCAAATAGATATTGTGTTTTGGGGTATAATCCATGTCCAATATGTGAAAATTGTAATTTATTTTTTCAATATCAAAATTAGGGGAAGACGTTGTACATGTGATACTTAATTTTTTTAGGGACCACTCTTTATGATGATTAAAAAGTAATTCATTGGATAATATAAATCATACATCACTACATATATGTTTTCAACATATCATTATATTGAGTGATTGAAAGACATTGATGTCATATATTTAAACACAAAACAATATATTAATAAAAGGAATATATGTAAGAAATGATCAATAATTTTTTAGCATCCATATTTCAGATATATTTTCATTAAATATATCATTGATGTTTTGAAAACTGAGAACAATATATATTATAATTTTATTTTATCTTTTATCTATATAAATGAAAACCAAAATTATTGTCTAAATGAAAAATTGGATTTTATGCCAATGGAAATATGATTGGAGTTATAACAAACTTATAAAGGGGAAAAATAATATTATCTATATTCTCATAAATTATAAAATGTTGATAAAAACATCCATTTTTATTGTATTCATGGTGTCAATGTTCTTTAGCGGTATTTGTTATATTAAAAAAAATATTTATCACTAAAGGATTTGAAGATAACATACATTAAATTTCGTGAATGTATTATTAGGATACAATATCACCCAATATTTTCATTGCATAGAATATTACCAATGCTTGAAAGAATTAATATCATAAATGTGTGTGGTTTTTTTATTTCCACATGTAATAAATTGAATAATATATAATTTTGTTACAATTTGGAGAATGATTCCATCCATATACCTCTTCAACTATAAGTATGTTTTACAAAGTATCAATATAAAGTAAAATTGAATTTAATGTTTCTTTTAGTGTAAGAAATTATGATTTATGGTTCCACATATATACATTGTATGTATATAATTTAATGGAATTTATATATATAAATGGTGTATCTCAATAATTCTTGTTGTCAAGAATAATCAATCTTTGAGAGGTATATTTCTGAAGAGGTTATAGATTATTGTATAGACCACTTGTCTGTAGTGGAGGAAATCAGTTTACATACATCTCAATTTGAATGATCTAGTTATAGTAGAAAGAGGATCCATGGAATTAAAATAATAAAATTTATATATGAACAAATAATTAAAGTATAATTATATATCAAGAATTTAGTAGATGATTATCATCCATATTTAAAACAAAAAATCAGTGTGATAAATTTTTTTATAAATAACAATGTAATGTGGGTGTTGAATGAGTATAATAATTTTTTCACATACTCTAAAGAGACTATGAATAACAGATATAATAAATTATAATCATTCATATGGATAGTGGGGTTCCCAAGTATAACTTTGATTAAATTTTTAGAGAGTAATATTATTTTCTATACATGATATTAATATGATTAGGACAATATAGGTGATGTGAAATATTATAGTGTATTATTTTTAACATAAGAAGTATAAATTTCAATTGAAAATTAAAAAAACCAATCTATTTTCATATATACATTATGGATTTAATGAATTAATATAGTAGTCTGATTATATTAAATTTCAAAGTCATGTGTCCAACTGTAATTGAGTGTCCCATAATTATATATTTAAAAAAGTCTAACTTTGTATGAAACTAGTAATATAAAAGGAATGAAATACCTAGAAAACTCTTTCACCATGTAAATACATGATTAACCAATTTTCAGTGTTCCTGATTAGTAAAAAATATAATGGAATATTTATTATAAGAAATAATAGTACTTTGGTGATATCAAACTTGATGATGATGATATCTTTTTTGAGATACCTAAGTCAATGGGATAATTATTGAAGGGTATTGATGAGCATATTATATAAATGATTTTTTTCAATAATGAATGATCAAAAAGATAAAATATATGAAACCAATACATCATTAATTTCATAATACTATTAGTATTATATATTTCTTTATAATTTTACATTCCAAATTCCAAAAATGGATCGATATACTATATCTCATTATTTGTTTCACTTATGTCACATATTTTAACAAATATGAATTTTTTTAGATTAGTTTACATAAGATTATATCAGGTTCCTATGATTAATATTTATATGTAGTGATTTATTTTTAATATTTTTTTCTTATCATTTATTTAGTTAGTATATATCTTAATGTGTTATATAAATATTTACACTATTTTTCACTGTTTTTAAAAGTTTTTTTGTTTTAATTTTTTTTTTCATTTTTCCTATTTTTTTTAATATAAATTTAATATTAGAATTTTTATACTATTTTTCCTAATTATTTTTATTCAATTTTGTCACTTCCTATCACATAGAATATGAATGTATTATTTTTAATTTTTTATAAAAATCTTAATGAGTTTGAATAAAATTTTTATTAGTTTACTTTCTTATAGTTTTAGTTAGACCAGTATTCTAATTATATTTACTTCAATATATAACCCATGATTTTTTTTAATTTATTACCATTTTTAGTTAAATTTTTTTAAACAACAATTTTATATCAAATAATTGATAACCTTGGTCTTCTATAGAGGAAAAATATGCATTTAATAAAGAACCATATCATCTTTATTTATATGATCCTTGTACTTCTATAGCGGTAGTGAAATATTTATGTTTTGGAAAACATGGAAGCACATGTTTCTGAAGATTATCACATTCTCATAGAAAGGTCCATAATATGTATATAGTGTTTAATGGTAATTGTAATATAAGGGGACCAAATTCCAAGAATTTTTTTTGAAATCAATGTTACAAAAAAATATAGAATATTAATTTCTTATTAAAAAATGTCAAACTGATGAACCTACTCAGCTATGGGGGATATTTTTCGTAAAAATAATTTATTATTATTTTAGCAATTTTAAAAATTTATTCCAAATATATCTTATTTTTTCCCTTCTATTCAAATGATAAAAAATACTTGACATTGATGAAGTCATTTTTATTTTTTTACTACTTTTAGGTGGTGGGATTTTAAATAAACCATAACTTCTGATTTTATTTTTGGTGCACCACGAAATAGAAATCCATTTTTTATATATACTTTTCTAGATGACAATATATGCATCAAACATTTTAAAGTAAATGGTAAGTATAATTATTGGTAAGTGAAAAATCATTTTTTTCAATATTGTATAAAATCATTATGAGTGATACTATCAATTATTGTTTTCCTTCAATAATAGGAAGTAAATAAATATCATTATCATATCTAATATGAATAATTTATAACCATATACATTATCTCATAAAGGGTGTCTAGTTTTGGAAGAGAATATAATGGGAAAAAAATATAAAAACATTAGAGTAAAATATTTATTCCTAAAAGAAATTTACCCACCCCCACCCCAGACAGGAATTGATAAACAATAAGTTGACCTTAACGAAAAAAATGAACATATCTTATAGAATTCATAAGGCATTTATTTGAGAGTATCATAAGAAATCATTCTTTTATCTATGTTATTTTTTATACTCATGAAATTTTGTAATTCAATAATAAAATTTTAAAATATTATATACTGGAATCATTTGAATAGTAGGTCACAAAGGTGACCTTTATAGTGGAGGGTAGATATGATATTTTATCAATTTAATTAAAACCTCCAAAATAATAAGCTCACATATATGTATATGTGGAAGGTGTATTGATTAAAAAATTATTTGGTTATCCTGGAAAATATTTATGGGGATATGTTTATAAAAGAAATAAAAATTATTTTGAAGATAATGTTAAGGTTATTGGTGAGATTAAGAGGGAGATAATTAAATCATCAGTATAGTTTATGTTAACTGACATGTAACGATAGATTATGGTGCATATCCCACTACCACAACAATTTTTTCATATCCCACTACAACACCTCCACCTATATGTCAAACTCCTACACATCCTATTATAGATATTCTTATCTACCAAAAGTTATATTTTAAGGTTCCCTTATATCATATTATAGAGGAAGTGTACATATATTATATTGGGGAAACCCAACATTATCTATATATGAATATATATTAGAATAGGGTAATAGTTCATCAGATTATTGATGCATCGACAATAGTTCCATTCCTTAATGCTGTAGTTTCTATAGATGCAAAACATGTCAGACTTTTTTTTATCTATCCAAAAATACTTTTCTGATAACTTACCAAATTTCTTTTTCATTGAATATAATATTTTTTCATATTGGTGTTTAAATTTTATTAAAATATTAAACATTTATATATATGTGTACATTAATGTTACTGATTTTTTATATAGAAAACAAAAACTTGCTGAACCCTTTTGGATTCATATAATAATTTTTTATAAAGGGTTTTTAGTGTTATTAAAATAATAATATATGTTTTTTATGTTTTTTAGATACCATTGGATGATATTTTTTTGGACAAAATATTATTATAATGATTCATAAGAGAGATATCATAGAACTTGTAAAATAAGAAATGATGGGTATCCGAGTGATTGAATTATGTTCTATGAATGTTAATTATCATATTTCATCCAATTATGTTAATTATATTGATTTAATATAATAATTATATTATAATATTAAGTATCTTTATGCCCATTTTATTTAGTATGATATAAAATTAGGGTGTGGATTCAATGAATTAGAATATATTTCTCCATAAATGATGTTAATGATGTATGATGAATGAATAATACATAAATATGAAATATTTTAGAAAACAACTATTTAGTGTATGATGTTTCCATATCAAGTTAGTTGTGAGACTTATATAACATAAAGGTTCTCAACATAATTTAGTATTTAGTCATATTATATTTTTATAGTAATTTATATTAGATTTTGGGTTTATATTTTTACCACACAAAAGGATATCATACTTGTTATAATTCATATAAGGTGACATGAATGAAAAAATTGAAATGATATTATAGATTTAAGTTTGATTATTTTAATTATCATTAAATTAAATGAATGTTTATATTATTTCATATATTTCATTTTCAAATAGGGCTTGAGATAACTATTAAATGGATAAATAAAATATTAAATGAATGATCAAATATGTGTGCACAATGGTATATTCTTATATAAAAAATATAATTTAGTGGATACATGAAAATAAATTATCAATTGAAAAAATATTTTATAAGAAAAATTGTATCATTAAGAAGGAATAACTGAATTTTGATATTATGTGATGATATTTTGGTTATAAATAATATCAGCTTGGATAGATATAAATTCCACATGGTTATATTTTCTTATAAAAATTATTATTTATATTTATTATCATTTTATTGGGGATACATTTTAATTAATTTCAATTTTAAATGTAATTTTAAATGAATATAACCTTTATAATTTAACTAATTCAGATTATATAAGAGGAGATCATGCAGATTATTTTTTTATGTCTATTCTTTTGTATTTTATCAATATTTGTAGTAATGTTTTTAATGTTTACATTTCAAATTGTAATGGTTTAGTAACTAAAATGTAGTTGTGAGTTAAAATATTTTATAGGGAATTATATTTGTGTTTTATTTTCTACCAGTAGTTGGGATGTTATTCATGTTCTATTATTGGTTGGCTAAAAAATATTCACATACATATAAATATTATAAACAGATAATTTTTTTTGTCCTTTATAACATAACCAATGTATAAAATGATTTTCCAAAATTTTTACACCAGTTATAAAAAAAACTGATGTAAAACTATGATCGATTATAAATTTTATTTACGGAGTTTTATAAAGGTTCAAATAATAACATAAGAGGGTAATATTTTTTTTTCTGTTTTAAAAATACTAGTCAGAAACATAATTATAATTTCTATTATAATGATTCCTTTAATGAACTATTTATATTTATACAAAATGACAAATAAAAAAATTATTTCAATAGTTCCTAAAAAACAATGTCACTAATATTCACGTATCCCATAAATTTTGTTTATAATCACAAATATTAGCTTCATTAATTTATGTCTTTAAACATACCACTCATAATCATGAGAACTGATACCTTCCAGTGCTCTTTATTCACACACTTATATAGTATGATTAAACCATTGTCTTAACACAACTAAATGATTCCAAACCTTTTGGATCATCAAAATTTATTCACTTATATTCTTATAATTTAATTTTCTATATCTAATTTTTCCAATAATTTTTTTCAAATTTTTATCTTCTAATAACATAACATCCAATCTATTTATCTTTTAATCAGCTCTACCAAAGGTCATATAAAATTTTCAATCATTATTAATTGCATAAGTATAGTAATATTTATTATGTCCAATATGTATCTTTTTGTGATAAATATTTCCTAATACTAGATGAAATTTAAAATTTTATGGCTATTATATACATTATTCTATGGTTTTCCTAACATAAGTTCATTCCCTATATATTTTTTTTAAACACCTTCCTTGGCCTTCACAACATTGTTCCCATCTAAAACCTTATAATATGAAATTCTTCTATATGGCTATGATTTTCCTCATGATATATCTACCTTATACTGGAAATAAACATGATCCCTGATACTAAATAATTACAACTAAAATATAACTATTATATTTTTCTTGATTTATATTATTTTAAATAATTTAAATAGTTAATAATGGTTTTAAAATTAATATTATTTAATATATATTATTAATAAATCATGTATGTTCATTAAAATTAATTTTATGTAGGATTTTAGTTTAAAACATTTTATACTTGAAAAATATATTTTCAACATGTTTGTCAGAAAAATTTCATAATAAATTTATTTATGTATTAGAAATTAAATATTTAAATATATATATATATAATATTTTTAACTAGGAGGTTCAAATTTGGTAAATAGATACTGACTATATTTTATTTTTCTGAATAGTACGTCTTAAAAAAAATTTGTCGCTATGATGATGATAGAACTGATAACATGCTTACAACATTAGGATAAGGATTCAAAATATCATTAACATGTAACTTTATAATATTATATGAGTTACTTTTTCCCATTTCCATCCATTTTTAGAATATACCGAAACATTGTGTCAATTTTAATTTTTTATAACCATTATAAAATTTTAGAAAAATGATATTTAAAAAATTCTACTCACTTGACTTTATGAAATCATATTTTTTTCCTATGAATAAGAGAGGTTATGATTGTACTAAATATTTATTAAAAATAATAATTAATTATTTAGAGGGTAATTTATTTTTATATTTTATTTATTAAATTATAACATCAAATTCATACACAGTTACGAACCAATAGTTTTTGAAATAATATAGAAAGAATATAAATCATTTCCAGAATATTAAAATTCTTAAAATTTGGTGTGATTATAGTAGATAAATATGTAATATTTTGGATGTTTCAAATGTTTTAATTGTAATTCCATAACTATCTCGATGACACTAATGAAAATGTAAAAAAATTGTTCAAAAAAGTACATTAATGAACTTTTATAATATAAAATATATAATTAGATTATTCAAAATTTAAAAAATAATATGTCAATCCATTTTCATGGGATATAGTTTAAAATATCAACCATGATACATTTATGATTTAATTTACTATTTATATTAAGATTATTAGGTCTTAAAGTGTAAAAAACCATGATATTGGTGTAATTGTCAAATCTGCTAACATGTGTTTAAACTATAGGATAAGGGTCAAAAAATTAATTAAACATATATAAATATTATTCGATTAGAGTATTATAACTTATAATCATTCTGTATTCTACCCCATTCTAGATGCTTTGTTGGTAAGGGGGTTAGGGGTCTCGGGCAACGGTCATGGGGTCTAGTCCCTAGACTAGTTTTATTTCATTTCTTGCATTGTAAATAAAAATGTTTATAACCATCCAATAATCTAAACATAGTAATTTATAACCATATGATTGTAAATAATTTTTTTCCTTAATTTAATACTTTATGTAATTCAAAAGGTTAACCTCCCATCACTTATAAAAGGGAATATCATCTATTTAGTTATTCACAATGTTTGAGACTACTATATGAAAAATAACTTTTTTAATATCATCCTATAACATTCAAAAAAATCATAAATCTTTTTATCTTTACAATATTAAATCCTTCCAAGTCAAATGGTGTATTATAAAAGAGGGTTCTCAACAAATAGGTAGAACTCTTAACCATATAATTTCTATTTTATTTCATATTATACCTCCACTAATATTTATCATATCCATTATAAATAATTAAATAAATATATAAAATGTTATTAATTTTTATTATGATTATGGAATAGACATTATCCACCTCTTTTCCATCACATGGGAAAAGAAAGCATCGCTCATACGTACATGTGAAAAACACACCAATGAAGAGATGTGTTTCATTTTACGTCACTAGTTCAAATTTATGGTTATAATTATGGTTTTACTGATAATTTATGGTATTTGTGATATAATAATTATCCAAAAGTGTTTAATTATTTTTATATTTATTTCTATACATCCATCAAAATTTGGAAACATCACTCATGAGTATGTATGTATTACTATCTCCAAAAACTGATGTAGTTAATTTTTCATTAATGTTTTGTCTAAATAAAAATACAATTAAATATATTTATTTCATTATAAAAACATGAAATTAATAATATTTTGGGAATGATGCAAATCTAATCAAATTACAATGACTAAGAATGCCAATTAGAAACAAGAAAGAGAAATGAATAAGTTATCACACAGAATAAAAATTTTAATGAATAATTGTTAATAAATAGTTTATAATTTGATATAATTAAAAAATATATGATATTTTATAAATGATTATGGTTTCAAGTTACACTTATAAGAAATTATTATTTATTTTAATGTATTTTATTACACATATGATGAAATAAATTACTTAATGTATGAGATTTTTTTATCATTTTTGTTTTTTAGACACAATAAATATTAAACACTAGTATCTATTATATGGTATTGATTCATAACATAAATTTATTATATATTATCTCCCATGAAAATTTTTAGGTTATAAAAATAAATTTAATATTATAACATTCATTAGGATTGTATTTGATAGTTACCAATGTGTTAAGAGATATATTTTTTAATCAAATTTTATTTAAGATTACTTATTCTTGAATTTATGTTAAGGAAATTATGTAACCATCTTATAATAAATAATTTAAATATTAATTTCCTCTATTTAATACTTGAATTGTGATATAAAATTAAAACATTCTTTAATCAATAACTTAAAATCATTGAGAAAATGTTTTTGAGTAAAACATATTTTATTTTTTATTTGATCAGGAGTCATTTTCTTCTATATTTTTTACTCTAAAATATTTTCATGAAAATTTTCAGAATATACGATGTTTTGTTATTCTTATTTCGAACTGTTTATTAATTTTTATAAAAATTATTCATATTAATCTTCATATTATTTTTTGAATGATGTCTTTTTTACTTTTTTTTAAAAAATGTGAATGAATTTATTGTTTTAATGTAGATAGAATGAAAATGATTTCTCTACACCATGAAAACTAATATCAATAATCTTCCCTTAAAATTTTGAAAAAATACATTAATAGATGTTTTTCGATATTTTTTTAAAATTTTATATTTTTAAGATTTTATTTCAAAAAGAAAAGTGTATTTCTATAAAAAAATATTCCATTTATATTTTAAAATAATTTATATCTACAATAGTATAGTTTAATGTTTAATGTTATTTAATAGGTATATGTTCCAGTGATATTATCCTTATTCTATTTTTAGATGTTTTATGATTATAATGATGACATTTTTCAAAAACATATTTATTTTTCTCCAGTTAGTCATTGATGAAATAATGAAATATTTATGAAAATATTTCCATCCATAGGTTATGTTTTGATGATATATATAATGTTTTATGATAATGTGGCACAAATATTTATATATTTCATTATGTGATTGGTTGAATTGAAATTACATATCCCTCTAAAGTATTGAGTAAATTTTTATATATCATGATATTTTTCAAGAAAATGAGATGATATGCTCGAGCTACTGTGGTAACCATATAGGGATGCATAATATACTATAGAAAACATGTGGCGATTCTTGATCTGTTATGATATGGGAAATAGATAATGGTGGCTGATCCATAATTATCGAATTGTCATGGTAGTTAATAATTACTAATGAAATATTTATATTCTAATAATGGTTTCATATATTAATGAAATATATTTGTGATTATGATTTAAACTCATTTATAATGATTGGTTAGTGACAATTTCGCATTCATATAATATATTTCTTCTAAATGCTAATGATTTATGTCATACTTCATGATTATGATCAATGAAAAATTGGGTATGAACATTATATGTTATGATCGTAATCTTATAAAATATTTCTTATCTCATGATTTCATATAATCATAATTTTATATATAGATTATTTTCATGTACAATGTATCTGAACTCAACCATTCTTATGTTACATTTTACCCTTTTATGAAGAACTGTTGTTATTTGGGAATTTAGAGACAGGTAAATAGTGATAAAAACATTATGAGAGATAATACAGAATACAAATCAATAATATTTAAATTTATTTAGTCACTAAATGGATTAAATAATTATTCATATAACATGTATCATACTATTATGTATTTAATATTCATATAAAATGATGTAATATTAATTTTTGAAATGATTATGTTACCAATGTTGGTATCATAGATAGGTTTAGTTAATCATTAGAGATTAGGATTTGAGAACATTAATGAAAACCCTGGGAATCATCCTATGTATAAGATAACATCGTAATTTATTTTTATGATAAATTTTTTCCTCAAAACGGTTCCCTCTCTAGATACTACTAGTGGACATGGTTTTGGAACAGATGAATATAAGGGTAATAATCCTAAAATGATTTGTTCTAAGGATATCATAACTATCTATATAGTTTATGGTTAATGTTCCCTTACTACATACATGGTTTGGGAATCTTTTGGGATATATATGAGTTAACTCACATTTACCTTAAGAACTATTATGAATGATTTGAATATATGATAACCTAAGATGACACAAGTTTATCCTACAGTGACTTATATAGAAAATAAATTCCTATTATTTATAAAATATATGAATGATTTTTCATGATTATATGATTAATCACTCAAATTAGAAATAATATGTCTCAATCCAATCATTTTGGTTTTAGTCAGGGTGTTAATATTGAATAATGAAGTTGATGTAATGATAGGTTTACTCAAATATTAATGTTTTTAATTCATCTTAGTCATATAAATTTTATTATTTATTATATAATATATAGGAATGTTAATTCAAATCAGTATTTATTAGATGTATATTTAGTAATATAAAATCATAATGGTACAATGTTCATATAAAATATTTTTAGTTCATCTTTAATATAATTTTGAGGGAATGTGAATCAAATAAATAAAGTTAATATTCATATAGTTGAATTATATTTATTCATTTGGAATGCAGTATAATTTTTTATATTGATAAAATATATATTTTTGGAGAATTCAAGCCATAATTTGTAAAATGAATGAAAAGATTTATTTTATACCAGTGAGAGGATGCAAATAAACATATAATGGGAATTATGTAAAACAAATGGATCTCAAATACATTTCATGATGGTAATATATCTCAGATAGTTGGGGAGAAACTAAAAATTAAATATGTGAATATTGTATTTGAAGTGGTTGATTTCATTCATGAATAATTTCCAATTTTACCTCAAAATTATGAAGTTTAGTTTTCAATAGAACTTATTCCTAGTGGTAAACCTATTATAAACACTCATTTTTGAATGTACCTAATTGAGTTGTAGAAATTGAAGAAGAAAATATTGAAAAATATTTATAAGGTATTCATACACCGAATTATTTCACCTTAGGGTGAACCATTTATTTTTTTAAGAAGAAGGATCATTCAATGAATCATTGAAATGATTAGAATGATCATAAAATTTCACAATAAAAAACATGTATCCTCTCCCCCTTATCAATGATTTGATTAATTAATGAAAATGAGAAGAATGCATTTCTATAATTTCCATTTATTTTTGATATCATAAATTGAGGATTAAGAAGGATTTTATACCCACAAGTTCTTCTAAATGTGGTATTGGAATTATCATATTTTAGTTATTCCATTTGGACGTAAGACTACCTCTCCAATCCTCATAGATTTTATGAATAGTTAAATTAGTGGGAACCTTGTCTATTTTAGCTATATTTATAGATGATATTATATTATATTGAAATATCTTCTAAGACTATGATTATCATTCAAGAATTGCGATGGATACTCCATAGGAGGTCAATTTGTATGAAAAAAATTTATCAACTGTGATTTTTGGATATAATAAGTTTCATTTATAGGAAATATTGTCTCATGTATGAGTATTTTGGTGGATCCTTCACCGATGTATGTTATTGAGAATTGGACTAGACTAACCATTATAACTGAAATATATAGTTTTTTGTGGGTTAGGTATATTCTACAAATTTTTTGATAGTTTTTTCATGACTATATTATACACTAACATTATTAACATAGAGGGGAATATTATTTATACAGATAAATGATTGTTAAAATAACTTCAAGGTGTTGATGAAAAGGTTAGTTTCTATACAAGTGCTCACAAATACCATATAGTGATGAATATATTTTCATAAATAGTGATATATCAAAGAAGGTGATGGGATTTGATGTCTTGCAAAATGATATAGTGTTAACATATGCCTCATGACAATTGAAAAGTTAATGGAAAAAATAAAAAGCATTGGTTTGGGTGTTAGAAATGGTATTTTATGGGTTAATGATATATTGTCACTATCATTATAGTGAATGGTGTGACATATATATGGATAATAAAATCGTGCAGTATATATTCACATAAAAAATGTTTAACATGATCAATAGATGATATTTGGAATTAATTATTGATTATTGATGCTCGATTCATTAAATTCAAAGGAAAGAGAAAAAGGTAGATAATTCTCTATGTTATAATGAAAACTCATTTTTTACATGACAAGGACTAAAAGGGATCTGATACTTATATATTTTTTTATAAAATTGAACCTGAAATACTAAGGAAAGTAGAAAGACACTATATTTATTAGATAAATGTTCAAAATTATATCAAAGAGTTGATTATAAAGGCTTATAAGGAAGATGTGAACCTGCAAAAGAATGTTTGAAATCATTCTGATTTTGACCATGATTGTTATTGAATGAAAAGTTTAAGGAAAAGAGTTTATGTAACATTATTTAAATAATTTAAGATGTAATTTTTTGATGAATTTCGTAGTTTATAATTCCTTATATATCTTTGGGGTACATAAATTTATAGAGATATGAAACAATATTCTTGGTGGGAGAAAATTAAGAAGTATACTTCATAATTGGTATCCCAATTCAATTTATGTGAAAATTTTAATGCATAGTGATAAAATTTTGAGGGGATATTACAACTAATATCCATAACAGAATGTAAATGGTGAATCATTAGAATGATTTTTTTCCTCAAACATCCCAATACATCTAAAGAGAATAACATTTTTTGGGTTTAGTTGATCTCCTTATGAAACCATCCCTTTTCATTTCAATTATATAATATTTATATCATGATCATCATTATAGGATATAAATTAATGATATTGTGATATTTTGTAGTCTAACACATTTTAATGTATTAGAACAAGATATGTGGTTTAGCTCTATGTTCAGGATAAAACATCTATAGGCTATAGATATAGTATTGAGTTTCAAAACTGAATATCAATCTTAGAAAAATGATTAGTCTAAAAGGACGATTCAATCCCTGGAAAAAATATTTTGATATTTCCATATATATTTTAGGTATTTGGGATTGACACCTTCCATTTGTGTAATTCTCGTAAAAACATATATTTCACTCATGATTTTAGATGGATCCTTATGAATTACTATATGTAATGAAGTGAAAAACTACAATATAATGGGATGAATTTAGAGAAATAATTCTATTAGGAACCAATCACACTGATGTGATGGTAGTGAAGGTTAGAGCAATTTAGCAGCACGTAAGGGAAATGTCAAGTCAACAGAAAAGTTCTGCTAATAATTGTCCGTGGGATAAAGAGATTGAATTTTGAAAAAAATCTATTGATATGAATATGTGTTTGTAAAAATAATATTATATTTTCAAATAATTTCTTTATTATCATGATATATATCAATCCATTTGATATCTTGACTATATCAGGATGGTATATTATCATTTGGAGCTCCATTCAAATCATTCTGAAATTCACAATGTGTTCCATGTACCATTCCGAAATATTTGGATACCATATAATTCTCATGAAATATACTATATGGATATAATACTAGAATATGATCATTTATATAATGAAAAACTAATTGAATTCATTGATCACATTGTTAAATTGATAAAGAATAAGAAAAATCCCATGGTTAATGTTTATTAGAGTAATCAGATTTTCTGAATAAGCTACCTAGGAACTTGAGGATGTGAAAAAAATATAACCTCATCTATTTATACTGGAGTGATGAAATATCAGGTTATAAATTAATTTTCATATTGTTTGGATGTCATACCCTGAAATTTTAAGGGATATTTATCCTGAAATATTTTTATTTCATTTAAATATTTTGATACACGCAACCCCATGTCAATAAAAACGGTAATATAGTACATTGATATGAAATAGCCATTAAATTGTAATAGTGAATATGCATAACCAATATTTTAAAAAAAGTATAAAAGTTTTATAAAAATTAAATATATTTATAAATTAATATTCAATTTATAGTAATGTCATTTTATGTATTAAGAATTAATTTTCCTCAAAATTAGTTTTATTAATTAATCAAGAAAATAATATATTTAATTTATAATTTTTTTTAGAAAATTTATTTGATAAAAATAAGTTATTTTTTGAAGTCATTATATCAAAATTTCTAAGAGTGGATTTTTGATAATTTTCTTAAAAGATTTCATTTTGATAAATATAAAAAATAAATATTTTCATCGAATGATTTCATTACATTTACTGACTTATCATTATTAAATTAATTTATGAAACAAAAATTTGTTATTTAGTATTATGAAAAATCCATTTAAGGTCATTATAATAAATTTTATCTTGGATTTTGGTATAACAACTATTTAAATTAAGAATACATTATTCCTTGTAAATTGTGTTCCATAAAAATTCCGATGTTTAATTTTAAAACAAACTAATGAAATATTCAGTAATTGAGTCTGAAAAAAGGATCCTATATTTTGAATGTTGAGGTTCATGTTTTATAAATAGGTGTATTTTAATTTTATTCATTTTCAATGTAACATTTGTAAATAATATTCACCTCAGTTTGAGGAAAATGAGTAAAACATGGTTAAAGATTTTGGATAAGGTATTAAAAGATATCTAATATTTTTATTTATATTATTGGATTATTGAAGCTTGACTATGTTCATTAATGTATCAAAATATGTAATATTCATGCTATATTTATATTATTAGGAATTTATATTATTTTATGAATAGAATAAATACAAAATGACACAATCTGGAATTTAATATCTCATTTTTTTATAAGGATAAAGAAAGGATAACTTAGGTTATAAATGTGTATATAAAATATGAATTAATTTTTTTATGGTGGTAATTTTTTTTTAAATTTTAATGTAGGAATTATTTCATTAAATTCTTAAGCAATGTAAATACAGTATTTGTTAATGTAATAGAATAAAAAAATAAGGGTTTAAAATTATTACAATTAATACATTTATAATTATAAATTCTATTGAAATACTTTTTTATATTAAAAAATACTTTTTATGTGGGAATGTGTAATATTCTAATTTCATAACTATGTTGATGACTTTAAATTCAATATATGAATAGTTTAAAATTTTATATAAATGGGATTTTTTAATAGAAACTATATTTATAAATGATTTTGAATTAATAAAAATTCTATCATCATCCAAGAAAATTTTATATTTTTTCAAATATTACATGTTCTATATATTTTTTACATTTTTTTGATCATAACATTATCGACCATTATTGGGTAAAAAACATTTATACTGGGATAATAGTTAAAATTATTAACGAGGGTTAAATTTTCAGATATGTGTGAAAATATCACATAAAATTTTATCAATATTACTAGATTAGTGTATTTTGATTTCACCTCATCATATAATAAAAATATATAAATTCATAGACAATTTATTTTAAAAATTAATTTACTTTTATTTAATATTTTAGGTAATTCTTAGGGTGGCTTCCTTTTACTTAAAAATGGGAACCTCCTCTCTCCCATTATTCACAATGTTTTACCGTTATCTATAATCCAATCCATAATATAATATCAAAAAAAATTACATAAAAAACATATGTCTTCTACTATTCTTAAAGACTAAGGATTATGATATAATCCAAAAGAGTTTTTCAATAAAGGGGTATAACACTTAACATTGTTCATTCTATTTTATTTCATATGTTAACTACTCCAAAATTTATGGTATATATTACAAATAATTAATTATCTCCAAAATAATTAATTGTCATTATGATTATGGAAAAACCATAAAACACCTTTTCTCCACTATATTGGAAAAGAAAACATCACTCATGTGTGCATGTTGTATACCACAACTACAAAGAGGTGGGATTCATTTTTCATCACAACATCAAATTTATGGTTATTATTATGGAATTATTGAATATGTGTGATATTTTTGATATAATAAATATTATTGATTTATTATATGTTATTTAATTTTTTCCTATCCATAAAAATTTGAAATCCCACTCGTGTGCACATACAGATTACCATCTCGATGAAGTGATGCAATTAATTTTTATTCACCTTTTTATATTAATTTTTCTTAAATTCAGTATAAATATTAAATCTAAAAATAAGTACATGAATAATATTTTTCATATTCTGAATATATAATGAATATTATATTATCAGGACGTCCGAACTAAAACATGCATGAAAACAAAGCTCTTATCAAGAAAAATATTGATTTTTGTAAAAAATAATAATAAACCAATGATCAGATGTAATAAGTATATAAAATATGGTATGATAAAAATGAATATAGTTTTGGAATACAAGAATAATAATTCTATATTAATTATAATTTGTTTCAAATTCGTATGATGAATGATAGTACATGAGGTATGAGATTTTTTTTCACATTTTTTACCATGATACATAACCCATATCACCACTTATATAATTTATGTGATAAATATATATATATTCTGACTAAAAATTTATTTTATTATTCATATAAGTAATAATATGGGGATATAAATTAAATATTTGATTATCACCTTTCCAAGGATTTTATTTGATAGTTACCCATATGGTAAGGGGTACATGTTTCAAACCCATTTAAATAAGAATTATTTTATTCCATATTTTAAATTTTATTAAATTTTATGATACATGTTTATAAATACAAATGATTTTATTATACAGTATTTATTCATGTAATTTTAATGTATTAGTACCTTTTTCATCTTTATGTTAGAAAAAATTATCCATAATTTTTTCTGAGAAACAGCCTCTGTTTCATCTTTGGTCATGGATTTTTTTCTTCCATGCCCATTTTTATTAAAAAAAATGTGTTTATGTTTTTTTTATTATCTTATGAACCATTAATTATATTTTCACCCTTGAAATGTAATCTTATTTTCATTTCTTGAATGATGTACTTTTGACATTTTATTAACAAATTTCTTATAAACATTGTTTAAACCATAAAAGCGTGAATTAAATTTAATACCTATTGGACCACTAAAATAATTGAATTAATATACACAATTTAAAATGATTTTTTTCAAATAATTTTTCCCATAATATAAAGATAATATTTCAATTTTAAAGAAGTGATTTATAAATAAAAAGCGTATTTTCCTCAAGAAATATTTTGGTGGTCTTTTAAACGAATATTCATCTATAATATCATAATTTAATTAAAATTACGATTTACTGGAGATTTAATCTAATAATACCATCATTATTGTTTTTATAGATGGTTTATCACTATAATAGAGAGATTTGTTTAGATACTGGTTTATTTTCCATGGTTTATGATGTAATTAAGAGATGAAATATTTAAAAAATTTGTTTAATTCCATGAGTTATTTTATGATAATATGAGGATTTTTTTTATGATATTGGGGAACACCTATGTTTGGATTTCATTATTTTAAATATTGTCCAAGAATTATACATCCATCTAATTCATTAGGTAAAAATTTATATATTATGAGATAATTATTGTAAAATATTTGATGTGAAAAATTCACCATGGGAAACAAGTTGTTATGACTAAACCATTAAAGTAAATATGTTGTGATTCATAATCCATTATTATTTTAGAAACAAGTTTTTATTCCAAATCCTCTGAAATTTTATAGTTTATATAGTAAAATTTTACATATGAAATTGTTTTTATCCTTATAATGGTGCAACATATTGATGATATGTTTTTATTAATAAAATTTGAACTTGTTGTTCACGGTTGATTATTGATGATTTTACTCTATTATGATGTATATATTTTAAATACTATTGATTTATGTTGTGATTCATTATTATCATCCATGAAAAAATGGTCATGTGAATTTTATGTTATGATCAAAATATCATACCAGTATTTTTATCTTGTGGTTGCATATAATCATATATTAATATCTACCTGGTTTACCATTACTAAGATTTTTACCTCGCCCTTTATTATGTTTTCTTTATCTATGTTATGAATAATGGTTTTATGTATGGTATTTGTTGAGGGGTAATGATTGAGAATAATGTTTAATTTGATGATGTATAATGTTCCTAAATATCTTGTTTATCTATCAATTATCCATTTAGAATAAACCTTTATGGTTCTATTCTGGATCCTGTTCTTATGTATTGAATAGTCATATAAAGAGATGTAATATTTGTTTATTAAAAAATATGTTTCCTTATACAGTGGAATTAAACTACTGAAATATTATAAAGAACAATCTTTATACTTAACTCGGATAATGAGGATTAAATAACAATTTTTGCTACTATATTGAATGAAATTAAAATAAATGTTAAAATAAAATAACAATATGATCTTCAAATTAATTTCAATAATTATACACATAATGATATCTAATTACTCAATGATAATTAAATTTATCTACACATTTATCATTCATAAATTTAAATTTTGTTTCATTTATTTTATCCTGGATACATTATCACACATCTTCTCAATAATTTTGAATATTATATAATCTAGCCAGATAATATTCATGGAAAAAAAATACTTGGATACATAAAAATCCTATAGATATTTTTTGTGGAACATTAGTAAAATGTTTTTGGTGGTACATGATACCAATAAAGCACTATATAAACTCCCAAGACATTTAATCCCAAGCCAATAAGGTAGATGATTGGGATGGTGTCATAATTTTATTTAATTCCCTACAGCGTGTTTCCCTAAAATAATGAACAATTCAAAACAATTTTATACATCCAACATCTTAAAAACCCATGTAGTGTGTTTATTAATTACTCTCTATGATAATTTTTTATGTTTTTAAAGTCACAATAATTTCATATACCATATAAACTGGATCCTTCACATATCACCTCACCATATATTCTCTCTTATATTTATGCAAGCATCAAAACTTCTGTAGCGCTTATATTCATTTATATCCAGGTATTGCCTATAATTATGTATAGATACTACCTAAGGGAAGAATAGAATAGATCCTATAACTAAAAAATTCAAAAAATATTTTTAATACATTAAACTTTTATTACCTTAGTAATGATTCATCCTATTATACTCAATTCACAAGACAAATGCTATTTTAATAACATCCAATTGTTATCCAAATATAATAATTAGTTTTCATTCAAATAAAAAAAATCATGGATGGATTCTCCATATCTAAAATTTATACATATAAATAACAATGTACTTAATAAAATTTAATAATTTTCATTGATTAATAGTATAGATAATTACAATAATCATTTAATGTGTATGATCTACTTAAATAATGTTGGGTACACATCAAAATCATTTATCAAAATTGAAAATTTTCCTACATTCAGTATATACTATAAAATATTAGATATATAATATACATTTATTCCATCATCTAATGTATTTCATTTTAGAGTGATAACTTCAAGAACACCCTAAGGAAAGACCCTCTTCATGTAGTTCACATATTGAAATTATTTATTATTGAACTATCGTTGATAAAAAATATAACATTTGAATCACCATCCATTTTGGTTAATTAATATCCCACTTAGTATCATTTTTAAAATCATATTTCAATGATAATTTCAATATTATATTCCACCTTGTTGATGATAAATTAAATATTTCACATTACAAGGAATTTAAAATGTCTCTTATAGTCTACCAATATTATTATTCTCAACATATATTTAGGAATAAAAAATTATATACAATATTACTTGAGGTAAATATGATATCACTTTTATTATGGAAATGATCCATAAATCAATCAGAAATATGTATACATAATGCATTCTTTTTTTAGAAAACAAGATCGACTATCTATGAAATCAATGTCATCCTATAATATGTATTCATGTGACCCAAAGTTGTACAACTTATTTCAGGTTTTATTTAAAATATTTTCAATCAAATAATTTATTATATATATCTCTTGAAACCCCAAATTAGTATTCAATACCCATCAAATAATTTTTTAACTTTTTCATCAAATTATTGAACACTCTTCAATGAAATATAGAATTAAATTTATATAATGATAGGAGGAAATTTCAATATTACTCATGAATGAAATTTTCTATAAATTTCAATATTTCAGAATCCAAGACACCAATATAATCTATAAATTATACCTCGAGAGTTCAATGACATGAGATTATATCATGTAGACCATTAATTATTTGGTTATTTGGAATTTATTTTTTCTGTAATATATTTTTCAATTATCAAGAATAACTGAAACTATAATTACTCTATATATAGGTGTGAACTCTGTTATTGTTCTACATATTGGTTGATACTATTTAAAGTGTTAAAAGGGAATTTATTTTTAAATTTATGTAAAATATTCCATGATAGAAACATCCTACATTTCTACATTATTTTCACAACATTAATCAGTATAGGTCTCCTCTTAAATAGTATAACCTTTAATTATTTACCCAAAAAAATCAATTGGGAATAATTTGTATCTTGCATTGATCCTCTCCTAAATAAACAAGTTAGTAATTTTTTTCTTATATGGAATTTATTTCAATTTATATTCAAAATAACTCTTCATACATGATTTATTTTCTTATCTCCCATTATGGAAATTAAATATATAAAAAAACATAGTTAATATTATCACTTTATTTTTTATGGAACATTATTTTTTTACATCTATTAGAAATGAAAACAAATTTTCCTTTGTTTCACCCATCTTTTTATCATTTTTAACCAATTTGGAAAATTATCCAAAAACAATTTCAGAATAAATTAATCTTTATTCATGTTCTATGATTTCATTGTTATAATAAACATTGTAGTATGAGTATCATACAATATTTTATTCATATAATTAATTGAATATTCCAAATCTAGTAGTATTTTCAGGCATTTTTTACATATATGGATGACATGTTTATATATTCTACATATATTATTAATCTTCTTTCAATTTTTATTCATGGATAACTACTCAGGAAATTTAACATCATCAATGAATATTTTTTCCACCAAACCAATATTATTGTTTTTTTCATGGATTGATTTACAATCACAAACAATATTTTTTCACTATCATAATAATTCATTGAATGGTTTCACATATCCATGATGTGTCATTTCCATACATAAAAGAGTAACTTTTCATTCTTATGACACCTTCCACTACATTCTTCTCTTGTGTGCTATATTTTTATAATCAAATAATTTTTATCACATAAAAATCATTATTTTTGAATTTATTTTTTATTTATTCAACTTTTATGGCCTTCTTCTATTAGTATTTCTTGAATAATGATTCGTCCCGTTAAAAAAACATATTGTTCCAATTACCAATTTAAATTAAATTTTTATTGTTTTTATCAACATCTATAAATCTGTTGGTAGTCAAAATATTCAACTATTTCATTGTAGGTTTGTTTAATTTAGGTTTTATTACCTTAACATCTATTTTACTCCATCATAATTTGGGGGTTTGTTATTTTTTTCATTATTCTATATGTTAATCATATAGTGAAAGTCCTTGTTTATAAACATTTTCATAAAAATAATACCCAAGATTATATATTTATTTATATATTCATATTGTGATTTATATATATTTGACACCTAAATTCTTTGAAATATAACATATATTCATTAAGACACCATATTTGGAACCACACATTCCATTATTCTATTCATCCATCATTTAGTATGCGTTTGGTTTCACAATTATTTAGACCCCAATAATTTTATGAAACATAAGGTTATCTTATTTTTAGAAGAAGTATATTTTTAAAACTACATGTTCCTTATGTTATTAGAAAGTGTTTTCATAGAATTAAAATTATATTATGAAATTTAACTAACATTAGACTTTTTTTCAACATCATTTTTATAATTAAACATAATTTTCACCCATTTTTTCAAATTTATGTTTTAACTGAAGACAAATAATATTTAATTTTTTATGTCAAATATTTAAAGGATTTTATTTTATAACCACATTAAACTATCATATTATTAACATTTTATTCATGAATATTCTATTCTTCATGCATCGATGTTTCTTGATTTTTTATCTTAGATTTTTTACTTCAACTATGTTTTTTATAACTATTTTAGCATTAAATACATTGATATTATCTTATAAATTATAGTTTTTCAAAAATATCTAACTTCTTTCTTTCTTCATTGCATGATGTTCTTAAATGAAATGTTCCTTAAAAAGTGTAACTAATTTTTCCATAGCTTCAAATATTTTAGTAAGAGTATTACACTTTTATAACTTTATAGAAAATTCCTTTTCCATATCATGTGATTCCTAATATTATTGAGGATTCATATCATGTTATTCTTAGATAAAATAAAATTTATTCAGGACAACTATAAATAGATCATTCTTATTTTATATGTTAACCTCATAGTATATAATATAATTAGATTTCATATTATATAATTTATTATACTATATATATATATCTAGAATATAATTATTTTATTTGATATAAATTAAATTATTTAAAGGATAACCCAATACCACTTCAATTAACCTAAAATAATGATATTTATTTCTCCTCATACTTTAAAATGTTAACTTTTTTGACATAATTGGCTGTATATTCTTGTTTTCATTTTTTTTGTTTGGAACCTCCATGGTAGAACTATAGGTGAAACTTCTATTTCCTTCAAATAAAGTATATCTATAATTTTTTGGAAAAAATTCAATTCAGGTAATATAGTTATACACACTTGGAAAATGCAAAGATTACATTAGATAAATCTAATTTCAAGATACTAATTAAGGATCTAGGTTGATTATGTAGTTATAACGAGTGGAGTGGTGAATCAATGAATATCTAATTAACTAATTTATATAAACATAAAAACATAACAACATTCTATGATTATAAAACATCTATATTGATTAGTATATATTTGTTTTTATCATTCCTATCATATTTTAACACCACATCAAATGATCAAATGTTAATATGACATAACAAATAGTATTGTTATGGTCTGGTCCCAATGTGGGTACATTGTCCTTTTTGTGACCATTTATTACCAAAATACAAAATATACACTATATAAATCAAGTTAATTCTATTTTTATTTCACTCAAAAAACACTTTTATCCCTATTATGGGTTCTATATAACTACTCCTTCATGTTTACAATGATTCCTCCAAAAATATATTTCAACATCTTCTTTTTTTAGGAATGTATTCAAATTATCTATAGATATTATTTTATAAATTTGGTCTTCAATAGCTACAAAAATTATTTGTCAATTGTTGGTGACTAATACATGTACACTATAATTAAAATTCATAATTTTCAGATCCCTCGCCTTTAAGAACATCAATTTGAAGATCATGTGATGGTCCTCAATTGATACTTGTCTTACTCAAAAATTCATGTATCCTATGTCTATGAAACCACCCATCTATAACATCCAATTACATAATTACTATATTCCCCCTATGATTATTCATTATATCATGCTCTAGTTGGTCTCACATTTTCTCCTCTGAATATCTCATTAGCAACATTACATTCATTAAATGATGTCCTCCCTTTAAATAAATAACTAATATTGTAGTAATTAACTTTCACCATATCTTTTTTTTCTCTTAATATCTCATAAATAACATGACTTTACTTGAATTAATTCATATCATTGTTTAACCATAATCAGTAAGATAAATCTATGTTAATGTGAGATTCTAATTTAAAATTATCATTGAATTGGTTCTTCTGCCAATCATATTCAATTACTTCTAAATATAGTGGGATCTAATATCATCATAGAACCTAAAAATTCAACAAAAACGCCTTCAAGGTTCCTATAAAAATTATATTTATTAATGAAATGTCCATTTGAGAATTTATATATTAGAACATACAAGTCAACATTATCATAGTCAATATAATCATTTTTATGTTATTCTAAATATATATCATCCTGGTCTCTATTTTACATAGAACATCTATATTATTATTGACCATGTGAATCATTTAAAATACACCAAAGGGATTTTAATAATCTTACATTCCCTATATAATAGCTCTAACAAGACAATAAATTTTAATTCTTCTATAAATATAGTTGTTTTCTTATCATTATCCGAATTCAATTAATTATCATCTTGTATTTTTATTTATTATAATGTGTTTATGACTGATATTCATAATTTATATGCTCATATCCACATGATGGACCTCTAATAATCCCAAATTTCCATCCAAAATTACAGGACATTAAAAAACCTAACCCCAAGAATTCATGGATATAAAAATATTTTAACTGATTTCATTAAGTTGTTATATTTTTTTTGGGTGAGCCATTACAAACTTCTCACTATCTCCAATGAAACAAATGAATGTTTTTCCCCATTGTAGGAATCCCTTTTTTATCATCTTAACCATGATTTGTAACATGTAACACTTATTAGCATCACATTGAAAAAAATATTCAGGTTTTTCAAATCCTCTTATTTTTCGCACCTCATTTGTTCAATCAATATATGATTCTAAAAAGACCAAACTACACTAAATATAGGGTGACCAAATTACTATAACATTTTTGGGATTAATATATAAAAAATATTCATTTGTTTGATAAAATAGGAAGACTAGTGAAAACAATAAATCCACTATTTTCTTTGAAAATTAATTCAATTAACTTTTATTTTAGATTCTACATGAATGAAATATAGTACAATTTAGATTTATCTACCTAGAAATTCTCATTACCAAACATGTTACATACATATAGTTCTAATTTTAAAATGATTTCACATAACATGGCTCATTGGGATGTGACAATTCTATACAAATGATGATGAAAAACTATCCGTAGAATCTTTTAAAGTAAATATTATTTATAATGATCTTGTATGATTATGTTTAAATCTCTATAATTTTTTGACAATGAAAAAAACCAAGTCATCATCAGAATAAAAAAACCAGAATACCTTCATATTATTTTCTAGAATCAGTCACGTAAATATAATCCATTCATCACAAATCATTATCTTTAACTACATGATTATCCTCTAGAAAACACAATCACATAACATCAAGAATTTTTAAAATTGTAAATCTATTTATACTTCTCCCTGATTTCATAAATTATATCATCTCACTAATTAATTTTAATTGAATGGAAATATCATTCATAGAATAATATTTTTATGAATTTCCATTGAAACTCAAGAATATATTATATATTAATCATGATACTAGAGTGGAACTATATAAAATTAAAACACATATAAACTATAATCTATGGGTTTTAAGATTTATTCAAATTCATTATTTTATTTAAATCATTCATGCATGTTTTTATAAATAATAAATAGTGTCCCAAATTTTAGTTAATCCCACATTAGAAAAAACAATTTATGGTTTGAGGATATAACTCCAAGTGCCCTTGGGATATTATTGATCTTCTATGTCACTTCCCAATCCATGACCAATAGATCCTTTGAATAATGAAAATATATGCTCATTTTTTCTCTTCATTCCAACACTGACCCTATTCTTTCCCACCACTTCCAACACTAGCCAGTACTGGTTTTAGTTGATCATGATTATTTCCTCATGATAATATATCTTAGATATTTTATATAGATAATAATTTGTTTAGGTATTTATATATTCAACTTATATTTTGTTAGAGAAATTTTGTAATAGTATGAAATATTCCTTTGAAATGTATTATTTGAATATCATCGATGTTTTGTTCACTTATCCAAATAAGTGTCCATTAACTTCAAAAAAACATGGATTTATTTCCATAACATTGAATGGAAATTAAAAAAATAGGGATCTCAATAGAAATAATCACTTTCCCTATATTCACAATTAATATTTTCACAACATTCATCTAATGAGAAATATACACTTCATTACTCTTAGTGGATATTCTTTTTTATTATCTAAAAAATTATCCTACCACCTATAGTTTTTGAAATCTTGTAGTATATATAAAATGTACTTGTAGTAATTTTTATAATGTATTATCTTTTTTAGTGTTAACTTATTAAGCTCCCTAAGGTATTACCATCTTATAATGTGTGACAAATTTACTGTACTACTTATTAAATTCTCATAAAAAATAAAATATTAGTATTATAATCCATTTGAGATGTTCATGATTATACTCATAATACACCATAACCCAATAATACAATATGATGATCTAATACAGGGACGTTATATTATCATTACATGAATTATAATATACATAATTTAAACCTATGATATATCTATAATACATAATTTTTTATAGGTCATAACAAATATCTCCTTCAATATCTTACTAACTCAATTAACTTTTCTACATATAATAAGTTCACCATATATTGTATCACATAAAATATATTTTTAATCCATATCCAAAAAACTTTTTTTAATTTTCCTAAATATTATTGGAATGATATAAGTAACATCACTATTAATTACATCATATATTACACATTATGTATACTCATATAAACTCATTGGAATAAAATCGAAATTATTTATAGAGAGTCTCTATATGTAAACAATCAATCCCTATTTATTCAATCAAAATGTGTCACCCCACAATCATTTTTAGTGATTAAAAAAATTATACCATAGGATGTATAAATATAAGTACACAGTACCTTCTAGAAATGAAATATATCTACTCATGATACAAAGAGATTGGACATGATATCCAAAAAACACATGTATCTGTAACATGCCAATTAAATAAAGAATAATAATTTTTCATATTTATTAATATTTTTGAATTAATTATTAATTTTACTTTATTTGGGATTCTATGTTCGATGGCCTACCCGATACGAAAAAACATGTTTCTTTGAAATTTTACGTTGCACATTAAAAATATAATATTATTATTTTAAATGGTTGTTAACTCCTAGATGTTGTATTGGAAGGAATTAATATAACTATCTAAAATATGATTATACTTGTTTGTGAAATGTTTTTTACATTTATCCAATAAATGTTAGGGGCTTAAAATATGAATAAATCTAATTTTAAGCATAAAGACTATAATATTCCCTAAAAGGTCGATTTACCTCCTTTTGATGGGAAACCCTATTAAAAAAAAGTTTCCGTCATTTATATATGTTATATTTGAAAAAATAATATCCTTCTTTAGATTTGGGACATCAAAATTTACTTTGGGGTAATTTTTTGGTATTTTTCTGAAAATGTTCAATTTTTAATGAATAGTACAAAATACTGTATTTTAATTCAAAAGTGCCTTTTAATATAATTTAGTTATATGGTTATATTATCTTTTAAATTGGTTTTAAAGTCTAATTAGAATATATTTTTTGTAGTTTTCTAAAAAACATCAATTTTTGATGAAAGTGAAACCACAAATTAGTAGTTAAAAACTAACATTTTCATTTAAATGAAATTATACTGCTTTTGTGGATTGAATTTTGAAAATACGACATACATGGTTGTTATTAGTAAGTAAAATGTGGTTTAATAAGGTTAAAATAATTTTTTGTGAATAGTAATTTTTGACTTTTTTTTACCACAGTCATAGGTAAATAGGGTAATTCAAGGTAAAATTAATTTCATAATAATACAAAATTACATTAAAACGTTTCCTAACCTTATTGGTTGAATTATTTACGACCATGTGCATCTTTTGGTCGATTTTCGGTCTCCATGGAGCCACAAATGAGGGATAATGACACATTATTTTAATTAACTTAATGTAAAGACAAAAATGACATAAAAGATATCTATTAGTAAATTAATTATTCCATGGGGTTATATAAGTTATTGTTACAACTATAAATATTATTTGGAAAGATAAAATTATTTTCTAAATTATGGTTTTTTTTTATAATTTTTAGACATCAACTAAATTAAATTATTTATGACACAATAATGATGCAGTTTTTACCTCCTTAATAAATCATTTAAATAAATAAGATTATAAATATTAAAATAAAATACAAAACCTCTCCAATTCTTATTAGATGATATTATTTCGACCATGAGTCATCTTAAATTCTACTTTAATTAGTTTTGGAATTAAGAACCTGAATATCAATATATAATGAAATAACATTTTCACATTTTCCTAAAGAGCCACTCCTCCCCCTTATAAAAATCCCTCAATTCCTACTCATTACCCACACCACTAAAGCCCCTTGGATCTTCCAAACCCTACCAAATAATCTATCAAGACCCCCTACTACTCATTGAATCTTTACCTTAGGGAGAAGGCACATCAAGAAGTCCTTTTGGTTCAAACTGAAGGGAGTTACCCAAATTAAATGTAACAGTTTCTCTAAACTTCTTTTCTTTTATTTTACTTCTGAAACCCATAAACTATCTTTATTCCATCCTTTTATAACAAAAATAGTATCCTAAATATATTAATATGTTTCTATGAGATTTATTCTAACTACACATACACACACCTCCATCTAATGGGTGATGAACATACTGTTTCTGTAGATGGAAAACTAACGCCTCACAAAATGATGATTGTTCGATTATCTCCTACTGCCTCTCATGGTGGCCATTATGATGGAACTGTATTTATATATGATATATATTATGTTTTTGTTTTCTCTATGCTTATGTATTTTCTATTTATATCATACCTTAATGGTTTTCACAATGGGTAAATGCAATAATTTCATTTGAGGAAGTGTGAACTACTTCCCCCTCAAAGTGGAATGACTCTTTAATGCCATATGTGAGATGTATAAAGGACAGAGTTAATGATATTATGTATGATATTATACTGTAATTATAATATAACTATGTATAATTATGTTTTAATTCCATTAATGTATGAAATAGAAAGGAATGCAGCATTCATGCGTACGTACGGCTTACCGTATCCACGAACTGTGCATTTCTTTTCTTATCTCCAAATTCTATGTAATATTATAAACACATATATTTACTGGATATATATGAAATATAGGATATCTAAATCATGAATATAATTCTGAATACAATGAAATTTTGACCATGTTAACAACTTGTAATTATAAGAAGTCCATTTTTGACTCAAGTACCAAATATTCACAAAACAAACATTATTAACATAAGTGATCAAATAATGTTTATAACATGGTAATAAGTTATATAAAAGGAATAATAAACATGAAAAATGTTCTTATGAATGTAGAAATTAATTTTATTTTATTATTCATGAGATTAAAGAATGTACGGGTCAAGTCATACATGAGGTAAGGGAACTGCTTAACCCTATTTCTATTCTTTGGGTTAATCTTCTACATTTTGATTATGCCTTACTATGTTAATGTACTATCTTGTATTTATACTTTATTTATGTATAATTATAGTGAATACACATAATAGATCTATTTTATATACCAAATAATATTTGTAAGGTACTTCGTCTCAATCTCCTTTCATTGAGGCATATTTTGTATTAACACACGACTTTCTTTTACACACTGTATATACAACTTTGACTTTTCACTTCATTCAAAAGGAATATTTTTCTACAAAGAGTTTTAAGAAATGAAAATAAAATAATTTTTCTTTTTAACATAATCCATGACAACAACCTTTCCACTTCCGCGAGTATTATTTGATCTTTGGCTTCCTTAACAAGACATAATGTTTTAAAAAAAAAAATAACATATACACTTTTAACGTATTTTGGAATTGAAAATGGTTTTTAGAATGGGTTTATTATTTTTATTTTATTTGAATTATATATTGTGATTGAAATGTGGGAATGTTATATTTCCTTTATGTTTGATTTGTTTGTTATGAATATTTTATGGTTCTTCGATATTGTTTACGAATATAGGTGGTTCCATGATAAACCTAGGTCAGGGGAGCCCGAGATTGCTCTCCAATGCATTGGGTAATGTGACATAGGTAACATGAATATTTCTCCAAAGATATTAAGGTAATATACTGTGATGGGTATTCCAAATGTTACTCCCTTCGTAGCTGTGATAATTACAATGTAAGTATGATATGGATTCCACAAGTTACCTTTTTTATTTAAGTTTTCTATGTGCGATTCTGAAATATTATGTTTTCATGATGTAGGTAAATGAGTTTATATTTTCTATGTATTAATGTACTAATGATTTATTTCTTATTTTATAACCCTTACTGAGCATTTTTTTTCTCATCACAATTTTTGAAATGTTTGTCATATGACTTAAATGTAAATAAGGTCAAGGATGTGTTCAAGGAAAAATATTATTGTCTAAAACATGGAACTAAAAATGAATCTTTTTTTAAGAGTTTATATTTTATGAAAAAAATGGTCACTGAGTAGAATTTTCTACATGTAATATTCCGATGATATGTAAATATTATGACTTAATTCTCTAAAACTCTAAACTTGAAAATATGCTCAATGTGAATTATCCATTTAATTCAAGAATATGTAATGTTTAAGGCTGAGCCCTTACAGTTGGTATCAGAGGTTGGTTCAGATAACTTTAAGAGTTATGGTATTGTTAAATTCATATCCATAAATTACTTTATATTGATATTATATAGTATTTACAGATTATCATGTTTCTTCGCCTAAGATATTTCTATGTTCAGAAAGTTATTCCACAGAGGAAACAAGGAAGCTACGTTGGGATGAAATCAGGAAAAAGGCAATCTTCAAAATCAGCAACCTGAGATGGTTGGAATCATAATTGAACAGTTTGTTGTAGTGATGGCACTGTTGCCTTAGGCTATAAATTGTGGTGGTATCCACACATGAGATCAACCAGATCAACCATAGAGGAACATGTTAGTAGTGGAGCATTTCAAGAGGCAACATCCCCCAACATTCAAAGGATCATATGACACTGTGCTAGTATATGGGTGGATTAAAGCACTGGAAAAAAATTTAAGTCATTCGTTGTTCAGAACATAAAAAGGTTAGTCTCACTATTTACCTTTTGGAAGGTGAAGTTGATCAGTGGTGGTCGATGGTGAAAATTATCCGGGATAATGAAGAGATTTATGCTCTGGATTGGGATGAATTCAAATGTATGTTTCTTTAGAAATATTTTCCTAAGGTGGTTCATCTTATAATGGAATAAAAATTCAAGGAATTGAGGAAGGAGGATGACTTAGTGGCTGTTCATGAAAAAAAAGTCCCTCGACTCGCAAGTTTTTCTCCAAACCTCATAGGAGATCTTGATAGTAAAATCAATCATTTTTACTCAGGATTAATGCCAATGTATTGAACAGATTTAATATCTCTTGAGTTAAAAAGTTATGAAATACATGTTCTTTATGTAGAGAAGGTGGAAATATAGTTTTTCGATGATCTGGTGTTCTTTGACAAACAACATAATAAGAGGTCAAGTTGGTAGGTGAAAGGGATGAACTCCTCAAAAAAGTCTGATGCTATGAAACATAAGTTTACAGTTATATAAAATTGTGGAAAAAATCTTGCTGGGGAATGTCTTTTGAATTCCAGTAAGTGCTATAGATGTGGTAAAATGGGACATAAGGCTCGAAATTTCACTGAAAAATATCGAGTTAATGGTAAGAAAAAATCCGATTTATTTTCATTAAAATGTTTTAAGAGAAATGAAATGGGTCATTATGAAAATGATCGTCCAATGAAGAACTCAACTGAGGGAATACAACCAAACTACAAGAAGAAAGGGGTGGTGAAATCCTCTGCAGCTACTTTAGGAGATGTTGGGTCATCAAATGAAGTAGTATCTACTCCAGAGAGCTCAATATTTTTCAGTGATTGAATTGAGTTCGGGGTACAATCAGTTGAAAGTAAATGAATCAAACATTCTGAAGACCGCGTTTCATACTAGATATAGACATTATGAATTTGTAGTTATGCCTTTTGGTTTAACCAATCCACCTGCTATATTCATGGATCTTATGAATAGAATTTTCCATGAGTTCGTGGATAAGCTTTTGATTGTGTTCATTGATGATATTTTGGTTTTTTACAAAAGTAAAGAGGAACATGAAAGTCATTTAAGGGTTCTCTTTCAAACCTTAAAAGAAAATAAACTGATTGTGAAATTTAGCAGGTGTGAGTTTTGGTTACAGAATATTTCTTTCCTGGTCACATTGTTTAAAAAAACGGCATAATAGTTGATCCCTCTAAAACAGAAGTTGATGAAGAATATCCAAGGCCCACAAATATAACTGAGATTCATAGTATTCTTGGATTGGTAGGTTATTATAGTAGGTTTGATGATAATTTTTCATGGTTATCTAGTCTAATGACTAAGTTAACTCGAAAAGGTGTAAAGTTCATTTGGGAAAGAGAATGTGATGATTGTGTTTAGGAATTGCAAAGAAGATTGGTGAATGATCCAGTTTTAGAACTGCCTTACAGAAATGGTGAGTTTGTTATTTATAGTGATGATTCGTTGAAAGGACTTGGATCTTCTCTTATGTAGAATGACCAGGTAGTTTCTTACGCTTCATGTCAGTTGAAACCCCATGAGTTAAATTACCCTACACATGAATTGGAAGTATCTGCAGTTGTTTTTTCTTTAAAAATTTGGAGGCATCATTTGTATGGAGTAAAATGTGAAATATATTCTGACTAAAAATGTTTAAAGTGTATATTAAAACAAAAATAATTGGACATGAGACAGAATTGATGGTTGGAATTAATAAAGGATTTTGACTGCATGATTAATTATCATCCAGGAAAGGAACATAAAGTGGTTGATTCTTTGAGTCAAAAAATTAATGCTTCATTAACCATGATACATTTGGAACGAGATCATATGGTTTTTTATTTGATGAAATTTGTCATAGAAGTTGTTGGTGTCTGTTAGTGAAATCATCTCTATCAGAAAGAATTAAGCAAGTGCAGAAAGAAGACAGTGAGTTGAAGAAAAAGTTAGAGTTATTTTATAAGGGTAATTTTCCCATTATTAATATTGATAATGACTATTTTTTGAGGTTTAGAAAAAGCTTATGCATGACTTTTGATTCACAGTTGAAGAATGAGTTGTTATATAAAGCTCATAGTTCTCCATTTTCAGTTCATCCTAGCAGTACAAATATGTACAAATACCTTCGTGAGTATTACAAGTGAAATGAAATTAAAAGAGATATTTCTGATTTTACTATGAAGTGTTTTACTTGTCAGCGGGTTAAAGAAGAGTGGTAGTTACCAAAAGTGATACTCCAGTCTTTACCGGTTCAAGAGTGGAAATGGTAAAATATATCTATGGACTTCATTGTGGGATTACCAAAGACATATAGAGGTAATAATTCAATCTGTTATATTGTTGATCGGTTGAAAAAATATGCTCATTTCCCACCTATTTGAGATAATTTGTCTCTATATCAACTTTCTCAGTTTTATGTTAAAGAGATAGTCAGGTTGCATGGAGTTCCCCTTCGCATTGAATCCGATCGTGAACCCTAATTTACTTCTAACTTTTTAAAATGCCTTTAGATGTCATTGGGTACTGAATTAAATTTTAGTACAGCTTTTCATCTAAAATCAGATGGGTAGTCAAAATGAACAATTAAGGCCTTAGAAGATATTTTATGGGCTTGTTCACTGGATTACAAGGGAAGTTGGGACCAACATATTTCTTTGGTTGAATTTACTTATAATAATAGTTTTCATTCCAGTATATAGATGGTTCCATTTGAGTCATTATATGGGATGCATTGTCGAACTCTAGTATTTTGGGATGAAGTAGGTGAAAGGAAGATGATGGGACTAGAGTTGGTAGAAAAGATGGCATAAAATGTTTAGTTGATTCAGAATAACTTGAGAACTGCTTAGATGAGGCAGAAAATTTATGCAGATAATGAGAGGAAGGATATTTCTTTTGAGGTAGGTGATCATGTCTTTCTAAAAGTTTCTCCATGGAAAAGTGTGATGAGTTTTGATATGAAGGGAAAGATGAGTCCAAGGTTCATTGGAACTTATGAAATCATGGAGAAAGTTGGTTCAGTTTTATACAGAGTGGATTTACCTACATGTTTATCCTAGGTACACAATGTTTTTCATGTTTTCATGTTGAGAAAGTACATTCCAGATCCATCTCATGTTTTGAGCCCAGAGGTAGTTCAGTTGGAAGAGAATCTCTCTTATGAGGAACAACTAGTCCAGATTCATGACCGTAGAGAGAAAGTGTTTCCAAATAAGGTAATTCATTAGGTAATGGTTTAAAAAAACCATATTGTTGAAGAAGTGACATGGTAATATGAAAATTCTATGTGGGATAAATAACCCCATTTATTTGTTAAGTGAAAAAATTGCGAGGACGCACTTTTCCAAAGGGGGGGAAGGATGTAACATCCTAAGTAAAAAGAGAATAACACCTATTCATATTTATTAATATTTTTAAATTAAATAATAATTTTTCTTAAAAGGGGATTCTATGTTTGATTTCTTACCCGATACGCAACAACGAGTTTCTTTGAAATCTTACATTCCACACAAAGAACATAATATTATTATTTTAAATGGTAGATAACGCCCATCCTTTGAATTGGAAGGAATAAATAGAACTAACTAAAATATTATTAGACATGTTTTTTTAATGTTTCAATATTTATCCAATAAAATTTAGGGGCTTAAAATACGAAGGAATTTAATTTTAAGCATAAATTCTCTAATATTCACTAAAAGGTCGATTTACCGCCTTTTGAGGGAGAACCATCCTTAAATCTAGTTTTGGTCATTTCTATATGTTATATTGGACAAAATAAAAACTTTCTTTAGATTTGGGACATCAAAATGTACTTTGGGTAATTTTTTTTTGTATTTTTATGATAAAGTTCATATTTTAATGAGTAGTGAAGAATAATGTATTTTAATTCAAAAGTGATTTTTAATATAATTTATTTATATGGTAAGATTATATCTTTAATTGGTTTTAAATTGTAATCAAAATATATTTTTAACAATTAATCTAATATTGGTCATTTGAATTAATTTCACTTTGAAATTGGACATAAACAAGTGTCGATCTTTTGATAGTTTTTGTTTCTTAAAAACAGGCTATTTGTTTTAACAACAGGAACTAATTTTAAATTAATAAATCCAAATTCTATATTTTTAATTTGGTAAAATAGAAGTAATTTTTTAATTTGTAATATCAAATTTATCACTGTCTTAATTTTTGGTATTTTTCTGAAAAAAAACATTTTTTGATGAATAGTGAAACCACTAAGTAGTTATTATAAGAATACTTTTTCATTTAAATGATATTTTAGAAATTATGTAGATTGAATTTAGAAAATCCATTATACATGGTTGTTATTAGTAAGTAAAAATTGGTTCAATAAGATGAAAACAATTTTTGGTGAATAGTATATTTTGACTTTTATTTATCACGGTCAAAGGTAAATAGGGTAATGCAAGGTAAAAAGAATATCATAATAATAAAAAATTACCATAAAATATGTCTTAACCTTATATTATGAGTCATTTATGACCATGGGAATATTTGATTTGATTTTGGGACCCCATGGAGCCACTGATGAGTGATAATGACACTTTATTTTAATTAACATAATGTAAAGACAAAATTGACAAAAAAAAATATTTTTTAGTAAATTAATTTTTACATGTTGTTATATAAGGTATATTTTAGACCATAAAGATTATTTGGAAGGATAAAAAGATTTCCTACATCATGGTACTTTTTTATAATTTTTATACATCATATAAATTAAATTATTTTGACACAATAATGATGTAGTGTTTACTGCATTAAAAAGTCATTTAAAAAATAAGATTATAAATATTATAATAACATCCAGAACCTATCCAACTCTTATTGAAAGATTTTATTTTGACTGTGAGGTATCTTATCTTCATCTATAATTCATTATGGACCTTTAGAAACCAAATATAATTATATAATAATATAATATTTTCACATATTCTTAAAGAGCCCCTCCTACCCCATATAAAAATACATCACTTCTTACTCATTCCTCACACCTATAAATCCCATTGGCTAGTCAAAACCCTGTCAAAATAATCTCTCAAGATCCCTCTACTCCTCTTAGAAGCCTTTACTTAGGCAGAAGGAATATCATGAAGTCCTTCTAGTTTAAACCAAATGGAGTTACCCAAATTAAAGGTAACAGTTTCTCTTAAATTTTTTTCTATTATTTTACTTCTCCAACCCCTAAACTCTTTTTATTCCTTTATTTTATAAAAACACCAGTATAATCAATATACTTGTATTTTTTTATGATAAGGATTATAAATATATTTAAACACACATCTATCTAATGTGTGAAGCACATACCGTTTATGTGGATGGAAAACTTACGCTTCACGAAATGATGATTGTTCGATTATCTCCAACCACCTCTCATGGTGGCCATTATGATGAACTATATATATATATTCTATATACCATGTTTATGTTTTCTTTATGTTTCTATATTTTACATTTATATCATACCTTTATGGTTTCCATTATGGGTAAACGTGATAATTTCATTTGAGGAGGTGCGGACTATCGCCCCCTCAAAGTGATATTACTTGTTAATGACATATGTGGGATGTATAAAGGATATAGTTAATGATATTATGTATGATATTATATTAGAATTATAATATAACTATGTATTATTATGTTTTAATTACATTAAAGTATTAAATAGAAATGAAAGTAGCGTTCATGAGTACGTACGACTTACCGTCTCTATGAACGGTGCATTTCATTTCTTACCACCAAATGTTAAGTACTATTATAAATTCATGTATATAATGAATATATATGATATATATGATATCTAAATCATGAATATCATTCTAAATATAATAAAACTTTGACCATGTGAACAACTTGGAATTATAATAAGTCAATTTTTTACTCAAGTACCAAATATCGACAACACGAACATTATTAACTTAAATGATTAAATAAAGTTTATAACATGGTAATAAGTGATATAAAAGGAATAATAAACTTGAAAATGATTCTTAAGAAATTATAAATTAACTTTATTATATTATTCAGGAGATTAAAGAACTAACGTGTCATGCTAGACATGAGGTAAAGGAACTTCCAAACCCAATTTCCATTCTTTGGGATCATGTATTTATACTTTCATTATGTGTACATATAATTAATAAAAATAATCGATCTATTTTATATACCAAATGATATTTTTGTGGGTCTTTGTCTTAATCACCTTTTATTGCGGCATATTTTATTTAAATACACATCAATCTTTTATACTATGTATAAACACCTTTGAATTTTCTTTTCATTAAAAGGGAATCTTTTTCTACAATGTGTTTTACAAAAAAAATAATGTTTCATTTTAACATAAGCGGTGAAAATGACCTTTTCCCAACTACGAGTATTATTTTATATATGGCTTCCATAACAAGCCATAATGTTTTCAAATAAAAATACCATATACTATTTTTACGTATTTTTGTATTGAAAATGGTTTTTAGAATGGATTTACTATTTCAATATATTTTACTAATATATTATGATTGAAATGTGGGAATGTTATATTTCCTTTATGTTTGATTTATTTGTTATGAATATGTTATGGTTCTTGGGAATTGATTATGAATATGGGTGGTTCTGTGATAATCCTTGGACGGGTGTGTCTGAGATAGCTCTCTAATGCATTGGGTAACACGATGGAGGTAAACGTGAATGTTTCTCCTAAGAGATTTAGAGAATTTACTGTGATGGCTATTTCAAATTTAACTCCCTATGTATCTATGATAGCTACAATGTAAGTATGATTTGGATGCCACAAGTTTCCTTTATGATTTATGTTTTCTATGTGTGATTTATAAATCTTAAGTTTTCACGAGGTAAGTAAAAGAGTTTATGTTTTGTATGTATTGATTGAATAATGATTTATTTCTTATTTTATAACCCTTACTAAGCTTTTTATGCACATCCCAAGTTTTGAAATGTTTTTCAAAGGACATAAATATGAATAATGTCAAGAATATGATCAAGGAAAAGTCTTGTTGTCTAAAACATGGAAATCGACATGACTCTTTTTAAGAGTTTTTATTTTATGAAAGAAATGGATAATGAGTAGAATTGTCTACATGTAATATTCATGATGTTATATAAAATTTATGACCTAATTCTCTAAAACTCTAATCTTGAAAAGATACTCAATGTGAATTGTCCATTTAATTCAAGAATATGTAATGTTTAAGGCAGGGTCCTCATAGTATCTCTATACCTATTTACAGCAAATGAATCTTATATATTTTTTATTTTATAGAAAATCTATTTGTCTAAATCATTGAGTGGATATGAAATGAATAGTTTGTTAATTATATAGAGACAACTCATGTACTCATTATTCTACGAGTATAGACTAGATAAGTTAATGAATAAAACAAATTTCATTCATCTTTATTGTCGAAAACATAACATGTATTTCAGATAAATAAAAAATAACATCATACTTGTTGTCTAGGTGCAGACACAAGAATTTTTAGTTGATATAAATTATGGACCAATATTTGATAATCACAATATTGGAGGAGTAATATGATTTTAATTGATCTCTAAATGATTACATTATTACTAACACACCCAACCACCCTTTTTTTATCTAATACATGTAAATTTCAATAATAAATATATCAATCTATGAAGTATCTAATGCTTTTTATTTATCCATCCTTAAGTAGTATCAATTCCAAATATGAACAATAAACCCCAGTTATACTAAATAAAGTGTGTATAACACACCATGTGGTTACCTTCATGGGTAATCCATTGCTCAAAACCTATTTGGTGTCTAATAATCTTATTATATACCTCAATACAAAAATCATATTCATAGTAACCATGAAATAAATATATAAACTATTATACTCCATGAAAAGTCTCAATTGAAGACAAAAAAAGGTTATAATTTAGGTGTTTAATTGTCATTTAATTTTAATAAATATATATATATACATATGTGTGTGTGTGTATATACCTATATATAAACAAAATAAAAGCATGATAAAGTGAATATTTCATTTTTATACAATATCATTTATATTAAATTCACAATATATTTTGTGAAAACATTAAAAAACTATATATTTGAAACATTATAACATGTCATATATGGTAGACTAATAGATAATTATTAATTTTGTTTCACATTTATAGATTTCATTAAATCAATACATCTATAACTAAATAATGAAGCATCATTAGGAGAACACCTATTAAAATCCTCAAAAAAAACACTTTAGTGAGAAAAATATGTTAATTATGTGAATTTGAATAATTGTGAGACATAATAATTATATAACTAATTTAAAACTACTTGAAAATATATGAACTCTAATACTATAGAACATCAAATGTTAGGATTATAACTTTTTTTATCAATGCATATGTTTTTTATGTACATCAATCAATTCCTTATAACTTATTGAAATTAAAAATGTCCCTAAAAGTATTTTAGTAACTAGTATAAGTATTTAAATAGTAACTTAATGACACATCCTAGAAAACTTTAATATAATGTGATATTCACTATATTACATTAACTAAATATAATTGTTAATATTAAAATTTAAACCCCTAATATTTTTCTTGAAATTTAGTGAAATTTGTTTTGAATTTTAACTAGAATAATTCATTATTTTTTGGCTGTGAACTTCTCAATTTCCAAACACACTCTATCTAGCCTCTTAGATCCTATTTTTTCATAGAAATATCATGTTAAGGTACCAAATTTCCATTTTTTCTGTAACTATACCTATTTAATTTCTATTGGAATATTTAGAATGAAATATTTTAAGACCATATCATATATGTAATTTAGGGTTTTTAAGAATTTTCATCTTAAAAGAAGATTTTATTCCATTAAAACTAAACTTATGTGTGTTGGGAAAACCTTCCTTTATATTATAACAAGCATTTTGATAATTTACTTTATCTTTGATAAAATATTTTTATCCTCGTATTATTATAATTTTTTTAATGATTATGGTTAATCATAAACTATCAACATTCTTTATGTCCTAAATTTCATAATAATTTTTTTAACAAAATAATACTCCTATAACATTAAAAAACTGAGAAAATTATAAACATCCTTAATTTTTATTCAAATCAACTTGATACATACTATAAAATTAAAACTTTTATTTATAAACCATTACTTAATAATAATACTAAAAAAATATCAGATATATATACCCTTACCTTGATTTTAAAATCCTATATATTCCAACACTTAAAGAGTATACTATTGGTATCACACGCCAGTTAGAATTAGTGAAATGATTTCATTATCAATGATTCATAACATGAATTCTCCATGGAGTTAAAAAAACATCATTAGGTCGTATTAAAAATAAATAATATGGAATATTAATCCAATTTTCTTATATAGTTTTATGGTTTTATCGGCAAATACTGTCTACTTAATGAAATATTTTTAGACATTATAAAAAATTTATTGTTCTGTTTTGAACATTTTCCAACATGAAATACCAACAAAGAACTAGAAAAAAGACATTGTATACCCAGTTAATCGATTCCTATCACATTTTAAATATTAGGAAATATTTTATAGAATTTAATACCAATATAAAATATTAGCATCAAAGAAAATATGATGATTTATAGGAATAGAAAATCAAATGAAGAAAATATTAAGTATGTCTATTTCATTGGAATATTAAATAACATTGAGTATATGAGGAGAGAATAAAATTACTCAGGTCACCATGAATCATATTCATTTAAAACCCCAGATGTATCATTTTTTATTTTTTTTACCATTTAGATTCAAATGATGAATAAAATTTGAAAAATTAACTTGGAATGTAGTTACTCTAACACATAAAATCACTATTACGAAAAAAATTATCTTCTATTGCCATCCTAAGGAGTTCATGATATTAAACTTCTCATTTATGAGAATTGATTTCATTGATATTTTTTATTATTATATTAGTTATATATTTAAAAACATTTATCATATGAGTACCATTGTAATGACCCATGCTCATAAAAAACAAATTATTTTAATTTCAGAATTAAACAGTTAAATTTATTATAAATTTATTATGAAATAACATATATTCATATAAATTAAGGAATATATACTAATATAATTGTAAAGTAACATATGAGAGTACAAATTAAATTTATATATCTAATAAGTGAAAATATGATATATTTATATAATCAAATAAGTAAATCAATTTAGTGAGAATGATAAATTAATTCTTGGTATTTTTTGAAACATAAATGTTTATTTACAAATTAATAAAAAACATAATTAATTATAATAAAATTTATCATAATAAAATAGATTCATAGAATAATATTTTTTATGATTATAATATAATTTAACGAGACCCTACTTAATTTTACAAAGTTCCATAAAATTAGTTCTAATTTTAATATATGTTTTTTTAATGGATGATTATTTTAATTAAAAATAAAGTTGATTATATTTAGAAAATTATATTCATAAAAATTATTTAGTTTTTAATTCCACACATCCAAAATTTGTTACATTGAATTTTTAGGATTTTACTAAAATAGTAGAATTTTTAGTGAATAAAAAAATACTATAATTCATGGTATACATATATATTATAAGCTAAATACACTATTTTTTAAGTCTTAAATGAGGTAATAAACATAATCTCAAACAACCCTAAATTATTTTAATATATTTAGTTATAAAATTTTACTATTCATAGTGTTGAGGTAAAATAATAAACAAATGAATAAAATAACCAAAAAACACCACTCTTCTCCACTATAAAAACCATCCCTCACCACCTCTTCTACTAACACCTCCAATGCGATGTATATTGTTTAATTTATTCCCAATTAACAAGACAAGACACTTACACATGCCCTAAACCTTATAGTATCGCAAAAGTTTGAAAACCAAGGGCACGAATGAGGTTCATGGATGATGTGTTTTCGTTCTTTGTTACCACCTTCTAATATAGTCCTAAAACCATTAATAAGGATAAATAATATTTTTTATGCACATTATATGTTATATAATGTTTTAGAAGAAATATATAATCATGATATCAAATAAAACCACATATGTTCATGATGGTAGTGAAAGACACCAAATTTAATTAAATCATTTTCATTGATGTTTTAGCTATTGAATCATGCTAACATCAGAAATAAATTATATATAATATATTTTATATTTTTTGATACATATTAACACAATTTAATTCAAATGATAGAGTTTTTCATCCATTTGAAAAGAATATCTGTAATTAACCATGCATGGAAACCTTGAAATAAACACACCCAAAACAATGACAATACAAAATTATTATAGTTAATAGTGTATAAATTTGTAATAGAAAGATCATAAAAGTAATATAGATATTAATATTGTTATTTAATAGATAAATAACTCTATCTAAACCATTATACATGCGGTTTCAAAATTTATGAAGTAAGATGAACCAGGGGTATGTGGTTTCTTTTACAAAACCTCTTCTATTTTATATTTTTACAAAATTAAGAAGGAATGTTTTTATGATAAAAATATTCATGTTTACTAATTATAAAATAGTAGTTTAAAATATATTATGATGATATGTGGGTCCAATATATCCATCCAATTCATTCAGCGTGTCATTGTTAGAGGTCGACCGTATGGTTACTCTATGTATAAATGTTATGGTTACACTATAGGGTATCCATGAAGGTTACATTATAAGTTAGTCGCGTGGTTTACATAATAATGTATATGTTAGGATTACAAAAAATATGGTAGTCATGAGGGTTATAGTGTCAGATATGTAATTTATAATGTTAACTTTATGGTTATATTTATGTTCTGAATATTTTATAGAAATATTATATTTTCAAAAAATAAGTATATGATACATTAAGGGTGATATGTATGTAATTTTGAACATGATTTCATATTTTTCTAAGTATTCCTGGAATAATAGTTTGTTTCTTAGCTTTATTATAAATTACTAATCAATTTGAGCTCTTCAGAGTTTTTAAAATGTTTTCACATGCTTTCAGTAATTGGTTATAGAATAGAGGAAGCCAAATTGAATATTTTGAATATTTTCATCAACAGATTTCATTTTTCCATGAAAACTATTGTATTATGGAATAAATGGATAATGATTTAGTAGTACCCTCATTGTATCTTTCTTGGTTGATATGTAAAAATTATTTCCTAATTGACTAAAACTACGAATAGAAAAGATATTTGAGATTGTATGGAAGATAATTCTAAATGAATTTAGTAGATTATTCAATTATTATGAATGAGAACTTATAATAATTTTTTTAAAAACATTAAAGATGTAATTTTATTAAAATGTATAATACTAAAATTATGAATAATTTTAAATTCATCATATCTGTTAGTGTGACATGATCCACATTTCATTATTAACTGAGTTATATTTTTTTTATCACACTAATTTGTTATTGGGGATGTGCATTAACACAATTATAACATTTTTGACTCTTGGATAACTGATAGAACTACTCTTTATAAAATTATGAATATAAACTAACATAACCTTATTTCATTGGTAACATATTCCTATTATAGCCTCCCAACTAAGAATATTTAATGTAAATTTCCATCAATAGTTATTTAATCTTATTAGGGTGACTCATTTTTTATATTCCCTAATAACATATTTTTTAGGGGAACGAAGATTTAGTATGAGTTGCCAATTTGGATGGTCGAGGTCTTTACAATGGATTTCTTAAATGGAATCTAACACTTAGTTCTAAAAGGGAATATAATCTCTATATCATATATAATGTTATTCCCTTTATATATTCATTATTCTCATAAAATAGTTTGTAATAGTAAAAACTTCCAAAAAATATATATTTTGAAACCATGTTGATGTGTAACTTTTCACTCAAATAATTTCATGTATTACAAACTAAAATGAAAACTCAACTATATCTGTACATATCTAAATGAATCATTAGAACAATATATTTGAAAATTCTCATTTTTGGATTTGATTTATATGAAATCAGAAATGTATACTTGCTTAATTCTAGATCCATAGATAATTAACTCTCACCTTTATAGAAAAATATATAATCCTCATGGATGGTGTGGCATAAAACCCCATGTACCTCTTCCTTGGGATAATTTAATCAATTGTGTTCCTAATTATTTTTTAATTCTGCCACCTAATTTTTATAATACATATTTTATTACCTAATTCAAGAACATAACTCAAGAAAAATAAATTTCAAGGTTGAAAAAGTCTACATCCAATTCTAAATATAGAATATTTCTCTTTTAATGCATGTATTATACACTCTAAAATCAATTTTACAGTTAAAAAAAAATTAGATGCATATTAAAAATTTATAAATTAATAACAATGAATATTATGGGGAATAAATTTTAAATAAATGTTTAAATTTAATCTTTAAATTTTTTTAAAAAATTAATGAAATATTCATAATGAAATGCCAATTATTAAAATAGTAATTTGACTATTCATATTCCAGATTCTATAATATTAGAATAAAAATAATACATTCATTTATTACTATTAACCCTTTTATATGACAGATTATTTTTCATTTACTATAAATTAATGATATTAATGAACTATAAAAATTTTCTATTATGGTTATAATTATTTATAAAATTTACATACTACAAATATAAAATAATTAACATTATTTAAAATTTTGTCTACTCAATCATAAATTTTTTTGGCATGCATTGTAAATAATATCCAAAATGAGGTCTTTAATATTTAAAATTCAAATTGATTAATTTTGAACAACTCATAACTGAATTTAAACTCGTTTATATAATTCTATTTTTTATACTTCATAAAAACTTTATAAATTATACTTACAATTTCATATTAATTTCTTATGCAAATTATAATCCACACTGTATAAGTTAAATAATATATTAATAGAAACACTAAATATTTTTTAATATTTATTTATAGATATTTAATAAAAATTTAATTAATTATTAAAATATAAAAGAAATTAATTTATAAACTTCTTTAAAAACTAGTAAATAATCCAAAATACATTTTTATGTTAATTTAAAAAAAAAATTAAATTATATAAAAAAATTAATAAGAAATTTTGAATTCACATTATATTAACTGATATTGATTGTTTCATAGATTATGATGGATAAAATATGATTCTTCTATAATTTATGTGGTTTAATTCATATATTGTGTATGACAATGATATCATTGTCTATGAAAAGTTTCATGCATAATATTTTACAGTCCCACGAAAAGGTAATAATCCTTTGCGTTTATGTAACCCATATATAGTATATCAGTAACATTTAAATTTTATCTAATAAACAATTCATATCATATCATATTTTATAATTCAAATTGATAATTCTAAAGCAATGTGATTCTCTATATGAAAACCAACAACACAGTGCTATCATTTGACATGGAAACTCTATGTTCTATGCTAACATTTATATGAAACATATGTTTATTTAATTAATATATAATTGTGATATCAATTATCATTATCTATGATTCAATTATATATAACATTATTCTCAACATGATTTAAAAACAGAGAATATGACACAAATTATGACGATAAACACTTTGTTTTCAATATAATTCCACAAATAAAAAACATAGTAATTATTTGATATTAACATTATTGTTTCAATGGATAAACAACTTATTAAGAATATAGATATAAAAATACCAACTGAAATCCATGACCGACTGTGATAAATATCTTATATTATATATACTAAAAAATAATTAAAATTTGTTCCTTTCATCAAAGATGGTTCATGAATATATTTTCATCTTATGTTCTTAATGAAGATAACATGAGATTAATTTAATTGAAATTCATCCCTTGAAGGTATATATTAGTCATATATAATCAGATGCCAAATATGTGGTATTCCTACACCCTCTATGGTCATATATTACCATGTGGTGTAATTTAGCTAGGGGAAGAGATCTATGAGATGGAAATACTCAACCAATGTTTGGGACGACATTTATATCTCCCATCAGAAGGATCTAGAAGATTTGAATATCCATTAGGGACACTCCTAAAGTTTTCACACATTCACACATATGTTATGTAATGTATGAGTAAATCTCAATATACATTATAACTACTCCAAACCATTTCAATATAGTTTCCCAAATATTTATTATTATGAAATATATCCATTTAGTGAGATAAAAACATAGTTGTCTCATAAATGATGATTATTATCATTTTGGATGTTGAGATCATAGGATATTTGTGTTTATCATTCATTATGATTATTCTAATAGTGCTCTATACAATATCACCCAATCATACTATATAATTAGATATGATAGTGGAATGAAATCTCCAAAAAGTCCCTTATGATAAAATAAATAATATCCTATAATATATATATATATATATATAATATAACATGTATATGGAAATTAATTCATATATACATAAATATGGAATCAAGAAAAATTCAGGTTAATCTCACACAATGTTTGGGAGTTTCTATTTTATCTTAACCCACGTTAAAACACACATATTTAATATCTTACAACATCCTTGAGTAACATATTTATTCATACGTGTTCCCAAAAATGTGTTTCCATTTTTAATTAATCTTGGAACTATTAAATTAGTCTCATTTAATGCATAAAAAACTCGTATATATCTTAGAGAACCAATGTTTATACCAATTTAATCATATAAAATCAGTTAAAATGCTATTTAATCTTATTTAAACAATATAAACATCACTTTAATGACACAAAACCTTCATAAATTTTGAAATTATTTATATAATTATTTCATTATTTATTCAGATTCCATCAAATTTCACTAAAAATTTCCTAAACAACAAAAAATACATATGAAAATGAAGTAAACATAATCCACCTCATTACTCGGTCAACTATTTCATATTTCATATCAAACATAAAACTTATCATACAATATTTTGTATAGATGTTCTCAAAAGATATATAAATATGTTATACACCATCATACCATATTTATTACAATGAAAATGTTAGAATTCAATTGTTATATAGTTTTACCTCATTTCCCATGTGATTTATCACACATTATCAATGATAAACTACTCTTTGGATATATCCATTTTAAAACAATATTTCTCCAATTCATTCATTTTTTGTAACTGGGAAATTGATATGAAAATATTCATAATGTAAGACACTATATACGATACACATCTGTTTTATCTCTAATTTATTCTATATAATCCCACACGTCTCTACATTAAACTCCTTATTTCTTAATAATTTGTATTTTTCTTGTAAATTATATGCATAAATTATCATGAAAATCAATAATAAAACCCATGGATTCAATAACTTTCGAGGTGGAGATGTCTCGCAAAGTAATACAGAGGGTAAATACAAACCTCTTCAAATATTGTTTTAACTAGTTATATTGTATATACACCATGTTTTAAATATTTTACCATTGTAAACTTTTTGAGTATATTTTACTGAATTTAAAAATTTAAAAAAATTTAATTATCATTAAACTCATTGGATATGGGTTCAATTTTTTTGTCCACTGAATTTTTTTATTTTATAATATTTAAATTTAATGACAATTTTGGAATATTCATTAATATATTTGAACAAGGTAAGTGTCATGGATAAAAGGCACAAAGGAATTTATATTTATGTGAATGTTCTTTTGGCTTTGAGATTGGGGGGGTAAGAGTTCATTTTGGTTGGTTATGCAAAAGATGGGCTAGTTAGAGCCTAGGGTAACATTTATGGAATAAATATATCTCTAGGAACCATATGTGAAACTGATTCATATCTTATATAGATGTAAATCAGACATTAAAGTTTATACATAATAAATATATTTCCCAAGATAAATGGACCAGAGGTGAGGTACATTTCCGATTATATTAATTATAGGTAATTTACACTATAAATCTTTGATTTGTGATATAAACCCCATTTTCAAATTATGTTTTATGTGTTTCAGTCCTTATTACTAAATCATTTGGTTCCCTTTTCCCATCCTCAATCCCTAGGCTCTTCCATGAATTTTCAGGTGTCTCATTATCTTCCATCTCACTTTGTTAAGTGCTTGCTCACCTTCACGGTTTGATTTTTTCTCATTGGGTATGTTGCCTTAATACATCTTCATAACTACTAATGTGGTATTAATGTTGGGATATTGTTAAAAATATTTTATCTTTTTCATATGATTCTCCTTCTTTCATTTTTGATCAGTTATCTGGTCTTCATTCATGGGATTGACCTTATATTGGTTGTGGTGCATCATATGATTTCTATGAGGCATGTTTTAATATATCCTATATGATTAACATTTAATTAATTTAATTGAATTAAGATATTTTGTAATTGATGCTATGGACCCCATATATTTATCTTTATATCTCCTGGTTTGTGGATCTCATTTTGTGTAGTGTATGACCCATGTTTGAGGTAAGTGGTTATTTCTATATCCTATGTTGGATGAACTATAGACTTTATTAGTATTATAAATTGTTTTATAAATATAAAATAATGGTATATTTTTGTGTAAATGTGTTTGTGATAAAATATTGTTTTCCCTTCATTTAGTAAAATAAATAGTGAATTCAAAGCATTTTTAAATGCATTTTCAATGAATGTTTTTATAGAATTAAGGGGTTTTAGAAACTTTTTATGAAATGTGAATCCCTTTGAAATTGATTTTATAATTTCATGGAAATATAATAGGTGGGTACTTAGATGAAAATTATATTAATAGTCCCCATTAATATTATTGTTGGTGGTTCACTCATGGTGAATTCTTCTGGTCCATAGTCTTATTTCTCTAGGGACATTATATTAACATTTCTAGGGGTACACTCATCGGGTGTTCATATATTCCATAGTCATATGTTATAAGGATTTGAGTGTACACTAATCAATGATTTTAGTATAATTTATCATGATATCCAAATCTATTGTGTTCAATTGAATATTTACTATTTTGATTTAGATTGTAGTATTTTAGATTTAATATTAATGATTTGATCAATATATATTTATTCTTTGAAACTATTTAACTTCTTTTAGTGGAATAAAATAAGAGAATAATTAATGTTCATGGATATAAAACATCATTACTACTTATCATTCAATATTTTTTTAATAATTTTGAATTTTGGGATTGTTTTTTCTTAGAATTGATATGGATCTCTATAGTGGGATCCTATAGAATATGATTAGATCACCCCCTTCACACCCCTTTGATAATAAATAGATATTGTATACTATATTAATTGATGGAATATAATGTAACCTTACTGATGTGGTGAGGTTTACTTCATATTTGAATTGGTTGTTGGTGGTGAGATGGTTTAAGATTCCAACATATCACATTGAGTATCATTTTATTTGTTTTTAGATATATATTCTGGGTTTTTAGACATGCATCTTAAATTATATATATATAGTTTTATTAGTACAGGTAATTATATTTTTAAGGAATATATATAATTATGTTTACATCCTTTTTTCACACAATTTTTATATTATATGTACCTTTTTTTATATTGGGTTAAATCAGTTTACCAATTTTTTATTTGATTTTTGTTTTCTAGTCAGGCTATGGGGATCAGAAATACCATTTGGTTTAGTGGATAATATGTTCATTTGAAAATGTTCCTATCGTATCCTTGGTTGGTTCTTTTAAGTTGGAATTTTTTCATGGTTATTCTTACCCTTGGGAAGATTATATATGGGAGAGAGTAATTTTCATACATTATAGGTATGTTAAGGTGACATCTGGTATAAATATTTCCCTGATGTTCTTCAAGATATCATGGGATGTTGTGATACATGTCTATTATTTTGAGTTTTGATCTTAATCATAATTTTTTCTTTAGTTTAAATATTTGTAATAATATTATCTCATTCTTTAGGAATTTAATTTTTTTAATGTATTATAGTATTCCATTGAGATGACATCTATAGGTTCCGTAGGATGGTGTAGTGGATGGCCTATAAGGGAATCTTCCATTGGATCAAAATCATGAAGAGGCTATTATTTGGGAAATTTTTTCCATGAACTAAAATGAACATGAGTTCATGAACTATATTTCACTGAATATATATATGTTATAAGAGTTATAGATAGATTAATCATTTTCTTACATGAGAAACCAATTTTAATTAATGGTATGAATAAAACGCAAGATCTAGAACAATGGCTAGATAATACATAACTTAAAATCGATTTCAAATAGGTAATTATGGCTATCAAGGATAACTGTCCAAAATTTAGTCTATAGATTCTTGAAAATTTATCATTGGATTCTATAGTATATAAATATCAACACACATGAATATATTAGATTATTTTCAACAACCTCTACTTCAATAGTACTTTTACGATAGTTTTTGATGATACATAATTCCATAGAGTTCCTCCCTTTGACTTTAGGAGAATATCCGATGTCAAAATAAACCAATAATTTTACGATGATGGTTATTTTTTCTCTATTAATTGTGTATATTAATCAGTTTAAAGATCAAATGTACCTATAAGGGTTCTAACTATATATTTTATCTTTTTTGTATATTATGATGCTTTCCCCCAATGTTGACATGGTTGACAATGATATTATGGAGGAGATGAACATGGAATGAAATATCTGATATAATTCCCATTATCATATAACTATTTGAAGCTTAAATGGATACTATGGAAGGAACAGTAGGTGGAATGATCAACACATGAGTGGTGGGGAAGTTCTTAGTAGTGGTCTAACTATATACCATCATGGACAACCAAGTACGCTCTCATAACATGCTTCCTGTGTGGAAAGTTTTAAAAAACGATATTCTTTTACCATACCCATGAACATGTGAAATGATTTATTCCACTATTACAATTTTTATATGCTTTTCCATACCATTATTATTCCTCCTTATAGTCTACGATATTTTATCCAATGGAAGCTATGTCATGGTTAGAATATTGAAGTCACCCAGGCTCTAACGACCTAAATTATATGTGAAAATCCATTATACAGTGGAAAGGATTATAATAAAGGATTATTTTTGTTACAAAATAGTGATGGGTACCATTTTAATTTCATTTTCTAAGAAGAAATCATTAATTTAAATTCGTTCCTTGCACATGTTTATGTATACCCATTTTTTCAATGTTCTTAAATATCCAATGGAGCTCATGTAATTTGATATAGAGATGGAAATTTCTTGTAAAAGGGGCATATAAGGGTTTTAAATGTTCATATTATTCTATAACTAGGAATTAATTAGGCATAACCTGATATTTTATGGTTATAATTTTTTATTTTTTACTTCATCCTTGGGAATTATTTTCTAGTTAATCACCTTGATGATATTGACTGTTATCATCGGTGTGTTGCATTCCATAGTACTGATGAATTATTTCTTGTGTTTTTGGGAGGCTAGAATATGAGTTTGGTTCATCTATGACCGGACCACCTAGAGATCAGGTGTTTTTTCTGCCATTATAGTCGAGCATGATGATGTTTCTTTTTTGGAAAAATTTTCCATGGTTATTCAGGACATTCCTTATGTCTTTTAAGATGAATAATTTAATCAGTCTCTAAATAGGGGGAAAAGTTTAAAATAGATTTGGCGTTTGGTACACTATTTATATCAATTCCCACTTATTTTATGGAACATTATAAGATGAAGTAGATTACGATTTACATATATAACCTGATAGAATAAGGTTTTATTCACCCAAGTGTTTCTCCCTAGGAAGCATTCACATTCTTTTCTAAGAAGGATGATGGTTCACATAATTTGTGTGTGTACTGTCAATAGTTTAACTAGGTTATTTTTTTAGAAAATCTATATATTTTTATAATGTGGATGACATGTTTGAGCAGTTAAAGGGGTCAAATTGGTTTTTGATGATTTATCTCCAATTGGGTTATAATTTGCTTAGTTTTTGTGAGTACGATATTCTAAATAATGCTTTTAGTAATATATATTGTAATTATGAATATATTATTATTAATTTTGGATTGAATTATATTACTATATATTTTATGGATATAATTAAAATAATATTTCATTGGTATCTCGAAACTTTCTTTGGTGTTCGTAGATAACATCATTTATTTCTAAGATCCTAGTACTAGATTGAACACTATCTAAATTTGGTTATGGTGATTCTAAGGAGAGACTAGCATTAAGAAAATATATTAGACTAAAAATTTTAAAATCGATGTTTGATGTTCTTGGGATACATGTTGTAACATCATATAGTCTCACTCAGTCAAGAGAAGGCGAAGGCTTTCTTGAAATGGTAGGAGCAAAATTTTTTTTTTGAGATTAAGAGATTCTTAGATCTTGATAGATGTTTTCATATGTTTTTCATATAATTACAATATTTTGTGTCATCCTTGATCACTCTTATAAGGATAAGTGTGAAATTCAAAGAGGAGAAAAAATTTCAAACTTATTTTGATGAATTAATCAAAATTCGGGAATTGGATTATATATTGAAAACACTTGTTCTCGTTAAGGGATATATAGTGAACTTAGATGATTTTTTACTATAATGGGTTGTGTTATAATAAATAATGATCATGTTATGGGATTTGGGTTTTATTAACCTCATCCGCATGATAAGTATTACCCAACTCATGATTTGTTCCCCACCATTGTTTTTCATGCTCTTAAATATAGGTGACACTTTATATTTAGGGAGTGGTAAAGTATCAATTTAGATCATAAGAAAATGATATATATCATCTCCTAGATGGACATGCATCTCATGACAAGTTATTGGGTGGAAAAAACATTAAACATTTTTATAACATCACCTATAACATAAGGATGGGTAATTTTTTTTCATATTCTATTATGTTAAAAGATACACAATAAGATATTTTAGAATTGAATGAAGTGTGGAACCTAATTGTATAATTCACACATATTCAGCATGATTATATGGGGGTTTATTCAAGTATGGTTACCACTAGAGATAAATATTAATCGCTTTTCATTGTGTATATTCTATAGTGTCTATATTAGGATGACGAGTTCAAAGGAATCATGGAAACATTGAATGGTAGGGAGACTGTTTAAAGTTGGTCTATACCTTCTAAAAGTATTTTATAATTTGGGATTCAGTTTTAATTCATAAAATTTGTGATGAATTCAATAATAAATTATATTCATAGTTCATTATTGTTCATTAATCTAGAAACATGGAATATTTTTTTGACATAAGATGAAATTTTTGGTAACCAGATATGAAATGAGAAATTTAATATTATGTTTCACACTCTTAATCTAACCAATTGACGATGTTAGAGAAAATTAACTCATATAGTCATCTGTAGCCTCTTCTAGGGCCTTCTTGTGAAGTGTTTTAGGTGTGTGTGGACAATGTTTTTAGATTTCCATATAACCCCAAAGTGTAGAGTTTGATATAGGTAGTGATTGACCGGTTGATCAAATTAGCACATTTCATTCTGATTAAGGACACCACTGGGGATGAATACTTGGGAAAGATACATGTATATAAAATCATGAGGTTATATAGGGATATCTATAAAATTATCATAGACAAGGTTCCTAGGATTAATTATAGATTATGGAGGAGTCTCTAAGAGGTGATCGAGACTCTGCTCACATTGAGTAGAACATATTATACATTGAAATATGGTCATATCGAGAAAGTTATACATATCCTAGAGGATATGTTATATGCTGGTGTCTTGTTTTTTTGTGTATAATGGTATAAATATCTAGGACTAGTTGAGTTTTATTACTAAATTTTATTTTTTTCACCTATCAAAAAATCTCCCCTTAGAGCATTGATTTTCACCTGTTATGGTCCCCACATTGTTATAATGTGGTTGGAGAGACCATTAATTTCAGACCAAATCCTTTTTGGGATGTTTCAGAAAGTTTTAGATATATAAGTTGATTTCCTTTTTTAGTGCCGAGTCAAATGAAATAACATGTTCATCATCGATTCCATCCTTTTGGGTTTTTCTTTTGTGATCCATTTTATGTAGAATATTCTTCTTTATTTGATCAAAATCATATTGGAAAACAAGAAATGTTGTCTTTGAGATGTGTTGTACTATTTGATGTCACTGAGTCACTTGGGACAATTTCTTTTATGTTGGTGGTTCAAGAATAGTTTACATATATCCATGATGTTTTTCACATATCTCAACTTTGAATATACCATCCCAATCCCTCCAACATTCTGTGTTTAGAGGATATTGAGTTAGTGCTAGATGATTTAGTAGAGGAGAAACAAATGGAGATAATTGATACATAAATAGAGATATTATTTGGAAACACTAATTCACTTCCCAGATACCTATAGAATCCTAATTCATATTGTTAGGTGAATTTGGAGTGATAATCAACTATGAGGGAGTAGTGGCATCACCTCATTTTAGTGCACCCTTCTTCCACATGACTTTAAAAATATGGAATGTCTTATATGGAGCATATTGTAACATACAAGTTAAATGTTTATATATCTATCATGATTAATATATAGTTTTTAGGGTCATATTGGGGAGTGTAAAATTTCATTTTGTGTGTCACTGTAGATCATGGGATGGTTGTGTCCTACATCGCACATATGGGGTGTAAATGTGTAATTTATGATGTAAATATTCCACTAGAAACATTCCATTAAAGTGTTTTGCGAAATAATTACACATTCATATTAAATAATTTATTTTACATTATAAATATTTATACAGTGATAAATTATATTGAGAAATTATATTTTTAAGGTACATGAATTATTCTGAATTAATGTTGTAAATACCTAATTTACGATGCGAACCAATCATAGGTAGAGTATTTTTTGAACTATAAGTCTAAATAATAACTCATTTGGTTTCCATTTCATAAACTTGATCCCTAGAATCATTCATGATTTTTTTGTAGTCCCATACTCTTCTACATAAATTTTTTCATCACTCCATCATTATATTTGTGGTGTCGATTCTCTACAGGTAATTTTCCTTTTAGATTCTTCATTTTGCTTTTTTTGGGAATAAAGATAGGATATTGTTTAGGAAAAATGATAAAGTGGTCTTGTTTCTCTTCAATTATTTCAAGATCTAGTGTGTTATATTATTCCATGGGGTATCCCTTGAGTTTTTTATTTTGTGGAGTTAAATTTTAATTTTTAATTATGTGATCTATACTTTCTTCTAACCATTTTCTGTAATTAAATTTAGATAGGCCCATATCATATCTAGAGGATTAGTTTTTTGTTTTAAATTCCTACTTGTGTGCATGGATACTATTGTAGGTTGTGTAGGACCAGATATTGAGTTAGGTGGTTTAGTTTATATCTGGCATTGGATTAACCATAGTTTCTATGGGTTTCATTTATTGTTTTATAAATATATTCACATTCATGGTTTTCATTTTAAATGGGTTTGTATAAATTATATTATTCCCTTAGTTTAGTAAATTGATAGATGTTTTCAAAGTATTTGTTAACTATATTGTGAAGTGGGTTTTCAATGAATATTATACCTATAATAAATGGTTTTCTATAATGTTTTGTGAAATTTGAATCCCTTTTAATGTGATTTGATAAATTTATAACATTGGAATAATTGGATACATAGGTAGAAGGTATATAATTTTTACCTATACATTTTTTTGTTTGGGAGTTCACTCATGAGGTGTCCATATAACCCATATTCTTGTTATCATAATTAATTGATTTTAAAATTGTTAGGGGGTCACTCATGTTGTGTAATTCTAATACTATGGCCTATTTTCTTTGTAATTGAGTGAGAATTTCTCTTTGACTATGGTACGATTGATCTATATTGCCTTATCTTTTGTGATACCTGGTATTTTTATAGTTATTTATTAGATTGTAAATATTTTTCTTTAAGATACATGTTTTTATAAATGTGGATTTAGGATTTTAAACTGTTTTACCATGATTATTTTCGAACTATGGTAAAAAAAGAATATTTACTATGATTTTCATACAAAACTTCAACAATTCAAATTATTCCATTTTTGAAAAAATGAGCGTAATCGAATTAATTTTATGGATAATTGATATGTAACACTTGGGTGGGATCCTACTGAGATGGTTTAGCATACACCATGTAAACTGCTTTGTCGGTGTTTTGAATTGGCACTGTCTGTTGTTGTTAGCAAAAGAAAGGGGCCATAGATTGTCTGTGAGGTTTATATTATATGGGTATGGGTAGGTTGTGGGGAGATTTTGGGAGATGACCAATTAAAAAATGTAGTAGTTTTTATTGTTTTCTAGTTATATGTTCTGGTTTTTTTACGCATGTACCATTTATTTTATATAACTTTGGAGTTATATCACAATATCTATTTTTCATATTTATGATATATATCATAAAAAATTTCATTCAACTATTTCTTTCCACTCTCTATATATGATATGTATCTTAATCCAAGATAGGTAAAATCATTCCCTCTGTTTGTGTTTTGATTCCTATTTTCTAGTCGCCAGCTTGTATTGGTCATGAATTTCATTCAGGTTAATATAAAATATGATTAGGTACTAGTGTTTGGACAATATCCCAAGTCTGGTTTTTTCACCATCATTGACCTTGAATTAAAAAATATCATTACCATTGAATAATTTATATTTTATTTGACATAAAATGATTATATTTATGATATTATCCACCATTATTATAATATTTACATTAATGGTAGGGTATATAAATATTGTTATGGATTCCACTATGGTTTTAATACATTGAAAAAATCATTTATGAAATATAATATTTTATTTATTAGTGAATATTTTCGTTAATTAATTTTATTAATCTTCTTTTTAGGAATCAATCCTTTGATACCCCCTCAGTTAATATTTTTCTATAGTGTCAATTTGGTATATTATTCTATGATAACTGATATGATTTATGCATTAATGTTTAGATTATATTTTGTGTAAAAAGGTTAGGTTTCTTTACATTTTCACTATATTTGGGGATTTCATTCTCACTCAAGTAGAAATTTGGGCAATAAAAACTAACTTATACAATTTATGTGTGTGATTTCAGTGGAATATGATTCACTAATCTAATGATTTAAAATAACTATTAGAATATTTGTTTTAGTAAAAGATACACCAACATTTTAAGAAATTAAGTTGTATAAGATGTTTTAGTGAATGTTATGATTATAGTTTCAATGAATCATTGGTATAGGGTATTAAATGTAGAAGGTTATTCCAACATACATATATAACCAATGGTATAGAATGGACTTATTAAATTTATTCCAAATGTTTTTGTTAACCATTTTTATAGATATCCACTGAAATGAAATTCTTGGACTACCCCTCCCCAGATCTGAATTCCATCCTCATTGATCCTTATATGATAATTCCATTTATTCCCTAGTTGCAGTAATCCATCATTTGGTTATACTATCATTTGGTTATTCTTTAGAATCAAATTAATAAGTTCCATACCAGTCATATATTCCTCTAAGAATCCTTTCCATTTATTAACTACATATAAATAATAAATTGATATTTTTATAGTAGTATTCTTCTAGATTCATTGAACAAGGGTTAAAAATAGTACTCATGGACTATAGTAATTAGTTATTTAGTCTATTTTTTAGTTATTATTACTATTATTAAAGTTTCATTGTATATACGTAACTATTTTAAGAATTTGAATGATGATGTTTTTTTGGTGGAAGTGACATGACATGGTTAATGTATGAATGATTTGTTGAGGGGTTGATTTGTTTTATTTTTAAGGGATCTCTATGTGGGGTTGTCAAATTTTCATGGATGATTCAATTTTTTTGGATAAATATACTTTAATTTTGGAGTTATATTGCTACTTGTATTCTATTGAAACAATAGTTTTATATACTTTTATTTAAAGAGAGTTTCTTAATTCTATTATTGTTTGCTCTATTTATCTCACTCCCTTTAAACTTCCAGTACTATTATATATATCATTTTTTCTTTTTATTGGATTATATTCTAATCACAATCACTATAAAGAAAATTTTTAGTGATGGATTTGTAACTATAACTAATAGCCTTGTGTTTTTGATATATGGAACTTAATTTTACTATATTGTTAATTTTTTTTATTTGTTATTTTTTATTTTATGATTTTCAAGGACAAGTGATGTGTATGAAAATAAATAAATCAATCAAAAAAATTCCTTAGTGAAAAAATAAAAATTTGGCCAACAATATAGTAGTTAATCAAACTACACTATATTATTTTCATAATATGAAATTGTTTTTTCCTTTTTAAATAAATTAAAATTTTATTAAAAGTTTTTCTTATTATTTGGAAAATATCTTTTCTATATAGTGATTGTATTAAAACTCTTGATGGAGATCACCATCACTTTATAACTGGCTTAGTCTTCCTAAACTATAAATTAATTTATGGAAAAATATTTAATGCTACCCATTTAACAAATAGAATTAAATATTATTGTTATATATATATATAGTATTTTGTTAAACATATATTAATTTTTTATCTTTTATATTATAATATCATATTGACTAATATATTAATTATCATTTTATATAATGTAAACAGTTATTGTTTCATTAAATATATTTTCTATTTAACATTAATTTTATTTCATTTATTTAACAACATTAAATATATTTTTTAGTGAAAGGATAGACGTTTTATGTAAAAAAATACACAGAAGTCGAGATGTTTTCAAAAGACGTTAGAGATATTTCTAGGTTTTCCATTTAATAAATATTTAGACAGAATACATATGCAATAACCATGTTATAATTGTGTTGAATAACTACGTTATGTTGTGAATATACAAGCTACCATATCACCAAATATGGTTTAAAAAAAACTACAATGTCTGGTATCATAATTTTGAGAAATTTCAATACAAAAATGTTAATGATTTCAGTGAGAGAACTGAATAGGAGAATTTTTTAATTGAATAGATTCCATTTTTTCATTCTTGTTGTAATTAAAATATCCAAACAATAGAATACATTGATATAAGAAAACGTGATGCATGTATTGTAAATGATTATGTTCAAAGGGTGAGAAAATTAAATGATGCTTCCATAAATCTAGTATATCAGTAGTGTGGTAAAATGAAAATGATGTAATTTTTTATCTTCCTATTTCAAGGGAGAATTATGTATGGGATTTTTTATTATGCCTTTTATTATATTCATACCTTTTAGAATGAATTAATTATATATTTTGAAGATTTTACCTCAAAATATTATAGGACATTTAATTTAGATGGAAAGCATGCATTTTATAAAAAAACATGAATGACCAAAACATTGGAACTTATTCTTGGAAGAAACTACTAAAAATGACTATATAAAATATTGAATAACTTGATGGAAGAAAAATTATTATAAAACACCATCTCATCTTCTATAGAATGTAATGAGGCAATTTCCATTGATTACAAGACTCTAGAATATTATCATGTTTTATAAAATTTAAATAAATATTATATTTCATTATCCTAACAGAATGAAGGAGAATGACAGGTTGATTTCTCCTATATATGAATTATCATAGGAACAATTTCACACTTGATATCCTGATTTTGTAGAATATACGTGTAAGGTGTTTTTGGGACTACCATATTTTATTTTTAATCCATTTCACTAGATTATTTCATTAAAAATAGTAAAATATTTTCAAAGAACGTTATAACCTACCTTCATAGAATGTTATGAAAAAATCCAAATTCATGTGTATACTAAAATATAGTCCTTCTGATGCTAAAAAGTATATATATTTATACTTTTATTATTTTACATTCCATTATGTTTTTTAAATACTATTTCTATTGAAATAATAAACTAGAAATATAATCAATATTTTACTCATAGAAGTTATTATTTTCATCTATGGATAATTACGTAGTGTTCCAATTCAATTGTATTGATAATGGAAGTATATCAACCACAAATAAATTTTAAAATTCATAATAATGTAAATATATTCATTTAAATATTGATATGATCAAATAAATAATTTTATTTATAGAATATTTTAACAAATTATTTCTCTTATTTAACATAGAATAAAACATACAGATTTTATTTACATTCAATATATCAATATAATAATGTATATCATATAAAATTATACAAATATAAAGATATGACTTACCTAATGTATCATAGAAACAATTATTCTTCTAATAAAACAATGAAAAGTATTCATGATTTATACTACCAGCGAAACTACCAATGTATATTCATTATAGATTATATTGTTTTACTTATTGAGGCCAAATATATGATTCTTAATTTTATTTGTATGGATTCCATCCAGTGCATAAAATTTTTTTATAATAATTATGAATGATGGGTGGGAAATATAGAATCAATAAATTATTTGATCATTAAACACTTATATAGAATAACAATTCCAATTGACCAGTTAGGAAGATCCCATATGCCTCAATCTCAGGATAATTTTTATCATGGTTCATTTTGATTAAATATTCTACTTTCTTACACAATTTTTCATCACCACACATGCATGGTAATGGTTGTATCTTTAAAAAAATCCTCAAATCAAATCAAAAATAAATCCACGATATTTATTATAATTTATCAATAAACTTTCATGACTTTCTTCCAGACTGGAAATTTTACTAAAATCAATTTTTTAGCTATTTCAAAAAATTATCTTCATCATCAAACATCACATTATTATTTTAAAACTATTCTCCTCATACAAAATATTTTAAAATAATTATATATTGTTCATTTTATGGATTATAATATAAGTACTCCTACTTCATTTAAAAAACTCATGAACACCTCAAGACCAATAATTTTTTTTAACTTGGCTATAGATTCCAGAACATATCAAAATACATCCATATTTTCTCCAAAGTCTTCAAAAGTAATTTTATTCATCATCAAACAATCCATAAATATTGTAATGAACATCATACCAAATTGATCAGAAAATATCACTTTAGATTAAAAAAGATATTTTTAAAAGAAAAAATTCAAAAGAATTACATTTATTCCAAACTTCTCTAAACCATATTCTCTAGATAACTTCATTACTCATGAAGTTACATCATGTCACAAAATTTTCATTAAAAATCCAACTACATTAAATTTCTCATATGTAACGACAAAACATTTATTAACAAAAATTCATATTGATTTAATTAAATGACCTATTATGTGAAATAATTATATAAAATATTCATTTCCAAGGTTTCTTGGATTTCAAAATACCATTAAGTATTCTTCCCTTTGAAAATATATCTGTTCAATAGTGATCACATGATTATTATAAATATTGGGATTTAACAAATCCAATTTACTCAGAAAATGGAAGCGATGGCCTCATCCAGTAGATTTTATCTATAAGAATCCCATTTGTTAGAGCTCATAAAGGAGGGGGCTTATTGAGATTTCTTATTTATGAAGCCCAATCTGAGCTTCAACATGATAATATTGAATGGAACCACCTACAGTAGAAGTAGAAGTTGATATAGATTACCACTCGAGCGATGTTATCTCAGCCTCCCATAGAATATGTGACCATCACACACCTTACCCTCAGGTTTTTTCCAGGTATTATAAGGGGTTATGCAACAATACCATAGAACTATGATTATGTATATTATTTTTGTATAGAGAATATACATTCAATTTATTATTGTTACATTGTAAATTGTTTTAAAAGAAAAAATAATATTTTTAGTTAATATTGAATTAAGAAATATACTTTGATGAGTTAATATATTTTTGAATTATATAATATTTTAATGAAATATCATTACCAAATTACATATTTTAAATATAAAATATTGCATCTTTTTTATGAATAAAATTGTAATTTTTGTCAAGGTTTTAATCCAATTTTGTTCAAAACCCATGAATTTTTGATTAAAGTAGGTTTTAATTTTAAAAGTAAAAATTAACATATTTATAAAATTATTTAGATTATATAAATATCATTTTTGGATTCAGGATGTTGAAATTACTTAAAGGTGAATTTTTCAAAATTTTCTGAGATAGTCAAATTTTTGGGTAAAAATAAAATATTGTATAAATATATAATGTATTTTATGAAATCATAAGGACCCAATAGTGATGCAGTAAAATAATATAAATGATTCATTTAGAAAATATTTTTTTTCCTTTAAAATAATGTGATTTTAGGGTTGTTTTATTTATTTTACAATGAATTAGTGGACCCTCCAAGACTATATAACATTTTGACATTTAAAATGATTTCCTTGAGAGTGTGACTCACCTCCACATTATAAAGCCAAATATTTTAAGAATTTAGGCCATTGGAATTATAAATTAACTTTTTAAATTACTATTTGTCAAAATACATGGGGAAAAAACTTGGTATGGTTTGTGGTTTTGATTACTTTAATGTGTGTTGTTGAAAAACTAAATAATAAATAATTCCATATATTTTCCAATATAAACCCACCAAATTCCCCAATTACTCTTCACAAAAATCCATTATAAATCAAACTCGGACCTCCTATCTCTATAATCCTTCCATGGATCCCCAAGAGTCCAATAAGACTCACTGAATACCCTCCCAAGCCTTTAGTATCCCAAATCAAAAAAAGAGAATTCTTAATTTTTTTGTCTAAATTTCATTATGTTTTTATATAATTTTGATTTCAATTAAAAATTTTGGGGTATTATTTCTCAAATCTCCCATAATTTCCTCCTTATGTTTGAATGATGAGAGTCCCATTTCTCTCTTATTAAATATTCTCATGTATTCCTATTACAATGCATAAAATTTGTAAAAGATTTATCCCTCCTCATTTACATTCAAAAAAATATTTTGTATTATGAATCTAAAATCAATTACATATGTTGGGACATATATCTATATGACCCCCATACTGTCCATTTAATGTACATATGACTATACATCTATTTCACTCTTATCAACAATTTTTATGAATTCTTATGTCATGTTGTTATTCGACTGAAATTGAACTCCGATTTTTCAAGGCAAAGATTTTGTATAGTGAATACCATGCCCATTTCTATATAAATGGTATTTACCTTTCTGAACATTAAATTATTTATTATATAGTTAAATTAATGAATTCCACATCCCTTTATCTTCGAAAAAATTATGTTTTTTAATGGATCAATGTTGTATGATCAATGTGCCACAATTATGCATGATATGAAATGATTAAGAAAGGTGCCCCCTGATAGAGCTCCAATGAAAATGGAAAAGATTACTATCATGATAATTCCAGTGTTATGATGGTTTAACCATTCTAATTCATGTGAAATGAGTGTTTACTCAAGCTACATGTGAAATGAGCCTTGGATCATTCTAATATCTTGTTAAATATTGTTTCCACATTTCCATGTTATGATAACCATGCTATATCAAGGATTTTTGTTCATGTTTCTCTTATGCTCCATTGATATTCCAATTGCAAAAAATGTACTATATTATTCATGTTATTTCTTTTTTACTCCCTTACTAGAAAATATATATCACCCTTTTTATGAATATCCCCAGGTTATCCCATGCAATGCTATGTATGAAGGAATGTGTGTTGTCATGTAAAATAAATTTTCAATAAAGATGTGTATTTTATGTTTTATGTCGTTATAAAATTTTCCTAATCCAAAAAGACACTATAACTCTCAATCATCTATTTTTTATCAACTAAAGGTTTTATGTAATAAAATATGTTTAATTGTTAAATAAAGAATAGGGTTGTTATAATAGGTATCTGGGGATAAGTATAGTTATTTTGGTATTTGGATTAGAAAAACCTAGTGAATGCATTTGGGATAAGACTAATTATAATAAAAACAAACCTAAATTTTGTAGAGTAATTAGAAATTGGTTAATCAAGAAAATATATCCCTTTCTGGATACATGTAGGTAGAGCCAGCTCTAACACAGATGTATATAGGGGTAACACCCGACAACACCATGTTGATCAAGAATTGAATGGGAACTGGTTCCAAAAAATAGGCCTTGCTGTACTTTTTGTTATGATAATCCAAGTGGATATTATTTGGTAAATTCCTAATCTTAGTATGAACCATTATTAGTGGAATAATAAAATTACCCTAAGAATATATGATGGGAATGAGATCATGGATATCATTTATTGATGCCTAAAATTTCATATGTTAAGGAAATAAAAGTAAATTACAAGTCATCCATTTTGGTCATTAGTTTTCCCTTTTTGTGTTACCCATAACATTCCTTTTATTCATGATAATGGAAGGTAATAGGAAGACTTGGGAAAATAGCCGATAAGAATATCAAGGTGATGATTTTTATAATAAGATACCCAATCTGATGGGATGGGTAATCATTAACATTGTCATGATAATATCTTTGTTAACTCATGTTTTTAATAGAAACATGGGATAAAATTTACATTCACCCCCCCTAAAAATGACCACGTTGAAATCAAGATCTTCATGAGAAAAATACCTCATACTTTTATTGGATCACCAGATACCTCAATCCCCAAACAATAGATCAAATCCGTTGAAATGATCTTCTCCATCCTTCAATGTTGTGAATAAGAGAAGGTACTTCTAGATGCTTATCATAAGGAGGGTGAAGATGATCAATGCTGGAAAATGGTCCAAAATACGATGCCTAAGGAGGATATCAAGGCATTGGAATGAAATGTTTGTTGGAAATTTTTTTTCGACAATATATTATCCTTTCACACTAAAACTTAAGATGGAAAGGTACTTCCTTACCCACATGAAAAAATAGGACGAACCAATTGTAGCATATGAGGAAAAATTCCCAAGGATTTCATGATATAACTCTAACTTTTTCATTACCCTGAAATACAAGTTTAACCCTTCTTTGGTGGGATAAAACCAAGCCTCTGGAAATCCCTAACAATCTGTGACTTTTAGAGCTATAAAGAAATTGTTTGATGTGACCTTAAGGTCTAAATGGAGATCCGCAAATCTCAAGGGTTTCATGGGTAAAATAAGCATAAGGTTTAATTTAATTCTAGCAGTCTGATGGATAAATAAAATACTGATAAGAAAATATAGTACCCTACATTCAAATGGTGAGAAAAAAAAGAAACCTAGAAATTTCCTGAAGGGGATGAGGAAATTTTCTAGGTCTAGAAGAGAAGGGAACCTGGTTATTAACTGTTTACCGAAAAAACCCACAGAAATTAAATATGAGAAAAACACTCCATTTGACCCACAATTAATTTTTCATTGCTTCAACTACAAATAATCATGTAACTTTTCAGACCATTTAAAAAAAAAGTGTTTTTGGAGGCAACAAACAACCTCCAAGGCAGAAAGGGAATGATTTTTCCATGACCACATCCAATGTGAACACAAAAAATGATGTGGTGACATGTTCACTCGTTATTCATTCAAGAATATAGAATTTTTTATTATGGTTCTATGCATTATTTTATATCTGTAATGATTAGTAGAAAAATCCCAACATCATCAAAAGTTGTGGAAGAAAAGGTGTTGTTGATAACTTCAAATGGAGAAATCATTGCATCCCATGAATATAACTCCTCCCATGTCATTATTTGTGGATTTAACATCTCAGAGAACCTCGACATACTCCCTTAGGATGAATTTGATGCAATTATTGGCAAGGATTGGCTTTCCTTATCTAGATCGAACATAAATTTCCATGGGAGGGAAATCACTCCCCATATGGGGAATCGACCCCTAATTCTATAGATGTAAAAGTAGGAGGATGAATCTTCATTAGCACCATTATCTAAAGAATGGATATTAATTACCTATGAGAATGCGTATCTGGATTAGATGATTGAGTCTATGGAAGAAACCATCTTGGAATACATGCATATTGTTAGGAAATTTTCTGAAGTATTTCCCAAGGAATTTCCTGGTCTTCCTCCTAGAAGAGTTGTTTAATTGTAAATTAATCTTATACCTAGGGAATTTCCAATTTCCAATAATCCATATAGAATGGCTATTTTAGAGATTTAAAAGATTAAGAAAAAACTACAGGATAATTTCAATAAAGGGTTTATACACCCAGGTTCTTCACTATGGGGTGCACCAGTCCTCTTCGTCAATACGAATAAAGGGACAAGGCGCATTCACATCAATTATAGTGACCTCAAGAAAATAACAATAAAGAAAAAGTATCCTCTTCCACAAACTGATAACTTGTTTGATCAGCTATGTAGAGAACAATACTCTTACAAGGTGGATTTTTGGTTGGGATATTATCAAGTAAAGTTGAATAAAGAAGATTTCCCCAAGAATACTTTTTGTATAGGATACGATTACAATAAATTTATAGAAATGTCTTTCAGAATCAGTAATTTTCCATCAATCTTTAAGGACATGAAGAATAGAGTCTTTTGGGATTACCTTGACAAAATTTTGGTAGTCTTTATAGATGATATTTTAATATACTCCAAAACCAAGGTGGAGTGTGTGGAGAATCTATGCAATGCACTATAGACATTACAAAAGGAGAGACACTATGAAAAGTAAAACAAGTGTTTGTTTTTGGGGAAGTAAGTATCTTTAATGGGCCATATAATCACAAGAAATTGGATATATTTGGATCCCTCCAAGATAGATGCAATTGAGGATGGATTAGGCCAATATCGATAACTGATATCTGTAGCTTCTTGGGGTTAGTTAGATACTGTCGTCGAGTTGTGTGAAATTTATACCGATTGTCCAAACATCTTACAGTCTAATTTTGAATTTATTAATGTTTTCATGGAGTGATGAATGTGAAGATATCATCAAAGAGTTTAAAAAGAGGATTATAACTGTGATTGTGCTCAAAATACCTACAAGTGGAGAAATTTTTGTCGTTTTCCGTTATTCATTGATGAGGGTCTTGGGCTGTGTGTGGAAGTTAAATGAGAAATTAATTGCCTATGCTTCAAGGAAATTAATATTTCATGAGGAAATCTATCCAACACATGATATAGAGTTGGTTGTAGTAATTTTCACTATAAAAATTTTGCAAGATTACCTCTTTGGGGAGAAGTGTGAAATATATACAGATTACAAAATCTTCATGTATATATTCACACAAAAAGAGTTGAACATGTGCTAACAAAGATAGTTACAGATGATCAAATACTATGACTTCTCAATCCATTACCATCCTAGGAAAGTGAACAAAGAGGTAGATTCTATAATAATAAAGGACCTATAAATTCTATCATTGATGAAAATTAAAAATTATAAAATCTCTACATATTTGAGGAAGATGGACATGAGAATCATAAAGAATGAAAAATCATCAATGCTATCACAAATTATACCTCAATAGTGTCCTTTGAAAAGGTTTAAAGATGCTCAGAAGGATGATGTGAGAATTTAGAAGAAACTGGAAACTATCAGAAAAAGGAAATCCTCAGAGTTCAATGTTAATGAAGAAGGAATTGTGTGACTTGGGTCAAGACTATGTGGTCTAAAAAATCCATAGTTAATGATATTACTTTTGGATGATTCACATAGTTTGAATTTCTCCATTTACCCAAGAATCACAATGATGTATCAAGATATTCAAGAGCATTATTGGTGTGATAACATGAAGAAGGATATCACGGAGTATACATCAACGTGCATGTTGTGTTAGCAAGTGAAGAATAAGTATAAGAAGTCTATGGGGACGATTAAACCATTACCCATACCATCATAGAAATGGGATAACATAACAATGGACTTTGTCATCAGACTTCTGAAGACATCCAAAGGAAACAATGCTTTCTAGGTTGTTGTGGATTATCTTACAATGACTGCACACATCATTGCAATTCGAGAGGATTTCTCATTGGATCAACTAGAATATATATACATCAGAGAAGTGGTAAGGCTGAATGATGTTCCACAATCTATTGTATCTGATCAATATCCAAGATTCACCTCTATGTTTTGGAAAACTCTTCAATATTCTCTGAATACTAAGATGATATTCAGTATGTCTTATCATCTTCAAACTGATGGCCAATCTGAGAGGACTATGAAAACACATGAGGAAATGTTGAGAGCATTCTCAATGATCTTTAAAGGAGGATGAGATCAACATATTCATCTGGTTGAGTTCTCTTACAATAATGGTTTCCACTCGAGAATCTAAATGGATCCTTATGATGACTAGTTTGGGAAGTGGTACAGATCACTGACATGTTGGCATAAAAATAGGGAGAGAAAACCGTTAGGTCCAAAACTAGTCGAAGAAATATTGGAGAAGGTTAAGACCATCCATCATCACATTAATGATGCTCAATGTTGAAAAAAGATATATGCTTGTATTCATTGGTGAGGCCAATAGTTTGATGTCAGAGACATGGAATTTCTCTACATTTCAGTAAGGAATATGGTTATGAAATTTGGAGAGAAGGGAAATCTTATTCAAATGTATATATGCCCTTTTGAGATCCTTGATCTCATTGGAGGAGTGGCATATCGACTTGCTCTCCCACTGAATCTATCTCAAGTACATGATGTATTACATGTATCACTCTTGTGGATGTACATACCTGAACCATCCCATGTACTCAATCAATAGGTGTTACCATTATAGAATGACCTCTCTTATAAAGAGAAGCCTGTGAAGATCATAGATCATAGGGAAAATGTTCTACAAAATAAGGCAATTCCCCTAGTCATGGTTTTGTTGGGAAACCCCATGATTGAAGAAACAATGTGGGAATCAGAGTAAGTAATCAAGTAGAGTTATCCAAATCTATTTTAGTGTAGGGAAATAAAAATTTCAGGGAGAAATTTCTTAAGGGAGAAGATTGGAATGGCCAAAACATTTATTAATGAAAATTTCTCTTGATCTAATTAAATGTACTATTATATAAAATGGTTATATAAAATATGACATTCTATGGTTTTTCAGTTTTCAAAATACCTTTATGAATTTTGACTATTACAAATATAGCTATTGAATAGTGATCACATGATCAGTATATATACAGGGCTTCAAAAATCAAATTTACTAAGATAAAGGAAGACATGGACCCATCCGATAGAATTTCTCTATACGAACCCCATTTATTGGAGATAAGAATAGAGGTGGAGTCATTGGGATTTACTCTTGAAAAAGACCATGCCAAGCTTGAACACATTAATCTCGAATGGAACTAGCTATGGGAGAAGTTGAAGTTGATATAGATTACCACCCAAGTGATGTTATCTGAAACTCCCCAAGAGTATATCACTATTGCACACCATACCCTTCAAAATTATGTGGGTGTAATAAGGGTTTATGTAACATGAACATAGAACTATGATTATACACAATATTTTTTTATAGATAATATACCTTTATTTTATTATTGTTACCCTATAACAAATTTTTAAAGAAAATAATTTTATTAGTTAATATTAAATTAAGAAATATATTTTGATGAATTAATGGATTTTCTAATTAAATAATATTTTTAGGAAATATTATTACTAAATTGTTTTTTATTAAATATAATTGATCATATTTTTTATGAATTCAACTATACTTTTTATTAAGTTTTGAAAGCTGTTTTTTTCAAAACCCATGAATTTTTGATAAATTTAATTTTTAATTTTAAAAATAAAAATTAAAAAAACTATAAAAATATTTGGATAAAATGAATATCATTTTTTGAGTTATTATGTTTAAATTATCTTACATTGAATATTTTATAATATTATGACACAGTCAAATGTTTGGGGAAAAATTAAATACCGTTTAATAATATAATGTGTTTTATGATATTATAATGACCCAATAGTGATGCAGTAAAATACTATATATGGGTTTTTCTGAAAATATATCTTTTACAATTAAAATAATCTTATTTTAAGTTGGTCTTATTTATTTTACAATTCTTTGATTGACTCCCCAAGACATTAAAAACATTTTAACTTTTACAAGGATTTTTTTGAGTGCGTGACTCACCTCCACATAAGTAATCCTAATATTTTTAGATGTTGAGACATTATCCCTATATAATAATGTTTTCCAATCCACTTTGGATAAAACCATGTGAAAAAATCATAGGATTGTTTGTGGTTTTCAATAGTTAAATGTATGGTGTCTAAAACCTAAATAATAAAGAATTCTCTCTATTTTCCAATATAAACCCACCCAAGTTCCCACTTCCCCTTCACTAAAAGACTTTGGATATCAAATAAAATATTCCCTAATATCTATATATTCCTCCCAAGGTAACCCAATCTCTCATTAATCCTCTCTCAAGCCCCTCCCAAGCCTTTGGGATCACACTTCCAAGTAAAGGATTTCTTCCACTCTAATTTTTTTCCAAAATTTCATTAGGTTGTTATACAATTTTGTTTTCAATTAAAAATGTTGCAGTATGATTTCACACCTACCCCATATATCCCAAAGTTTTTTTAATGATGATAAACCCCTTTATATCCCACTAATTTCCCTAATTTACACACATTTTCATTCCAAAATTCCGTAAAGGATTTTCCCTCCTCATTTATATTCAAGAAATTCCTTTGTATTATAAATATAAATTATATTAACTATGTTTGTACATGTATTTATATCAACCCATATCTATCATTTTAATTTAAATATGATGATAAATCCCTTTATATATCTTCAACCATTTTTATGAATTCTTATGTCATGTTGTTATGATACTGAAATTGCATCGCGATTTCCCAAGAAAAGGTCATTGTGTAGTGAATACCATGCCAATTTGTCTATCAAGGGTATTCACCTTTATGAAAATTTAATTAGTGATAATATTGTTTTTTGTATTAATTCAAAATTCCTTTATCGTGTAACAAATGATGATGTTTAATGAATCCATATTGTATGATCTATGTGACAAACTTATGCACAAAATGACATGATTAAGAAGGCTACGCCCTGATAGTTCGTAACGCATTGTGTAAACATTATACTCACGATACATCAAATTCAATGAGTATTTACTCATTATAATTAAATAAAAATTATGGTTTACTCATGATCCATGTTCAATGATCCTTGGATCATGCTAATATCATGTTAAATGTTGTTGCCACATTTTCATGTTATGACAACCATGCTATATCTTGCATTTATGTTCCTATTTCTCTTTTGATTCATTGATAAGACAATTTCTTAACATGTACAATATTATTCATGTTATAATTTATTTACACCATTACAGGGATTAATAGATCACCATTTTCTTATGCATGTCCTAAGGATATCCCATGAAATGCTAAGTATAAAGGAATGTGTGTGGTCATGTAAAATAATTTTTCAATAAAGATGTGTATTTTATGTTTTATATTGTTATTTATTATTCCTAATCCCCAAAGACACTATAAATATATATTGAATCAAGTAAATATTTTACGTAATAAAATATGATTATGTCGGAAATAAAGAGTTGGGTAGTTATATCATAGGCTCAACACTGAAATTAATAATACAACTACTTTGACCATCTAATTAATAATCAAGATACATAAAGACAATGTTTTCCATAATTAAATGAAAAATAAAATTGTACATATTAAGAGAGGAAATAGATAGAGGTTGGTACCCTATAGATCCACTATATGAGGATTAAGTTTAGTATGTTGATCATGGAGATCCTCATAATGGGAAGATACGGATCATACAATTTTACACAATAATGCATTATAGAACAATTGAAAAATTACAAAAGGACACAATAATGATTATTAGTAGGATCTAATCAACACTAAGCCCTCTCAGTCCCAATCCTACTAAACTGATATCTTACTATTAGCTTTTTCATGAAACAAAATGACAATGATAAACTCTATGGAATCAGTATACCACTAAAGACAAGATCACACATGTCCCAATAACCATTTCCTATGAAACCTATTTAAATTTTCTAACTGAATATTACTTCCTGAATACATACATCAATTTTCTCAGTATTGACATCTTATTTTGGTAGCTGATAACTATAGTAATTTCAAAAAATATAAAATAAATTAAAAAGTATATATTTCAAAAATAATTAAATTATTTAATAGTGTAATTTTATATGAAAATATTACATGAATAAAAACATTGATAAGGAAATAACAATTATAGTTATGTAATTAATATATCCCCATATTAAAAAAGAAAAACTAAATGTCTTAATATTATACTTATTTGAGCTCTATTTTCTCTCAAATTATATTTTATATTTTATATATGTCAAAACTACAACATTCTACATTTTAAATTGGGTTTTAAACTTTTTTTGAAATAATGTAATTGGTGATGAAAATTTCAAGACCGATAGGGAGGATAAATATTATAATAAATTCCATCCTCTTAACTAATGGGTTTGTAATTTATTTTATTATCCATTCATTGGTCATTGTTTATGTTTGTATAATGATACATTTTACATATAGATAATCACTACACTATGTCTGAACATCTTACAAATTGAGAATATTTTAGTTTTTTTTGTAATACATGTTGAAAAATGAGTTATTATGCATTTTTAGTTACTATTATAAATATTTTTTATATTATATTTTTTAAGAAAATATGGAATTTTTATTTTTATTATATTCATTTTCACTTTGGGACTCATACTTAGATAAATTTTGAATAATTGTTTTATAAATTTAATGACATTGAAGAGGGAGGTCTTAAATATTTAAGGATGTGTGACTTAGGAAAATTTTTGGTTCATTAGTAAAAATAAGAAATATTGATGTAAAAAAATGGATAGAAATAACAACACAATGTATGTTCTACTTTTTCATTTAAAATAATAATATAAATTTTTAACTAAATAGTCCATATAAATTTGTTTAACATTGATTTTGAATCACTTGATGTCCATGAAGATGATATAATTCATATATATAATAATTTTCATCATTTATTAGTATATGAGCACCAATTGATAGTACACTACCTACCAAGGAAGCCTATAATCCCCACAAGATATTGGTATACTTCGAGTGGTTGTTCTTCTAGTAGCCCATTGGAAATATATCATACATAGTAAGTATATTCTTATAATATAATGAGGTATAAGTGGAGAAAAATTTTCATGAAAGAGGGATAATGAAATTAATAATCCAAGGATAAATTTATTAGATTTATGGAAGCCTTATTTTCATCACTTCCACAAAATACCTGTATAGATTGTTATACATGTATGTGGATGATCATTCGTGATAGGGCCCACTGAACAATGAATATAGTGGTGGTTGGGATGATCACATTTATAGAGATAATGATAATGAATGTGATACCAATGGTGATTATTATGATGATGGTGAGGATGAGGATATATATGTTGATGAGGATGATAGTCATGATTATGGTGATATGGATGATATTGGTTGTAAAGAGGGTTAGATTTTTTCCTTTACATTTTTAACTAATATTTAGGAAACATGATGTTTTATGAATGGATGTGAATGAATATATGTTAGGTATTAAATGTATACTATCATTTATTTAATTCATTAATCAGTTTCTTGAATTTTTTATATTATATGGAAGTGGTTTGGGTTTCAGTGTTATTCAGTGTCTGTGTTTAATTATGTTTTATGTTGGTGTGTCATGGTGGGTGGTTGCATTTGTATCTAGAAATTCTATATAGTTTCTTTGTAGTGTTTTTGAAAGTAATGTATTAGTTTTCAAAATTATATGTATACAATTGAAGTGTTATTATTTGGTAGAGTTTTATGGGTTAAGGTGGTGGTGTTGTCCAAGAATTTATGAGGACTCTATAACATTAGTTTTCAAATCAATTATTTAGTTGATTTAAAGGTACCAAGAATAACAGTTTATAAACCATTTCAATATTTTTATAATAATTTTTTAAAAAACACAGGTATTATGTAATTTCAAGTGGCATATAGAAACTTTTTAGAAAAAAGACATTGTTATATTTTTATACCCATGGACATACACCCATTAATACTAAAAATTGTTTATATAGGTTACACTAATAGTTCCCCAACCTATAAAAATAGTTTATAATAATTGGAATTTTCTCTCTTTTAACCTTTTCCCTTACCCATCCATTTATATCCGTGATTAATTATTCAGGTCCTTAAAAATGGAGTTAGTGGATAAAATCAATTAAGGTTATCCAAGCTTAAAATATATTATTGATTACATTTTTATTATATATATCTTATCTATGATGTGATCCAAATAGGTTATTTGGAATCAAAAAAATAATAATAAAGAGTTGGATCATGTGGGTAAAAATAATATACTCATTCAAATATGGACTTGAACCCATATCATGAATGAGGATACAAACTGTAATGTTTTAACAGCTTATATTAATTTATGGAACACAAAAAATATTATTAGGATAAACAAATGTTTTTCAGGTATTTGGGTTGAATCCACTAATAAAATTATATCTATCATAATTTCCCACATATGTAATACTCTAATTACCCCTATGTCTGTAACAATATTATCCTTTAATTTCATGTTGATATTGTGGTTAATGAGGAGGACTATTTTGAGAATTATAGATTACATTATGAAAATGTAATTAAGGATGGTTTTCTCCTGACAATTAATGATAAATATCTAAACTAGATATTTTTACTAGTTATTTCATTATGTAGTGTCATGAAATTTTATTATCTGTGGTTATTGAGGGGGTATAAATTTTTTATATAATAATTTCATTTCCACTATTTGGAATTACTCTATAATTATTCATATCACCTACATGATCATTCCAAAAATTCAATCACTATTTTCTAAAATTTAATATTCCAAGGTTCTTTATTAATGTGTAATGAATGTTTTTTATTCTAATACTAAGAAAATTTTCTATTTTTTAGAGAAATATACGGTGACTTAGTATATTTTTATGATGTATTTAATAGTATTTTATTCATCCAATAGCTTTTTGTAAAAATACTACAAAATAAAATTCCTATATTTTCTATCCCAATTGATCTTCCTATGACATATGCCAATTTTTATTTCAACATTACTGGAGGATATATTTAAGGCTTCAAATTTATTTTTCGGTTTAGTATATAAATTATGAGATTAGTTTGAACCACTTGAAATTGTATGGTAAATAATAGTGGATATTATGGTATCATCAAATTTTAAAAGGTATTGAGTAATGTTATTCCATTGGTGATAATTTTATTTTTCATTCCTATGGATTATCTTTACAAATTTCTTAGAAATTATATTTAGAGAAAGGGGAACACATTTCCGAAAAATGTATAAGACTGTCCTATGATAGATGTTATATTTTCTAATCCAATTTTATTTTTTTTAAAGAATACTATTTCACAACTATGAATCTAGATATATACCTTTTAATATTTAGAGATATACTTTTCTTTATATCAATGATTACAGGAGAAATATATAGTTTTTATCATATCATGATTCTAAAATAAATTTTATTAAAATTATATTTTTTGAAGGAAATATTATTATTAAATATTTAGGTATTTATCTATAATTAAAATATTCTTCATTTTATTGATATTTTTACTTGGAATAAATAATACTTTAAATATATTATAATGGTCCATGAGATTATTTAGTCAGGTGGGAAGGGTTGTTCTAGATATATCTATATTGATATTGGCTTTTCTATAATAATTTTATATCATTAATAATATTATGATAATTTTTATTATGATTAATTTCCATTTTTGTAATGTTATTTTTTATGGGATTGAGAAGTAAATAAAATCCCCCCTTTCTTGAAATTAGGTAACACACATTATCAGGGTTGGTAAATAATGATTTAATTATTCGTTCAATGAAAGTTATGTAATTTTGATATTTAATAAACGGATGTTAATTTCTTTGAAATAATCACTTTCAGATAGAGATATTATACAATATTGTTTATTGTGTTTCTATTTTCATTTCCCAAGTTACGAAAAATGTTTCATTGGTATTTAATGGATTACTCAATTTAAAAATTAAATCCATTCTCTATGTTGATATTTATAATGATATTACTCAATAAAAATATATGTTAATCTATTTACAATGAATACTATGAAGGGTATAATTTTTTTAAAAGTTATCAGCAAATCTAAATTTTCTTAATTTATTGGGGACCATAAATTATCCTCATACATGGTATCTTAATGAGGATATTAGATGAGGATGGCCCTCTATCATGGGTAACACAATAAAAAAATCATCATTACCTTTTTATACCCTTATTATAAAATGAAAACTCAAACTATAGATCTATCTTTTTAGAATATGATACTTTTTATTAAGGGGGGAATATGTATAATAATTTAAATTATGTGTCTATTATTTTTTAATGTTAGAATATATTCATTAATAGTATTATAAAAAAGAAAGATTCATTTTAAATTTTTCATATCATAAGCCTGATTTTAATTAGTATAGATGAATATAAATTATATAAATTTGTTAATGACTTATTTCATAAAAAATTTAGTCCCATTATATATAAATATATGGTATCCATTGATATTTATATTTTACCCAATATGAATATTTCGATGATAAATATTCTCATGGATTGTCAGTTCAATAGGATGAATTATAGTACCATAACTTTATGTCATTTTTTTCAATAGATATTATGCTAATTAATATTTTATTATTTGATGTGGTAATCATTGTATATTTGACATCATGGTTACATAATATTGAATTTTATAATTATGTGTAATGTGTGTGTTTGTTTTTCTGGATCTGTGGTCCTTATTTGTCAATATTTTTTATATTTTTTATGTTTTGTAACATTAACTATGGAGGGATTTTAGTCCATTAAATATAATTGTTATATTTTTGAAATTATAATTTCGAAATATGGGTAATTATCACAACGAGTTATTGTATAAACCATATATTTTGAGTGGATCATGGACATCACTCGATGATTTTATCATAATTATCCAATGTGGCCTTTGATTTTATATAGAACGTATATGTTTTATGTGAAATTTTTTATAGTTGATCAACTTTACTCTTAGTTTCTCCCACCATTATTATATTTCTTGTCCTTTTTTGGGGTGGTTATGTGGATCAAATATTTCATATTCTTGTTTGGGGATATTTTTAGATTAAAATAATATTATTTTTCTTTAATTAACTTTTTATTTCTTGTTGTTTTGTTTCATGGGTAGTAGGTTGTCATAGGTCATGCCTATATACATATCATGTGATGTAATAGATTCCTTGGTGTATCTTTCCTCAGCCTCTACATTCATTTGTGTGATTCCTTTTAAATTATTTTCCAGTATGGAATAAAATAATTTTTTTCTCTAAGACTAGAATACACTATTTTTGAGGTTTTGTAAAGAATAATTCAAATATACTAAATTCATTATAATAAATGGATATGATAAAGTGTTAAAATATTCATTATGGTATATAAATATTTAGTTTCCAATTTTTAGAAAAAAATCACATTATTTAGTACATAAATAAATAGTATCTTACCTTTGAAAAGGTAATAAGTCTTAGTTATTTCATTGATGATATCAATAATAAAGTATTAAATTAATAGTATTATACATACTATTCATGTCGTGTTGGTTCTACCTTAAAGATATTGATATATCCAATAAATTGATGTAGTATTTTCTTGATGTGTTTTTAGTCTTTATAATTATTATTTGTGAACATGTATATTTTCAAGTAAAAATCTAGGAATGAAGATGTTCAAAGATGATAACTCATGTACTTATTGTTTTGTATTTCAACACACATGATGGTTCATGATCCATTTTTTTTCTAGGAATACTTTGAGATTAAAATTCTAATTATTAGAACATTGGGATAAATAAGAGACATTAGTTTGTAATTTTATCAATGTTCATATCCTCTTATCAGATGATATAATGTTGGGGGTTTATTTTTTTACATAATTATCCTAAAATTTTATGATTCATTTTCAAAATTAATCAAATATGGGATTGTGTTTTGGAGTTTGGTACTTTCTCATAACATTAATAGATTTTTTTATTTATAATAAATCTATTTAAATATATATATTTTTTAATGGGGAGATTCCATAAAAATATAGAATTATTAGTTGTAATCAATGAATATTTTATTATATGTTCATTATTTTGTCATGTTTACACCACATTTATTTCTTATTGGAAAGTCCATATCACCAAAATTTAATTTTTAATATCAAGTATTTGAAGAAAATATTTCCTAAATTTTGGTTATTTCAAATTTTTCGAATACTTTTTATCATCCCTAATGATTTATACGAAGATACATAATGTCTTAGAATTCATCCATATAAATGTTAAGATCAATGATTAGTTTCCTAGTAAACATTACTTCACTGATTTGAGATATTCATTTAAATGATAAATTTACCAGTACTGTGAGATCCTCTATAACCTATTTTGAGTGTTCCTATAACTAAAACATCGATTTTCCTATGAAATATATCTAAAATGGGGGGAAAATATATAAATAATTTAAAAAATTAAATAATCATTGGTAAAATCATATTTAAATGATAAATTTTTCAAATAACCTAAGCAATTCAATTGTAGCAGAAGTAGAAACATAATCTTGAATAAAAAATGTTATCTATAATATAATGTAATATACACAAAATATTAAATTATTAAATTATTAAGAATAATTACGGTACTGAAAACAAGAATGGGGTTAAATATAATAAATCCATAGATACCAAAATTTTAATAAAGTTTATTTTTAGGATCTTAAATGTTGAAACTTCTTCAATTTTTACCCAAAATGGATGGAGGATCGATACCTTGAATAAGATAACTATAACAACCCTGCTCTTAATTACACAGTTAAACCTGATTTATTTCATAAAATCTTCACTTGATAAAACATATAACATTGGGAAGTCTAGTGTTGTAACACCCCGAGAGAATTTAAATAGTAGTTAATTATTTATTAATTTTTCTATAATCAAAACTAAGGAATAATAAAAAGATTTATAAATATTTTCAATGAGCGTATGTTTTGAATGAAAGTATAACATATTACATTATATGTTTTTATATAACTTAATTAATTAATATATGTATGTATATAATTTATAATTCATATAAATTGATATAAAATAATATATGTATATGAGAATTATTTTTTGATTAAAATTGGTTATTTTTGTTTAGAAAATTAATAGTTTTATACAAATTATTATTTCATAACGTTTAATGATTAATATATGTTATAATTATAAAGTATGGTATAAGTAGTATGTGATTATTTTAAATGATTATGGAAGTATAAGTTTAAACTAATATATATATATATATATATATATTTATATATAACAATGTGAAATTATAAATTAATGAAATCATAATTTTAAAAATTTATTAATATTATGATTATAATACTAACATATGAAAATCATTTTGATTATAAAAATTTTATAATATTTTCATATATAAAACTATACATGATTGTAGAAAAAAAATCAAATTTCATTTATGTAACTTTAAAATAAAACGGTAAAATAAATAAATTAATTAATAAAATGAAATTGAGATGGGTTATAGGGTTTCAGTTTTGAGGGTTTCTTTAGAAATAGAGGTCGAGGTCAGGAGAGGGGCATGATTCGTGAGCCGAGAGGGTTTATGAGATTCGGGAGGCTGAGCATGATCACTAGGCGAGGCTGATGTCGGTCGATGGCTCATTCTCGGATGCGAGGTCGAAGTGGCACAAAGAGTCCGGATCTGGAATTGGAGTCTGAATCCTGTTTCGAAGAAGAAGTGTTCATCTGCAAGTGCCTCAAGTGTCAATCCGAGTCAAGTTGAGTTTCAAGAGTCCTCTGTTGGCCTTGTGACATCAACGAGTTCGATATCAGCTTAGGGTTTTCACTTTTAGTTTTACGGTCGAGTTCAGATCAGGAAACGAGTTTGAGCGAGGGTTTCGAAGTGTGATTAAGGTTCGACTACACCTGATCTGCCTCACTTTGACGTATCTGAATGAGATTTGGGGAAATTTATCCTTGATTTAATAATTTTCCCCACGTCGTCTAGTTATGCAAGTAGGTGTTGTTTATTCTAGTTTTTGGTATCTAAATCTGATTTGTAGATTCTTTTTTTTTGGTTTATTAACTCACTGTTTCGTCATTATCCTTTGCTTTTTTCTTCTCCAGACATCGATAGATTCATATTATTGTATTTTTATGGATATTCATCGTAGAAATTTATTGTCAATCCTTATCTTGAATTGAATATTGGTCATATTACCATCAATTCCAATCACTCTATCTTTATTCAATATACCTTCAATCGTAATCAACCTGCTAGTCTTTGTCTTCATATTTAACAATTGTTTTATGTGAATCAACAGAGAAATTTAATTTATTATGATACATTGAATTTGATTCTAATTTATTCATATTATTCTTTCAATCAATGTATTTCTACTTATTTAATTCTATTTTGGATCAACTCAAGATCATCTTGTATGTCCTTTTCCATTTCCTCTATCTCTCAAATAAATATATATTAAACCAGTTTCCCAACTTGCATAAAAAAAGAGAAAATTTAATTTGCAAGTTGAAATAAATTATACATTTAAACTTTTCCTACTAAGTGTATAAGAAGTGGAGTGCAAAGGCCTTTTAGAGGGCAAGAGAGAGGGACGAAACTCTATTCTTTCTCTTTTTTTCACTTTTTGTTCTATTATGAGAGAGTGTGAAAGAGATAGAAACCCCATTCCTTGATTTCATCTCTTGTTGGGTGTGTTCGATGTCCGGAAAACACATTCTTCTTTTTCCAAATCGTCATCAAAAGTATAATGATCGTTTTTGGTAAGGGAACATAAATTTTTAGTTATTCATTTACTTGAATATAAATTTTTTTGTGAGAAATTTTTACAGTTATTTATTTTAAAAATATGTTTTTCTGGTTTTGGATAAGAGGAAATGATTATTTTTCATATAGTTTTCTTAATGAAGAACTATGTATGGATGAAAATACAAATTTTGAAATATTTCTTTATTTTTATATTTCTGTATACATTTATTCTCTAAGATTAATTTTTAAAGCATTTAATTATTTTGATTCATATGTTTTTGATGTTAAACGTAAGGTATATGTGTTTTAAGACTTATTTTAGTTTTAATATATATGTGTTTGTTTGTTAAAGATGAATTAATCAAATTAAAACATTTATTTTATAATAAATTACTATTGTTAAATTTTGAAGCTAATGTTTTATTTTAGGAAGTTGAATTTATTAATCATCATTTTATTTAGATGTCATGCATATTAGAGGAATGACCATATATGATAATTGCATATATCATTTAAGCGATTAATTAATTTTATGTATATGCTTATACTTTCATGTATAATACTTGCATAAAATCCAAATCCTTATTTGTGGAATATGTGCATTTGTGTTTTATGTTTTATGTTCATGTTATATATATATATATCTTCATGAAAGATTAAACACATGAAATTCTACTGTGATAATTTCATATAAACAACATGTGATTATTATTTCTATTATTATATATATTCATGTCATTATTTCATACATAAAAGTAATTAAATAAACATGTATTTGATATTTTTATTCAAGATTGAGTTTTTTTAGAATGGTTGAAGTTATAAAAGTTTTGGTGCATGGATGTTTAGGAAAATTCTATAGTTTGGGTCAGAACCAAAATTGCGAGGAAAATGAAATGGAAGTTCAAATAAATATATAAAGATATGTATATATACTCATATATATATATCTATAAATATAACTGTAATGAGCATTTTAATGTAGTGACATGTTTCAAAATCAAACTCCTGTGAATGTATATATATAAGTAAAGCAAGCTTAAAAATGTTTTCAGAAAATCTGGCACTTGAATGTTGTAAATATGGTAGGGAAATGGGGAGTATACCCAATCCCTCAACAAGTGGGTAGGCCCAAGATAGCCTTTAATATTTCATTTTATTCATAATCCAGAGTGTTTTGTTTTCTAAAGCTTGCGTAGTGTTTTCAGAAAAATAACTGGATTGTTTTTTTGAAATCATTTTTTTGTACATAAGTAAATTTAAAAGTGATATATTATTTTCAACGTAAGTAATTTAAATTATTTTTTTAAGAGTTTTCTGAAAAATATTTTATGTCATTATCCAAATAACATTCCCGGATATCTATTTTTAAGGAATGAATTTCTAAAAAGTATGTCAAAAATTTTCAAAACTCCTCACTGGGAAATTAAATTCTCACCCTTTGTTTTAAAATGTTTTTTCACAGGTATATTAGGAGATTATAATATTTTTCATTGCCTTTGGAGTTAGCACGCGCAGAAGAATAGTGGACAATTGTTTTATTTTTATTTCAACTCTGATAAATGTAATGTATTGTCTAATCTTCCAGAACCTAGACCGGTAAAAGGTCCTCTTTTGTATAAAGTATTGTGTAATCGTTCAGTTTCTTTTATAAAAAAAAATTACACAACATTTTTCAAGCACCGAGTCCAGAAGAGCGGGCTCGGGGCGTTATAATTGGTATCAGAGGCACGATCTAGATCAATTTGGAGATTAGATGTTTTCTTTTGAGGAAAAACATATTTACACCTTAGAATTTTCTTTAGTTAGTTAAATAACCTTAATGTTTCTAAATTCTGAAGATGGAAATTCAGAATTTTTGTAAGACCGATAAAAGAATTGCGAGGGAGCAAATCATTTAGGGGGGGGGGGGGGAGAATGTAACACCCCGAGAGAATTTAAATAGTAATTAATTATTAATTAATATTTCTATAATCAAAACTAAGGAATAATAAAAAGGTTTTATAAATATTTTCAATGAGCGTATGTTTTGAATGAAAGTATAACATATTACATTATATTTTTTTATATAACTTAATTAATTAATATATGTATGTATATAATTTATAATTCATATAAATTGATATAAAATAATATATGTATTTGAGAATTATTTTTGATTAAAATTGGCTATTATTGTATAGAAAAATAATAGTTTTAAACAAATTATTATTTCATAACGTTTAATGATTAATATATGTTATAATTATAAAGTATGGTATAAGTAGTATGTGATTATTTTAAATGATTATGGAAATATAATTTTATACTAATATATATATATATATATATATTTATATATAACAATGTGAAATTATAAATTAATGAAATCATAATTTTAAAAATTTATTAATATTATGATTATAATATTAACATATGAAAATCATTTTGATTATAAAAATTTTATAATATTTTCATATATAAAACAATACATGATTGTAGAAAAATATCAAATTTCATTTATATAAATTTAAAATAAAACTGTGAAATAAATAAATTAATTATTAAAATGAAATTGAGATGGGTTATAGGGTTTCAGTTTTGAGGGTTTCTTGAGAAATAGAGGTCAAGGACAGAAGAGGGGCGTGATTCATGAGCCGAGAGGGTTTATGCAATTCGGGAGGCTGAGCATGATCAGTAGGCGAGGCTGATGTCGGTCGATGGCTCATTCTCGGATGCGAGGTCGAAGTGGCACAAAGAGTCCAGATCTGGAATTGGAGTCCGAATCCAATTTCAAAGAAGAAGTGTTCATCTGCGAGCGCCTCAGGTGTCAATCCGAGTCGAGTTGAGTTTTAGGAGTCCTCTGTTGGCCGTGTGACATCAACGAGTTCGATATCAGCTTAGGGTTTTCACTTTTAGTTTTACAGTCGAGTTTGGATCTGGAAATGAGTTCGAGCGAGGGTTTCGAAGCGTGATTAAGGTTCGACTACACCTGATCTGCTTCACTTTGACATATCTGAATGAGATTTGGGGAAATTGATCCTTGATTTAATAATTTTCCCCGCGTCATCTAGTTATGCAAGTAGGTGTTGTTTATTCTTGTTTTTGGTATCTAAATCTGATTTGTAGATTCTTTTTTTTTGGTTTATTAACTCACTGTTTCGTCCTTATCCTTTGATTTTTTCTTCTCCAGACATCGATAGATTCATATTCTTGTATTTTTATGGATATTCATCGTATAAATTTATTGTCAATCCTTATCTTGAATTGAATATTTGTCATATTACCATCTATTCCAATCACTCTATCTTAATTCAATATACCTTCAATCGTAATCAACCTGCTAGTCTTTGTCTTCACATGTAACAATTGTTTTATGTGGATCAACAGAGAAATTTAAATTATTGCAATACATTGAATTTGATTCTATTTTATTCATATTATTCTTTCAATCAATGTATTTCTACTTATTTAATTCTATTTTGGATCAAGTTGATATCATCTTGTATGTCTTTTTCCGTTTCCTCTATCACTCAAATAAATATATATTAAATCAGTTTCCCAACTTGCATAAAAAAATTCCAAAATTTACTTTGCAAGTTGAAATAAATTATACATTTTAACTTTTCCTACTAGGTGTATAAGAAGTGGAGTGCAAAGGCCTTTTAGAGGGCAATAGAGAGGGCCTAAACTGTATTCTTTCTCTTTTTTTTTTTCACTTTTTGTTCTATTATGAGAGAGTGAGAAAGAGATAGAAACCTCATTCCCTGATTTCATCTCCTGTTGGGTGTGTTCGATGTCCGGAAAACACATTCTTCTTTTTCCAAATCGTCATCTAAAGTATAATGATCGTTTTTGGTAAGGGAGCATAAATTTTTAGTTATTCATTTACTTGAATATAATTTGTTTTGTGAGAAATTTTTACAGTTATTTATTTTAAAAATATGTTTTTATGGTTTTGGATAAGAGGAAATGATTATTTTTCATATATTTTCTTTAATGAAGAACTAAGTATGGATGAAAATACTAATTTTCAAATATTTATTTATTTTTTTATTTCTTTATACATTTATTCTCTAAGATTAATTTTTAAAGCATTTAATTATTTTAATTCATATGTTTTTGATGTTCAACGTAAGGTATATGTGTTTTAAGACTTATTTCAGTTTTAATATATATGTGTGTGTATGTTAAAGATGAATTAATCATATTAAAACATTTATTTTATAATAAATTATTATTGTTAAATTTTTAAGCTAATGTTTTATTTTAGGAAGTTGAATTTATTAAACATCATTTTATTTAGATGTCATGCATATTAGAGGAATGACCATATACGATAATTTCATATATTATTTAAGCGATTAATTAATTTTATGTATATGCTTATACTTTCATGTATTATACTTGCATAAAATCCAAATCCTTATTTGTGGAATATGTGAATTTTTTTTTTATGTTTTATGTTCATGCTATATATATATATATATCTTCATGAAAGATTAAACACATGAAATTCTACTATGATAATTTCATATAAACAACATGTGATTATTATTTCTATTATTATATATATTCAATTCATTATTTCATTCATAAAAGTAATTAAATAAACATGTCTTTGATATTTTTATTCAAGATTGAGTTTTTTTATAATGGTTGAAGTTATAAAAGTTTGGGTGCATGGATGATTAGGAAAATTCTATAGTTTGGGTCAGAACCAAAATTGTGAGGAAAATGAAATGGAAGTTTAAATAAATATATAAAGATATGTATATATACTCATATATATATAAATATAACTATAATGCACATTTTAATGCAGTGACATGTTTCAAAATCAAACTCCTATGAATGTATATATATAAGTAGACCAAGCTTAAAAATGTTTTCAGAAAATCTGGCACTTGAATGTTGTAAATATGGTAGGGAAATGGGGAGTAGACCCAATCCCTCCACAAGTGGGTAGGCCCAAGATAGACTTCAATATTTCATGTTGACATAAGCCAGAGTGTTTTGTTTTCCAGAGCTTGCGTAGTGTTTTCATAAAAATCACTGGATTGTTTTTTTAATTCATTTTTTTTGTATGTAAGTAAATTCAAAAGTGATATATTATTTTCAACGTAAGTAATTTCAATTATTTTTATTAAAGAGTATTCTAAAAAATATTTTATGTCATTATCCAAATAACATTCCCTGATATCTATTTTTAAGGAATGAATTTCTAAAAAGTATGTCAACGATTTTCAAAACTCCTTAACGGGCAATTAAATGCTCACCCTTTGTTTTAAAATGGTTTTTCAAAGGTATATTAGGAGATTATCATATATGTCATTGCCTTTGGAGTTAGCACGCGCAGAAGCATAGTGGACAATTGTTTTATTTTTTTTTCAACTCTGATAAATGTAATGTATTTTCTAATCCTCCAGAACCTAGACCGGTAAAAGGTCCTCTTTTGTATAAAGTGTTGTGTAATCGTTCAATTTCTTTTATAAAAAAAATTTTACATCATTTTTCAAGCACCGAGTCCAAAAGAGCGGGATCGGGGAATTATAAGTGTCTTTGGGGACTAGGAACATCGCATAACGAAATAAAACATGAAACACAACATCTTTATTGAAAACCTTCTTTATAAGACTGCTACATTCTTTTGTACATAACATTGAATGGGATTACCTGAAGATAAGCATAAGAAAAGGGTGATACATAAAGCCTAGCAAGGGAGTAAAAATTTAATAAAATTATGAATAAAATACATGATATTAAATAGACATATCATTGGATAATAAAATAAACTTGATCATAAATCCATGATGTATCATGATTATCATAACATGGAAATGTGGCGAAAATAGTTAACGTGGTATTATCCTGAGCGAAGGATCATTGAAAATTTAGAATGATTAAAAACTAATATTACATTAATAATAATGATTAAAGCCTAATTTCACTTTATTTATCATGATACTAATCTTTATTCAATGCATTGGAGTGCTATCAAGGTGCACCCTTCTTAAACATTTCATTTCATGCATAAGTGTGCAACATGGATCATTCAACAAAGAATCATTCAACATCACCATTTATTATATTATAAAGGAATGTGTAATACATACATGAAACCATTTATACAATAAGTAAATGTTCATAAATGTGAATACCCTCAATAGAGAAATGGTAATGCTATTCACTACATAATGACTTTGGCTTTGAAAATCACGGTGAAAATTCAACAGCATAACAATGTGACATAAAAAATCATAAAAATAGTGGTTGAGAGAGAAAGGGGTGTCTCATAATATTTAAATGAAATAGACAGTATAGTTGGTCATATATATACATTTCCCAACATAGGTAATGTATTTTAGACACATAATACAAAATAATTACTTGAATGTAAATGAAAAGGGAGAAATTCCTAACAAAATTTTGGTATGGTAAAATGTATACATACAGGGAATCAATGAGAGGTAAAGCGATCTATAATCATTGAAACATAAATAGGATAGTAAATGTGATGTGAGAAATCATTCCCCAAAATTTATTATTGAAAATAAAAGGGCCTAACGATATTAAGAAAGATTGATAAAATGAGAAAGGGAGGGATCCCTTATTCAGAGTGTGATCCCAATGTCTTGAGAGGGGCTTGAGAGAGGCTTCTTTAGACCATGGAAAACCTTGTGTAGATTCTATAGAGAGGAGGGAATGGGTAGGTCGAGTTCCAAAGGCTTTAGGTGAAGAGGAAATGGGTGCATGGGTAGGTTTATATAAGAAAGAGAGGGAATTCTTTATTATTTAGGTTTGGGTCACCACACATGATAATAGTAATAACTATAAACTAGTGCATGGTTTTTTCAAAAGGGGAGTAGAAAACAATATTTTATAAGGTAAATAGGCAAAGATCTCAAAATATTTGTCTTTCTTAGGTGGCAGTGAGTCACACTCTCAAGGAAATCATTTTTAAAAGATAAAATATTTTATAAGTCTTTGAGGGTTCATTAACGATATTTGAAATAAATAAAACAAAAATAAAATCACATTATATTAATTTTAAAACATTTATTGTCTGAAAATAATGGTTATAGTATTTTATTACTTCTCTATTTGGTCATTATGATTTCATAAAACACATTATAAATTTAAACGGTATTAAATTTTTACTAAAAAATTCGATTATCTTAGAAAATTATGAACAATTCACCATTGGATAATTTTGACATCATTATTCAAAAATTAATATTCATTTTATACAAATAATTTCTTAATTATTTTAATTTTATACATTTAAAATAAAAATTGACAGTTATCTTAAATTCATTAGTTTTGATAAAAACGGCTTTCAAAACATAGCAAAAAACACCACTATATTCTTAAAAATTATACAATCAATTTTATTTTATGAAAAGTAATTTAGAAATAATATTTTATTAAAATATTATCTAATTAAAAAAATCCATTAATTTATAAAAATGTATTTCTCAATTGAATATTATCTAAATATGATATTTTTTCTTTAGAAAATATTTACAAATTAAAAATAATAATAAAATGTATATTCTCTTTACAAAAATAATGTACATAATAATAGATCAATGGTAGTGATACATACCCCCTTGTAAAACCTGAGTAAGACTGAAGGTTAAGGTGTACGATAGTGACAGACTCTTGGGTTGGCTTAGATAGCATCGCTTATGTAGTAAACTCTATCATCTTCCACTACTCCTGTAGGAGGTTCCGTTCATGCTTAATGTGTTGTAGCTCGGCTTGGTCTTGGTCAATAGATAAGCCCAATGACACCACCTACATTTCAATCTCTGAAAAATGGGCTTTGTTCAAAGCAATTCTACTAGATAAGGCCATCACATCCTTTATCTGAGTAAATTGGATTTTTTTAAATCCCTATATTTATACTAATCGTGTGGTCATTGTTCAATGGCTTTATTAGCAATGGTAAAAAAATATTACGGAAATTTAAAATCTAAAAACATAAAACCAAATAAGTTCATATGATATATAACCATTTTATATAACAATACATTTAATTAGATCAATAGAAATTTTCATTAATAAATGTTTGGGTCATTAAAATCTCACCCTTTAAAAATTTCACCTTCATAATTTTTTTTCCACACTAAAAAGATGATGGTAACTCTGCTTCATCACTTCCTATGATTCCCACTTTTCTTCTCCAAATATTTGGTTATTCCACAAAACCTTGATGAGGTGAATTGTCTTACTTCGTAGAACATGTTTTCTAAGATCTATGATCATCATAAGATTATCATAATTAGTGGGGTAATTCTCCAATGGTACCAACTCTGGATTGAGTACATGTGATAGGTTAGGTATGTATTTATTCAAGAGTGATAAATGGAATACATCATGTAATTGAGATAATTTCGATGAGAGTTTTAGTCAATTGGCCACTACTCAAATGCGATCAAGGATCTCAAAATGGCCAATGTACCTTTGGCTAAGCATTCCCTTGTTCCCAAATCTGATAACTCTCTTCCCTGGCGATATGTGGAGGAATACCATGTCTCTGACATCAAAATCTTGGTCTCATAACCAATTATCAACATAGTTTTTTTTTGACTTTGAGCAGCTCTAATGTGCTGCTGGATGGTTTTAACCTTCTCCACTATTTCATTTAACATTTTCAGAACTAGGAGTTTTCTCTCTCCAACTTCATCCCAACATGCTGGTGTTCTACAAATCTTCCCATATAGGGCGTCATAAGGAGTCATATGGATGCATGAGCAGAGACTTTTATTGTAAGAGAAATCAACTAGAGGAAGATGTTTTTTCCATACTTCATTAAAGTCCATTGAGCATGCTCGCAACATATTCCATAGTGTTTTAATAGTTTTCACATATTGGCCATCAGTTTGAGGAAGATTATCTTTACTTAAGTTCTACTCAGTATTCAGAGCATGTTGAAGACACTTATAAAACATAGAGGTGAATCAATGTTCTCTATTGGATACAACAGATATCAACACTCCATGAATCCTTACCATGTCTCTGATTTATATCAGTGCGAGATGATCCAGTCAGAAATCCATTCGAATTGCACATAAGAGTGAAGTCTTTGTAATATGATCCACAATAACCCAGATTTCATTGTTTCCTTTGGATGTATTTAGAAGTATGTCTAATAATTCCATGGTCTTATTCTCCCATTTCCAGGCTGGTATGGGTAATTATTACATCATCCTCTTAGAATTCTACCTTTCAGCCATCACTTGCTGACATACTAGGAACATGGATGTATACTCAGTGATCTTCTTCATAATGTTATCCCACCAGTAATGATCTCAGAGATCTTGATACATATTTGTGTCTCCTGGGTGAATGAAAAAACTTTGTACTATGTGCATCATCCAAAAGTTCTGTCCTTAAATCTGTATTCGATGGAACACATAGTCTTAACCCAAATATCACAATTAATTCTTCATTGACATTGAACTCTAAGGATTTCCAAATTTTTAATAGTTTCTTACTTCTTCAAAATTACTACATCATCTTTTTTAGCATCCTTTAACATTTCCAAAAGATATAGTAAAGAAATAATTTGCGAAAAAATTGATGATGTTCCCTTATTTATGATTCCCATGTCAATATTCATAAAATATAGGAAGACTATATCCTTTTAAATTCTCATTAATGATAGAATTGTTGTTTCCTTTCTACTTAGAGCATCAAATACCTTTTTTTCATTCAAACGGTTGTAATGGATTGAGTATTCATAGTCTTTGAATAGCTCTAAAAATCATTATTGGTTCATATTCAACTCTTTCTATGTGAATATATACTTGAAGATTCTGTGGTTCGTATATATTTCACACTTCTCCCCAAAGAGATAATGCTGCCATTTTTTTATTATGAATATGACTACATTCAATTCCAAATCAATTGTTGGATAGTTTTTTCCATGATCCTTCAATTTACTTGAAGCATAGGAAATGAATTTTTCATTCTGCATCAACACACAACCCAATACCTTCTTCGAAGCATCACTAAATAAAAAAAAACAGTTATCCACTAGTGGGTAATGTGAGAACATGTGTAGTGATAAGCCTCATTTTCAACTCCATGAATCTCTCTTCGTATTCATCACTCTATGAAAACATGACTCCCTTCCATGTTAGCTTGGTAAGAGGGTTTGACAATCTTGATAAATTTCACACAAATCGGTGATAATATCTAGCTAACCCAAGGAAGTTACAGAATTCCATTACCGATGTTGGCCTTGAACATCCCTCAATCGTAGGTGTCTTGGAGGGATCCACAGACGTCCCATTTCGTGTGATGATATTGACCAACAATGAGACATCCTTCAACAAGAACTCACACTTGCTGTACTTTGCATAGAGATTCTACTTTCAAAAGGTATCTTGTACAGTTCTTAGATTTTTCTCATGCCCCCCCTTGGGTTTGTATTATATTAGAATATAATCTATAAATACAATTGATTTTTTTGAGGTAATCTTTAAAGACTCTATTCATCAAGTCCATGAATATTTCTAGAGCATTAGTGAGTCCTAAAGGCGTTACTATGAATTCATAGTGCTCGTATATTGCACAGAAAGTAGTATTCGAGATATTGTCCTTATTCACCCTTACATGGTAATATCCTGACCACAAATCCACCTTATATATGTTTTGTGATCCATTTAGCTGGTTGAAAAAAATCATCGATTCGTGATAGAGGTTAGAGTTCACGATAATAAATGCAATATTTCATTGACCTATCCTTCTTCTGGATAAAGAGGACTGGTGCATTACATGGTGTAGAACATGGGTGTACAAAACTTTCTTTTAGATTATCCAAAAGTAGTTTCTTCAGCTCCTCAAGCTCCACAACATCCATTCTATATAGAGTCTTGGATATTGGAAACACCCAAAGTATAGGTTAAATTGATAATTCAATATCTCTTCTAGGAGGAAGAGAAACCAATTCCTTAGGAAACACATCAGTGAATTCCCTTAGAATGGGCATGTATAAAATGATGGTTGCATCCTTAAACTCAGTCATCTAATACAGATATGAATTCTCATAGGGTAGTAATATCCTCACTTGAGATGATGGTGCTAAAGCAGATTCATCTTCTTTCTTGAACTTGTATATAATCAGGGGTCGATTCTCCATATGTAGAGTGATTTCCCCAACATTGAAATTTATGTAGGCTCTATATAGGGAAATCCAATCCATTCAATGAATTGTATCAAACTCCACCATAGGGAGTATGAAGAGATTCACTGAGAAGTTCACACCACATGTTGTGATAGGGGAGGGGTTATATTCATGTGATGCAATGATTTACCCATTTTCCGTACTCACTGACATCTTTACTTTCGTGAGTTTTGGTAGTGTTGTCATTGTTATAATAAACATTATGGATTTAATATAATTTTTAGAACCAAAATCATAAAGTAAATTAGCTATTCTAGAATGAATAAATAGAATACCTATCACCACTTCATTTTTTTGGGTTATGTTTGGTGGTAGTGATGGAAAAAGCTAACCCTTACTGTCTGGGAGGTTTTTGGTTTCCTCTGAAAACCCTTGGATTAGGTCACTCATTTTCAAGGGTCCTTGGTTCTTTGCAGTTGAAGTAATGAAAAATGAATTGAAGATCGAAGGAATCAATCCTATCCTCTATCATAGTCATGGGTTCTTCATGTTGGCAATTAATGGATAGGTTCCCATCTCTTCTACACATAAAGTATTTCATCATCCCCTTCAGACAATTTCAGGGGTGCTTCTTTCTACACCTTTGGTAAGTAGGGTGATGGATTTTTTAAGAACCATTGGATTTATCCTTCGGACATCTAGAATTATTGTCCTCCTTAATCTTATTTTCCCTAGAATACCCCTGAGATTTGTTGATCTCCATTTCAATTTTGAGGGCACATCAGACAATTTACTCATAGCTATCTAAGTCACAGATCTCCAGGTCTTTCCATAGGCTAGTGTTATACCCACCAAAGAAGTGGTCAACCTTGCATTCTAGGGTAACGAAAAATCCAATGGTATATCATGTAAGCCTTGTGAATTTTTCCTCATACTCTCTAATGGATTTGTCATATTTTTTCATGATGTCAATGAAGTTCCTTTCCATCTTATGTCGAATGGTGTGTGGAAAATATTTATCGAAAAACATCTTTTAGAAATCCTTACATTCTAATTCCTCGATCTCATTTTCAAGAATCATATTTTCGATCATTTTCCACCATTGATTGGCTTCACCCTCTATATGATAAGAATATAGAATAACCTTTTCTTTTTCTGAAAATTGAAGGATAGATAAGATCTTTTCAATGGTCTTGATCCATTTTTTAGCGATTGAGGGATCAAATGACCCATTAAAAGTTTGACACCTTTGTCTCATGGTGATCTCAATTGCGATATGTTATTTCTTGGGGGGGGGGGGGGCTTGAATGATCCTCTTGACCCATTCTTCTATTCAATATTTGAGTTAACTGAGAGAGTATCATAACAAAGTTCACGATTCCCACTCCCATCGGATTGGTCATCTCATTTGAACAATCATAACATTGTTCCGTACATTAGTTTTTTGGCCCGAGTCCTCCTATTAATGACCATTGGATAGAATAAAAGTAATTTTAGGGGTATCACATAATGTGTAATCCACATACAAAATAGATGACTTATAAATTACTTTTGTTTCCTTAACTTATGAATTTATAGGCTTCAATCTATATTATCCTCGATCTACATCCCAACATATATTCTTAGGAGATTTTTTTATTTCCTTAATAATGGTTCATACTAGGAGTTTGTACTTAAAAAAGAATACCCCCTTGGAGTGTTGTAACCAAGAGTGTAGTAAGGCCCATTTTAGTATTCTAGGATACCCAGGTCAATCCCAAAACTCCTTATCGACGTTTTCATTCATAGGTACATCTGTGCTAGAGCCGCCTCTACCTGCTCATATATAGACATAGATTTATTTTCCTGATAAAATACTTACTCAATATTTTCCCAAATTTAGGGATGTTTTTATTATAATTAGTCTTATCCCTATGGATTTAACTAGGCTTTTCTAATCTTAATCCCAAAAATAACTAAACCTCTCCTCTGATACCAACTGTAACATCCCTGCACTTCATTACACAGTTAAACATTATTTATTACACAAATTATTCACATTATGCAACATAGAATATCGAGAGGTCTAGTGTCTTTGGGGATTAAGAATATTATGTAATGACTTAAAACATAAAACACAATACCTTTATTGAAAACATCCTTTACCAGACCACTACATTCCCTCGTACATATCATTGCATGGGATAACCTGAGGACATGCATAAAAAAAGGGTGAGATATAAAGACCAGTAAAGGAGTAAACAAGGAATAACATAAATAATATAATTATTTTTTGGAAATAGACATTTTAATGGATCATAAAAGAAACATGAACATAAATGCATGATATATAATGATTATCATAACATAGAGATGTGGGTGTAACATTTAAAATTGTATTAACATGATCCAAGGCTCATTGAGCATGGATAATGATTAAAACCTCATTTCACATGAATTATAATGATTATATCCTCATTTAACTTTTATTATTATGATAATAATATTTCCCCAATGCGTTGGAGTGCTATGAGGGTGCACCCTTCTTAAACATTTAATATCACGTATAAGTGTGCTACATGGATCATACAACACGGAGTCATTCAACATCATCATTTATTACACAATAATGGAAAGTGTAATACATAAATGGAAATATTTAAACAATAAGTAAATGTTCATATTGTTGAATATCTGTGATAGAGAAATGGGTGTGATATTCACTACACAATGGCTTTGGCTAGGAAAACTGCAGTGCTATTTTGGAAGCATATCACCATGACATAAAAATTTAGGAAAATGGTTAATGAGAGCTAAAGGGCTGTATCATCATATTTACATGAAATTGGAAGTATGGGGGGGGGGGGTCATATATATATATATTCAACAACATTGGTAATGGAATTTAGACTCATAATACTAAAGAATTTCTTGAATGTAAAAGTGGAGAAAAAAATTCAATATAGAATTTTGGTATGGAAATAGGTATACAAGGAGGGAATTAATGAGAGGGAAAAAGGTATCTCTTCATTAAAACATAAATAGGATAGTATCGGGGACGTGTAAAATCAAAACCAATCAATTATAATTGGAAATAAAAGGTCATGACAAAATTAAGAAAGGTCGATAATATGAGAAAGGGATGTATCCCTTACTGGGAAGTGTGATCCCAAAGGCTTGGGAGGGGCTTGAGAGGGACTTCTTGAGATCTTGGGGTGCCTTGAGGGGATAATAGAGAGACGAGGTCATTTTTTTGTCGATCTCAAAAAGATTTTAGAGAAGAGTAGGTTGTATTATGGGTGGGTTTACATAGAAAAGGAGAAGGAATTCTTTATTATTTAGGTTTGGGTCTCCACACATTAATCTAATCCAATACACAAACCCGCCCATGGTTTTTGACCATTATTTATTCCAAAGGGGATTGGAAAAAAATATTTTATACAGCCAATAGACTAACTTCATTAAATAATAGGCAGACATATGTGGTTTTGAGTCACACTCTCAAGGATATCAATTTAAAGAGATATGTTTTATAAGTATAGGAGGGTCCACTAAGGCTTTTTAAAATAAATAATATAGAACTAAAATCATATTATTATAATGTTAAAACATATATTGGATGAATTTAATGTTTATAGTATTTTATTACATCACGATTAGGACATTATGATTTCATAAAAAAATTATATATTTAAACAATACTTAAATTTTAACGAAAAAATTGACTATCTCAGAAAATTATGAAAAATTCACTGATATATAATTTTGACATCCTAATACGAAAAATAATATGCATATTCTCTAAATAATTTTCTAAATATGTGAATTTTAATTGCTAAAATAAAAACAAACATTTATTTGAAATTCATGGGTTTTGATAAAAACAGATTTCAAAACTTAATAAAAAATCACTACTGTATTCATAAAAAGTATACAATCATTTATATTTAATAAAACATAATTTACTGAAAATATCACATTAAAATATTACTTAATTCAAAAAATTTCATTTCTTCTTTAAAATAGATTTCTTTATTGAATATTAACTAAAATGCTATTTTTTTGCATTTAAATCTATTTACAAAGTAACAATAATAATATATATATTCTATATAAAAAAATAATTTAAAAATTCATAGGTCTTGGGTATTGTTACATAACCCCTTATAACACTCACCTAAGATGGAAGGTTAATGTGTGCAATGGTTACCATATTTTGGGGCGGCTTAGATAACATCACTTGGGTGGTAATATTTATCAACTTCCACTTCTCCTGTAGCCGGTTTTGTTCAAGATTAACGCATTGAAGCTCAGCTTGGAACTGGTAAAGGGAGAATCCCTATAATGCTACCTCATTTCCATGCTCCAAAAATTGGGCTTCGTATGGAGCAATTCTTCTGGATGAGGCCATTGCTTCCTTTTTCTTAGTAAATTTGAATTGTTAAAGCCCTATATTTATACTAATTGTGTGATCACTGTTCAACAGCTATATTAGCAATGGTCACATTTATTAAGAGAATTTTAAAATCTAAAAACATAAAACCAAATAAGTGAATATGTTATATAGCCATTTTACATACTAATAAATTTAATTATCTTAATAGGAATTTTCATTAATAAATGTTTGGGTCGTTACAATAACATCAACCGTAAGTAATAGTAGTGATCACATATACAATAATATTATAATTGAGATCAAATTTTATCAAAAAATTATATAACCCATGTTCAGATCCCAAATATTTATCTAATGAAAAACTTTTAGAAACCTTATCATTATCCCTCAGAATTATCTTATCAAATGATCAGTAAAAGAATTAAAAATCAAGAAGATTTTTTTTCTTGATGGACAAATCCAATGCCATTGTTAGGAAAAAACACATAAAAAAAATGAAAAAATGGATATTTAAAAAAACATGTTATTTGATATAGATTCATTCTTATCTAAATCGGTATAACCTATTAATAGATTATATGAAAATGATCATTATAAAAAAATCTCAAAAAAATTAATGTACCCTATAGTCTAATAGTAAAATAATATTTTTTAGAATTAGAGATTGAATATTGAATATTATTGAATTATTTTTAAGTAAATCCATTTATATATCATCCATTAATAAAATGTCTGTAACTTTTGGTGGATTAATATAATTTAATGTTATATTAATAGTTTTGAAAAACCTGAACATGGAATATTTCTAATTTTAACTATGTGATTGTTTTAATAAGTACCAATTAATGAAATTAAATTCATGTAACAAATATTCATTAAATATAATTTCATATTTTAATTTATTAAAATAAATAATACAAAATTTTTCTTTCAAAAAATAACTCAATAATTAATCAGATTTTGAAAATACAAATACATATAATGATAATGTACTAGGGTGTATAAAATAAATCTCCCTTGCTATTTTGACCAATAAAATTACCACACATACCATTATTGTTTGGGAACTATCCCCCTTATAATATTTTTGTATTATTATTTTCCCCATATTTTCCTTATCCCTTATATTGATTTTTTTATAGAATTATGTTATGTAAAACATAATAAAAATAATGAAATGAAAAATGATATAATTTTTTGGTTCAAAATATATTATTTTATTAATATATTATGGAAAACAGTGAAATAAATCTATGTATGTGTTGACATTCTATGTCAATACACCACATTAAATGTGATTCACTCTAACATTCAATTACTTAATTCTTATTTTATGTTATTATCTTTGACATATTGATTATCAATATACTAATTAATCATTTTAAAAACATATAAATACATATGATAATATTTTTTAAAGTAAAATATATTTTCTTTCACCTAAATCAGTTCATCATATAAAGACCCTTTTGCTATACGAATTGATGTAATAGAAAATAATAACTTTCTATATAATAAATATACTTGATAACATTTTTGGAATTACATAATCCATTATGAATAACCTTTCAATGTGTTTATTCTATATTTTTTTCTAATGTCCATCAATTTATTCACAGTGTAAATATATAATTTTAAAATATTATTAAGGCTAACATTCTTTAAAAGATATAGAGGAAAAATTATATAACATTATATAAAATGATTATCCAATTCAACAATTAATTTACCAATGAATTTAAACATCATCTAAAAATAATATATATATATATATACATATAATTCCATTATTGTTTTAAAATTATCATTCCATTTTCATAAAATTTGAGTATTTTTTTTTAAAATATTACTTTTTTAGAATGTATTTAGGAAATTCTTATTTAGTATTCAACCTGATTGATGATATTCATGATGACAAATTATATAAAAACATTGGTTTAAATGATGATGTAATTTGAGTAGGAATGTGTACCAAACCAAAATTAATTCATAGTTTTTATATGACTTAGAGATTTAAATATTCATTTTTTAGAATAGGAAACTTCTTCATTTATTCTAATTATGATATTGTTGATTATTTAAATTAATCCTTCCATGAATTTCAGTAAATATGTTATAGGATATATTCTTCTATATTATTTTCAATTTAAATTTAATTTTTTTTATATGAAGTGATTTTAATGAAGAAATAGTTGAGGAAGTAACAATAACATTTTATGGATTATTCTTTTTCCCTATAGAAGATAGATTTAATCCAATCATCCTTTTAGGAAGACATCAAATAGTATTTTCCTTATCAATTTTCTCATTGATATCTACTTGGGGAAGAATAAGTCTGAACTATATGCCCATTTGTGATTATGATTTATTTTTATAGTCATATTCACCATGAATATACATAAATTTATTTATTGGGTTTTGAGCTTTAATCAAACCTTGAACATTCTAACCATTATATTCATTTTTAAAATTCTATATTTTAAGGACAGGATATGAGTATCTTGTTTCGTATCCTCCTTCCACACTCATGATACATCCTTTTTATATTCCTAATATAAAAATTTAAATTTTTTTTATGTTATTAATTCACTATTATATAATATATTTCTTTTTTAGCTTATACATATGTTTCCTCATCATAAATTTCAAAGATAATAACAAAAATTTCCCTTCGTGATGTTTTAAGGAACAATATTGTGGATTATTCAAATTTATTTCCATTATATATATATTGGTAGTTCATAAATATTCTCAAAATAAGAATATTTATGACTATCATAAATCAAATTCAACATTTACTATTATATATTATGTAAATAAATTGTTAGTATTTTTTTTGTGTTCCTTGAGAATATATTTTTTTCTTTAGAGATAATATTTAATGAAAATACATTTATAATATTAATATATGGATGTAAATTAACATTAAAAATTATAGATTTAATTGATTCAATTAAATCATAGATAAATTAAATTATATTGTACTTATTTATACCAACTAAATATGATATAATTTTTATGTCATAAACATTGATTATAAGAATATAGCCATTAAAAAAATAAAAAATTCCACATAATCATATTTTTATATTAAATCCCAAAATTATTCATATTTTACAATATATATTTAAATAGATAAATTGTATATATTTAATTTTTATTTATTATAAATTCCAATATATCAGTTTGGTTATGTGATTCAAGAATTTATCAACCTTTAAATCGATGTCCTACTAAAGTAGAAAACTATTTCTTCAGTAATGAATTATACATGTTGAACATATCCAGTACAATGAACCTTACATATATAGTCTCATGTACAATGTTCTATATTTTATTTTTTATTTATATCCATCTTTAAATTAGTCAATAGTACTTGAATTTAATGATTATTCATGTTATTAGACCATAAACACATTATACACATAATAGAAGAAGTTGGATAATTTTTTTTAGAAATTCAAAATAAATACACTGTATTGATTTTATTAGGAAGATACCCTCTAAATTATAAATTGGAATAAATTTTCCCTATTAATACAATAGTCAAAATTATGATTATATTTCAATCAACAACTAATTATTCAATGAATCAAATTTATTGATTTTTAGGATCTTTAATTTTGGAAAATATATTACCATAAGGATATGTGAATTAAATACAAATAATGAGGTTCAATGGAAAAAATATTATGATATAATTTTAAATCATTATACTTGTGGAATTAATTTTATGAATAATAAATATTAAAAAAATACAAACCGTTATCCCATTTAAAATATTTTAACTAAAAAATAGAAATACATAAATTGAAAAAATATACTCTGTCATTCATTAGGAATATTTCATTATAAATATTAATGGTTAAATTGGAATGTTAACATTTATATTCTATAGTTTTTATAATTAATTTAATTAACTAAAATAATTTTAAATATAACATAATTGCAAAAACAATACCAATTTAAAACTATGTTTTCCTAAATTCAATACAACTATCCCAAATATCTGTTTTATTTATTTTAAAATAATGCCTCAAACCAATGTTATTTTTCTTCTAATAAGATTTTGAGATTTTTAAAATGAAATATTACCAATGATTTCATACATAATGTTATTATAATTTTTTTAAAAATATATCAAACTGTTGATTGTAAACCTTATATAAAATAAATATGAACAATATATACCCAATTGAATATATTATACATTTATTAAAAGAGTCATGCATAACTGTACTTTTTATTAGAAAATATAATGATTCTATTAAAAATGAAATATTATAAGTTATTTAATTTTATCATGTTTGATATAATACATTTTTAATGAATATAATTTAAAAATGTAGTCTTTTTTATTTTATAACTATAAATATTTTAATCTTACACTTTTCTAATTTCATCTTGATCTAATATACTACATGTAATTATTGGGGTAGTTATAAATATTTCATTATAAAAAAAATCATTCCAATATGTATTTAATATATGTTTTTTGGATAAAATGAATCCTTTAAGTATTTGAGAAATTTGAAAATAATGAATGAAAATATGGTCAACCATCACATTTATATTAAATTCACTTTCCATATGTTTACAAAAATTATTATAAAATTATGTTTTTATGGGATTTGAAAATGATTTCATCTATATAGACCTGTATAATTTCTGTTTATTTTAATATCTTTATGGAAAATTTTATCCTATGCTACTATTTTTATAAATAAAATTTGAGCTAGTAAAATATATATTTTACTATATCACGCAATTTTAGACAGCATTATTTAGTATTGGACCATAGTATGTTTAGAAAAAGGATCCAGAATTTGATATTGTATAAAATTTTGAGTTTTATTTAGATAAATCTCATCCATAAAAAATTATTTAAATAATTTCATTTATTATTCTTGCAAAATACAACTTTACGAAAGAAAAGCCAATGTTTCTAAAAAATCAGTACTATATTCTAAATAAAAATATTCAATAAAAATTAAAAAATAAGCTGTAATTATCATTTCATTATCATCACATTTATTATAGAAATAACACTTCTATCATATGACTAGAATTTCATTATGATATTTCACCAATGATGAAAAGTTAGTTATTTTATCTAAATGTGTTCATTCTATAATTCAATTGTATAATTTTGAACACCTAAAGAATAACATTCCATTTTATATTCAAATTTTTATATGAATGAATTTTTTGAATAATCATATCATTGTAAAAATAGATTTTAATAGTTTTATATAATGATCATAAATTTTCTTACTTTATGACCCATTCACAATTATATGTTTTTGTGAAATGAATATGGTAAATTTAATTCTATGGTATTGTCACCATTATGATCTTAAACATAAAATATATTATATTTAGTCAATAGATTTTCTTAAAGGATAATTATTTTTAAAAATTACAATTGAATCACTTACATGAATCATATATTTTAAAATATTTTTTTAAAAGTTATTTTCATTATATTCCACATTTAATATTTATTTTATCATATGTGATCTTTTGTTAAATACACAATAAGACATAATCATGGCGGAGTAACAAAAAAATACATTACTAAATTATAAATAATACTATATATGAATATTATTTTTATTTAAAATAGATACCTTACATAAAAAATGATGTAACTAATTTTTTCCCATACATTCCATAATTGGTTTTTTTTTAAAAAAATCACCATGTAATATATGATTTATATTGCAACATGTTGTATTAAAAACTCATCCCAAATGTACATTTAATGATGATATTCAAAAACATAAATCAAGATATTTCACAAGATTTTTATTACATCATTGAATAACCTTACATAGTTGTTGTTTCATTAAGGATAGATTGTTCATTTTTTATAACCTAATTCACATAAAAAATTAAATTAATAATTTTAAATCTTTCATATGTTATAAATATAAATTTATAATATGAGAAGGTTTTTCTTATTCTAATTAAGATATTTTTTTTAGAAAATTTATTGAATGATTTGGATTTTATATAACAAATATAATAAACTTATGTTATTTTTCAAAATTAAAAAAATAAAATAAATTTTTATTCCTTAGATTATTAAGTATTTTTAGTGAAAAATATCCCATATATACAAACTATAAATTTATCGATGTTACAACATCAAATCTTGTTTTAATAGAAAAATTAACATTATTTCCATGTTTGAAAGGGTCACTATCTTTTGAAAAATTAATTATTATTTTTTGAATAAGATGTAAAATATTTGTATTCAATATCATAATCATGGACTAAATATTATGGTTTTTTCTAAATCCTTCCATTAAGAATACATATTTAATGAATTATTGGGCTTTCTTAAAACATTCATGCCATAAATTCACAATTCATAAACAATGTTGGCATGCCACTACTAAGGTCATGGTGTTGGAACCTTCTGATCACAATTGGAGGATGGGAGGTCATCACACGCCATTGAGTAGAATTTTTCTTAGTCAAATTATACCTCTTAGATTTTTTATATTCTAAAATTTATAATTCTTGATTCTATTATCAAGTGAACATGTGTTAATTACACAACTTATTATATTTTTATGGTGAACCATTTGATTTTTAGGATGATTATTTCATGAGTATTGTGAATCTCTAATTACATTTATATTTTCCATATGATGGGATATGAGGGAAACATATTCTTTTCAAATAAGGTATGGATATGATGTAATTTTATGATTTTTAGGAATGCTATTTTCCTTTCCTCATGTTATTATATGAGGGAATATTATTCTTGAAATATGAGCCACACTAATCTGGCCACATGAGTCATCCCACACTCAACATATGATAAATCCAATTATAATAACATGAGAGATCCCATAATCGTCATATGAGTTATATTATGATTATTTGATGATCTTTCCCATTCTGTTAAAATGAAACATTATGATCTAGAAACATAATTTATATTATCCCCATCACATAATTAATCTCATAATCATTACATGGGGATGAATGAGTTTTTCTGAATTAGGATATTGAAATATATTATTATTGATACATAATAAATATTTTGATAAAAAATATAGAATAAAAGGGTCCTATATTCTATTTTATATTAGGTAATTGTATTCAATTATGCTATTTTTTGAAGACAAATGATCCCCTTATGATCATCATATAATGGTTGTTGATCCTCTAATGTTCATCACAAAATAGTTGTAGATCCTATTATGATCATCACAAACAGGAGGATATAGTTTGTTGATCAGTGGTGATATTTATACTATAACATCTCATGTAAATAAAGAATAATACATTTTTATAATTATTAATATTTTTGAATTAAATATTAATTTTACTTTAAAGGGGTTTAAATTTTCGATGGCATACCTGATACGCAACAATAGGTTTCATTGAAATGAAACATTTCACACAACATTGGGTCATACTGATAAATAATAATATAATAATATTATTTTAAAAGGTAGTTAATTCCTAGACTTTGTAATGGTAGGAATGAAAATAACTAACTACAATATGATTATACATATTAGTTAAATTTTTATACATTTATCCAATAATAATTAGAGGGTTAAAATGTGAATTAATCTAATTTTAAGCATAAATACTCTAATATTCTATAAAAGGTCAATTTACCACCCTTTAATGGCGAACCCTACTTATATATAGTTTTGGTATATTTTATATGTTTTTTTGACAAAATAAAATTCTTCTTTGGAATCAGGAAAATAAAAACAACTTTTGGTAATTTTGTTTGTATTTTTCTGATAAAATTCAATTTTTGAGGAATAGTCGATAATACAGTATTTTAATTCAAAACATATTTTCTATATAATTTATTTATATTCTTATATTATGTTATTAATTAGTTTTAATGTGTAATTAGATTATATTTTTACCATTTAATCTAATGCTGGTCATTGGAATTAATTTCACATTGAAATTGGACATAAACAAGTGTTAATCATTTGATAGTTAATATTTCATAAAAACATGCTTTTTTGTTTTGACAACGAGAATTAATTTTATATTAATTAATCCAACTTCTATGTTTTTAATTTGGTAAAAATACATCATTTTTGAATTTGGAATTTCAAATATAGCTGAAGCTGAATTTTGGGTTTTTTGTCTAAAAAACATTAATTTTAAATTATTTGTAAACCACTAAGTAGTAGTTAAAAGCTGACATTACCATTTAAATAAAATTTTAACACTTATGTGATTGGAATTTAAAAAATATGAAATACATTTATTTTATTAGTATGTAAAATGTGGTTCCATAAGATGAAAATAATTTTTTATGAATAGTAACTTTCAGCTTCGATTTACCACGATTAAAGGTAAATAGGGCAATTTAAGGTTAAAAGAATATCATAATAATATAAAATTACCTTAACATTCGTCACAACTTTATTGGGTGAGTCATGGCCATCCATGGTCATCCTTGGGTCTATTTTGGGACCCCATGGAGCCCCTTATGAGTGATAATGACACTTTATTTTGATTGATTTAAAGTAAAGACAAAAATGACATAAACAAATATCTTCTAGTAAATTAATTATTACATAGTGTTATATAAGTTATATTTTATTCTATAAATATTATTTTTAAAGTTAAAATGATTTTCTACATCATGGTAATTTTTTATAATTATTATTAATCATATAAATAAAAATATATATGACACAATAATGATGCAGTGTTTACCTCATTAATAAATGATTTAAATAAATAATATTATAAAGATTAAAAAAATATCCAAAACCTATTCAATTATAATGGGATGATTTTATTTCTACCATTAGTCATCTTATATTTGACTTTAATTAGTTTTTCACCTTCATAAACCAAAAATAATTATATAATAAAATAATATTTTCACACTCTCCTAAAGAGCCCCTCCTCCCCCTTATAAAAAGCCGTCAACTCTAACCCATTTCTCACACCTCTAAATCCCCTCTAATTGTCCAAAATCTACCCAAATAATCTCTCAAGATCCATATTTTCCTTCTAGAAGATGTAACAAATGAAGAAGGAACTGCAAGAAGTCCTTTTTGTTCAAACAAAAGAGGGTTACCCGATTTAAAATGTGACATCTTCTCGAAAGTTCTTTTGATTTATTTTACTTCTCCAACACCCAATATTATTTTTATTCCTTTATTTTATAACTAAAATAGTACATTAAATATAATCAGTTAATTTATGAGAATTGTTTTAACAACACTTACAGACACCATCATCTAATTGGTAAAGAACATATTGTTTCTGTGGAAGACAAACTAACGCCTCATGAAACAATGATTGTTAAATATTCTACTACAACCACTTATGGTTGCCATTATGATGAAAATGTATTTATATGTGATGTATTTTATATCTATATTGTTTATATTCTTCTTTATTTTTCATTTATAGAATAACTTTATGGTTTCCACTGTGGGTAAAAACGATAATCTCATTTGAGGATGTGCAGACTACTACCCCCTCAAAGTTATACGACTCATTCATGCCATATGTGGAACATACAAAGGATGATGTTTCTGAGATTATATATATATAATATTATACTGGAATTATAATATACCTATGTATCATTATGTTTTCATTCCATTAAATAGGAAATATAAATGAAAGTAGCGTTCATCCGTACGTACGACTTACCGTCTCCATGAATAGTGCATTTCATTGCTAACCTCCAAATGTTATGTATTATTATAAATACAGGTATATAATAGATATATATGATATATATGATATCTAAATCATTAATATCACTCTTGATATAATTAACTTGGGACCACATGAAAAAAATTTAATTATAATAAGTCCATTTTTGACTCAAGTACCAAATATCGACAAAACGACCATTATTAACATAAATGATTACATAATGTTTATAACATGTTAATACGTGATTTAAATGGAATTATAAACTTGAAAAAGGTTCTTAGTTAAGTTGAAATTATCTTTAGTTTATTATTCAGGTGTTTAAAGAATGAATAGGTCATGTCGGACATGAGGTAAGGGACTTCCTCTGAATCTCCTTTTATTGAGGCATATTTCGTTTTATACACAAAATTCGTTTATAAATTATGTCAAAAACTTTGAAAATTCATTTCATTCAATGCGAATATTTTTTTTGAGGCGTTTTACTAAATGAAAAAAGGAATTTTTATTTTAACGTAAGAATTGATGAAGACCCTTTCCATCGCCGTGATTATTATTTGATCTTTTGGCTTCCTTAACAAGCCATAATGTTTTTACAAGGAAAATAAATACCATATACTCTATTAAATATTTTGGTATTGAAAATGGTTTGATAATGGATTTTATATTTCAATATATTTAAATGATATATTATGATTGAAATGTGGAAATGCTATCTTTCCTTTATATTTGTTTTATGTGTTATGCATATATTATGGTTCTTAGGCATTGTTATGTATACAGGTGGTTCCGTAACAAACCTAGGGTGAGTGAGCCCAAGATAGCCCTCCAATGAATTGGGTATCATGATGAAGGTAAAAATGAATGTTTCTCCTAAGTGATTTTTTTAGAATATACTTTGATGGGTATTCCTAATGTAACTCCCAACATTGTTTAGAAAGTTGCAATGTAAGTAGGTTATTGATGCCACAAGATACCTTTATGATTTGTGTTTAATATTTAAATCTTTTGATTTCATGAGGTATGATAAAGATCTTATGTTTTGAATGTAATGATGAACTAATGTTTTCTTTCATTGTTTTACAACCCTTACTGAGCTTTTTATGCTCATCCCAAGTTTTGAAATGTTATTTCACTGAACATTAAGATGAATAGGGTCAAGGATGAGATCAAGGAAAATTCATGCTATCTAAAACTTGGGACTAGACATGACTCTTTTTTTACAAGAGTTTTTATTTATGAAAAAATGGAAACTGGGTAGAAGTGTCTACTTTGTAATTTTTGAGATGTAAAGTAATTTATATGGCCTAATTCTCTAATACTCAAAACCAGAATAGATCTTCAATGTGAATTATTCATTTAATTCAAGATTATGTAATGATTAAGGCTGGGTTCTTATACTTGTTATAATAGGTTAGTTTAGATAAATTCAGGAGTTAGGGTATTTTTAAATTAATGTTCATAAATAAATATATGTTAATACTGAAATGATAGAATTTAGAGATTACCATGTTGCTTTTCGTAAGATATCTCTGTATTCTGAATGGTTTTTCACAGAGGAAATAGGGCATCATTGTTATGATGAGATATGGAGGAAGAGAACCTTCCAAATTAGAAACATGAGATGGTTAGAATCAGAACTGAATAGGTTTTTATAGTGATGGCATAGTTGAATTAGTCTATAAATGGTGGTGGTATCCGTGCATGAGATCAGCCAGATCAACTATAGAGAATCATGTCAGTAGTGGATCATTTCATGAGGCAATATCCCCCATCTTTCAGAAGATCATCAGACCCTATACTAGTAGAAGGGTGGATTTAAGCACTAAAGATGATTTTAAATTTTATGGGGTGTTCAGTACATACAAATGTTTGTCACATTGTTTACCATTTTGAAGGTGAAGCCGATCAGTAGTGGTCAATTGTGAAAAATAAAAGGGATACTGAGTATATTGATTCTCTTGATTGGCTTTCATTCCATGGTATATTTCATGGGAAATATTTTCCTAAGGTGTTTCATTGTAGGATAGAAAAACAATTCCTATAATTGAGGTAGGAGGTTGACTAAGTGGCTGCTTGTAAAGAAAAACTCACTGAACTGGCAAAGTATGCCCCAAATTTTATATGAGATCTTGATAGTAAAGTCACATATTTTTAATAATGATTAAAGCCAATGTATCGAAGGTATTTATCTTCTTGAAAGATTAAAAGTTATGAAAAACTTTTTTGAAGTGAGGAGAATGTGGAAAATGAAGTTTCCCAATGAACAAGTGTTCTTAGAAAAACAACAAAATAAGAAGTCATGGTGGTAGGAGAAAGGGAATAACTATAAAAAATTTCTAGTGGTAAGAAAATTAAGATATCAATTTGTAAAAACTACGGTAAAAAACATGATGGGGAATGTCTTTTGAATTCTGGTAAGTGCTAATAATTTGGTAAAATGGGACACAAATCTCGTAATTGCACTGATAAAGACCGGGTTAATAGTAAGACAAAATTTGATTTACAATCAGTAAAATTTTTAAAGACCAACGAAATGGGTCATTATGCAAATGAGTGTCCAATGAAGAACTCAAATGAGTGAAAGAAACCATACTACAAGCATAAAAGGATGGTGAATTCCTTTGCAACAACTTCAGTAGATGTTGGGCCATCAAATGAAGTAGTATCAGGTACACTGTTTGTTTGTTCAGATTATGGAAATGTGATGTTCGATTCAGATCTACCAATTCATTAATTTCTAAAAAGTTTTCTAGTAAATTGATAATTCCATCTCAAGATATGAATCCTGAACATATAGTCACAACACCAGGGTGAAATGTTGGGACTAATGAAATTATAAGAAACTTCCAATCCTTGGGTGAAGAATGAATCTACCTGGAAACCATATTATTTTTCCACTAATAGAGTTTGATGTTATTATGGACATATATTGGATTTCTATTTATCATGATAAGATTGACTGTAGAGATAAAGAGGTTTTTTTTTCAAAAATATTTTCCGTTTGTGTACATGAATAAAACCTTACTTTTGATAACATATCAGGAATATGAGATACTAGTAAAAGATGGAAATGAATGTTACCTTGCACATATTGTTAAAAACAAAATAACTGTTCAGATTAATGATGTGGAAGTGGTAAATTAGTATCTTGATGTTTTTGTTGATGAGTTTCCTGGTATTATACCTGATTTGGATGTTGAATTAATTATTGGCTTAGTTCCTTATGCTAAGAAAATTTCAGAACCCCCTTATCGAATGGCTCAAATTGATCTTTTATATTAAAATAAGCAATTAAAGGAGTTATTAGATACATGTTTTATTTGACATAGCACATCACCATGAGGTGCTCCTATCTTATTTGTTAAAAAGAAAGATGGTTCAATGAGACTTTACATTGATTATAGATCATTTAATAACATCACTACTAAGAACAAGTATCCTTTTCCTCATATCGATGATTTGTTCGATCAGCTCCAGGGAGATACATAGTTTTGGATGATTGATTTGAGGTTGGGGTACCATAAGTTGAAGGTAAAGGATGAAATTTTTTTGAAGGCTACATTTCATACTAGATAGAGCCATTATGAATTTGTAGTTATGGTTTTTGGGTTAACCAATGAACCTGTTTTATTCGTGGATCTTATGAATAGAATTTTCCATCAGTTCTTGGATAAATTTGTTGTTGTGTTCACTGGTTATATTTTAGTTTATTCCCAAAGTAAATAAAAGCGAGAAAGTCATTTAAGGGTTGTATTGAAATCCTAAAAATAAAAGAAACTATTAGGGAAATTTAGCAAGAGTGAGTTTTACTCACAAAAAATTTCGTTCATTGGTCACATTGTTTCAAAAAATGGCATAACTGTTGATCCTGCTAAAACAAAAGTTGTTGAAGAATGTACAAGACCCAAAAATATAACTAATATCCATAGTATTATTGGTTTTCCTGGTTATTACTGGAGGTTTTTTGAAATTTTTTCAAATTTATTTAGTTCAATGACTAATCTAACTCAAAACAGTATTATGTTCATCAAGATGAAAGAATGTGATGATTGTTTTCTAGAATTGAAATGAATAGTAGTGAATGCTCTAGTTTTGGGTCTACCTTCCATAAATTGTGATTTTCCTATCTACAGTGATGCTTCATTGAAAGGACTTGGATGTGTCCTTATGCAGAATGATCAGGTAATTTTTTATACTTCATGTTAGTTTAAACCTCGTCAGTTAAATTACCCTACACATGATTTGGAATTAGCTGATATTGTTTTTGCTTTAAAAATTTAGAGGCATCATTTATATGGAGTAAAATGTGAAATATATACAGACCAAATAAGTTTTTAGTATATATTCACTTAGAAATACTTTAACATGAGACATAGAATATTGTTGTAATTAATCATGGATTATGATTGTACGATCCATTTCCATATAAGAAAATAAAATAGAATGACTGATGCTTTGAGTCAAAAACGTAATGATTCATTAACCATGATACATTTATAACGAGATCCTTTGGTTTTTTATTTGATGAAATTTGGCATAGAATTAATTGGTGTAAGAAATTTATCTATTTTGTTTCAAGTGTTAGCGAAACCATCTCTATCATACAGAATTAAGAAAGCATAGAAGGAAGATGATAAGTGGAAAAAAATGGTAGAGCTAGTTCAGAAGTGTATGTTGCCCAATTTTAACATTGTTAATTATTGTATTTTGAGATTTAGGAAGAGATTATGCATGCCTTGTGATTCACAGTTTAAGAATGAGTTGTTATGTGAAGCTCATAATTCTCCATTTTCAGTTCACCCTTGTTGTACTAAGATGTACATAGATATTTGGACGTATTACTAGTAGGATAGAATGAAAAGAGATATTTCTGATTTTACTATGAAGTGTTTGACTTGTTAGTAGGTTATAGTAGAGTAAAAATTACCAAAAGGGGTGTTTCAGTCTTTACCAATGCAAGAGTGGAAATGGGAATATATATCCATGGACTTCATTGTGGGATTTCTTAAGACATCTCAATGTAATAATTCAATATGGGTTATTTTTGATCGGTTGACTAAATCTACTTATTTCTTTCTTATTTGAGATACTTTGTCTCTAGATCATATTTTTCGATTGTATGTTAAAGAGATAGTTAGGTTTCATGGATTTCCCATCTCCATTGTATCTGATCATGATACCAGGTTTTCTTCTATCTTTTGGAAAGGTCTTTAGAATACATTGGGAACTGAATTAAATTTTAGTACATCTTTTCATATACAACTAGATGGGCAGTTAGAATGAATAATTAAGACCTTGGAGGATATGTCACATGCCTACATGATGGATTACCAGGGATGTTGGGACCAAAACCTTTCTTTGGATGAACATTCTTTATAATAACAGTTTTCATTCCAGTATAAAGATGTCTCCATTTAAGGCATTATATGGACAGTAATGTCAAACTCCAGATTTTTGTGATGAAGTATGTTAAAGGATGTTAATGGGACCATAATTGGTTGAAGAGATGGATGAAAAAGTTTAGTTGATTCTGAAGCATGTGATAACAACTTTGAGAAGGCAGAAACGTTATGTGGAAAACCGAAGGGAGGATCTTTCTTTTGAGGTAAGTGATCATTTCATTCTCAATGTTTCTCCATGGAAGAGTATGATGTGTTTTCTTAAGAAGGGAATGCTGAGTCTGAGGTTCATTAGACCTTATGAAATCCTAGGTAATGTTGAATCAATTGCATACAGAGTGGAATTTCCTTCATGTTTATCCCAGGAACACAATGTTTTTCATGATTCAATTTTGAGAATGTATATGAAAGATCCATCTCATGTTTTGGGCCCAGAGATAGTTTATTTGGAAGAGAATATCTCTTTTGAGGAACAGCCAGTCCAGATTATTGACCGAATAGAGCATGTGTTGTAGAATAAGGTAATTCACTAGGCAAAGGTTTTATGAAAAAACCATATGGTTGAAGAGGCAACATGGGAATCTGAAAAAGCTATGAGGGATAAATACCCCTAATTATTTTATAGGTAAATTAAAATTTTGAGGAGACAAATTTTAAAAGAGGGAAGGATGTAACATCACATGTATATAAAGAATAATAAATTTTCATAATTATTAATATTTTTGAATTAAATATTAATTTTACTTTAGAAAGATTGATATCTTAAATGGCGTACCTGATACGCAATTACGAGTTTCTTTGAAATCTTATATTTCACACAATGATGGGTCATACTGATAAATAATAATATTATATTATTATTTTAAATGGTAGTTACCACCAAGCCGTTATAATGGAGATAATGAATAGAACTAACTACAATATTATTATACATGTTTGCCAAATGTTTTTCATTTATCCAATACATGTAAGAGGCTTAAAATGTGAATTAATATCTATTTAAGCATAAATACTCTAACATTCTTTTAAAGGTCGATTTACCTAATTTTTAATGGTGAACCCTCTTTCAATATAGTTGTGATAAGTCTTATATTTTATTTTTAACGAAATTAAATTCTTCTTCCAAATCGTGATATCAAATTTTAGTATGGGTAAAATTTTGGTATTTTTCTTATAAAATTCAATTTTTGATGAATAGTGGAAAATACAGTATTTTAATTCAAAACTCACTTTTAATATAATTTATTTATATGGTTAGAATATATTTTTAATTATTTTAATGTGTAATTAGATTATATTTTTACCATTTAATCCAATTTTGGTCATTGGAATCAATTTCCTATTGAAATTGGACATAAACAAGTGTCAATTTTTTGATAATTAATATTTCATAAAAACACGCTTTTCAATTTTACAATGGGAGATAATTATAAATTTATTATTCCAACTTCTATGTTTTTAGTTTGGTAAAATAGAAATCATTTTTTAATTTGTAATATCAAATATAGCTTAGGCTTAATTTTTGGTATTTTTCTGGAAAACTTCAATTTCTGATAAATAGTTAAACCACTAAGTAATAGTTAAAAAACGACTTTTTCATTTAAATGAAATTATTCCACTACTATTAATTGAATTTTGAAAATCCAATATACATGGATTTTATTATTAAGTAAAATTTGGTTCTATAAGATGAAAATAATTTTCTGTGAATAGTAACTTTTAACATGGATTTACTGCAGTTAAAGGTAAATATAGTAATTGAAGGTTAAAAAAATATTATAATAATAAAAAATTACCTTTACAATTCTTCTAAACTTATTGTGTGAGTTATTTCCGACCTTTGGAATCCATGGGTCTATTTTGGTACCCCATAGAGCCACTTAAGAGAGATAATGACACTTTATTTTAATTAACATAATGTGAAGAAAAAAATGACATAAACAAATATCTTTTAGTAAATTAATTTTTACATAGAGTAATATAAGATATATTTTTTACTATAAATATTATTTGGAAATCTAAAAATATTTCATACATCTTGGTTTTTTTATAATTGTTAGACACCAAAAATAAATAAAATTATTTATGACACAATAATGATGCAGTGTTTACACCATTAATAAATGATTTAAATATATTATATTAAAATATTAATACAATACAAAAAACCTATACAATTCTTATTGGATGATTTTATTTCTACCCTGAGTCATTTTATCTTCCACTTTAAATAGTTTTAGACCATTTGAAACTGAAAATCTTTATATAATAAAATATTATTTTTAGACATTCCTCGAAGCCCCTTTTCACTCTTATAAAAATACATCACCTCTAACCCATTCCCCACACCTCTCAAGCCCCTTGGATTATCCAAAATCTTCTAAAATAAGCTGTCAAGATTCCATCTTCCTCCTAGAAGCCTTAACTTAGGAAAAATGCTCTTCCAGAAGTCCATTTGGTTCAATCTAATGGGTGTTACCTGATTTAAAGGTTGCATCTTCTCTTAAGTTGTTTGTTTGTTTTTACTTCTTAAACCCCTTAAAATATTCCTTTTATATTCTTTTTTAACAACAATAGTATCCTAAATATACTAGGTTTTTCTTATGAGAGGGATTTGAACTACACATACACACACCTCTATCTAATTGGTGAAGAATATACTATTTTTGTGGACGACAAACTATCGCCTCTAGAAACGATGATTGTTCAATCTTATCCTACCACATATTATGGTGTACATAATGATGGAACTATATTTATATGTTATATATATTATATTTATATTTTTTCAATGATTTTTTTATTTTTTATTTATTTAATACCATTATGGTTTCCATAGTGGGTAAATATGATTATCTCATTTGAGGAGGTGTGGACTACCGCCCCCTCAATGTGAAATGACTCGTTCATGCCATATATGAAATGTATAAAGTATGGACTGACTAAAATTATATATATGATGTTATAATATAATTATAATATACCAATGTATCATTATGTTTTCATTCCATGAAATATGAAATAGAAATGAAAGTAGGGTTCATGCATACGTACGACTTACCATCTCCATGAACAGTGCATTTCATTTCTTATCTCCGAATGTTATGTACTATTATAAAAAAAAATATACTAGATATATATGATACCTAAATCAAGAATATAATTTTGTATTAAATTAAACTTTTACCACATGAACAAATTGTAATTATAAGAAGTCCATTTTGGACTCAAATACCAAAATTTAAAAAAACGAACATTATTAACTTAAATTATTACATAATGTTTATAACATGATAATAAGTTATTTAAAAATAATTATACAATTGAAAAATGTTATTAATAACGTATAAATTAAATTTAGTTTATTATAATGATATTAAAGAATGAATGGGTCATGTCAGACACGAGGTAAGAGACTTCATCTCAATCTTCTTTCATTGAGAAATAATTTGTTTTATAAATGACTATATTTCATACGATGTATAAACACCATTGACACATAATTTTGTTGAAAGGGAATACTTTTTTATGAACTGTTTTACTAAAAAAAGAACGTTTCTTTTATCATAAGAAATGAAAATGCCCTTTTCCACCACCACTAGTATTATTTGATATTTTGTTTTCCTTAACAAGCCGTAATGTTAAAAAACACTGTATACTCTATTACATATTTTGGTATTGAAAATGGTTTTGTTATTGGATTTGTTATGTAAATATGTTTGAATGATATATTGTGATTGAAATGTTGAAATTTTATCTTTCCTTTATATTTTTTATGTGTTATTAATATGTTATGATTCTTGGGAATTGTTACGTATTTGGGTGGTTCCAAGAAAAACCTAGGGAGGGTGAACCCGAGATAGCTCTCCAATGAATTAGAAAATGTGATGAAGGTAAACATGAATGTTTCATATAATAGATTTAGGGAATATACTGTGATGGGTATTCCAAATGTAACTCCCTGCGTAGCTTTGAAAGCTAAAATGTAAGTGTGTTATGGATGCCACAAGTTACCTTTATGATTTGTGTTTACTATGTAAATCATATGATTTCAGGAGGTGTGTTTAAGAGATTATGTTATGAATATATTGATGAACTGATGTTTTCTTTCTTTAGTTATAACCCTTACAAAGTTATTATGTTCATCCCATGTTTTAAAATGTTTTCCATAATACATAATAATGAATAGGTTCAAGGATGGGATCAAGGAAAAGACATGCTGTCTCAAACATGGGACTAGACTTGAATCTTTTTTTCAAGAGTTATTATTTATGGAAAAAAAGGAAACTGAGTATAAGTGAATACCATGTAATTTTTGAGATGTAATGTAATAGTTATGGCCTAATTCTCTGAAATACTAAACCTGAAAAAATCCTAAATGATAATTATTCATTTAATTCAAGATTATGTAATGTTTAATGCCGTGTCATTATATATACAGTCTCTGTATTATTCAAAAATAAAATCATCATCATGAGGTTCTTACACATAGGTGATGATTATATTGAAATTATGATTGCATTGAACCATAAAGAGGCATCCAATATATCCATATAAATAAGGAATTCATACCCACATGTTTTATATTATAAATTTAATGGTCTTATGATAGGATCATTTCAATGAATTTAAGGTCATACATCAAGGAACCTTCTATTATAAATGGGGTGGAGTGCATCTTACCCATTGGGAATCCCATTTTTGATAAAACTAGATGATTACTCTAGTGAAGGAAGATTATAGGTATTACTCATCATTGGATTCTCTAATATTGAAATTAATAATTTATTCAACAATGAGTATGAATATAAATTAGTAAATTGTTGGGTATTATACCGCTTAGTGTCCCCACATAATTTTAGGACGAGAAAGGATATGATTGAAGCATACCCAAATTATTTACAATGGAACATATATTCATTTATGTGTATGAAGTTTTAACAGGATAATATTGTTTGTGTGGAATAATGTCCCATGATTATTTCATTCTCTTAGATGTTTTTCATGTAGCTGAGTTATAATATTGGTGATAAATAACCAATCTCCTAAAACAATGGTGTTTCCAATGTCATAAAATTTCACAATTAAGTGATATTTCACATAGGGAGTGAAATTCAGAGAAAGAGAGTTGTGGAGAAAAAATAATAAACACATTATACTACATTAAAGGTCTTATATGAGGTAATTATTATAATATTTTAACATAAAATAATCCATGGGGGTTATAATTATTTTGTGAAGTCAAATATGTTAATATTATATAAACTAAGTGCATTAACTTACCTCAAATAAAAAATACCATGTATGAACCATTAAAAGGGTGATTTTATTGGTATTTATAGACTTCTAGAATACATAAGGATGAGAAGACATAGAAAAAAATACATCCAAGACGATTTAGTTATTTTTAAATGATTTTATTTAAATCATGTTTAAGACACCTCATGGCATTTAACAGGTAAATTGGATGTTTCATTATGTTATGGATACATATAACACGACTTGAGAAATAATTTGACCTTGGTGTCTAAAATCGATTCAACCATTTATTATTTTCACTTGATCCATATTGTATAGAATTTAAACACAAAAAAATCCCCCATAATTGATTAGGTGTGATAGGGGAGAGTATTATAATATTATGAGGAAAATTCCAAAGCATGGGAATTTCTCCTTAGGTTTCAGGAAACATGATTCATTGATTTTATAATAATCATGGTTGGGAACTCATAGGGTACCGCAACTATTTTATGTAATTCATTCAGTCTTATAATATAATTTAAGTCTTTATTTTGTTCAGAGCTGTGTGAAATTATTCTTGTATTTTTTTTGAATTCACTTATGCTAATGAGACATGTTTGGACATTTCTATAGAACATCCATGAAACTATATTTTCGTGGACTATTCCATAGAAATTATATTTAGATAACATGAATAAGGATGAACTATGTGAATAAGATATATATTTTAGAAAATTAATTTCAAGTCATGAACCTTCAATATAACTGATTAGGATTCTCAATATTCTACTACAAGGACATGTGACATAGTAGAGAGCCCCTAAATTGGGCTGAGTATCCATATTGTGTTACTAAATTAGGAACTCACATAGCTACTCAAATATCCCTTGAAAGAATATCCAATATATAAAAAACAAATTCTTCATTTATTTAGTCTACTAGATAATATCTTAATTTATGTGAATGACATTAAATCCCTTGTCCAATTTTTTTGGGAGCTTAGGCGAATTAATCTAAGAAAACATTTATATAATTTAAAATGTTATAAGGGTCCATAAATAGAATTTGGACTTATATTTATGGAACCCATTATTGATATCTAATGGTCATGTGCATTATATTGATGCACAACCCCACAGTATACCAACCTATATCAAGAACATATAAGAGAATGTCGCCAGAGATGGATTAATTAATGGGATATACATTAAGGGGTTAATTTATATAATAATTTTAATAGTAATTATAAGACTTCGAAACATATAAGGATTTTTAAATCATGTTTATTGCATAATTTAACAGGTAGTGTAGAATTCACAGGTCAATATATACCACCATCCAGATCTAATAGTGAAGACATTGAGAAGGTGGTCACTGAATAAAAGATCTTGCACCTATATCATTATAATGTTGAGATAATATTAAGGGATCTCAATAAGATTAGTGGGATCCATATATTTAGTCATATATATGATGATTTCTTATAAGTGATAAATTCTATGTATAACATGGATAAAAAATACTCTATTGTTAAAGAACTATTGGGGACATTGTAGAAAAAGAAACATATAGAGATACACCACTACCAAGATGTCCCTATCATGATTTGTTTTGTTATTTTCATAAAAGTGGATGAAGGATGGATGGTAGGGTGACACAATAAATTCCTAGAAATTAATTCATAAAAGAATGTAATGTCATAATATTTCATTTTGTAATGAGTTAGTACATGGATTAGAGAATCAATATAAAATTATGGTTCTAGTCAATGTTGAGGGAATTAGCCTCTCAGATTACAATCCATAGTAAATTAATTATTCCAGTTAGTAATTCTCACATGGTTATGAAACCAAGAACCATATTGATTGGAGTACTACTGTTACAGAATATCATAATTAACCTCATTATATTAGTGATGGATAAAAATTATAATATTTTATTTAATATCATATAGATATAATACCTCTACATTTTTGGGACATAATATAGATTTTTATGGGTGGGATCCTGTACACTTTATGGGTTATTAAATTTGAAACTCGATCATCCCCCAGAAACTAAACTCTATCCATCAGAAATCAACATTGTAGTAAGGTATTTATAATCAATACCACTATGATTTTTATAATATATTTATTTAATTAGTGGTTCTCCCTCAATGGATTTTGAACTTTGATAGAGTATTTCATGGAAAATTTCTAATGTAGCATCAATAAAAGGTTATAAATTTTGTGCTTAAAAGGAAAAATGTTTTATAAATTCAAATATGTTAATATAATCTGATATCTATAATCTCTATAAAATATTATTCCCAAATTCCACATCCACTAATGGATCACACCATTGGTGTACACTATAGTTGAACAAGAGTGTGATACCATGATCATCTGATAGTTCTATTTTATTCTCACCATAGAATGAATAATTAAGAGTATCACATATACATTAGATAACACTCTAATAAGTGCACTTGAAGAGTATATGTTAAGTTTGGTGGCAGTGTATCCATGATAAATGATTAGATATATAATTCACTAGATAGAGACACTAGTATAGGTTATGGGGTAGTGTGGTAGAGGACATACTGGTGGGAGATAAACCCTTTTACAATGATGGTGGGATAATGTTGATGTTATAGTTTTTATTAAGGGTTCTTTGAGAAATATAACACATCTTCGGGTGGGGGGAGGGGTATAGGTTGGGTTTATTCCTTGGTATATGATTCCATAGTTTGTGAATATTATATAATTGGAAGCATATTCAACATTTTTAATGTTTCTAAAGATGTCTCCTAGCAAGAACCTGTACACATTTTGGAAAAAACCTACAAAAGATGATTTTTAGAGGTTTGGAATACATTAGAAAATAATATATTTCAATTAAAATGATGATGATTATTGATGTATCTATATATTAACTGGACACATTATCCTAGACTCAGTCATTCCAGATTCACACTAATAGTTCTCAGTTTGAAAAAATGGGGTATATCTATGATCATGAGAGCTCACTATAATTACATGGTTACATTGCCTTCTTTACTGATTGAGTAATAAAAATTCCCGAATTGAAGCACAACGTGGGACCATTAGAGATCTGGTTGGAAGACTATGTTCAGATGAGGGAGTGTAATGAAAAAATACCAAGGGGGAGATATGTAGGCATAATGGATTCATATAAGGATGCAGAGTAGATTCCACCTCATAAGGGTGAACAAGGGGACCCCAATTCTTTCAATGTTACTAAACTCTACAGGAATATAAGAACTATTTTTCAAATTATAAATAATTAGATGATGAATTTTATTTTTTGAATCCTCTATAGAATGTGTAAAAATGAGGTGGGGAACATCACTCAAGGGTCTAGGAAAAAATATTAATATTTCCAAACTCCATGGAATTCCATGCGGTCAAGGGTATAACAAATATCGATGCCATGTAGACCCCACTTGTTACTAAATAAATGAATCATCTGATAGGGATGATGATATATCTACTATGGTTTATGTGAGATGAATTCCAACCTTCCATCCTTCATATAAATGGTTTTTTATATACTCAATACATACCCACTATAATTTCAGCACTGATTTTCATGAAAAATATTTGGGATTCCCACAAAGACAATTTATCCACCTAATTATTTTATTATTTCCTATTTCTATAAGGTTAAAAAAAATAAATATTAGGACATGATTTCTTTATTAATTAGATCTTGATAAAGGTTAGGCACTCAAGGTTGTTATCACCAATAGCATGTGGGGTATGATATAAGAAACATATTTATAGTAGGTAAATCATTAATCCAAAATTCTAATTTAATTTTTTTTTATTAAACTAATGTATAAGCTATTTTTATGATATTATTTCTTATAATGAACAAGGAGTTCGAGGAATTAAAAGTATGGGTGAAAGAAATCACCAATCTAAGGAATGTGAGGGAAGATCTAGAATGTAAATCATTAACTGATTTTTGTAATGTTCCCACCGTAGAATTTAATATGGTGTAACAATAGGTGGTGTTTGAATTCAATTATTACCTTTCATGAAATAATAGTTGGAGGCCCCACGTATGGACGAAATTTTGAGAAAGCTAATGGAGTATCTACTCTATAGAATGAGGTAATTTTCCTCTTATTGAGTGATATACTATTGAAGAGAAAACAAAAAATATGGTCCCTCTTTGCACACTAGATCTATAACACCCCGATATTCTAATGTATGGATATTATATTTGATAACATGTATGACATGAAACATCAAGATAATATAGTAATATAATATTTAGAGAATTTGTAATATATTTACTGTTTAAAATAAATTAAATATATATTTTATCAATAAATAAACATGACACAATGTTAGAGTACTTCACACTGAATAAAAAACTTCTCAATGGCTTGCATTACATGAAAAACTAAGATTCACTGAATAATAATATATTATTAAAATATTATTATTTAATAAAACAAGATATAAAGTATCCATTATTAATAGCATTTCATAACTTTTGTAAATAAATTATTTATGAAGAATTAAACTAATTCATTAGTTAAAAATAAATAATAAATGTATATAAAAAAAATTTAAAATAAAGAAAATATTTTAAAATAAATCATATTTTATTATAAAAATGCAATTTTTTTGCCAGAAAAATTAAATTTATTAAAATTAATGAATAAAAAAAATATTTTTTATATATTTAGTCAAATATTTTCTATATTTATCCAAAATATTCTATAAGTATATTATAATAAAAAAAATAAAATTTTAGGCATAAAAATTGTATTTTTCAAAATAGTCAATTTTTCCGCCATTTAATGGGGAACCAATTATAAATTAATTTTTTGGAAAATTCATAAATTTCCAATGGAAAAATATTCTTATATTTTTAATTATAAACATGAAAATTAGTTTACGGTGGTTTTTTTGGTATTTTTCGGTGATGTTTAATATTTTGATGTATAGTAAAAATTATGGAATTTTAATTATGAAGTTATTTTTCTTTTAATTTATTTATATGTTCAAATTACATTTAAAATATTTCCAAATTTAAATAACATAATTTTTTTATTTGAACTATTTTATGTCATTGAAATGAATTTCAACTTGAAATTAGAATAAAAAATAGTAAATTATTGATAATATTTTATTATAAAAAAATGTTTTGTCATCTCGTCCATATGATTAAATTAAATTAAATTAATTTTAAAATTCTATTATAATTTAGAATAAATAAACAATTTTAGAAATCAGAATAATTCATAATATAGAATAAAGTAAAAATAGATTTTTAACAAAAATATTAGTGAATTTAATTAAAATCATTTACAATGATTAATGTAAAATTGATAATAACAAGTGGATAAAGCAAACACCTAGGGCCATAATGAACTATAAACTTGTAAAAAAGCATCATATTTTAGTATTAATACCCTATAATGCCTTTATTATATTTAGTTTTATTATTAGAGCTGCTATTAATCCAAAAATAAAAATGGAATTCTCATTTTTGAAAATTACTAGAGTGCCACTCCACCACTACAGAAAAGGCACTAACCTATCCCAAATCCTCACACATCACAAAAAAATTAGCTCAAAAAATAAATTATAGAATATCTACCCAATACCACAAACCGAATCCTAGAGTCCTTAACACAGGCATAATTTTTTACATAGAATCCCTTTGGTTAAAACCAAGAAAAGTAACCCAAATAAGAGTTAACAACCTTCCCCAAACTCTGTAGTTTTATTTCTATTATCCACCACAAAAATATTCTTATTAAAGGATTATATAATAGAAAACATATTAAAAATATAATTATTATTTTTAATTATAAGGTGTTGACCTACACATACACACATCCATCAAACCGGGGAAGAACATACCGTTTATGTTTTCATTGAACTACCACCTCACTGAACTATATTGTTCATTCTTAATTTACCACATCTAATTGTGGGAATTATGGTAGACACATTGTTTATATCTGATATATATGGAATTATTTTTTAATTTATTATTCTTTAATTATTTTTTTACACCAACATTAGTAAAATTCATTTTGTGTAAATGTGATAACATCATTAGTGGATGTGTGGACTACCCACTCCTCAATTCTATGTGATTCATTTACTCTATATGTAGAAGATATTAAGGATTATTTTAATAAAATAATGTGACATAAATAAAATTAAAAATATATTTTATTTATAATATTCATATGTATCATTTATATTTTATTATTTTAGTACGACAAATAAATGATTGTAGCGTTCAAGCGTACAAATGACCTACCATCTCCATGAATCATGTATTTAATTTTTTATCTATAAATATTATGGACTATTATAAACTCATAAATATTGGATATATATGGTATTTACATCACGTTTTAAATTCTTCAGATGATTAAATCAATATAGAATTAATAAGAACAAAAAATAATAATTCAAAAGTTGATAAACTAGGCAATTAACATCCCAAATAGTTAAAACATAGATTTTTTATTAACAAAAATGTAAAAATATACTAAAAAATATTATATCAGATATTATAAATATTATTATGGATCTATTATATTCTATTAACATGTTTATACCCCTTATAATGGTGGTTAATTTAATTTCTTCATAAAGGGAATGGGAGGTAAGAGATTCCATCTCAATTTACATTCTATTGACACTTATTTGTTGTTATTGACCTAGTTTCTTTTATATGGTGTATATTATTCATGTTCACATGTTATATAATGAATATATTTAACATATAGATATTATATATTTCATTTAATATCATTACATCAAGGATATTCTGATTTAAATGTATCAAAATCACATGATACACAATGGAATGTATAAAGATTATTCTCCTCGAGAATGTTTGTAATGATTATCTTTACAATAAAACTTCCTTTTATGATTGTTAAATATATCTTGAAATAATCATTTTTTGCGCATATAATTATATATATTTGTATTTCATACTACCACCTTATCATAACATATCATTGCTTTTCATTATTCCTTATATATTGAGTTTCAATTTGAATTATTCCATCTATGAGTATTTGGTTAAATGTTATCATTTTAAAATGAATTTTATAACCAACTTTGCGTTTGTGGGGTTATATAATATTCTCATTGTTGATAATATTTTAATATTATGTTTATAATGACATTAACTATAGATTTATGTATTTAATCTTATATAAGTTTATTTACAATTGGTACAATAATATACACATTGACTGATTCACAATCCAATAATATATTCTTTTGGGGTTTACATTATAACCTCATTATGTTATTGATTGAATACAATTGAAATTTCACCATAAAAAAATTATTTTATCATTTATTAAAAAATCCTTATATTATTTTCTCATATGGTTATTCATCGAATTTTCTAGTAATGTTACAATTTTCAACAAATTTTTAGATAATATGTTTTAATTTTTTTAAGAAAACATGTCTTCATACTCTATTTATTTCGAGTATCTATTTTATTCTAAAAACAAAATTTTATAAATTTTTTGTAAAAATAATGTTTTAACCTTTAAAAAATGATTTATTAAAAAATTTACCCTTTATTACCTCCCCCCACATATCAATGGAATCATATTATCACATTCTGAATAAGTGACTTATCTTAACATTTTACCATAAAAAAAGAATAATTTGTTACCTCTAACATCATGTTCATATTTATCTGACATAATATCTTGGAATATCCCTTTATAATGTTATCAGATAAATTTTAAATAATTTTTTTAATGTTATTTTCAAATAAATATATTTTTTAAAAAAAATTAAAAAGAAAAAAAATAAATTCCTCAAGATTGTTTTCAAAATATATTATATAGTATTTCTATTAATCAATGACAATGCCCCATTGTTTTTACACCATTTGAGATATGGGGTATTGTTACCCCCTCTATTATTCTTCTAGTTTGTTTATGAATATTTTTTCCATATATAATATTCACATTCATATCCTTGATTCTGCTTTTCGCCCACATGAAATAACCAATTTATAATGATCATTAGATATTTAATTTCCACGAATTATACATGTTATTCATCAAGAAAATGTTTATTGTCTAGAAAAGATATCATTTTACATATGGTGTTTAATTTTGATGTTATTTTATTATCTTCGTAAATATTAGTATATTTATATTCTTTATTAAATATGGTTATTTCATAAGGAATGATATTTATTAATTAAATCAATTATTTGAAATGAGTAATTATTTGGACATGAAACGATTGGCGGGGTCCATACAATATATTTCTCCTCAAGTCATCAACATGTGCCCATGAGAAATTTATGTTAAATTATTTTTATAGGTTTGAAAATGTTCAATTAAAAATTATAGAGGATGGATCTTGATAGAAGAGCTTCTTATATCCATGAGACATGATGTCCAATAATTAATCATTTCTTTCACTATGATTCAGTTATTAGATATCCATGAGATATTGTGAAGACATATATATGGACTTAATTCATTCTAATATTATTGATTAAATGGAAATTTTGTTTACATTTTTTACCAATCAATAATGTTTATGCACTTCCTTCTTAGTTTATTGATTACATGGTATGTTTGTCTATATATTTAAAATGAAAAAATTATAATTCACATTAATTCATTATTTCTTTTATATACAATACCCTTACTGAGAATTTCAACTGACCATTATTTTGGCTATTCCTTAATAATCAATGAAGTGCACTATGAATGATGTGTAATGATATACTAGATGGAATAAAGTTATCCACAAAAAAAACAATGTTTTAATAAATGTATTCATTTTTAATATAGGATTCAGGTATGTATCTGGTTTTCTATGACTAATAAACTCTTCAGTCCTTTTGTATTGGATTCCTTATAATCATGCCAATATAGTTGTTGTAGACACTAGTTACATGATTCTAGTGTTTGTTCACTACAATTTGTATTAGAGGATGTTTTACAAAATCATTGGGAAATAAATTTAGGAAAAGATTTTATTTGGGAACATAAACCTAAGGTATAATTTGATGATAAGTATATAAGAACACTCTACAATTTTCATATATTATATATTAAGTGGGGATTCAAATAAATTCGTCTTTTACTCAATACTAGAAGTGGAAGTTCTTATCGCATAGATGTACCTATGAGTAAAAACTCTGATAAGGTGCCTAAAGCATGATATACTGTAACCAGGTACACGAAAACACGACTTACAACACACCAAGTTTAAAAATACCATGGGATATACATAAGACAATCCAAAATTTCTTTACATTTTTGGAAGAAAGAATGATTATATTAATGGTGAATATCACCAGTCGTATATAAGAAGAGTCAAGAAGGGAAATTTTCCAGCCATAGTTGGTTGACATCGAAGGGGCCTCAGGCCGCCAACTGATGGGACACATTGTTTCCTTCCCTTTTGGTTAAGGAGAAGGTGTAGCAAGAGATGCCTTGGCATAGCGAGCAGATCCTTCTAACGATAAAGCCAAAGGCCTGGAGTCCGGCGTCATCGTGGTTAATAGCATTGATAACTGAGAGGTAGTCAGACTCGATGATGATATCATCCCATCGATGTTCCACTGCGAGCATCATTCCTTCCATAATGGCATAGGCCACAACAATTGCAGGTTCTTAGAAGGCATGTTGTGGTTCTTATTTTTCTGTAATGATCTGGCCCAGATGATTTTGAGATAGGAGGCCGAGAGCAATAGACACATCATTGGGGAGAGAATATTCCACGTTAAGCTTAAAACTCTATTCCTTGGGGGGGGGGGGGGTCCAGTGAAGGGAACATGAGGGGGAAAATCCTACTATAAAGTGTCCTTTGTGGTCCTTTCATCAATCAATCCATGAAGTGGCTCGTTCAATCCAGAAATCAGGAGGCTGATGAACATGGTGGAAAACCGAATCGTTACACTGAATCCAAATAATCTAGGCTAGGGTGCAATGGTAGCTTGCATTAGATGATGAAAGAGAGGAACACCAGTGTATCAGAAGTTAGGGGAGGTCAGAGGCAATGTCCAGTGTAGCATCCGAAGCCGAGTCCTATTTATTGAAAATTTCATTGGCTTCCAGGTAGTGAAAGATGGCGTTCCAAGGGGTTTCAAGAATATTCGGGCAAAAAGGGTAGGATTCAGCTCTGGCCATATATCAGTAAAAAAGGAGGCTCATGGTAGGGAGGGTTCTCGTGCACACCTGTCACCAAAACTGGAAAATTTTTGGGGGGATGTTGAGCTTCTAAAGTGCTTTCCATGGTCCACCATCTCAGTCGCGAGAGTGAATGCAAAGAGCCAGTCTATACCCAGATCTCACCGTGAACTCTCCAGAAGAATCATTTCTCCAAAAAATATGGTCGGGGCCGACATCGAGGACCCATGGGATGCTCAGAATACTTATTTATTCTCTTTCATTAAAGCATTCCTGGATCTTTTCCACACACCATCCCAGGCCCTATTCTGAAAATAGGCAGTTGACAGTGGTGTCTTCAAGACTTGGTTGAGCGGGGGATGTGTCCTGAACACCATCCTTATCAAAAATCTAGGGATCACTCCAGATGTTGATAGATGAACCATTTCCAATTCTCCAGACCTGTCCTTTTTCCAAGAGATTTTGGGCCCCCCAAATACTTCTCTAGAGGAAGCAAGGGTGGCGGCCAAGAAAGGATCCCTAGATGTCCGTGCGGGGAAAGTACTTGGCACAGAGTACCCTCACACATAAAGATGATGGGCGGTTAAGAAGGCACCATCATTGCTTGGCCAACAGTGGGTCATTGAACATGAGAAGATTTCGAAATCCCATCCCTCCCTCCGACTTGGGTTTGTAGAGTTTCTCCCATTCCAACCAGTGGGGTCGATTTCCGCCATCATTTTCCCCCCTCCAGAAGTTGGAAGTAAGTGAATGGATCAGGTTGACGATGGCCGCTGGGAGAATAAACATCGATATAAAGTAGTTGGGGATAGACTGAATGACTGCTGGAATGAGGGTTCCTTTTCCAGCTTTGGAGATGCTTTTTGGGGTCCTAAATTGAATTTTCTACTCAATCCTGTCCACCATAGCTGCAAAGATTTCTCTTTTGGACTAGCCAATCACCATAGGGAGTCCAAGATACTTGTAGTGTTTATCGACCAAATGGATGTCTGAAGTTGCACAAAGTTAGGATCTCTTGGTAGAGGTCACCCCTATGTTGAATGAGATTTCTGATTATTCGTGGTTAACAGACTGTCCACACACTCGCTCATATTTCTAGATCGCTTGGCCGATCACCCGACATTCATTAACAGTGGATCTGGAGAAAAGGAGGCAGTTGTCAGCGAATAAGAGATGTGACACTTGTGGGATGTCATGGCAGACCTTTGCATAATGAATAGACTTAGAGGATGCAGCCCTAGAAAAAAGTTTAGAGAAAAATTCAGCCCCCAAAATGAAGAGAAAAGGGGAGAGAGGGTATCCCTAGAACATGCCTCAGGTTGGGGTGAATCCTCTAGTGATCTCCCTATTGACCTTGATTCTGAAAGAGATGGTCGAGATGCAGTGCATGACAATTTCTGTTTATTTATTGTAGAAGCCCATTCTCAGCATCACAACTATAAGGAACTATCATTCCACTTTATCATAGGCTTTGGTCATATACAGTTTCCAGGCCATGGTTCTTATTTTCACAGTGGAGCATGTTTTAATAGAGTGGAACACTCCATGGGTCACAATTACATTATCAGTAATCAGCCGCTTGGCCCCGAAGGCACTCTAGTTTTCTATGATAATATCAGGAAGCCAAGGATGCAGCTGAATGATAATGTAGGGAAATGTTGTGATAATGAGAAACTAAATGAGGTTTTTATATAAGTGAAAGATATCATTTTTATTCATAATAATGTTTTCTAACAAATGATTAAAAACATATACCTTAAACAACTCCTAAAATCACAATTTAAGTTAAGGATTGAGTTTTCCAAGTGATCAAGAGGTGATGAAAATTGAGATAAAAGGATCAATTACCCTCATGAATGATATATGGATGGTGAAACTTATGAATGTGTCTCATTGGAATGGGGAAATGATTTATGTGTGAGAAAGAATGAATGATTGAAAAGAATTTATGAGGAAAATTGAAGAGTATGATGGAAGGAAATAAACATCATCCTAAGGAATAATTTATAGTTCATTACCTTAAATGTGGGGAAACTAGACATTACCCAATTGAATTCCCTCTTATATAGGAGAAAATCATGTCTAATGAAGAATACATGTGGAAATAAGAGGATAAAGTGTTTGTGTATTTTAATTTTATTAATAACCTTTTTTACAAATCTATCTAGTTATTTTATTTATTTAATGGATTTCCATCACATTAATTTTAGAAATTATATTAATATGTTTTTATGAAAAAATATATTATACATTTGGTGAAAACCAATCAAATTAAATAATTTAATAGATATTGAACCCCAGATAGAATGATAATAAGGGTTTTATACCATCAACTAGACTACACAATGTCTTAATTAATATGTCAATTCTTTGTGTAAAATATTAGATTAATAAAAAATGATTAAGAAAGTGTACTATTAAATCTTAAGAATAGAGATCAATGTATTAAACACATTGGATTTACAGAATAGTTAGAGACCAATAGTTATAATTTTCCCCATTTTTATGGGATTGATGATATACTAAAATTATATTTTAGTTCTCTAGGGAGAAATGTCTATTTTTGGATACCCATTTCATGATGTACGAGAGGAATTAATTTCTTTTGAAGCACACCCAAAGGATATAATTGTTCGTATGAAATTAAAACATTTCAGTTATGTAAATTTCTTAATATTATAAGGTTATAAATGACTTTTTAAACATTAGGAAAATTGAGCTTAATTTTTCTGCATAATACTATAATTTTTATAATTCAAAATTTTTTATAAATCAGAATAGATTTATGGATTTCTGGCCATCAACATTCCAATGATCATTTTATTTTTTTGATTAATCACCTCAACCACTCCCTATAAATATTTATGATTTTACTCTATGATTGTATCTCTTCTTTCTAGTAATAATATCAATCATAGAGGCCTAGTGACATGTTATTCCATGGGAACTTTGTGCTTTTATCCTCTATTTTCTAGAATATTTCCTAAAAACCCTTCTCTTAATGTGGGATTTAAATAAAGAAAATATACAATAGTATATTTTCAATATCGAATTTAATTTTTTAAGACAAAATTTAATTAACGTGGGGAGAATGTGACACCCTAAAATTGTAATGTATGAATATTGAATTCAATAGTGAGTATGAAACACAATAACAAGTGTGTAATGGAATATACTATCCCTAGAATTTATAATATATTTAATAATTTATATAAATTAAATATATTTTACAGTTTAAATTCTCATTAAACTAAGTTAGCATAAATCGTATGCAACAATTTGTTTTGTCTATGGCTTGCATTATACGCTAGACCACGTTTTACCAAAAAATAATATGATATTAAAATATTTTTATTTAATATAATAATATATAAAGTATCTATTATTAATAATATTTATTACCTTATGAAAATATATTATTCACAAAATTGTAAAAATAATTCATTGGTTAAAAATTATTATCAAATTAATAAAACAACTAATTGAATATAATTAGAAAATTTTATAGAAAACTATTTTAAGGATACAGTTGTGTATTTTTCTAATAATGTAAATTTATTAAAATTATTGTATGATTTTAATGATATTTGTATATTAAATATATATACAAAATTTTTTTTATTTCTATACAATATATTTTATAGGATAAATATAAGAAATAATTTATTTTTATGTTTAAAATTGTATTTTTCTAAAAAAATGTTTCTATTTTTTTTAATGGAGAACCAATTATAAAGAGAGTTTTTATCAACTATTATTAATTTTTAATGAAAAAATAAACTAATATTTTGAAATAAAAACATAAAAATCAGGGTAGGGTTAATTTTTTGTACGTTTCTATGATGTTTCATTTTTTGATAAATAATGAAAAATAATGATTTTTAATTCCATAACCATTTTTCTTCTAATTTAATTATATGGATAAAAAATATTATAAATTGGTTTTAAATCCTAAGAAAATATATTTTTTAATAATTATTTCCATTTTAGTGATTGGAATAAATTCTAGTTTGATAATGTAGATAAAAACATATTAAACATTTGAACATTTTAACTCTAAAAACCTATATTGTCATCCCGTATGTGGGTTTAAATTTAAAATAATTAATTCCTTTTATATTGTTTGAATTTGAAAAAATATATTCCAATTTGGAATAAGAATAAGTTATAGTATCTATAGGATTAAAATTATTTTTTGATCTAAACTATTAGTGAATGTAATTAAAATTAATTACAATAATTAAGATGAAATTAAGCTTAACATGACAGTAAAGCGTAATCATAAGTGCCAAAATGACCTAGAAACATGTCCAAACGACATTTTATGGTCATATCTAGACCCTATAATAAATTTTATATATTATTAATATTATTAAAGAAAATTTAAATGTGAAAACAGAGGTGGAATTTTGTTTTCAAAAAGTTACAGGAGTGTCAATCCTCATCCACTATAAAAATGAACTCACACCTTCCACTTTTACACACCGGTCAAGAGAAATTGGATCAACCATGATCTACCCAACTCACTCTTATTCTTCCTTCCCCTAATCATAAAATTATCATATTTTTCATAAACTAATCCATGGAATCCATTTGGTGCACACACAAAAGAGTTACCTAAATAAGAGGTAACAAACTTCATCATGCTCTTTAGTTTTATTTATATACCCCACTCTCTAAAATAATAATATTATATAATTATTTAATAACACCAGTATCCAAAATATATTGAGTTTTTTATTCTATTTTATTTAACTATAGATACACAATCTTCCATCTAATGGGTAACATACATACCATTTTTTTGTAAAGTGAACGCCTTCTTCGCAAAATAATGTTGTTCAATCATTATTTACCACTTTTTGTGGTGGGAATTGTTATTAAAAAATTGTTCATATATTATATATGTGATATTTATTATGAATTAATTATTATTTAATTCTTTTATGACAAAAATTTATACATTCCAATTTATTTAAATTCGATAACATCATTTGTGGATGTATGGACTACCGGATAATAAAAACAATGTGATTCATTCATGGTATACATGGAACATGTTAAGGAATAATTTAATAATATTATGTATCATATATTACATAGATATAATTAGGGTATTATTATATATATATTTATCATTTAATTTTCATTCGTTTCATATGAAAATGAATAGAATGTATTATTCATGCATACGTACGACCTACCATCTATATGAAATATGGATATCATTTCATATTTCCAAATATTAGAGAATATTATAAATACATATATACTGGATATATATGATATGGAAATCATGTTTTAAATTCATATATAATGATACGATTATCTAATTAACATGTACAACAAATAATAAGTCAAAACATATTCAAGAATCATGTCAATTAACACATGAAATAAATAAAATAATGAAAGTTAATCATCAAATGTGTAATACGATATTAAAAGAACAATATATATTATATTATAAATATAAATATGGTTCTATAATAGGTTATTAACATGATTAAGCACCATATAAAAGTTTTTAAAGGATGTCCTCCTCAAATTAAATGCGAGGTAAAGGATTTGGTCAAAATTTATATTGCATTGAATGTTTTTTATTATTATGCACCCAGTTTCTTTTAAATGGTGTATATACTTTCATTTTACATGTAATATCATCATTATCATTATTATCATGATATTATATGTTTCATTTATTTATATTCCTTCTTAGATACTATTATTCAGATGAATCAAACTGGTATGGGACAGTTTGGAATGTTTAATTATTATTCTAATAGAGAATTATTTAAATGATCATATTTTCAATATAAATTCCATTTGTGATAGTTAAATATCTCTTTTAAATAATAAATTTTTATTTTAACCATATTCTTGTTTATATGGTGTATGTATTACCACTATTTCATATAATATTATGATTCATTCATTATTCGTGATATTTAGAGTTTAAATTTGATATATTTAATATTGGGGACTTGATCTAAAAGTTACATAGTGGAAACGAATTTCATGATATAATTTCTAATCATTGGGTTATATTTCTTTTTTGTTAACATTCATATTCTATTATTATGTGTGTAATGTTTTAGAAAATCTATTTATATATTTCCACTTCTATATATGGATTTAAATTTGATATACATAATCTACTCATTGATTGATACTGAATCCAATATTATAATATTTTCAAGGGATAACATTAAAATATCATTTTGAAAAGTATTTTTTATAATTTAATTCCAATTAGAGGATTTTTTTATTATTATCTATTAATCCCTTTCATTTTCTTCTCCTCTGGTTATTCTTTACAATTCTAAGTAATATTTCCAATTTTACACTATTGTTAGTAAAAATGTTTTACTAGTTATATATATGAAAACCAAACATCATACACACTTTATTCAGAGAACATATTTTATTCTAAAACCCCTATTTCATAAAAAATATTTCCAGAAAATGTTTTTAAAATTCCCAAAATGATTTATTCAATACATTTTTACACTTTTTCTTTTGCCTATGTCTTAAAAAGTATCTTTTTAACACTTTCTGAAGAAGTCATTTTTCAAAACATTTACCATGAGAAGTTATGTTCTTTTTTACAACATAAGACATGAAAAAGCATACCCACATTAAATTCTCAAAAAAATCCTTTTAAAATTTAAAATTATAATTTGAAAACATAATGCTTTCAAAATGAATTTTCAATTAAAAATATATTGAAAATTTTATTCAAAATAAAAAAGAAATTTTCCGGAATAACATTTTTAAAATATTTTTTATAGTATTTACATTATGCAACAACAAAAACCATTTATTTATACTCTACATGGGATATGATGTGTCAGTACCGTCTTTATTCTTCCTCTAGATGGATTATAATTGATTTTTCCATAGATAGTCTTCACATTCAATTCCCTAATTCCATTGTTTTCCCCTAAAAATATTAAAATTTTCATGATCATTAGACATTGAATTTACCTAAATTATCTATATCATTTATCATGGATATTTTTAATGTCGAAACTATATATAATATAACCTATGCTGTATACTTTGATATGTATTTTATAATATAAAGAAATATTGATAAATTCAAAATCTATCTTCCATATGGATATTTTTAAGTCATATTTTTTATTAATTAAATATAATATTTGATATTTATAATGATATGAATATGTAACAATTGGTGGGGCCTAGACTTTATTTATCGCCTCGATGCATCGACATGTTCTCTTGTGGAAAATAAGCTTAAAAAATTAAACAAGTTTCTAAATGTAGTTTTATACTTCCTCGAGGAAGGATCTTGTTAGTAGAGGTTTTCATGGGCCTAAAAAATAACCTCTAATAATTATGAAATACCTTCATTATTATTCAGTTAGTATTTATCTATGTAATTATGCATTGATATATTAATGGATTCATTTCATTCAATTCTTATGGATTAAATATCATATTTTTTAATTTTAATAACTTATTGGGTATTTTTATGCAGTTTCATTGTTTTTTGATTACATGGTATGTTAGTTCATTTATTTGGAATGATATAGTTACTGTTAACATGGAATGATTATTTATTCTTCTATAAATTACCCTTAATGTGCATTTGATCTCACACATTTTTTGTTTCATTTCCATAGAAATCCTAGATGTGTACTATGATTGATAAGTAGAGATATAAAATATGGAATAAAGTTATACTTGAAAGAAAAAATATTATTTTCTAATTAAGTATTTAATTTTTATAAAATAATCATATATGTATATGGTATACCAAGACTACTAAATTCTCCAGTCATTTGGGTCATTTTTACTTATAATCATGCTATCTTAATGATATTGGAAATCAGCTCTGGGATTCTAGGGTTGAGTCAATAATGGATCCTAAACTAATAGGGGAAGAGAATTAAGATGAATAACCATCAAAATAGATTGATCTGTACCCTTGTATGATTCTACTCCAAAATATTGTGATCACTCATCTTCTTATGTGATAGAGGCAAACTGGGTGATCTGACATTGATCATGGAAAAAAATATGTGACCACATCAACATTTCACCACCATACCACATGATAAATATTATAGGGACTTTGTATGACTGGATGAAAATAGGGATAGAGTGGTCTATAATCATTCCATCTACAAAATGGCATTTGAAAATTTTCTTGAGTGGGATTTTTTTATGTTATGGAAGTTTTAACTTCCAGTGATGCATCCATGGAGGAATATATGATATCTCTTCAGGTAAATCATGTGGAATTAGCTCAATAGGAATAGGTAAACACCAATAATAGGACATAAATATAAATATTTATGATGCATGTCGCTACTTAGGGTTATGGTTTTTTTACATTTCAATTCATGATTTCCCTAGAGATGAATTTGGTGTTTGGGTGTAAGCACCGGTACCAATTGATTAAATTACATAGGCTGGAGTTGATGTAATAGGTTGAGAGTAAAATGGATAAACAAAAAGGATATATTATGGTATCAAATCAACCTAAAAAATACTTTTAAATTTCAAATAATCATTGGGTAGGGACTTTTGATTAGCCAATTAAATATCAATGCAAATTATCCAACATGTGTATGATCTTTCTTCCTTTTCCCAATTAATAATTTTTTACATGTTGTGGTCATTGTGTTATGATTCTCACCAAATTAAAACCAAGTTAAAAAGAAAACCAATAAAATATATATATATCATTAGGATTCATAATTTGTGTGAAAAAAATGTGATAATAGTATGGTACTCATATTAGATAAGATTTCAAAAAAGGGGTAGGTGAGTTTGGGACATTGTGTTACATCGACCATAGTAAGGGATTCTTATGGGCATGAGGGAATCGATTTGATGAATTCCAAATTATTGACACTCTATAAAATTGTGACAGAATTTTTAGGGGTGTAACACCTAGGATTTTTGAATTTCAATTCAGTAATGGAAGTTTTAGAAAAATAAATTAATGACCAAAAAAGATTTAATATAATAGTTATAATAGGAGAGATGAATATAACTACCATTGAATATGGATAATAATATCAATTTCAATAAATTATGAACAATAATGTTTAATTTTAGTCATGTACCTTTGTTGGGATGGGTTAAAATACTTGTGTCATGTTTTATCCCTATAAAACGTGTGAAGAGTCTCCAAAATCAATTAATTCTTGCAATAAATGTACTATTGATAAGAATTAGAAGTCCAGATAGGGGTGTGTTATAACTTCATAAACAAAGGTGATTATGTTTTTATATGTTAAGAAAATGTTGATGAAAATAGTAGTACCAAGTCTGTTCTTGAATAAATAAATAAATCACTAAGATGTTCATAAGAAATCATAGAGTTATACTATCGTTTATTAAAAATATTAGTGATGTATACCAAAATATATTGAGTAGATATTGTATAGTATAGTTTTTATGATATGAAAGATACAACTAGGTGACTTATATGAGAATAAATTTTGATCATTCCCCATAAAGGAGACCAACTTCACCTATAAGGCCAATTATTTTCAGGAAACATAACATTAAAAAAATCCGGCTAATGATTTTAGCTATCAAATCTTATCCTATAAGGATATTTTAATCTAATAATGTATATCTAAGAAAAGGGTTATTTTTTGTTTATGTAATTAATCATAAAATGTTAGGATTAAAGAAAATTAGGTCATACAACCTGGTCCATTAAGGGTGGTTATATAATCAATATAGTTATAAGGATAATAAAATATTGATGGTGGTTGAGAATATAATGTTAATATAGAGAATATAAGTGGGGGTTGGAAACTATTTATGGTCATTAGTATTGGATAAGGGGGTAAAAGAACCTAATAAAAAATTTTAAGATGTGATATCCTAGATTAAATTGAAGATGAGACCACATAGATTTAGTGATACATGTGAAAAATATGCATAAATATTAAGGTAATAGTGTTATGACCATATCTATGGAGAGAAATGAAGTATTGGTGTTTGGTATTAAAAGGGACCTGATATAGGGTGAACTAAAAAAAAGTGGATATGTATATCATAGAAGATTTTATTTTAGGATCATAACACAATAAACAGACACTACTTAAATACTCATATTATTGGAATCAAGCTATTTATAGTTCTAGATAGTGGTTATCTACACATATTTTGATCATATACAAGAAACAGTGGGAAATATGGATTGATTCCATAATTGGAGAGGCCATACTAAAACCATTTTGAATTTGTTAGTGTCTCCTCATTTAGGGTTTATAGGGGTATAGAGATCAATTCTATTTTCAAGAGTGAGATAAGCTATCAAAGTGTCACTAAATATAAGATGTAATAAAAATCAATTAAAAAATGTTATTGGGGATGCTATGATACATGAATGAAACCAAAATGGGGAGTTTCCTATCTTGTGTGGACTCATGAATTGTGTAGTTTAAATTTTATAAATATGGATGATTATAAGAAATTAAATTTATTTCATTGAGTAAAATATTATATCCAATTTAATGTCACATATATTTGAGTAACATAATGTGGTTGGATAAACATTAATTTTGTCTAAGTTGATGGAACCCTAGACTTGTAATTATGGCCCATCACAATCATGATATGAAAAAAACAACCAATAAGATAATGTGACTCATTGCTTACCTGATAAATAATGGGAAATGAAATTTTACTCATATAAAAAGAATATTGAAATATAGGGGTGGATAGATTAGGGTTGAATATTTTATTGAACTCATCATGTAAACCCAAGGAGACGGGGATATAATTAGGTGTTATTCACCAACAATTATTCTATCATCCAATATTCAATGAGGCATGTGTGGGGTTAGTTACACCATGAGGTTTAAAATTATAATTGAATTAATGTATATGAAATAAAATATAAATTGTGGTTCAAATTATTTAAATCGAAGGTATGGATAAAATAAACTAATTTTAAAAAGTGTGAAATTTATAAAATCCATGATCTACATTAATAATAGCATAAATAGTGGAGAATAATTTTTAGACTACTGTTTGAACATTTTTTAAATATAAGTTTATCTATATTGTCATATGGTGTTTTCCATCCCGAATGTGTACCATTTGGGTGAGTTGAAGATCAAGACTGAGGAATGTTTTTTCAATGTAAACAATTTGGGGACCAATAAAAATGGATTATTTATAAAACCAAAGGTAATATAGGTGTATTATTTTTTATTTCACAAAATAGAATAATGATTTATAATAATAAATTCCAGTGAAATTAATTTTCTCGAATCTAGAGAAGACTATGTTCGGGATGATATAACATATGGTGAGTGGATCATTTGATGTCTAGAGGATGTTTTGGACACCATGGATAAAGATGTTTGGACATAACTGTATTCAGTACGTGATGTATGAAAGTGAATTTCCATATTTAATTTATTATAAAGATGTTAAAAGCTATAAATTTGTAGTCTAATTGTTGGGAGGTGAAAGGGTAATGTCATTTATTGTAAAAGTATAAAACTACTGAAATTATCTATAGATAATGGAATGGTCCATAACAATATATTGTTTTCCATAAATGCATTAGTTTTATTTATGATACATAATATATTGGATAAAGATAAAAAAGTGACAAATTACCCAAATTTTCTTTGAATATATTAATTATGTTCTTAACATGACGTAGTAATCTTGAAAAAGTCCTATAATGAAAAAAATTGTTTTAATTATAATTCATTTTATGAAGAATTATTTAAAAATTGAAAAATTATTAAATATTCAGTGACATGTAATATAGTTTCTTCATATATATTGTTGATGAAGTTAATAAAGATGGAAAAGTCTTTATACCCCATACATATATAATATATTGGCGAGTTGTGAATGAAATTAGAAAAATTAATAAAAATTATTATTATGTTAAAGTCCCTTGAATTTGTAATTTTGTTTCAAAAATATTCTCATGCTATATAAGTTTTCATTAGGCCCATAACATATTTTTAGCAGTTTTTATGTTTTTTTGAAACATTTTGATATATGTTTTGAATTTTATGGATAGTTGGTTCTTCCATGCAATGAAAAAACAAACCATTATTCATTGAAACTTAAATATAATTCAATCACAAGATATGTTAAATATTTCATCTATCATGTGTTCTAGAGGATGAGAAGTTTCAAATAATGAATACCATCCATTGTGATGGTTGGGGTAATGAAATAATAGTAATTAAAAGTGGATGATAATAGATTTATTCCCCAAGAGAGTCTTTTTTCATATTTTATTTTATTTATACAACATGGGGATTCCCAATGTGGGTGTTGAAAAATTATATGTTGATAAAGAGACACATTTCTTAGGAAAACATTCATGAATAATTAATCCATGGAAGAATGAGTACATCATAAGAGATTTATGATATGTGATTTTATATAATAATTTTAAAATGTGATTGACAATTTATACCCCATGAAAATGGAATGTACCCCAAGATATTGTTAAGGAATTGAAATTGTTTAGAACAAGGAGGATACAAAATTAAATGATTATAAAAGATGATATAGAGTGAATTTTTTGGTTCTAGATATTGTCAGCTGACATGTCAAGGTAATAGAGGACACAACATGATCAAATGGATACTAGATTTTCATGTTATTTCCAATGAAAATTAAAAGTAGAATATTTTCCCTAATAATTCAATAAGAATCTCAATTGGAATGAATTTTTATGATTGGAGTAAAATGTATTGGCTACATAGAATGATTTATATTAAAATATATTTATACCATCTCTTGAATCATGGTTTTGAATGGATGAAGACACATATAATTGATATAGAAATTAATATAGAATAAAAGAGTGGGGGAGTACTAATATATTTAATTATATGAATAGGGGAGAGTAGATCTATAAATATATGTCCATTTGAATATTTGGGTTTTTAAGATAGTATGTTCTAGATGTGAAGATGTAAGTGCGTCACTATTATATTTTTGTGATGATTATTATATAGTGGAATTAAATTATTATTGTTTTAAATTATTTTCATCATATAAAAGAGGATGTGGATATAATTGATGAAGACTAAGAAAAAACGCCTATATTGTGGTGTTGATTTATTTGTCTTGAAGAAGTAGATATAAACATTCCTTGACTACAAATAAAATTATAATATTGGTCAATGATTCAATCAATATATCATTAAAATTAAGGATAGAATACTATGTATTTTAACTATTTACGTGACACTTTTTTAAGAAATATTCCAAGACACCATCGAAGTAGTTGGAAAAATATATCAAGGGAGACTTTCATAATATCTGAAGTGTTTCTATTGTAAAAATTATAATAAATATTGTGGGTAGTGTTATTTCTTTCCACTTTCACACATTAGTTATTTATTCTTCATGTATTATCTTGTTGTGATAAGCAAGGTGAAATTTGTGTGTATTGTAAATGCTTCATTATTTTTTATTCATACATGAGATTTGGTGTTATTCTATGAGAATATAGTTACTATATAGGTATAAAATTAAGTTAAAATATTTATTGTAATAATAATTTACATATTGGGAATAAAAATTACTCACCACCCTTCTTGTAGTGTCTCGAGATGAAATAAGTGTTATAAAATCTAAAATTGTCTAACTTGGTTTTCATCCTTTGAATGTTATTTGGATTTGAACATCAATTGGTTTATATATAATATCTACCATTCATAAATGGCACAAAATTTGATAGATTAAAAAAAGAGATGCTTATATTAATATTGACATGTGGCATTGAGGTCATAGAGTACATTCATCAATTCCTTTATCTAAATACGAATAGTGAAAAACTATTAATTAAAATTATTAAAAATGTATTGAATAAATAATTATCTAATGAAGAATAAAATAGAACATAAAATTAATTAATTAAATTTTAGTTATTTAAAACATTAGAATTAGTGAATAGAAAATTAGTTGGGTAAAAGAATGCTTTAAATTCTACTATTGAGGGGGATTGAAAATAGTATAATGAAAATTTAAAACTAAATTTTTTGAAAGATTATTTGTAGAAAAAATGAATCTAAATAAAGAATAATTATAAAAAACCACAAAGATAGAATCCCTAATCAAAGATAACAATTCTATTTTAAAAAAATATTATTTAAAAAATTGATTAAAAAATGAAAATCTATAATCACCACTTAGTACTAATTATTATTTTGACATCAATGATTACATGAAAACAATATCATTTTTCAAATTGATATGTTGGTCATGATGTAAATAAATGGAGATCCATTATTTATATAAAAAATGGTATTAGGAAAAATTTTGCATAGAGTGGAAAATGAATTCATAAAAGGTTTATATTTGGATAATAGAGAATTATAATGATTGGCTAGGATCTCAAATGTGGATATAATAAAAATGTGTAAAAAGTTGAAAGATCAATGTGATATACTAGAGGAACATGCTCAATATATAGTGAAATATATTTTTAGTGAAAATTTTCTAAAAAAGAACATTTTCCCTCTCAATTCATAACATAGAGAGAGGATAAGATATATAAGGGAAAGAGGATCATGTGTAGATTATGTGGATATGATAATAGAGGAGAGTATGATACAGTCAAGGGGATATCTTCATTGATTCAATCATTATATGGAATAATGAATCCCTATCCCATGGAAGAATGAGAAAGTCATTAGTGAAAATAATAAAATATGGAATCAGTAAATAAAAGGATGGAAATTTATAAACATAAAATAACATGATCATAAAATAAGTTAGATATGAAATGCTTCTATTTTGGATGACATTGTTACACCATGTGTTTTTATATATAATTTCATGGTCTCGAAGGTGGAATAAAAATTTTAGGGGAAAAAATCTTAGGTGAGAAGTGAGGATGAAGAGTATGAATTCAACATTATTTTTTACTATCACTGAACATAAAAATATTCAAAGACACATTAGTATGAAATGGAAAAAAATTTACTTATGGAATTTGAGGTACCCCAAACCCATAATATTGGATATAGTCCCAAAAAAGTGACGCCACAATCATTAATACCATGTGAGATGAACTGAAAATAACAAAAATAAATTTTATGTGAATTTCATAATTGAATCTATATGGATTATAAATTTAAATAGTCCAAGAAAAAACAATATGAGTTTCTTTATAAAATATTAACATAAAAAACTTATTTTAAAAATCTATTAATATTTGTCAATATCCACACCCCATTGGACTCCCTTCTGGAAAGGATATATGTTACTTTATTCATTATATAAATGATAAGGGAAACATATAAAAGTGGTGAAATAAGGTTCTCAATATGGTTATACATAAGAGATAACACTCAATGATAAACATGAGAACAAGGTAATCATATGGGTGTGAAAAAAATAATGGTGTGTAGATATAAAAAATGAATCATATACAACAAATCAAATACCATTAATCATTAGTCATGGCATTAGGATTTTTACATAACATAATAAACGAATATTTATATTATGTAACCCCGAGTTAATGATAATAAAATCATAACATCAGTAAAATTATATGGAATAAATATAATCATAGTAAATCATTAAATTATTAGCATAGATAATCATATTCATGTCCCTACAAAAACATGAAAAAATTATTACTTGCAATCATCTCTATGAATAGTCATGTGGATAATTCTACCCACAATTACATATATAAAGAATAATATTCACATGGATACCCATAATCATGTCCATGGAGAAAAATATGACTAATGAAACACACAATGATGTCTAAGAACAAACATATGAACAATACTACCCAAAACCATGTATATGCACAAACATGTGAACATAGATACAATAAATCATATCCACACAAATAATTATTATATCTACTAATATAAATAAATACCAAATGTATTGGAGTGATAAAATAGACCCACATCTAAAATATTAAAAATCCAAATGTACGTGTTAAATACAAACATTAATAAAATCCTAACCAAGTTGTAGCTTAATTAGCTCAGGGAAAAGAAATGGGGTTCTAGAAAACATCATTAAGAATTATCCTATGTCATCAAAAGAAAGATTGTGGTTAATATCAGTATAGGATATCCATATTAAATTATAATAAACACTAAATTAAGTTAATATTGACAGAAATATTATCATATAATTATAAAATTTTATTGACATTTAAGAATATGTATTTTTTATTTTGTAGACAAATTAATTTAATTGAAAATAATTCATCAAAAAGGGATTTTAAATAATTTTATAAATTCATGAATACTTAGAGTTGAATGTTATAAAATAAAACTAACTAATTTGGTGTTAATTTATTTTAATTTATACAACACATCAAAATTATATACTTTTAAATCATTTTCATTGAAGTTTAATGTTTAAAAAAAATGATCATACCATAAACGTTAATAGAATACTACTTTTGTAATGATAGTCAAGTATATAGAAATAGTATTTAAAAATAAATATAATTATATATATTAACATCCATGATATAATGTGATAAATATTGACATGGAGGATATATACTCATAACCATAAAGAATATATAAGGCCAGTCCCATTTAAAATAATTATTATTTTTGAGTTGTGATCCTGAGGGAGGTGAAATGGTAAGAGAACATGTAAACATAAAAAAAATATTCAATAAGGTTATTATAATATCATGTGTTTCATAGATATGTTCTATTGTATCTTTTATCAGACAACTATTATATGGCTTTTCCTTTTCTAAACATTTGTGGTCAGGTCCATTTTGTGGATAAATATCTTTTGGTGGGGAAAATTATATAAAACATAAGGCTGTATTTTTTTTGAATTAATAGAGTCTAGGTAAAAAATTAGTTTATGGTATTTATTTAGATTAATTGATGAGTTATATCTTTTATATACTTTGAAATTTTAAATATTTAAGATGTTGTCAAACTCTTGCTGGAGAAATTCCACAAAGTAGTTCATAGCATGAAAAATTGCATGTTGAGAAATGGTCAATTATGGTTATTTTAACATCCTGTGATTGTTTTATCTTCATATCTTATAAATTTATAAAATTACATATTGAAAGGGTTTAACACCATAAATATCTCATTTTTTTAGTTTCGAACAATATAGGGTGTGTTATTTATTTTTGTATACTATGTAGCTCCCTATCTCTTTCAAACCCAAGAGTGACTTGAGGTGATTTTGGAACTATTATTCCCTTATGAGAATCTTAATAATTAATTTAATCATGAGTGAGTTCATTTTCTCTGTTTTTCCACTCCCTTCCATTTTTTATTCGTTACGTGATGTAATCTGATGACCACATTTGAAGCATGACTGGTTCTTCTGTGAAAATTGTTATACCATGTGTCATCCTTGACCTTTATTCCTCATTGTAATTTAATTATAATAACACTTAAATTACTATATATATGTGGGTGATTTAGAACAATGAACTATGGCCTCTTTCTATTTGTATAGGATTTTGAAATTTATGCAATTGAATAAAAATAACATGATAATTATCGATTAGAATAATAGGTGATAATGATAATATGTTTGTACTAATAATTGGGTCAATTTGGTTCTAATGTTATTGAGACTTCGGATATAGATACCATTTGGGAGACTATATAATTGAATAAAAATGTCTTGGTTAATGGATTAATGATATTTTTAATATGAATTGTGACCTATGGTGATTTCTTATGATATTTTAAACCTAGAAAATGGGTAATTTGATTGTTACAGTGAACTTTTATAATTTTATATTAAATGTGGGTGAAAGAATTATTGGAAACAGATAAATATATAATTTAATGAATGAATAGGTGATTGAATTATATATCCTAATTGTATGAATTGAACATTTATTTTTACATTTACACACATTATATACTCAAATAATAATAATTTTGGACTAATATTTTGATCAAGTCAATCAATATTACATTAGTTTCACATTTTTGACGCATTCCATACTGAAATTATAAGGTTTATTATTTTTTGGTTTAATTGGTTCGTGTTTTATATCTAATTTATAAGATTTATTGTTTTCAATTATTATATTTCTTTCATATTTGTTTATATTAATTGTATATAACTCTGTGCGTGGGGGAATAATCTCCACACTATGCTCTCTACACCCCCACAACTATTCAGAAGACTCCGACATATGGGTAGGAACACTTGAGGTCAACAACCAACATGATTTGTGAATGTGAGGAAGTTCTAGATCTGGGGATGTGAAAAGTTTTATCATAGAGGAAAACCATTTATTTTATTTTTTTTACTATTGGGGAAAGGTATAAATTAAATAATGATTTGTTAGGTGTTGGTAATAAGAATGTGGGCGAGAGTGGGTAACCCATTAATGGGGGTAATCCGAGTGCCCAGGGAAGAGATTTTTTTTCATGATGTTCCCATTTCCAATTAATATAATATTACATTGGGTGATTCACATGTTCTATGATGTCATTTTTACATAAAAAATATTCTCCTGGCCAAGTTTGGCATCAGATGAGTATTCATGAATCATGATAATCAAATAGGGATATATATTGACATGAAATGTTTATTATATTGGATTTTTTTTGAATGTGATATATTTTCATTATGAACAATGAATTTAGTTACCTATTAAATCAATTAATTGAAATGATATATATATTATTTCATGCTAATTTAGTTGTTAATACTAATTGAGAAATTTTCTAAGCCATTGGTTCTCAATTTTTGTTAGGTGTTGAGGAAGACATTTTCTTATTGAGTGTTATATATATTTTATTTATATATAATTGAAATGTAATAGCAATCAACTTTTTATTGAGAATCAATAGAGTGTTAATCAGTACAGTCATAAAAAAGTTGAACCAATTAATTATGTAGCTCTTAATGATATGATCAATGTTCAATATTATGACATATTTCTGAGGGTGACGTGATACATGGAATGTGATAATACTCAATCTATTCTATCGATATATAAGATGATTAGTTATTTATATTTATATTATCTTCCCAAATTCATTAGGTATGGATGTCCCCAGGTAGTCTTATTCTAGATTGAGTTATTCTAAAATATATACATGCACATTGGGACACCTGTTGATTTAATGGTGAAGCTTTCCAGATACATGCCTCATGAAGCAGTCAAGCGGTGTTGCACACGATGTTGAATTCTACATAGCTAGAGTAGATATCAAAGAAGGTATTTGAGTAAAATATGTTATATCACTTTTATCATAAAATGACGAGGGGTTAGAATTATTGTGATTTCATGAATCTGACATAGGAGAGAATATTTATAATGGACTGTTTCAGAAATTTCACTAACATGTAGTGATTTACACTATCTGAAGTAGCATATGATATTGCAAGGTTGAGATGCTTATTTTATAGGATTTTTTTAAGATATCAAGTCATAGGTGAAGATTTTTTATTTTTAAATATTTTCACACATAATGAATTATGTTTTAATCATATAATGGAATCTATGAGAGGCCCCTAACAGAGGTCATGTGTCTTCTAGATGGACAAACTATGAGCTCTTCATCAACTGGAATGCAATGTGAATACAAAATTTATCCACATGGTAAGAGTATGAATAATAGTTATGGAAGTTTTAAACTATCTAAGGACCATGTTCAATTGTAGTTCTCTCAGAGTGTAATGTTTGTTCATAAAAATTCTTAGTTTCTATATCCTTCTATATATTTCCATGATTCATGTAGGTAGGTCCACATGCAAAGGATTTGCAGGTTAATGCTACAGTAGAGAATTGAAATGGGAAAGGATTGGTTCAATAGTTTAGTAGGGTCTAAACTACCTCTTAGTATACTATTATTTATATTTCAAATGTACTTCTATATAGAGGATGAGGATGTGGTACCATATTATTGGAGCAGTTGTACCTAGAAGAGAAAACATCATTGGGGAGTAAGACTAGATCCAACAGAAGTGGGGAATTTCAGATACACACTATTTAGTCTACTCTAGATATTTATGATTCAATACTCTCTACCATTAATACTATAATTTATGTATCATTTTCCATTTGATTAATTTTTTTGATATAGGAATGTCACATTATTTTATACCTACTCTTATTATAAATTCATTGGTCTTGGATGTGGAAGTAATTGATGGTTTATTAACCATAAATACACTATTGGGGGTGTGGTTTTGGAATATCAAATTTTTCAAGGTGTGTTATTTAGAAATTGGTTGTTGGTGTCTCTTTTGGGAAATGTTTGTGCCAGAAATGTCTAGTTTTGATTGTTTCCTATTTTGGATTGGAATGTTTTATACCAAGATCCTATTTAATAATATTTTAATACAATTAAATTTCTTTATCTAGAAGAAGGAAATAATTTTCATTACTATTAGGGAGATATTTAGGATGGTCGTATAGGACTAATTTAGTGTGGATTGGATCATATCATGTATCATATAGTAGTTACTATTCTAGATGATGGATGAATTTTGTAGGATTATTTTAATATAGTGGTAGACCATTTTAAGGATATACTTATTTAAAATATCAAATTATTATGAACTATTTGTGAGATCATGTTCATGATAAAGTTATTTATTAGATAATAGCTAGATTATATATCACCTGAAAGAATTGAACAACATAGAATTGTGAGTTGATGGATATGTTGGATGTTCTAGAAGCTAAGGGTTTTATGTTTTGTAGTATATAACCATGGGGTTCTTTAGTTTGTTTCACCTATCAATATGATGGGTTATTTTTCATCTGTGTGGAGTATTAGAGATTTTACAAGATGTTGGTTATGAATTTTGAAAGAACCCGTGTTTTTCCAGACTATTGTTTTGAGTAGAAATTTGAATTTTTGCTGTTAGATGCTTGTGTGGGGTAAAGTGGTCATTTTATACTACCATATAATCTTAGATAAGTTTTATGACAACTTCCTTGGTCTTGGAATATGGATTTTACCCAAGGATGTGAGTTTGGTGGAAATCTGAGTGGTTCTAATTTTGGTGGAATATTTAATATTTAATATTCTTAAATTAAATATAAAATTATTCACGTAGGTTCTCTTGGAAATAAATTTTAAATTGAGGGTTGGATTAAAATTCTTCTTGCGTCTTTGAGTTCGGAATGGGGATTTTATCCTAGGTAAGGAATAAACTCATGTCGGGCATCGGGGCCGGCTCGTGCCCCTTTTTCTTCCTTTTCCTTTCTTCTTTCCTTTTTCTTTTCTTATCTCTTCTTTACTCCTCCTCCTTGCACATGTACCCTACTATTCCCCTTTGGCCCTGAAATATGGGAGATATGGAGATTGAGAAAGGGGGAGAGTTGGAAGCCAATAGGGGTATCAATTCAAAGCTTTCGACGCGCTGAGTTGGCGTGCGACAACCGTGAGCTGTGAAATCAACCGAAGATCCGACAGTTTTTGCCCATAGGTAGGACCGTTTATGTTTACAACATAGATCCCCTTTAAAAATGTATTTTTAAGTCTTTTTTCCTTATGTTTCTTGCTTTTAATCCCATGGAGCTCGATCTGTTGTTTCGGGGGAGAAAACGGGCGTTTCAGGCATTTTCCAGGATTTCCCGTCGGAAAACCCAGGATACAAAGCATATATTCTACGGGTACAAACCTTGTGTTATTCCCATTTGGGGAAGAGAATGTTTTCTTATGTACACTCCGTGTACATTGAGTACACGCCGTGTAGTGGGTGGCCGTGTGGCTGACCGTGTGAAATAGAACACTGAATAATGGTTTTTTTGAAATACACACCATGTACTTTGAGTACACGCCGTGTAGTGGTACTTGGGCATGTGTTTTAGTGAAAACAATAATGGGGTGAATTTTTTTGAATAGTAAACGCTGTGTATAGTAATGTACATGCTGGGTACTATTAAACAGGCAGGCCCAATGGGTTCTGGCCATGTGCTCTAGCCATGTACTACTTCAGTTGAGTAATTTTAGGATATCTTATGCTCTAGAAGTCATAATTGGGTGTGTGAGTAGTCGATACTGTGCGTTTTTCCATGTAGATCACAAAGGTGGAATCCTTTTGACTTTTGGAGCTCATAAAAAGTGGTTATTTTGCCTTTCAATCTAAATGGAGGGGTTCTTCCTCCAGTTATCGAGTTCAGTTGTCACCTGAGAGTAAGACATGGCGTTGATGATAGTTTGATTGTTCAGACCAAGTTAGGTGATACCTTTAATATGAGTTTATCTATGAGATATCTCCCATAACCTATTCTTGAGAGGACGATTCCCTTGTGAGACGTTCCCTTTTGGCCTATGAGACAGTAAGACTGGGTACTTCTAAGGATCCCCTGAGGGATGCCTTTGCTTGTGTGCTGACCTAGGGAGTCCCTTATAGGATCTCTCTCTTGTTCTTCCTATGATAGGAACCATGTTATGTAATGCCTATGTTGTCCTTCCTTAAGGATCCTGTGTCGTATTCCTCACTTTCTCTTTGCTATGGATCCCGCATTGTATGCCTTTGCTTGTGTTTACCTGGAGGATCCCAAGTATAATGCTTCCTCTATGTGTGACTTGAGGGACCCAATGGGTTCTCATTGTTTGACTGACCCTGAGTTGTTACGTTTGGTTTCAGTAGATATAGTGATCAGGTGTCACCTAGAACCCGTTCCATAATGGTGATTCCTTTGGGATTTGGGTGTATTGTTGGGTTGGGTGTTCGGGCCACCCGCACTCATTTGTTTATATCTGTCTTGGTTTACTAATGTTGTAGGTCATTCCTTGTTTGTGGCAGCTGAGCCTGATGCGAGGCATATTTCTTGTTTGTTTGTATGTCTATTTTTTCCTTGTGTGCCAGAGTAGTGGTGGTTTGATTGTACATGGGGTTATTTACCTTGTTGTGGATGTGTTTTCCCATGTTTCTTGATTTTGACCATTTTGTCTAGCTTTCCTGTTAGGCTACCTTGTTTCCATGCATAGTATTGTTAGGATGGAGTAGTTTTATCTAACAAGTTGTGATATGCTGTAGACTAGTTAGCCAAGTAGTTCTTTAGGTTTACATTGGCCATATAGCATTACTATGCATTGACTTACACGGGGCTGTGAGAACCTGGTGTATTAGATTATAAGAAGATAGACTGAGTGAGATTCCTCAGAGAGTCTTTGGACATTATAGACTAAAGGGGATAGACCGAGTGATCTTCCCCAGAGAATCTTTGAGATTGAGGCTACATGGGGATTGACCGAGTGATTATCCTCAGAGAGCATAAGATTACTTGGGTCTATAAGGGGATAAACCATGAAAGCTTCCTTAGAGAGTCCTTGAAAACTTTAGACTATACAGGGATAGACCATGTGAGATTCCTCAGAGAGTCTCTAATTAGTTTGTTTGAAGCACCTATTACCATAGGCTATAGGAGAGATTGACTGTGTGAGCTTACTTAGAGAGTCTATGAAATACCTGGGCTATAAGGGGAATTGACCGAGTGTGCTTCTTTAGAGAGTCCTTGACCTTGGGGCTATAAGGGGAATTGACTATGTGATCTTCCTCAAAGAGTCCCCGACTATCTTAGACAATAAGGGTAATTGACCGAGTGATCTTCCTCAGAGAGTCTTATAATTTTTCGTATGACCAAACCAGAGGGGATATACTAAGTGTACCTTCCATAGGGTTGTTGGTACTTATTATTTATAACTATAGGGGATGGTTGTGACTACTTCCCATTGGGTTACCTGGTTGTGTTATTTTCATTCTTGTGATTGATTGGTTGAACTAGAGGGTAACTTGTTTTTGTTTAGCTTATTCAGAGACCTAATTACAGCATTTGATAAAGAATGTACATGTTGATTGGACTACAGACCCAGAGATCGACTTAATGATATATAGCTTGAGTATCATGACATCCAACTCAATGCCCTTGAATAGGATTTCCAGGAGATCGGGCTTATGGTCCCAAGGATTAACTGCTTATGTTTTTTCTTGTTATTTGAATCACTAAATCATGAATATTCAGATTTATGTATATATTTATAGTTATGGGACTATACATGTGTATGTATATATATATGGACATCCATGGTGGCACTTTCCCAGTTGATAGGGATTATATACCCTGAGTTCAACTATGGTTGCATGTTTGGTTTACTTTCTGTTGTCGTGTTCCAGCTAGGCTGAGCACATTGTTGTTGCATACACTATCAGAAGTATAGTTACAGGTTTCTTGTTGGGTTTCACTAATGAGATTATTTCTCATTCATGCACGTGAACCTCGGTGTATGTGTAGACCTTAGGTTTAATTTTCAGGTTGAGCATGAGTTGCATGGTGGATAGGGCTGAGGCCCCATGTTGCATGATTGAGAGGAACTACACGAGTGGTTCTACAGATCGGGCTGCAATAGTTCAACAATACTTGGAGATCAAGTACGTGGTTTGGCTCGAAGTTAGTAGTAGAGCCCTATACTTTTACTTTCAGTTTCATTTTACTTGTATCTATATGGTTGTCCCGGTGGGTGACCAGTGTTGTATATTATTGCATAGTTGTTCAGGCGTTAACAACATTTTACTATTACAATGTGTTCTATTTTATTTTTTATTACTTTCTCACTCTATTTACATTCCGCTGTGTATGGTACTTAGTGATTTCTGATGTTTTCTTACTATTGTATGAAGGCCTAGTCTCCCCAATATCACATCCTAGGCCCTCACTGCTAGTCGGTAGCCTCTGGCATAAGGGGAGGCACGCTTGATTCCTTATGGAGAACCAGCTCAGAGCACCAGTTTAGTGGCTTCTGGGTCAGGATGCTACAAAGTGGTATCAGAAGAGTTTTCTTTCATGGTATTTACTATTCGGGATATGGTTGACATGAGTATTAGTAATGTGTCAGAACCTGTGATGGATATCAGGCTGGTGCGTCGAGAACACTTGTTCCGGTATGAAGTCCTGGTTTCTAGGATTTGGGATTGCTGTTCTGATTTCGCGATGTTATAGTTTTTTGTGACTTTCATCTTGAGCGATGCACATGTTGTGTGGTGTTTGATTTTATATGGATATCTAGCTCTTTGACATTAGTAAGATTCTAGGGATGAATTTTTACTCTTGGCTGGCAAAGGCATGATGGGTATCATGCATCATACTAGGCATGTAAGATTCACAGCATATAGGCCTGCTAGTGTGTGTTCTTACTGACGACTAGATCCTTTGGGTTTTCTTACACATACTTTTTACTGTGATGGAAGGTTATGTGGATCTATGTTGATGCGTTGGTGAGATTTTGATGACTCATTCCTTTTTCACAGATGGGGTAGTGACCCTAGTTGGAAGATATGGCATGTGATGCCTTTTGGTTTAACCCTTACTGGGTGTTGTTTCTTGGGTATGTGGTTATCAAGTCTGATATTTTGAGAACGATGATGATATATACCAAGTATTTTCATGTGAATTGGTCCTCCTTGTGGTATTTTCGTATAAGGATACCCGAGGAGCATCAGTTCAGTTTCCCTTTTACTTGGGTTGTGGACTCTAGGGAGTAGTTCCTTTTGAGGATGCTCAGAGAGACTCAGGGACCTTGTAGGCTGTGTTTTGGTTTTAAATTTCATTGGTCATTGTGAATTTTACCTTCTTCTAAGAGGTTTTGGATCTGTTGGGATAGGTGGTTAGACCTTGTGACCCAGTTGTGAGGTTTTTTCTGTAGGGCTAGGTGGAAGACCTAGATACCCTTGGTTTTGACTCGAACTCCTTATAGGTCAATGTCTGTTCCGTTCTCGGGAAACCTATGTGAGAATGGTTGACTCCTGTTTGAATCCTGGTTGGGTTATGGAAGGATGTTAGCATGGTTCAGAGGGAGTTGGAGAAGCCTTCAGTTAAATCTTAGTGTACACTTGTTAGAGACGACCTTGAACTATCTTTATTTGTCTTGAGTATGATGATAGAGCTTTGAACCTACATCTATCACCTTTTTCTTTCTTAATGTTCATCCCTGTTGAGGATGGAACCTATTTCGGATGTTCTCTTGGAGCGGTTTAAGGAAATCCATATGGTGGGGAGTGCCCCATTGGCCGTTTGAGGGTGGTTTTCCTTGTTAAAGTTAAAATTCAATGTTTTCCGGTGGGCTTTTGGACTCAGAGTTTCTTATTAGATGACAACAAGGGTATTCCTATGATGGGGAGTACCAGTTTGGTCATAGTTGAATATCTTCTATGTATAAGGTCATGGTTAACACTATAGGGATGGTCATTGGACGGTCCAAATAGCTTGGTTCTGTAGGTTCTCCGGTTGGGATCATGGCTGCTGGTCCTTTTCCTAGGCTTTATGGAAATGAGAATGTTTATACTTGGGTGTTTGTAAGAACCCGTGTTTTTCCGAACTGTCATTTTGAGCAGAAATTTGAATTTTTGTTGTTAGATGCTCATCAGGGGTAAAATGGTCCTTTTAACCTAATAGTTAATCTTTTATAATTTTTCTGACAACTCCGTTGGTCTCGAAATAGTGATTTTAACCTAAGACAAGAGTTTGGTGGAAATCTACGCTGTTCAAATTTTGGCAGAATATTTAATATTTAATATTATTAAATTAAATATAAAATTATTCATGCAGGTTCGTTTTGCAATAAATCTTAAACGGGCTGTCAGATTAAGATTCTATCTTTGACGTTGAGTCTAGAATGGTGAGTTTATCCCAGGGAAGGCATACACTCATGTCGGGCACCGGGGCTGGCCCAGGCACCTTTTTCTTCATATTCCTTTCTTCTTTCCTTTTTCGTCATTTCTCTCTTCCTTCCTCCTTCTCCTTGCGCATGTCTCCAAATCCTCACCTTTTTCTGTAACCTATGGGAGATAAGGAGATTGATAAAGTGGGAGAGTTGGAAGCCAAGAGGGGTTCCGATTCGAAGCTCTCGATGTGCTGAGTCGGTGTGGGACAACCGTGGGCAGTGAAATCAACCAAAGATCGGGTGGTTTCCGCCCAAAGGTAGGACCGTTTATGTTTTCACAATAGATACCCTTTAAAAATGTTGTTTTAAATCTATTATGCCTTATATTTATTGGTTTTAAGCACATGGGGCACAATCTATTGTTTTAGGAGTGAAAATTGGTGTTTCGGGCATTTTTAGGTATTTCCCAATGGAAAACCCATGATACACGACGTGTATTCCAGGGGTACACACCGTGTGTTCTTCCCATTTGGGGAAAAAAAGTTTTCTTAAGTATACTCTGAGTAATTTGGGTACACCCTGTGTAGTGGGTGGCCGTGTGGCTGGCCGTGTGAAACAGAACATGGAATAGTGGTTTTTTTGAAGTACACGCCATGTACTTTGAGTACATGCCATGTAGTGGATCTTGGGCATGAATTGTAGTGAAAAAAAACACAGGGTGACTTTTTTTCGATATTATAAACCATGTAAAGTAATTTAAACTCTGTTTAACATTACCCGGGTAGGCCCAATGGGTTCTGGACATGTATTACATCAGTTTCTTAATTTTGGGATATCTTATCCTCTAGAAGTTAGAATTGGGCATGTGAGTAGTTGATTCTGAGCGTTATTCCACGTATATCACAATGAATGAATCCTTTTGACTTTTATAGGTCATATATAGAAGATTTTTGGGGTTTCTATCTAAATGGAGGGGTTCTTACTCCAGTTATCGTGTTCAGTTGTCACCTGAGAGTGAGACTTGGCGTGGATGATAGTTTGGTTTTTTGGACCAACATAGTTGAGACCATTAATAAAAGATGATGTATGAGATATCTCCCAAAACCTATGCTTGAGATAATGTTTCCCTTGTGATACATTCTCTTATGTCCTATGATACTGTGAGACTGAGTACTTCAAAGGATCCCCTAAGGGATGCCTTTGCTTGTGTGCTGACCTAAGGAGTCCCTTGTAAGATCTATCTCTTGTTCTTCCTTTGATAGGAACCATGTTTTGTAATGAATATGTTTTCCTTCCTTGAGGATCCTGTATAGGATTCCTCCCTTTCACTTCTCTATGGATCCTGCATTGGATGCCTTTTCCCATGATTACCTAGAGGATCCCGAGTATGATGCCTCCTCTATGTTTGACTTGAGGGACCCAGTTGGTGATCATTATTTGACCGACCCAGATTTGTTACATCGGGTTTGGGTAGTGAATGTGATCGGGAGTCACCTAGAACCCATGAAAAATTGGTGATTCCTTTGTCCTTTGGATGTATTTTTGGGTTGGGAATTCGGGCCACCCACACTAATTTGTTTATATCTGACTTGGTTTGCTGATGTTGTAGTGGTTACCAGAGGTGCTTCCTAGTTGGTGGCTGCTGAGCCTGACATGAGACATCTTTCTTGTTTCTGTGGATGCCTATTTTTTTCTGGTGTTCCTGAGTAGATGTGGTTTGATTGTAAATGGGGTTATTTACCTTGTTTTGGATGTGTATGCCCATGTTTCTTGATTTTGACCATTTGGTATATCTTTCCTATTAGGCTGCCTTTTTTCCATGCCTAGTATTGTTAGGATGTAGTGGTTTTTTCTGACATGTTGTGATATTCTATATACTAGTTATCCAAGTAGTTTTGTAGGTTTACATTGGCCATATAGCATTACTATGCGTTGACTTACATGTGTCCGTGAGAACCTGGTGTAGTAGAATATAAGAGGATAGACCGAGCGAGATTTCTCAGAGAGTCTTTAGACATTATAGACTATAGGGGGATAAACTGAGTGAGCATCCTTAGAGAGTCATTGAGCTTGAGGTTACATGGGGACTGACCAAGTGAGCATCCTCATGTAGCATAGGATTACATGGGGATATAAGGGTATAGACCGTGAGAGATTCCTTAGAGAGTCCATGATTGCTTTAGACTATACGAGGATAGATCACATGAGCTTCTTCAGAGAGTCTCTATTTTGTTTGTTTGAATCACATGTTACCATAGGATATAGGAGGGATTGATTGTGTGAGATTCCCCAGAGAGTCTATGAATGACCTGGGCTATAAGGAGAATTGACCGAGTATGCTTCCTTAGAGATTCCTTGACATTGGGGCGATAAGGGGGATTGAATGTGTGATATTCCGCAGAGAGTCCCTGACTACCTTAGAATATAAGTAGAATTGACTGAGTGGGCTTCCTCAGAGAGTCTTATAATTTTTCGTATGACCAAACTAGAGGGGCTTGGTTGAGTGTACTTCCCAGAAGGTTGTTGGTAATTGATAGGTTGGACCATAGTGGATGGCTGTGAGTACTTCCTAGAGGGTTACCTGGTTGTGTTAGCTTCTTTATTGTGATTGATTGGTTGAACTATAGGGTAACTTGTTTATGTTTATCTTGTTCAGAGACATAATTCCAATGTTTTCTGAAGCAGGTACATGTCGATGGAATTACAGACCCAGATATCAACTTAATGATACATGGCTTGAGGGGCATGATGTCCAACTCAATACCCTTGAATAGGATGTCCAAGAGATCAGGCTTATTGTCCCAAGGATCAACTGTTGATGTTGTTTCTTGTTATTTTAATCACTAAATCATGTATATTTATATTTATGTATATGTGTATAGGTATGGGACTATACATGTGTACGTATATAGATATGGAAATCCATGGTGGCACTTGCCCAGTTGACAGGGATTACATAACCATACTTCAACTCTGGTTGCATGTTTGGTTTACTTCCTATTGTTGTGTTCTAGCTAGACTGAGCACATTGTTGTTGCATACACTATCAACATCATAGTTATAGGTTTCTTGTTGGGGTTCCCTATTGAAATTATTTCTCACCACTGGACGTGCACCTCTGTGTACGTTTACACCCTAAGTCTTCTTTTCTGGTTGAGAACGAGTTTCATGGTGGATAGGGATAAGGCCTAGTGTTACATGATCGAGAAAAGCTGCTCGAGTGGTTCTACTGATCGGGCTATAGTTGTTCGACAGTGTCAGGAGATCGGGTATGTGGTTTAGCTTGGAGTAATTAGCAGAGCCTTGTACTTTTACTTTCAGTTTCTTTTGTACTTGTATATGTATGGTCAGCCTGGTGGGTGACCAGCTTTGTATTAAATTGCATAGTTTTTTTGTACTTTTATAGTATATTACTACTACTGCTAGTTCTATTTCAGTTTTTATTACATACAACCTCTGTTTACTTTTCTCTATGTATGATACTTAGTTATTTCCGCTGTTTTCTTACCCTGGTATGAGGGCATAGTCTCCCCACAATCACACCCTAGGCCCTCACAGTTAGTTGGAAACCTCTGGCATATGGGGAGGCATGCTTGAGGCCTTGTGGTGAACTGGCTCGGAGCACCGATTTAGTGGCTTCCGGGTCAGGACATTACCAATTTGTATGCCTTCCATACATCAATGATCTATTTGAGTATTAGATAAGTTCTCAGATCAAAAAAAATGATTTATTTGAGGTAATGATAACAACATTTGTGGGTGACTCCATTAGACATATTTCTAATTCATTTTAAAATTAGATTTAACATTTATGAGTTTATAGTCATTCTGTTTTCTTTTATGATCTTACTAGAGGTTTTCATGGCCTCGAGGAGTTAGAAATTTCGTCTTTTTCTGGACTAGATTGTGGTGGATTTCATTAGTGAAATAAATTTTTACTTCCATTCAACAAATGAACATTCCCAATATATTGACATTGTATAGTGTACATTGAGAGAGGATCAACCTCACACAAATCTAACAAAATTCAATACCTGGATTGGTAAATTTCACTTCATGGGTTTGTCATCTCATAGGCTCTAGTCTCACTGGACCAAGAGAAGGTCTTATTGATTGTATATTTATAGAGTACTATGATAATCTATGATATTCATGATTTTTCATGGTTAATTAATTTATTATTTGATTTTATCTGGGAATTATTTAATTTTGTAGCATTAATGTATGATCCTAGAAATATAGGGTGATGTTTTTTGGTTGGATACTTATAAAAGATATTTTTAGTTTCTAAAGGCAAGGATAAAATCAATATAGGTCCTCACCTTACCTGGTATTGGAATTCAAAATATTGTGTATCGTGAGGCATATAGAGATATAATCAATGTAGTTCTGATCCAGGGGAAGGATGGGTTTCTTATAGATCTAGATATGTGATACTAGATTAGAGGAATTATCATACTCATGATACATAATTAGATACAATGGAAACCACAGTGTGATATTGGAGACCTTATCTTTTAGGTTAGTGGTTTGTGTTATACATGGGTCACAAGATCCTCATGTTCATGTTTTCTTAATAGGGCATGAAATTTTTTAAGGAAAGATGGATCCATTATCTTCAGTCATTTAACATTGACCTGGAACAAACACAAAAAATGGATAATGTCATTTTAAATGCCTTATTCTAGACGACAGAGATATACAAATTGTGGTAGATTTGTGATGAGTGGATGATGATGCTGATCTTTTCAAACATTCATTCAGATGTTTTGGTGTCCCATAGATGAGTATATCTAACTTCAACATTTTTTGTACCCATTTTTTTGGATCGTATGAAGAATAATAAATTTTCCAAACCAGAGTGATTATCTCTTTTAGATAGATTATACGGTGGGTAATCATCATATGTTATCATAGCAAGGACAATGTTCTTCTTCTCCAGGGATGAGTATGGGTTTCTACGGGTATGCATGAGTAGATGATGACATATTTTAATGATTTTAGATAGTTTGTGCATAAAAGTTTGAAAATTATGTATCTTGATCTCTATAGAATGTAATGGTGCTCAGGAATAAAGAAGAAGGTAACATGATTCATAGTGAAATGTTTCCCCTTTTTATAGGTGAAAGATGATAATTGTAGACCTACTGTGATATTATAGAGTCTTCCCGTTTTATGATGCAAATGAGATGATGTAACTATAGAAATTTTGATAGTATTAACCATGAATTATATAATAGTTATTCATTATGAGTGATTATAAATCCACTATTAAAGGTATACCAATTTGTTTCTCTCTGGTAGACTTTCACTATTGATGCTCCATGTAGTCTTTACATGCCAAATATAGTCTCGTTCCTTGTTATTCCATGGGGTATAATTTCAGATAGGGATACACATTTCAAAACATGATTATATTATGGTTTTCAAAAGGAACTAGGATCAGATGTTATTTTGAGTATGACTTATCATCCAAAGACAAATGAACAGACTAAATATAATATTTAAATTCAAGTTGATGTGTTACTAGCCTATTTTTTGGATTTTTCTGGGTAATGTGAGTGGATTTTCGTAATAATGGAGTTATATTATAATAATATCATCCATGAATCTAACCAAATGTAGCCTTCTTAGGTGATTTGTGGTAGACCATTCCGTTATCTTATTAATTTTTTGAGTTATGTAAGTTAGTAGTTATTGGAAATAGTCTCATACAAGTTATTTATAAGTAGGTTCAGTTTATTAGAATATGGTTTGTGATTGTGAAGAGAATATATAAATTTTAGGTTTAAAATTAGATTTGACCAATAGTTTTTGGGTTTAGTTACCATGTTTACTTTCTATTATCACCTAGTTTAGTGAAATTCTGTATATGGAAAAAGGGAAAGTTGGCCCCCATGTTTGTTGGGCTACTTGAGATTGTGAAAAGGGTTGGTCCAGTTTCATACTGATTTTCCCTTCTAAAACCCTATAGTTTCATGCTATACATGTTTCACATATCAATGATTCATTAATATCATCTAAACCCATATCATGTTTTATAATTTGATAATGTTGAGATGGGGCTAGATGTATCATTTGAGGAGAGTGAAATAGAGATTGTGGACTATAGTGAGAAGTATTTATGATGAATGAAAATACCTATAGCTCTAGTATATTGAAAAAATGATTGAGTAATTGATGAATCATGGGGTGTGGAATCTGATATGTGACCATAGTGTCAAGATATTTTCACTAAAACCCAATATGATTATTATAGTAGCTTGGGGATGAAATTTTTTTGGTGGGGAGGTTGTATGATCCCATTATTTTCCAGTATCATTTCCCTTTGACCATTACATGCATCATATTTTCACATGGATTTCCTTACTATTTATTCTTTAGTGGTCATATCCTTTCTTGGGGATACATATATTATTCTTTTTCTAAAATTATAGAAATATGGAGGATTTATGATTGTTTAAAACAATGGACTTTTGTTATAAATGTTCTTTGGTATTTTTATTTATAAATATCAAATGGGTGATTTTTTTGACACTATAACATTATGAACTTGGTACATGATATTGAACTATTTCCAATAATAAGATGTGAAATCGTTCCGAGCATATAAATCTATACATTGTAAAACTGGTTCATATAATGATATGGTCTATTAGGGCTATATATATTTGAGGTGATATATGTTTCAACATATCATATTAATTTATAAATTCATGTCAATAATGGGAATTAAATCATGGAGATATTCTTATTAATGGTTTTAAACAATGTACTGCATTTGTTTTTTTATCCATTAGGAATTTATCATACATAAAACCTATAGTTACTCTAGGTGATCTATGAGTGATTATTTCCCCACTAGAAATAGAAATCATGAATATCATCTTATGAAATTTTATTTTTTTTGGTTTTCCCCTATCTTATGTTAGTTCTAAACAATCCTTATGTACTATTTTGATCAATATTGAACTTTTATTTGATAATGTGTGAACTACGTTTTTTCATTGTTATATCCTCTATTGCTATTACTTATTAGCATTTCCAATTAATAGTTTTATGTAGGATCAAATTGTATTTAAATATGAAAAAATAATGAGTTTGGGTGTGAATTTAATGTTTAAAAGCATTAAATTTTAACCATAAGGGAAGTATAGTTTATCAATGTTAAACTAATCATTTTCATATAACCTATTATGTATTTAAAGAGTGATCAGATTGTGACCTTGGATTTGATGAATATAACTTTTTAAACAATTTTATTCCAATATGAAATTCAAATTATATAACAATGAATTGATTATATATTAACCATGTATATAATAGTAATCAATTTGGTGATAATGAAATTATAGTGTAATCTTCTTCATAGTGGAAAAAATTTAATTTTTGTTAAAAAATAATGAATCTTAATTACAATTGTTATAAAAAATATTACTAATAAAAATTTATTGATTCTATCTTTAGGTTTATATAATTATATTTAGAGTAAAAAAATGTAAAATAGTTAATACTATTACAAAAAAAATTACAAATAGAAAGGTGGATATAAACATATCTGTTTCTATTTAGTTAAGTTTGAAATAAAAGTATTGTAGTATAACTAGTAAATAAATAAAGTACTTTTTAAAAATGAGAAGGGTATCCAGTAACATAGGGTAAAGGTCCCTTGTTTTATACGTACAAGAAATTATATCTTTAGATTTCTAGATAATTCCCTCTATACGAAGAATGGTATATCTTGTTATTAATTTGATATCTCAATACGATGATCATATTTTCTATCTTCCTATCCCTAAAATCCCTTAATATGAGGATCAAATATTTCTCATTATCCTAAAATGACCTTGGTAAAGAAGGTTATCAGATCATATTTCATATATCCTCAGATGCCAATGGTCATGTCCTTTCTTATGGATAAATATTTCATTCTTTTTCTAAAAGGATAAAAATATAGAGGACATATGTTTGTTTAAATTGTTGGACTTTTAGTATAAAATATGATTAGTATTTTTAGTTTTAATTTTCAAATGGGAGAATTTTTTGGTACACTATAACATTATAATCTTATTAATGGTAAATAACTATTTCCAATAAGATGTTGTGAACGCTTTACGAGAATAAAAATTTATACATTGTGAAACTTGTTCATATCGTGATATGGTCTATAAGGGCTATGTAAACCTGAGGTTAAATATGTTTCAACATATCATATTAATTTATAAATTCATAACATGAAAGGGTATCACATCAAGAATATCTTCTAATTAGTTTCTTAAATCATGTTGTGTATTGGATTTTTTTTCCATCACGCCTTTATCATACACAATGCCTACAGTTAATCTAGGTGATCTTAGAGTGGTTAATTCCCCATTAGAAATAGATATCAAGAATATCAAATACTGCGATTTTATATTATTTGGTTTTCCTCTATCTTTAATTAGTTTTAAAATATCCCGGTGTACCATCTTGATCACTATTATACTTGTTTTTTATATTGTGTGAACTTCGTTTTTCATTGTGATATCCTCTGTTACTACTCCTTGTTATAATTTCTAATTAAGAGTGTTTCTGTAGGATCTAATTTTATTTAAATATGGATAAATTCATGAGGTTGGAAGTTAATTTAGTGATTAAAGACATTAAGTTTCAATTATAAGGGAAATATAGTTTAACAAGGTTAAACTAATCATTTTCACACAACATGTTTTATGTTTAAAGAGTGATCAGATTGTGACTATGGATTTGAGGAATAGAATAATGTAATCAAGTTGATTCAAATATGAAATTAAAATAAAGAAATAATAAATTTATTATATATTGACCTCGAATATAATGGTAATTAAAGTGGTGATAATGAAATTATAGTGTAATCTAATTCTTAGTAGAAAAAATTTAATTATTGTTAAAAAAATAAATAATCTTAATAAAAATTATTATGATAAATTTTATTAATAAAATTGTATTGATTCCATATTAAAGTTTATATAATAATATTTAGAGTAAAATAGTTTTATCATAATTAATAACAATAAAAAATAATTACAAATAAAATGATTGATATAAAAATATCAGTTTCTAATTAATTTCGGTTGAAATAAATGTATTGTAATATAACAAGTAAATGAATATAGTTATTTTAAAAATAAGAGAAGGGTATCCACTAACATAGGCTAGAGGTCCCTTGTTTTATATATACAAGAAATTATATATTTAGATTACCAGATAATTACCTCTATAATAGGAATGGTCTGTCTTGTTATTCATTCGATCTCTCAATAAAATGATCATATTTTCCATCTTCTTATCCACAACAGGTCAGGATATGATGATTATATCTGTCTTTATGTCCTAGAAATACCATGATCAATATGGTTATTAGATCATATTTCCTCATATCCTTGGAAACCAGTGATCATAATCACTACAATCAAACTCCTAAATAAACTAATAAATCTAGAATTTTATATGTCAAAATAACAACATGTTCACTCTTTTAAGATTTATATGTATCGTATAATAGAGAAATCATAATGTGTCTTAATGCGAGGATACACTTTATACTTGTTGATAGATCTTTAAATGACCATGTATTTTTTAAAAATCCTTTCAAAGGTATTCTTGATACCCAACAATCATATTTTCACAAGGAATTTTTCAAGGACCAAAATACCTAGCACTCCAATGGTTATATTATAACATAATACTCAACATCGTTATGCATTAGACATATTATAACTGAATGCATGAAATAATTTTGATAATACACTATTACATTATTAAGATTAAAAATATCCAATATGATAAAATAGTTATTTATATTATAGATTAAAACTAAATTCTATATGAGGTATTTCGTAACAATAAGTCATTATCATTTTCATTTTTTGTATAAATCTGTTGATACCAGTTCCAATGTAAAATATGATTAAGATATTTGTTAGTACGAATATTAAGTGACAAGTATTTATATCATATATTATAAAGGTTGATCTAATGGTTGTTCGATACATACTCATTATGATAGTTTTAATCAATACCGTTGGTTTATTTATATGAATAAAGTTTTAAACTAATTCTATGAATAGAAAATAAAATATGTTCACTTCAGAATTAATTAAAAAAAACTGGACAGAAAATAACTAGTTAGTTAATTATTTAAGAATTTGTTTTTTATTTCCAAATGAAATGTAATGAAAAATCCAAAAATATACTTTTTAGTCAAAAATATCTCCATCATTAGAATGAAAAACCATAATAACTAAATGAAATATCATTTGAAAATTTTATGTCCATTATCTTTTAGATAAATCATTTCCAAAATTAAACATTAAATATTTTCTCCCTCTGAGTTTATAACTCCCCTAAATACACTAGTGAATATGACAATATCCCATTTATGATATGAAGTCCCCTAATGATCATATTCTATTCATTAAAACATTTCACCTCACTTTAATAGACTATCCCCATTATTATATAATTCTATCCATTATTAAAAAAATTCCCCTTTTTGATTTTCGCAAAGGAATAGAGAAATGAAATTTTAATACATAAAAATTGTTATAAAAAAATATAAAAAAACAATAACAACAAATTACTTGATTATATAAAAACAAATAAAATAAAATACAACAAAATATGAATTGTAAGACCATCAATAAAATTTAATATATATGAAGAATTCATATATTGATATTCCATAAAAAATATTTACAACAATAGTTTTATGACTATCAATCCTTCTTCTACATTAATGACCCGACCATTGTATTTATATTCTTAAAATTAGTTATGTATTCATTATAATTTCCTAACTTCCCTCAACATGACTTGGTTTTATTTTCATGCTCTTGAATATTTTCCTCTAGGATCTGAATTTTAACATCATGTTCCTTCATTATTTCATCTTAAAATAGAATATTTTCTTTCAAATGTTTAATATTATCACTATGTGACTTAATTATATTAGATAGTATATTATTCATTTAAATCAAATAAATAATTTCATTTTTATCGTTTGAATCTTTAAATCTCGTAAAGTTTGAAATTTAATTTATTTAAAAATATGATATATCCTCAGTCTCCTTTTTTGATATTTTTATCAATGATTCATAACAATTAACTATATTATCCACATATTTGGAATAAATGTTTAGCATACCATATACTTCATTCAATGATTTCTTGAATATTTCAAAAATATAGATCATTAATCATGATGACTTCATCAATATATCATGACCATTTAAAAACATCGTAATAATTAATTCATATAAATTCATCAAATTATTAAAATACCTTTAAAAATGATTTTATACTTGTTAACCTATTTGTTAGAGCTTTTCTAAAATCTAGATTTTTATATTGGTTCTCACCAACAAAATAATCTTAATTTTCTGACCATATAAAATAATGATATTTTTTCTAATCTATTCAAGGTATGATATATGTCATCAATACCGTGGGGTGTGATTGGATTCAAAAAATATAATTCAGATTTAATGTTTGTTTTTCTAGTTCTAATATATTCTAAAGAAAATTTCATTTTTAGATTCTTTAGAACTGATTTTTATTACCATTTAAAATTTGAACGGAATCAACATCATCCCTTTTACATCATTCGGTGATTGTTTTTTTATTTTATTCACCATTTTGTAATGAAGATATGACTTCTTGAAATGATGGAGGATTTTTTCCTAATAATGTTTGAATTATAATTTCAATTTCCCATTGAAGAAAACTATTTTTATGAGGATTGAGATGTACACTATGAAATATTGTCCTAATTATTCACCTCTTACTTTTCATTATGTCCTGAATTCAATTTTTATCCACTTTAATGGATTTGATATCTTCTTATTCATTTACTTCTTCTTCTTCTTGAACAATTTTATCTTCATGAATGTTTTATAGTTGTTGGAACACATTTATTTATACATTAATTTCACTAGTGTATTCTTTCAAAATATTATTAAGGAATGAATATACTATAATATCACCTTTACTAGCTCGAATTAATAGCCTTTTAACCACAATTTAATTTCCATTATCATTGGTATATGGAAAATTGGAAATAATAAATTCTAAATAATGAATTTCTAGATCACCGTTATATGGAAAAACATGTTTTGTAGAAGGATATCCAACACCTTTCATTAAAAATAAAACAAATGATTAATTTTTTTGTTTCTTTTTTAACTTCTTTTCCTTCTACTCCATTTATAAAACTTCCTCACCATAAATCCTTGAAACGATGGCTTCTGCTGGGGAAAGTCCAATTTGAGGTTCACCTTATTTCTGAATTCTTCATTATACATTCTTTAGCAACTTATTTTGAGTATTTATTTTTTTATTCAATTTTATCATAGGAAGGGATCTATCTTTTCTTTTAAAAAATTTTACAGTTTTGATTTTCAATAATGGTTCTATCAGATATGCAAGAACATGAGTACTTTTGAAAAAAATTATTGATTAATAAGAAAAATAATCTTTCACCCGCGCTGTTTTATGTTAACTGATAAATGTAATATGTTCCCTCACCATATTAAACTTAATTGAAATATTAAAATAACTCATGAAATTTTCAAATAATTTACTAATAAATCCAATAAAAATAATATTGTGAGACATAAATGATTTCGACTAGATATTCATAACAATAAAAAAAATAAATATAACTACATTTATCTCCCTCATATTCACAAGATAATCTAGAATAATGATATTAGATATTATTATATTATTTTTATAATATTTTTTCAAAATTGGAATGAATTTCATCTATATTTCAAAAAAATCTACGATCAGGAATCAAGTGGGAAGCTTTTCCTAGATCATCATCTTTTACAATACTAAAAAATTAATTTTATAAACTAATTCATTCAAAAAATACTTTTTATATTATATGTTTGTGAGATGGTAAAAACAAATCTCCTTTTTCAAAAATACCGAGAAAAGTATTGTCAATTCTTTGAGTAATTTTATAACATTTCAAATATATTAGGAATGAGAATATTTCTATTCAATTTTCTTTAAAATTTTATACTATTAATAAAAATCATAAACAAAATCCAAATAGAATAAGTCATAATTCAGATCTATTTATTCTATACATAAGGATTTCCATAATTTAAATTGTATAATTATTCTCAAAAATGAATCACATATCATATAAAAATATCTAGAAAAAATTATTAAAGGAAAATGAAGCACTTTGTGTAATCTTTTTCTAGGTCCATCATATTCAAGATAGATACTGATGTTTTATACATGAAGAGTATCCAAATTCAAGATTTAAATGTGATAGTGCATCATATATTGAAAACTGAGAAAAATTATGTGGGACACAAGGGGATACAGTTTTTATAGGTGTGTTTGAGTGACATTTTAGCTACTAAACAGTTCTAAAAGATAAGATTTTATCCCATTGATTTTATTGTTATGATATTTTCTATGGAATTTTTTTAAAATGTATAAACATGAGCTTGTTTTATAAACAAAACTGTATTAGTGAACATGATGAGTTTGAGAAAAAATTATTATGGTATTGGGTGAATATGAATGGGAATTTACAAAAAAATTGAAAATAATAATAATAATAGTAAGCAAGAACAAAACTATTTACAATGGAATATTTTTAAAGATTAAAAGAAATAACAAAATACCATTTCAAGTATAAATATTGATTCAATAATTTGATCATATTAATTTTTTAGCAAAATATATTGTGATGGTTGAAATACACCAATTTTCATAAAGTAAAATTAATGTGATGGATTTCTGAATAAGAAAATTTTGAAATTAATACTTGAATATAGAAAATTTCAAAATTGTCATTTATCTTGAATCTTTACATTTTTAACCTGAATCCAAAATGGTAGTTCCAAAAATATGAATCTAAGAAAAATATTTTGAAAACTGATTTTGAATGAAAATTGAAAAAGAATTAGAGTATGAAAAAACTTATTAAAAAAATTTAAAATTAAAATATTGGAAAACTAAATATTTTATAAAATAACAATAATATTTAATCCCCATATGAAAAATATAAACTTAATTTTATGATTTGGTTAAAAGATTACTTTTTTATGTATTCAAAATCTATTATAATGAAATGTTTTTGTAATAATATCAGCAAGATGTTCTTGCATTCCAAGGAATTCTGAAATGATATCTCTTTTTGTGTGTGAACCATAATAAAATAATTCCCAATCTATTTATTAGATATTTATTTACATGGTTTTTATTTAATTAAATGTCACTAGTTTTGTCATAGAGTATTTTAGTTTTAGTAAAACACATTCTATAATATGTGAGTGTGTGTTGCATCAACAACACTTCTGCATAACAGCATCCAACTGCCACATATTAAGATATATTAGTGTATAGTTATACCATGTGTTTTTTTGTAGAATACCGTGAAACAAATAAATATCTTAAGATATGATAATGTCTAGATGTACTTTTTCTATCCATTCTATATCCATCAATGTCAGCATCCAAAAAATTTTTTTAATTCAAAATTCTTTCAGTAAAAGTATAATCTTTTTAAATCCATAGTTCTATTTAGATATCGAAAAATTATTTTTTACATTAGTAAAATGGGATTATTTTGGATTATCATGATATCATTAAAATAGTAAAATAGAAAAATTTATGTCAATGAGACTAGAAATTTAGTATAGTAAACTTCATATCATACATCTAAACATTTTTTGATCATTTGGATTGAAAAAATCATCAATATCAAGTGTATTTGATGTACTGATTGGAGTAATAAAACTTTTTAAATTTTCATATCCATAATTTCTAAGATTATATTTTTATACTTATTTTGAGATATAAATGTACCTTCAGGTTTTTGGATGATATGAAAATGAAGAAAAAATGTTAATTCACCCATCATAACCATTTCCACATTGATTCAATAAAATTCACAAAAGAATCTATTAAGGACCATTTATTTATTCCGAATATATTTTCATCAACATATATTTGAAAATTGATAATGTTTTTTTTTCTTTCATTATAAAAAGTGTTGGGTTAGACGTTTCCTGAATGTTATTATTTTGTAAAAAAAATAGTATCAATCTATCATAGTAGGCTCTATTGGCTTGTTTAATTCCATATAAATATTTTTTGTTCTATAAACTTGTTAATTATGTTTTGAACAATAAAAACTTTTGGGGTTTCAATATAAATATCCTCTTTTCTATATCCACTAAAGAAAGAACACTTCACAACCATTATAAATAGTGTATGTAAATTAATTTTGAAAAGGATAATAGAATGAAAATATTTTCAATTCCAGATAATGGTGAATAAGTTTCCTTATAATATATTCCATATTTCTTCGAATAACAATTAGAAACAAGTATTTATTTATTTGTAATGATAATTCTATTTTCATGGCATTTGACTTGGAAAACCCACTTAAATCTAATTATTAATGTTTCTTTAAGTCTTTCAAACAACATCCCGAAATTAAATTCAGTTAGCTCATCCTTTATTTATTTTATCCTATAAGAAACACCAAAATATTTATTATTATTATTAGGATCAAATTATGAATGAAAGAAAAGATTTTCTATATCATTTTGTAATTAAATTGTTGGTATATCTTCTTGATTTAAGTCCCCAATGATACTATCACTAAGATGATTCCTAATAAACAAATGGGGTGGGTTATTTACGGCATGTTCATCAACATATGGTAAAATTTATTCTTGAGTATTTAATTAAAAAAATAACGATTATTTTACTTATTTGATGATCCCTCTATCAATGGATTAGGATTAGTTTTGGAAAACACATTTGGGGATGTAGGATTGGTTGGGTTTAAAAAAAGGACATATTTCATCAAATTTAAAATGTATTATTTTTCCAATAGTACAATAATTTTTTTGAAACTCTATATTCTTTATACATAGTTGAGTAACCTATGAACATAACATCATCAGATTTTGGTTAAATATTTTGTAAGTTGTAGTTTTTTTTTCTGATTGAGTACATTTGACCCAAGTACTCTGAAGAATAAAATTTTTGGTTTTAATCTTTTCCAGAACATATAATGAGATTTATTAATAAAAAATCCAATTTAAACGAAATTTATTATATATAAAACAATAATAATATCTTCCGTAAAAAATATCAAACAATATATTCATTAAATATGGTTCTTCTTATTTCTTATAGAAAATGAGTTCTTCTTTTAACAACACCATTTTGTGTAGGAGTTCTTGGGGTTGAAAATTTATGTTTCATTCCATTAATGAAAAAAAAATTCAATGAAATTTTTTTAAATCCTCCACCATGATTACTATGAATAGTTATCATGGGAATGTTTTTTTCATTTTTATCTTTTCCTAAAAGTTTTTTAAAATAACAAAAGGCTTCATATTTTTTTCTAATGACGTTGACCAATGTATATATAAGGACCTGGACTTATTACATAAATAATCCTGAATTTATCAAAGAAAAAACTTCCTTTTAAATTGAATATATTTTCATGTGTGGAGATTTAGAGAATTAGGACAATACAATCATGAAATTACACATTATTACAGTGTGAATACCACAAAAACAGTTTCCATTTTATTCAAAATATAAATCATTAAAACATAAAACAAGACTCCTTGAAAATTCTTCAAAATTTAATATGTCTTAATTCCTAATATTAAACATCTATTAACCTGTGAAAAATCATTTAAAAAATTTTGATGAGCACAAAAGCTAATAAGGGATGGACGAGAAGGAAAAAATCACATTAGTCCAAGAATACTCATAACGTAAGAACACATTTCCAAAAGACATTATTTGACCCAAATATAATTAATTTGTATAACATGAGATTTAAAAATATCAACAAAAAAATGAGAACATAAATATAATCATAAATTTATCATTGGTAATTACATACATAATCTTGTAACCATTCATGGCTAACTAATAATTTGTAACCCTCACGACCACCTTACCTTCTGTAACCATCGTAGTTACATTTGGAGTAACCATACGGCCGACCAAAAACATACAAATACTCAATGCATTTGAGGGAAATATAGGTCCCACCCTTTATCATAAATAATTCACAAGAACCAAAACATAATCATACGACATGAATAATTCTATAAAAACATTACTTTAGAATTATAAAAAACTGAATTAAAAAAAAATTAATGAAAAGACCCTTATAAATATTATAAAATTGAATAAAGAATTAACAGATTGGATGGAGTATGTATATATAATGTAAATAAACATAATAAAACATCATATAAGTTGAACCCATCACAAATACAATTTAAATAGCACATAAATAATGAAGTATAAGGTTAAACCAAATAATGGAAATCGGGTTAAGAATTCCCTTACCTCGAGTTTGACTTATGTAAAACATGTTTAAAAATTCTGTATAATGTTTAAAAGAGTGTTATTAATATTTTACAGAAACATTTTTTGTTTAAAACATCTTATATGATCATTTCATGACATCATTTCACCCTTAATTGTTAGTATTTTTTCCTTTGCACTGTTTTTGGGTGAGTTCTTAACAAGATTTCAATGATTGGTTCATGATAGACATTCTTGTCGATTGGAAGTGAAACAAAAAATTTGGAATGGAGTAGTATTTAAATATATCAAGTAACAAAAATTTATTCCATTCATCATTTTTAATTCTTACATGAGGATGATTCATAAGTAAGAACATTAATGATGTTCGTTTAGATCATTTTAGTGGTTATTTGATAATAACAACATAATTTTGTCTTATAAATTAGAAACATTAGTAAAAAATAATTACAGAGACATGGGTGAGTCATAAAACATATAATATAACCTATTTCATCTATGTAAATGGTTTCATGACCATAATTGTAAGAATTAATGGATTTTGAAGTCACATCGTCCACGATGTCGGCAATTCGACACAAATAGACAATGTTTTTATTCTCTTAACAAGTCGAACAGGAGAAGAAACAATGATGAGTAATTTTCCATAAAAATGATAAAATATAAAATATATATGATTTATGGAGATTTAATCCCTCTTGGGTATGGAGATATGATGAAAGTATAAGGAAAGAACTCAAAATAAAAGAAAAATTGTTAAATCGCTTACAAATATTTGGCTGCCTAACGGCTACGCAACATGGTTTTAGAAAATATTAAAAAGAGAGATATCATGAGTCACCTATCTAGAAATGAATAATAATATATAGTAGATCAATAATAAGAAGAAAATAAGAACATGTTATGGAAACTTGAAAGATATACCACATAAAAGAAAACTTCAATGGAAAAAATAAAGAAATTGAGAATTTTCTTACCTTGTAAGGTAACCCTTAGAACATGAAGGTTGGGACCTTTGGGGATTGAGGAAAAATTTTCAGAACTACCATAAAGTTAAGGAGGATAGAGATTAGTTGAGGGAGAATTGTGAATGAATTCAATGAAGGGAAGAGTTGGTATTTATAAGAAAAGTGAGGGATTATTTTAATAATTTTCAAGGGACAACTCATGGGTGGTATTTAAAAAACTATGGTATTGTGCATGTTATTTTCCCATGGTATAATCCACTTGGGACACCTCACAATTTATTAACTATACAAAATTATCAAAAATTTATGGCAGCGTTATTATACCACTAATGATGTCATTAAAACACGGAAACTAAAAACTGTATTTTTTACTATTCACCAAAAAATCAACTGTTTCAGAAAAATTCCCAAAATTCACCCTAACCATTAATAGATGTGTATATTCCAAAAAATGAAGTCCATTTTTTGAAAATAATTTCTTAAATATTATTAATTTAATTTTTAAATAAATTCATACTTAATTCAAAAAGTAACAATTCGAATTTTGTGACAACTTCTATATCACAATAAAAAATTAACCTAGATTCTATTATCTTGAAGCCTTAATAAAAAAATTATAAAATTAACTATTAATGATGGTCATATTACTATTCATATTACTATTCATAAGGGTATGTTACTATTAACTAAAAAACAATTTGGTTTCAATAGACTCTAAATAACATACTGAACACAATTGTAGATGATAGTTTCTTGAAATTCAAAACATAGAAGTGGAAAAATTATGTTAAAAGGCTAGTAATAAATACCTACTTAAAACAACGTTCCAAGCATTTATATTTATTTTTAGAAAAACATGGGGTGTTACATTATCCCCACCTTCTTGAAATTGCGTCCTCATAATTTTATTTACTTATTAAACAATTGAGGGTATTTTTCTCTCATAGCCTTTTTAGAATCCCATGTCGCTTCTTCAACCATGTGGTTTCTCCACAAAACCTTTACCTAGTAGATTACCTTTTTCCAAAATACCTATTCCCTTCGATCAAGTATATGAACTGGTTTTTCTTCATAAGAAAGGCTCTCCCCCCGCTGAACTGCTTCTGGGCTCAAGACATGTGATGAATATGGAACATACTTTCTCAACATTGAAAAATGAAAAACATTATGTACCTAAAACAAACTCGGAGGCAAAGCTTCGCGGTATGAAACTGTTAAAACTTTCTCTAAGATTTCAAAAGGACCAATGAACTGTGGACATAACTTTACTTTCTTACCAAAACGCATAACACTTTTCCAAGGAGACACTTTAAGGTAAACATGGTCACCTAACTCGAAAGAGAAGTCTTTACTTCTGTTATGTCCATTACTTTCATGCCTAATCTGAGCTATCCTCAGGTGATGCTAGATCATCCTCACTTTTTCAGACACTTATTCATATAATTCTGGCCCCATCAACTTTCTTTCCCTGACTTCATCCCTAAACACTGGAGTCTGATACCGGTTTCCATACAAGGCCTGAAATGGTGCCATATGAATACTAGAATGAAAATTGTTATTATAAGAAAACTCTACAATTGAAAGATAATGATTCCAACTTCCCTGATAGTCCATTAAACAAGCTTGAAGTATATCATCCAATGTTTGAATTGTTTGTTCTGACTTCCCATCTAATTGAGGATGATAAGATGTACTGAAATTTAACTCTGCACCTAACTACTTCTAAATTCCATTCCAAAAGTTAGAAGTGAACCTGGGATCTTGGTCGATACAATGGAAAGAGGAACTCCATGTAACATGAAAATCTCCTTGAGGTACAATCAAGAAATATTATCCAAAGACATAGTATATTGAATTGATAGAAAATGTGCACACTTAGTTAGTCGATCAACAATAACCCAAATAACATTGTTATCTCGAGAAGCATTTCGTAGTCCCACCACAATGTCCATGGCAACATTCTCCCATTTCCAATCCAGCACTCGAAAATGATGAAGCATCCCCTTCGGTAACTGCTGCTCTCCTTTAACCTGTTGACACGTCAAACATTTCATGGTAAAATTAGCTATATCTCTTTTCATTCCATCCCACCAATAATACCCCCGAAGGTCTCTGTACATCTTAGTACTGTCAAGATGAACAGAAAATGGAGAAATAAGAGCTTTGCACTACAAATAATTCTTTAACTGAGGATCAGTAGGCACATACAACCTTTTTCCAAATCATAAAACACAATCTTTGTCAAGATTAAATTCTGTTAACTTACCCATTTTTATAAATTATACCTTTTTTCTGTAGCTTACGATCTTCCTTTTGCACCTGATTAATTCTATATGACAACAAAGACTACACTGAAACGTGAAACAAAACAGAGGTATTCCCTGCACCAACAAATTCTAAGCCAAAATTCATCAAATCATTAATCAAGGTATCATGTTCCAAATATATCATGATTAATGATGCATGATGTTTCTGAAATAAGGCATCTACCGCATTGTTTTCTTTCCTAGGATAGTAATTGATCATGTAGTCATAATCAGTTATCAGTTCTAGCCATCTTATCTGCCTCATGTTTAATTCCTTCTAAGTAAATATTTACTTTATACTTTTATGTTCAGTATATATTTGACATTTTGTTCTGTATAAATGACTCCTTCATATTTTAAAAGAAAAAACCACAGCTGCCAATTCCAAATCATCTGTGGTATAATTTTGCATATGAGTTTTATGTTTTCTCAAAGAATAGTCAATTACCTGATCATTCTGCATCAAAACACAACCAAGTCCCTTCAAAGAAGCATCATTGTAGATGAAAAACTCCCCATTTTGAAAAGTTAAGGCCAAAACTTGAGCATTCACCAATCTATTATTCAGTTCCTGAAAACAAACATCACATTACTCTATCCCAAAAAATTTAACCCCTTTCCATGTTAACCTATTTATTAGGCTAAATAACCATGCAAAGTTCTTAACAAACCATCAGTAATTACTTGCTAAGACCAGAAAACTATGAATCTCTGTAACATTTTTGGGTCTTGGAAATTCATTAACTACTTTTTCTTTGGCATGATTAACTGTTATTCCATCATAAATAACAATGTTCCCAAGAAAAGAAATATTTTTGCAACAAAAAATCACACTTTATGAATTATCCATATAATTATTTTTCTTTAAATGTTTGTAAAACAAACCTTATATGTTTTTCATGCTCCTCCTTATTTTTATAAAATACCAGAATGTCATCAATAAATACAACCATAAACTTATCCAAGAACTCATGAAATAATCTATTCATAAGATTCATGAATACAACAGGTGCATTAGTTAATCCAAACGGCCTAACAAAAAATTCATAATTCCCATATCTAGTACGAAAGGCTATTTTCGGGATGTCATACTCCTTCACCTTCAGCTGATGGTATCCAGATCTCAAGTAAATCTTGGAAAATTATTGAGCTCGCTAGAGCTGATCAAACAAGTCATCAATATGAGGAAATGGATACTTTTTTTATAATAGTGATGTTATTCAAAGCTCTGTAATCATTCCAAAGTCACATGGAACCATCTTTCTTTTTAACAAAACAGGGGCTCCCCATGGTGAAGTTCTAGGATGAATGAAGCCTTTGTGAGGAAAATCCTGCGACTGATTTTCAATTCAAGAAGTTCTATTGGAGCCATACGATATGGGGGCTTTGAAATTGGCTTACCATTAGGAACTAATTAAATTGAGAATTTGACTTCTCGATCAGGTATGACACCAGGTAACTCATTAGAAAAAACATCAATGTATTTATTTACCACTATCACATCATTAATTATAATAGTTCCCTTTTTTTTCAACAATATGAGCAATATAACTTCCATTTACATCTTTCAATAGTTTTATAGCTTCCTAATATGTTATTAATTGTATGGGTTCATTCTTGTATACAAACTGAAACTCTTTCTAAAAAAAACTTCATTAGCTCTACAGTCAATCTTAGCTTGATAATCAGAAAACATGTCCATCCCCAAAATAACATCAAACTCGACTAAGGGTTAAATAATAATGTTTGTAGGTAAATTATTTCCATAGACCACAATAGAATGATTATCAGAATTCCTCTTTGCTATAAAATTTCCCCCAGGTGTTTTAATAACAAGTTCGGGTCTCATTTGTTGAGGTGATATTTTCAATTTACCAGAAAATTTCTCAGAGATGATGGAACGTGTAGACCCTGTATCAATCAAAACTATAGCAAAATAGGAGTGAACCAACAAAGTACCTGATACAACTTCATTGGATGGCCCAAAAACTACAGACGTAATCTAAAAGGATCCCACTAAACCTTTTTTCTTTTAGTCTCACTTCTTTGCATCATTCATATCTCTCTTTGGGAAAACGTTTTCATAGTGACCCATCTCAAAACATTTAAAACACTTTATAGTTTGCATATCAGGATTATTCTTAGTATCATTTTCATTGAAATCTTGTTCCATATGTCCAAAATTACCGAATTTAAAACACTTCCCAGTTTTTCTAAGACATTCCCTAGGATCTTTCTTGCCATACTTTTCACAAAATGGAAATTTAATTTTCTTACCATCAGATTTATTGGGCTGATTCTTACCCACTGCTTTCCAACTTGACCTATTTATCTCTTTGTTTTCAAAATACACGTGATCATCAGCAAACTCCACTCTACCCTCTCAACACATCAGATATGTTTCTCATATCTTTTGAATTCACGAGAGGCCAACACCCTTTGATACCTTGGCTTCAATCTTATGTAAAAGAGGTTTATTTTTCTATCAAGATCCTGAATATGATTTGGAGCATACCTCACCAGTTGGGTGAAGTTACCTTCATACACATCCCCTAAATCTTTCGCCTATTTCAATTAAAGTAATTACTTCTCCTTTCTTAGTCTCACCACCTTAGGAAAATATTTTTCAAGGAAGAGACTTTTAAATTCATCCCATTCCATGGCATAAAAATCCTCTCTACCCCTGATATTCCTTAAAACTGACCACCACTGATCATATTACCCTTAAAAATGATAAATGGAAAGCCTTAACTTTTGATTATCTGAACACCCCAAAACATCGAATATATTTCCTAGGGATTTGATTCATCCTCCACCTACTATTGGGTTAGAATATCCATTGAATTCAGAAGGATGTTGTGTCATAAAATGTTCCACTATAGTGATGTTCTGTTGTGATACCTCTATTTTTTCTCTTTCATGGATTCCACCACCAATTATTGCATGCGTTAGCCGATCCATTACTATCACAAACTGCTCAGTTCAAATATCTACCAATCTGGGGTGTAGTTCTGGATGTATGTCAATCGGTCAGTGCCTCTCCTCTTCAGCATCCCTACTCCTTCTACAGACAACCATTCTAAACAAAAATTTCTAAGATAAAGCAACATGGTAATCTTTAAATGCTATAACATTTCAAATTAAACATATAGTAACAGTAATTTATGGTATTCTATTAACATCACCCTAACCCCTAAAGTTATCTTAACCATCCTCTGATACCATCTATAAGGATCTGACCTTATTACATACATAATCTTTAATTTAGACAAGAAAACAATCCCTTTTACATTGATGATCTTTTCAAGCTTAGAGATTTAAAGAATTAGTAAAGTACATTCATGACATCACACAATATTACAAAGTGGATACTATAAAAATAGTTTCCATTTTTTTCAAAATATAAAACATTAAAACATAAACCAAGACTCCTTAACAATTTTCAACATTTATCATGTCTTCCTTCCTTGTATTAAAAATCCATTAACCTATGAAAAATCATTTAAAAACATGGGATGATCACAAAATCACAGTAAGGGATTGAAAAGAAGGAAAAAATAACATTAGTACATGAATACTCATAACGTGTGAAAGCATTTTAAAAATACATTTTTGTCACCCATATATACTTACTTTGTGTAACAAGAGATTTACATAAGATAAAAACAAAACATGAGAAGATAAATATAATCATAAAGGTATCTTGGGACATTAAAAACATAATCTTGTAACAATTCTTGTCTACCTTATGATTTCTAACCCTCACGGCTACCTTTTTTTGTCTATCCATGAAAATTACACTTGGAGTAACCATTAGGATGACCGCCAAATTACTCATACCCAATGAATTGGAGGGAAATATAGATCACACCCTTCATCATAAATAATTCCGAATAACGAAAACATAATCATACAACATGGATATTTCTATAAAAACATTACTTTGGAATTTCGAAAAACTAAATTTAAAAAAAGGATTTTTAATGAAAAGGTCCTAATAAATATCATACAATTTAAGAGAGACATAATAGATTGGATGGAGTATGTATATATAATGTAAATAAACATAATAAAACATAATATAAACATAACCCATCACACAAACAATTTAAATAGCACATAAATAAGGAAGTATAAGGTTAACCCAAAGAATGGAAATCATGTTACGAATTCCCTTACCTCGAGTTTTTCTTAATTATAACTTGTTTAAACCTAATTTATAATGGTTAATAAAGTGTTATTAATATTTTAAAGAGACATGTTCATGTTTATAATAACTTATATTATCATTTCATATCATTATTTCACCCTTAATTGTTACTATTTTTCCCTTTGCACTGTTTTTGGGTGAGTTATTAACATGATTTCCATGATTGGTTCATGATGGTCATTCTTGTCGATTGGAAGTGAAAATATAGAATTGGAATGGAGTATTACTTACATATATCCAGTAACATAAATTATTCCATTCATAATTTTCCATTCTTACTTGAGGATGATTCATAAGTTAGAACATTAATGATGTTCGTTTTGATCATTTTAGTGGTTATTTGATAATAACAACCTCATTTTGTCTTATAAATTAGTTAAATGAGTAAAAAATAATTCCATAACCATGGGTGAGTCATAAAACATATATTATAACCTTTTGAAACCATATAAATTGTATCATTACCCAACATGAAAGAATTAATGGATTTTGAAATCACATCGTCCCTGATGTCGATAATTCGACACAAACAGACAATGTTTGTATTCTTTAAATATGTGGGAGAAGAGAATAAAAATGATGAGTGATTTTCCATAAAAATGATAAAATATAGAATATACCTGATTTCTAGAGATTTTATTCCTCTTGGGTTGGGATATATGATGAAAGAATAAGGAAAGAACTCAAAATAAAAGAAAAATTGTGAAATCCCTTACAAAAATTCGGCATCCTAACGGCTACACAACATGGTTTTAGAAAATATTTAAAAGAGATTGGTCAAGGATAACACATCCATAAATGAATAATAATATATATTAGATCAATAATATGAAGAAAATAAGATAATGGTATGGAAACAAGAAAGATATACCACATAAAATAGAACTTGAATGTTAAAAAGAAAGAAATTAAGAATTTTGATACCTTTTAGAGTAACCCTTAGAACAAGAATGTTGGGACCATGGGGGATTAATGAATCCTTGGGAGGACTAATCTAAAGTTAATGAGGATAGAGATCTATTTAGGGAGAATTGGGAATGAATTCAATGAAGGGATGAGTTGGTATTTATAGGAAAACTGAGGGAATATTTTAATAATTTTCAAGGGACACCTCAAGAGTGGTATTTACAAAACCATGGTCTTGCCCATGGTATTTTCCCATGGTATAAGCCAGTTCAGACACCTCACATATTATTTAACTATACAAAAGTTGACCAAATTTATGACATAATTATTATATCAGTAATTATGTCATTAAAACAATGAAACTAAAAACTGTATTTTTTACTACTCACCGAAAAATCAACTGTTTCAAAAAAATTCCCAAAATTCACCCTAACATTTATCGATGTGTAGATTTCAAAATTGAAGTCCATTTTTTGAATATAATTGTTTAAATATTATTAATTTAATTTTTTAATAAAATCATACTTAATTAAAAAATTATCAATCCTAATTCTATAACTACTTCTATATCACAACAAAAAATTAACCAAGATGTTATTATCTTAAAACCTTAATAAAAGAAAATAATAATAAAATTTACTATTAATTAGGGTCATATTACTATTCATATTAGTATTCTTAAGGGTATGTTACTATTCTCCAAAAAAACATGTTGGTTCCAATAGACTTTAAATAACATACTGAACACAATTGTAGATGACAGTTTCTTGAAATTCAAAACATCGAAGTGGAAAAATTATCTTAAACGGATAGTTAAAAATATCTACTAAAAATAAAGTTACATTAATTTATATTTACTTTTAGATGAACCTGGGGTGTTAAAGTATATCTAGTGTATTGATAAACTGAAAAAAATAATTATTACTTTCCACTAGTACTCCATGTTTGTGTAGGAATAAAACGATCCATGTGCACTATCTATAAATCATCAGATGTTGAGACTTCATGAATAGATTTAAAACATGAATTCTTTTTCATACCATATTTACAAGTTCATAAAAATTTGATGAATCAAATATAATCTTGGGTAAATAATTAACATTTGTTTTTTGTTAACATATATAAGTCTCTTAGGTTACAATTATCAAACATTATATTCCATAACCAATATTAATCATCCATTTCACTGAGGCTCGTTATGTCTGGGATCTTATGTTATTCTATGTTTAGTGTGTATACATTCTCATGATGATAGTTAGAAAAAATTATTTCATCCTTGTAATTATTTAATACACACTTATCATTCCTAAAAACCATAAGGTTACCATCATCAAATAGTTGACATATTTTTATAATATTGTTCTTAAGGCCTTCTAAAAATAAAACATTTTAAATTATGTCTTTTCCATGAAAACAATATTACCTATACCAATAATTTTTTCATGAACATTATCTCGAAAGGTTTCCTTTCCACCATTTGTATTTGAAGATATTTTTAATGAAATATTATTTTTCTAGTCATAATTCTGGAACACCCACTATCAATGTACCATGTATATTTGTTTTTGGAACGTTCTTTATTTTTATGAAATAAAAAAAATTAGGTTTTCAGAACCCAAAAAATTCTAGTTCCATAATTATGAGCAAGTACAATTTTTGGAATCAATATTAGTTTTAAAAAACAGGCTTAGTGGAAAGATAAATATATAATTTTATTTAGAGAAAAATTCTTTTTTCCTGTGTCATCCACTTTAACATGTTTTGAACTTGGGTAATTTTCAAGAATAAATAAGTTGTTACATAAAACAAATTTATGCTGAGTATATCTGAATTCTAAACTATTACCATGTGATAGAAGTTGTTTATAACTTTTATAAAAACATTACTTATAATTATTAATGTTTTATACAGTATTCATTAATTAATAAATATTAGACTTTATTTTTAAAACATAATTCTTATCCATGTCTGTAATTGTTTTTGGAATTGAGTATCTCAAATATTGTTTTTAAATTATTCATTTAAGTAATCTCTTATTATAAATCTTTTGAAATAGATTATTTTTCACATTTCTATTTTATAATTACATTTTAATATATCAAATATTTCATTTCTTAAAATATCAATTATTTAATCAACTTTTCAATATTATTCATTGGCCTTGTCAGTATTTTAACAAACATAACAATATTAATTTTCTAAATGTTTTTTAATGTGAGAGAAATCATCATAATAGGGTAAATTATTAACATCACTAGATGAAAAGGATTCATCATACATAGGGATATAATTATTCTCATCAGTATAATATTAATTTAAATACATATTTGTTAAAGAATCAGATGTATGTACCTTAGAAAATAAGCATGATATTTCAAATGGTATTTTAGCAAATAAAAAAAATATTCTTTTATTAATAATTATTGTTATCAGAAAATTTATCTAATGTGTGTCTTCCAAATTCACACTAGAAATCATTATCATTCCTAAAATTATCTCCATTTTTTAGTTGAAATAATTTTTATAATTTTTTTCTCAAGGCCTTTGAATTCTATAATTCCTTTTGAGATTTAGACAATCAGATCATATTTTTCTATCCCTTTTATACTCATAATAGGTAACTTTATAATATTTTATTAATTAATGTCCTAGTTAAATTTCATGCAACGATTCTGAAAAACAATTTTACCAACAAGTTTGTTCATTTATAGAGAAATATTTAACAATTAATTCTCAGATTATTCTAAATCACTTGAATTAGGATGAATAAATAACTTTTTCATTGTTAATTTATCAACCTTATTAAGTGACTGTTGTTTTATTAGATTTGAATTAATTATAAAAGAAACCCTATCATTTATTATTTATTATATTCTTATCATCTATTTTATACCTACACTAATACTATAAAATAGTTCTAAATTAATCATTAAGAGTATGATTTGTAATCTTCCAAGATTCATCAATATCTATTATCTTTGATTCCCTCCCAATTGGAATGATATCAATAACCATTTCATAATGAATTTCATTCCCAAATAAGTGTTCACCCATATATTGTAAGCTATTAACAATTATTAAAAACATTTAATGTACCATTACAATGGTTCACAATAAAGAAATTCTAATGAATGATAGTCTTCTCTATTCGTTGATTATTTGGTTTCTGAAACTTTTGAAGATCTAGAATATGTAATCTATAATATCAAACCAATACATTTATATGAATCAAAAGAAGATATATGACTATATATGTTTCCTCTCATTGAACACGACAAGGTGTTACTTACCTTATAATTCATGTGTTACTATTTCATTTCTTGAATTGTAAAAGTTTTAACTAATTTATAATGAATGGTTTTATCTCCAGTCAATATAAAAATAATAATCAACTCATTTATTGATAAAAAATCTTCATTAAATTATTACTATATTGAAAATAATTTCTATAACATACTGGATATATATTAGTATTGAGATTATCTATAGATACAAATATCCCTCTGATAAAAAATGTTAGTGTCAGTAAATCAAAGATTAATCTCAAATAAAAATTGTTTGATCAAAATGTATATGAATATTCCTAAATATAATAAGGTTGTGAATTTTATATTTAAAAACAATCATTTTTAACCTTAGAGTAAACTTAGTTAAAGATGGTTAAACTAATCATACTCAGAAAATATATTATGGATTTTAAAAGTGATTATCTTTGTCTATTGGATTAGATAAGAAAATATTATAATCAAATTTATTATGATATGAAACTAATAGTTCAAAATGATAAATTGATTTTACCTTAACCGCGTATAGAATCATAATCAGCGCCATTCTACTGAAATTATAGTATATTCATATTCATAGAAGAAAATAGTTTAAATTTAGTAAAGAAAAAGACTCATAAATATAGGGGTTACAATTAATCATATTAATACAAAATGTATACATTCTAAAATTTATTATATAGAATAGTGTTCACAGTAAAATAGTTTTATCGTAAATAAATATATTATGATAAAAAAATTAAAAATATAAATACAGAAACAAATGTATCACATTATAGTTAGTTGTAGATAAAAAAAATTCATGTAATAAAAGAAGTAAAGGAATAAAATTAATTTAACCAAATGGGAATTGTATCCATTAAGATAGGATTAATATCCCTTGATTCATAATTAAAAAATTTTGTATCTTTATCTTACCATAGAAATCCCATTATTTGAATATTGGTCTATCTCAAAATTCTTGTATACCATCAATTCATTGGTTATATTTTTTATCTACATATTTGTGACACCCCATGATATGATGATCTAATTTGTCTTGTTATCCCTACAAACCCCCAACCAAAAAGGTGATCGACTCCACTATCATCATATCCTCATAAGATCTATATCGCAGTCCTTACAATTGGACAAAAAAAAATTATTTACATTAATGAAATTTCTTGTACAAAGAATAATTAGTTCTCTATTGTAATATATAGAACTCTCATATGAAAAAAATATTTAGTTAAGTGTCAATACGTGAGTCTCCAATAGTTAATTTTTGGGAATTGTTTAATTGAAAATGTATTAGTAGGAAAGCCATTGAATGTTTATATTGATATCAAATTTTCATATTTTCATCATGATTTTAATGAGGACCTAGACTATGGAACACCAAAAGTCATATAATAATAGAATACAATTCGTTTATTTTCAGTACACTTATTGTAACAAAATGCATGACATTATTTTTACAATACACCGTTATAGTGTTAGGAATAAAAAAGTATAATACGATAAAATAGTTTTCATTATTAAGGATAAAAAATTCAATCTAGTGTATTTCCATATTTTAAGTCACTAATATTTTCTTTATGATTATGAATCCAATTATATCTGTTTCGTTGTCGAATTTGATTAAAACATTTTTCAGCTGAAATAATTATCATCAAGTATTTATAATTGATTTGACAATGGTGAATATAATGGTTATCAAATCCATACTAATTATGATACTTGTTATGTATACATTAGGATTATATTTATTAATACTTCCAAACAATTTCTATATAAGATAATTCAAATAGTTTTTCTTGAGAAGTAATTAAAAAAATATTGACATGAATGAATTATTTAAAGAATATTTATAAAAGAGCCTGTTATTTAAAAATCAAATTGAAAGGAAACATCAAAAAATATTTGACTGAACAATTACTTAAAACAATAGATAGATGTTTGTGGATTAGAACATACCATACTTTTATGCTTAAAATTATTTATTATTGTAATATATTTTTGAGATTCCACTGACATAACATATGGGAAAACAAATCAAAGAAGGTGTGATGATAATAATTTGTTTTCACTACTCTTTGGATACATTTGGATCCAAAGGTTATGATAACTAACACGGTTCTAACCAAATATTGAGTGTACCCATGAATTAAAATTAAAAAGACAATTTATTAAAGATATTTTTGTCATGAAATGAGACCTCATATGATTTTTTATTATAGATTTTCCATTAAAATTTGATAACATAAAAATTTAAATGGATTGTGATTATTTTTTATAAATGGTTTGGAAAAATTGAATAAATATGGATCAATATATTATTTAACAAATAAATAGATAAATATAACTAAAATAGAAATTTACTTAATTGAACAATGGATATTATTATGTTATGTTGTATTATTCAAGAAGTTATGATTTTTTTTATGATTAATTCTTAATTATTTTATTTTGGTTTTCTCATGGTTATACTGATTGATTATATAAATGGTGTGCCATTTTTATTATGAAATTATTATATAAAGATATTGGATCAGTTGTGATAAATTTAATATATAAAGGGATCAACTTAATTTTTATGAAATGATTTTATAATGGAATTGTTCTGGTTAAGATAAAATTATTATATAAAGGTAATTTCAGGATTATTATAAATTCATATATAATTACATTGTTTGATTATGATGAAATGATTATATAGAGGACTTGGTTTGGTCATATTTATATTTATAGAGGGATGTCGCCAAATTATGTGATTATGACATGGGCTTGTGGTTTTGGTTTGCATGGTTGTGCTACAAGATTAATGATATTCTGGCACAACATTGAAGAAAAAAGGTTATTATTTTATATTAGATGATTAATTAAATATCTTTGTTTATCTCTTTACTTCTTACACTTATTATTGGACTATTTTAGTTTAGATATGGTGGAATTGACTCACTATGTTTTTCATAGATTTTATTCTCAGACCTGTGTGGTACCAGATAAGATTATATGGATGTAGTTTTGGACAAGGGAAAAATTACTTGTTGTTTATTATTTCTTGTTAGATGGGTTAGATATTGTAGACAGGAATGAACTGGGGTTTATGAATGGGTTATTTTATGTTTATTAGCATTAAAAAGGTTTTTTATTAGTATTAAATCATTTTCACATTTAGATACATTATATCTCGACATTCGATGATATTTTATTATTTGGTTTACTTGGTTCATCATTTACCATCAATTTTTATGATATAATAGTTTTTCAATTTCCATTACACATATTTGTTTTTAAATTTTTAATGTATGTAACTTTGTATATGGGGTATAGACTCCCCACTAGGTTATGTACACCCCCAATACTAGTGGGATACCTCAGGTGAATGTGGAGGCACACTTGAGATCTAGTTGTCAACTTGATTTTTCTATGTAAGAGAGTGCTAGATTTTTGGAAACAACAAATATCGATGATGTTTTGTGGGATAAATAGAACTGAACATAAAACGATTTATATTAATTCAGAAAAAATCATGATAAATTTTTTAAATGGAAATGAAAACCATTATAGATATCATAACCCTGGAATAACTATCCATTGAAGAAAATAACATTAATTTCCTTTGAAAATACCGTAGATCACATGATATATATATTAAAATGAAATAATAAGGTAATATATACATTAATTAATTAAATAATATGATTAATATATAATATATCTCAATGATTTTTTTAGATTATAAACCCTTACATATATTATTACCTATATTTTAAAAAGAATTAATCTATAGAAAATTTAGAGTAGGAATTTAAATGAAATTCAATTACTAAATTAATATTAACTTTATTTGAGAAAAATAATATAGATTTAATACAATTTTAATCATGAAAACAAATTAATAAAGATCATACCTCAAAAAATTTTGGTTGATTTTTGAAACTACCCATACAACAATGGTAACAAATGAATCAAAATAATATGAAAGAGATATCATGAAATATAATTGGAAATAACATTAATGAAGCATTTACGATGATAATATAATTGAAATGTTTATTAAGAAAATAAAATAATATAAAATTTACTATATAGTATGAAACATTCATCAATAAAATATAATTGAAGAGATATAACATAACATTTAAACTTGACATATGTGATAGTTCTTGAACCAATTTTATAATAAACATAGCAATTTTTAGTTATTTCATATAATTTTTCATATTTATTTACTTTTTTGTTATAAAATTATAATCATTCATTACTAATGTATTTTTTTATTCTCTATTTTCATTATTTGGTGTTAGTAATTTTCCATATCATACAAGTTACACAATTGTGATATTTATCATCATTATTTGACACGAAGATAACCATTAAAAGATGATTCAAGATAGTTGAATCATATTTTTCATATTATTTATTCATTACTATGTTAATTTGATATAAGGTATTGGTATAGATCAAATGATTTGAATTTTTAATGAGCCTGTGTCGAGTAATTTATCAATAATAATGTGTTGAATTATAATAATAATAAATTTCCACCATTATTAAAATCCACATTGACAACATAAATTAATCATTAATTTCATATAATACTTACATAAATGTAATTATATTAAAAACTATTTGAAAATTTGATGATAATATTGCATAATTCATATATGTTGATTATCTGACACTAATACAAACATGTTATACTAAAAAATCAGTAAGAGTATTGTTATATATTAGTAATATGATTTTATAAATATAACTAAAATGTTAATATAACTTCTCCAATGTTAATAATGATATCTATAATGAATTTATATAATAAGGTGATTGAAAAAGATAGTTCACAACCTGGAACCTACAGTAATAGATTATCTCATAGAACTGATGAAAACTAATGGAAAAGAGATGAGAGTTAGTAGTTATTGGACATAGTCTCATACATGTTATTTTTGAGCATGTTCAGTTGATTAGAAGGTGGTTAGTGATTGTGAAGAGAAGATATAAATCTTATTTTTATAATAAGATATGACCTAAAGGGTTTGAGTTTATTAATCAAGTTTCCTTTTGATTATCACCATGATTAAGGAAATTCTATATGTGGAAAAAGGGAAAGATGGTTCCGATGTTTGTTGGGCTGTTTGAGATTGTGAAAATGGTTGGTCCAATTTTATTACAATTTTTCATTGTAAAACCCTATAGTGTTATTATATACATGTTTCACATATCAATGAATTATTGATATCATCTATACCAGTATAATTTCATATAATTTGATAACATTGAGATAGGGGTAGATTTATCATTTGAGGAGTGTATGATATAGATTGTGGACTATAGTGAGAAGTATATATGGTGAAATAAAATACCTATAGTTCTAGTATAGTGAAAAAATGTTTGGGGTAATGAGGAATCATGGGGGGTGTAATTTGATATGTGACCATAGTGGAAAGAATTGTTCTCTAAGACCCCACAATGATTCTTATAGTAACTTGGGGATAAACTGTTTTGTGGATGGGAGGTTGTATGATGCCATTATTTTATAGGAACATTTACCTTTTACCATTACTGAACATAGTTTAGCTTATATTTCATTCTTCATTAAGAATTAGTGGTCATTTCCTTTATTTTCGATAATTATATTATTCTTTTTCTAAAATGACAGATGTATGGAGGATATATGTTTGTTTAAATTAATGTACTTCTGGTATAAAAGTTTTTTAGTATTTAAATTTATAATTTTCGGATGGGATATTTTTTTGGAACACAATAAAATTTTGAAATTACTAAAAGGTTTATAACTACTTCCAATAAGATGATGTGAAATAGTTCTTAGAATAAAAATTTATACATTGTAAAACTGGTTCATATCGTGATATGGTCTATCAGGGCTTTGTAAACATGAGGTGAAATATGTTTCAACATATAATAATAGTTTATAAATTCATTTCATTAAAGGGTATCACATCAATTAAATCCTCTCATTAGTTTTTTAAAGAATGTAGTGCATTAGATTTTTTTCCATTAGGAGTTTATCATACACAAAACCTATACTTACTATAGGTGATATAGGAGCGATTATATCCCCTATTGAAATTGAAATCAAGAATATCAACTATTTTTGATTTTATTTTATTTTTTTCTTCTATCCTTTATTGGTTCTCAACTACCCATGTGTACTATCTTGATGACTATTAAACTTGTTTTCGATATTGTGTGAACTATGTTTTTCATTGTGATAACATCTGTTACTATTCCTTGTTATCATTTCCAATTAATAGTTTCTCTGTAGAATAAAATTGTATATGAATATGGATAAACTCATAAGTTCTGGAGTTAATTTAATGTTTAAAAACATTAAATATTAATCATAAGGGGAATATAGATTAACAAGGTTAAACAAATCATTTTCACAAAACCTGTGTTGTATTAATAGATTGATTATATTGTGACCTTGGATTTGGTGATTAGAATAATTTTATAAATTTGATTCCAATATGAAATTAAAATAACATAATAATTAATTTCTTATATTTTAACCATGCATATAATGGTAATGAATTTGATGATAATAAAATTACACTGTAATCTTATTCATAGTAGAAAAAACTTTATTAGTGTTAAAAAATAAATAATCGTAATTACAATTGTTATGATAAATATTAGTAATAAAAATGTATTCATTCTATATTAAGGTTTATATAATCATATTTAGACTAAAATAGTTGTATCATAATTAATAATAATACAAAAAAATACAAATAGAAAAATGGATATAAAAAATTCAGTTTATATTTAATTGAGGTGGAAATAAATGTACTGTAATATAATAAGTAAATGAATAAATTTATTTTAAAACCAAGAGAAGGGAATCCACTAACATATGGTAGTGGTACCTTGTTTTATACATACATGAAATTATATATTTAGATTACAAGATAATTCCCTCTATATGACAAATGGTCTGTCTTGTTATTCATTCGATCTCTCAATATGATGATCATCATTTCTGTCTTTCTATCCCCACTAGTCCTTGATACGATGATCAGATCATTATTTCTATCTTAGAAATACCATTATCAAGATGGTTATCATATCATATATCCTCATATCCTCTGAAGCTAGTGATCATAATCACAAAAATCAGATGCTAAAATTAACTACTAACCCTAGAATATTATAAGTAAAAATAACAATATGTTCACTCTTTTAATATTTAGATGTATCGTACAATGGAGAAATCAGCAAGTGTCTCAATGTGAGTCTAAACTTTATACTTTTTGATAGATCATTAAATGACCAGGTATTTTTAGGGAATCCTCACAATGGTAAACTTGATCCCCAAAAATCATATTTTCACAAGGAAATTTTCAAGGACCTGAATACTTGGCACTGTAATGTTTATATTATAACAGAATACTCAACATCGTCCTGCATTAGACATTTTAGAACAAAATAAATGAAATAATTTTGATAATACACTATTATATTATTAAGAATAAAATTATCCAATATGATAATATATTTTTTTATATTAATTATTAAAAATAAATCCAATTTGATGGATTTCCTTACAATAAGTCATTATCATTTTTTTGAGAATGAATCCATTGATACCAATTCTAAGGTAAAATATAATTAAGACATTTTTTTAGTATGAATATGAAATGACTAGTATTTATACCATGTTTTATAAAGGCGAATATAATGGTTATTGTATACATACTCAATATGATAGTTTAAATCAATACTGTTGGTTTATATATATGAATAATGTTAAAAACTATTTCTATGTATGGAAAATGAAATATATTTTCTTCTGATGTAATTAAAAATATCTAGACATAAAATAACTAGTTAATTAATTATATAAGAATGATTTTTTTATTGTTTCTAAACAAAATTTAATGTAAAATCCAAAAAGATACTTTTCATTCAAGAATCTCAACATTGTTGGAATAAAAACCCCATAATAAATAAATGAAAAATAATTTGAAAATATTATGTCCAATATCATTTAAGTAAATCATATCCAAAATAATACATTGAATATTTTCTCCCCAAGAGTTTTTAACTCTCGTAAACACACTAGTGAATATGACAGGCTCCCCCTTAGGATAATAAATTCTATAAGGATCATATTATATTCCTTCAAATATTTCACCCTACATTCCTAAACTATCCCCCCTTATTAAATAAATCGCTTTATATTGAAAAAGTTTTCCTCTTTTTGATTTTCCAAAAGGAATAGGGTAATGAACTTTTATTACCTAATTTTTTTTAGAAAACAATATAAAAAAACAATAATAATAAATTACTTGATCATATAAAAACAAATAAAAGAACATATAACCAAATATGAATTATAAGGCATTAAATAAAATTCAATATAGACCAATAAGTCATACATTGATATTCCAAAAACAAAAATAATTATAACAATAGTTTTAAGACTATCAATCCTTCTTATACATTAATGATGCAACCATTATATTTAGATTCATAAATTTAGTTATGTTTTTATTATAATTTTCTAAAACCCACCATAATAACTGTTTTTATTTTCATGCTCTTCAATATTTTTCTCTAGGATCGGAATTTTATAATCATGTTATTTCTTCATTTCTTCTTAACACAAAATATTTTGTTCCAAAATTTTAATACGATCATTCTTGGACTTAATCCTATTAGATAAATTATTATTCCAATTCATAAAATAAATAATTTCATTTTTATCCTTTGATTATTGAAATCTCATGATGTATGAAATTAAATATTTTTGAAAATATGATATATTTTGAGTCTTCTTTTTGGATTTTATTCTCATTGATTCATAATAATTAACACTGATATCCACATATTTGGAATGAATGTTTAACACACAATAGGTTACATTCAATTTTTTCTTGAGAATTTCAAAATTATGATCATTAATCTTGAGGACTTCATAAATACCTCATGACCATTTAAAAAAATATAAAAACTCTTTCAATTATATTCATCACATTTTTCAAATATGTTGAAATATACTTGTATCCCTATTAACCTATATGTTAGAGAATTCAATGAATCTATAAAATCCCAAGTAAATAAAGAATAATAAATTTACATATTTATTAATATTTGTGAATTAAATATTAATATTACATTAAAGGGGAAACTATGTTTGATAACATAATTGATACACAACAACAGATTTCTTTGAAATCTTATGTTGCAGACTAATAATATAATAATATTATTTTAAATAATAGTTAGCGCATAGCCATTGTATGGGCAGGAATGAATAGAAATAACTAAAATATGATTATAAATGTTTGTTAAATGTTGTTACATTTATCAAATAAAAATTAGGGTCTTAAAATATGAATGAATTTAATTTTAAGCATAAATACTCTAATATTCACAAAAAGGTCAATTTTCCACCTTTTGATGGAGAACCATCTTTAAATATTGTTTTGGTCCTTTTTAGTTTTTATAATTTTCAAAATAAAACTCTTTTTTAGATTCAGGATATCAAAATGTACTTTGGGTAAATTTTTGGTACTTTTCTGATAAAGTTCATTTTTAATGAATAGTAAAAAATACTGTATTTTAATTCAAAAGTTACTTTTTATCTAATTTATTTATATGGTTATATTACCTTTTTAATTTGTTTTAAAGTTTAATTATAAAATATTTAAACCAATTAATCCAATGGTGGTCATTGGAATTAATTTCACTTTGAAATTGGACATAAACAAGTGTCGATCTTTTGATCGTTATTATTTCTCAAAAACCCACTATTTGTTTTAAGTACATGAATAAATTTTAAATTATAAATCCAATATATATGATTTTAATTTTTTAAAATAGAAATCATTTTTTGAATTCATAATATCAAATATAGCTTATGCTTATTATTTTCTAGTTTTCTGAAAAATATCAATTTTTGATGAATAGTGAATCTACTAAGTAGTTTTTAAAAACTGACATTTTCATTTAAATGAAATTTTACAACTTATGTGGTTTGAATTTGGAAAATATAATATACATGGTTTTTATTATTAAGTAAAATATGGTTCAATAAGATGAAAATAATGTTTGGTGAATAATAAATTTTTCCATATAATTTACTACGGTTAAAGGTAAATAGGGTAAATCAAGGTAAAAAGAATATCATAATAATAAAAAATTACCTTAAAACATTTCCAACCCTTATTGGTTAAGTCATTTACGTCCATGTGAATATTTGAGTCTATTTTGGGACCCCATGGAGCCACATGGGAGTGATAATGACACATTAGATTAATTAACTTAAAGTAATGAAAAAATGGCATAAACAAATATCTTTTAGTAAATCAATTTTTATGTGCGGTTATATAAGATATATTTTAGACTATAAATATTTATTGGAAAGATAAATATATTTAATACATTATGGTATTTTTTCATAATTGTTATACATTAGATATATTAAATTATTTATGACACAATAATGATGTAGTATTTAACTCATTAATAAATGATTTAAATAAAAAAGATTATAAATATTAAAAAAATATTAAAAACACATCCAATTATTATTAGATGATTTTATTTCAACCTTTATTCATCTTATATTCGTATTTAATTAGTTTTGGACCTTTAAAAATGGAATATAATTATATAATAAAATAATATTGTCATACATTCTTAAAGAGGCCCTCGTCACCCTTATAAAAATCCCTCACTTCTTACTCATTATTCACACCAATCAAGCCCCTTGACTCATACAAACCCTAACCAAATAAGCTTTAAATATCTATCTCATCCTCTTAGAAGCCTTACCTTAGGCATAATTCACTTCTAGAAGTTTTTTGGTTCAAACCAAAGGGATTAACTCAAATTAAAGGTAAGAGTTTCTCTTAAATTATTTTTTTATTTTGTTTTACTTTTCATATCCAACCCCTAAACTCTTTTTATAATTTTATTTTATGAAAAATCTATTATCCTCAATACAGTTAGGACTCAAACTACACTTACACACACCTCCATCTAATGGGTAAAGAGCAAACTATTTCTGGGGATGGAAAACTAACGCCTCACGAACCAATGATTGTTCGATTATCTCCTACCACCTCTCATAGTGCCTATTATAATGCCACTATATTTATATATGATATATATTATTTTTATGTTTTTTATTCTTCTGTAGTTTCCATTTATATCATACCTTTATGGATTCTATTATGGGTAAACATGATAATTTTATTTGAGGAACTGCAGACTACTGCCCCCTCAAAGTGATATGACTCATTAATGCCTTATGTGGGAAGTATAAAGGATAGAGATAATGATATTATGTATGTTATTATACTAGAATTATAATATACCTATGTATCATTAGGTTTTAATTCCATTAAAGTAAGAAATATAAATGAATGTAGTGTTCATGCGTACGTACGACTTATAGTCTCCATGAACGGTGCATTTCATTTCTTATAACCAAAATGGTATATAATATGACAAATAAATATATATACTGGATATATATGATGCATATGATATCTAAATCATTAATATCATTCTGGATATAATGAACTTTTGACCTTGTGAAAAACTTTTAATTATAATAAGTCCATGATTGAATCAATTAAAAAATATCGACAAAACAACCATTATTATCATAAATGATTACATAATATATATAACTTGGAAATAAGTTATATAAAAGGTATAATAAACTTGAAAAAGGGGTATTAAGCAAGTATAAATTAACATTATTTTATTATATAGGAGATTAAATAATGAACGGGTCAAGTCAGACAGGAGGTATGGGGCTTCGACTCAATATCCTCTCATTGAAGAATATTTTGTTTTATAAACTTCTTTCTTTTATACAGTGTATAAAAACCTTTGAATTTTCATTTCATTCAAAGGGAATATTTTTAATATAAAGCATTTTAATAAATGACAAAAAATGAATGTTTCTTTAAATATACGTGGTGACAAGGACCTTTCCTCCACTGCTAGTATTATTTGATATTTTGGATTCCTTATCAAGCTGTAATTGATTTTAAAAGAAAAATAAATACCATATAGTATTTTTACGTATTTTGGAATAGAAAATGGTTTTGATAATGGATTTGTATTGTCAACATACTTAAATAATATATTGTGATTGAAATGTGGAGATGCCTTATTTCCTTTATGTTTGTTTTATGTGTTACGAATATGTTATGGTTCTTGGGTATTGTTACGTATATGGGTGGTTCCATGATAAACCTAGGGTGGGTGAGCCTAAGATAGATCAACAATGCATTGGGTAACGTAACGAAGATAAATGTGAATGTTTCTTTTAGTATATTTAGGGAATGCAATATGATGGGTATTCCAATGTAACTCCCTATGTTTCGGTGATAACTACAATGTAAGTATGATTTGAATGCCATAGGAGCCTTCATGATTCGTGATTACAGTGTGTTATTCATAAATATTATGTTTTTATGAGGTATGTAAAAGAGTTTATGTTTTGTATGTATTGATGGACTAATGATTTATTTCTTATTTTATAACCCTTAATAAGATTATTAGTCTCATCTAATGTTTTGAAATGTTTTTCGTAGTTTTTAAAGATGAATATGGTCAAGTATGGGATCAAGGAAAAGTATTTATATCTAAAACAAGGAACTAAACATGAATCTTCTTTTTCAATAGTTTTTATTTTATGAAAAAATGGATACTGAGAAGAATTGTCTACATGTAATATTTATGTTGTTATGTAAATGTTATTACTTAACTCTCTAAAACTCATAACCTAAAAATATAATCAATGTGAATTAATCCATTAATTTAAGATTATGTAATGTTGAAGTCATAGTTCTTATATATTGTATCAGAGGTCAATTTAGACAACTATAGGAGTTAGAATTTAATTAAACTAATATTTATAAATTATTCTTAGCTTATTTTATGATTGAAACAAAATCAAATTTAAAGATTAACATGTTGCTTCGACTAAGATATTTCAATGTTCAGAATGGTTTTTCGCAGAGGAAATAAGGAAACTATGTTGGGATGACATCAGGAGGTATAAAACCTTCAAAATCAACAACTTTAGATGGTCGGAATCAGAACTAAATAGTTTGTTGCTGTGATGGCACAATTGAATCAGGCTATAAATGGTGGTGGTATCTATGCATTAGATTAGCCAGATCAACCACATAAGAACATGTCATTAGTGGAGAATTTCAAGAGGCAACATCCCCCATCATTCAGAGGATCTTCTGACCTGGTGCTATTAGAAAGGTGTATTAAGGAACTGAAGAAATTTTTTGATGTCATGGGTTGTTCAGAACTCAAAATTTTAGTCTTTCAGTTAACTATATTGAAGGTGAAGCTGATCAGTGGTGGTTGATGGTGAAACGTATTAGGGATAGTGATAAGATTTATTCTCTTGATTTGGATGAATTCAAAGGTATGTTTCTTGATAAATATTTTCCTATGGGTTTTCATCTTAAAATGGAAAGCTAATTCGTAGAATTGAGGCACTAGGATGAAATAATTTCTGTGTATGATGAACAATTCACTTGACTAGTAATGTATTCTCCAAATTTCATATGAGATCTTGATAGTAAAATCATCCATTTTTAATCAGTATTAAAGCCAACGTATCAAAGGGATTTAGCATCTCGTGAGTTTAAAGGTAATGAAAAACTTGTTCATTGTGCGGAGAAGGTGGAAATGGAGTTTGCTGATGATCATGTGTTCATTGAAAAACAACAGAATAAGAGGCCAAGGTGTTCGAAGAAATGGAAGAACTCTTCAAAAAATTCTAATATTAAAAAACATATGTTTATATTTTGTGAAAATTGTTGTAAAAATAATGCTAGGGAATGACTTTTGAATTATGGTAACTACTACCGCAATGGTAAAATGGGACCTAAGGCTCGAAATTTCACTGAATAAGATCAGGTTAATGGTAAGACAAAATCCGATTTACAGTTAGTAAAATTTATTAAGTGAAATTAAATGGGTCATTATGCAAATGAGTGTACAATGAAGAACTAAACTGAGGGAAAATAGCCCGAATATAAGCATAAAGGGGTGGTGATATCCTTGGAAACTACTTCAGTAGATGTTGGGCCATAAAAATGAAGTAGTATCAGGTACATAGTTTGTTTGTTCAGACTAGGCCAATGTGTTGTTTGCTTTAGGGTCTACACATTCATTAATATTGGATAAGTTTTCTAGTAAACTGGGAATTCCATCATGAGATATGAATCCTGAACTTTTTGTAAAAAAAATGGGGGAAATGTTGAGACAAAAAGAAATTATAAGAACCTTATTGTCCTTGTGTGCGGGAATAATCTACATTCAAACCTTGTTGTTTTGACTCTAGTAGAGTTTGCTGTTTTTTTGTATGGGTTGGATTTCTTTTTATCATGCTAAAATTGACTAAAGATAAAAAGAGGTTTCTTTTTAAAAAGCTTTTCAGTATGTGTACATGAATTATCCCTTTATTTTGATAACATATCAGGAAGATGAGAAACTAGTATAATATGTAAATGAATGTTACCTTTCTCATATTGTTTGAAATAAAGGATGTGTTGAGATTATTGATGTGCCAATGGTAAATGAGTACCTTGATATTTTTACTGATGAGTTTCCTGGTATTATACCCGACTGAGAAGTTGAATTTATAGTTGACTTAGTTTCTGATGCTAAGAAAATTTCAAAACCCCCATATCTAAAGGGTCAAATTGGACTTTTAATGTTAAAGAAGCAACTACAAGAGTTATTAGATAAAGGTTTAATTCGACCTAGCACAACACCTTGGGGTGATCTTATGTTATTTGTTAAAAATATTGTTGGTTCAATGAGAATTTTAATTTATTATTGAGAATTTAATAACATAACTGTTAAGAAGAAGTATCATTTTCCTCCTATCGATGATTTGTTTGATCAACTCTAGGTAAGTCAGTATTTTTAGATGATTGATTTGAGGTTGGGGTACCATAATTTGAATGTAAAGGAAGTATACATTTTGTATACCACATTTTGTAGTAGATATGGCCATTATGAATTTGTAGTTATGAGTTTTGGTTTAACCAATGCACCTGCTATATTCATGGATCTTATGAAGAGAATTTTCTACGAGTTCTTGGGTAATTTTATGGTTGTGTTCATTGATGCTAGTTTTGGTTTGTTCTCAAAGTAAATATTATTATGAATTTTATTTAAGGTTTATCTTGAAAACCATAAAATAAATCAAACTATTTTGGATGTTCAGAAAGTGTGAATTTTGGTTACAAAAAATATATTTCCTTGGTCACATTGATCCAAAAATGGCATAATGGTTGATCCTGCTAAAACAGAAGTCATTGTAGAATGGAAAATACCCACAAATATAACCAAGATCTGTAGTTTTATTGGTTTAGTAGGTTATTACAGGAGGATTGTTGAGATTTTTTCATGGTTATCTATCCCACTTCCTAAGTTAACTCGAAAAAGAATTACGTTCATTTGGACAAAAGAGTGTGATGATTGTTTTCAAGAATTGAAAAGAAGATTAGTGAATGCACCAGTTTTGGAACTGCCTTCTAGAAATGGTGAGTTAGTAATTTACAGAGATCCTTTGTTGAAAGGACATGGATGTTTCCTTAAATAGAATGATCAGGTAATTGCTTACGCTTAACGTTAGTTGAAACCTCATGAGTTAAATTACCCTACACATGATTTGTATTTAGCTGTTGTTGTTTTTTTATTTAAAAATTTGGAGGCATCATATGTATGGACTAAAATATGAAATATATAATGACCAATTTTTTTTAAGTATATATTCACTAAGAAATAATTGAACATTAGACATAGGAGATTATTGGAATTAAACAAGGATTTTGATTGCACGATTCATTACCATCCAGGAATGGAAAATAATGTGGTTGATGATTTGAGTCAAAAAATTAATGCTTCATTATCCATGATATGTTTGGAATGAGATCCTTTGGTTTTTGATTTGATAAACTTTGGCATAGAAGTTGTTGGTGTAGGAAATTATACTATTTTGTTTCAGGTGTCAGTGAAATCATCACTATTAGACAGAATAAAGCAAGTGAAAAAAGAAGATAGTGAGTTGCAGAAAAAAGTAGAGTTGGTTCATAAGGGAATGTTTCATGATTTTAATATCGATGATGATTGTGTTTTGAGGTTTAAGAAATGATTATGTGTGCCTTGTGATTCTTATTTTAATAATGTGTTGTTTTGTGAAACTCATAGTTCCCCGTTTTCAGTTCATCCTAGCAGTACCAAGATGTATAGATATCTTTAGAAGTATTATTGGTGGGATGGAATGAAAAGTGATATTGCTGATTTTACTATGAATTGTTTGACTTTTCAACAAGTTAAATCAAATTTATAGTTAACTAAAGGGATGCTTATGTCGTTACCTGTTCCAGAGTGTAAATGGGAAAATATATCAATGGACTTCATTGTGGGATTACCAAAGACATCTCGAGGTAATAATACAGTCTGGGTTATTGTTGATTGGTTGAATAAATCTGCTCATTACCTTCATATTATAGATACTTTGTCCCCAGATCAACTTTATTCATTATATTTTAAAAAGATAGTATGTTTGCAGTGGGTTCCCCTCTCTATTGTATAAGACCATGATCATAGGTTTACCTATAAATTTTGGAAACACATTCAGAAGACGTTGGGAACTAAATTAAATTTTAGTACAGTTTTTCATTCGCAATCAGATGGGAAGTCAGGATGAACAATTCAGACCATGTAGGATATTCTATGTGCTTTTACACTGGATTACCAGGGAATTTAGGACCAACATATTTCGTTGGATGAATATCCCTATAATAACAGTTTTCATTCCAGTATACAGATGGCTCCATTAGGGAGATTATATGGAAAGCATTGTTAGACTCCATCGTTTTGGGTTGAATTCTGTGAAATGAAGCTTATGGGACTAGAATTGGTATAAGAGATGGTAGAGAAAGTTAAGTTGATTCATAAGAACATGATAACATCTCAGAGCAGGAATAAAAGTTATAAAAATAACCAGAGGAAGGATCTATCTTTTAAGGTAGGTGATCATGTCTTCCTCAATGTTTCTCCATGGAAAAGTGTGATCCATTTTGGTAAAAAAGGAATGTTGAGTACGAGGTTTAATCAAACTTATGTTATTCTGAAGAAAGTTGGATTAGTTGTATATAGAATGGATTTAATTAGAAGTTTATCCCAGGTACACAATGTTTTCGATGTTTTAATTTTGAGAAAGTATATGCCAAATTCATATCATGTTTTAAGTATAGAGGTTGTTCGGTTGGAATAGAATCTCCCTTATGAGGAACAACTAGTACATATTCATTACCCTAGAGAGAATGTGTTGCGGAATAAGGTAATTCACCAGGTAAAGGTTTTGTGGAAAAACCATATGGTTGAAGAGGAAACATTGGAATCATAAATTGCTATGAGGGATAAATACTCCCATTTATTTGACAAGTGGAAAAAATTGCGAGGACGCAATTCCCAAAAGGGGGGGGGGGAGGATGTGACAACCCAAGTAAATAAATAATAATCCATTTTATTATTTATTAATATTTTTGCGTTAAATATTAATTTTATTTTAAAGGGGACACTATGTTCGATTGCTTACCTGTTATGCAACAACATTTTCTTAGAAATCATTCGTTGCACACTAAAAATAAAATATTATTATTTTAAATGATAGTTAACGCCTAGCCATTGTATTGGAATGAATGAATAAAACTAACTATAATATGATTCTAAATGTTTGTTAAATGTTTTTACATTTATTCAATAAATATTAGGAGCCTAAAATAAGAATGAATCTAATTTTAAGCATAAATATGAAATATTCAATAAAAGGTAGATTTACCACCGAGAACCATCCTTAAATCTAGTTTTCGTCATTTTTATATGTTTTATTTGACAAAATAAATATCATCTATAGTTTTGGGACATCAAAGTTTACTTTGTGTAATTTTTTTGTATTTTTCTGAAAATGTTTATTTTTTAATGAATAGTGAAGAATACTGTATTTTAATTCAAATGTACCTTTTTATATAATTTATTTATATCATTAGATGAAATTTTAATTGTGTTTAATGTTTATTTAGAATATATTTTTGCAAATTAATCCAATGTTGGTCATTGGATTTAATTTCACTTTGAATTTGGACGTAAACAAGTGCCGATCTTTTGACAGTTATTGTTTCTTAAAAATAGGCTATTTGTTTTGACTACAAGAATTAATTTTAAATTAATAAATCCAACTTATATTTTTTTAATTTGGAAAAATAGACATCATGTTTGAATTTGTAATATCAAATATATCTTAGGCTGATTTTTTGGTAGTTTTTGGAAAAACATCAATTTTTGATGAATATCGAAACCACTAAGTAGTAGTTAAAAAGTGACATTTTAATTTAAATTAAATTTTACCTCTTCCATGGATTGAATTTCAAAAATTCAAAATAAATTTTTTTATTATTATGTAATAAGTGGTTCAATACGATGAAAATAATTTTTGGTGAATAGTAACTGTTGACTTTTATTTACCGCGGTTAAAGGTAAATATGGTAATTCAAGGTAAAAAGAATATCATAATAAAAATTTATCATAATAGTTGTTATAATATTATTGGTTGAGAAATTTTTGACCATTGGAATCTTTGGGTCTATTTTGGGACCCCATGGAGCCACCTGACAGTAATAATGAAACTTTCGATTAATTAATGTAATGTAATGACAAAAATTTCATAAACAACATATTTTAGTAAATAAATTTTTACATGGGGTTATATAAGTTATATTTTCCTTTATAAATATTAATTATAAGGATAGAAATATTTCCTAAATTAATGTATTTTGTTTATAATTTTTAGACATCAAATAAATTAAATTATTTATGACACAATAATGATGCTTTATTTACCACATTTATAAATGATTAAAATAAATAAGATTATAAATATTAAAACAATATCCAAAACCTGTCCAATTATTATTGGATGATTTTATGTATAACATGAGTCATCTTATATTCAACATTAATTAGTTTTGGACCTTTTGAAACCGAATATCATTATATAATACAATAATATTTTCACACTTTTCTAAAGAGCCCCTCCCCCCCCCCTTATAAAAAGCCCTCACTTCTTACTCATTCCTTACAACTCTTAAGCACCATGTCTCATACAAAACATGACCAAATAATATATAAATATCCCTATACTCCTCCTAGTAACCGTAACTTAGGAATAAGGCTCTTTAATATGTCTTTTTTGTTCAAACCAAAGGTAGTTACCCAAATTAAAGGTAACGATTTTTCGCAAATTATTTTGTATTATTTGGTTTTATTTTTCTTCTCCAACACCTAAACTATTTTTATTAATTTATTTTATAAAAAAACCAGTATCCTAAATATACTAGGATGTTTTTATGATAAGTATTATAACTACACTAACTCACACCTCCATTTAATGTGTGAAGAACATACTATTTCTGTGGATGGAAAACTAACGCCTCACGAATCGATGATTGTTCGATTATCTCCTAATGCCTCTCATGGTGGACATTATGATCCCAATGTATTTATATATGATATATATTATGTTTATGTTATCTTTATTTTTAGTTATTTTCCATTTATATCATACATTTATGGTTTCCATTATGGGTAATCATAGTAATTTCATTTTAGGAAGTGCGGACTACCACCCCCTCAATGTGATATGACTCGTTAATGCCTTATGTGGGACCTATAATGGATAGAGTTAACAATATTATATATATGATAATATTATTTAATTATAATATACCTATGTATCATTATATTTCAATTCCCTTAATGTATGAAATATAAATAAAAGTAGCATTCATGTACACGTACAACTTACCGTCTCCATGAACAATACATTTCATTTCTTATATCTAAAATATTATGTACTAATATTAATAAATATATATACTGTATATATATGATGTATATTATATCTAAGTCATGAATATAATTCTGGATGTAATTAACTTTTGATAATGTGAAGAACTTGTAATTATAAGAAGACCATTTTGGACTCAAGTACCAAATATTGACAAAACAACCATTATTAACTTATATGATTACATAATGATTATAACATGGTTGTAAGTGATATAAAAGGAATAATAAACATAAAAAATGGTTCTTAAGAAAGTATAAATTAACTTAAATTTATTATTCAGGAGATTAAAGAACGAAAGGGTCATGTCAAACACGAAGTAAGGGACTTCGTCTCAATCTCCTTTCATTGAGGCATATTTTGTTTTATACAGGATGTTATATTATTTGGGGTATAAACCCCATTGTCTTCTCATTTCATTCAAATTGAATATTTTTATATGCAACATTTTAATAAATGAAAATAAAAAAGAATGTTTTTTAATGTAAGCGGTGACGACGACCTTTCCGCCGTTGCAAGTATTATTTGATCTTTTGGCCTTCTTAACAAGGCGTAATGTTTTTAAAAGGAAAAGAAATACTATATACTATTTTTTATGTATTTTGGTATTGAAAATGGTTTTAATAATGGATTGTTTTGTCAATATACTTAAATGATATATTGTGATTGAAATGTGGAAATGTTATCTTTCTTTTATGTTTGTTTTACGTGTTAAGAATATGCTATGGTTCTTGGGTATTGTTACGTATATGGGTGGTTCCATGAAAAACCTAGGGCGGGTGAGCCCAAGATAGTTATCTAATGAATTGGGCAATGTGACGGAGGTAAATGTGAATGTTTCTCCTATGATATTAAAGGAATATATTGTGATGGGTATTCAAACGTAACTCAATCTGTTGTTATGAAAGCTACAGTTTATGTATGATATGAATGCCAAATGTTCCTTTATGATTTGTGATTACTATGTGTTATTCATAAATCCTATGTTTTCATGAGGTAAGTAAAAGAGTTAATGTTTTTAATGTACTATTGGACTAATGATTTATTTTTAATTTTTAACCACTACTAACCTTTTTATGCTCATCAAATGTTTTTAAATGTTTTTCATAGGACTTAAAGGTAAATAGGGTCAAAGATGGGATCAAGGAAATGTCTTGCTGTATAAAACATGGAACTAGAGATGAAAATTATTATCATGTGTTTTTATTTTAGGAAAAAATGGATACTGAGTAGAATTTTGCACATGTAATATTCATGTTGTTATGTAAATGTTATGACATAAATCTCTAAAACTATAAAACTTAAAATATCGTCAATTTTAATTAATCATTTAATTCAATATTATTTAGTTTTTGTGGACAGTTCCTTATAGAATCATTATCATTAGATAGGTTCTTACCAACAAAATAATCTTTTGTTTCCAACCATAAAAAATAAGGATTTTTTCTCCAATCTATTCAATGTATGATAATGTTTCCAATACCGTGGTGTGTGATTGTATTCAATGAATCAAATTTATATTTAATGTTTGTTTTTCCGGTTCAAATATATTCTAAAAAAAATTTCATTTCCCATTTCTTTAGAACCTATTTCTAATTACCATTAGAAATTTGAACTACATCAAAATCGTCTCTTTTACTTCATTCATTGATTGGATTTTTATTTTATTTAAACACATTTGATGAAGATACAACTTCTTGAAAGGATGGAGGCATTTTTTTCTTATGAATGATTGACTTATAATTATGATTTCCCAATGAAGGCAATAATTTTGTTGAGGATTGTGATGTACTTAATGAAATATTGTCATAATTATTCACCTCTTCCTTTTATTCATGTTCTAAATTCTCTTTTTCATCATTTTTAATGGATTTGATACCTCTTTATTAATTTAATTATTCTTCTTCTTGAACTATTTCATATTCTTGAATGTTTTCTAGTTCTTGGAACACATTTCATTCACTAGTTTCTTCTTTCCAAATATTATTAAAGAATGAATCTAATTTAAGATCACCTTTTCAAGATTTAATTAATTCATTTTCAAAAACAATTTCATTTCCATTATCATTTGTAGAGGGAACATCATAAATAATAAATTATAATTCTTGATTTTCATGATCACTATTATATGGAATACATGTTTTTAGAAGAATATCCAACACCATTCATCAAAAATTAAAACCAAATACTTACTTTTCTATATCTTATTTAACTTTTTTTTCCATCTTCTCTATTTATAAAACCTCACCACCATGAAACCTTGAAGAAATGGCTTTAGCTGAGTCAATTCCAATTCGAGGTTCACTTTATTTTCATTCAAAATTCTTCATTATCTATTATACAATAACTTATTTTGAGTATTTATTTTGTTTATTTAATTTTATTAGAGGAAGGGAGTAATATTTTTGATTCATAATTTTTTTTCATTTTCTATAATGGTTCTATATATGATGCAAGAAGATGAGTAATTTTTATAAGAATTCTTGATTAATAATAAAAATCCTCTTTCACCCTCATAATTTTATTTATATTGATAAATGAAATATTTCTCCTAACTAGTTTCAACATAACTGTATTATTAAAATAAATCATTCACTTTTCAATAAATTTACAAATAAATCCAATAAAAAAAATAACATGAGAAATAAATGATTTCAACGAGATGTTGAAAACAATCAAAATAATAAATATGATGAGATTGGTTTTCCTCAAATAGACAAGATAATCTAGAATGACGATATCATATTTTATTATATTATTTTTATAACATTTTTTCAAAATGGGAATGATTTACATCTATATTTAAAAAAATCTATGATCAGGAATCAAGTGATAATCTTTTCCCATATCTTCATCTTTGATATTAATAAAAAAGGAATTTTATACACTAATTAATTAAAAATATACTTTTTATTCTATATTTTTTTGAGGTGGGAAAAACAAATCTCTTTCATCACTAATACCATGAAAACTATTGTTAGTTCTATGAGTCATTTTATAGTATTTCACATATATTTGTAATGAGAAATTTTTCTTTCCATTTTCTTTGAATTTTTACACAATTAAAATTTTTTTTTAAAAAATTTAAATAGAATAATCCTTATTTCAGATCCAATTATTCAACATATAAGGATTCACAGAATTTAAATTGTATAATTCTTCCCAAAAATAAATCATACATCATATAAAAATATCTAGAAAAAATGATTCCTAGAAAATGAACCACTTTGTTTAATCTTTTTCTATGTAAACTGTATTGAACATAGATACAGAAGTTTCATACATGAAGATCATCAGAATTCAAGATGAAAATTTGATTGTGCATAATATATTAAAAATAGATAAATATTATTTGGTACATGAGGGGATACAATATTTATAGGTGTGTTTGAGTGACATTTTATCTTCTAAATAGATCTAACACCTATGATTTTATCCAATTGATGTTATCATTGTGATATTTTCTGAGGAATGGTTTAAAAAAAAATATAATTATGAGGTTGTTTTATAAAAAAATGAATTATTGAACATGATTATTTTGAGAAAAAAATATTATAGTATCAGGTGAATATGATTGGGAATTTAAAACAGTTTTGAGAAATAGAAAATAATGATAACTGTAAACAAGAACAAAACTAATTAAAATGGAATAGCTTTAAAGTATAAAATAAAGAAAAAATACTTTTTCTAGTATAAATATTGTTTCAATAATTTGATATTAATTTTTTATCAAAATATATTGTGATAGTTGAATTAAACCATTTTTATTAAATGAAAATAAATGTGATAGATATCAAAATATGAAAATTTTGAAAAATAAACTCGAATATGGAAAATTATAAAATTGTCATTTAACCTGAATCTTTACATTTTTCAAATTAATCTAAAATTATTGTTCCAAAAATAAGAATCAATGAAAAATATTTTGAAAACTGATTCTGAAAGATAATTGATAAGAATAAGACTGAGGAAAAATTTATTAAAAAAAGTAAAATTGAAATATTTGAAAAATAAATATTTTGTAAAATAGCAATCATATGTAATCCCTATATGAAAAATAGAATCATAATTTAAAGATATAGTTCAATTTTACTTTTTTTAATGTATCCAAAATCTATTATAATGAATTTTTTTTGTAATAATATCTGTTAGTTGTTCTTGCAATCCAAAATATTGTGAAAAGATATTTCCTTTTTGAGAGTGAACCATAATAAACTAATTCCAAATACCATTTTGGATATTTATTTGCATGGTATTTACTTAAGAAAATTTCACTAGTTTTATCATATTGTATTTTAGTTTTAGTAGAACACATTCTATAATCCGTGAGTGTGTGTTGCATCAATAACACTTGAGCACAACAACTTTCAACATCCACAAATTTAGTATTAGTAGTGTAACGATATACCACATGTTTTTTTTGTCAGAATCCCATGAATAAAATAATTCTCCTTAGATATGATAAGGTCCAGAAGAACTTTTTCTATCCATTCTATAAACATTAAAGTTAGCATCAAAAAAATGTTTTTAAATTGAAATCATTTCGAGAAAAATATAATCTTCCTAAATCTATAGATTTATTTAGATATAGAGAAAAAATATTTTTAGATTAGTAAAATGGGTTCCTTTGGATTATCATAATATTATTCAAATAGATAACATAAAACATTATGTTTATGAGACTAGATATTTAGTATTTTATGCTTCATATCAAACATCTAAAAGTTTTTTGATCAATTGGTTTTCTAACGTCATCAATATCAAGTGTATTTGAGGTACTTACTGGAGTAATAAAACTTTTTGTATTTTCTTATTCATAATATCTATGAAAATATTTTATATACCAATTTTGAGATATATATGTACCTTCAGGTTTCTGGAAGATTTGAAAATGAAGAAAAAATGTTAACTCACCCATCATAATCATTTCAAACATTGATTTAATAAGATTCACAATGAAATCAATAAAGGACTAATTATTTGTTTGGAATATAATTTCATCAACATATATTTGAAAAATCATAATGGTTTTTTTACTTTCATTATAAAAATAGTTTGATAAGAAGTAACCTTAGCATGATTATTTTGTAAGAAAATGCTATCAATCTATCATAGTAAGCTCTATTGGATTGTTTAATTCCATATAAATATTTATTAAGTCTATAAACGTATTAATTATGTTTTTTATCCTCAAAATTGGGGGGTTTTCAACATTATTATCCTATTTTATTTATCCATTAATGAAAGCACACTTCACCACCATTTTAAATATTTTATGTTTATTAATTTTGAAAAGGATAATAAAATACATATATATTCAAGTTTATATACTAGTGAATCAGTTTACTTATAATATATTCCATTTTTTTCATTATAACCTTTATAAGAATTATTTCTTTATTTGTAACGCAAATTCTATTTTCAGGGAATTTGATTTGGAATCCCCACATTAATCCAATTATTAATGTTTTTTAAGATCTTTCAACCAACGTCCAGACATTATATCTTTCGAATTTATTTATCTTCTATTGAATTTATATTATCCTATCCTCAACAAATAAATAGTTATTATTATTATTAGGATCAAATAAAGAATTAAAGGAATGATTTTCGATATTATTTTGAAATGAAATCAGTGGTATTTCTTCTGGATTAAAATATCCAATGATACTATCAGTAGAATGAATTCGAAGAATAAAATGGTGTGGGTTTTGTATGGAAAGTTCATCAATATATGGTGTAATGTCTTCTTGAGTAAATAATTAATTGAAATCTTGATTATTTTCATTATTTGATGATCCCTACATCAATGATTTAGGATATGTTTTCAAAAACACATTAGGGGATATTGGATTGGTTAGTTTAAAAATAAAATGATATGTTTCATGAAATTTAAAATGTACTATTTCCTCAACAGTAAAATATATTTATTAAAAAATCTACATTCCTTATAATTATCTGAGTATCCTATGATTATGACTTCATCAGATTTGGGTTAAAATTTGTGTAAGCAATATTTTTTATTCTGATTGACTAAATTTCACCCAAATACACTAAATAATTAAACTTTTGGTTTTTAGCATTTCCAAAACATATAAAGAGTCTTATTATTAAATGTTCAAATTAAAAATCAATTTATCAAATATAAAGCATTAAAATGAGCTTCCACAAAAAATAACAAATATGTATCCATTAAATATGGCTCTTATTATTTCTTGTAGAATATAAGTTCTTCTTTTAACAACACCATTTTGTCGAGGAGTTCTTGGGGTTAAAAATTTATGTTTCATGTATTAAATGAAAAAAAAATATTCTAAGAAAAAATATAAAAATTCTCCACCATGATCACTATGTATAGTTATCGAGGTAGTGTTTTTCTAGTATTTGTCTTTGCCTAAAATGTTTTAAAATAACAAAAGGCTTCATATTTCTTTCTTATGATGTTGAACCATGTATATCTATTGTAGTAAAAAATACAACAAATAATTATTACTTTCCACTAATACTCTTTATTTTTGTAAGACTAAAATAATCCATGGGCACTAACTATAAATCATCATATGTTGATACTTCATGAATAGATTTAAAACATGACTTATATTGCATTACATATTGATAAGGGTCATAGACATTTGAAGAATCATATATAATATTTGGGAAATCCCTAACATGTCTTTTCTTTGTTAATATATATAAGTCTCTATGGTTATAATGAGATAACCTTATAATCTATAACCAATATTAATCATCCATTTTACAGAGGAAGGTTATGTCTTGGATCTTATGATCTTTTAATATTTTTGTGTATAATTTCTCATGCTAATGGTCAGAAAGAAATATTTCAAACTTAGAATTATTTAATATACATTTATCATTCCTAAATTTCATAGGGTATCCTTCATCACATAAGTGACATATTTTTATCAGATTGTTCTTAAGGAATTCTAAATATAAAACATTTGATATTATGTCTTGTCAAAGAAGAAAAATATTACATATACCTATAATTTATCCATGAACATTATCTTGAAAGGCTACCTTTCCACCTTTCTCATTTGATGATATATTCAAAGAAATATTTGTTTCTAATCATATTTATGGAACAAAAAATATCCATGTACCATGTATTCTTGTTTTGGAACATTATTTATTTTCCTAAAAACAAAACAATTGTGTTTTCTGAACACAAACATTTATGTGTCCATAATTTTTAGAAATTAAAATTTTTGGAATCAATATTTTTTTTAACTAATATGGTTCTTGGAAACATAGACATATAATTTATTTAATAAAAAATTAGTCTTCCAGTTTCATCCACTTTAACTTTTTGTGAAACTGGGGAATTTTCATGAATAAAGAAGATGTTACTAAAAAAAACTTTGGTCTTAGTATATCCTAATTCTGAACTATTACATGTGAATTAAGTTGTTTATATATTTTATCAAAACATTCCAAAAATTTAGTAATATTTGATAAAGTATTACTTGATGAATAAATACCAGAATTTATTTTTATAACATAATTGTTATCTACATTTGAATTAGTTTTGTAATTGAGTTTCTCAAATATAGTTTGAAATTATTCTTTTTAGTTATTGATTATTCTAAATCTTTAGAAATTATTTATTTTCCAAAATTTTATTTTACAATAATATTATTATATATAAAATATTTCATTCATTAAAACATCAATTCTTTAATCAACTTTTCCATATTTTTCTTTATCATTGTCAATTTGTTTACCAACATTACAATTTTAATTTTCTAAATGTTTATCAAAGTGTGAAAAATAATCTTAAGATGGTAAATTATTATCATCACTAGATGATTGGGATTCATCATATGTAGTTATAGAATTATCCTCATCAGTATAATATTAATTTAAAGACATATTTTTTAATGAATCAGATGTATGTACCTTAGAACAGAAGCACTAATTTTCAAATGTTATTTTAGAAAATAAAACAAAATTTTTTTATTAATAATTTTTGTTATCAAAAAATTAATCTAAAGATTGTCCTCCATATTCACACTAGGAATCAATATAATTCAAAATATTCTCTCCTTTTTACTTGAAATAATATTTATAATTTTTTTCACATGGCCTTTTCATTCTATCATTCCTTTGGAGATTTAGACAATCAGATCTTATATGTGTATCCCTTTTACATTCATAATATGTAACTTCAGAGTATTTATGTCCATTAATGTCCATGTTAAATTTCTTGCAATGATTCTAAAAAAAATTATACAAGTAATGTTGTTCATTTATTGAGAAAGATTAGCTAATTCATTCTCAGAATATTCTGAAACACTTGAATCAGGATAAATAAATACCTTTTTCTTTGTTGATTTATTAACCTTAACAAGAGTTTATTCATTTATCAGAATTTAAGTAGTTTTAAAAGAAAATCTATTATTCTTTTTCATTATATTATTTCCATTTATTTTAATACTACAATCATACTATAAAATAGTTTTAAATAATTCATCAAGAGTATCATTTTTAATCTTCCAATATTCATCGACATATTTTATCTTCGATTCCCTCTCAATTGGAATGATATCAATAAACATTTCAACTTGAATTCCATCCTCTAATAAGTTTTCAACAATAGAATACAATCTATTAAAAATTATCAAAAACATTTTTGTACCTTTATAATAGTTCACAATAAGGAAATTCAAATGCATGATAATCTTCTCCAGGCATTTCTCTTCATGTTTCAGAAACGTTTGAAGATCTATAATTTGTATTCTATAACATCAACCAAATACTACTATATGCATCAAAATAAGAAATATGGGTATATATATTTCTTCTAATTTCACATAACAGGGTTTTACATACCTTATAATTTAGGTGTCACTCTTTCATTTCATGAATTATAAAAAATTTAACTACTTTACCTAGAATTTTTGATAACCAGTCAAATAAATAATAATTTACTCATATGTTGATATCAATAGACATCAATAAATTTTAATAGTACTGATAATAATTTCAATAAAATAATGGATATATATTAGTGTTAATATTATCTATAGATCCAACATTTAGTTCTACCATATATTAATATAGATTCAACAATACACATTAGTGTAAAAAATGATTATAAAAAACATTTATAAAGAAAATTATACTATCATCAAATAGTAATGAAAAAAATTGAATAGTAAAAATCCACATCTGATAAACACCGTTAGTGTGAGTAAAATAGATATTAATCTCTAATTCAAATTTTGGGATAAAAATGTATATAAATATTCCTAAATAAAATATGTTTCAGAATTATACATTTAGAAACAATCATTTTTAACCTTAGAGGAATCATAGTTTAAGATGGACAAACTAATCATACTCAAAAAAAATCATATGGATTTAGATAGTGTTCATATTTTTTCCTTGTATATAATGAAAATAATATCATAATCATATTTATTATGATATGCAACTCATATTTCAAAATGATAAATAGATTCTAAATTAATAGTGTATATAATCATAATCAATGTGGTTGTACTGAAATTACAGTTTAGTCATATTCACAGAAGAAAACATTTTTTATAAACAAAAATAATTGTAACTACAGTGGTTATGATAAATCAGAGTAATAAAAAATGTATTTATTCTAATATATAGTGTATAAAAAAATATTCAGTGTATGTGAATTTTGTTGAAATTAAAGCTATTATGATAAAAAATTACAAATATAAAGATGAATATAAATTTATCACATTCTAATTTGTAGTAGTTAAAATAGAGTTCATGTAATAAAACATGTAAATTAATACAATTAAATTAACCAAAAAAGAATGATATCCAATAACATCAGATTGAGGTCCCTTGACTCATAATTAAAAAATTTCTATCTTTATATTAAAACAGAAATCCCTCGATATGAATATTGGCCTATAACAAATTTTTTGCATTCCCTCAATTCAATGGTTGGATTTTTTATCTACATATTTTTGACACCCCTTTACATAAGGATCGAATTTATCTTGTTATCCCTATAAGAACCCAACTAAGAAGGTGATCATCTTATCTATCTTCGTATACTCATAATCTATCTATCGTAATCACAATAATTGGACACACAAAGCAATTATTTATTGTAAGAAAATTATTAGTTCAAGGAATTAGTTGTTTAATCATGTAATATTTGGAGCTCACACTTGATAAAAATTCAGTTAAGTGTCACTATGTGAGTCTAGAATTTTTAATTTTTATGAATTATTCAAATTACAATATATTTGTAGGCAAGCATTTAAATGTTCATCTTGATATCAAAATTTCATATTTTCTACATGATTTTAATAAGGACCTAGACAAAGGAACTCCAATAGTCATATAATAATATAATACACATCATTTATTTTCTTTACACTTATTGTAACAGAATGCGTGAAATCATTTTGAAAATACACCATTATATTATTAGGAAAATAAATTACTATATGATAAAATAGTTTTCATTATAGTGGAAAAAAAGTCAATATGATGTATTTTTATATTTTAAGTCATTTAGATTTTCTTTATGATTATGAAACCATTTTTACCAGTTTTGATGTCAAATCATATTAAAACATTTTTCATTATGAATAATAAACATCAAGTATTTAAAACAGATTTGGTAATGGTGAATTTAATGGTTATCATATCTATGCTAATTATGATAATTGTAATGTATACATTTGGTTTATATTTATTAATACTTACAAACAATTTCTATGTATCATAATGTATATATTTTATCTTCAGAAATAATTAACACAATTTTGAAATGAACAAATTGTTTAATTATGTATTTAAGAAAGAGTTTGTTATTTAAAAAATTTGAATGGAAACATCAAAAATATACATTTCACTAAAAAACTTCTTGAAAAACAAGATATAGGTGTATGGATTATAACTACCCTACTTGTATGATTCAATATATTTAATATTGTGCAATATTTTGAGATTGTGCTAACATAAAATTTTGGTTAACAAATAGAATAAGGGTTAATGATATTAATGTGTTTTCACTACTCTTTTGAAACATTTGGATCCAAAGGGTTCAAGACCTAACATGGTGCTACCCATAGATTTAGTGTAACCATGAATAAAAATGAAAAATATATTTTATTAAAGATTTGTTTTTCATGAAATGAGACCTCATATGATTTATTATTATGGATTTTCCTTTGAAAATTGATAACAGAAATATTGAAATGACTTTTGATAAATTGTTTTAATTTTTTTTAAAAGAAGCATCGAAATGGATCAATATAGAATTTAATTAATTAATAGAAAAATAAAACTAAAATGAAAATTCCCTTATTTTAATAATGGGTTTTAGTATGTTATAGTGAATTATTCATGCTATTATGAAATTTTTTATGACTATTGTTTAAATTATTTTATAATGGGACTCTCATGGTTATACTGAATGATTATACAAATGGTGTGTGATTTTTATAATGAAATTATATAGAGATCAGATCAGTTCTGAAGAATATCATATATAAAGGGATCACCTCATTTTTGAAGAAATTATTATATTATGGAATTTTTCTAGTTAAGATAAAATAATTATATAAAGGTATTATGAGGATTATTGTAAATGAATATATAATTTCCATGACTTGTTATGTTGAAATGACAATATAGACGACTTGTTCTGGTCATGTTTGAATCCATAGAGGGATTTACCCCAATAATGTAATTATAAAATGGGATTGTGGTTATGGTTTCCATGGCTGGGCTATAAGATTATAGATATTCAAGCATGATGTTGAAGAAATATAGTTATTATTTTATAGACTATTAATTAAATATCTTGATTATCTATTTACTTATTAGACTTATTATTAGACTATATTAGTTTAGATATGTTAGTAATGACATAATTTTTTTCATATATTTTATTCACATCACTGTGTGGCACTTGAAAAGATTATATTGATGTAGTTTAGGACAAGGTACAAATTCCTTTTGTTGATTGTTTTTTATTGGATGGGTTGGAGATTTTGGAACGGACTGACATGGGGTTCATGACAGTGTTCTTTTTCTATTTATTAGTTTTAACAATGTTTTATATTATTATTATGTAATTTTAAAATTTAGAAACATTCTAGCTCGACATTCTATGATTTTTTATTATTTGGATTTATGGGTTTATCCTTTACCTTAAATTTGTATGATATACTAGTTCTGTAATTTCCATTACTCAATTTTTTTAATTTTTCAAGTATATATTTTTTATTTGGGGTATAGTCTCACCATTACGTTATGAAAACCCCCATTACTAGTGGGAGGCCTTTGGTGTATGTGGAGGCGCACTTGAGGTCCATTAGTCAACCTGATTTGTCTGTGCAAGAGAGTGATATATTGTGGGAAATTACAAATATTAATTATTATTTTTGGATAAATATAACACAACATCGAAAGATGTATACTCATTCAAAAACAATATTGATAAACTTTTTTAATAGAAATGAAAACCATTATATGTTTCTTAACCTTGGAATAGCGATCCATGGAAAAAATAACATCAATTTTCATTGATAAAACTAGAGATCACATGATATACATTAAAAGGAAATAATAAGGTAATATATACATTAAATAATTAAATAATATGATGAAAATATAATATATCTCAATTATTTTTTATATGGTAAACCCTTACATTTATATTTACCTATATTTTAATGGAATTAATCTATAAGAATTTAGTGAAGAAATTTCATGGAAATTCAGTGAATAAATTAATATTAACATAATTTGATAAATCTAATATGGATTTAAAAATAAATTCAATCATGAAAACATATTCATAATGACAATACATCAACAAAATGTGGTTGATTTATGAAACTACCATTACAACAATGGTAACAAATTAATCAAAATATTATGAAAGAGATATTCAGAAATATAATTGAAAATAACATGACTGAAACATTTATAATGATAATATAATTGAATAGGGTAGTATGTAAAAAAAATAAAATAAAATTTATTACATAATTTGAAATATTCAACAATGGAAGAAAATTAAAGAGATATAACATTACATTTAAACTTGAAATATGGGATAGTACTTGAACCAATTTTATAATAATCATAGGAATTTTTATTAGTTATTTCATATCATTGTTAATATTTATTTTTTTATTATAAAATTATAATAATTCATTACCAATGTTTTTTTTGTTATTTTCTATTTTTATTATTCAGTGTTTGTAATTTTCCCTATCTTACATGTTTCACAATTATGAAATTTATTGTCATTATTTGACATGAATTTAACCATTAAATTATTATTCAAGGAAGTTGAATAAATTTTTCCAAATGATTTATTCATTCCCATTTTCATTTGATATTTGGTATGGGTATGGTAAAAAATAATTGATTTATTAATGATCATGTGTTGAGTAATTTATCAATAATAACATGTTACATTTTAATAATAATAATTTCCCCCAATATTGAAATATATATTTAGGAAATAAATAAATTATTAATATCATATGATACATATATAAATTTATTATACGCAATCATGTTTGAAAATATGATGATAATGCAACATCATTCATATATGTCGATGATTTGACACTAATACGAACATGTTATACTAACAAATTAGTATGAGTATTGTTATATATTAGTAATATGATTTACAAATATCATTAAAATGTTAATATATCATCTAAAGTGTTAATAATGATATCTATAAATATTTTATATAATAAGATGATTGAAACAAATAATATATAACTTGGTACCTACAATAATGGATTATTTCATAGAACTAATGAAAAATGACGGAAAAGGGATGAGAGGAAACATTAGTTGCTATTAAAGAAAACACTCATGGAAAATAGTAATCATATTGATGGTAAAACAAATGAAAAATAGTGTATTGTGGGTGGTAGATGTGGGGTCTTTTATATGTAACATTTGAGTGAAATTTTTAAAAATTATGATTCATTAATGAATAATGTTCACATTTGAAAATAAATATAGGAAAAAGAGGAATGATAATAGATATTGGTAATGTTTACCAACATCTACATAATATGGAGATAAGGATTCTCGATAGTTTACATCTTTAAAACATAGTTAATCCCTTTTGAATTCATTGTTTTTTATCAGGGTAACACAATTTTTAACTTAGGAATATATATATAAATATATATATATATATATATATATATATATATATATTAAATTTTGATATTAAATAATTTTTATGATTATATTAAAAATATAGACTCCATTAAATTTAAATAAATTTTTACATAATATAAAATTAATATTTTAATGAAAAAATAATCGATTAGACAAATATTTTAATTGAATTTTTTTTGTTAAACATTATTTGACATCAATACCATTTGATATATGTTTCTTTTTAAATGGGTGTTAATTCATTTTTTATACATTGAAAAAAATGTTCTTAAAAAAAATTTAAAAATTATCATATCATAGTTGTATTATTAAAATATAGAACTCATAAAAACAAATCATTGTGAGATATCCCTTTTAATTATTAAATGAATTTATTATCATTTTTAACGAAATTCATATAATTATAGTAATTAAAATTAATTTAGGTATATATATAAACAATATAATCTATTACATTTCCAAATCCAAACAAGAAAAATTTATATTTTCCCAAAATGAAAATAATATATAAAGAAACATTTTAATAAACAATTATTCATATATCACTGGCTATGAATAATTATACTAATAACTTATAATTATATTACATAATCATTTGTTTTATTTCAAATAAATTGTTTATAATTTAAATTATTATTTTAAATATCTAAATAATCATTACATATGTTAAATACATATCATTGATTCAAAACTAGTAATAATATGATAATTATAATTCTTAATAACTATAAATCCTTTTATGTACTCCATATAGTTATAATATTATTATTATTAAATATTATAAATTTATCTCCTTTTGTTTTCATTATGTAAACTTCTCATTCCTATAGATTTCATTTAAGATATTTCAATATGATTTATACTTTTTTGATGTTCTTTCATTATTGGACTTGTTCTACTAAAGGTGAATCTCAATAGTAAAGATGATTTGGGGGATTTCCTAGTCATAAAAATAGTTATTTATTTATAATCTAAAGTTTCATTTATGTTGTTTTAATAGATTTATAAATCCGTGGAATGAAAAAATCAATGAAATAAATGGTTTTATCTATATTCTTCATATGTTCAATCAGTAACGAATAAATGGATGTTAATTTTATTTATTTCATTTCAAGATGTTATTAAAAGGAAGATTAAAAAATAGAGAAATAATATTTATTTATAATATGAATATTGTTTAAAAAACAAATTTTGTCCTCAAACCAATGGTGTTACATTTCCCATAAATAAATTAGCTCTTTATTGTTTTACTTATATATCTTATACGAAAGGATTTTAGGCTACCATTAGGTTATAAAAGACTAAAAATATAATTTCTAATCATATACATACCATATTATCTTAATAATGACTAATTATTTTTGCAGATAATGGATAAATAAAAAATGAAGAGGGTGGATGGAGGACAGGGTGAATTGAGTTCATAAAATATTCATTATAGGAAAAACCATCTTTAGGTATGACTGATCAAATATATTCCATAATATCAAATTATAATATAAATATAAAAATATTAAGTAAATAAAATGATCAAAAAATATTTCTAGTGGATCTAGGAATAATAATCCACTAGTCTGATCAACAAACAAATTATTCCATGAATATTGTGATTTTCACTATAACACCACTTTTTTTGGGAGATCCCAAAAAAGTATTAGTAGATGTCACAAAAGAAAATGGTTCATGTTCTTCTATCTTGTCTCCCACATTTATAATAATTTACATTAGTCTCAACATACATGCTTACAATGACAGTAAAAAATAGAATAAGTAAAATGTTTGAATGAAAAATTACAACACACAGTTTCAAGAAGCAACTAAAAATAACAGAATATGCAATCTATAAAGATTATTATCGTCACGGTATATATCAGAATGATCTTTTTTCAAAATGATAAACCTCTAATAAAAACATGAACCATTATGTTTCATCATTCCTATATTTAGACGTTCTATGTCTTTAGTTATGAGTTCAAATAATTCTTCACATTCAACTATATCACTCTCTTTTTCAAGAATCATCTAGCTATTTTTTTTGTCTACCAAATTGAACATAAACACTATATTATGATAAAAAATATCTATCTATCAATTGTGAAGATGATGTGATATTTTCTCAATGGAATGCATCCAATATTTCCGAATATTGAACTTAATTATACTCCAATGATGTTATAAATTAGTCTTCCTTGGATATATCAATTCATGTAATATATATATATACATCATAGATCAATCATTATATAAATAGATAATACTTTTTATGATATTCTATAAAATAAAGAAATTAGTTATTAGAGATAGAAAAGTTAATCCTCACATTCTATATAATACTGAGATCTTTATAAGATGTTTAACTGATAGTGATATTAAACATAAGATAAAATTACAAGAGATTACATAAGGGAAACAAAATCTCTATGTGAGACTAAACATAAGATAAATTTACTTAATTATTACATTAGGAATGTCCTTAATGTATGATATGATAATTTACTATGATGTAAAAAATTTATTTTTAAACTTCTTCCATAATTTATAGGATAATATTTTCCAATTTAATTTTTATAAGATTATATATTCTTATTGTCTTTATGATATAAAATATATCTGACTTTAGATTATGGTATCTCAATAATTATTTTGGTAAGGTTATTTTTTACATTGTAAGAAACACTGTCATTATTTACTATTCTAATTCTAGGTAGATGCAAGATAAATACCCTATTGATTATAGGATTATAGCATATAAATTTAATATAATATATATTATTAATAAAAATATAATCAGAAAACCTTATAAAAAATTATATTTAAAATGGTATTTTTTAATCGTAAAAAACTATAAAAACTATGATATTTTTGGACCAAATAAATCTATCCACTAACATCTCTTAATTTTAGAATCACAATACACATGAAATAGAAAACAAAATTTGTGAAATTATATTTTCACTTTTAAAATATTCTTCTTTTATAATGAAAATTGTATAATTTTTATTCTTCTTCTTCATTTTTCATTATTATTTTATTTTTAGAGAGTAACAATTCAAGAACATAATTTTTTTTATTGTCCTTTTCATCTCACCCTTTGAAATATCATAAAAATGACTTTGACATAATTTTTTTTGTGTGTTACATTTAATCATCCCCATTTTATGATATAGAGAATTAGTATAGAAATAAATAAAGACAATATTGCACATAAAAAATAGTAAATATTAAATGGTATTGATTATTAAAATAAATTTTAAATAAATTTATTTGGTTATTTATTGGCAATAAATTATATAATTCAAAAAGTAGATGTAAAAAATACCGATAAAATTTGAAAAACAAATAGAACATATAAATAAACAGATTCAATAAAAAAATATACAATTTATTGAAAAAATGAACATAAATCCAGAATACATACAAACTACAATTAAAATGGTAAAAAAACTAAAAAACATTATTTATATTTTATAAAAGTCACTCAGATGATAAATTCATCATTCCATGAATAAATATTAAAATATATGAAAATTATCAACCCACTACGAAACTATCATGTAAACTGGGAACTATGGATGCTTTTTATTTAATCATATTGAAGCTAATTTGAGGTGGTTTTTTGAATGAAAATGGATGTCCAATAGGTAAATGGGATAAAGTCATAGTATAATCAGTATCATTTCCAAATAAATCTCTCAATATTTTATTTAATTTTTCTGGATCATTGAAATAAAATTCAATAAAAATACTATGCTTTTAAATTTTATAATCATCACCATGATCAAATATTTCTGTTAGACTTTACAGAGAGGACACATTTCAATCAAGGATTAGATTTTCCGGTAAGCATCTCCCTCTAATTATAAATATTGAGTCCACACATTGATCGATTATTTTCAACAAGTCATTCTATATAAAGTTAAAAAAATCCTTGTAAACCCATTCTATATACACTATGAGAAATTTTGAAGAAGGATTTAACATCTCCTTTATATTAACAAATGATCACTATATTATTCCAAGATTAAAACTAAATTAAAAAATATATATATAAACAGATAAAATTAAATAACTATTATTACTTTCATTATATTTGACATTTTAGATGATCAATAATGTCTCAAAATTTATTTGTTTCATGAAAATTCTGAATTTATATTTGTAACAAACCAAAATATTATCTATGAAACATAACTTATAATAACTATGTAACATTGTATAAGTTACATAGAATAATATTATTTACACAATACAATCATTATAATTGATTAAGGAATAAAATAAAAGGTGTTTCTAGAAGATAATGATCCTATATGAAAATAGTAACATGAACATATGAATAGTAACACGACCCTTTTGAATAGTAAAAAAGCGAAATTAATAGCAACCACATATATAAAAGTATAAAAAATGAGGAATCATAAAAATACATGTATGATATAATGAAATAATTGTATAATTAATTAAATGTTTTCGAAATTGTTAATTATGTGTTGGTATTTTTATAAAGCATAAAAATTTAATTACTATTTTATGATTACTATAATAATTTAAATGAAAATTTATTTTCATAAAATTTATTCACAAATCCATTTTTTCCATATTATTTTATGATTATTTTATGTGAAATTATTTTATTATTCAATGTTTTAACAAGATTATTTACAGTTTTAATATCTATAATTTCAAGTGAATGGTGATTTTAATTAAAAACATATTTATCATAGTTAGAATATTATTTTCAAAAAATTGATTTCATTTTTGAATTCTTCATATATAATAATGGTTACATTTAGTTTTTCTAGTTTTTTAAATGCTTGAATTTTTTGTGAATAGTAAAATACGGAAATTTATGATATACATGCATTATAAGTTAAACACCCAAATCCATGATTCATCACTAATTTAATAATCATAATCGCAATCCGTCATATATTATTATAATATATTTTGTTAGACTTGATGAAAAAAGACAATGGATAAAATAATTTGAAAATACCCCTCTTCTCCACTATAAATACGAACCCTCACCACCTATCCTCCTCACATTATCAAAGATCTAAGCATTATTCAAATTCGCCCAAATACACTTCCCATACACCTCCCCCACATCTAGAAACTGTTGGTCTATCAAAGAGAAAAAAAATATCCCCCTAGGAAGGTTCTCAAGGAGGATAAATTCATGTTTTAAATTCATCATTATTTTCTTTTAATTTCACTTCATGTTATATTATTTTCTTAATATATCATTACTCCCTTATCCAAGTAGAATTAAAAATATTTTACCATAAATATACTTTAATTTTATTATTCTAATGGAATAATCCATCATCAAACAACTTCCCTCCTCTAATTTATTCAAAAAATGATATCATTTTCCGCGAGGCGTTAATTTATCTCATTCATGGATGACATGTTTGTGTCAGACTTTATCCCCTTCAAATGTGGTCTTAAACAATTATAATGTATGAATATGTTTTTTTAAATTCATTTTTAACCCTTTTAATGTTCTAAAACTATCATATATACATAACACTAATGTATAGAAAAATGAGATCGTTGTGATAAAAAAACAACTATAATTAATTAAATCATTTATCGTTAATATTCAATCTAATGATTAATCCTAATATCTTGTAAATTTAAATACTTATAAGAACAATTATACTTGATTTTTTCATTAATAAAATATATTTCATTAATGAATAATTATTCACATTCTATATTAACTTCAGTACTCATATACATGCGAATAGATCATGGAAACATTGAAAACGAACACTCTGGAATGATGTAATTGATCAATATAACTCATCTGAAATGTCATAAAAGAAATTAATAAAATTTAAATATGTTAATAAAATGTAGAAATTTTATTTTTAATTATTAATTAATGATTGTAATTTTATTTTTTTCGACATTAATATCATGTGTAGATAGTTTCAGAAATTTGCTAATGGGTCCGTTCTGAACCACCATATTCCCTTGGAGTTAAATTTTATATATATTTCCCAAATTTAACTCTAATATATTTTTATTTAATTCTTATAAATTATATTTATATGTTCTAAAATTATGTATATAGATCTTATAATCCTTCTTTTATGCTGTAATACATTTTTTAATAAGGTTCATTTCCCAAATATTCCTGAAAAGAAAACCTAATTCAAGGGAACTTCTCGATTCATATAAATTTTCAAGTTCACTCTATAATTATTTTTTAGGAACTATTATTTTACAAAAATAATCCATTTTATCCAAAAAATATATCTCGGTTTATTTTTGGTTTTATACAATCAATTATTTCTTTTACATTTTCACGAATCATTAATGATTTCCTTAAACTAAACAAAAATGATTTGTTTATAAAGTATATTAAAAAATATTTTACATGTATTTAATTAATATTAACAATCATTATCATTATCATTTTCTATTTTCCTTTATTAATGTTCATTTATTGATTAAATCATTTCTTTATTGGACATTGTTATGACATTCCCAAATACAATTCCATTTGACATGATTATGACACCCAATTCTTACTATGGGTAACCCTTTTTATATTTCTAATTACTTATGTTTTATTCTTCATATGGGATACATATTAATAGATATTTTAGTTTGGAATAACCAATATAGTTCTCTAATTCATTGGGTAATGTTTGGTCTCATGAGATGTCATATACAACGATCTTTGTGGTTTTCCCTAACTCATTCTCAATGTGTAACAGACTTAGTGGTTTGGCTTGACTCATGCTCATCCATGTGAAATGAGAATTTAATCATTCCAAAGGCAGGTTTTATGTTACTTCCACATTACTATAATTCCATGATTATATGGTCTTATGTTTTATATGTTATAATTTACAATGTTTAATCATATTGCATTCTTTTTTTACCATTATGTTTTGCCTTCTAACCCATGGGATTTGATATTATTTTAATTATTACTTCCAAATTGGGTTTTTAACTAATCCATTTCTTAATGTATTACCATGTGTTATCTTATATAGATGTAACATCTGAAATGAATTTAGTAATCATTATGAAGAAAAAATTAATGATGTTATTATTTTTAAATCTTGATGTTTGATTGTGTACCCAAGCATAAATACATTATAAATGATGAACCATGGATTGTAATTTCATGCTTAAGAATTATTAAAATAATATTAAAATATTTTTATAGAGACAGGGTCTCTATTGATGGAATAATAGCAATGTAATATTATTTTTGAAGACCAATGAAATATAACATTAGTAAGAACCCTAGGCATAGAACAATGTTTGAGAAATCTTATATAATTTTTTTAATTTTATATTAAGAGGTTTATAAAGAAAATAAATATATGTTTGGACTCTAAATGTGGATTTCAATCTGGATCATATGTATTAGGAGTAAAAAATCCAATAAGGTTTTCTAGGCTAGACTCAGAGTATCCTGGTACACTACAACGGGCCTTATAGAGAACATAGTTTGACACACACGAGTGAAATTATTTAATAAATTCTAAAGCTCATTATAAATTATTATTAATGGGAAAACAATGTTCATATGATTATATGTTAGGAATAAGATCATGGATAAACAATAATGAAACCTAGAGAATCAAAATTCAAGATATATTTCTCTTTTACATATTTTTATTTTATGTTCAATGATTCCTATTAATTTTCTTATTAGTTTAGTATTCATGAACCTTAATTGTACTTTCTTTTTCTCATTTAATTTTCAAAAAATATAATACCACGTTAGAAAAATAAATGTTATAGAAAATGGGATGATGTACCTAATTATATTTCAAATATTGATTGGAATGAGTTCTCAAAACACTATGATAATACTTTCTCAATTGGATCATGTTAGGAATAATATTTTATTTTTTCTAGAATTTCTTCCTTCTCTTAAGAGAGATAATGTTTGGATTGATCCTTAATGGGTAAAATGCCTCTATTGTTTAGTGTATCTTCTTATCCCCTCATTTTGGAATAGTGGATTAAATCCATTGAAAATATATTCTTTGTCCTTGAGTTCTAAAAATAATAGATAGTTTTATGGTAGTATATATCATAGAAGGGGAAGAAGATCAGTGGTGGACACTAATCAACAAAAAAATTTCATAAAATAAAATTAATTCCTTGGAATTGGAAGATTTATCGAAAAATATTTTTAAAAAATATTTTCCCATAAATCTTTGTCTATATATGGAAATGCATTTCTTTCAAATGATGTTTGTGGATAACATATATATCGGGGTGTGGGAGGAAAAATTTAAAAGGATTTCAATATAACATTTAAATATTATCATGTACCAAATAATCATGATGCATAACGTATTTAGTATAATAAATCCAAATCTATAAAACTGCTGGTGATTCATTCCTTTTAGAGATACAATGATAATGTTTATTGTGGTCATATGGTTGAAATGGAGATCAGAGATTCTCTCCAGTCTTTTTGGTCCATTGAGAAAAGAAAATATTGGAGTCTATTATATGTGTATTAAATGATAAATCACATAATAGAATGTACCTGAATATGCCATGTGTTAAAATTTTCGGAAGAGAATTATGGGAATTTTCTTAAGGGAACCCAAAAATTCGTCAAATGTGAAAGAACGAGGCATATAGATAATAATTTCTAAATAGATATGAAGTATCTCACTAATGTGGAAGATGAAAGGAAGGATCAGATCAACACTTAGCTTGTAGTGAAGTTTTCAAGTACAAGTAACATACGAATTATGTGAACCATTTCCTCATGTTAAGGGATATTATTTGTACTAAACAACAATCCCCCTATGTAGTATGGAAGGGTATATGTTACCACTAATACTAAATATAATCCTAAAAAAGATGTGGTGACATGTGTGATGATTATTAATTCAATAATAGTGAATTTTCAATTTGATTCTTGGATTACACATTCTTTTATATCAGGAATTTTTAGTAGTAATATTCAAACAAAACCCCAAAATAAGGATGTTCAGTTATATATAAGAATATAAGATAGTGAAATTATTGATAGGAATTTTTTTAACTTATACCTAGTTAATTTTTATGTATTTATCCTCCCAAAAAATCATTTCATACCCATTTCGGTAGATTTAGATTCTATTTTTTGAATAGATAAGATATATTTATATAAATACCATATCAACTTTCAAGAAAAGGAAATCACCCTTCACATCCCAGAGCATCCTCCTATTTCATACCAGTGTGAGGAGGGAGATAAATCTCTTTTAAAATCACTGAATCAATTGTGGATATTGTTTCATTATGGGAAGCATATCTAGTAAAAATTCTTTATACAGAGGATAGAATCATTCATGAATAAATTTTAATGTGTGGGACTACAATAAAGCATTCCCCCAAAAATATTCATGGTCTTCTTCCTTATCAATAGGTTGAGATATCAACTGAACATAGTTCAAGACCTATGATTATATCAGATAATACTAATAGAATAGAAACATGTGAGCAGGAAGAATGAAATTGCAATTACAGGTGAATCTATAAAAGGGTTTTATATGCCCGAGTGCTTCTCCATGGGCTGCACCAGTTCTCATTACCAAGAAGATAGATGGATGAATGGGAATCTAAATTGTTTATCTAGAGCTCACCGAGGTCAGCATAATGAACAAGTATCCCCACCATGAACGGATGTTATTTTTTATTTTCTACATTGGACATGCTATTTATATATGGCGGAACTTCAGTTTGGATATCAACAATTGAAGGTGAGGAAGAATTACATTCAAAAGAATACCTTTCAAAATAGGTATACACACTATGAGATCATATATATTCCCTTTTATACCCAACAATGATCCATAAATTTGAATGTATTTAATTAATCGAGTCTTTAGAGATTAAGTTATCAAATTTAAGATAATCATTATCAATGATATTATTATAAAATATAAGAGTAAGGATAAATATGAAGAGCTTTGAATATTATGCTAGAGACTTTTTAAAGGGAGAAAAATTATGAAAAGAACAATAAATTTGAGTTCTTTATGGAATAAGTATAATTATTGTGAAATGTAATAAACAGAAAAGGGATATCTGTGTTCCCTTCTAAAGAAAAGAAAAAAGAATAATGGAATATGACAACAATTGTAATGTAGATCTTCAGTTAGTTTATTCAAACTGCATATTACCAATTATATATGATGAACATATCCTGGTTTTCAAACCCACTAAACATGATGACATATAAGGGAGTGGTGTTTTTTATGGACTAGTGAATGTGAATAATGGTTCAATGAGTTGAAGAAGAAAATATCACCACACCGATCATCACATTTCTAAAAATTGGGTAACTATTTATGGTGAATATAATTTCTTCAATGTTGTTATTATGATATGTACTGATTATAAATTATAATGTGATAGGATAAACTTTGAGGAAATTGAATATTTATTAGAAAAACTATCACATTCCTGATCTGAAGTTTTTATATATGTTCTTTGTGTTTAAATTCATACTGCATTATCTCTATAGTGAGAAGTTTAAAATATATGTTGACCCAAAGAGTCCCAAATTTATATTTACATAGAATAATATTAAAACGGTCCAATGATGATGGTTAGAGATCACCAAGGATTATAACTCGTCATCCCACTACCATCTTGGTAAGGAATTTTGAATGGTAGAAGATCTTTGTAGAACATATTTTATGTATTTATCAATGATAAAAATAGAGAAGGATCCATCATTATTTGATTTAAAAAGGATAGTCATGAGAAACATTAAGGATGTAACATCATAAATCCTTTTTTAAATGATTTACTAAACATCCCTTATAGAGAAAATAAAGATTCTCAATCGAATATTGTGGAAATCTTGAAGAAGGTTGAAACTATATGAAAGGGGAAATTCTAAGAGTTTAAAATATATGAGGAATGAACTTTTTGATTTTGGTCAGGACTATGTGTACTATTTGATCCATAGACTATGATGGATCATCTGAAGGATTCACATAGCTCAAACTTTTCTATTGACACATGGAGCACAAAGATGTATTGAGAACTCCGAGAGAACTATTGGTGAGAAAATATGAGTAAAAAAATTAAAAAATATACATCAATGAGCCTAGTAATTCAGAAAGTGCTTGATGAAAGAAAAAAATATAAGGTTTTGATGCAACAACTACCCATATCAACTTTTAAGTTGGAGAACATTACCATTGACATTGCTACTAGTCTTCTAAAAAAATATAGAGGAAATAATGATATATTGGTTTTTATGAACATTCTTACAAAAAATAACAATTTATGTCCACTCAATAGAATATTTTATTGGACTAAATTACATGGATATATATCAATAAAGTGTTAAGGATAAATGAAGTACCACTGTCGATTATATCTGACCGTAATCTGAGTTTCACCTCAATGTTCCCAAAATTGACTCCAATATGATATTAGCATAATGTTGTCCTTTATAATGGTCAATAATTCTAAAATTGATGGAATATATGAGCATATTATTCATACACTTGCTTAAAATATGAGATTGTATTCTATGGACATCAATTGAGGATGTGGAATACAACATCAACTGGTTAAATTATCCTACGCCCACATTTTCAACTCAAGTGTCCAAATTTATCCATATGAATACCTTTATAGTAAAAGATGTAAAACATTGGCATGATGGGATGAGGTTGGAGGAAATAATCTTAGAGGACCCAAAATGGTCAAACAAATGGTGGAGAAGGTGAGAACCATTCAAGAACACGTCAAGGAAGCCCAAAGATGACAAAAGAGCTATGCATACAATCGTTAATTAGAGAATTTGTTTAAAGATGGAGACATGGTATTCCACTATATATATCCCAAGAATACAATAAATAGATTTTGGAAGAAAGGAAATCTAATTAATAGGTACATAAGACCCTTAATGATCCACGGTTGGGTTAGAGTTATGGCCTATAGACTAGAAATTCAAGATATTATGTCTCAAGTGCATGATGTATTCCATGTATCCATCTCAATAATGATTATAATAGATCCCTCACAATTATTGAATTCAAAGGTGGTGTAGTTGGATAATTATATGTCATATGATGACTATCCATTGATGGTATTATATCATATAGATAATGTTTTATACCACAAGACTACTCACCTGGTCAAAGTACTATGGAGGAACCATAAGTATGATGAGGCAACGTGGGAAATAGAGAATAATATTAAGGATACGTACCCTCATATGTTTTCCCCATAGTATGTAAAATGAAATTTCGATGGAGACAGTTCATAAGGGGGGGGAGAATTTAACAACCCAACATTTTATCAATGAAAATTCCCTTCTTATAATTGTGTTATATAGTATAAATCCCATAAAATTACATTAATAACACAATATAGACATTTTAAAAGAATACTTTATGATATTTATGGTATTTAAATATGTAAAATAATCCCTTATTGTAAATTAGTATCTTGAACTTTTCAATTGTATTATGAAACATATGAAGAGTAAACCATCCAAAATGAATAATCACCTTACCTAAGAATTTATAATTTTTCTTCATCTTATAAATGGTTGTATGATATAATTATATCATAATATAATTAATTAACAGTTTTATAATTTATTGATTAACTTTTGTTATTTTTATAATACATAAATATTTAATTAAAATTCAAAAATAAATAAATATTTATAAATATTTTTTTAAAAAATATTGACCAAATCATATTTTTTCATGTTATTTTAATATAATTTATGATACCTTATTAAATTAATTTTTTTTATAAAATTGGTTATAATTTAAAATTTTGATTTTTTTTGAGTATATGATGATTTTAATTAAATACTAAATTTCCCATATTTATAAAATTATTTTCATAAAATATCACTTATATTTTAATTTTAAATTTAGAAAAAATTTTGTGGTAAATTTTTGTGATTTATAAAAAATACATGAATTTTTGTTGAATAGTAAAATACGGCAATTTATGGTTTATATATATATTATAAGATAAATACAGAATTTAGTAATTCATTGCTGATGTAGACACAATATCCTTGATACATATTAAATTATTTTAATATGTATATTGTGATCATAATAAAAATATTCATAGTCACAAGGAAAAATAATCAACTAATGTATAAAATAATGAGAAAGACCACTCTCGTCCACTATAAATACTACCCCTCACCAACCGTTCTCATGAAACATTTCAAGCTTTCATACCTGTAAAAATTCTTCCCAATTCACTTCCCAAACCATCCCCCACATCTTTGTGTTATTTGTATCATATAATGACCAAATGTGTTTCCCTATGGAGGTTCTTGAAGATAAAAAAAATCAAGGGATAACTAATACTTTTTTTCTTAAAATTTATTTTCATGTTCATTTATTTTCATAGTATCTCCTCACCTACCCAAATAAAAATGTAATTAAAACACCATTAATATACATATTTTATTATTTAATTATTCTTATTGAATAATACTTCATCAATAACCGGCCACATCCGTTATATTTGAAAATGTTTTTCCTATGAGGTTTTGATTTATCAAATTCATGGGTGATTTTTTTTATTTTACTTTATTTCCCTAAAATCCAGTTTAAAACATTTATAATCGATTAATGATATTGTAAAATTTAATTTTTATCCCTTTTTATGTTCTTTATCTAAGATATATATGTAAAAATAAAGGATAATTTTTTTCATTGTGATTAATAAATATATATAATTAATCTAAATTATTTTTACTAACATATTTTCTAATGATTAATCCTAATATCTTAAAAAAGATATTAATTAAAACCAATAAAATTTATTATTGATAATAAATAACATATAATTTCTAATCTGAAGAATTATACCCATTATATATGACCCTCCACACTCATAAACAAGCAATCTAATCATAGAAACTATGAATATGAATAGTCCTGAATGATGAAATCGAACACAATAACTCATTAAAAGGTCATAAATGGACACAATAAAACTATTAAAAATAACATAAATGTAAAAAAGGATCATTAAATTTTAATTAGTGAATATAATTTGACTATTCAGGAATGAAATATCAGATGAAAAACTCTTTCAGATATAAGTTAAGGGATCCTTTCCGAACATCCATATTTCCTTCAGGTAACATTTTCTCTCTATTTTAGCAATGCTACTCTTATTTATTATTACTTAAATATTATAAATTATTTTATTATGTACCAAAAACATGTTTCAAGATAATTTCACCCTTCATTGACGGTGTAATACATGTTTTAATAATGTTTCTATATCAAATCCCCATGAAAAGAAAACATGATTTAAGTGAATGTTTTGATTGCATATCCATTCTCAGGTGGAATTCATAATATATTCTAAGAAACTGTTATTTTATAAAAATCAGTCATTTTATCATTAGAATTTATATTGGTACATTTTTAGTTTTATTCAAGTCAGTTATTCATTTTCTCTTTTTAGTAGTCTTTAATGTTTTCCCTAAACCACATTAAAATGTTTTATTTCTAAATTTTCAAAAAAACAATTTTTAAATCTATTAACATTTTTTTGACATCACTTATCATGGTAGATGACTATTTTACATTTTGAATGTCCATTTTAATTTTAAAACAATTCATTCATTGTACCATTGTGATAATTCCCTATGTAATTCCATTTTACATGATTATGATACCCATTTTATACCATGGGTAACCCTTATGTTCATTTTTGATTCCTTGTGAATGATTCTTCATGTTTCAAAAATATTCATAAGAATGTTATTATGGGTGTGTCCATATTTCACTCTTATTAATTGAGTAATTTTTATTCTCATGATACTCCATATGCAATGGTCTTGTAATTTAGCATTGATTCGTTTCCCATGTGCAATAGTCTTTATATTTATCCTTGACTCTTACTCCTCTATGCGCAATTAGCCTTCACTCATAATAAATTCATGTTTTATTTCATTTCCACATAACAATGATTTTATAATTTTATGAAACTATTTTTTATATGTTATGATTCTATAGTATTAATCATGTTTTATGTCTTTTTATGTCCTTATGTTATACATTCTAACCTATGTGATGAAAATTATTTTAATTTTTATTTTCTTATTGGGATTTTTTTCTCTTCCCACTGATTAGGTATTCACCCTGGTTATCCTATATATATGTAAGGTCTCAAAGGAAGTTAGGATTAATTTATGAATATAAAATAAAATATGTTTGTATTTTTTAATCAAGATGTTTTATTAGGTACCTAATATATAATATGCTTGACATTACAATAGTTTTCTTTTATAGGATTTTTAAGTGTGCTTAAAATCATGTAATAATTTGTGTTAATGTAAAATGTCACTATAATATTACTTACTTAAATTTTATTTAAATTTTATATCATATTCACTAATACTACTCAGTTAGTAGAAAGTGGTTTGATCAACTTTTGTAAACTAGTGATAATGAAACATACAAATTTTTCTTACATGTGACATCAATTGTGGATTGTTATGAATTTATATTATAAATGATTATTATTTCCTTCTTATAATGATCAATTAGTATGATATAATTCCAAAGAAACACAAGAATCATTTTTATTTAAGCTACAAAGTCCCTTTAGAGTTATTGTATTAATTATTAGGGTTATAGGTCACACTATACAGAGGAAATTTTAGTTGTATTTTTACTTATCAGAATATACCATCATTCTAATCATTAAAAATTATCATCTCAATTTATATTTTCTAAAATGTGTTCTATAAATATTTTAACCCATATATTGAACTAATATATTTAGTCTATAATATCATATCATGAAAAATCATTATCAGAAAGAGTCTATATTTAATTTCATAATTCAATTAAATGATCATTAAAATATTAAACATTATGTACCAAGGTAGAATAAATTTCTTAGTCTACCTTAGAATTATCTCTATAGGCATCAGGTATATGTGAATATCAATATTCATTATTAATTTGAGATATTCTGTCTTGTTGAAATTTAGTACATTCTGCACAATCATGTTGGAATTCTTCAAAAAGAGGTACTTGTTCAACATGACAGGATTTATAAGATATTTATTCCATTTTTCATCATGCTAATATAACTAATTATGCAAAATGATCACAAATAATAATAGGTAAATTTTATGGAATTATTTTTAGGGTTTATTATTGATCATGAGTAAATAATCGAGTTACAGTAAAGAATAAGCATTTTATATTATATGGAAATAGAACAAAAACAAGAATGTGAGGTGAACTCTTTTAATGAATAGTTCATTTTATATATTCAAGAAAAACTAGAATAGTCCTTAACCATTAAAAAAGAGTCTAATCGTTAGGTGGAAATTCTATTACATCCAAACTATTAATTAGAAATTCTACAAAAATATATCTTTAATGTAGGTTTGTGAATCCCCCTGAGTTGAAGTAGGATCAACATAATATTTTCAAGATACCAAAACCAACCTATTCATAGATCATGTTCACCAATATCAACTTCACAAAATGTTTTTCACATAACATTGTCATTCCATTAAATTTTTTTGCAGTATTGTCATCAAAAGAAATACAAAATTTTTCAAATACTAATATTTCCATACATTGAAAAAGAAATAAATGTATAGAATAATGTTATACCTGAACCAAGTATATCATAAACTACTATTCTATATTATATTATTTTTTAATAATAATAAGATATAACCTAGTGAAGTCTTGAAATAAAACATTTTCAAACTCACCATTTCACATGGTGATGTTGGATTAGATGAATATAAAAGGAATTTTATTTATTGTTATAAATAATTCATTGGATTCTTCTTTACTTTTGAAGATAAAAACATGGTATTCATATTATTTGATTGACTATCTAAATCTATAGTTTCAATAGTACTCTTAAATATTTAGATCCTTTTTGTGGGAACATGGAATCTTCATCCAATACTAATATGGTCAACAAGAAAAATTTATGGTTAACGGTTGTAATTATATGATAATAATAATCAAAAAAATAAAAAACTATAGTGTTGTATAAATATCACATATCCAATTCTACTATAAAAAACATTTTATGTTTTTCAAAAACATATTCCCATAAATGACAATTGATGAATTTCTTGTTTAGTATACCAGTTCCATCAAGAAGGGAAAAATCAATTGCTTATCCACTGGGAAATTTTATTGTTGTTTTTTTTTCTAAACTCTACTTGAATATGTTTCATTAGTTATTTTGTTCTTATATATTGTTTAGGATTGGTTTGTAGGATTCAAGGGTTTTGGATATGAAGGAAAATAGTTTTTATTATAGATAGAAGATAGGATTACATGATTTTTATGAGGTATCATTCAAATTATTGACAGACTTTCATTTATTTCATAGTATTCAGGGGGTCCTGTAGTAATGTGTGGTGTAATAATTATAAAATATATGTGATTTGGCCAATATAATTATATTTAATACTCAAAATTATGAGGACAAAAATAAGTGAATATTATGTAAATAATGTATTCACATAAATATTTATTTCCATTTTTGAATAATTCTAAAATATTATCACGAAAAAAATAAAAAATCCTAATTCTATTTTAATAAATTAAATATATCAAATGGTATGGTTTTATTAATAATTTTTGATATTTATTTTACAGTGAAAATTAACTTTATGTATATATCACTCTTTTATGAATGATCTCTCAAGAAATGGGGTATTTAATCAATGTGATCTATTTTGGAATATTTTATCAAATTCATTAAAATGATGATGGCACATGTTCAGTTCAATTTGATTATAATTGATTTGAAATAATATAAAAAATATATTAAGATGTGTTTCATCCACAAAAAGTATTTTGAAAAATTATCTGCTGCAATATATTCGGCTTCTGTAGTTCAGAAATCAGTAGAGTTTTGTTTCTTAATCTACCAAGATTCTAATGATTTTTGATGAAAATGAATGGTTCCTGATATTATCTTCCAATATATTATAAATTAAAAAAATTATCTTATCAATATGAAGATAAAATAACAATATAAGTTATTTGAAAAATGAATAGTAATTAGCATAATTGATTTTAAATATTTTGAAAACATTTTGGATGTTTTCAAATGAGATAATTTTATATTAGATTTAAATCATGAAGAAAGAAATGATGAAAACTATTGACAGGGATTTATAAATTAAGATATAGAAGAATCACAATGATTTCTCTAAACAAAATTGTTTCAACTAGATTCCATTTTTCATCCAAATCATGTTTGATATTAGAGCTCATAGGCCTTGTGTAAGTCTTACTGGTTTCAAATGGAATCTTCTAAAGTAAATGAAGAATTCCTTTTTATTGGAATAAACTTATAGAAAATATATTGGATTTATTTTTTAATTATATAAAATGTTTTAAATCACCAATGATACTTGTATAATTTTTTTAATTTTTTTTGGAAAATCATTACATTATTTTTGATTTATTGATCTAAAAATAACATCATGAACATATATTTTTACTTGAAAATATCTATCGATGATGTTATCATACAAAATGTATTGTTTTCAATTCCTACTATAAAACCATTTGATAATTAAAATATATGATTTATTCATACATTTATTTAAGTTCTTCTTTAATCCCATACAGAACATTATTCTATTTGGATATTGAATTTTGAATGTGCGGGTATTCAAAATGACGAGGTTTTTCTATAAAAATTCCCTCAATAAGAAATTAATTTATATAGAAAGATATAAATTCTGTATGATGAAATTTAAACATCATATAAGATAAATATGCTATATGAATTATAATGGATTATATCATATCCACATGGGAAGAGGTTTCAACATATTAAAACCCATCTTATTAATTTACACATTTGAAACAAATCTATCAATCATTCTAGTTATCACAAAGAAATTTTTTTTTATTTTTTAAAATTTTTTTTCTTCCATTCAAGAGATAATCATAGGGTATTTGAACTAATTACCAATGTTTTTTCTTTTAAATAGATTTAATACATAATACATATCTTGGAAACAACTTTCATTTGATAAATATTCTTCTATATATTTATGTTTTAGATCGGATTTAATGGAATATAATTAAACTACAATTCCTATATTTAATCTTGTTCTAAATCCTCCATCTATGATTCCTATAAATATTTATAGGGGATATTATTTAATATTTCTAAGTAATCTATAAAATATGCATTATAGTTATTAGGTATCAAATCTTATTAGATTTGTTTTATGGTAATCGAGAAAAAAATAATAATCATCATCATTGTTGTTTTTGTTAGAAAATGGTTTGGGTCCCATACTATTCTAAAAGATGATTTATTCATTATTATAAGCTGTTCTATGATCAAATGGATAAATTTCATCAAATTTTACAAGAGTTGATTCATTAATAATACATGATTTTTTTGGTAAATTCTATATGATTTAGAAGTATTATTTTAACCTATGGAGATAACATCATAAGTATTTGGATATTAATTTTCATGATTGTCCATTGATTTCTAAAAAATAAACCTAGAATCCATATATATTTATATATCATTCCCTTGGTTTTCTTTTATTCTATAACTCTTAGGGTGTTTTCATCAAAATATAACTTATTAGAACTTTATTAATGAAATAAAATTATATGATAATTTCCATATCCAATAAATGTGCAGAAATGAAATATTTGAATAACATTGTCATAGAAATTACATGCAATTTCATATTCCTCCTCTTAAAAAAACCATTCCATTGAGGTTTTGTTGGGGTAGAGAATATATGTTTACATACTAATTTGGAATAATATTAATTAAATTAATTATTCTCAAATTATCATCCAAGATCACTTCAAAGTATCACAATTTTAGAATTTTTTTTATTTTTCATAGTCTTACATAAATTAATGAAAACAAAATAGGGTTCACTATTATGTCTTAAATGGTAACCCCATGTAAATTGTAAAAATCAGCAACCAACAGAAATAAAAAATATTTTCAGCATGACTTGCGGTTCAAGTGGGTTTGATAAGATCCATTTGGATAAGTTGAATAGTTTATGAAGTAGAAACCTTTGCAATTTGTTTCAATGATGACTCTTGTGGTTGACCATTTGACATGAATCACATTGTTTTTGTTTATCCAATTTAAGATATGGAAAGTCAAAAATAATATATCTTTTAGATAGTATATTTAGTGAATTAAAATTGAAATGTTTAAGTATTCTATTCCAAATCAACGATTACTCAATTTTAATATTTTAACCATTTAAAATATTTCTACATATATATTTGAGATGTATTATAAATACATTATCTGTTCTTAGTAATTTAAACTTCATAGATTTATAATTGAAAATGCAACATGCATTGTTAGAAAACTCAACTAAATAACCATTATCAAAAAGATAAATGGTTTTTATCATATTGTACATAAAGATATAAACATAATGAAATATGTTGATGATGATTTATTTAGGATTTACAACATATCTCATGCCAACTATATTTCCTTTTACATTATCACCAAATATGACATAGTCTCTACAAATCTCTGACAATGAGTAAAAATATGAGAAATATCACCTAATATTTACCTACTAACCACATCCCAAAAGAAGTTTTTACTTAAATTCAAGTTATTGATTACCTATATTGAAAAATAAAGAAACATTGAATAAATATCTATTTTCGGTCACAAAATGTTATCTATAAGATACCTTGGAATACAAATTTGGTTTTTGTCAAAACATTATAGAAACATGTTTTTATAAACATTTTCAAATAAAATAATTTTTGAATTATGTAAATTTTTTTAAAATAAGGATATTATATTAATGTCCATTTTCTCCAAAATTTTAATAGGAAACATTAGAATTTTATTTCTAGGTACAAAATTTCTTTTGTAAAATTTGGATCTTCCCACTAAATTCCTATGAAATACTTCACTTCATTATGTACATTATGAATAAGATAATTTTTAGGATAATATTATCATTTAGTAAATTGTATTGTGATATCTTTAGAGTTATGAAATTACCTCTTTAAATTTGATGTTATTTATAAATATTTAGTACACAAATCAGAATAATTTTACAATTTATTCTTTTACACTAAAATTGTGTTATTTAGGTTTAGATATTAATTAAAAATATTATATTAAAAATTTATAAGGTCATAATTATTATTTTTTATCATTCATTCTTTTTTTCCAACATGGAAAAATATTAATATAATTCTTCATATAATAATTTTTTATTTTTTGATACATGTATAATATTAAATGAGTATTAATAATATACCTAATCTTAATTTTTCATAACTAATATTTGAAACTTCAAGTAAGAGTTTGAGTTTCTAAATCTAATTAATTATACTTACTAGAATTATTAGAATTACTGATGCTAGAATTCATATATTTCATGTCATTATTATTAATACAACTTCATGTAGTATTTATTTTGTATCTTTTTATCGCCCACAATTTTCAAATAGTCAGGCTTGATTTATCCTAGCAACTTGTAGTCATAGAATCATAATTACTCAGATTGAACACCATGCTTCATATATTTTTTGAAATTTTTTTTGAAATTGCTTCTTATATAATATAATTTTTTGAATGTTTGTGAAAAACATTCAAGCTCCCGAATTTCATGAGGGGCCTTCTAATTTATACATTTCACCAAATTATATGATTTTGTTATTCATTTAATCCTTATAAGTATAATCCTTACAAGGAATATTTTCAATCTTGATCATTTTATGATCTCAATCCTTAAATTCCAATTCATGTTCATATGTCATAATACTTCATATGAGATTCCTCATATTAAAATTTTTTACTTCTGAAGATTGTTTAATAGTAGTGGAGATTATAGTATATTTAGGTGATTAAACTACGATAACATTCAATGAATGTTTAGATAAAGGAATAAGTTCTCTTATAGAAGAATTATTATTAACAATCTAAATGAGAATTAAATTTAATTTAGTAGTGATTTCACCTTTATCCATTTGAATGCGAAAAAATTAAGAATGGTTGTATCATATCATAGGGCCTTTACTTTTTCAATCCCTTTGTGTGAATTTGTACCAGGGTCCCAAATTTCATTATTTGATCGAAATTGGAAAACTCTATAGGATTTATTTGATCCCAATAAATATATTTTAGTGTTTATACAATTGGAGTTCATTTAACATTCTTCTTAATTTCTATAATCCTATGTTTTAGCTCCTATCTTAGGAATTTCACATAGATTTATTAATTTTAGATAAACATTGAAGCCCAAAATTGTCTAATATATAGTCATGTGACCCTTCCAACAACCATAGTCTTTACCATTTGAGTTTACATATCTAACCGTTAACATAACTTCTCTATTATAATCTTTAAAAGAAATTTAAAAATTGATATTTATACTTTATCCATTGATATATGTGAACTCAAGAATCAATATTTGGATATTAATTTTTCTCCTAGAGAATGGATAACAAAAGCTCTAAATTTAAATTATGTTTCAAAAATTTTCATTATAGATAAACTATTTATGTTATGGGTGATAAAATACTTTCCATAATTTGAAATATAAAATGAAATATAAACAAATAAAATGAAAAATACAGAGAACAAGAGATTTATAGTGGTTTGAGGAATATAAATTCCCTAGTCTACTCAACTAACACAATACATGAAGATTTTGGGGATTGTTTTATATATTATCCCTTGAATATGGGAATCCTAACAGAGTATATGTAGTTTTCACTAAATACAAATGACCATGATCATTTAACTAGGATCTCTATATTACAAGACCTATAATTCATATCATGGCACACTCTTAAAATGAGTGTAAACAAAATATAATATGAAATCATTTTTAATGAAAAATTATAGTGCACATTTTCCAGAAGCAATAGATATTAGTGGATAATGGATTCTTAGAAGATGATATTCTTCTTGGTATAGTTTAATATAGTGTTATGTGAAATTAATAAAATTTTAGGTATAATAAGAGAATATTTTTTTAAATTTTCTAATCATAGGAATTCAAGGTATTCATTAGTAAATTCTAATAAATAATCATATTCAACTATCACTATCTCATTACATATAATGTCTAACTACTCATTTTATGTTTCATTTTTTACCTATGCATGATATGATAATAATGGTCAATAAATCCATCCATTGATAATTTGATATGAAATGTTATTAAAGGATTTTGTCCATTAATTACAAATATAGAACTTACTTCTATTACAATAATTCTAACATTTTATGTTCATCAGATTTTTTAATTTCAATATGGAGATATAATATAATGATAAATCATTCCTTAAAATTGATAATCCCCTTTCGGATACACTCTAAAATTTTGACATTACAAATAAGGATATTAGAAAAGAAATCTGGATATTTTTATAACACATTGATCATCATAAGATGTTTAATTGAAAGTAATGTTAAAAGTAAGATATCATTCGAAGTGATTTTGTAAGATAAAGAAGGTATTTGAATTAACAAAATTGTAAGATAAACTGACAACCGAATGGTGTAAGGTAATTCATCAATATAAGGTAAAATTTGTTATTGTGACTTGAAGCATAGCTTATTCCACTTATTCAAGATTTCAAATCATAATATTTTACAAATATCATTTTCATCTAATAACATCTACTAATTAACATCATAATGTATAAAATATCTACTTTGAGTATTCATAAAATAAATAATTATTTTTATAATAAAATGTCTTATGAATCTGAATTGACATTGAACATGTATATTTTTTTATTTTGATTATAATGAAGATAAATAATCCCTATATAATAGGATAATCACTTAGAGAAATAGTGTATGATAAATTTTTATGATAAATGTAATATAAAAAATTATGATAAAATTGATATATTTAAAATATGGATTTTATGACTCATAAATACACATAATAAATGAGTAATTTTTTAAAAATATAAGTCTTTAAAAAACTAATAATATAATATTTTGACAAATATTTGTATTTAACTAAACTGCAATATTGGGATTTAATAAACATTTAATTCTAGTAATTTGGGTACATATTTATTTATTATCCTAGCACTGATAGATGAAAATAGATTGACCTATGATATAAAATTTCATTTTATTATATTTATTAATTTATAGAGAAACTATATATGGATATAAAATCCATGACCAAAAGCAGAAATATATTTATATAAGGGATAATAATAAAATTTCAAAGACAAAAATTCTAACAAATTTCTAGATAGGTCATAAAAAACTAATGAAATCTTTGTGAATCTTTTTGTTTTCAATGATTATCCAATAATTAATCATATACTATGTGATTTCATTCCCTTATCAATCATTAATGATATATCAAAATGGTCCATAGTACAATAAATGTGGAAACTTTCATTTCTCAAGTGGATAGAGTATATACCTGACACAACTTAGTTTTTAATAACTAACATTAGTTTTTCTGATTTCGTAAGGCTTGTATTTAATATATTTTTATGAGGTTAATGGAACCGTTTTTTATAAATAACCCTTGGTTTATATCACAAGTAAATTTAATGTACATGCTACTTATAAATTAATCATTATAGAGACAATGTGTAGTGTTATATCAGTCCTTAAATTCATTCATCATATCCATATGTCTTTCACGTGTTTGATGGCCTATATTTATGACATCACAAATGTACATATCAATTTAAGAAAATTACCCCTAATTCTTCCCATTTGTTGTATATATAATAACATTAATTTTAATTATCTTTGGTTTTTTTCATTTTTGTTTCCAATAAAATTAATTTTTATCTTTATATAACTAAATCCATATAAATTATGAGTGTATAAAAATTCAATTTCCTCCTTTAAAATTTATTCATAGCTACAAATTACCCTTATGGACAATTCCATTTAAATAATTGTCGTTTGGACACTAATGAAATGATTATTTTTTTCATCTATGGTAAATATTGAATCGGAAGGCATACCATATTGGTCTCATAAGGTTTTCCTCACATAAAATAATAGTTTCATATTATTGTTTCATTAAATCAATTAATTTTCTCCATATCATAATGCAATTAGTTTTGAGATAATATTTATGTAAAAAACATATATAGGGTTCTCCCATATCATAGAGTCAGTTTTCTCATCTCTCTTTTGTTCATGATTAGAGTAAATTATTATTTTTGTTATTTTAGAAAATACTCAATATAATGTTACTTATTCTTTGGTGAATTTGGGATCTCAACATAGTTTAGGTTATTTTTCATAACATGATATATCATTTTTATAATTGTTTTAACTCCATCATCCACCCCATATGGTTTTTCAAAAGGAAAAGCACCAAATTTTCTATCCCTCTCATTTATAACATGATTTAACATGGTTCCATCCATTTATTAAAAAAATTTGTGTCAGTATTAAGTAATAAAAATAATAAAGGGAGATTATATGATAATGGAAATAAATATTAAATTTACAAAATTATAATACATTTATTTAAAAATTAAATATTTTGGATTCATTATAATTCTAATTTAGTTCACCAGTTGTTGTTTATGGTGATATACACTAATTATTAATAACAAAATCATAAAAAAATAATATGTAATTTGATACCAATCAATGTTACCTAAAAATGAACTCCCAGATAGAGTTCCAAAACAAAAACATCACACATATTATTTGATACAATGTGAGATGATCCTAGCCTAAGTCAGATATATTTTTTATTATGTTAATAATTTAATCTTGATATAATATATATTTAAAAAATCCTTAAACCTATATGTTTTTTATAGATTATATTCAAAAAAATATTATTTAACTACACAATGAAAATTATCTATAGTCACACCGCACAAGAACCCCTTCAAGAAAAATCATATGTTATATAATTTTTTAAATTCATGATAATTGAAGAATATGAATGTTGTGAACCAGGACACCTTGTAAGGATAATAATAATTTAAAATAATAGTATATAATTGGTGAACATAAATTTAGAATATTTGAATAAAAACATAATAAATATTCATGGACATAAAAAAAAGATAATCATAGACAATAAAAAAACATAAATAATAATTAATAGATTCTATATTTTTTCATATAATAATAAATGATTAAAAAATGTTTGGGAAAATTAGTAAATATTCATGAAGACTTAACAAAATCATAAGAATATAGAATATACATAAGTTTAAGAAATCATAACTATTTTAAAATATAAACCAATATCATTTCCACACAAAAACATGGGAACAAATCAACGAATATTCACCTCCACGGATAGAAATTTGAATATAGATAGTCCCCCACAACGTAAAAACACCATCATTACATTATTTATGACAATTGTTTAAAATTATAAATTTGACGGATTATTTTTACTTAATTTTTTTAGATATTTAGGAAAAATTATATTGGTTAAATGGTTATTAACAATGTGGAAACATATATGCAATGTCCATTTCTTCCACCAAAATAGGATTCCTAAATTGAAATTCATATTTCATTCATAACAAAAATTATTTATTCAAGGCCAATTTCATTTATCAATATGTGAAATTTATCATAATTCTTACCCATCCTTAATCCTTATGAAGATCCGTTTAAAATAAGGTATGAGCATGTAAATATTAGTAAGGGGTATGTAAATGAAGGAAATCTATTATTCCATATTAAATTCCTGAAAAATATTAAGGATTTTCCCCTTTTACATAGAAAAATTTTTCTATAAAAAAATCATTTAACCACTTAAGAAATAATATTCAAATCCAACAATATTAAAAAAATATTACTATAGAAATAATAGAGGAAAAAATAATTACTAATGAATTCATTTACATAAATAAATCCTATAACCATTATAATATCATTAATATTCCATTAAATCACAAACTCATTTTTAACCTTTAGAAGTCAAAATATTTCCTAGAAAATTATTTTTCATTCATATATAAACCATTTAATAAAGATATTGAATTATTTTTTAAACATTTAGTAACATAAAATGATAAATCCAACATTTCATTAGATTAACCATTATCAATTTAACCTAAAATATTATAGGGATAATAATGACATTACATTTGCAGTGAGACTTAAATATAATAGCTAACCTTATTAAATAATTATATTATATAACTCTGTCCATATCATATAAGGATTAAATTACATTAGATAACTTTATCTCTTTACCTTGTTTATTATGAACCCCCTATAACAGAATGTACATAGCTCTTTAAGGTTAAATGTTTACTCACCTTTAAAAAATGTATTAAAAATTCACAAGTGTCCTATTTTATAATTAAAAATTTAACTATATTCTATTTTCATCATAATATTAATGAAATAGGAATTGTAATCGAGAAACAAGAACATTATCATTTATAGAAAAAAATTAAAATAACTATAATTTTCATTAAAAAATTCATAAAAATGTATAATTCACTATAAGGGAATGAATATGTTCTTATTTGATGATAAATTAAAAAATTTATATTATTCATGATAAGAATAAATCTATATGAATGAAATTGAATTTTAAATGTTATATATATAAATTAAACACATACTTTTTTAATTTGGTAAAAAGAATAAAATGAGAAAAATACATAATATATAAATGTTTTACATTTTAACCTTTTAAAATAAATACTAAAGTTATAGAATATTATATTTAACCCCAATTGAATTATAAATAATATCATTCTATAATGAATTAAAATAACATAGTGGAAATAAAATTTCAAAAAATTAATACAACATTTTATAGAATCATCATTGACAACTTTGGTAACATTTAAAATAAAAGATCGTCGAAGGAGATAAAATTCAAACAATTAGTAAAAAAATTATTCTATTAAATTAATGATAAAATAAATTCATAAGGTATTGTATACACCTTAAAATAGGCATCATGTGGTGAACATGTAATCAGTTTCAATCAATAAAAAATGTGATAGGAAATACCTTTCATCAAGTCAACTCACAAAGTAAATTATATAGATACATTTTAAAAAATATGTACTAACAGTTAAATTAATTAAAAATATTTCAGTTTTATTACATTATAATTGTTTATTTTAATCCAATTATTATATTGTGTTATATAATTACTAAATATACAATGATCATGTTGGGAATTTTGAAGATGTTTTGTTCATAATCCCAAATAAGCTTCAGTAGGATGACCACACAAAATGGGGTCATTAATTTTAAATATAAAAAATATTAATAATGTAATAATTATCATTTTTATTCATTAAATAAAATTTTATAATCATTCATATATACATGACATGATAAATTATTCATATGGATTCATAGAGGTGGTATTCCATATGTACACATGAGCGACACTGAAATTTTCTAATGAATTGAATAGTAAGAACTTATTTAATATATTATATTTAACAAATAAAAATTATTTTATTAATAAAATAAATATTTAAAAAAATTTCAACGATGATAATCTTTGAGCGATGGTCATGAAAATAAACCCATTAAATCTTAGAGGTAGTTCTCTACATTTACTTACGAGTAATGTTTTCATTTCCCATAGGATTGAAGAGTGTAAGGAAAAGGGATGGGTGAAAAAGATAATTAAATTTTATTATATAGAATAAAATGATGTTATCATGTTGTAATGGTTATAGATTATTTTCAAAAGGTTCAAGAAGATATAAGATTTTAAACCCTCAGTTATGAGTTATATTACATCTTATTAAAACCTCATATGGATTAATATTATGTATTCTATGATGCTATTTTTATGAGACCAAAAACTAAATAAATTTATAGGTAGTATTGGATGAGATTTTAATAGATCATTTTCAAATAAATGGAATAATAATTATCAATAAAATAGGAGATAAGGTACACTTTATAAGTGGGGTGGGTGGAAAACATAGAAATACATGAAATTATAATATATAATATGTGTCTAAAACCTATAAAATGGATCAAAGGTTCCATAAATTCCTATATAAAGATGATAATTTAAAGATATATATATATTTAATAAAACACATACACATTTATGCATTGTTTTAATAACAATTAATTTCTTTAAACCCTATAGGTATCCTTGTTTAACCATAATTATTGTAAAAACAATTACAATCATTAAGTGTGACGAATTGAACTTCAAGAAACTAAAGAGGGAAATACATGAAAAATTAATTATAAAATGAAAAAACCCATTCAATTTAGTTAATATATTTTTGTGAATCTATATTGTTTTGAAATTAATTTTTTAACATTAAATACCTTTTAATGTCATTTACAATAATTTAAAAAAAATATCAAATCAAAAACATCAATATAACAATGGATTTTGAAATTAAATATTTAACAAGTAATATACAATTAATTTTAATCCATAAAAATATTTCATTAATCTAAATTATTCATAAAAACATCAATTTAATATTTTTATTATTATTAATTTAATTTTTAACCCATTTTCACATTTTTCGCATCAACTATGCATATAAAATATATGTAATGATCTCATCAGAAAAAATATTCTATATAAAATAAACATAGTTAGTCCATTTTACACATGTCTTAACCTACTTCATTTGTTTCCCTATAGATTTTTCACTACATGGTTTCGCTTCCCTACCCGACCCACCATTCATGTGTCTCCCTCACCTCCCAACTTCCAAGATATGATTCGCTATGTTTTCTATCTCCCTCTAACTACTTATCTATCCCACTGTTAATTATTCTCCTCACATTGTTTAAAATTGGTTCAATTATTCTTCTAGATATAGGTATTTGATTCCACCTTGGTGAATCATTGTGCTCTCCAATTACACATCAACCACCTTATATGACTATTCATCAACTTTCATGCTTCTCAAATCACTGCCTTCATCTCTACTCATAAAAATTGTGCTACTCAGCACTGAAAATTCAGATTTGACTCATTACATATCTCTTATGATTACTCATCCACCAATATAATCAAATTTTCTTTATCATCTACATCCTCTCTACCTTAATATATATCTCCTCTTTAAGGCTGCAATTTTTTTATTATATATCACTTATCTACCTATATTTTCTTGATCCAAGTGCACACCATTTTCGACCAAACAGGTTATATATATCTACACATCCCTATAATCAATACATGTTACACTTCATTTCCATTAAATACGACATGATATGATTAGGATTTTCTATCCTTTTTTACATTTTAATATTATTTAAAAATGTGACAGTTAACAAATATTGTTTTGAATCTTTGTTGGGATTATGTTATCTATTTCAATGTAATAGGATTTTTTTTCATATTTCAATTAAGTCAAAAACTTGTTATGATTTAAATTAATTTTAATTCCATACTCAATTTATATATTTTTTTACATTCAATATTATCTAACATTTTTAAGTTTAATTATTTTTTCTTTGTAAAATTTCTCATTTAATTTATCATTAGTGAGCTGTAATACATGTTGATGAATTTTAATTATCATCAAACATTTTGATCCATTTCATTAATTTCATTATATATCAATTAAACATTGATTGGGAAAAAAATTATGTCCATTGACTGATTTCTATAAAAAATAATGTTATTGATTAATGGAAAATAATTTAAAATTCAACCCATTTTAATGAATTTCACAGGGTATGGATTAACATCATTAAAATAATTTAAATTTATAAATTAAATATTTATTCTTATTTTATAAATTAAAATAGATAGTATCGTGTTGAATATTTAAATATTTTTAACTCTTTCCTTTTGTATATATACCATGATATTTGTATATATGTATATAGAAAAAGACTCATTAATTATAAAAAAAATAAATATTATTTTTCATATTGTTTCCTTTTATGGTTTCTATTAACTTTAAAATATATTTAATGACTATATATTTTATAATCATGTTCACGGTAGAATAAATGTAATGTCCTTGTTCCAGATCCACCTAGAGGTGCCCCGTACCCGATTGGTCACAAGTGCTCAAGCACATGTCGCTGAATTCCAGAGGCTACAGACTAGCAGTGAGGGCCTTGGTTGTGATAGTCGGAAAACTATGCTCTCATTGGAAGAGAAATATAGTGGAAGTATATCAATAGTAATTACAGAAGTAGAAATAATACCATTCAAAAAGTAGACAGCGGATGACTGAAGAAATAAATTACTGGAGAACATATATATAAATGATGCATGATATATGTGTCTAGGAAAACAGCCAAACAAGTCACAATGTTGGAATATAGAAATAACCACGGACAAGAAAAAAGTAACAACTCCTCAACATCCCAAGCCTCAGCTTGGTCTAATACTCTCCAGTTCCTCAGTAGTCAAGTACCAAAAGTAGAAGTTTTCTTTCCCTTATCAAAACCAACAATAATATATTCTGATTGGGTCTTATAGCAAGCCCCAAATAGGGTGTGATACTAAATCCCAGTAGACAATCATCATGAGATATGCACCTAACATTCAGTAAATAAATGGCCGACAATAAGAAAATAAATGTTGGAATAAAGGAAGTACTCAAGGTAAAAAATTCCTATAGTTTCAAAGCATTCAAATAACCACATAGTAAGTAAGTTGATAATCAGAATAGACAACCCTATTGGATGTAATAAAATCCTATCTTTTCTTTTCCTACCTAGAAACACAGTCATGCATATAACACAATAGGTAACCCTCTGAGAAGTACTTATATCCTATACCCTCTGGTCTTACCCAGTAACACAAGAAATAAGATAACTCAATAGCTAACCCTATGAGAAGTACTCAGAGATATCCCCTATGGTCTTACACCGTAACATAAGAAAGTAGATAACAGAACATGTAAACCTCTGGGAAGTACTCAAAACCTATCCTCTCTGTCCCTACCTATTAACATAAGAAACCCACTAGGTATTACACTCAGTTTATCCCCATTGTTTCATCTTAAGTATAGACTCTATGAGAAACCACTCAACGTCAGTTCCTCATATAATCTCGTACCGGTAACTAAAGGCGCTCTGGGGATGCACTTACGTCACATTCCCCCTATAGCCTGCATCAAGGAACTGCATACACTCAAGGGATGTAATTATGTTAATTCCTCCTATGGTCTCGCATCATAAGTAGAAAAAGTCACTCTAGAGAAGCCATGACATCCATTCTCCCTATGGTCTATACACCATGTTGTCACATCCCTATGTAAGTCAAGAAAGTACAATGAAGCGTATCGGCCAATGTATACCTTATGAACGACTTGGATAATATTCTAAATCATGACATCATGTAATAATACAATCACCCAATCCTACAATACTAGACATGACCAGAAAACAACCTAATAGCCAAACAAGACAAAACGGTCAAAACAAGAAATCATACATGGGAAAACACATCCAATGAATAGAAATTAACACTATTCACATTCACAGGAGTCATATAGAAAATGTATTTAATAAAAGTATTAATAGTGAACTCAAATTATGTTCATCCGTATACAATAAGTAATAATCTATATTGATGTTGATATATATGGGATATCATGGGATATATCTATTGTTCCACAAAAAAGGGGTTTATTGGTATAATTTATAATATTTATTACAAAATAATGATTTCATTTTTATTCATGAATTATTTAATTATAATGTGATTGAGATCACAAGATGTATTATAGATTGAAAAGAATCAATATACCTATGTTTTTATGACAATTAGCATTATGGATAGCCCAATTTATTATTACATTGTCCCTTATTTCCTACACAATGTTCCAAATTAGTAATATTATTCAAATTTTCAATGGATCAATTCATTATTGTAAACTCACTCATTGAAAATAATTGGTAAAACTGAAATATTAGAGATATTTCAAAAATATCATGGAAAATGTAAAATGAAAATTTATTATTTGGCTTATTAAAATTTTATGGGAAAATGGAATAATGGATGATGTATAAAATGATAATTTCCATCCATCTAGTTGTGAAAATATGTAGTAACGAGACGATGATTTAATCAACCAATATATGGATCATAAAACATGATGTTGGTAGAAAGATCCATATTATAGAATATTAAAATATAATTTTATAATTTCGTAATGACAGAAAATGCTTCAAAAGATAACTTTAAAATACTTTTTACATCAAGTAGTATATGAATGTTAAAATGTAGTATTAATTGGCTTATTAATATAGAACATTTATATGGATCAAATGTCCCTTTACTTTTTTATGTTAATGGGGGATGAGATCATTAAATAGTAAATTCATATCCATGAACACATGGATGTTTTTTTGATAAATCATTTAGGATGATATTTAAAAAAACATAAATGGTGAGAATTTTAGGACAAATGGTATTTTTAGTATTAGAATTATTTTCAATCACTAAAATCATTATTTATGAAAAAAGGGTCAATGTAATACATGATTTTTTAGATAAAGATGGCCTTTAAATTGAAGGTATATCACAATATGAATAAATAATTTATTATCCAAAGGATTTGTTAGAATTCGTGTTTGTAGTTTTTAAATTAGTAGAGTCTAGAAGATAATTGTTGACGAGGAATTCTAGAATTGATTTTGTTGACAATTTTTTTGAATATAGAGATTCTAATTTTGGAATTTTGATGTAGAAAATTTAATTTTAATATCTGATTTATAATGTTATGATTAAGAATATGTGTATCAATCTGAAAGAGTAATGGAATGTGTATGAAAGGATTCATACAATAGAAATTTATTTAATGATTAACTAAAAATTGGAAATATCATGTAGTCTCTATGATATATATCATATTTGAGCAGTTAATTTTTTTTATTAATGGAAATGAACATTGAAAATGAAATACTACTCCCAACACATGTAATATAATTTTTATATACATAAGATATTATGAAAGTGAAATAAAACTTGAAAAGTGTGGAAATAACACGAATACCCCTAGTTTTAGAATAATTATATTCTTTTGTAAGGAATTATATATAACGTAACATGTTTTTGGGAGGTTAGAGTGTTTTTTTTGTGAAATTTAAGGATTTATAATTTTTTGGGATATTTGGTCAAAATGTGAGAATACCATGAGATATGTTACGTAATGAAATGTAAAGTAAAATCAATCACATAATTTTAATGATAATTCTACTAGTATGTGTCAATGGAAGTTATAGAGTAGTTAAATTGAAATAAAATCTATTTCAATGGGAATTGGAAATTAATAATTGTTTTGAATCATGGCAGAGATGAGAAACATCCTATAACATATGATTATTTGTGATTACAAAGTATTTTTTAAATATTAGGAGTCCCAAAACATTTATTATGAGGGTGTGGGGATAATGTAAAAATATGTTTTCTGAAAAATTCAAAAATCTGTATAACTTAGATTATATGTGCCATTACACATTATAGTGTTGAATAAGTATACAATATAAACACGCAATACTATAAAACACTAAAAATACAAACATGTCATACAAAATGTACAAGTCTTGAGGTCAAGCCAACGAGGATTATAAGATACTATAAACCCAACATAGAAATGTCAATTACTAAATCATAAACTAATCTATACTGTAATAGATAATTGTTAATGTAAAAATGTTAGATGACAATGAACATGAATCCGAGATGAGAAATTATATATAGGGATGGATTTTAGTAGTAATAATATACTCAAATATACTCATGATAAAAATTAAATAATTATTTGGGATACTCTATAGGGTGTTTCTGTATTCTTGGTCCACTCAAACGAAAATTATATATGCCCACTATTCCCTTTGGTTGAGGTAATCAAAAACCAACCTAGATGCATTAAAATATATCTTTCAATATAATTTTGAGTTAATTTAGCTATGTGTCCCCACTCCGATCATGTGCAATCGGTTTGATCCTCTAAACCCCTACACCACTAAATATATTTGACTAGTTATTATGATATTAAAATAATGTGAATATAATACAAAAAATTGAAACAATTAACATTATGAGAACAATTAAAAACAAGATCTCGTCCCCTTCTAATTGTTATATACTCTCCTATAACACAATCCACTAATATGTTATTTTTCATCAATAATTATTATCCTATGAATCATACAAGATAGAATTGGATAAATTTACTAAAATAATTTTCCAAAATTATTTGTGATAAACATTTTTGAAATTTATTTTGATAGTATTAATGTTTTTTAAGGATATAAAAATCCAACCGAAGTAGAGGATAATTTAAAAGTCTAGGTAAACTTAGTGAAATTAATGAGCTTATCAAAGGAATTGAGATTCGAAAAAAATGTTATTTTTTATGTTTATGTGAGCTTCATGAAAGAGGCGAGCTTTGAGAAGACTAAATAAACAATGTAAAAGTTATGAGCCTTGAAAAGGTAGTGAGCATCAATAATGTGTTTAAAAAGTAACTCATAAGCAATGTTTTGGTAATGTTGTATTAATCGATTTGATGATAATGGGACTTCAATAGAGCATCTTCATATATTGGAGGAAAACACCATAAGAGAATATGGTGGGATATACAAGACTATAAAATGTATAAGAATCCATCCCAAGAGTAGTGAGTAAAGGAAGAGAACGAAGGTGGTCCTTTCAAATGACAATGATCTATTAAAGGAGACACAGAGAGTGACCCCAGGGAATGTAGTGATCTTACCCTAATCCTTGTAAGGGATGTGAACCAGGGTATAAATGGGATCTATCTTGAACCACCTTTATATGCGATGAGCTATATTGATTTTAGTAATTCAGAACATGACTATTGTATGGATCTTGTACGTATCCAAATAAGGGATAATCAAGTAAAAATATATGTCTCAGTCTTCATTCCTTCCTACATTATATTAAAAAAATTATCATGAGATAAATAAGGAAATAATAATATCAGAATTAATACTTTTGTGAAAATAAATTGACCATAATAATAATTACACCAAGATCCGGTGGGGAAGTAATAATTTCATTTTGGCATCTTGGCCTCTTTTTTATCTAACAATATGTTTTAGAGGGCCAATATATATTATCATATGTGTTTTTTGTGACTTGGTTTGAATGAAGGATGAATTTAAAGATTCACTCTACTATTTTCATGGTGTTACATGTTAAAGGTAAGAACATAAAATATGCAGAATGAGTCTGGTGTAATTCCTTAGTTTCTTAGTGTATATGAATGAGTGTGATTAAGTTAAAGGTGGCTATCAATTTACTGATGAAATATTTTGAGGAATCATAAAGTGATAATATTCACTCATTCAATGATTCTGATGAAATGAATGAATAACCTACTATTGAAAGTGATTTTGGTATTACCGATGGTGTGAAAATTGAATGAATATAAAAAGTGAATTTTTTTAACAGAAAAATGAATTAAAACCAAAATTAGATAATGAAAATAAATCTAAACATATCTGGATACAAGTGAAAGAAATTGAAGGAAAAAAGTTGAATGGTTTAAATAAATAAATTAAAATGTCACCATAAATCTAATGGAGAATAATTATTCCCAAACATAAGAACCATAAAAGATGTCAACAAAGATATTGAAACTTAAAGATGAGGGCAGGTGATTGAATATGAACATTGATGGTAATCAAATACTAAAATAAATAAATTGTGATCTGGTTAAATATATTTCATAATATGTTTAGTATAACCAATGGATAAAATTGGATAATGTATGTTTTATTGATTATATTGTCAAGGATAAATTTTAAATTAAATAAAATGTGACATGGTCGATAAGCTCACATGAGAATTGGAAAATGAGATGAAAAGTGGTAATAATACCAATATAGAACATAATACCCAACATGAATCAAGGTATATGATGATTCAATAGTTAGGATAGGAAATAGAATTAGTGAATAAAGAAGTATATAAATATCATGATAAAGAAAATCCCAAATTAATGTATTCATTTCATTTATTATTTGATTTTACTTCATCTAGTGATAATGAAATGAAAATAAAATTTTCTACATCAGAGGAAAACATCATCCTAATTCAATCACCCCAAAAGACATATAGGTTTGGAATATCTATTTTTGGATATAATGAATCTTCTCCTATGAAATATTGGTTGAGAGACATGAATTCTTCACGAAACAAAAAAAATCATTAAGTACCCCAAAACTAACCCAAATTGGTTTTTTAAAGAATTAATGACAACACATTGTATTTATTTTGGATGAATGGCCATACATTAAGATTTATTTCTAAGGATTTGGAATATATTTATGGTTTTAAATAGTAATATTTCTATATTTGTTAATAAGAAGAAGCTTCTAAAAGAGTTGGAATGGATTGTTTTGAAGAATAGAGTATTCATTAGATGCAACTATTGTGGTGGATAGGCACAAAGGATTTGTATGTTCCCAGATTCCCAATGGATCAATATTAGATTCATTATAAATATAGATTCATTAAAATATTATTTTAAAAATGATTATATGAGGTATTATTTTAATGGGAGATCCATTATATGTCAGAATCATGGGAATATAGAATGATATTGAAATTGGAAAAAAATATGGGAATGAAAAGGTATCATAATGAGATAAAAAAGTCCTATCAAGAACCACCACTATTTAAAACAGAGAATATAACATAGAGTGAATACGAACAAACCTGAATAAAAAAAAGTGAAGAAACACTTTTTGTGAGTAAAAATACAATATATTCAGTGAAGAACCCACCACAACCAAGAAACAATGTTGTGGATCAAATATGTAAAAAATAAAAATGAACATAGAATTAATTGACAAAATCAAATGTCACGACACAATAAGAGTTTTTTATTAAAGGAAAGGCCCCTCAAATAGGGGAATATGAAATAGAATATGAAATGTATACGAATTATTACTCAGGGATATAATTATGAAAATGGTACTATAATGGAGAATCAAATGAGGAAATATATAATGGTGTGTTTAAACCCCAAATTGATAAAAAAAATCCAAGAAAATCTAAATAATACAATAAGAATCATAATGATGTTAAAAAATTCATAGTCATAATTATGGAATATTAAATATTGTTTGGGTTATTGGAACAAGAACAAAAATAGTATTTTACTTTATAAGAATGTATCAAAAGGTTTATTACTCATGATCAACCATAATACACTTCTTGAAGATCCTATTAGAACCCATCTCCCTATGTATTTAAATTCAATTAATTTATTTTCATGTGTATTATTTTTAGGGGATATATAGTCTAATTTGAATTAGTATAAAATGATAAAAACTAGGTGTGTGATGTGGTCCACAATGTCAACTAATTACTGTTATTTTCATGAGATGATAAAAAAATATAGAAGAATTCCATGAAATGAGTTTATATCATAGGGATTCTTGACAGCCACAAGAGAAACAATGATAAAAGATAATAATATTTTTTTGTGTTAAAATTGTGGTCCTGACAACATGAACTTGTGCATATCATATGGGAAAAAAATTCTATATTCTTCTCACATGAAAAGACTCAGTTCACACTTTGAAGAAGATATGAGTAGAAGGAAGTCAAATTTGTAACTATGAAAACTCCAAAGAGTCAATATTAAATTGGAAGGTATAACATAATGGGTTATTAGATAGTCCCAGTGCAGAAAACGATGAAATAGACTGTATAGAATGCATCTTACTTATCACAGGTATAGCCTTATTTTTTTGACGAATCACCTAGAAATGAGAATTGGGTTTAGGATATGATAGAAGAGCTTGACCAGATAAAGAAGTTGTAGATATGAGAGATTATGTCAAGTCTAATATATGAGAATTTTGTCTGTGATAAATGGGTTATTAATTATAAAATTAATGAAGATGATAAATTGATCGAAATGAAGAAATATTATTGTGTAAAGTGTACTCATAGGTAGAGGGTATCAATATTGAAGAGACATTTTCACATGTATCAAGGATAGACACAATAAAATTATTCTTGTTTGTAGTAGTGTAATGAAATTTAAATTTGTTCCAAATGGATTTCTTGTTAGTATTTCTAAATTTATTTCAGGAATAAGATGTTTATATTGAGTGTCCATATGATTTTGTTGTTCTTAAATATTTTAAAAATTCTTGTCATGTGAAGAATGATATATATCAGATGAGAAAGAACAAAGAGCATGGTATTCATGAATATATATTTTTTTGAAGATGCTCAGTTATCAGAATGGTTTTGTTGATTACAATCACTATGTTAATAATAAAATTATTCTTTGTATGATGGTGTTGGTGTAGGTCAATGACACAATATTCTGTCGATTATATGAACTGTAGTGTATATAGTTTCATGAATTCATTAAATGAGAGTTTTAAATTTAAATTAGTGGTGAACTGATGTTTTTTCTTTTTTTATTTATTATATAAGGAAATAATAGAAAATTAATATATATATATATATATGTGTGTGTGTGTGTGTGTGTGTGTAATGGTGGTTTTGAGAATAACTAGAATGGATAATTCCAAGGAGATGAATAGTCTAGGGATTCTTGAATGAATTCGTCATTGGATAATGAATGAAAACATGATTAATGTCATAAAATATAGTTATATCAGTAGAATTATATTTAACTTCATAATGAAATGAACAAATATTGTTTTGGCCACAATTCGAGTAGTGCGGTATTGAAGCAACCCCAACGAAACCAATATACTTTTTATGAAATGAATAATACAATATATCAAAGGAATGATGGATTTCATTTTGATGTATACTGATAAATATCAGCCATAGTTATTAGGATATATATATTTATATTGTTAAAGTTCATTGAATGATCTAAAATCAATATCAACATGAATGAATTTATTTCAAATGAAGTAGTATTTTGTTAATTTTGGAGTTTAAGGGAATTCTCTAATTAGATTATAATGAGACTATTTATGTGATATAAATATTTTAAAAAATACAGTCCATCAATAAAGGAATGGATCATTAAAATCAAGTATCATCTTATTATGAATATGGTGGAAATAGGGATCATGATGTTTGAGTATGTTCCTACATAACAACATGTTAAAAAAATTATATAAAAATAAATACTCAAATAAGAATTGAAAAAGAATCTATAGGCTCAGAGAGTTTAGTTGAATCCCAAAAATTGATTTTTTTATGTGGGACCTCCTCTCACAGAGGTATAGTCTGTCTATTTAGAATGTGACCATTTGTGTTGTTTACCCTATTTTGGACCACAATGTAGTGTCCTTCGAGTTTATTGAAAACAGGTGGTGATTTTTGGGTTTAAAAGGGGAGAAAATAACTTAGTTAAGGGAAGTAGAGAATCTAATAGGGGAGATAAGAGACATTGATGGTATTATTCGATTGGATGAATGTAGGACCTGAATAGAGAAAATACATACTATGTAGAATTCATTAATTAGGGATAATTATGGGAGTAATAAATCCGACAAATTTTGTGAATGCCTAAAAAGACAAGTGAGAAACGAAAGAGGAAGAATGTAAGACTTTCAAATTGCAGTTTGTTATAGAAAAAGCAATATGAAGAGAAACTTGTGAATGAATTGAGATGACCCTAAGTATTATAAATGCAATGAGAATGGGAATATATGAGATCTATCTTACAATAGTATTTATTGCAGTTATCTTTAGTGTGTTTCATGCATTGGAAAGATTTCATTGTATTTTACATGGATGTAGCCCAGTGACGGTGAACCAAGTACAAATCTGTGTGTTCGTCATCATGATTTCATGAATTAAATTCAAAGAATCATCATTTTATAAAGAAGGAAATAATAATAACCACATAAAAGCAAAATAAAAAATTATGTGACCCTTTAATAAAGAGGCTAGGAAATAATGGTGCATGAATTTTTTTCTATGGAATATCGATACCCTGATTCACCCCCTAATTTGGGTATGTAGTCCCCTTTTGGACCTATCTCAAGGCATGTATAAGTTATAACAACAATATTTCATTTATAGCTCCCATTTTTCCTTATAATTGTATCATGGATACATCAAAGATTTCTATTCATTGGAATTAATCTATTACTCCTCTATGATAATTATCAAATACCCACATGAAACTCAAATTAAAATAGATATCAAATATAGTGTTGGTAAGAAACATCTAACTTGCATAAATATTTAGTTATGAATTATTTGGCACGAATAGTATATTATGACTTTGTATTCCTGCATAGATCAAAACTATATCATGTATAACATACTAAATCACAGAACCATTGATGGTGAATTATTAATCCACATCCAGAAATTATTTCATTCATAACTTATTGAAAATAAAATGATTCAACATTACACACCACATGTCCATCATATTCATATTAACATACCTATTGTGAAATTGATTATTCTATAGCCTTGTATATCAATTATATGTAGTAATTGAAATGATGGAAATAAAGAAAATTTAGGTGTTTTAATATTATACTTAACATTGGGTACATGAAATTATCTCATAGGAAATATAATTTTGAATTTAAATTCATTATCTAACCTATTTTTCCAACATTCAGATATCAAATCTTCTATTAACACTATGATCCAAGACCTCTTGAAACCCTACTAAATTATATACCACCATAGTGATGTCAACTAACTATTTTTTAGCCCATGTATAGGCCTTTGAAACTTCATCATTTGTTAAGAATACGATCTCTTTATGATTCTCTAGTCCTTTATATAAGAATAAATCTTCCAATAAACATGAAAATAAATGTAACGGAAGAAGATCAAGGTCACACTATCCACGTGTATGAAAACAAGTGTTCTATAACTCTAGAAAAAAATGTAGGATCTTCATAAAATTAGTTTATCAATGTGGTAGTTTTGAAACTCCTTTCTTGGAGAATTCTTTTCATAAAAATAGCAGTGTAGAGCAGATCTCCATCGATGGTAATGGATGGACCATTGAATAGTTTGAATGTATGTAGAAATAATGATCTATTTCAGTAATGAATAGAATATGTGAGGTTAATCATTGTATTTTTTATTTGTTGTCAAAATTTACTCAGTATCATCAATCCCACATTAGACCCTTGACCTGTTTCCCTTCTGCAAATTTTGATGTGCAACTTTCGAGTGCCAAGATGGATCAGGATATCCTCTAGTTGACCGTAAAATGCACAACATGCACCAACATTCCCATGAGACTATGTCCATGGGAAGTGAAAAGATGTACTTCTATCTTAAAATAACCAATATTATTCAATTTTTTTAAATAGTATTGAATCGTAAATAAAAATATTTCATACTCTATACATATTTTTTAAATAATTTAATTGAATATTATAAACAATATTTATAATAAAAGAATGAATATGGAAAAAAATTACAAATTAAACACAAAAAATATTGTAATTATATATTAAAAAATATACATGAAATGTAGAAATTTACCCCCCCATGAAAATAGACTATACATTTCCTCATTAATGGAATCTCATCATAAATTAGAATGCATAGGAATGAAAGATCCATAGATATATAAGATAAAAAAATGTTAAAAAAATTCAATTAGGATAACAAACATTCATTTTTCACATAATGATATTTTATAAAATCCTCAAATTCTAATCAAAACAAACAAATATGTACATTTATATTTCTCTTAATAATATAATGATTTTATCCTTACCACTATTCAGTTTGTTTAATTTGTGATTTCTAAATATTCATTTTTATGATCTATATAAACATTAAATCATTCTACTCATAACATAAGGTATGTTAATATAGAGTTATTCTCCTTCCTTTAATACATTCCCTAGACCATTATCTTGAAATGGATTAGAAATATCCACAATTTTGTGAAAAACATGATACATAATCATAAAATATTTACATTAAGGATAAAATGACTATGAGGGATACGGATAATAGGTAGATGATGTAAAAAAAACTATTCAATGTGATGGTTACAATAATCAGCATAATTCATGATATACTATATATAATTTTAAGTTTAATTATGCTTTGAAATACCATCTCCACTAATTTCGTAATCTTAGTGTAATGTAATTGATCTTTATAACAACAATATTAAACAATACACTGTTGTTTTATTAACAAATTTTTTCTTTTCATAAAAATTTTGGTATGGTAATAATATTACCCTCCTTAACAAAAAATTTTCTTATCTCCTCATGAAAAAATTTCAACAGTTCAAAAATTTTCCAAGATTAAGGGGATTATTTTACCCAATATATTACCCATTTTTTCTCAAGATTACCTATTTTCCTTATTATTTTTTCAAGAGGAGTAAAAAATAAACCCAATTAATTATAAATATAAACCATTCCATTGCCCCATGTATTCTACAATTCATATATTTTGTTTAATGAAATTTCTCCCTTTCCACTATAGAGGTCATGATGATAAATGAAAAACCTGACTAGGCCCACAAGTGTCATTACAGCCAACATTCTATAATAAATTTAAAAAAAACATGAAAATATAATTAAGTAATAATACTAAAATATAGTATATGATCTAAATGTATCATGGTCCAACCAATGAAGAATAATAAAATATATGAACCTAAAAGATAATAACTTTACACTAACATAGATTCAGTAAAATCTATCTCAGAAGTGGATGAAAGAGTTAGGTAATATCTTACTCATCCTCTTGTCTACATTAAAATTGGTTTCTTACCCTTACCACCAATAGACGATCTAGGATACTAAATAATGTGATATTAAAATAATATCAATTATGTGCTATAACATAATAAAATACTACATGAAAAAGTAATTAAAAATAAATTCAGATTCCCTTTCAACTATTCAACCACATTCAATGAATCTAGCTACTCATAGTTAATTTCTTATCATTCATTTAAAAAAATTTAATCATTTAACATTAAATAGAATAATTAAATAAGTTATTTTTTTTGATAAATTGACTTAAAACATATTTGAATTTCTTTTAGAAAAAATGAATGAGCTCAATGGATACACAAATGAATGAAATCAAAAAACATGAACATAAAATATTGATACCCCTATGGTCAATCTACTCTTATACCAAAAAATTATGTTTTCGATCCAATTTTAGTGTACCAAACAACTCCTCTTATAATAAGTGTTTTTAAAAAGGTATCTTTATCGCATATCATTTATCTATAAAATATAGTTTTCCTATATATTTTCCTTTATTTTTATACTATAAATTAGACTAAAATTATAATTACATTTATTCTAAATACTACATTAAAAATAGCCTTAAAATCACTAAAAAAATTCCATTTTATGGCCACAAAAAATTAGTTAGTGGAACTAATTGTTTTTCCAGAAATTCACATGTATATCTACCCAATATCTTCTCACTCTATAATTTACAAAAACTCAATAAATATATGAAATATCAAGATGGATAATTACTATTATTCTTATCTATATATTAATTGTATATAAATTCATATATTCTAAAGTAATAGACCGATATATTATTATATATATATACTACTTTCTGGATAATGGCTTGCGATGTAAGATTTCTGGTTCAACATCCTTATAAATCCTCATAGCAGTACAACATGAACCAAGAAAATAAATATTTCCCAAGGAAAAACTCATCCACATTCTTCTTCAAAATCCACCCTGGTGTAGTACCAATTTCATTACATTTTCATTTACCATTTCCATCAATATGTATTCATCTTCTTAGAGACACAAAAAATTATTTTATATTTGAGTATATTACATCCTTGAATTTAATTCGTTAAATATTGTATTCATGGAATATAAATCATCATTAAAGAAATATTTTATTTTGACTTCACAATCCTCATAGTATGATAATAGAATATGATTCCACCAGCTTGATATCCATCTAATATCTGTAGGAATCCATAGTGACATATAGTTTTATATGATGAACCTTTTATATATTTGTATTTTGGTCCATTATTCATAATCAAAATATTTATTGGATATGGTGTTGTGAAAATTCTTACATCAGAAGAATAATATTTGAATCATCCTATATGGTTAGCTATAGTTATTCTTCAAGAATGTAGAATTTCCACATTTTCAATGGTAGTGTAAAAACATGATACCCTCTGTAATGATGATGGATCTACAATGTAGGACTGATAGTGATGTGAAAAAAATTATGCTTATAGAATACTACCGAATCTCATTGAAATGGAACCAAGACTTCAATTCCATAGATCCTTAGTGAAAGAGTTGTCCCATATTAAAAATATCATAATGAGGTACCTCCTTAATATTCTAGGATATGGATATCATTCAGAAACTAAAATATAGAGTTTCAACCAACATGAGACTCCACTTCCTGGATCATACATTTTCAAACACTTTAATCTCTATACATGCACCCTTATATTGCAAAAACATAGAAGGATGTCTCACCCATATTTTTATTAACATTTGATCCCCATTATTTGTCGGGTATAATTTTCATAGTGTGAATACCACTTGAATACCAATATAATAAAGTACTATACCACTACAAATATTCATTATATCATTAAAAAATATATTTTCATCTAAAGATTTCATAAATTTTATTTTAAATGCCAAATTTTAAATGATATTATAAATATAATTAATTTTTTAAAAATTAAAAATTACCTAATAAAAATTTAAATAGTAATTGTTAAATATGTTTATAAAAACAATAATCATAACATACCACTGTATAATGGGCATTTCATGAGAGATTAGTGAATTATGATATATATTATCAATTTAAAAATATGATTGTTAATGTCTATTCTGTGAAGAAGGTATACTCATTATGAATAGGTTAATGAATTAACAAGAATTTAAAGAACATTGAAACAATATTCAATGAATTAAGAAGATTATATTTAGTGTATTTCTTGTATACATATTTTTGAGGGGATACTCATTGTGAATAAATTTCTCCCAAATTATTGGGTTATTTCAGATATAATTTAAATAGATAATATATAGACTATTATTTCGCATGTTGTCTCCTTTTGAATAAATCTTCATGGACACACAATATTATATATGATATCTAGAATGGTTTTTAGAATATATGTATTAATACTAACACTCAAAATAAGTTGTAGGAGACATGAAGGCCAACACATCTTCTTGTAAAAGTTATAGAGAAAATGGAATAGAGAGCATACTAATATATCTTACTCAGTTATGAAGGGGGATTATATAAACTATTATAATTGCATGTCCATATATTGGAACCTTAGGATAGGATACTTGAGGTAAAAATTATATGGATTATTACTATTATACCTACTTGATGATGACGATAATGTGTAATAATAGAATTTCAGTCTAGAATAATCTTTATCATGGAAGTGTTGATGCACCAATATTTTATATAACACACAAACTAATCCCTCATGTTGATGTGCTTATTTTATACATCTTGAGTAACAGGAGTTCATTTAATATGGAGTTCAAAAAATCCTGAAATCAAAATTTATTATTCCAAAAACATCTCATAAAAACAAAGGTAAACCATATTTTCTCGATACTATGGATTGGTAACACATTAGTAAACTGACTATGCCTTTTCCATGATATTTTAAAAATGAAAATAAGAGGGTGTGTCGCATGGATAAAAAGAGTGTACTTAGTATAAAAATATAATAACCCTATTGAGTAGTACGACCTCTAGGTACTTCAAGAAATCATTATTATATTTTCAATAGATTATCCATTTGTAATGGACTATGTAAAATGTATGTGTCCTATGAAATTCATGTATTTTTTCATTCACAGATGAAATTTTGTATGCTTGTGTAAGGAAATAAATAATATATATTGTTGAAATTATTAATAAAAATTGTTTAACTAGATTATAAATAGAATAATATTATGTAGAGGAACATGTTTAAAATTAGGTAACACCCTGATTAACCCCCCCAAGGGACGTTGAGGTTAAATAAATATTGATGTTTAATAAATCCATAAAGTTGTGTTGTGTTGATACTAATGGGAACAAGATGCTAAAGGTAATATTAATCACTATACTACTACAACATTATATATACAACCTGTTAAAAGGGAATACCATCACTAATGGTGCGTCAAACCCATAAAATATTTTAGAAATGTTTTTAATCATATATTAAAGGAAAATACTATTATTATATATATATTATAGTTTATAGACATATGGATTTTGAAATGGGGATGTTTTTTTTCTATTCATGGATATCGACTCATTTTCTAATAATTTAAGGATGTATAACATGAACCGTGGGGGTTAGGCAATACAAAAATTAATTATAAAGGTAAATCTTACCTGAATTGTGAGACTGATATTAATATACATTATAATAGTGATTGAGGCACATAGATGAATATTTTAAGGCACACAGATTAATATTTTATGTGTTTATTATTGGGTTGTTGTATATTTAGGGTCATCATTCATAGAATATTGGGGGATTGAGGTAGTCTACAAGAAACCCAAGAATTTTTGAAACCTGATGTTAATTTGGATCCTAATTATAAACACATTCATCATATTGGATGAGGGAAAACATTTTCAGTTCATGCTATTTGTAAAATGAAATAAATCATGAGATATTTGATATATGATGATTAGGTAAATATAAATATGACATGAACTAGGGCCCACATTACCATATATACATCCCAATGGATGAGTACATAGATTTCAAATTCATGATGTTTTTATAACAGTTTATAGTTTAAGGATATGAAACTATGATTTCCACCTAGAGAGTGGCATCTGAATAACTTACAATGGGTAAATGTAACCAAATATGAAACTAAATTATATGATTAGAGGGGGATACTATACTTTTTTTTGTCTCAACCCACTATAAGAGATCTATATATCACTATATATACAGTGGAAATGGAATCATTGCACACACAGATTATGAGATAGAAAATTCTACAATAATCTTAACATTAGGAATAAAAAAGGGTGTTAGGGTATACAGTCTTGTGGATGATAAGGGAATCCAATACCTTTTATAATTTAGTAGAAGTCTCATCGTCGAATAAAAAATAACAAAAATACCATAGAGATATCTAGATTATATATATGAGAAGGTAAAATGTTCGAATCATCCGAAGGATTTGTGTGTAACATGTTCCGAAAAAAATTAATGTGATAGATGATTATATTGATGGATAAATATTTAAATTTGTATTTAAGACCTATAAATAAAAAATGGGAATCAATTCATATCCCTTGATATAGTGATAAATCCTCTATTAGTTCTTGGAAATTTGAAGCGTGGTTAGTGACCATTACTACCATAAAAGAGCATCCATTCATGAAAGGACACTAGCATAGTTTTATAGTTAATGATGAAATAGTAATGATATGAACTATTCACTTTTTTTTCATTTCAGGGGGACTTATTATGTTTAGGTTAACATCTTGAAGTTATAATAATATTAGTTAGTTCAGTTTCATTTTGTGTTGATATATTACTATATAGTTTAAATTAATGAATCATGGAATAATGTTTTATGCAGTTTATATTCCCAAAATTAGGGCATGTTCCATGTAGTTCAAAGTAATGAGATATGGAATTAGGTGAAATACAATTTACCATCATTCTTCTAGGATGTTATTTTTAATACTTTAATGTTTGTTATCTCACACACATGAACCCAACATAAATTTATTTGTAATTATTCATGAGGGACCACAAATTAGTTTGTGGTTAACGTGATCCTTACCACAGGTGGTCATTGAATACTGGACATCAGAGAGGGACATAGGAATAGTATTTCTCACCCCCCTTTGGGCCTTAAATTTAATTGTTTATTAAGGAATGATTGGAATATTCAATTATTGATCCAAATATCATTTAATTTTTTTTTGAAAGAGAGACAACTTGTTGATTTCCTAAGCCATACTATATCGATTGAAATTCATGTTTTATAGTAAATTTATAGAATACTCATCAGGGGATTAAAATATATAAATATAGTATTGGGAAAATTCATACATCAATAATGGATCATAATAAATTATATAGTGTTATGGTATCTATACCATCACGGGAAGAACATCTTTTTTTGTATACCCCCAGGAGATAGAGGCCATCAGGGTGGAAGTTAGAGTGATTTTATGATATATTCATAATGAATTGTGTTGATTTTAGGACATCAATTCTTTTTATTCTCCACTATATTTTAAAAAATTTAAGAGATAAAATAACTAAATTTCCCCAATCATTCAATTCACGAACACAAGATAGTGGGTAGTGGGGTCCCAATGTATTTTCAACATAGAATAAATCTTAATCAACTAGATGCTCTAAAGGTGGTACGATTTTCAATGATAGTAGTGTAATATATCTTAAACAAATTAATTATGTGGTATTTTGGGAATTATATCCCATGACTTGACTTGAAATTACTCAAGGGAATGAGTTTATCCAATTTCTTGTAAAAATCGATTATCGGAAGGTTGAATTTGAACTATCGCACTATTATTGATGGGTAGGGACCCATAATATAAATAAACTTCATAGAAATAGGCCTATACTACATGATGGTGTATTTAATATCATTGTGTTTAGGCTTGACGCTATAAGGAACTCAGAATACAAGACTCCTCATAGTGAATAACATGTTATGATAAAATATGGTTTTTCAAACAATCATGAATATCAATCTAATTGGAATAGATTCGATATTTTCTTGTTACCTCCATTTACCACAACAAGTAATTACTATTAAACCTTGGTAATAATAATTTAATGGATGAAAAATATTTGGATTCCATCAAAGAAATTCATAAATAATAATTGAATTCTATTAGGGATATCATATAAGAGGTAATTGACTAACTGTCTATGAATTTTCTCCAACTGAGATTATCTATATGATAGTGATACATGTGGTAGAAAATAGATCAATTGAGATACAAAATGAATGTTTCATCTACCAAAGACAAATTGATTTTCCTTATAAGGATTATCCAGTGACATGTTATTTCACTAATTGGACTTCATTATCATGATTTTTTTGGGTGATTAATCTATGATGATTAATTTATAGGATCATTCATATAAATATATATTATTAAATAGTGAAACAAAGATTTACATTGATTATTCATCATCATTATTATACCACAAGGAACAATACATCAATATATAACAAACAAACCTATTAATTCGCTTATTTTTTATCTTGAGTGAGGGAAGAATACATTTCATCTTATTAAAAAATAAAAAATAAAAATATCCTATGAATATCTTAATTCAACCATCTCATAAAACAATACAACCTCAATAATGAGACCCAATTCCAAACTGGGGACACAGGTTTTTTATTCTACCTCATTATTGGTGCACCAACATAGAAGGATCAATGATTACTATATATGGAATTTTAAGGATGAAAATTGGGAAACTACAAGGCCAACCATATTGATCATAGGATTTTTCATCATCCACAACAATTGTGTGTAATATTAGCCATTAATTTGTTTTTTATGTCTTGGTTATTATTTATATATGGAGATAATTTTCTCAGCAGGAAACTCATTATCCAATAGAAACTCATAATTCATTGTAAGAGTGATTAAGAAATTTCATAGTGCATTACCCATGATAAACTTATCATGGATGAACCTAAGTAAAACTAATAAATAATCACTTCATACCTATATAAGTTTCATATCATTTTAGGATTATTTTGGATATATTCTAATGAGTTAATGTGAGGGATCAAGTAGACCACAAAAAATGGTCGAAAATTTCACAACTTCTAGAACATAATGTTAAATCATGGGAAGTTATACTCAAAGGGATAATTTGTTAACATAGAATCAATCATCATAAGTATATGTTTGTATACACTATTATACATACACACATTTTTAATCAATGATTAGAGTCTAAATTAATTTTTTTTCTCAAAGAGAGTCATGTCTCATATATAGAGTTTCAAATTATGACATATCTTAGTTTATAATTGAAAATTTAACCATTTATAAAACCAAAAATAATGAAAAAAATAGTTCCACTGATTCTAGGCAATTGTGTTCACTCCCAGGAAGAGTTTTCATGCTATTTCGACTAGATCACAGCCATGATACAAAAAACTAAACCATAAAAGTATTACTTTTAACCAACATGATCCTATTTTTTTTGAAATGATTAAATATATAGAATAGATATTTAGTTTAGAATACTGACACTATATATAAGACTGACATTTGGGGATTACATTAGGTGCGATTTATAATTTATTTGAATTTTCATCTTTGATAGATAATAATCATGGACTAATTTATAGGAATATTACTTAAATAAATTATTAAATAAATCAATTAATATTTTATCATAGAATACTCAATTATGTTCTCCAATAATTAATTATATATATTTAGTTAAAATTGTAATATATTATATAGAATTCAGAATTGGAGAACATGTAACATTTTATGTAAGGTATTTTGAGGGATCAACCACATATTCTGTTGAAATTTCAATGATATCAATATATATTAATTTTTAACCAATGATTGATCAACTCAATATTTTTGTATAAATGTGTGTCCTATGATTCATTAATTGTGATTAAAATTTTTAATAATTTTTAAAAATTTATTTACTTCTCATTTTTTAATTTCATTTGGTTTGTACATGGGTTATTCGTTCTTAATGGAATTTCCATGGTGTCAATATTAAAGACACTCATTCATCATATTTTTATCAAATACCATCACTAAATATTTTTATTCTAATAAATTTCAATATAGGTTATATGAATAATACTAGATTAATACAATTATCCTCCATTGTATTTATAATTATCCTTATAATTATTCACATCATTCTAATTACATGCAAATAACTGTTGTCATACCTATCATTGGCCAACGTTTGGGGTAACATGGTGGATTAAAGAGGGAACTGGTTACATGACATGTAATGGTAGGAAGGGGGAATCAGATAATAGGGAATGTATTATAAGGGCTCATGGTAGATATAATCATTACATTATGGGGATAGAGTGTGACATAATGACATGGAACACATAGGGTAACCTTTGATGTTGTGCTTGACTCGTTGTTGGGTGGTGGGCCATGGTGAGTAGTTAGAGACCTATATTGTAATTATAGGAGGGGAGATACCAAAATTTGGGGTGAACCTCAAGATATTTTTTTCATGGTATATTAATTAAAACACAAATATTAATATAATTATAATAAAAGGATATATTAAGAGAGATCAGATATGGGAGGTGGAGCCATATGAGAGGGAGTGTGGGAATTCTAGAATGCAAGAAAAAACATTTGGGAGACCCCTTATAAGTACCCTTCATCTTTTTGATCCCCCAAACCGTATACATATTTATATATAATAATAATAAAATTATTATTGTTATTATTTGAATGAAAATATTAAAATTTAACAGTGAAAGAAGGGGGTGTTATATAATTGGTGTGGTTAAGGGCTGGTGATGTGAACCATCTCCCCTCCCCACCAAACATTTCATATTTTTATTATATATAGTGTGTGTTTATATATTGATAATGTTGGATATTATAATAATAGTATTTTTGTTATTATTGAATCTTTATCTGGGTCATAACATTGCTACAAGCCTTCAAATTGATGATCTTCCTACAATATCATAATCTAGAATTTACAATCGATAATTCAAGAAAAATATGTAATATTTAATTACAACTCATAAAATAAGCCTATATCCAAAAATTTAACACCTAAATTGTTTTACATAGAATTTATTTAATAATTCACATTTTTAGCTAATGAATAGAATTACATGATGATTTTTATATGTAGATCAATAAGGTAAAATATATTTCTCCATATAGGAATATTTGAGAGGGATTGTAGGAAGATTAGAAGTGAATCCTTTTTCAACCAATGAAGGGATTTGATCATGATTATTATATCACATGGAGGTCAATTTCACCTATATGATATATATATTATGTCACCCTTTTTGAAAATGGAATAAATAAGAAGGTAAAAATTGCTATATTACTAATAATGTGAAATATCATTACTTTTCCAATTAAATTATACCTCTGTCCACTATAGTATTTTAGGAAATACATGTAGTCAATGTTAACTATCTAGGATGTTATATCACATCCTCATTTTTAGGTGATACTAGGGTATTGGTCTTGCAATAGTGTTGGTTATTTCCTACTAAACTAATACACTTTTGTTAATTAGTTTTTGATTCCCCTCAATGGTTACTTATGATGTGACATGAAATTCACACATAGCCATTGAGAATAGAGTTATAGGGTTTAATTCATCCCAATATTACATGTTTTTGGTTTAACTAAGGTCTTATTTGTCAATAATGTTATATTAATGGACCCATGTTTGTCATTATCCATACACTAACGAAAATGCTTTAATAAGAGTAGGTTCCTCTATAATGATATCAGTTGTGCAGTGCTTGGGAAGGGTATAGATGTGTGGACTTATTCAAGGATTATGAATCCTTAAAAACACTTTCTTTTCCTTTAATATATTATGTATTGAATTATATATACTTTGACATTTCAGTGTTTTTTGGTTTTGTAGGTCAAGGACATATTATTTATTAAACAAAAAACATCATTGACTATTATTGTGATGATTAGGATGGAATTTAGTAGACTGTAAGAGTTATGAAAATGTCTCTTCAATATCATTATGACTTAAGGTTTTATATCTTATCTATATTAGTAATTTGTGTCACCATATCCTGGCACTCTATAATCTAGTTCCATAAACACATAACATATATACTATAAATTATAATATATATAGAAGACTCGATATAACTATCCATAATTAAAAATTAACAATTTTTAATTAAAATATTATATATCAAGAATCATTTAAGGTTTAATTTATTAATGAAATAGGGAATATCATAAACTAAGAGAGACAAGGTTGTTTTTATCAATGATGTATTTATTCTCCAATATATACGAAATTTAATAATCTCAAATGAGTAATCATCCTCCCAAAAAAATATTCCACATGTTATTTCATTATAAACAATTAATAATGAACAATTATTTCATAACTAGGGGTAATGGAAACAATATATAGCATGACATCAAACACTTAGGAAGGGTCATCATACAATAACTTAAAACATAGAATAAATATGGAACAAATATTATGGATAGAATAAGTAACAATATGAATAAATAATCTACATCACTTTGAATGAAAGCTATAAACATTAAAATAAATAGAAATTTGTATATTAATAATACTTATCTTATAATTATGGAATTCATAATGATGGATTTCAAAAACCAACTATCAAGGACCTAGTCCAACACACATTCCTATAAATGTAAGATCATTACAAAAAAACCCATCCTCTTCTATCCAAGGTGACATATCAAAGCATCGAAGGGATATATAACTCTATTCCACATTATCCACCTGATTAAGTCCAATTCATTAACCATAAGAGTATAAAATATTTTACTTTCCTCGATCAAAGAATATATTACTAATAAAAATCATGGATATATTTATAATGTAATATATATAATTAAATACATAATCAACCTGCATTAGTAATCAATAATTTAAACAAATATCTATAATTGTACACTCATTAATAAAAGTGATAATATGATCATTACTGATCTTGATAAAGACTTCGTATGATTAAACAATATAGAGTCATCATACAGATAATATTCTGTATTGGAATAAGAATGTATTGAATTATATTTCTTTTACTTATGTAAGAAATTGGATACATGATCATAACCCATCCACATGGAGAATATGTATGAGAAAATAGTACATAATAAATATTCTCATAATCTTATTTATATTTCAGAACAAAAAATATGGAATTCCAATATAGTTACCAATTTCAATAAAAAAACATTTATATGAACACGATCTATTCAAAATTTTATAAAATGTGTTATTACCAACACATATATAAATGAGTAAACCAAAAAACTGAATAATAAAATAACATGATCAAAAGATATTGAGATAAATAAGTTGTATGTGTTTCAAATGAACATTATCCAAAGGAAATAACAAAACATATAAGGTTGTAAATGTTTATGAATAACACCCCCTATAATATTTATTCAAACAGAATCATATAAAGTGAATTGTTAGATATGGAAATTTAAATCACCTAAATGATATTATATAAATGTAGTTAAAAATAAAACTTATTTGGAAATAACCTTTCAAAAAATATAATGTAAATGATATTGGAAACTAAGTAGATATTTTATAATTTTCCTTACAGTTGATGAATAATAGAAATTTACATTTTTCATTCAAAGGAATCATTTTAAAAGGTGACATGAAATCCATTCAAAAAATTTAGATTTATTAAATGTATATAATAATATAGAATATATAATTTATTATTTTTATATTATAAAAATTATTATAAGAATATAATATATGGGTGACCTATTTAAAAAATTATTAAAAAATTTTAAACATTAATTGGTTTGAAACTAACCTTGCAAGAAGAGTAAAACTGATTTTCATTAAAACATTATTTTTCCATATAGGATTGAATAATATCATATAATTAAATATAATGGTCGGAGGAACAAAAAACTATAATGTAAAATTTAAGGATATAAATTATAATTCAAATAAAGGAGATTTTATTAAACAATAATTCAAATGGGTTATAAACTCCACTAAGCATCAAAATTTGGAAAGGGGATTTATGTAGTAATTTTTTATTAAAAAAATGAGTGGATGAAACATAATACAATCCATGGGAATATTTTTCCAAACTTATATAAAATATGATAAATTTAATGATCATATCATAAGGAATTAATATTGAGTAAAAAATAATAATTTTGATTTATTTACCATTTGAGTGAATCTAAATTTGAAGAAAGGAACTAGAATTCAATTAGACTATACAAGAAGTAAAAAATTTATAATTTATGGGACATTAATGTGATATAGAATAAATTCAGTACCATAAAAGAAAAAAGTTGTTCATAACAAGTAACATGACTAATGAAATCATAATTGAGACCAAGGAAACTCTAGCTGGTTGAAATGTTTTTAACAAACAATCCATTAATAGGAATGAAACATATTTAATATTATTAGAACATGATTCAAATGTATTTAATGATATTATATGTAAAATATGTATTAAATACACATCAAAAATTAAATTTGGATTATATTACCAATCATCTCTCAAAGATATCAATTTGAGAAGAAATCCATCACCTCTGTCTGAATTCATTCTACGCATACACAAAAAATGATTACAATAATTAAAATATATTCATTAAATAAATAATAAATAACATCATTTATAACTATAACCATTTATATTACTCAAATATATTCATTATACATGTACATATTTTACTTATTTTACCAATTTTAAACGATGTGTGTATGTAATGTCTATCACATTGACCTTATTTTATATGAAACGTGTTGTTATGATTTATTGTTATATATTTAAAACATATATGATAATTAAAACCAATGGAATATATTTCCCAAGATATTTTATAAAAAAATAACTTCATTTAATGTTTGTTTTTGTTATGATTTATGAATTTCAAATCAAGTTCAATCATTCCTTTTTATCTTATTAAATGAATTCTTATTTTATTAATAATGAGTTAAATATTATATTATAATAAATAGAAACAAAAATATATAATTTTTTGTATTTTCAAATAATATGATACCATTTAATAAGTTATCATAATCCTACATAATATAAATTCATTGTATCGTTCATGTAGGTGGTTAAATAGACATCAACATGAACTTTGCATGATGAATGAATGATTATGAGGTAGTTTAGTTTTATATCATTAATCCCTAAGTATAGTGATTTTATATTTTATTTATTAGTATAAAATATATATATTTTTAATTTTCAATTTTAATTGAATGATATGAAAGAATTGTGTGGTATCATTTATTGATTTTCCACTTAGTATGCATGTTTAATGATGCAGATATTTTAGTGAATGTTTTTTTATTATTAAAAAATTAAAGAAAAAATTTAATTTACAGAATATTAATCACTATTTAAATAATAAATATTTTTATTATAAGAATTTATTGAACTATACAAGTATGTTTCGATGAACAATGAAATGTGTCATTTATGGATATGGTAGTCCACATACTTATATGAGAAATGTTTTCATTTTTATATTGAATTCAATAGGAATTAAAAATGGTCATATAATCAGTATATTAATATTTTATTTTGACATTTATACTGATATATATATATATTACTATAATGGGTTTGGATGATTGTGGATGGGAAATATAAATAATTAATATAAAAGGTAAAGTAAAACATATTTTTAGAATTTGGATATTATCTTTAAGTGTCCTTTGGAAATGAAGAAATTGAGGAACATTGTTGGAGATAGGGTATCAAAAATGTATTTTGGTTATTTAGGTGAATAAATTTGGATATATTTTCATCAATATTTATAACTATATTTGTTTCCTGAAGGGGGATGATGTGATCTCCATTTATAGGCAATGTTGAGGGAAAATATTTTGAAAAATGATAAGTAAAAGATATGAATGAAAATATATGAGGGTATTGTATGTTAGTTGGAGAAATGATATATGAGAAATGTGGTCATGAGTTTAATAACACCATAGGATTTATAGATGGTTTAAGTGGAATTTTAATTATTACAAATTTGAGACAAATCATTTATCCATTTTACCCTTATTAATTTTGATTAAAAATTTATTATTCTAATATTCTTTATGAAAACTATAAATTACACTTATAAAGTATTTAAACAAGATGAATATGAAATTTTGACCCATATAATCTAAAAAAAAATTTATGTGTTAATTGCATTTTAATTTTAATCATCAAATACTGAAAAACTTAATATTATATGAAATGTTATTTTAATTTATTTAGTTTTGTAATCAATATTTTATTTAAATTATTTATTAAATGAGTGTTTATTAATTCTCATACATTCCGAATCAATATATATGAGTCATATTTTAAATTATATTTATTTAATTTATCTAAATAAATATTAAATAACCCTTATAAAATTAATTATTCGAAAAAAATTACATAAAAAATATTAATTATTATCGATCATTGGTATTTTGTTTTATAAGAAAAATACATATCCAGAATAATTGAATATTTTGGAGATACTAATTCAAATTATGAATTAATTTTATCAAATAAAATTAATATATATATGCAAAAATAATTTTTACATTATCGTGGATAATTTTTTTTAAATCACAAAAAACATCTTAAGAAAATATTATTATACTAAATCCAAAATTGTTTTTTCTTATATCAAATTAAATTTATAAATATTGGTAATTAAATTTATTAAAAAAATCTTAAAATATTATGTATAATATTTCATATCATTTTTTTAAATGATAGTTATTCTTTATTTTTTTTCAATCAATTTCTAATTAATTTAATCATACTCTATTATTTATATTATCAATATATGTTAGTATTATGTAATCATAATATACACAATATTCATAATTAAAACAAAAATATTAAATAATTAAAAATTGGTGAATGAAATTATTTTCAATGTTTCTTTTCCAATACATATTGAATTTCATTTTTATTAAAAGTACTGAATATTTTATTTCTATATGTATTCTATAATGAAATTACTAATATTTATTCATGATAATTCAGTAGATATGTTTTTTATGATTTTAAAAATTATATTCATTTTATCTAAATATATTGTCAATTAAATTATATTTATTCATTTTTGGGTATAATTCTATCAATCATGTTTAATTTCTCAATTGTAATCATATATTCAAATATTAGAGTGTTTCATTATTTTCTTACTCCAGTTGTGTTTTATAATCTTATAATGAGATAATTATTTCTTATTTTTCCTTATGATTCCCTATTACATTGTGTTCTTCAGTATGAGTTGATGTTATTTGACAATCCCACTTATATTCCTAGGAGTAACATCTCATAATATGAGATTATGCTATATTCTTTCTTCTTTGTTCCGTTATGGGTCTCAAGCCTATCTGTATTTTAATTTTACAGTCACACATGCATGGTTTCTATAAATTTTTTTTAATATAAATCATTGAAAATGATAGGGATATTACTAGTGGATGTGGTGATGTTGTATATTTTTTAGATATGATTTCTTTTTGAAAACATTATTTGAAGATATTAATCGTAATAGGTTGAGGTGGTTGTAGGTGAATATCGTGTTTGGAGCCAACCTATTATTTGGAACTTCGTATTTCAGTTTTTTATTTGTTTTCCTTCTATAAATTTTGAATTTATTTACCCATTATTCATTATTTATTCTTACATGTCATACCATTTTCAATCCTATCAATTTCTCATTATTTACTCATATTTATATTTCTTTTATTTATCATTAAATCCTTGGTGTACATGTGTGTTTTGTGCATGTCCATAAGAATAAAGCCTAAAATTATGCTTGATATTCCTACTAAGTGTTGATCACCTCCCATTGGCCTCTTGGATGTGTAATTTTCCTAGAACTGTTAGGAATTATCTACCCTACGTGGTTCCTTGGAGGGACCATATATGTAATTATAGCGTCAATGTGGGTGTTTCCTAAGGATTGAGTTATATGTTATGTTTCATGTGGTGATGGATGGGAAATTACAATAATATTTTTAATGTGTCTCATATATGAATTTTAGGATAGGTAACCAAATGATGTCATAGCATCTAAAATATCAATTCAACTAGACTCTGATTACCTATTGTTGGGGGAGATATGGTCTAAAAAAATATATCACTTGTACTAATTTTATGACGAATGGTATTAATATCAATTATTCACTAAAAAAATAAAATATAGATATAACATAGATAAAAAATATCCAAATATGTTTCCACCATAAACAATGAAAAATAGAAATATGATATATCTTTACCCTAACCAACACACAATGTTGCCACACACACACCTCAGAAAATACACCGAACACAAAAAAATGAAAAGAAATGATAAAGGTAATGTATTTACATAAATAAATAAATAAACACTTGAGATTTTAAATGATTTATAATATTTCCTAAATTCGGCATAGGAAAAAATATCAAGTCTTCTTTTATAGGATTGAAAAATAATAACAAACTAAGAAACACTATCAGAAATGTTCCATAAACGAATGATTGACACATATTTATAACATTGATACATTATGCATGTATTAGATTATCTATTATTACTCTTCAACTATGTATACACTATTAGAAATAAACCCCAATTCCGTTATAGGAAATTAAATATCGTTTATTAGGTTGCATCACCTCTTAATATTCATAGAGAATCTTGTAAATAGAGTTTCATGTATGATTTTATTGACGTCAACTGATATACCTAGTAAGAAAATAAATATTCCGATTTCCATAGAATCCCATCTATAATATTTGAAAACATTATGGTCCATCCTCAATATCATCAATTGAGATGAACATCTAATTACCCTACATGCACTATAGAGTCGAATGAATAATGTCTTAACCAATACCTCATCCATCATCCACTAATCAAACATCTGATGAATTTAAATTTGATAATCCAAACAAATAGTTCTCCAAAATTATAATTATTACCAATATCAAATATTAATGAATATTAAATTCTCGAATATATGAATCAAATCTGACCAATATTCTACTATAAGAAATAAACCCTGAAGAACTTGGGAAACCCACATCAACAAACATCCTTTATATTAATAATGTTCCTCCACACAATAAATTTTATTCACCTAACCCCAACTGAGGAATTTATTTCCATTTTTTATATTCCTAAACAATATTATAAGTGGTCATGTACTCCTTATTATGGAATCTCGTGATCTTATATAAATCATGATCTTTCATCACTAATATATTTTTGATGAAGTGGAAGGTTAGGTAGGTGTGATTTTTCCTCACTTGAAAAAATGATTTATAATCTATCTATATATCACTTTCACTATAATGGAAAATAATTCATCTTTTTTTATTCTTCAAAATTCATTAAAACCCCACTTTATTTAGTATATCTCCTTCCAAGATTCTATTTACACTATATTCACTTCCTCTATTGTAGTCAAATGAAAAAAAATCTATATTCATGACATTCAACTAATTTCAGATCCTCAAAAAGTGTATATGAAACCTATTTTGATCCTCTAAATATTTTTTCTATAGTAAAGCATGAATCAATAAAACCTTATATTAGATACTCCTCATGAAAAAATACCATAACTATAGGATCGCTTCATGTACAAAATAATCGATCAGAAAAAATACAAATTTTTATTTCTGAGTTAAGCATACATATTTTTACAACTCCCACAAGAATTGAAAGATTCAATTGATTCGAACTAATTTTATTATAAATCTTATAACCATTGACATATATCGATTTTTTATATACTGATTCTTACCATCAATTTAAATATATTATTCCTTTGATAGTTTGAAGTATCGATCAAGGGGTAGAAACTGATTTTAACCCAGACATTTCAAACCATTCAATTATTTTTTGGATATAATACTTCTAATATAAAAACAAATATATAATAATCCTTTATGTTTATATCATCATCCAAAATATGTCTTATTATTTCTAGAGATACATCATTAGGAAAATTCCAAAATAATATTTTTCAAATTTTATATCACTTATAAATTTTACCCAAATAAAAACATGTAAAAGACATTCAAAAAAATATAATAAATGTTTCATAATACCATTATCCTATAAAAAATGATCTTCATTTATTCTTTTTCTATTATATTCTTTTATAACACATCAAATTTATAATTCAACTTTTGCAGGGCTTTATTTAATTCATATAGACATTTCATCCATTTACATATTGTATTATGATTCCCATAATTTGGTAAAATTATTTGAAATTTCATGTAAATATCCACATCCAACTCACAATTATGAAGATCTTCTTGACAACCATATAATCCAGGAACATATTTAATCATTCAACCCTTATTTTGACTATTCGAACAGTAGAATGTTTAACAACTAATGTAATGATTTCCAATAATTATAAACGAAACCTTTATTCAAACTGATACTCTACCAAAAATTATATATATCAATTCAATACATTATCCTCCTCCTTGATCTATTAAACCCACTCATTCTTATGGTTCTTCTTCCAAATACTAGTTCAGACAGGTCCTATATTACATTGAACATTGCCAAATTCAACTCTTCATTAATGGATGACTACAAATGCAATGATTCATTAAGTAATGTTTCCACCTTAACATTTCTAGGTCCAAATTAATCTTTTAGTGCTACAAAGTTTAAATAATAAAAAAAACTCTCTAATTTTCTCTAGATCATGGTTGTTTTCCCAAACACAATCATTTTTTCATAGTTATTTGGACTTACCCATTTTTTAGTATATGAACATTTGATACTAATACATCATAGCCAATAACATACTATGCTCCCACACAAGAATTAATTTCCCTTGAGAAAAGTGTTTTATGATGGTCGTACAATTGGGAGTATTATTCCTTATATATCCACATTAATTTTTTTTATTTTAAAAATCATCCATTTAATTGACTAACTAGTTTTTAGATAATTGATTCTTCTTCACACTTATGATATATCATATTATAATTCTTCAAAATTACATTGTAATAAAAAACAACATCCCCTAGTATGGTGAGTATTTTTTTTATTTATAATCCCACAAGTGATATCTAATACATTGATCTCTATAACCAAAGACAAAATATATTTTAGATCTGGATTCAAGTTTTTTATAATCCATATAATGTTAATGTAAATAATCAACACTAATAAAAATTTTATGATACTGAACATCTTATAATTCCATATACTAGATCTTCCATAAATTTTCATACCATCCTATAGATGATAGAAATTCACTAATGAGATATTCTTCCATATTGGGTGCCTATATTGGAATTACCAAAGGAAATACTAAGTGTAGAATCATAAATAGAGATTTATCTATTAAATTATAATTAATTATAATTTACTCTATTTTATATTGGAATTATAGGAACCATCATATCAGGACCTATCCCTTATTCCATATAATATTTAGGGATTATGAACATATTGATCACTCTAGCATTTTCAGTTCATATATAATTATTTTTTTTGAATTTTATTTCATCCAATTTATTAATCTAAAAAAACTAAAATTCATTATATTTTTTATTGTTGTAATTAATTACATAAATTCCTAAAAACATAATCATTGAATATATTAATGTAAAGAAAAGAATATTCTCATTCAAATGGTTAATGAAACCAATCATTTGATTATAAAATCTCAAACATAGCATTCCTTGGTTTCTGACCAACCAATTTAAAAGATGGTTTTTTCATTTAAAACAAAAAAAATTCAAGCATTATTATTTCCATGAAATATATTTTCTGTATTTCATTTTCCTTAAGAACATTTGGTTTATTATTATCTATTGTAGTAAAACCTACATTTCAAGGATTTTGGGTCATTTGGGCATCGAAAAAAAATCACTACTCTCACACATAAATGTTCGATCATGTAAAGGGTCTCATCCTTCATTCCTCATGGTCATTGATCCTCATGTAACATTCAATAATAGGAAACAAATATAGGCCTATAGAACGCATCCTCATTTTTTCAACATAAAACAATGTTTCTTCTATGGCTAGGGGCATGATAAAATTATATTAAATTGAAGATCTCTCCACACATCATTCAGAATTTGAAAATCCATTTTCTATGAATTAACTTATCATCACTATTTTCTTGATGGATATTTTAATATTTTTGTGATATATGTTTTTCTATGAATTATTGATCTTCTATTTAATGAAAAGATTCTCTCGATTAAATCACTAAGGATCTATATGCAATATTCAAACTCAATAGGAAATGTTGAATTTGTTCTATTTTATTGACATAATATGAACAACTTAATATTTTTTCCATTTTAATGTCTTCACATTGACTATTTTATTCATTTATGAGATTCATTTTCTTACCAAACATCTACCAGGTTGTACTAGGACTATCCTACATTCATTGACTCCTCTCAAGAAAAATTTCACTTAGTGGTTTCTAGTAAAATACATGTCCATTTTGAGATAAACTACACATTCCATCATTATAAAGGGATCATTCATAATATATCTTAAAATACATATACCATAGTTATTCATCCAATTAAATGTTCTTGATATCATGAAAAAGAATATTGGTTTTACAATTTATGATTAAACCCAAAATAAAAATTACTTCAAGGATTTTGGAAAGCGAGGATAACTATACAAATTCTCATACATCATTAGGAATTGTCATATCTTTTAACTGGATCTACCACAAGTAATTTTTAGTCTATTCACATGAACTACCACTATCCTTCCTTTTGGAAACATTAAATTGAGTAATAGTTCCATTATTATATCATTAATTAGGGATGTGGGTTTTAAATACAAGTCTGAAATTTCAATCATAACATATAAATGTTTTAATCTTCAATGTTGAATGAAAAATTAATTACCACAGTCAATCTGACCAGCATAAATGAATTCCCATCAAGAATTTATCATTAATCAATCTCCATTACAATTGAATTTTCATAGATAATATAACATCAAATTAAATATATTTTTATTGGTGTGTGGATCTATGAGAGTTATAACTATCATATTGTAAATAATGTTTTGGGGGAAATGTAACAAGAAAAATGAATCACATATATAACCATTAAACCCACTCACAGAATGATATTTTGACCACCATATGTTATCAATAGTTCGGCATTGTAGAAAATTTTCTCTATAACTATGATCCACCTTTGACCAAGTTTATGAAAAATAGGAGGTCACATAAACCTACCCCCACCCCCCACACAAAGTCATCCAGTCCAAAACTATAGTAATGTAACAGTACAATGTGAAATAGGTTTACATAAATAGATAAATGAGTAAAAAATATTTAATCTGCTTTATAATTTTTCTTATATGAATGGGAGGAACCACTGGTAACTTTATCTATCTAATAAATTATAAAATAATGACAATTAATATAAAATAATAAACAGTAATGTTCCATTATTTATAGATTAATACTTCTATATAAAACTGATATACTATTTTGTTATTTATATTCATTATTAATGACCTTAAAATATTCCCACATTATTTGAGTAGGTCTACATATCATTTATAAGAAACACTATCTTGTTTATCAAGAATCAACACCTTTCTATATTCTAGGAGATTCCTCTAAATAGATTGGCACTGGTGATTAAACTTATCTATATTTATTAAATTATTTTGAATTTACTAGGAATTATTTATTATATTTATATATAATTTCATCTTAAAGAATCTTTAATATTATAGATCCCCATTTTTTCATTAGGATGTACAAAATTATTAAATCAATTTATCCATAGAAAAGTATAACTATTGTGACCTTCATAGAAAACCCATACACCTACCATGGATCAAAATTCTAATGAACATAATTATGATATTATAAACTAACATTTCTATGAAAATTTAATCATTTTGAATATCCAATTACAATAACAGAAAATTATCATTACTTGGATTCACATCCCAACACTTACTTGTTGGTATACTATATTGAGCCACCTATTATTGGAAATAATAATGACATATCAATCAAATAAGAATTATTCATTGTTTTACATGATCTTTTTGTGATACCTCTCTATATAAGGGTTTTTAAAATATTTCTCCATGTTAATAACTAGATTCAAACACATAGGGATAAATCCGAGATTCCAAAGGAGGGTCACAACACAATCTTACATAAAATTGATATTTTAATCAACAAAACACCAAATGTGGAAGATCCCATTATTGAAATTGATAACTCCCCCATTAATATTTTACTATATTCACTAACTGTGTGTTCTAAGTAACTATTATTTCTACCCTCATCCATTGTGTATGATTTTATATGAAGAAAGATATTATTTATAGAACTTACTATTTTTTACATCCATCCTATATTGTGTATGATTTTATAAGGAGATATATTATATTTATAAACCCAATTACATTGATCCACCACATATGATGTCTATGATATGATGTGGAACATGTTATCCACTATAACAGTACATAGGACTTATGGAATTAATTCCATGAATTTATCAAGTAATATACAAGACTTGTTATTTGAGGAATTTTAGATGTTCTAATTTCGTTGTGATTTTTTTCTAGAGAAACAGGTTGTCACCATAATGTTAGACAAAAAAACCTATATAAGTGATCTAATAAATGAATTATATTAGAGAATTTTTTATGGATTAATTTGGTAATCCTAAATCTCATGAAATTGTGGGTTGGATAGAGATTGAGACTCCTATTACCATTGTACTTATATTTCACTAACCATGTGTGGACTCTTTTATATTGAAATTATTGTAAGGAATTATGAGCAATTCATTTGATTTGTACTCCTCATAATCATTAATATACAACAATACAATTGATAGGTTTTGAGATAATGTTTAGGATAGAATTCCATCTAGGATGTAGAATCATTCAAATGTTGTTGTGAAGATAGCTAATTATACATAAAGGCTTAATTACCATGTGATTTGTTTCTTAGACACGGTTTTTTGTGGATTACTTAAGCTTTGTAATTTTTTAAGACTCTATTAGCAAGGAAATATCAATTTATAGATGTTTTATTCAAATAAAACATCCTATTTCAAAGTACCACAAGGGTTAATTGTCAATGTTTACATTTAGTTATACCATGGTTCATATAAATTGGGTTATTGTTTTATTAATGTGTGATGATGTAAAATTGAATCAATGATTTTAGGTTAACCTTCATTAGTGGGTGAGGTCCCATTAGGTGTAGGTATCTAATCCCACATTCACAATGTTTTGGTCTACTTCCCTTTAGATGGTAGAAACGATGTTTAAGACTATTGTGTTCAGAAGAGAAATTTGATTCCAAAGGATTTTATGTAATCACAAATACATTAAAACGTTTAGTCATGGATAAAAATGATTTGATGTCTTTCTTATTAATCATATCATATTATATTATTTATGTTAAAATATATTGATATGGAATGATGACCATCTGTATGGTGTTAATGGGAATATAGACTAATCCATTATTTATATTAGTATATGAAGAACCCATTGGAAATTTGATGGGATTTTTATTTCATTTAAATGAGAGTTGAATCATTTCAGTAAATTTTATTAGTATATAATATAATTTGTGGGACAATATTGGTCTTTATGATGTTAAATCCATGGATGTTTTTAGATAAATGTATAATATAAGTGGAATATAAGAAAAATCTTATAGGATAAGAATTTTTGTTTATTTTATTTTTGATTCATTTGTGTAGAATTTTTTTCGGTATGTTGATTCTAGTATATAAAGGGACATACGTATCCCCACAAATAAATGATAGTATTACCCAAAATCAATCCTTATTTTTGTAACATAATTTCCATGTAAATGAATATGAATGCTGTTTATGGTAGGGAGCATATACACCACCTTCTCAAGTGTATATTATTACTTTTATTATTTTTCATGGTTAATATAAATATATATTGATTTATTAGTGGCATCCTTTTTAATAAATGACACATATTTTGTTATTTTATATGGATCTTTTTAAGAATCCAGTAACATCGAAATCCTCACTATGTATAGGATGAATAGGTTTTATTTCAAGGTTTTCCATTTTGAACTTTTTGTAGGTGTTGTCTTTAAATTTCATGATGACATATTATTTTCATTTAAATGTTAATGCCTATAGACATAATATTATAATAGATTAGTCACCAGATGGTAAGTGGTGTAATGTTGAGTTGTTGAGTGAATTTGTGGTAGTTTTTAAATTTCTCATAAATGTATTTATTGAAAAGGAACATAAAAAACCATTTTTTCTTCAAAAGATATTTTGAAAACATATATGAATTGAGAGGAAAATGGATGATTCCACTGAATTTTGGGTTTTTTGAATTATTATTTTATCGTATATTGTCATGATCTAGAGAGATACATTATTTTTCTTTTTGGGTGTAATGGGAAATTGAAGGTGATAAGGGATTATAAGAGATTTATAATTATTTTTCCTCTTAGTTATATTGTGGAATTTTGTGAAGTGTTCAATGTTTTTTATTACATGAATGAGGTTCATCAATATTTAAACCATGATATGTTCACTCATCATGGGTTTTTGGTGAATAGTGTTGTGAATTTGTTATTGTAATATCATTTTTATGGTGGAAATTAATGAATGAAGAATTATTATTTTTATAATCCTTCTATATATATTATTCTCTATCACTTCATTCCCTCTAATTATCTTCTCTTCAAATAATTTTCATCAACATGAATGTTGGATGGAGGTGAGGTAATTTAGAGTATCGATGAAGAGGATGGCGATAAATAATTTCAATATAGCCTGACATGAAAAGATGATCTGAGATATGTTGTTAAGAATAAAAAATAAGGAATCATTAAATTATTGTGATAGATGCTTGACATGATGAAATAGTGCTCAAAGTGTGTCTAGAGTACCAGTAGTTGTCCCAATACTGGGTGTTTGAGCATAGTGTGTCGTCAGTAACCCACATTGACTCCATTTGGTGGAATAACAATGCCCATATGGTGAATTTTATATGATTTTTAGGGAATATTAAACATTTTACAAATATTAATTTAATTATAATAAAACTAATAGATATTGTTTATAGGAGGGGTGTAATCACATTAGAGGGATATGGGAAATATCTGAATGCATGAAAGAGGAGTGTAACACCTTTGTACATCCCTAACATCATGAAAGTTAATCCCCACTACCATATATTAATTTATAATTATTAATTATATTTTTTTATCATTATATTTATTTATATACAAATTATTTATTAATAGTGAATGTAAGGGGAGGTGACTTATTGTTGAATGAAGGTAGAGATCACTTGCACCTCCCCCAACCTATCAAATTATAATATTATAATATATATATATATAGATATTATTTTTTTATTGTTATAGATTCCATGTTTTATTTAAAAAAATTAAAGAATTATTTGATTAAAAAATAAATCTATGGGATAATGAATGAGACATTAAGGGATCTATTTCAAGAGGAATATAGGATATTTAATTTCAGATCATGGAATAGTGTTATGTGATGATACATAATTCCCTAAATTTTTGTTATGATAATACCCATTTTTATATTATAAAGTATTTTTTTGATAAATGAATATACTAAATTGAGTTTTTTTCACAAATATCACTATTGTACAATCTATTTGGACATCTGAAGCTATTTCATAGGAGAGATATTATTATTACGAGTTAAGCCCATAGGACCCGTGATGGTGTCCTGGTATGTTGATTAAAAAATTCTTGGTTTTATTTACCCTCCATCATCTGATATATATATCCCTTGTCAATATTGTGCTATTGGATATGTTATGTAGTTTCTATATTATTATTTGATTGAACTGTGTTATTTGTCTTGTTGTTTCTCACCCATGTACACAGTGCACTTGTTTTGTGTTTCTGTGGTTTCAATTTCATTATCATTTATATAAGAAAAATTCCTTATTTTTTATATGTTACGCTGGCGTGGTTCGTTTATTGGTGTATATTATTAACTCATTGAATAATATTATCCCCCTAACAATGATCAATTCCCCCACAATAGATCTTTGTGAGGATATGTGAGTTTTTACTCATAGGACCAATATCCAGATACATAGAGGTAAATTATCCATGGATGAAATTTCTTATTAGTGTAGGATTACCTTAGGATTTATGGATAAATTTTATGGTATTAATGGAATAGATGACAAAATAATATTTTGAATAATGAGAGTTATACAGTTATAGTGAGATCTACATTTACTTTGTAACCATGTTATGGTTGGAAATGGTAGAGAAAATAAAAAATCTTTGAGTTGTTTGATCCCTAAAGAACCCCTAGGTTTTCGTTGTGGTGAAATGTATTTTTGGCTTGAGATATCCAACTTATGGTTGGATTTATATTAGTCAATATAATACCCATATTTCACCTATGATTCATAACGTCTTGTGATATTACTAAGATTCATGGGATATACCTTTATGGATAGGAACAATGATGTATATGTACACTATGTGAATATATGACTTAATATTTTATTTCATGTCTGGATAATTACTCAATTCATCACTTTAATTCTGGAACTGGAGTTTTAGTTAGTTATTTTTGGGTTCTTTCAGGATTCCCTACAGTACAGATATCTTTACAATGATTTTATATTTATGTAATTTTCTATTAATAATTCTATGAGACATATATCATACCAAGTGACTTATAAAATATAATACATCCTGATTCAATTATATTTTTGGGGTGTTATATTGTGTATGCTTATTTTCAAACATGTACAACCTTTTTCCCACACATTTTGTGTTTGGGGAGTCAGTGTATAATACAGAGATAGTTTTGGTGGACCTGGAAATAGAATTGTTTATTCATAGATAGTTACCAATGATGGAATTGGTTGACATAAATTTTTGGGAGATTATTGTTACCATTTGATGGTGGTAGTGGTAATTTTCTATATTTGGAGACATCATATTTTGAGGTCCCCCTTATTTAGTTAGATTGCGTCATTTTTCCATTTAATTGTTGGTTATGGTTTTTTCTATATTCTTGGAATATTATGAACTATCATATCATTATATATCTGTGTGTTTATATATTAAATTTTATTTCTCCATCATATATTATTGTAACATATTTGTAGATCAAGTTATAATAAAGGTGAATTAGACTGAATCATAGTTTAATATTTGACATTTTTTACTAAGATTGGTCACCTACCCCTAGACTATTATATGATGTCTTGTGTGGAATTCTCAAAAAATAAATAGACTAAGTTAGGACATAATGGGTAATATATTCTTAATGGTAGTGTGGAAATATTGCTTCGAGGATGTCTCATAAAGGATTAATGATTTCCCTGGATATGATATATAAAAACAATTTTGGGTAGTAAAAGTTTCTTAACAAAATTAAATGAATTATACCATCCCTTGTCAGATTGGCATGTGGAACTTGTTTATCCATACCATTAAAATGGAAATAAACATTATTTCTAGGCTGAATGTAAAACAAAAGATATATGCCATTAACAATTGGATGCCTCTCATAAATCACTAATTAAATAGTGTGGATAAATCAATGATGAATTTGACCTACTATGTGTTTATTTTGATGAGTCATTATAAGAATATAAATGCAAATAATTTCCCTTAGATAACCCTTAATGTGTTCTTAAAGGGGTTCAGATTTATATTGAAGTTTTAGTGCTTGTTAAACACTTTCTATTGTATATTGAGATATTTATGTTATTGGGGATATTTAAGAACCAATATATTAACATAGTACCCAATTATCCTTATTAGTATGAACATTAAAATGTGACATATTGATCTCAATTTTGTTTCTCTCAAATTCTTCATGTAGGATGGAATCACCTGGTGGTAGTACATTCCCAAAGGTATGTTAAATGTTTTTTAATCTTATACTTGAGGTAAATATAAATTTCACTCTCTTAAATATATATATCCCTAAAATATATGTCCTAGATATGGGCGGTCCCATCAACTAATAACTCAATGTTCTGGATCATCAAGTCATCCATCAAAAAGTTGTGAATGAGATCAAAAAATTAGATAAATACACTGATCTAAACCTGATTCTTCCAAACTATGAAAATTATGAATAGCCTATATGGTAACTAAAGATACCTAAAAATGATGGACTGGACCATCTTATCAAATTCATCCTCAAAATAGGATCTTTGGGAGTTGTGAATCCTTTTTTGTTTTTTGTTAATATTTTTGGAGGCCATCATGAGGGAAAAAATTGTTGATGGTGACCTAGGGATAAATACATGTAATATCCTTTCACATTAATTATTTGCGGTGTTGTTTTAGTAATGTGACATACCACTCACACTCACCAATAGAAAATATAGAAGTATCAATCTCACCCTTTTAACATCATTGGTACCAATATTCACCTATATTATCTCCTCAATGGGCATAGAGACTACATAATTAAATGTATAATGGGATTTATACAATTATATGTCATAAAAAGTGTGATGGGTGGAGGGGAAATTAATCACTTTAGTCATATATGGATTCGATTTGGCATCATCTATCATGTGTGGGTGGGATTGTTAATATAAATTTCCTAACTCATTAGTGTTTTAAAGGCCATGAGGGAGGGTTTCATGGTCCCAAACCATTTTAATAATTTCTGAAATGTAATATCCATGAATTAGAGTCATTACATCATGATAAATGTGTTTTTTAATTAATCTATTTTGTATTATTTATCGATTCAGTGATTGATGATCATGAATATTACCTCTCCACATATGACGTGATTGTACTTCTGTAATATTCAATTCCCCAATCCATTATATATTTATTTGGGGATATATGATAACACCTTTATATTTTTCATTTTGATGTTTTTCATAAGGTATAGTGTTTTCACTTATGTTTAGTGTACTGAAATGATAAATCTATGGTGACCCGTGATTTTCATTAAAATATAATACATATTAGTATATTGAAACTCATTATAAGACATTTTGTTCTGTGACAGATCTATAGAGTTTTTGGTTCTCTAGATACTAGATAAACAATCACATTATTTTGAAAAATATTATGCATCTCGCGTAATGTTTTTCTCCCATTGTACCCTTATTTACATACCCTACTTGTAAAAATTTTATAAAACCATGGGAATGGAAAATGGGAAAGGGTGAGAACATATGATTAGTATGGGTAAATATGGGATATATTAATCCATGATCATATAAAATAATGAGATAAGTAAAATTAAATTAGTTAATTATAATAACTTATAAATCTCATACCTAATCAATCCTACAACATAATTGTCTTCCATGGTATAAAACATTATCATTTAAAATTACAAAATTTATAAGAGAGACAAATCATAAAAAAATTATTCATTTACCACATTATCATATCATAATCATAAAAACATGTTAAAATAGTGTGAAAATAACATGAATGGAAAATAGTTCATATTTCATGGTTAACTACGATGACCATTTAGCCATAGTGGACCCCGAATCAACACATGTTTAACATATCATAATGGATCCAGAATCAGGATTTTTATCCCATAGTATATCATGAATCACTACTCATATCTCATATTTTATTGAGAACATCAACTAATTTCACTTAATTATATTACAATATATATATTTTTTCTCAATAAAATAGTCATTTACATAAATCTTGGCCTACCATTCAAAAAATGAAAACCATACATATGTAAGAAAGTCGATCATAAATCATTCATCATGTGAAGATTACACAACTCATGGAAACGATGAAATATTCATAAAACATTCACCATTTCATCATAACCAAACACTTAAAAAAATTTATAAGTTTTAGAAAAATATCATCTTCATAATCATAAACCATCCAAAGAAGGAATAAGTATAGAATCATTAGATCATATCCCATGTAAAAAATAATTACCATCATAGGATATTAACATATATGAAAATTATATTAAAATATAATAGGAATATTTCTAGAATAAAATACCCTTTTTATTTTGAAATCAATTAGTTTAAATAAATATATTTATAAAATATAAGGGTAAAATTTTTTCTTTGAAATAAAACATGGAAAATTTTAAAGGAACTTTCATATCATTTAGTGGTTTGAATGGAGAGAAATTATATTCATCAAATAATAACTAAAATATGTATTATATCCATGATTATGATAAAATTTACCTCCTTTATAAATTGAAAAGGATATTATTTTATATCATTTTAGAAATAATAAAAAATGGATGAAAATAAAATCAAATTATTACTGAAAAATATAAAAGAAAATATTAATTTTTTTAAACATATACATATGATAGAAAATGTTTCACGTATAAAAGTTTAGAAATAATGTTTTTATTTATATTAAACATTTATTTAGTTATTTTGTGTAAAAAATAAAGTAAAACTTCAACAAATCATTACTGTTATAGATATTTCCAAATAATAATAAAAATGAATTGAATTTATAAGATTATGATTATATAGTTTCTATAATTTTAAATGAAACTAAATAAATCATAATTTAAATAAAATTAAAACCTAAATCCCTTACCTCGGGTCATATATATATGTGTACGTGTTAAAGAATCCAATTTAAAAAAATTAGGATTTATTATACATAGATGATACAATAATACTCATATATATCACAACACAAATGATTTAAATATAAAAATTGATATCACATAATAATTGATGATTTAATGTCACTTTTATCCCTTAATTTCCATTGAAAATTGTTTAATTTACCTTCAATTTTCACGATTTGATTACAAAAATATACGAATAGAATTTTCTCAATTAATTCAATTACATTGTGGCTAGATGTTTTGATGAAATATTTTAATGCAGTGATCCCAAATCATTTATTATTTATTTAATTATCTTAATATATATTCAAAAAATTCATTCAGTTAGAGATTTTTCTTATTCGACCATCTAAAGGGCCATATAAAAAACATATGAAGGCCCAATGTATCATTCAATGAATCTTTAATAACTGATATTATATATATTCATGGACTAATAAAAAACTCAAGAATCATTTATAATCCACAAGAAATCTATGGACACTCCATTAAATTAATGTGATAAATAAAAGTCCAATTAATTATTAATGGGGCATAGTTGAGGTATTAAATACATTCCACCATTCCTCACATGAATTAAGAGAATCTCACTATTCATGAATTTTCTACCACTCCATTCGCCTGATTAATATGATATTTTTGGTATAATGTATAGATATAGGATATATAATTTTTATTAGAAATTTAATTGATATAAAATAATAATTCTATTATAATCCCAATTCATGTTTTGGGTATTAAAAAATATAGGATAAAACATTAATACAAAACATGGTTAATGAAAACATCCATATAGTTGGCTAATAAAGTCCAAGAGATAACAAATTTGTAGTATGGAATTAAAAAATCAATATTTATAACATTTAAGAAGTTTTTTTCAATATTACACTTTCTTCATGTTCAAATCATCCATACCTATTAAATTGAATGTATGGTATAAAAAATAATCCACTACATTTAGTATAAATAGATAATCATCCTCACCCTAAAAGGTGTTAGAATATTAAAACTCAAGGAGAAACATTTCATTGAATATAGTATTTCAGAATTCTAGGTTAGAAGTTACATACTCATATGACCACATTAAATACCTCTTCTGTATATTAATATTCATTTTCATTTTTATTCTCTTTCAATTGTAACCATACAAGATTGATTTTAAAATCATTTGAAATTTGATGAATGATTCTTCATCTTCTACATTTGTTCTCATCCACCTTTTATGTTTTAATATTAATTATAACAAAATAGTTCACATAAATTTGAAAACACTTCCTTGTTTCGTATTTTCATTAAATTCAATGTTTGTGTTTAACTCACTTCACCATCCATGTGTGCAATCTGGTCAAAACTCAATTCATACCTTTTTCATATTACCCTAATTTAAAATAATCACCCTTAACATAATAATCAATATTATTATCCACCCAATTTATTTAAATAATATTTCTTTCTTTTGAGTCATAATTCAGGGATTCTATTTTATTATGGTCCTTATCTCATTTAAAATTCATTTAATTAATATTAAATAAAGAAAACAAAACATGTTATGGATAATAAATTTATTTGTTTGACATGTGGTTTCCATGGGTTATTAAATTAAGTTTTAAACATGGGTACATGAAATATTGGACCTTATATAAATTATAATTGACAAAAATTATAAACTTGGTTAAGGTATTTCTTAATTAAAACATGGTATGGAATTATGATTAAAATAATCTCATGAATAAGTTGTTAGTTTCCTTAAATGATTTTAAATATAAATACATATATAAATATTTCCACATAATAATTAAAATATCATTTTCTAAAAAAAAAATTAAATTTAAATTACAACATAAATTTTTTTAATTAATCCTTATTAACAATGCCCCACGTTTAGAATATAAAAAAACAATAGACTCCAAATATATTACAATAGCTATGTATTCATTATGAGTGCAACTATACAGATTATATAAGCTCACAAGAATATTAAATGGTCTATAAGAAGATAATAATTAATTCATAAAACATATATTTTGATGCTGATGGTGAAACTATTATTCATTATTTTGGTAAAACATCCTCAAATCAAAATGAAGAATATGAAATTTATTTCCTTTTCCTTAAAAAATTTCAATGATTTACCTATTCTATCCCAACTATTTAGTATATATTTTTGATCAAAAAAATGTGAAAACGCTTTACTAAATTACGAGGAACATTATGGATAATGAAATTACTCATGATCCAGTCATTTTTTTGTCAAATTGATCTTGATATGTGCAATCGTATGGAACACAATCTTAATGAACTCACTACCAAAGATATAGATTACCAACCCATTAGTATACAATATCCAAAAATTTGGGCTTATTTTGATCTCATATTTTGTTTGATTTATATTTTTACATTTTTCTATGGGCTTGTTAGTGAGGATCCTCATCATCACCGCAATGATTTCTAAGTGGTGTGTTATACCATAAAGGCTCATGGAATTTATGATGAATAAAATAAATCATTATATATTCTCTTTCAAACAAGATGGATCAAATATAATCTTGGGTATTTTATATTATCAATGGTTAAATAAATTATAAAATTAAATGATGAAACTATTCTTTGATATATTCATTTATACTTCTCAAACTGACCAAAGGGAAATTAGTAGTATCCATTGTTCTATAATGAATCCCTCCATGTGTATTGGTAGAGGTTAAAAATCTTGTGGATAAATTCATCCAATTCATCACTCACCAATAAATTATTTAAAAATTATATAAATGGATATCATACATCTATAATAATCTAATCTATACCAAAATTGGTGGTACTCTTCTAGAAAACATTCCAACAGATGTAAAATATCTCATATGAAGCATGGATGAAAACATAAAACAAATCCACAATATATAACATGATAAATTCATTGAAGTTTAATATAATCAATCCCAATAGTTCAATAAGATTAGAAAGTTTATAGTGGGATTATAGGTATTATATGAAAACTAGTCATGGTTGATAAAACCCCAACATCTCAAACTCTATAAACTCAGTTCCTTAAATAATAAAAAACTATGGAATATGTAGCTCATCAGGTCATTATAATCAGACATTTCTATATCTAAAATATTATCCATTATATTCATATAATAAATAGATATCAATGATTATTTTTCTCAAATAAATACTATCCTACAAAAACCAGGCCATTTCATTAGAAACACTAATCAAACCCATTATTATGTCTTATCTTCTGCCTAAGGGATATTTATCTGCAATTTCATTTTATTATATAAAATAACATTTTAGTTTACATAATGAATCATATACATATTTATTAACTATTTATATGAAAATATAACAAAACCCCTAAAAATAACTTGAATCGACACTCTCACCTCATTTGATTCCACAATTGTACCCAATTACTTTTGACCAAGTCATCTCGAAGCCTAAGATAATAATTGAGCCTGATTGATTAACATGTTAATATGTGGTTATTCCATCTATAATCCTTATGATGAGAATAATAAATCCCAATTTACGTAATTTTCATTATTATTTTTGAACTCCTAAGTGATAATTTAATACCATTTGAAATGATTAAACCTATATATCAATCCTTAGGGAGAGAAATTATATTGGGATCATCACAGTTTATTGAAAAATAAATAATTCTATCTTATATGGTGCACATATATACCTAGAATCATATATAAATGTCAATCCAAAATCCATATTTTATATCCTTGTTTTATGACCCTTCCACATAATAAGTTTTTTCATCTTGATAGGTAATCTAACCACTAATTTTCCAGAGGTAATAATTAAGGATTCCTTTTTTGGGTCAATGATCTTATCTTTCTAGCTAATTTCTATGTCCTCACCTTAAAGATATGAAAATATATTCTCCAGATAAATAATTATAGTATTACCATTCCTAATTATAGTGATAAATAATTTTTTTCCTATAAAGGAATATTACTTATGGAATTTTGAGAATAAATGATCAGTATATATATTTTATAGTACATGTGATACCCATAAAAAGAAAATATAAATATTATACCCTTAATTTTTAATAACTTTATGAGACTCCAATGAGCATTGACCAAAAATGATATTCCAATTATAATGAGAGAGGTGTTTGTGAATTTTTCACTATGACTAACTTAGTCATTAGATCAGATGTTGATATTGACCTTTCAAATATATACTCTAATAATATCAAGAATCATAAAAAATAATTGGAATCCCATATCAACTATAAAATCTAATCTAATACCACGTACTATCCTGATGAAAATAAATCAAAACCATCATTAAAGATGTCGTGTATTTGATATTCATCTTTCTTCATGATCAAATAGTCGAGCCAACCTAAAGGGGATTTTTTGAAGGAAAATATAAAAATACCTTGTTATATAAAGGGAAAATCATCCTCACACTTAAAAGGGATGTAATTTTAGAAAAAATTAGGATATGTTTCATGACCATATACTTGATAAAGGATTAAGAGGACATAACATACTCATGTTTCAATAATAGAAACTGATCCTATATTTTTCATTTTATGTCATTTTTATTTTCTTTAAATTGTAATAATATAACATGGATTATAATTTCATTTCAATTTTAATTCATTACATTTAATTTTATCATATTATTATCATGAGTATTTTATTCCTATAATATTAATTATCTTAAAATATTTTAATTTAAATTGAAAACCCTGACCTCTTTTACTTTTACATAAAATACAATGATCGTGTGTAACAATCTTCACATTTCATGAACGTGTTTAACAAAAAATTAATTTATTATGTTGATAATTTTAACATTATTTAAAATAAACAACCATAAGATCATAAATTGTAATATTAACTTCTGAAATTAATGAATAATTCCATCATTATGGTGTTTTATAATTTGGGGATGTTAATTGAATGGTTTTTTTATCAATTAACATTCATTGAACTAATATTGGGTATGTCAGAAAATATGTTATATATTAATGAAATGTTTATGGGACATTTGGATTTCATGTATTATTAGAAAAATATGTAAACATGGGTTCATAAATTTTTTAACCTTATAACAATGATAATTTATACTGATCGTAACCCTTGTGAATTAATGGATTAAAACGACTAGCAATTTTGATGTAAATCATCTTATCAAGTAAATGTCCGTTTAATTATATTTTTTGAATGTTGCAAGGATATAAAAATAATTAATAACAGCGAATTAAATCACATAAATGTTAATGAAATTATTAAATATAAATGAATCAATAAAACAAATTATATATCTTTGTAAACAAACCCTCTCATTTAAAAGATAAAACAAAAATAATCAACATAAAAAATAGTTCCCCATTTGAGGATTTGACCTGAGTGAATATATAAATATTATAACATAAAAAATAATGTTTTAATCGATTATTAGTGAAAACAGTATATTATTTAATTTTTTTAACCCATTTATTAACAATTTGTTATTAAAATCACTCTTTCAAGAGATATCTACATCATTTTCATGAATTATTTTGTTTGACAATCTCAAATTTTAAACAATCATCTTGGTTAAATTATATCCTAAATATAATTATAGATATAAATATATAATATTTTTATTATATACATATTTAATAGAAAATATAAATTTTATAGATAGAAAATTGAGCTACATCATTTATGGATATGGTTTTTCATACGTATCCATGAACAATATTTTAATTTTCTATTGAATATAAGGAATATATGTTAAATATATATATTAATTATAAAATAATAATAATATAATATATAAAATTTTAACTTATTAGATGAATCATTTTTACCATCAATGTAATATTTTGATGAAAAAAATTACACTATTACATGGAGATGGTAAACCGTACATATGCACATGAGGTGTTTTTGTTTTCCGTTGGATGGAATGAATGTTGATGATAGTTTTTACAACCAAATAAAAATTCTTTTCCTATCAATAATACATATTTGGTTATTTTATAATTTATATGATGGAATTTTAGTAGTTAAAAGTAGAAATAATGTTGAAAATTCTATGTTAAGAGTTACACCTCTTCATTTATAATAATAATTTATATAACACAATTATCATTCAAAGGATAGTATTTTGAAAGTATATGAATATATTAGAAATGTTTAATGCGATATGGTGAAAATATAATAGGGATTTTCTATTCTATATGGGTCAAATAATTTGATTAATAATATGGATGAGGTTCCCTTTTATATGTAAGGGATGTGTACTTTTAGAATTACATTAAGTATTAATTTAATATAAATTTATTTTTATAATAAAGTAGATAAAAGTTTATATATTAGATTTGTTGTATCAATATAATTCCATATTATATCATCAAATTTTATTTATTCATTTTTATGTGTTATTTTAACCCTTATCACTTAGTTATACCACAACACTATTAACACTTTTTACATTTAACACAATAAAAATTATTTTTTACTCTTTATGGGAGACAAATATTACTATAAAATATAAAATTACCCAGAAATGCATTGTGTTTGTCATTTTAAACCATATCATAGTTACTGGGATTAATATGAAATTTTTATGAAATTTAAATCATTTTATAAAATATTTGTATTATAAAGTTTCATTAATGTAGTTTTTGGACCAATTCATTTACATTTATTTTAATTTCATTAATATTTTAATGTACTTAAATTATAAACATTTTATAGATCTATAATAAGATACATTTATATGAAAAAATTATCAGAAAATAATAATCATCCTATGTGTTAAACATTATTTTTATAATTAATGTATTTAATTATTCTATTACTTGAATAAATATTGAATTAGGGTTGTATAGGGAATTGATCTAATTAATCAATAAGATTAAAATATAGTGTTAAAATTTTTGATTCATCATCCAAATAGTTATTTACAATCAAACCTATGATCTTTTTTCCTTTATTAAAAAGTATGAGATATTAATGTAAACTGAGTGAGATTGTGTATTTATCCTTTTCATAAAATAGTATATAGGTCAAAATCCCTGAAAATAGGCATGAAGTTTTATATTTTTTTAAACATTGATGAACATTGATGAACTCCATACATGAAATAGGTTAATGTAAATTTCAATATAAAATATAGTCTTATCATAGGGTTTTATGACCATTTTAACAATTTTTCATTTACTACGGTGGACAATATTTACCAAAGTTACATTTCATTGTGAAAAAAATAAATGTAACTATTTACCAAATTTGAAAAACATGATTCTATATATGACATTGATTTTAAATGGTTAAATACCTAGATATGGTAGAAATTTATTTTAAAATAAATGATAAAAATGAAATCAATATGTTTTTATTAAAATGCACATTGAATCTTAAAGATGGATTTATTATTACTCTATTTCATGTAAAAATGATTAGATACATATTAAAACAACTAACTAAATATAATATATTTTGATTTAATTTAAAAAATTCATCAATATATATTTATAGAATTTATATAAAAAATACAATGTGTGCATACAAACTTTTTTTAAATGCCATTTTATTGACCCTTAAACACTTTTTTAACTTCTAACAATTTGATAACAAATGAATTTATTTTGTACATATGGGAAAAATATTTTTTCCAAAAATTTATTTATCAAAATTCATACCCCAGAATTGAATCTCTAGGAAATAACATTAATATTAAATAATAATATTTTAATATTAAAACATGGATTGTTTTAATCTTATGGTTAGTTTAAAGCCAAATATCAATGGGAAGTTTTTTTATAGGGAAATATATCATTATAATTTTTTGTGTAACATTATATCCCATTATAATATTTCTCTTCATGAAATTTCATCACTTTGGTATAGAAAACGTAGAATAATTTTACCTCATCACATTCTCGGGTTCCAATATAGGTTATTAGAATTTATGGGTTTTTAATAAATTATTAACTATGTAAATGATCTGGATTTGTATTAAATTTTTTATATTATTGAAAATATAATGAATTTAATCACGATAAAGAATGTCCTTCACTAGTATCATGACCTATGAATTTTTTATATGTGAATTACAAGGTATATACATCCTCTTGAGAGATTCATGAAACAAATCAAGAATATGGGAGATATTGGTTGAATGAGAAAAGTGATAACCTACTAAATCAAAACAATCATAAATTTAAATGGAAAATATATATATTGTTATCTAACATTATTTATTTACAAATATCATATCTTCCAACCAAGGAGATATTCATAAGAATTCCATTTCACCAACTTTAATTTCTATATCTTGCAAATAATTTTCCATACTAATATTCCAATAAATCTCAGTTGTTTTAATGTTTTGAAGAATGGATCTAAAATTCGCTTCTATTTCATCATCATGATGAGATCAAAATATCATACATCATTACACATTTTCCCAGTATATATTATTTGTACACATCCAATAATATAAGTATTCATAAGGATCCATTTGAATTCTCAGGAAAATATATTTTTTTAAGAAAACCCATCCATGAAATGTGTTGTTCCAAACCACCATTGAAATCGAGAGTATAAAATCTCAACATGACTTCCAAATTTCAAAGGGTCATTTAATACTGGATATCTCTCTAAAGATGATATGTTGTACTGTCACTAAACACTAAAATAATATCCTATTGATTATTTCTCCAAAACATCATTGTGAAACATATATCCCAATTAGATACAATATAGTACCGTAATCTATCAAATAATACAACATAATTAATCTATGAACTATAAATATGATCAATATAGATATATAATCTAATGGAATTGAAATTTTTTTGTTTATTAATATGATCATCTACAATCCAAATAACATTTTTCTCTTCAGATGTTTTGGGTAGTCTGATGTTGAAATCCATGGTAATGTTTTTCCATTTCCATTTAATTGTGTGTAATGGTTATAATATCACCTTATATATTAATTTACTATCCTTGAATTTCTGAAAAAATATGAATTTAGAAAAATATTATTCAATAACCCTTTTAATTGTTTCCCATTTTAAATATTCTTTCATATTTCAATATATCTTTTTTACTTCATGTATGTAAAGATAATGATGAAATATGATCGTCATCTGAAAGTTCCTTATCAATTTTTGGTATTGGAAAGACAAATATTCTATTATTAAAACCTATCATTACATTACAATTATAATTGAAATCATTAACATTTTTTATGTAAATACAATGACCCGATTAGCATAGATAAAGTGTTAACATTATTAAATTGGAACTAGATACAAGAAATCACTTCATTAATGGGTTAATAGTTATTTGGTTCTGAAATTTATATATATATAAAAGATAATTTTTCATTACATCAAAAAATAAAAAAACACAAAGTGTTTTATTTCATATTTCCATTTTTAATGTTAATGTCTCCCTATATATCAATCATGAAACAAATTCGTATATATTAGGGGAAAATAACACACAAGAAAGGTGAGAGATTAAATGCATAGTAAGTGTATATTTAAATAACATGCTATCATAAATAAATAAGTGTACTCAATATGGTGTGGTAAATAAATAAAATATATTCAATTTTTCCAATAACCAGAACCTAAGGAAGAAAGAAAAAATGAAATTGAAATAAATCCATATAAATAATCACATGAACCTAAACTTTATTGATGGATATTTAAACTAATCAAATAAAAACAAGGAAATTAATAAGTCAATCATGATGTAGTAATTCATATTATTATAAATCATAAACATAATTTTAAAACCTTTAACAATATTGTATTAAAGTATGGGTAAAGAACTATTTAATTTTTCCAACTAAATTGTATCCTCAGACTTATATATTCATCAGGAGGCTATATTTAACCAGGTCTACCAATCAGATAACAATTCTATGGTATTATTCATATGAAATTCTAGAGACAAAATGAACATAATAATTCTTATTGAAGAAATTGACCTATGAAATGTAAACACTAACCCCAATAATACACATAATCATAAGACATCTAGAGTATCATGGTGAATGTTAATAAAATATTATATCCAAAGTAATAATTATCATAAACAATAAAAAAATAAGGATTATATTATACTAACCTATCACCAATAGTACAAAGGTTAAATTAATGTTTTAATTTGTTGATTAATAGAAATACCATAAAAATTTCATTAAAAAAATTATCGAAGAAAATCACTAATTCATATTAAAAATTACCTTTTAAGATAAAGTGATCAAAAAAGTATTGAAATTACTATAACATTAAAATATACATATAAACTGATAAAATAACATTCCAAACATTATGTGTCCTTAAAGGTGGAATGTTCCATTAATTCAATATACATTAAAATAATTATTCGTTTCAAATTTTTTGTAAAAACATAACATGATTTCATTAAAACCCATGGGGAATCCATCAAAAATAAATATTAAAAATAAAAAAATTTGTAATAATTTATTTTTTAAATAATTTGGATAATGTTATTACCATTTTTGAAAAAATTATTATAAACCATGTATTAGAAGTAAAAATGATTTTTTACCGAAAAGAGAAACATTGTTTTATTATTCTAAATAATTTTGTCAACCATTTTTAGTATCATATAAATGAATAATGTCACTATTAAATGAAAAGATATTGAATAACTAGGTTATTTGAAAATATATTTGTTTTAAGAAGTAAATAATTTATAATTCTTCCAAGGGATAATTAAACATAAATTGTTCTAAAGAATATTGAGATTGTGAAATAAACCCTTACAACATTGGTAACAATATGATTCAAAATCCCCATAAAATAAATAATATCAAATGAATATAAATATATTTGTGATATATCATATCAAAGGGGTATTATATATAACAAAGAAAATAAATATGTTAATAATATGGAATACATATGACTTAGTAAAAGTTTGATGAGAAAATATTACCTCATTTTGGAATTTCATCATATGTGTTTGGACCTATTATATAAATAATTTTTATTTATTACAGATAAGTTAAATTAAAACAATAATATATATAATACTATATAATATCATGATATAACATTTTACCACCAATTTCTAATAATATTTAATTATTCTCATTGTTTTGTGTGTTAATTGCCATGTATTCTAATGCATGTTCTATCCTTAAAGAGATAGTTATTTATCATAGAATATAGTTACATATTCTATATAATTATATTAATTTTATAAATATTAATTTTTTTCAATATACACAGTAATAATAATTCTTGATAATTGGATATAGAATGTGAATGACCCCGCATTATGGAAATGGCAGGTCGTACGTATGGAAAATAGGTGATATCATCACCTTAAAAGGATGGATAGTAAGGAATTTTATAGAATACTGATTTTATATATTTTTTATTATTTAAAATATCTTACAAATATTAATTTAAATTATAGTTTTTTACCTTCCATGTAATGATTATTTGGAAAATGATTCACATCACTTAAAAATGTGGTAGTTTTCTGTAAAGATGAGTTACATTATCATATTAAATATAGAAATAAATAAAGAAGGTATATGTGATATTATAATTACAAAAGTATAATAATATCATGAATAATTTATATATATATAAAATTCATCACTCTATATAATCATGATAATTACTGAAGTAAATGGAGTTATATTAGTTCCCAAGGTGGTAGTCCACTACACACATGATTGGCCATTGTGTTTCCCATTTTATGGAATAAAACATGAATATATAATATTAAATCAAAATAATAAAATATAAATATATTTTAGATAGTTCTGTTATTTAATTTTATGTTTTGGAAATATTTTATGGTTCTAAAAGAATAATGAAACAGAATGACCTTAGTGAAGACAATTAAATTTTCATAGTGAAAACTCATTTTGATCTCTTGTTAATGACCCATAGATTAGTATTTTGGGAAACCAATAAGCTCTAAAATTCTTAAATTATTATTTAGGAGTAAATTCTAAGGGGTTTTCTTCATCTAAATGGATTGATAGGTGTAATAAATTGAGGTGTGTGATTTCCCTTTTCTAATTGAGGGATATTTACATTTTTGCAATTATCATAAACTATTCAATAATGAGAAGTCACCATCACCCAAATTGCCTCAAGATTTGATTAATAATATATTTTAGGTAATTTATCTCTTATCAAAACCCTGAAATAAAAAAATCCAACATGTTCACCAATGGTTATTCCTTATCCTTTATGATTACTCACTTTTAACATTTTAGTTTTCTCTACTGTATATAGTATTTCTAATCTATGTAATTTAACTATTAATACTAAAATAAATGATAATTATTTGATATATTAGTCCTAATAATTTAAAATATTAAATAAATTTATCAAATTAAAGTTTCATATATTTGAATGATTATATTTAACATAAGAAAAAATAATGCTCAAAACCCTTTTTTAACCTTAATTACATTAAACTTTTTATTTATGGATTTTACTAACTATAATGTACAGAACATTATTTAAAATTATTACCAATTATTAATTAATGTGATTACAAATAGGTAATCCATTATATTGTATTCAACATCAGTAATGGATAATATATTATCATATTTTAAATATACAGATGCGATGAAAAAGTGGTTTTCCAATGTGAAAATTCTCGTAAGAATAAAATTGTTTAACAAGAATATTTATTATGGAATTAACTAAATAATCTCATATTTTATTGATGAGAAAATAGTTAGAATAATTTTATACTTAAAAAAGTTTTATTTTACGTTTATATTTTTTATAAGAAAGGGTAGTTTTCAATGAAAAACTTTTTTTCACTATTGATCGATAGATTAATCTTTCTATAAAACTCTTAATAATTCACACATACATAATCATGAATTTTTTTTAAAAAAATTAATTTCCTTCCTTAAAATAAATTTTCTAAATTTGGTGGAAAACAATTATATTATGTGTCCAACGTGAGATGAACCCACCTAATAGAAGAATACTATTTTTAAAAAATATTACACCATATTTTAATTTATTTTTAAAATATATATAATAAATAGAAATAAATTTAATTTTATATACATTTATAGCCCATATTATTTTCATAATTTTGTTATTTGTATTCCTGAATTCAAATTTAAAACCTATTTTATAATGGTATAATATATTATAGTTTTTTATGAATTGGCGTTGGGTGTATCACAAGCTATTAAGGAGATTAAAGTAAGGGAAATATATTTCATGGGTCATTTAATATTTGTTTTCAAATTTATATAATTAATTGAATAAAATGGAATTCATTTATAATCATTTTGTGATGTATTCAACCAACACAAATAAATTGTTTCCTTGAAATTTAATCTTGATATTCTAATTCAATGGGTTGACATTATAAATTTTATTTGTTATAAACACATATGATAAATATGTTTAATAAATCATACTATTCACAATAGAAAATGGTAATTCTATTGTTCATATAGAATATAACATAACTATATTCCCAAATTATAGAACATTATAGGGAGGTTATGGAATTATTTCTTTTTGAAAAGAGTTAATTATTGGGTTGAGTGATGGAGATAGTTGATAATACGAAAGTTAATGACTAAAAAAGCGTAAATATTTTATGTGTTAAGTGAATATTTGTTTCAATAGTAATAATGGTACTAGAATAAATTTTCTATTTCAATATCATTTTATTATAATTGATTGATCCTTTTACTAGCTATAATATCAATAAAAAATATATAAATAGTAGATATTTTTCTATTTTATAGGAACCGTTTATTCATTTGGTTGCGATTCAATCAATTCCCACTTCATTTTTCAATATATGAAATTAATTTCCAATAATAATTTTTATACATGTAGTACTAAAACTATCACCTCAAGGATAATAAAAATAATATAACATCATTCTTATTGACTCTAGATATATTCTAAGACCATAATATTTAGCAAGATTTATCTAATAATGAATTAATTCGTAAAACTCCCAAAACAATCCCAATGTTTAACTTAATTCAAATTATAAATTGTTAACCATAAGACTCATCAATAATATCTCTATCCAAATTTTATTTCCTAGAATTTTGTATGTATATAAATTTAAAAAAATCAACTTAACATTAGATTCCCAAAATAAGATAATGTATCTATTAATGTAACATATCGAAAATGTGAATTCCTTGACCATCATAAAAAAATAAATAAAATATTCCTTATTGCAACAATAAATTTTTTTATTCATTAAATAAAATCTCATGCAATCAAATTTATTCAACTATTCCAAAAAAGTGTATTATCTAGATTAGATAACATTAAACATCAAATCACTTCATAATTTCAAGGTCACCATCACTATCCCATAAAAATCTCTATTTTAATTTAATACCTATATATGGAATATATTAATCATTATGCTCCATCAATATTGTGTTTACCGAAAAGATGAATGATAAAATGTATCACATTTCATGGTAATCAGTTCCATAAAACTTATCTTTTAAAATAAATATAGAAAAACTATTACAATATAATACTTATATGTTTTATAATTCATATAATGATAATTTAATTGATAAAATTGTTATATAATATAATATTTGAATCTAAATGACAAGAACACTAAAAATGACACTTTAACCGTATTAATAGTCGATGGTTGACATTAAGAATTATATTATTCTAAGGTATATTCCCTTGATGCTTGGGATATCCATTTGTATAATTCACCATCTCATAATTGTTCATGAATTTTTAATTAATTATTTAATTCTTTCAATTTAAATAAAAACCATGGTGTCTATTATCTCTATAAATATAAAAAACGCATTCCCTTCAATATATTGTTAGGGTGTCTCTTTCAACAATTAATAAATGGGGGGAATTATTATTTCCCTTATTTAATTTATCAATTTTATTTTATATAGTAGTCATCATCAATTTTTTCAATTCCAATACATAATAATTGTGAATTATTTATCGATTTTGATACCACATGATTTTAGGTCTTCTTATAATGAAAACTATTATGATACTTGTTCCCTATGAGTAATTTGAATAAGACCAACACATACATATTCTATAATTTTTTTTTGGATTTTGTACATAGTATGTAGATTTCCTAGTAACATTATAATGTTGGATTCAAACAAAGAATATTTTTCAAATTCTTTTTTTCTTAGTCTTAGAATGTTTCTCTCCATATTCACACATTCCATGTGTGGTAGATATATTGATATTATTTGAACATTAAAAACTAACAATTCCATGATACCTATTTTTTCATTGTCTGCTGTTTTATGAATAAATTCCCATAATTAATCCTAATCTCCTTAGAAATTTTAATATATTGTTAAAACATTGTCCCATTAATTTTTTCCTGAGTGAATAATATATTCTTAGTGGAACATATCAATTACTTATCTAAAATTGAAATTGTAGTCCAGTTAAATGATGGAGGTTTCTACTGCATAAAGTGGTCTACGATAGTTATTGAACATGTTGTATCAATACAATACTTTATACAAGAATGTTTATTTCCCATAGAGTCTTTGAGATACCCTAATATGGTTATAATTTTTGCAATTCCATATTTAGCTCTAGCTCCATTTTCATTATCATTACCATGAGAGAAATCCCTACAAGGGATATATAAATTGAAATAGTTTTCATTAATTAATATATTATCAATTTCTAAACAATGGAATACAACAGAAAATACCACAAAATTGTTAATAATAATTAATAAAATCATATAAAGTGAAATACATAACAGAAATTAAATTTTTTTGCATAGATAATCTCAGCATAATTAACATGGAATATTTGGGATATTTTTAAAATCGAAAAAATATTTTAAATACATAATAATAATTTTTAAATAAAATGTTAATATACCTTGATTTTATAAAACCGGGTCTGTAGTATGGACTGTTATAATACACCAGGTTGCATTCGAGTAAAACTCCATGAGCCTTTTAGTGTTATTATCCTTAAGAACATCATTATAAGAACCACACCCACTTATAAAATCCAGAATGAGATTTATTCTAGTAAAACCATATAATCATTACCTTACAAAAACATTAGGATTTATCACTTACATATATAGATCCTTAAATTAAGTTATACAGTTACATTATATAATTTATTTTTCCTTAATCTAGTTTTGATTGTTTCTAATAGATTGTCATTGATACAAAATGTAAAGGCCTCAAGACCAATAACCGAAAGACAATTTTTACCTTATTACGTCAACACTATACCTAAGAAATAACACCTTAACGAACAACAATGTTTAGTAATATTAAAATATACTTGAAATTCACATTATATTTTTAAAAATAAAATACACCATGAGTTTTCATTGAGAACGATATTATTACTCTAATCATATACCTGAATATCAATCTCAAAGAACATCTATGTATGCTATGGGAAATAAAAAAATAAATTAGTGTGATAAAATAATCACTAAGGAGATGCATATAGTAGAATCAATCAAGAATAAATAGTATTGAATGATAATTAATTTAATCATATTGCCTTTAATTAAAAAATTCGTAAAAGTATTTAATAAATAAATAATAATCACATAAAGCCATATAAATAACCAAAGAAGAATGAAACTTATCCATGTGTATTATAACTAATATATCCATCAAACGGTCATCAATAAATAATATAATAATGATTGAATTCATAATTTTATACCTCATAAACTCACTACCAAGATGATTCATAGAACAATATTAATCAATTGTTAAACACACATTTATTTTCACCAACTAATATATCACATAAGACGTAACGATGCATCAAAGGGCTATCTACAACAATTACCCATCCATATCTTAATAATTCCAATGAATTCCTCATATAAAAGTCTTGAATCATATTATATTTAATTATTATAATTAAAAAATAGACATATAATATTTTAAAAATTCCTTTAATCAATACACACAATCCTAAAATATCTGAAGTAATATTATAAATTTTAATAAAATTTTATGTCCTTATTAAAACTGATCATAAAAAATCAAAATAAACAATAATTATTATATTAATACAACATATAAATAGTGGATCATTAGTAAAAAAAATTATTTCTTTTATGAATAAAAATAACATTAAAATTCCATTACAAACATTCTTCAGAAGAAAAAATCACTTCGCATTGAAATTAATATGAAGAAAACTTGTAACCAAGTTAAATAATATAAAAAATACCTCTTTTTCATGAAGGTAGAGAATTAAATCCATGCAATACCAATTAATTTTTTTATTTTATCATCAAAATCCTAATATGAATTTTTTTGAATTTTACTTGTAGAATAAATTGAAAATTTTTCTAGAAAATAAAAAATTGGGTACAAATTTCAATAAATATTAATTTCAATAATGTTTAAAATATTTTTGAAAATATTTTTATAAAACTTGGATTTGGGGGAAAATCATTTTGGACCAAAAAAGATAAATATTTATTTCTTTTAATAAATAGATTTTCTCAATCACATTAAGTGTCAGATAGACAAAAATGGTAATATTAGCATAACAGTTCATTAATAAATATATTGATAGAAAATATATTTTTTAATAATATACTAGATAATGATACCAAGGGAGACTTCAACATAAACGATCACGAATAATAGAGAGATTTTAAAATACACCATGACAACATTGGTATCTTTGTGAATCACAACATCCAAAAAAGATATAACATGTAATGAAAAATTAAATAAAATTAAGATAAATATATTAAAAAAATTATATCAATGGGTATGTATATTTATTTAATATAAAAATAATTTGTTAATATGAAAAATATCTCACATATATAAAAGTGATACTTGAAATCCTTACCTCTGGTTCAACTTCATCCATATGGGTTTGAGAATCCTATATAATAAATATATGTTTCTTATGAAACTAATACATAACCATAACCATATATATCATTCTATATATGATCCTATTTTCTTATTTTACAACCTATTTGTTAATAATATAATATTTTATTTTCATTTCTTCCAATGTTAAATCCCTAATTTTAATAATCATGTTTTATTATGAATGAAATGGTGATTATATATTCGATAAAATTCAATAATATCCATAATTATATTAATTCTATAAATTTTATTATTTTTTCATTAGATACATCCTTACAACCATATTGGAATATTTTACATAAAAAATGAATCACATTGATTTGTTGAGATGATTGGAAATGTATACTCACGGTTGTTGATATCAATGAATTAATGGGTGAAAGGGTAAGGTTGTGTATGAAATATTATTTTTCCAAAAATTAAATCAGGTCATATATATCACATATATTCCTTAAATGTTTCATTATTACCTTCCCTTTTAAATCATAAGTGAATAATGAATTTCATCGCTTTACATGGTGGAAATTTTTTGTACACATTATGGTCATTAACATATTTTAAAAGGAATGGAAAGTAAGAAGAAAAAAGTTACACATCCCCCATCCACCAAATATTTCGAAATGATGGTAGAGTGATAATGTCCCCCGAGTCTCGCCTCATATAGGCTCCAGTTTGGTGACAAGCACCCAGGGTAAAAATAATCTCACAATGTCAGAGCATTGGCCTCTATTGGAAAACTAGATCGGGATATATGGTGTATTAAACATAACCAACTCCATGAAATATATATGGGAAAACTAAAAACCAACCAATAATGCATGATCACACAAAAATAAAATAAATAAAAGTCACCAATGTAAATACACAAAACAAAACTAGAACATCAACACAAAAACACTCTAAGGGTGATGCGAGTAAGTTCATGTATGGATAGAAATGTCATCCTGAAATCGAAAAAAAATTATATATGATGGGTGAGTATATTTGTATACTATGTTAAAATCAAAAGACTCAAATCCCTATGTTGAAGAAGCATAATAACGCACTGATGAGAAAATATAAGAACCAAACATCACCTAGCAGATAGACTGACCATAACTTTAACCTCGCCATGGGTATATTACAAATTAAAAAATTCGAGTACTATAATATAATATAAATTACATTGATGCTAGAGTACCATGCTCCACTTTCCCAGGGATTTTTTTGTTATAAACTATTAGAAATTGTCATAGAGCTCCCACCACTTCAGAATTTATCGCATTATATCCCATTGACACACACCTGGGTTGCACCTCACAACACTACTCATCCACACACTCCACAAAATAAATCACATCATATCACATCACATTCCTACCTCACTCAACTGGGCACACATTACATCTTATCCTAATGACACATGGGATATCACATCACAACTCATTTAAAAAACACACGAAACCACACAATGAAAATCATCCAAAAGATACACAGGACCACACATCACAACTAACTCAAAGACACTAGGTCCATTATCTCCGAGAAGAGGGACCATGGATGTGCAGATGGCTAGGCTTCCATCTTCCCACAAGGACTTTGGAAAAGACACTCCTCGTGTGAATGTACTACTGTGGGCACATAGTGCTTGATGTGGGTGTGGTGCATATTGAAATCAAGTGGAAAATAAATAATAAACATACATATATATGAATCCACACAAACCCCTCTAATTAAACTGCATAAAGATCACTAGAAAACATACATGGGCTCTCGTGTCTATTTCAATGACTAAATTCAAAACCCTAGAGAAGGAGACCACAATCCAATGTTTATTTTCAATATTTAATTATTATTATTATAACATTTTCTAGATTCTCTATCCCAAAAAATTAAATTGAAATATGTTCATAGTTTCATATTCCGAGATCTTTATTATCACCATCCATACCAATAGGGCAGCTAAAAAAAAATAAAAAACAGTGACTGACACATTGAAACATCCCAACAACCATATCCACCACAACCAATAATCGAAATGCCACAACTGAACCATATCTTCTCCACTAATCCCACACATATCATATCGCATACCACATTGTAACTGATTTTCAAAATTTATGAAATGTTATCTTATTCAAATTTGACATCTTTAATTAAGGGTGTTATATATCTAGTGATTAGATCGAAGGGAATTCAATACATTAAATGAATAAAAAACAGTATCAAATTATTTATTATTATTTTTCATCAACCACCCAATAATAATTTAATATTTTACTATTAATAAGTGAAATAGATGTCCACCAAAGGTCATTATTATTTAGTTGGTAATTAGATCATCCAATTCATGACCTCTGTAAATAGAAATCAAGTAGTATGATCATATAACACATTTACATTCCCCTTTATATTTAATATAAACCAGATTTTTTATCTATATAAATTTAGGGTCAACCATCATCATCGGGGTGGTAATTTTAAAACCATCATATATGATGTACACCAAAATAAATGAATAAAATCCTACTAGGAATGAAGAGACCTTCCACCATTGTGTTGCACAAACACAGGGGGTGTGTGTATTATAGGAAGAATTATCTTGGATAGGGAGAACTATATCCAACTAAATTATTACATTCTACATCTCAAAGGAAGTGGGATTATGAATATCTGAGATAAGAGAATGAATAAGTAATAAATGAAGGGAATATATCTACCATAGAATTATTAGATCTATATCTAATGGGGTTTTGAAATTGTTTTGTTGACCAATAATGGTTGATCCTTTTAAAAATCTGAATTTTATATGGTTTTTGGGTATTTTATCATTTAAAGTACTAAATATATTAATGAATCATATTGAAACACCTTTAAATTTTATTAATCAAAGTAATAAACCCATTTTTCAGCAAAAAAAGATGTTAAAATAGAGATTCTATAATTTTTTTATATGAATGTAAAATTTTGGAAAAATATAAAAGGGTAAGGATAATTCCTAGCTATGATGAGTCACCACCTGAATGAATCATCACCAGAATGACTCACCACCTAGATTAATCACCGATAGAATGGGTCACCACCAAAATGAATCAACACTAGGATGAGTTACCACTAGGATGAGTTGACACCAGGACAAGTTTTTGTCGTGATGAATCGCCATTTTAAATTCATAAATATGACAAAATATTAGAATTTCTCATCGTTGGAATGATTCAGATGTCCCAAACACACCCTAGAAACATCTATTATATGATATTTAGTAATGTAACAATCTAGTTGGTTTGGTTAATTACACCAGAAACATCCCAAAATGATATCAACCTCAATAATTCAAAACCTTCCTCGATTGAATGAGAGAAAAACGTCCAAAAACCAATCTTCCGAGACACCTGTGATGGATGTCATTACAACAAAAACACTACAGTTAACCCAAAATTATATCTTGAACACCCACATAAACTAAAAAACCTATATATATATATATTAATATGGGAATTACATCCTCTATATTAATTTATTATCCAATATGGGCCACACTGACTCACCAATATTGGTTTAATAACATAATAGTAAAATGTACCATAAATAAGAATTTGGTGTTGATTTTTTCAAATGACTTGATGTCCCCAAAAATCACACATCAAACACCACATCAGGGAAAAAAAATTATTTTTTCAAATTTATATGTCCAAATATCACATCACTAAGAGAAAAAATGAGGGAAAACTCTTACAAAAACCTTGGTATTGGGAAAAAATTTGTGTCTTATGCAATTGAGTACTTGCTTCCTGGATAACATGCATCTATATCACTTGACCCAATTGAATCTCTATCCTTGAAACAGCTTCTATTGATGGTCTTGGATCTCTATTTCTTACTTGAAGAACATCATGTTATCCTCAACATCTAACTCTCCATAGTCAATGTCATGGGATTCATCATGAAGATATCGATATATATGAGAAATGCAGAAGACATCATGAATTCTTCACATCAACAGTAAATATTAGAAGTTCTAGAGTTTACCTCAAAAAGTGAGCTATGAAAATCGTGATGTACTCCGTTGTAAATTTCAATTAGAACAAACCGCCTCCCTTGAAACAAAATTTGATTCTAACTATCCTCCGACCATCCATATGGAGAATTAATATTTATCACATAGTCACTTATCACCTATACCAATGATTCTCCCCACTGAGACACCACCAATTTTCCTATTATAGAATATTGCACCATAATATGTACCATTAATCCTCCTCCATCGACCACCAGTGGATTCATGTTCAAGATTAAAAATTTATCCATTGCTCTCTAAGAATCCATAGTCTCCTCAAAAAATCCTTTCAAGAATTCAATCTCAAAGAATCAGGCATAATATTTATCTTTCTAGATGTGTATACAACCACAAAATCATTTTATTAATGAAACTTTTTCCCCCTCCAATACCATACATTAACCTCACTCTAGGAAAATATATTCCTTAAACTCTTGTGAATCATGATGACCACAAGGCACTCCCCAATGTGCAATTATTTCCACAACATCAGCACAAACACAACTACATCTAGATATAGTTCATATGTGGAATATCTATGTTCATGAGGGTGTGAGATCCTAGAGATATAATAGATCACTACTGTCTTCTACATCAATATTCACCTTATTTCCAGTGAGTATGTGTCATAAAAAATCTCAAAAAACACACCCTCTTTTGGAAGTGGAAGCATAAGAGAACGAACCCACATCCCGTCCATGTAACTGAATGATTCATTGAATTTCTCGAACCAAAAAAATACATGGTCTTTCATGGTTAATAAATTAAAAATGGAAAAAACTTAAGGGAAATCAAACATAGGATATAGTACCTCATCATCTATATCTCAGAGCCAGTGAAATAATTTATTACATTTTCATGACTATAAAGAATAAAATACAGAAGGATAGATTAGTTTATTTGTAAGGATAAAGTTGATATATATATGGATCCCATTTTATGCTGGTAAAATAAAACAGGACATAAAATGAAACAAATGCCACAAAAAAATCCATGATATCTCAATAAATGTTCCCCACTTCATAAAATGTGGACGGAAAGGAAATGAAATGGGTGGATTAAATTATTAGTAAGTGTTATGCATAGCATAAGAATGAATCACTAATAATATAATCATGAGTAATTTGAAATAATCAATATGGCATAGTGAATAAATAAAAAAGAGACTACATCAATAAACTGAATGTTAATGAATCCATAGATTTTTTTCGTAGTAAAGGACCTATAGAATGTAATAAATATGTATTAAATAAAGATAATTCTCATTATTTTGACATCATGTATTAGGAATTATAACCATACTACCATCAAGATGGTGTATGTCTTTGGGGAGATACCCTTCTGATTCAGTTTTGGAAACAAAATCAATGGGTTTGTCACCAACTATTTTGTCTCAAGATACATATCAATGAATCGAGGGTCCATAGAGGGAACCACTAATTACCAATATGCAAAAGTATTATTTTAAAAAGGATTTAAAATAAGAACAATATCCCTTTTCAATATCTTTATTGAGAATAGGATACAAATTCAACAAAACATTTAAAAATAACCACTTTATATATAATGTTAAATGGAATAGACAATAATCATATCAATGACACAAGAATATTGACATATAATAAAATTAAAATTTTAAAAGAAAAAAATCTCACTGGGGAAGTATATACACAACATAAGAATGATTAGGCACACAGTACAAAGTAAATCCCAATGAAATTAATATTGAGACAATATACCATACCACATTGTAATCAATCAAATCGTATGGACGAAAACTAATAATCATAAAATGGTTCATTTAATGCTTTGAATATAAATAGTATAATTATATTATATTTCAAATGGAATTACACATACACCACATATAAGAAGTAATTGGTGAACAATGGAAATATCACATAAATTAAAGTAAGAAGAGTAACCTCATACATTAAGCCCAAATGTATTGTGCTCTTGATTTTAATATCCATAATAATTAAATTATATTAATTTATTATGAATCCATAACCTTATATACATGTAATTGATTTATTTTATCTCCATTAAGTTCATTTATTTCATTTTAGATGGATTAATATATTGAATTTATTCATTTGGGAGTGTACATGTTCTTAGTTTTCATGATAGTTTTGCTTGTATAAGAGATTAGGAGTTCATATAGTATAAAAAGAGAAAAATGGAATTTAATTTATGATTTTTATGATCATCTATAAGGTTAAATGATATATTATATCCTTTTTTATTTTTTTATAAGACGAATAAATATATAAAATTTTAATTGTAAATGGATGGATTATATTGATAGTTTTTTGAGCACCAAAACTCAATTTTTTATTATATACCATGTGTAAAAAATAATTTAACAAAATTAAATAGGATATGTTAAATATATTATGATATGGCTCAGTCATACAAATGAATTTATGATGATAATTTATTATTGTAAAAGAAATTGAAAACTTCTTGTCCCTGAATATGATAAATTATCACATCTTTGATAGTGTTTCCATTTTTAGTACAAGAGGAGGGGGAAAAGTGATGAGGGTGAAATATTTCATTAGAATAATAAAATTTAAATATATTTAATTAACTAGAATTATATCATAATTTGGATGAGGGGAGTTTAGGAGAGTGAAACCAAAGAATGAAAGATGTAAATGAAGATGAAAGGAAAAGGAAGAGAGGTTTGCCTCTTGAGTACTCCTCCTTGAGAATATCATTAAGGATTTTTTTCCCTTTTTTGTGAGACTATAAGTTCTTGGACATGGGGGTAGGGAATTGGGAGTGTATTTGGAAAAAAAATAGGCCAGGATCAATGCATGAGAGGCTTGGAAAGGAATAGGGGTTGAGGGGTGGTTTATATAGTGGGGTAGAGGAGGGTTTTTAAATTATTTTAACAATTATTTTATTACTTTTCCTCAACAGTATGAATAATATTGATTCCTACTTATAAAAATATTAATATGTGCATGTGAGTTCTAAATAATGGTTTCTTACATCATACGTGATGTATAAAATAGTATATTTATGTCATAATGTATTTATTCTGTAATTAGCGTACTTTACTATTCACGAAAAATTCATGTATTTTTTAAAAATCCCAAAATTTTACCACAACCATTTTCCAACATGTAGAATAAAAAAATGAACTAGATTTTTTCAATGTAATTTTATAAATATGAAAATTTTAATTTTTAATTAACATCATGATTTATAAAAAAAATACAAATTTAATATTTATAAGGGATTTTATGTCACTTTTAAAAGTAAACTATGGTCTCGTTAGATTATCATAAAAATCATATAGAATAGAAATAATGATTTATGAATGAATAATATTTTAAATCTCTGTATTATCTATAATATAATAATTAAATACTTATTACTCACAAAAATACCGACACATAATTTAAATATTCATTTTCATTTATAAGGTGCCTCAATTTTATTTATACACTCATGGGAAATGTTGCCATTTATAAGGGTCATATTACTACTCCTAAGGGAATCATTACTATTAATAAGGGTATTTTACTATTCATAATGGTATGATAAAATTCATAATGGTATGTTACTATTCACTAAAATTTATGTTAATTCTATAAGACATCAAATATCACCATAATCACAACCATCTATTTATGTTTTTTGAAATTAAATTCACAAAAGTGGAAAATTTTTGTTTAAGGGATATGTTATAACAATCTCCTTTAATTTTGAGTGGTTTCACTAACATTGAATGTTTCTTCCATTATAAGCTGTCTAATGAATTGAAATTAACGAAGATGAAACATACCATAAAATAATGGGTGTTATACATGCCTCCTATTATAGTCAATGAGACCATGGAAAATAAACTAACTCAATCACATTCATGGATGCTACCTATGAAACAACATAATTTATTTTTTTTGGGTCAACCAACACACTGTACTATGACACCACATTTTTTATGCAACAAACAACTCTTATCCAAAACATAATTTTAGACAAATTTCCATAGAGTTGGTGTCATCTTAGAACCCACCTGATATATCAAATATTCACTATATTCTCCTCTTTTATATTTGAGTAGAATGAGATATAATTTATTGAAATATTGAAAAAATAGTTCAAGGACTCAAAAAACATAGATTTCATGATCCCTATGAACACAGATGGTGCATTCATAACACTGCATGACATGACTACAAACTCATAGTAATGATACCTACATATCAATGTATTATTCAGGATATCTCACTCTTTCCCGCTTAACTAGTGATATCCAAATGTATGGTCAATCATCAAAAACCCAATCATTCATCTTTTCTAGTTTAAATGTTCATAAATCCTTGGAAATGGGAAACAATTCAAAATTATGAACTGATTCATCCACTGATAGTCTATAAACAACCTTATTTTACCATCGTTCTTTATGTAGAACAAAACTAGAGTTCCCCATAGTGACATAGTAGTCTATATGAAGTCATTATAAATTAGATAATATATCTCAATCCTTAACACCAATAACTCAGAGGGTTCCATCCAATAAAGGGACACTGAAATCAAAGAAACATTGGGTTGCAATTGTATCACTTACACAATGTCGCATCAAGGGGGTAGTTCTGAAACCTCCTTATGGAAAACATATAAGAACTCTTTTATGAATCATTTTGACTTCCCTACCCTATCACCTTGATTTTCCATAGAAATTTGATCAATCAAGGATAAAAGAATTCCAAATGTATATATCCCACCCGACAGCTCCGCTCACTAATGAAAACTCCCCGTGGACCAACCAAGATTGAGAAAACAGTTCTCCTATGTATGTAATGAATATCATCATTAATATAATATAACTACTCGATACAAAAAAAGACATTTTAGGGTTGTATATCAACAGGGGTAAGGACTACACATGTCTAAATTTTCTTTATCCTCATTGAATATCCCTAACAAACATTATAAAATACAGTTTTCCTCAAACTATAGTAGTCAAAAATATGTACAATGTTAGACTTTCTACATCTAATCCTTATAAAAAATATAGGGGGTTCCCAAAAGTATTTTTAAGCTCTAGAATCCAATATATCAAAGTAATTAATAGATGTCAAACTGATCATATCTCTAACTTTTTTGAGCCTTCTTGTGTTGTATCCTACACTACAAGAAAATAATTATTCCCAACTCCCATGTCAGTATGCTAATGTCTTCCTCGAAAACCATTTTTTGGTCATGGTATATAATCTCACAGAATATAAAGAAGATGACCTCTACCTACTTCATCTTCAAACTTGAATTTTGATACTGCAACCCCTATTATTGGAATAACCTTGTTAGTAACTACTACTGAGGCTGACGTTAAACATGTCTTTGTAGGACAAATTCAGCATGATTATCCAATGGGAACTTGTCATGAAGATGGCCATGAAATACATAGATGAGACAAATGAGCCCCGATCCCATAGAAATTATAAAAAAATAAAAAAATTGAATGTGAAACAATCGAGGTAGAATCCTGGTTGGTCAAAAACTCTAAGACCAAAGAACTCAAAAACATCCACCAACAACTCTCCATCATATGATTCCTTATCTATAAGAAACTAGGTCATCTTTTCAGGTATGTTTTTATTTTTTGGTGTTTTGTATAAAAATAGGTGTTACTAAGAATTTCTTAAGTACACTCCATGTACTTCATAAGTACAAGCTGTGTAATCAGTTACCACGAGAAGCTATGTGAAGGCCATGTAATGGCCATGCATAGAGCCATGTGTAGTGACCAAGACACTGCCTAATGCGGCGGTTGGTTAAGGGGAGTACACATTGTGTACATATAAAGTGCATTAAGTGTACATTTTTCTATTTCATTAAATGGATCGGAATCACGTCTATTTGGTAGAAAATCTCTTCTTCTTCACCTTCCCTGTCTATGAGCGTCTGTATGGTGCAGATCTACACTGAGCACCTGATTTTGCATCTGTTCTCCTAATTGAACTCTGTCAGTTGCGTTGGAATCGCATTGGGGATTTCTCCCTTATTTTAGGACATTTTTTTCTGATTTATCCTCTTTTAAGAGAAATCCACATTGGTGTGGTTTTATTATTTTTTAGATCTATGGTATTCCTTGGAAATTCAAGACATTAACATCACATATAATGATCCTACAACACCGTGGTAGGTGGTTTGTGCCTTTCCATACATAGTATTTGAGTTATATGTGAAAAGGATCCCAATACCCTTTGAAGGGGTATTGCATGATTATGTTGTTAACTATTTCTATTGCCTGCTATACCTAGGTTGATAGGATATATGTTAATTTTGCATATTACAGTAATCTTGGCTAAGTTGTGGATGTTTTTCCCATTTTTTCTTATTTTGACTGTTTGGTACAGATTTTCCTGTTAGGGTTCTTTGTTATTTTCTAATGCATAGTATTATAGGATATAGTGATTATTGATATCGGACATGCTATTATATGAAAGATATTTTTATGATAGGTAGTATTAGACGTTTACATTGGGTGCAGATTATCATTGGTTCGTGATTTCATTACATCGGGTTGTAGGAACCTGGTGTAGTGTGACCATAGAGGAAATTTACATTGACGTCTTTCCCAAAGTGTCTATTATAATTATCACTCTGTGAGACCGTAGGAAAGATTGATGTTGAGTGCTCCCTCAGAGTGTCTATATTTACATATGAGACTAAAAGTGGAATTGACATTGAGTTCTTCCTCAGAGTGTTTTTAGTTACTGTGAAGTGACTATAGGGGGAATTGACAGTGAGTGCTTCCTCAGAGAGTCTTTAATCATACATGACTATAGGGAGAATTGACAGTGAGTTATTCCTCAGAGATTATTATGTATATCTTTCCTTGTATTGTGATCCAGAGGGGTTAGGCTATGAGAACTACCCAGAGGGTTTCTTGGATATGTTTTGGTTGATTAAATGCTTAAAATTATTTTTTGTAAATTGAACGGTATGACTATTTACTTTTGAGTAATTCCTTGTTTACTGCTTCCTTTTGCATATTACCTACCATATATATTCAGTAACTATTAATGACATATCATTGGGTGGTTGCCTACTGAGATTTGTCTCACACCCTGTTTGGGTCATGCTTTTGGGCCCAAACAGATTATATTGCAGTAGGTATAGATAAGGGAAAGAACCCTTCTATTTGAGGTACTTTATTGTAGAGAAGCTGTAGAGAATGAGACCATGCCAATGATTGCGATGTTGTTCATGATTTTCTTTCCTCTTTTTTTACTTTGGTTTATTAATTTTTTCCAGCATTGTGACTTGTTTGGCTACATTAATAGACATATATATCATGCATCATTTATAAATATGGGATTTAGTTATTTATTACTTCCGTTGTACACTTATTGCATGATTTACTGCTTCCACTATTATTATTAGTTTAATTGTGCTTTTTTACTCTTCTAATGAGGGAGTAGATTCACCACTATCACACCTAAGGCCCATGCTTATAGTTGGAATCCTTTGGCATTTAGGGAAATGCATTTGAATCCACATGGCCAACTGGGAATGTGGCACATATGGATGGCTTCCATAACATAGATGTTACAAAGTGGTATAAAAAACCATTCTTCTTTACATAATGTTTTGAGCCTATAGCAAGGGATAATAATTAATAGGTACATGCTAATAAGTTGTGCCCGGGTGTAGCTAACCCATGTACAGGGAAAGGTCAATCTACTCATTTATTGCAATTTTTGTTTTAAATATTTGAAATTTTACAGTTGATTTGATTTCACCATTGGGTGATTCACATGTTTTGTGCAATTATAATTGATGTTACTAAAGGTTATTTTGTTTCCAACCCGATGAGATGAGGTTATTCCATCCTCTCATGCATCATATAGGAATTTATTAGATATCACATATCATTCATTCTTACCATTCTATTTAGGGTGAATTAGTGATTCCATGTTGTTTTGAAAGGTGACTTCTAGATATGCTTGCTTTTGTGACAAATGATTTGATATGAATACCTACTGTTTGATAGGATTCTAAATTGTGAAGGGTTTGGTTTGAATGAATTTCAATATTCGGTTCTAGAGGTGTTATGGGCCCTCATTGATCAGAATTTGGTGGATCATTACGTTTTTCCCTTGTTTTTGACATTTATAAGAATCCAAGTTTTGATTTGTGAGGAGTATAGGCCCTCACAGATCAGAATTTGGAACTTTAAGTGTTAATTCATTGGTTTCTTGGAACTATAATAGTTTTGGAGGCTTACTGTCCAGAAAAACCCAGAATTCACGGTGTGTAAGGATGAATACACACCTTGTGTCCTTCTGTTCAGAAAGGAAACATTTTTCTTAGCTACATGTTGTGTACTGTATGTACACACTGTGTAGTATCTATCCATCTTACTGAATATGTGAGAAGAAGAAAAGAGTTGGGAAATCATGGTGGGACACACCATGTTCTTGATGTACATGACATTAGGTATAGACCTAGTGTCCACCAATGTGACTGACGACACAGATGGATAAATCATAGTTATACACGCCATGTCATGTTTGAACATATCGTGTGGTGTAACCTGAGAATCCGATCATGTATCGAAAAACACGGGTCAGTGAAATCCGTCAAGTACACGCCGTGTCCAACTAGAACACACCATGTAGAGTGTTCCACATAACCGACCATGTGAATAACAACACGGGCCGGTGAAGTTCATCAATTACATGACGTGTCAGGAATTAACATGTCGTGTAGTCTTGTTCTAGCATAATTGTGTGTCTTAGACATGTAAGAGAACATAGGTAGGGGAATATGATTCAGGTACACTCTATGTGTTAGGACAAAATGATGTGTGTATGGGGTGTTACACAACCAATTTTGGTAGAAGTACATGACCGTTTTAAGGCTTAAGGGAACACACCGTGTAAGAATTATACATGCCATGAATCGATGTTTTGAAAAACCAGAATTCTTTTTTTCTCCTATTTCCTTCTTACAAATCTAGTTTTTAGTCCTTGATAATCAGGATCTAAGGTGTGCGCTTGACCTTGCAGAGTCATTCCATCATGGTGTCCTCCGTTTTTTCACCAGTTACAGGGTAGTGATCAGACAATGGACATGGCTGATAAGGGACTACCACAAGATCATAAAGTTGTTCCAATATTGGCACAAACCATTATTCCAAATACAGGTGCTGATGCAAAGTTTATAGAGGGATTTATGAGGATAATGGAAACCATTCAGGGAGCACTATCTCCTACCCCGTTGATGGTAGAATTTACGTGGGTTTCACAGCTGCAACATCCTCCATATTTCACAAGGTATGAAGGAGCCCAGGCTGCAGAGTCCTGGCTAGAAGTCATGCTGACGATATTTGAGCATCCGGAGAAGCCTCTGGAGAGGAAAGTCAAGATCCATACTTATATTCTTTGATAATCCACCATGAAATTTTGGTATGTGATCTCATAGGTAGGACACTAGCAGGTTATGGCGTGGGATGAGTTCCAGTGTAACTTCTATGACTACATCTATCTGAAGACATTGATGGCCGATCGAGCCCAAGAGATCATGATTTTGGAGCAGGGCACTCTTTCAGTCATGGAGTATTCTTCTTGCTTCACAGAGTTGCAGTCCTTTACACTATTCTTAGGGGGAGATGAGTTATTCTTAGCATAGAAATTTGAGGATGGTATCATGAAGGAGATTCTAGCTCAGGTGAAAATCTTCAGGTTAACTTTCATAACTTCTATAGTTAACATGGCACTGATCATTAAATTAAATCTGAGGGATTCTAGAGCAGTGAGCTATGGAAGTTCTGCACCCAGAATCATTGCTTCTCTGGCTTATAGGACGGAGCTCTATAGGGAGACTACATGTGGATATCCTAGTAGGCGGGATGCACATTCAAGTATCCAGGTGGTACTCTACTAGTGTGGAAATGATGGGCATAAGAGGACACATTGCCCGAGGGACTCAGTGGAGTGTTGATAATCTGGAAAGATGGGTTATCTTCAGTGCTTCTACCCAATCTTCTCACCAGTAGCTAGTAATAAGGGTTCATCTATGACTCCACATTTTGGAGCAGCACTAGAAGTTACTCCTTATCCATAGAACTGGAGTTCTTACGGCCATTCAGGACCAGGTGGAGGTCATGTCAATGGTAACCAGTCTCCAGGAATTCAATGACTACATGGTGGTTTAAGTTAGATTGGTCAGAGAGGGTCATAGGGTCATGGTACATGCCAAAGTTTTATATTGGAGCAGACCCAGTAGGAGAAGGATCTAGAACTCTTTACAGTTTGAGGAACGATTCTAGTTGCTTCCAATTTAGCATCTGCTCTTTTTGGTTTAGGGGCTTCCCTTAGATTTATATCTGTTGCTGTTATGGAGATTCTTTGGCTCTCTATCTTTTATTCTGCTACTATCTAAATGCAAGACACTTCTTTGGGGACTATAATGACTAGTGTACGTCAGTGTAAGGATTTTCTTCTAGATTTTGGTGGGTCTAACTTCTCATGGGACCTATATGTATTGGAGATTATAGGATATTACATCATTCTTGGAATGGATTGGTTAGTTCTCTTTCAGGTTGTTGTTAATTTCTATTTACGTAGGGTGAGTTTCACATCACCTGAGGGTGGATCGTTTCTTTATAAGGGAAAATGGGATGTCCAGGAAAGCAGAGAAGGACCCAAACATCATGGGTTGGGAGGAGTTATAACCCCGATTTCTAGTCTATATATGGATGACCAAGGGACTTCACAGAAGGACATCCCTTTAGTTGTGGATAGTTTCAAGGACATCTTTCCAGAGGACATTTCAGGTTTTTCTATGGAGCATGGGGTAGAATTTTCTATTGATCTTGTGCTAGGAGCGACACCGGTGTCAATTCCTCCTTATAAGATGGCTACACCATAGTTGCAGGAGCTCAAGAAGATATTGGGGGAGTTGCAGGAAAATGGTTTTATCCTAACCAATACCTCTCCTTGAGTTTTTCCTATCCAATTTACGATGAAGGTGGATGGTACCCTCAGACTTTGTGTGGATTACCAGAAGTTGAACTAGTTGATGGTTAAGAACAGATATCCCTTGTTGAGGATTGATGATCTTTTTTACCATGTTTGAGGAGACCGGGTGTTCTCGATGATTGAGTAGAGATCCAGTTACCATCAGTCTCACGTTAGACTATCAGATGTACCTCTTAAAGCCTTAAGGAGTAGGTATGGTCTATACTAGTACGTGATTATTCCATTCGGTCTCACGAACACACCTACAGTCTTCATGGTACTGATGAACCGAGTGTTCCATCCATACAAGCATTATTTTGTGGTACTATTTGTGGATGATATCTTGGTGTACTCTCACTCTCAACATGACCATGAAACCCATTTTGAGATTGTTTCGAGTACAATGAGAGAACATTAGTTATATGCTAAGCTGTCAAAATGCCACTTTTCGATGGATCAGATTCACTTATTGGATCATGTAATCTCAGTGACATAAGTATCAGTGGACCCATAGAATGTGGGATATGTAGTTTCCTAGGAGTAGCTAAAGAACGTCTTTATAGTGAAGATTTTTATAGGGCTTTCTAGATATACAAACATTTCATACAGGGATTTTCACGCTTAGTTTCACCTCTGACGGGCCTGACTTAGAAGGCTGAAATGTTCTTATGGTTAGATTCATGTGAGATAGAAATTCATGAGATGAAAGTAAGGTTGAAATTATCTCCAATACAAGTATTTACAGAGATGGGAAAGAGCTATACTGTTTACTGTGAGGCTTCAGGTATAGGTTTGGGATTTGTTCTTATGCAGGTGGAAGGAGTCGTTGTGTACGGGTCTCGACAGTTGAGGCCACATGAGAGGAATTACCAGTCGCCTGATCTCAAGTTGGCTGCGGTTGTCCATGATTTAAGGTGTTGGAGAAATTATTTATCAGAGAAAATTTTGTGGTCTTCATCAACCACAAATGTATCAAGTACATCTTTACTAAACATGATCTAAATTTGAGACAACAATGGTGGGTTGAGTACCTTCAGTCTTTTGACATTGAGCGTTCCTACACACCTGGGAATGGAAATGAAGTTGCTGATGTAGTGATCATAAGGACTTAGTTACATGTTGTTCAGTAGGCCAATATTCTTTGGAAGCTTATGGATCTATTCTCTAAGATGAATTTGGAGGTTCATGAAAGACAGGGGAAAACGTTCCTTTCTTCTATAGATTTTATCGCTACTATTCTTGATCATGTGAAAATGAGGAAGCTATCAGATTCAAAAGTCCTAGTCCTATGGGAAAGAATTTCATGAGAGGACTATATTCCTGGATTAAACATAGGTTAGGATGCGATCTTTCTTTTTAATGGGTGCATATATATGTCAGTAGACATACGTGAGGAGATGATGTGAGACTTTCATTCCTTAGTTTCGGAAGTTCATCATGGTGTCACCAAGATGTATGGCGATTCACACTGTCAGTACTAGTGTCCAGGTATGAAGAAATTTATTGCTTGTTTCTTAATGAGCTGTTCCACCTGTCAACGGGTGAAGTCTGAGAATCAGTGACCCGCATGGATTTTTCAATAGTTACCCATTCCCAAGTGGAATTGGAATGTTATCATGATAGATTTCGTAACAGTTTTGATGATATTGCCTCGAGGGAATGATGCAGTTTGGGTTATCATTGATAGAAACACGAAGGTTTCTAACTTCATTCCGATATAGAAAACCTTCAGTGTGGATAAAATGGGAGGGATGTACATCTGAGAGATTGTATGTTTACTTGGGGTTCCACACTCCATTGTCACCAAAAAGGATGCAAATTTTACTTCTTAGGTCTGGCAGGGGATATAGAAGGACTTGGGAATATAAGTAACTATGAGTATAACTTAATACCCCCAGAAAGATGGCCAGTCTCAGCATATGATTCAGGTACATGTGGACAGGCTTCAAGTATGAATCTTGGTTTTTGGAGGGTCTTGGGAGAAACATGCACCTCTTGTGGAGTTTTCCTACAACATGATTTTTCAAGAAACTATTCAGATGAAAACTTATGAGACTTTGTGAGGAAGGCCTTGCCGATCACTATTATGTTGGATGGAGGCAAGAGAGATAGCTTTTTTGGGACCTCATCATGTCTAGGAGACCACATAGAAGATAAAGTTGATTCAAAAGAGGATGGATACTGCCCAGTCATTACAGATGTCTTATGCTGATTGACGGAGACAAACTTGGGAGTTTGAGGTCGGAGATTAGGTTTTCCTGCATGTCACACCATGGTTGGGACACAGGATGATTAGGAGACAGGGTAATCTTTTCCCGAGGTACATTGTGCCGTTTGAGTGTTTGGAGAGAGTTGGGCCAATATCCAATCAGTTGTAGTTACCTTAGAGTTATCGGGATATGCACGATGTCGTCCACATTTCATAGCATTGACGTTACATCTCAGACTCATCTCATACCTTTCAACCAGAAGAGGTTGAGCTTGAGTTGGATTCTTCATTAGAGGAGAGTATTATCTGTATTGTTTATCAAAGTGAAAAGGTTCTTCGTGGCTAGTCTGTTCCTCTGGTTCAAGTGCTATGGCAGTATGGGAGAGTAGAAGATGAGACATGGGAGAAGGAGGCTGATGTACGATCATAGTGGAGAGAGCTATTTGAGGACTCTTCTTCTACGCAATCTTTTTAGGAAAATTTTGGTACGAATGTTTTAAGGGATGAAGTTTTTAGGAACCCAGATCATATTTTCAGGTTTGTTTTTCATTTTATGGTATTTTTTAGAAAAATAGAAGTTTCTAGAAATATCTTAAGTACACGCCATTTACTCGGTTACCAGGGGTAGCCCTGTCCTTTAAATGTAATGGTCGTGCACAGGGCCATGTCTGGTGACCTACAGACCACCTAATGTAGGATATGGTTAAGGCGAGTACACACCATGTACTTTATTTTTATTTCATCAAACAGACTGAGGTCATGTCAATTTTCCAGAAAGATCATCTTCTTCTGATTGTTTATTCGATAGCATATGTACATCATAGATCTTCATTGAGTCCTCGATCGAGCGTCATTTCTCTAAATCTAACTCTGTCGATTGAATATGAATAATTTCGGTGAGTTCTCTCATCTTCTAGGACTATGTTTCCTGATTCCTTCTCTATCAGTAGTTATCCTCCGTTGAGTGTTTTTAGAATTTTTGTAGATCAATGTTGTTCCTATGAAATTCAGGGCTAGAGATTCACATATAACAATCCTACAACATTGAGGTAGGTGGTTTGTGACTTTCTGTAGATATTCTTTGAGTTATATGTGCAAAAGATCCCAATACCCCTTAACAGGGTATTGTGAATTAATGGTCTTAACCCTTTTGTAACATTCTATGCTTAGTTTGATTGGATAGAAGTTAATTTTTGTGATTAGGGTTATTTTTTCTAAGTTATGGATGTTGTGCCCATGTTTTCTTATTTTGACCATTTGGTCTTCCTTTTCCTTTTAGGCTTCCTTGTCCTTTTCCCATGCCTAGTATTGTAGGATGGAGTGATTATTTATATCCGATATGATATGATGTGATGTACATTATTTATCCAATTAGTCCTAGAATTTTACTTTGGGTGAAGATTATCATTTGTGCACGATTGCTTTACACGAGGCTGCGGGATCCTGGCGAAGTGAGACCATAGGGAAAATTGATGTTGATGGAATTCCCCGAGTGTCTATTATAATTATCACGCTGCGAGACCATAAGGGGGATCGACATTGTGTGTTACCTCAAAGCATCTACAGTTAAGTTATTAGAACACATGAAGAATTGACGTTGAGTGCTTCCTCAATGTGTTTGTAGTTACCATTAAAAGACAATAGGGGGAATTAACAGTGAGTGCTTCCTCAGGGAGTCTTTAATATCAATTGACATTAGAGTGAATTCACGGTGAGTGCTTCCTCATAGTGTCTTTTATATATATTTCCTTGTATTTTATACCAGAGGGGTTAGGTTGTGATAACTACCTATTTGGTCACATGGATTTGTTTTGGTTGATTAAATGTTTAGAAGTAATGTTTCTAAATGGAACTGCATGGCTGTTTACTTTTTTGTGAATCCTTGTTTACTTCTTCTTTTTCCATATTACCTTCCATATATTTTCACTGACTATTTGGCACAAATATTTGGGTAGTTTCCTGCTGGGCTTAGTCACACACCCTGTTTGGTCATTTTTTTTCCTAAATTGATTAGATAAGGGGAAGCTCACTTCCACTTCAATAACATAATTGCTGTGTAGATGGATGAAGTTCCCAATCATTCTAAGTATCACTGAGAGGGGGAGGCGGTTAATGAGTCATGTCTTTTTCTTTTTTATCTTTCCTTCTTTTTGAAACAACCTTCAACTCTGGTTAAAGAGTTTCTTCTCTTCTGAACACACACAACCACATGAACACTAAATTTACAAGGTCCAATAATCATCAAGAGTAGCTAGGTCCTTGGTATGGTATGGAAATAATCTAGTCCCACACATTCCACTAAAAAAAATCATTTGATGTGGAATAAAATAAGTATGATATAACCCTAAACTCATATAGCAACTGGAAAAAAATCCTCAAGTGTGTGTACAAACACATAGCTCAAATACAGAATTATAGTATTTTAGTTCTTATTTACAATTGAGAAGGAGTATTCTGTGACGTAAAAATCTTCACTTTGTTACCCAGAAGCCAGTAAGAATTGTCTTACGCACAGCTGAAAAAATGTGAAGACCCTAAATCTTTCATGCACCCTTTTAGGATTCTTGTGTGAAACATTGATTCCATTCACGCAAGATTTGGATATTTTTGTGAAACACCTCTTGCGCGCAACCTCAATCTTGCACGCAATTATCTTCTTTATTGAAACATCTCATTCTTGCACACAATAATATTTCTTTAGTGCACTCTCTTTTTATTAATATTTTTCTACGCCTCAAAGATCAGGATTTCTCTATGTGTCGAGCTACTGAAATGTGAGGGGGTCTTCTCTTATTTATTGACCACGTTGACCCCTTCTTGCAAAATCCAATGTGTGTCGCGTATGATTCTGACACGTCATACAAAACCTCGACTGATGTCTCCTTTGGAATGAATGTTTTTTTGTTCTAACCTCATCTTTCGCAAACTTTAGAAATATTTTGTGTGCTTCATTCCTTCGCCATTTTCCGAAGTTCGGACCACAAATTATGCATGGCGTGAAAAACCATGTTTTACATCGCCTTTGGTGTGCAAGTATCATTCGCTCCAACCTCTTCTTTTGTGAAAATTATTCTAACTTTCACGCAACCTCCTCATTTGTGCCAATTCTCCATTCATTCATACAACATTATATTTCCTGCCAATTCTCCAATATTTCACGCAACCTCAGGCCTTTACCTTTTTTCAACATTCTACTCCCGAAAAATGACTTCTGTTCTAGTTTTCAATGCACCATAGATCTTGCACGCAACTTCCTTAACCAAAAGCATGTTTCTTCATCTCCCAATTTTCAGACCCTAAAATTTTGCGAACACTAGAATAAAGTGCCACCATAAATCATTATTTAATGCTACCTCTTGATTTTTAGTTCCTTTTTCATTGTTCTCTTCACTGCATCCCACCATCATTCTTCAGATTTCATCACGAAATCCACTATCACGACATGTATCCTATGATCAAAAAACTTTAGCATTGTCAGTTTTTTTCAATTGTAAGTAATGAAACTTCACATTCTTCCAGCATCACCATTCCAACCAATCAAAACCTTATATGATTGGAATCATTGTTTCTCCACCATTTTTTCATGAGGCTTACATAAAAAATTCCCCTAACATATAATATTTATGAAATACATATCAATAAAGCATCGTCTGGTTTATAATTCCTTTACAAATTGAGTTGATTTATCTTATTTGACAATAATAAAGAAATACTCTGTAATAGAAAAATCTTCTTACTTCCTTATCCATCCAACTTGGTCACAACACTACAAATCCTGGGACCAAGCAGAGGCATGCAATGATACTCGAGACTTTCTGTTTTCTTTTGTACTTTGGTTTATTACTATTTTCAAACATTGTGATTTGTTTGGATGATTTCCTAGACACATGGATCATGAAACATTTAAAAATATAGGCTTAAGTTGTTTATTACTTCTGTTGAGAACTATTTTCTTGTTTTACTACTTTAACTATTACTATTTATTTACTTCTTCTATGTTATTCTACCTATGAGGGCATAGTTTCTCTACTATGAAACCCATGGTGCTCGCTGCTAGTTGGCCGCCTCTGGAATTTGGGGAATTGCGCTTGAGGCCACATGACCAACTTGTGATGGGGCACCTCTGGGTGGCTTCTGGAACCAGGATGTTAAATTATCTATTCCCCCCTCATGAAACACCTCCTCACGGGTTCATGTGATCTATCATATATTCCTTATTTTGAACCTCTGATTATGTTAGAAATGTAAATTGTGTAATTGCAAACTAGATCCAAGGATGGAGCCCATCCATAAAGCACATATCATGTTACTCTTCATCAATAAAATGATATGGGGTAAAGCAAAAAAGGTGCTTAAAATTAATCATATGATCTTCGATAGACATACTCCTCTATTGAAGGGAGTGTATCTATTGCCTCTTCTTATCCTTCATGGTCGACCAGAGAAACTCTACTCGAAATATAAATTATATGTCAACCCATTAATCATATCCCTCTATCTACTCACCAAGGTACAATATACACAAATGATGTGTGGATGCTCATATATGACTAAATTTTAGAATGTCCGTTTACTCCATTAGGTCTTGGATCAAACAAAAAGATATCTCTTGGTCCTATACCCACCTCTCTATTTCTATATCATAAATTCTCCCCTCTTAGTTTGAAAAATCATGTCTTTAAAAAGTGCACAACATCCTATACCATTGATCATCATTTCCATCCAAATCAAAACTATGTTGATCAACCATGATTATGTGCTTATCCTCTAGAACATATTTCACACATCAAATATGACTAGTATTTTTAGCTAAAAGATAAATACGGACTTTATTTGATTGATGGAATGATTTTTCATTATGATACATTTTAATTAACTAAAACACATTGAATTCATTTTATTTATTATAAATTTCCCCCAACAACCCAATTCAAATAAGAAAACGAATCATCAAGATGCATGTACATATCTTAGGTCACTATATTACAAGCAGTCCATCTCACTTTGTCATTCAATAATAATAGAGTCTTTTAACTGTATCATAGGAACCCTAAAATCCAATGTATAAACTAGTCTCCTTGGCCTACATTCTGCACCATGTTCAGTAGATAATGTTTAAATAAAATCCCATGCATTCCTTGCTATTCCAAAATCAAAAATACACCCAAACCCTCAACCATCACCACTAATAACACTCTTTCAATACTACCTCCAATATAAGATTACAAAATTTAGTGAGATAGAAAATGACCCCTTAACTCCCACTTCAATTAGTCATTGGGATGGAGTCATCACATAGTGTAAGAAAATTTCAAAATGTGAGAGGCATTTTAGTCTATAAGAAAACAAGATAAAAAAACATGATGTTTCAACCAAAATCAACTCCATGAAATATATATAAGACATACAAAACCCATCCCACAATACAAGTGTAAATAAATTGATACAAATATATGTCCCCTAATTAGATAATGAAAAAAACTAGAGCATCTACACATCAATAGTCAAAGGGTATGTCTAGGAAGGTACAACATGATCCACGATGTCCTCTTATAATCCTAATAATTGTTATATATATTTATGGTGATAAAACTAATAAAATCAAAAAAAAATAACAAAATCTCTCGTTTATAAGTTTAAGTATCATAGTAATTATCCTGTGAGAATATTGAAGAACCAAACAACACCTAACAGCTACACTAACCATAACCCGAAAATAACCAAGGCTCTCCCACAAAATAATGCATCCATTTAATATTATATCATATAAATTATATCAATGGATGAGGTAGGATTATTTTCCAGCCATACATCCTCCCACAAGATTGTTGGTAAGGACATCACCAACATGACTATGCACATGTATCAACATAGTGAACGATGTGAGTTGGGTTCTTATTGAAATAACAGTGAAATTATAATGTATTAATACATACATATAAATCCACAAAAACCACACATTAAGGTCTACAAGAAGATTAAAAACTAACTGACAAGGTCCACCACGACTACTGTCAAGTCTAAACGCACAAACCCACACAAGAAGATTTCCCACCACATTTCATTTTTGGAATTTAATTATTATCAGAATATTTTCAATAATCTTCTTTGCCAACCCATTTCATTAAAACATATAAATATATTTATATTCCACCCTCATTATTATCACCATCCATTCCATCTTGGTATTTAAAAATATAATACATATCAACTATAAATTTATGAATCCCGATAACCATATCCACCACCACATTTCATCATAACCTTAATGGTTGACCATATCATGAATAGTGTCCAAACACACATAATATCTTAAACCACGTCACAATAGATCTGCAGATCTATCAATAGTTCTCTTATTTAATTTTATCTTCATTAATTAGTGGTGTTATCACTTATGCCATTAGGTTAGAGGGAATTCAATTTATTAACAAAATATGCATGGTTAACTAGTTATTTTTAGGTGTTATTTAGAAACCAAAAAACATACATTACATAGTTTAGAAGATAGAATTTCTTCCAAGGACAAACTATGGCCTTAATTTTTTGTAGGTAATTAATCCAAGCAATTCATAACATCAATAAATAACAATGATGTAATAAGATAATAAACCGAATTACCCTGACCCATTATATTTAGATTTAAAATTTTCATTTATCATTCTTAATATGGATTCAACAATCTCTACAAGGGTAAAAAATTTAAACCCATCCCACATTCTGTACATAAAATGAAATGATGGAAAATACTACATTGAAGGATGAATCTTTTCTCCATCTTAGTACACCAAAACTGGGGATTCCCATATAGGGGGATATAACAACTTAGACCCAGAGAACATTATCCACATATAGAAACACATTCCAAAACTCCATGGAAGAATGATTTAAAAACACCCATATAAAGATATTTAGAATGGGATTAATGAATGAAATACCTCCACCTTATGAATATTAGATTATAAACTAACGGGATTTGAAACGGTTTAGTTTATAATTAAAATGATATATCTTTAAAGACATGCATTTTAATCATTTCAAAGGCATCCATAATTTTTAGGCATTCAATATGTGATTTATTCCATTTATAAAATTATAATACATTAATTAATTTATTGAACCCATTATTCTTCATAAATGTCATCAAAATGGAGATTCTAATAATTGTTTTGAAAAACTATAAAATTATGGAAAATGGAAAATCACCAAGATGAGTCACCTCAAAGATGATTCATCACCAGGATCAGTGACTATTTCATAACTAGAAATTTTTAATGTTGTTGGAATTCATCATAATTTCATGGAACCACATGTTTGAAAAACACACCAGAAATCAGCCAGTTACCTCAATTGTTAATTTTTTTTGATATAATGGTTCAGAAATATTAAGCTTTTACAATAAGAGATATTATTACATTAAAAGTATACTAAAATAATAATTAATATATATATATATAACATAATACATATATATATATATATATATATATATTAGTGTTATTGATGGAAAACGAGTTACATTAGTATGTGAGGTGGTTGGCAGTTGTACACATGATGGTGATTTCATTTCCTATTTGATGTAAGTGAAGATTGATATATATTATGAAAGAAAATTAAAATATAATTGTATCAATGAAATTTTTTTTTGTATATTATATTTTTTAAAAAGTAATTTATTTTTTTAAAAGTATAAATAAGGAGAAATATCATAATTGATATAATTACCAACACATATTGAAATTAGTTTTGAATCATTTTAAGGACCACATGGTTATTAATTTTATAAAGACATAAGCTTAGAATGATTCAATAGAAATTTGGTAAGAATATTTTCTTGGGTATGTAACTAAGAGGGTCTCTGGAAATGTAATTATGTGAGGGTCTTGAGTTCACTTTTATAGTTGAGGAGGAGTAGAATTTTGGTAAACATCTAAAACTATTCAATAATTGGAAGTCACCCTCACCCCAAGTTCGCAAATAATGAAACAATAATTGATTTAAGGTAATTTAATGTTAATATAATCTTCTAAAAAATAAATTAACACATGTTTTAAACATGATATTCAAAAAAAATTATGATTACTCACTTTTAGCATTTCAGTTTTAACAATGTTAATATTTTTTTAAACAATGCAATTTATCGTTTTGTCAAATAAATAAAATGATCTTTATTATTTAATTAAGAACAATTTAGTATAAATATGAAATCAAATTTATGAGAAAAAGTTTTATATTTGTGGACAAATATTTTTAGCATGAGCACATCTAAAATGCAAAACCACATTTTAACAATAACAAGTAGAATTATTTTATTGTTATTTAATAATTATTTTGAAAAAAATTTATTTTAAAATAATTAAATAAAATTATTTCATATTAGTCAAATTAAATAATCCATTTTATCAAATTTATATCATATAATTGGAAAATTAAAATTTAAAATTAATCCAAAAAACATGATGAAAATTTATTTTTCTGAATAAAATTTTCACATTAGTGAATAATGTTTTAAAATAAAATTGAATAATCTCACCAAAATTATATTGAATTAAATTTATTGGAATTAATTTCAATTTTAAAACAAATTTAAATCAAAATATAACCATTAAATGAATTAAATGAAAATTTATTTGAAAAATAAATCCTTTATTTTTCACTATTTATTAAAATAATATTATTTTATATAAATTTCCCATAAATTTACACTTTGAAAAATTTGTTACGATTGTGTAAAAAATTAAGCTAATTTTTCAAAAAAAATATTTATAAATTAATTCTTCATTAGATTTGAATTTTTTTAAAAAGATCAATGAAAATGAATTTTAGAAATATTCACATATTTTATAAAATATAGTCTCTTATTTTAGTTGACTCTTAATGTATTTATAAAAAATTTAAATCAACATAATATAATTTATAAAATTCTAAACTATATTATTTTCATATATTATATATTCTTACACATAACTGGAAATTTAATATCTAGTTTATAATAGATTATTATATTATATTTTATTTATACAAAAAGTTGTGTGTATGAGAATCTATCAAAGAGATAATATTAAAAATATATATTTGACGTGATTATTAAGCTTACTTTTACTTAAGTCATTTGATAACAAACAAAATTTTGTTCTTTAATAATCTATATGTTTTACATCTAGACTAATTTTTTCGTTCCACAATTTCCATATATTCTTCTTTACTTATCACAATGATTGATTTTGGAAATTTTATTAGAGAATGAAAATATCCTACCATTTACTCATTATTTCAATTTCCATTTTCTTCAAATCCATATGTTCTGAATCTCATTAAATTCCTATAATAGAAAAATAAAATTGTTTCTTGGAAATCAGAGCTTCATCTACCTTATTCTTCTTCACTAGGTGGAAATATAATGAGCAGTCATAGTCCTTAATCAAATCCAACGAACTTCAGTTGTTCATATTCAACCCTTGTTATGTTAAAATATACCACAAGAATTTATAATATGTAAATGTGTAATAAAATTCATCATATTGATAATGCATCTATAAATTCAATGAAAAAAACAATGATGTCGTATCCAAATCATGATATATCTAATTGTGTTCTAATATATTCAATTATCATGAGGAATATGATATCACTATATCATTTTGTATGATGAAAAATATGAGTCCCATATATGATGCATCATTATAATTCACAACACCTTCACAATTATAGGGTACTGTGAGCATAGTTTCACTAACCAACCTTCCCTTTAACTCATTAAAATTATCTTTACATTCATATATCAACATGTACATCACACATATATAGATTCGACTGTAGAGAGTAGATTAATTAGTCATAAAAAATGTCTATAAAAAATTTGTATTATCTAAAAATCCCAAGAAAAATATTATTAATTTATTCACATTGTTTGAATATAAAATTTCACTTTAGACTTATTCTTTGAAGTACCCATATATATACCATCACAAGAAATTACATGAGAAAATAATGAATCTTTTTTGGGAAACATTAAAAGTTGTTGAATTTTTCATAAAACATCCCCTTTATAAGGGTCATTAGAATGATTATCAAAATATATTAATGCTATTCTTTATACCATGAATATATAAGAATATAATATATAAATAATAAAACCAACAAGTTAAGTTAATCTATTAAAAACAATTTATTATAACCATGAAGATAATATGTCAATATTTAAGTACATATGGAATTAATAAAAAGTCAAAATGACCATAACACATACAAGATGTCATGTTTTATATAGAATCCTTATTGACACACAATAATTGATATCTAAAATAAGGGAATATATTGAAATTTTATGGATATCCACATATTTTATCAAAAAAAAATAATACATAGGGGTTGATGACACTTGTTCATGATAGTGATCATGATATGTTACTAATAATCAATGAAAAGATGTGTTTCCCTATACTTATTCTCATAAAAAAGAACATGTTCACTCCAATATCACACCCTTATTCATATAAACAAATTATCATGATTATATTGAAGTTACATATTAAATTCATGAAACTCAATCTGCCCTATTTCACAAGGTGTTATTGAAAAATTTATATTACCATGTATGAGTTATTTTAAAATCAAAACATCAGGCATTGGAGGTAGAATAAGAGATTCATCTAGAAAGTAATTAAAAATATTCGTTAAAATTAAAATATCCTCAGTGATGAGTTTCTCCACAACTGGATTATATTGGTACCCATCATGGATATGCATTAAGACCCAAAATAATAATGAAATTTTCATTGGATATTCATATTTATACTTACAGAAATTAATGATTGTAGGTTCATTCATAATGAAAAAATGTGACATCCATTCCACATGAATTGATATTTTCACTGTATAATAATAAAAAATAAATACATATAATCACATAAAATTAAACATATGGAATATTCACAATATTCTCTGGAACCACATTCCAAGAAACTTTAATCAGAGTTGAATTATACACATGAGAAGATATGTTTGTAACCATATAATTTTTTACAAATAAGTCCAAATCTTATAAATAAGTTGGTAATTTACTATTATTATAATTTTACATATAATTAATATATAGGGTATAGATATAATTGAATTTTATATTAACTATTCTATAGTAGATGATTTCAATTATATTCATCACTTTATTCTTGTATCACTAATTAGCTATTGTGATCGCACAAGCTTTAACTTTTACATTGGGATTAAGTGGTTGTTGATGCCAAACAACATTATAAACCATAACATTCATTCATTGGTTAGAATAATTATGATAATATATTAATTTTAATTATTGGAGTGTGTGTGGTTCCATAGTTGGTATCTTATTTTTCTTCATTCCATTAACTATCTTATTCATCACCTTTTGATATTAACGATTTTTATTTTTAGTATACCGACATATAAATAACATCCTATTTCAATTAAATACATTTTCTCAATGATTCCTCAACACATTTTTAATGTATATGGATGTAATATCTTCCAAACATTTTTTTGTAGTTTTCATGATACTACATCTTCATTCTCTTATCAAATTTATAGGAATAGTGGAAAAAAAATTTCCATTTCTACCTTTCATGCACATTGAATTATTTTTTTCATGTATAATAATATCTCTTATAGATAACACCATTCACTGAGTTGGTGTTATTCCACCAATGAATAAATCAAATTTTTATTCACAGAAGACTACTAAACCATAATCATATTTATAAAATTTTGTAAAAGTTGCATCCTAGGTACTAATGTATTTATCTTCTATATTATTGTGCTTATGGAACTCATTATAAATTTTTCCACATAAAATATAAATGATGTATATTTTAAAAAATATCCACATAATTATTTTCCATTATATTTTGTAAATTTATTCCTCTTTCCTTTTATTCTTAATAAGATACCAATATTGATATTTTTATGTTTCCAAATGATTAATGTATAGGAAAATTATTTATTATTCTAAAAATTGATGTCCATAAAAAATTTATTAGTGGTGATGATCCATCTCAAAATTTATATTTCAATTTAAGACCCACTAATATAAATTTTATGTTCGTCATGAAGGACTCTATATTACTATCTTCACTCTATAGGCCTTCAAGAATCTCTCTATGATCAATAAGCTATGAAAGTTGTGTATATATAACAATAATATTTTTTATTCCACATCACATAATTTTTTTTTCCTCATGTGTAAATCATTACATCCTCTATCTCATTCGACATTAACATAGATTTTTCAGGTTCCATGAATTTACTAAAATAAAAAATAATAGTGTGAGAAGTAATAGTCATTGTGAGAAAAAATATAATCCTGAAAAATAATTTAAGGGGTTTTTATCTATGAAACCCTTCTTCCAATCTATATCTAGTTATTTTTAATAAGGTGTATCCTTGATCACTATCTATTCTAATAATTAATTATATTTTATATGAACAAATATTAACATTAAGTATATCCCCTAGGATTTTAAAAATATATTCAAAATATGGATGCATTCACCATGATCCAGAATAATGATTGAGATATTCTCAACCAATATATTTTCAACATTATTCCCCATCAACGAAACTAAAAAAATTCCATCTCTACATGTATAATACATAATGGGATGTGTTTCTCAGAAAATCACATAATCACAATTTCACCAAAACGAAATGATTTTATATTATAAATCAACCATATACCCAATGTTTTCACTATCATTTATTAATCCTTAAATATATATAAAAATCCACTCTAATACAAAATGAACCCACAAAATATTTATATATATAAATATAACATCTTATTATATGAATATTCAATACATAACATTAATATCCATCCAATAACAATATTTTTCTTTATTTAGAGATTATACAAATAAAAATATTATTTTGGTACATTCTAAAATAATTATCATAATGTAATTCTCACGTTGTGACATTCCTAAAATACATTTAATTTACTATATCATAATGTGTTTGAATCATTTGGTGAAGTTGGATCATTTCATTTTATGAATTGGGATTTTTTATATTCGGTATTTTAATGTGGTTTTTAGTATTTGGTTGTTCTATAATAGTGTTTTGGAATTAGTTTTAAGGATCACTTGATGAATGGGAGTCTTGAATACTATGGTTTGAAATAAAGTGGACCTGATTCCACGAATATTTATTATAGTAGCACATTGAAATCATTAATATTTTATTCTTGACGATTATTGTGTACATGAGGTCATTCAAAAAAGGTTTTGGATGGGAAAGTTGAGACAAATGGCTATTATTGAAAATTCACAATGTGACACTACCTACCATGAAGTTCCACATGTTTTATAGGATGAGTAAGTAATTTTAATCAAATATTCTTTATGATAAATAAATTTTAAAACTATGAATTTCTCCTAAGACGTTTTATAGAGGATTTATTAGGAGTGGATTAGTCAAAACCCTTCATATTCTCAGTCGTAGAATGCCCTTAATTGGAAATATATTGGAATTGGAGATTTTTTCTAGATTATATCATCTAATCCAACAACTCCTCATATTTTTTGTGATGCTCATTATGGTATATCCATATTGGTAATTTTTATCCACTATTAACCGTAAATGATACATTTTTTCTTAAAAAATTACATTCATCAACTAAGCATGTCCTGATTTTGGTTATAGAAAATGAATAGAAATTTTCACTGGACCATCAAGGTTTTGTCTGTAGTTCATAACACTTTGGATTGACGTGGAATAAATATTTTTTTTGTGTTGAAAATGTTCTATTGATAAATATTTCAATGTAGTTATCTCACTAGTTGAATTCTTCTAGAGTTGGTATTTAATTATATTTAATTTGTTGTTATTGTGTTACAATATGATATATATTTATCTTTATTATGTGTTGGATGAATGTTTTAGAACATACATTAGTGGTTAGTTAGGGTTCTATATAGATAATGACAAAAATTATTTCATTTATAAAATATTCATTTTTCTCTCATTGTATTTTTTTATTATATCAATTTAAATGATTAATATTTAGTTGTAAATAATTTTTGGGAATTATTTGTAACATTTTATAAAACCCATGGTTATCATGTATGTAAGAATGGCGTTGGGTGAATCATATAATGGTTTTGGGATTTGGTTTGTTGAGATTTGTCTTTTATTTGTGGAATGTGTTCCCATATACACTGCCTAATGGTATTTAATAAGATTAATTAGAATTTGATATCATGCTCTACCATTTGTGTGAATGAGTTTTAATTCATTTTATGTCATGAATTATAATAATTCATATTAAAATTTGAGTTTATGAATCATATTTCATCAAATAAATATGCATAAATTTTTTTTGGATGGTGCCAGGGAACATGATGGAAATTTTATGTTGGAATTTCACTAGGCCACTAACAGTTGATGAATAACTATTTGTGAATATCTAGATATAAATATTTTATTATAGATCTCATGGTATGTTATGTTTAGCTGCTAATCATTTTTTTCATTTTAAAAATCCGGCTTAAGGGTGTCTGGTTCCCAACATACAAAGCCGAAGCAAAGAAAAACAGAAAATAACACCACAAACATAGAGTTCTATATCATAATAATCATAGTCATCACCGCAAAACAAACTGGATTTCTCTTCCCTTGTGGCTGATTCCCACTCCGGACTCCTCCAAAAACTCACACTTTGAACACGATTTCTATGTTTTTCTAGGGGAGTCATGTCTGGTGGAGACTTCTTGGCCCCGTTTCCCTTCTTAACTATAAGAACCACCTAGTTATTCTTTTTTGAGGTAGACCTGGTGCACATTAGTCGCGTAAGATAGGAATAATCCTTCCTTGATCTCCTTGTTGAAGTTGCAGCCAATCACCCCTCACCTGCATTATCTTTCTGAATACCATTTTGAACAATCTAATTAAAAGAACGGCCAATTGGGGCACTCAGGATCTCTTTTCCCTTCCTAGAGTTTTCCTTCTCCACTAAGGCTGTTCAACACTACTTCCCCCTTTTGGTCTGGCGTTAAATTTTCTCTCAAAGGAGGATGTTCCTCTTCCATAGGAAAATTCTCCACCACTGTGACATGTGCCTCCATCCCTGATCCTCCAGCCCGTGGAATTCGAGACCTCTGGTCTACACCTTACAATAGATGACCACTCATGTACAAGCTGGAATTGTTCCCCATGCTTAGGACAACATGGTTCTTTCCCATATTATCCACTGGTTGAATCTCCACAAGCTCCCTACCCTTCCAAGCATATCCATCTCCCAAGGCTTTCGGCCGCTGCTTCTCCAAGACCACCATTTCACCCCCCTTCCCTGCATTATCTTCCACCTCTATTTCTTCATCCAAAAATTCCTCAAACAATCCATTGAACATGTTTCTCAAGGAAATAAAATGAGTATCTAAAGGGTCCAAACATGTAGAAATCCTATCACTTGTCATGTCAACCACTTCTTTTGTATTTGATACCCTTTCAACCCCAGCCTGCTCTGAACTCAATTCTACCATTAAACCAGAAGAGACGGTAACATTTTCTAAAGAATCCTTGTTTTTCCATGTTGTTTTAATCTCCACAACCGCACCAGGCACACAGGAGACCTCCCTTCTTTCACTAGTACCTTCCAGGTTCGAGCCCCTGCCCATCTCCAAAGAATCCCCCACAACGTTATTTCTAACATAGAAATCTGATCTCATAGGGGCACCTTCCCTATAGTTCTCCTCCCTCAACCGTGCTGAAAAAACACAACGTCAAACCTCAACCGAGTGTCCCCACCTCTTGCAAGATCTATAGAAATTGGTGCAGTTCCCATATATAACCTTATGCCTGCAACATTATTCATCACCAATTGTGATCCAAACAAAAAAAAGGGTGCGAGAGGAATCAACCTCAACATAGAACTGAGGATTCACCGGGTGCAAAACAACCTCAGTACGACTATCAGAGCAATGATAACAACCCACCAGATTTCCCAATATACGGAATATTGAAGGATTTTGAAATGGTAGTGGAAGCTTAGGAAAACATACCCAAACCGCCATTGAAGGAGAGTCATGATTCATATGAAGGTCGAAGGACCACCGAAGAAGCATGAAACGAGATCCGTTGATGATTCGAAGAGATCTCGATCATTCTCGAATCAGATCTGCCTCCGTCTCGAAACAAATCATGACTTTCTTGCTATCTAGCAAGCCAACCACCACTCGTTCCTGGAGATCCCATGAACCGAAGATGAATCGATCGAAGGCATCAACTGATGGAATCTTTTGAATGAAATGATCCACTATTGTGAGGTTTAACAAGCCCAAAGCTTCATAAAATTCAGAGCTGGAAAGCTGAAGATTTGGAACTCTGTTAACTAGATCCACAGCCTTAGGGCTAAGTACTATTTTCATAAGTGAAGGGAGGAAATCCTAATTGGAGAAGGGATGGAAGATCCTTGTGCTCTTATGAAACAACGATTCCCCTTCCCCCGCTATGGGTGGAGGATCCGACTCAGACAATAATACATATCAATCACATATATTTCAATTATATCTCATTTTGACCTCCCATGTTCGACATATTTGTGCACAACTATTTATATTATGTGTTACCTTGTTGGAAACACATGTTGACCATTCTTGATAGGGATTTCAAGTTGGAGTATGTGTTTTCTTATTCTATATTTGGATGATATCTATTTTTTATGTATAAATTTTTTTTTCTAATTTTTTACATAGACATTGGAACCATGATCTTTCAAATAGGGTTACCGGGTTGTTCATCTTGGATTAGAAAACACCTTGGAGGGGAATAATGTTGACCTGATGAGGGATATACACTTTTATTGTAATGATAATACCATTATGGTACATTCCAATATTGTTCTATGGTGGATAAAAGATATATCATTGGGTATCAATATGGTTGTCAGGGACAACACTATCCTGAGTTGTGCATATGTAATTTGTTTGATCATATAGGTATAATCTCATACAGACATGGAATATACATGGATTTGAATTTATTTGAAAAAGGATCTATAAGGTAGGCCATGAAGGGTTTTCATTATTGATAGACCATCCAGTCCCAATATGGGATCCAACAAAATTTAGTCATATGTGGTTAAGAGACAACTCACCGATTATCGATATAGTGTGTGTGTACATCCCTATAAGTGGATTTTTGTAGTTTCATTAATAGAAAATCATGGTTTCTTAAAAGAAAATACATAGAGTTTGGATGGATTATTGTTTCAGATGATGTTTCTTTTGAAATGTGGTGATAAACCTTCTTATAGCCATTATATACATAAAAACACTGAGCTGATGTAGGTATTCTGAAGTGCTCACGGAGGCACTATTAGTGAATGATTTCTTCATACCATGTTGTTTATTTATTGTCTTCATTTTTTGTTATTATGATATGTTTTTTAGTTTTGTATCCCTTGTATAATTTTGTGATGATATTATCATATGCATGTATAGTGCTTATTAGATGTTGGTTGGTAGACGACTTTTGTGGTTTCCAAATGATTTATACTCTCACCATGATAAGGTATCCATGTAAATTGAGTACATGATCAGCCCTCAGTAGTTATCTGTTCATGTTGGGATTATGCCATAATTTTTGTTTCTAGTGATATTGTGCTCTATGGGTTGGATACTAGGATGAGGTTACTCATAGTGTTTTGTATTATCCTCTTTATTTAAAGTTTTTTTGTACATTATTGGTATAGTAGTAAATCTGATGTTGTTCATTTGTTTGAATTTTCAAATAATTGTTTCCTCATTCACTCATACTGATGGTATAATGTTGGTAGCTATGTACATAAATTTTATATTATTTAAATTTTGGTTGGTTTTGTATTATTGTGAACCCTAATATATAGTATAGTCTCCTCATGGTTCCAATAGAGACCCTCACAATATGTTAGATACCTCTATAACTTCAAGAGGTGTGCCTACGGTCATGTGTGTCTTTTGATATGACTTAGTGATTCAGGTAGAGATGTTATAAAATTGTATTAGAGGAAATGATTTTGGGGATTTCCTATTTTGGTTAGTATGTAGATATGTGATATAAGAATGTATTATAGCTTGTGATGAGACTCCGACTACCGAGTCATTAAAACTATTTCTAGTGGATGTCCAAGTTATCATGCCATGGGATGTCTTTCTTGGTTGCACTAGTATCATATATTTTAAGCTCATGTAAGGCACCTGTATTTTGATATTGCGATATTATTATATTGTGAATTTTATCTATGTTAAAAATATGAATTTCAAGCATCATATTTAGAGAATAAGTTTCCCATGACATATATTCTTCTTATCATTGGTTGTATTAACCATTTCCTTTAACAAGTGTAGATAGATGTTCATGTGATACTAATGTGTGGTGAATATAGATAATGATGATGGTTAAGAACATGTTGATGGTGATGATGATGCAGTTCGCCCATTGCATGGGTGGTGTAGTGCACTTGTTTGATGATTATTAGTAATTAATGACCTTTGAATGAACTATGGGAGAGAATTCAGTTGAATAGTCTAGTTGATTGGGTTTCCAAAAATAGGTTATGGGAACATTTCCAAAGAGAACCTATTGTAATTATGTTTAATAGAACTCAATATAAATTATATTTTCTTGTGGTTAGTATAAGGGGGATTCCATATTGAATTTTCATTATAGAAGATCCCATATAATCTTCCATGGATTATTACCCTATAGAAATCTTGTGATAGTTGTGTGAGACTTTGTGGCATTAGACTTGAGTCTTTTGTTACTAGTAGTTGAGTTACATAAGAAAAATGGATGTTACATGTTTCAGTATATTCCTTATGAAGGGATATGTAAGGTTAATTCCAAAGGTAATTTCTCATTTATGTGAATTCCATTTACATGTGAGTAAATTTTTTATGTCCTAGCTAATGTAATTGTAAGTAATATTGAATCCAGGGAGTATATATGAATTTAAGTGCTTGTAGTCATGTAAAAAGGATGGGTTATCGAGTGTGTGGAGTCTCAATGAATCAAGGGTAGGTTGTGATGTTTATATCCTCTTAGTTTTGAATGAATCACTCATCAGATGTTGATTGGAGTTCTAGGGTAGTGGGGCCGAATAGTGTTGAGCTTGGGTGGATTCTCAATATTTATAAATCAGACAAATATTACATTTGGGGGGATGAAAATCATGATAGAATTAATTTTTTATCCACTTGGAATAGTATTAGTGATTGGGTTTGGTATAGTTAGTGCATTGTGGTGCGTATATAATTGAAAATGCGTTTGAGTCTTCCCTGGAGTATCATTGCTCATGGGGATCAATCTATTGGAATAAAAATATAGGTTTTTTTATAACGACAGGATATAATTAATGTGTGAGATTTTATGTTGTTGATGAATAATAATGGCTCAACCATAAGAAGTGAGGTGTTGAGATAACAAAATTGGATCTTCTTGGCTCACAAGATGCATCAAATACGAATATGGTAATAAAATCCACTACCATATACATATAAGTGTCACCCTTGTTTCTTAATACTCGTGGATTTGGTATGATGTTTATGGTTTTTGGTAACCCTCTAATTAATGGTTATGGATTCAATGGTATGGTAGAAGACTACTTCTATAATTTATCAAGGTGCAACTATGCATGCATCCCATGTATGACTATGATAGATATTTTGTGGTTATTTCATGATTTTTGTTAATGTAATCTACTAATATGGATGTAGGTCTTATCCTGCCCCAAGGATACTGGAGAACAATACAGACATCCATAATGGGGTTCTAGATGTAGTAGACACTTTGGTAGTAACTCTAGGTATACTTATTATGTAGTGTTTTACATGATAATTTATTTTATTGGATGGCCACATACGATCATGTTGCTTAGTGACGTACTAGTATGTTCTAGGTTTACCAAAGTGAGAATTATTATATATCATTGAGGATACAACTATGGTTGGTAGTATCATATCACAAGTGAAATTACATCTCTTATGGTAATGGTTTGGGTTTGTTCAACCATTACTATGGAATTATAGTGGTGACTACTGAGAGTGATGTGTCAAGGAACATATAGTATATAGTTCCATGTTGAATGTATTATGATGATTTAGATGTGGAAATATAAGGAGACATGATGTGTGTTCTTTTCATGGGATAAAATTCATTTAATTATAATATATAATTGGGTAATAGGTTTATTAACACAGTATTGGGATCCTTTTTGCTAGTGAATGAGGTTGATAAAATATTTGGAAAAATTTCTTCAATGTTAGTACAAAAATTAGTAAATGTAACACCTCATTATTTCATATAATGTTATTTATTCAAAGTAATTCAATAACTTGCACTACACGCAACACCGGGTTCGAGCGCACCACAAGATTACCAATCAAACCGTTCAAAAGCGTTTATGAATAGTATTAACTAAATTTTGAACGATATATAATACTTATGATTTTAGAATCCAAATAATTAGTTTCAATGGCATAATGTAAGAACAAATTCATTTTTCCTATAAAAGAGGTATTTGTTTAAAAAAATACACGTTTACCTCATTTTAATGATGAACCCTTTTTAAATTCAATATTTAAACTTTTATATATTCAATTTGAAAAACTAAACTTCATATTTAGAATCATGACTTAAAATATTATTTTTGATGAATTTTTGATTTTTTTCTGATAACTTTCATATTTTGATAAATAGTGAAAATTACAAATTTTTAATTAAAAACAACTTTTTTAATCGAAATAATTAATAGTGATAAATTAGGAATTTTCGTGATTTTAAAGTATAATTAGATTATATTTTTACCATTTAATCCAATAATAGTCATTTTACATAATTTCACATTTAAACTAGACATAAGAAAGTGCCAATGTTTTGATAGTTATTATTTCTTAAAAACACGCATATTTATTTTGACAATGGGAATTAATTTTAAATTAATGTCTTCCACTTCTGTGTTTTGAATATAGAAAAAATGGATTCCATATTTAGAATCAGGAGGTCCAAATTGTGTAAATAGTAAAATTTTATTTTTAGACATTTTCAATAATTACTTCGGTAAATATTTTATTTAACATTGTTAAAGTGTAAATCCGGTAAATAATGAAAAATAATGATATAATAATAATATTAAATTACCCTAAAACGTGTACTATCCCTATTTGTTGATTCATGTCCGTCCATGGGCATCTTTGGGTCGATCTTGGGATTCCATGGAGCCACATGTACGTGATAATGACACTTTATATTAATTATGTTAAAGTAAATGCAGAAATGACATAAGCATATATATTTTGGAAATACAATTTTTATATATGGTTATAAATGTTATATTTTAGACTATAAGTATTAATTATAAATATAGAAATATTTTCTACATAATTTAATTTTATTTATAATTTTTATATATTGAATAATTAAATTTATTTATGACACAATAATGGTGCAATATTTTCCTTATTAATGAAATAATAAAATAATTGGAATTATAAATGTTATAATAAATATAATTTGAAAGTTTCAATGACATAAAAAAATATTATTGGTCAATATGACATGTTAGTATTACTTAAATTAATTTGGTTCAAATTAATAATGTTGTTAAGACTTTATCAAAAATCAATTACTAAATAGTGTCAAAATTGACATAAAGGAGTTTTCAAAACAAATGTTATATAATTAATAAATATTCTATTTCTAAAAATCTAAGGATCAGACAAAGGACTTATATGTTGATATTTATGTCATTAATGAGAAACTTTAGGTTCTATTGGAAGTTTATAGTATGTTTATTAACCATATAGAGTACGAATACAAGAAGACACAGTAAAAGTTAAACTATTTAACTAAGAGTTAATTCTAAAAGATAAGGTTAAAATGGTCACCTAAACTTGTCTAAAACCTATTGGTTTAGATGATTTTGACCCATAACCATATAAGGCTCGAAGTAAATTCATTTGGAACCATTATAAACCGAATATGATTATATAATAAATTAATACTCTAATGTTTTCCTAAAGTGACCCTCACCCCTCTTATAAAATGGCACTTCCCTTTCTCTCACAATAACACCTCCAAAGCCATTTCAATCAGCCAAACCCAGCCCCAATATCCTCCAATCTATCCTAACTTCATCCTAGAGTCTATCCTTTGGTCAGAAAGCCATCTTAAGGATCATTTTTCATCAAATAGAAAGAATGAACCCGAAGAAGAGGTAATGATTTCACCACACTCTTTCAAGTTCTCTTATTATTCAACTTAATCTTTCATTATTGATTCCATTATAAAATAATAAATCTATTATATTATATACTCTATGATGTTATTATAAATATGAAAAAACTATATTCATTATTCTATCCATCTTATTAATTATAATGTCACCATGTGTGCTTACGTATGGCTTACCGTCTCCACGTCGTGGTGTAATTTGTTATTCAACACTATGTTATTTGGATGAATATAATGATGAGTAATATGTATATTAATAATGAAAATAACATGATAAGGTCTCTGTAAAATTAATATACTATCCAATTCCACACCTTTAGGGAAATAACATTGTCGCTCGTGCGGACATACAGATTACCGTTTCCACGACGTGATGAGATTCATTTCCACGTTCACCATTCATCGACGATTACCAAAATATATATTACTAATAATTATGTAATATATGAAATATTAATGCTACTGGATATATATATATGTACTTACATATATCTTATTCACTTTGTTCCATTCAATACGATAGGAAAATAAAAACAATGTTTATGCGTACGTACGGACTACCGTCCCGATAAATAGTATTTTTTATATCATATATATATATTATAAATATTTATATTCTAAATATATATGATATATAAATCATGTGTTATATTTTTTATGTATTTAAATCTTGATCTATGTGATAAAATCAAGAGTGACACGTTAAAACACGTACGATAAAGAAAGCGATTATTACCTGAAATGATAATTTAACATAGAAATTATTATTAAATGGGAATTATAAACTCATAAATGAATCATGTATGATATCATAAATATTAATATGGTTCTGTTATAATTTAATAACATATTGTGATCTTCATATAAGAGGTTAAACATACCTTTGACTAAAGGAATGTTCAAGGTAAGGGTTAATTCCACAGTCTCATTATTATCCGAGATTGTTTATGTGTAAGTACTGATTGTGACATTTTTATCATACATGTCCATTTTTTATAAAAATGATTTCAAAATTAATATTTTAATGATTTGGGAAATGTACTATTTATAAAGATAGCAATTTTAACAGTTTTAATGATTTATCTTCCTAAATCTTTTTAATTAATGTCCATGTTTTCAAAATGATTTTAAGAATTTATTTACATGGACATGAAGGTTTTGAAATGGTAATTATTTTCCAAAGTTTCAAATCGGTATGAGACACTTTGATTCAAAAATATATTTTAAATTAATTCCATTATAAATATGTGACTTTTAATTGATTTTACAAAAAGTATATTTTTCTCAAAATGTATTACTCATCATTTTCAACTATGTTAGCATCATTTACTGGATATTATTTTTGATTGATATTGATTTATTATAATACAATCCTCCATAATGTACTGAGTGAGATATGATATGTTTGACTATGGACGTTCTACTTTTATACCATTCATGGTTTATGGTTAATTTATTGACATTTTTTATGCAAGTTTTAATATTAATGTTTATGTTATATTTCATCCTTTTCAAATGAGAAAAGTATTGGACTTAGTAAGTGACGGGTGGAGACCGCTATAGCTCCTCGATTCATCGGTAGGTCTCACAAGACAACTATAAATGGAATTGGATGAGGCCTTTCCCAATTTGGTATATTTTTTTGGCTAAGGCCTTAATCATTTTTAGATGTCTTGGGATATTCCTGGACAAAATGTTTTAGAATGTCTGGTATTATACATTCCATCATTATGGAAATAATTTTGATGGTTCATGTGGTCAGTCGACTAGTATAATACCAATGATTTTGTTTTATTATGGAATTATTTACTCATCTCATATTCCTTCCATAAAATTATTCATGTCTATTATTGTTAAATTCATGAGATTCAACTAATTCATCATGCTTAAAATTTGTGTTGTCTTCCGCTGTATTGCTTACCCTTACTGAGTGTTTGAGCTCACCCCTTTCTATGTTATATTTTTCCCTGGATTCCAAGAAGTGTATTGTGATTGATATGCAGGGTTAAGTGAAGGGAATAATGGAATTAATAATGGATTATTTATGTTGAGTTGTATGTTGTAAAGTGTAATGAAACATTCATTTGTGTAATCAATTTTCCAGGACTACTAAACCGACCGGTCCTTTGGGACATGATTCCTTGTAATCATGCCAATGTATAAAAATAATTCACCGAATGTGGGTAAATAGGGTTGGGGTGTTACAGTTGGTATCAGAGGAAGTTTAGTACAAACCTTGGAAACTAGATTTTGATAAACTCTGATTAGAGGACACAACCCTAAGATAGACATTCAGGAATATTATAGAAGAACATCCTATAATTTGGGTTTTGTAATGATTTTGTGAGTTTTCTGAGCAATACATCACTGTCTGGACACAAGCAGGTACAAGCGGCTCTGGCATAGATGTACCTAGGGGTAAAACCCGAAAACACCTCTTTGAGATAGAATCGAATGGGAACTAGTGCACGACAACGGGCCTTGTTTCCCTATTGGTTACGACACTCCTGGGGGATATGTTTAGGATAATTATCATTTTCTTTACAAATCATTATGAATGATTTATGAGAATATACCTCCTCAAAGAAAATATTTTTATTGATTATATCCATAGACTGTTCGATTTACATTAGGAATTTTACAAGTTGGGAATTATTCATTACAATCCACAAACTAACATAGTTTATTCCATTTTATTGAAATGCCTCCCAGTAGAAAGAATGTGAACTCCAGCAATAAGTACAATCCAAAGAGTAACAAGGGTCATATCATTCATGGAATTAATCCAAAATTAAGAAGGGAAATATTCTCCCATGTATTTTCAACATCTGAAGAAATAATATCATGTGTTAATTAGATAAGTATAGAATTATCTGAGTCCTATGGCTTTGACGGGATGTAAGAAAAGAAAAAGATGGTTGAGAGAATGATGGATAAAGAGAAGAGGGGAAATAAGGATTTTCCAATATGTGATAAATGTGGAAAGATTCACCTTGGTAAATGTTAGAAGGGAATGAGAGTTTTCTATAAGTGTGGAGAAAAAGGACTCCAATTACGTGATTGAAAGGGTATGAAAAATGTCCCAATGTAAAATGTTTCATCTACAAGGTGTTGGGACACTACGTGAATCAATGTCCCAGTCATCAGAGTATATCACAAATGATGCTATTGAAAATAATAACATTATGATACTACCTCAGATGAAGAGTAATTACTAGTGTTCTTATGTTGTTATTATAGAATTATTTCATTTGAGTGTGGTATCAACAGTATATTGGTTACATGAATTAGGGAGATAAACAAGGATTGTACTACAAACTTCTTTATCGAGGATTTGATATTCTATTTTTCTAAAAAAGCGACTTAATAGAAAGATACAATTTTTGGAAAATAAATGCTTGATGGAAGGGTAATCCTTAAAATGGTCCTGATAATGAGTTAGTGATTTTGGAATAATAGATGGCCGATTTTGGTAATTCAGGATGTTACGGTGTTCTAAAAGAATACATGATGAAGGCGTTCACATGTTATTACCTGAAAAAAAGGATCCTCATTATCTTTAACTTCCTTATAAATTTTGGACTGAGAGTTTGGATATAAGTATTTTGGATAATTTTAAAAGATGGAATGGATTATGTTCTAAATTGGATACAATTGTTAAGGTTATTTTTGGATTGTTATAAAAAGGAAAACCCAGAGGTCGGGTGAGAACTAGTCACGTCCGGAAAGGCCACGAGACTTGAACCCACAACCGAAGAGTGACAAAGGTGCATCACCTACGACTGGACTATATGATGGACTGGTTTGTATAATTTTGTTTTTTTAATAGTCTGACAAATGAATTATAAATTCATTATTTTTAGAAGCTTATACGATTTGGATAAATAGAATTATTTTGAACTCAGCTTGTCACGTATATATATATTTATAATTTTTTTCTCCCCTTATTAAGACTAAATTTTATTAACCCAATTTCTGATGTGGGTTTTCCCACAAAGGTATTTTTAATTTTCAACCTTGTATTTTCATTGAAAAATTTTATATTTCTAGGACACAATTTATTGAAGGAGGGAAGAATGTAACACCCCAAGATTTCCTAGTACATTAATTATTCAAAGTAATTCAATAAATTACACTACACGCAACACCGGGTTCGAGCACACCACAAGATTACCAATCTTGTTGTTCAAAAATAGATATGAATAGTATTAACTAAATATTAATCTATATATAATCCTTATGATTTTAGAATCTATATTATGAGTTTCTTAGTCATAATGTATGAATAAATTCAATTTTCATATAAAAGAAGTATTTAATTAAAAAATGCACTTTTACCTCCTTTTAATGATGAACCATTCTTAAATTCAATATTTGAATCTTTTATATATTCAATTTGAAAAAATAAACTTCATAGTTCGAATTAGGACATAAAAAATTAGTTTTGATGAATTTTTCATATTTTTATGTTAACTTTTTTATTTTGATGAATAGTGAGAATTACTAAATTTTAATTAAAAATAACTTTTTTAATCGAAATAATTAATAGTGAAATTTTTTGAATTAGAGTGATTTTAAAGTATAATTAGATTATATTTTTACCATTTAATCCAATACTGGTCATTGTACATAATTTTACATTTAAACTGGCAATATGAAAATGCCAATATTTTGATAGTTATTATATCTTAAAAACACGCTTTTTTGTCTTGATAACGAGAAGTAATTTTAAATTAGTTTCTTCCACTTCTGTGTTTTGAATTTAGAAAAATTAATTCCATATTTAGAATCCGGAGGTCCAAATTGTGTATATAGGTAACTTTTATATTTACACATTTTGAATAATTACATCGGTAAATATTTTATTTACCATCGTTAAATGTTAAATCTGGTAAATATGGGTAAAAAAATAATATTATAATAATATTAAATAACCATAAAACTTTTCCTAACCCTATTGGTTGATACATGTCCGACCATGGTCATCATTGGGTCGATTTTGGGATTCCATGGAGCCACTTGTAAGTGATAATGACACTTTATATTAATTAAGTTAAAGTAAATACAAAAATGACATAAGCATATATGTTTTAGAAAAAAAATTTACATAGGGTTATATATGTTATATTTTTGACTATAAATATTAATTATAAAGATAAATATATTTCCTACATAATTGGATTTTATTTATAATTTTTAGTCATTTAATAATTAAATTTATTTATGACACAATAATGAAGCAGCATTTTCCTTATTAATGAATGAATCAAATAATTCATATTATAAATGTTAAAATAAATATGATTTGAATGTTTTGATGACATCCACAAATTTTATTGGTTAATATTATATTTTATAATTACATAAATTAATTTGGTTCAAATTAATAAAGTTGTTATGACTTTAAAAAAAATTATTAAATAGTGCCAAAATTGACATAAAAGAGTTTAAAAAAATGTTATATTATTAATTGATATTCTATTCCTAAAAATCTACGGTTTGGAAAAAGGACATATATTATGATAGGTATTTCATTAGTTGAAACCTTAGGTTCTATTTGATGTTTGGAGTACGTTTATTAACCATATCTAGTAAGAATACAAGGAGACACGGTAAAAGTTAAACTATTTAACTAAGAGTTAAATCTAAAAGATGAGGTTAAAATGGTAACCTAAACTTGTCTAAAACCTATTGGTTGAGAGGGTTTTGACCTATAACCACCTAAGTCTCTAAATAAATTTGTTTGGAACCGTTATAAATCAAATATGATTGTATAATAAATTAATAATTTAATCATTTCCTAATTTGACCCTCACCCCTCTTATAAAAGGGAACTTCCCCTTCTCTCAAAACCACACCTCCAAAGCCATTTGTCTCGGCCAAACCCTACCCAAATATCCTTACAACTATCATAAAATCATCCTAGAGGCCTTCTATTGGTCTTAAATCTAACTTAAGGATCCATTTTGATCAAATCAAAGGGAAGAACCCGAAGAAGAGGTAATGATTTCACCACCCTCTTTCAAGTTCTCTTATTCTTCCACTTCCTATTTCATTTTTGTTTACTTTCTAAAATAATAACTACAGTATATTATATATACTGTGATGTTATTATAAATATTCAACAACTATATTCATTACTCTATCCATCTTATTAAGGATAATGTCACTATGCATGTGTACGTATGACTTACCGTCTCCACACCGTGGTGTAATTTGTTATTCAATACTATGTTATTTGGATGGATATAATGATGAGTAATATGTATATAAATAATGAAAATAAAATTATAATGCCTCTATAAAATTAATATACTATCAAATTCCATACCTTTTAGGAAATTACATTGTCACTCATTCGTACATACAGATTATCGTCTGCATGACGCTATGAGATTCATTTCCCCATTCACCATTCATCGACGATTATAAAAATATATATTAATAATAAGTATGTAATATATGACATAATAATTATACTTGATATATATATATATATTTACTTACTTATATCATATTCACTTAGTTTTGTTCAATATGATAGGAAAACAGAAACAACGTTTATGCGTACATACGGACTACCGTCTCCATAAACGGTGTTTTTCATTTCATATATATGTCTATTATAAATATTTATATTATAAATATATAAAATATATAAATCATGTTTTATATTCTGTATGTATATAAATCATGATGTACGTGATGCAATCAAGAGTAACAAGTTAAAACACATATGATAAAGAGAGCGATTTTTACCCGAAATGATAATTTAACGTGGAAATTATTAATAAATGGGAAGTACAAAGTCCTAAATGAATCATGTATGATATCATAAATAATTATATGGTTCTGTTATAATTCAATAAAATACTTCGATCTTCATACAAAAGGTGAAATGTACCCTCGACTAAATGAATTTTTAAGGTAAGGGTAAATTCCTCAATCTCATTATTATCCCAGATTGTTTGTGTGTAAGTATTTACTAGGACATTTTTATCATCCATGTCCATTTTTTATATAAATGATCTCAAAATGAATATTTAAAAGATTTGTGAAAGGTACTATTTATAATGATCATAATTTTAAATGTTTTAATGATTTATCATTCTAAATCGTTTTAATTAATGTCCATGTTTTCAAAATGATTTTAAGGATTTATTTATATGGACATGAATGTTTTGAAATGATAATTCTTTCCAAAAGTTTCAAAGTCGTATGGGACACTTTGATTTAAAAATTTCATTTAAATTGAATCCTTTATAAATGTGTGACTTTTAAAATATTTCACAAAAAGGATATTTCACTCAAATAGTTTTACTCATCATTTTAAACTATGTCTGCATCCTTTACAAGATATTATTTTTGATTGAGTTTGATTTATTATAATAAAATCATTCGTATTGTATTGAATGAGTTATGATATTTTTTACTATGTATGTTCTATTTTTATACCATTCGTGGTTTATGGATAATTTATTGACATTTCGTATGCTAGTTTTAATATGAATGTTTATGTAATATTTCAAACATTTCATATGTGGAATGTATTGGACTTAGTAAGTGACGGGTGGAGCCCTTTATAGATCCTCGATGCATCAGCAGGTCTCATGAGACAACTAGACATGGAATTGGGTGAGGCCTTTCCCAATTTGATATATGGTTTTGGCTGAGGCCTTAATAATTTTTGGATGCATTGGCTGAGGCCTTTACAAAATGTTTCAGAATGTCCGGCATTATACATTCCCTCATTATGGAAATAATATTGATGGTTCATGTGGTCATTCGACTAGTAGAATACCCATGATTATTTATTTTTATGGCATTATTTACTCAGCTCATATTCTTTGCATAAAAGTATTAATGTCTATTATTGGAAATGTCATGAGCTTTCAATTATTCATAATGCTTAATATTTGTGATATCTTTCATTGTATTTTTTACCCTTACTGAGCGTTTCATCTCAACCTGTTCTATATTTTATTTTTACCAGGATTCCAAGAAGTGTATTGTGGTTGATATGCAGGGTTAAGCTAAGAGAATAATAGTGTTCATAAAGGATTATTTATGTTGTGTTGTATTTTATAAAGTGTAATGAGAGAATAATTTATGTAATCTATTTTCCAAGACTGGTAAACTGATCTGTCCTTCGGGACTTGATTCCTCGTAATCATGATAATGTATTAAAATAATGCACCGACTTTGGCTAAATGGGGTCAGGGCATTATAGTAAATATGTTTGAATGATTTTACAATGCCTCTATATCTTCAAAAATCATGATTAGTGGCTTTATATAATGTGGGATTCTCAGTCTCGGAACCTTTTTAGACAGAATCATCCAATGTAAGGAATATTATTTTGACTGAACCTAAATAGAGTGGGTTGGAACTATATTTACCACATTGTTTTGAAAATTATTGTGGCAATTTAATTCATATATAACATTTCAATAAAGGATAATTTTTAGGTTTTTGAAGTTACCAGAGTCTCATAGTCTTGTTTTGGAATTAGTAATGAATTATTAGTATCAACTACAAAACCATGACTTGAATTGATAAATAAATATGGAATGAGATGCATTGGGTGTGTCACTAGATATCTAGAATCTTGAAACATTTTAAATTTCCAATCATGGGGATCACTTTGATGTGTTAGATGAATTGGTTGCGGAAAATCATATTTTTGTGTTTAATAGATGTAGTGAACATGTAATCAATATTGAACTGTGCTTACATTTTTTTTCCAACATTTGACTTTTTCCCTTGGAGTCATACAAAATGGCATGTTGGGTGATAAATACTATTTAAAACATGTGGAAACATTTGCAATTTCATGACTTAATGTAGAGAAATCCATGGGACATCTTATTTTTATTTATAAATTGTTGGTTTCTCATGACACAAAAACTTCTCATTGATGACATGTTCGATGATAGGGATATTGTAACATATTTTATAATTATGTGGTGGAATCATTATGTGATTTTAAGGATTTTTTGTTTTTTGTACTTTATTTTAGTGTTGAGATTTGGTGTGAGGATTACATTTTTTGAGAATTCCAATTTGGTGTTTTGGATTATCGTTCAAGGATTAAGTGATGAATGAGGGGTCCAGGTTCCTACTAGGGGAGTGGTATGGGACTTAGGATTAATTGAATTTAATTTTTCATCACATAAATGTTTTTAATAGTGTATTAAAAATTTAAAGAGGGTTCATGGGGTATCCTAAATCATTAAAAGATGATACAATGTATGATATGGGATATGCATGAAAATTCATGGTGTTACATTATGTGTCATGCCCTGATATATTTTTTCATGACCATATAAATTATTATTCATCGATGTTTTATGACATGAACTACTCTTGGTAAGATTGTTCATGAATTTAATGACATGGGGGTAAGAATTGACACATATATTTTCATTCCTAAAATTCCCTTTTGTTGAATAAAATAATAATGGGAGGTTTTTTTATCATCGATCAACACATATCTTCTTAATCTTCCAATTGATGCATCTTTTGGTGGGTACCTCTTGGTATGTCATAGACTTTACAATCCCTATATATTTCTTATTTTCCATTTAAATATCCTTTATCTATTGATCATGGAGTGATTATTATTAGATAAAATTAATGGAAAATTACACAAGATATCAATGGATTATTTTGTGGAAGATAAGGCTTTTGATCATAATGTAAAGAGGATATCACATGGTAATGATCATGTTCCACTGATAGGTATTTTGGAAATGGAATTTAGTTGGTTTAATTGCTTTAGAGGCATAATTTTTATTATAAAACATTATATTATTGTGTCGTCATGTAATGTATATTTTTCGTTATTTGGTGATGGATTAATGTTGTATATATTCCATGTGCTTTAGGTCATATTTTGGAATAGGAATTTACATCTGGTAAATCATTTGATTTTTTTTATTTTTTTTATTTTTTATATTATTTTGGTATTTTCATTTATTTATTTAATTAAATGAAAATTTATTATAATAAATTATTTTGACTAATTTTGAATCTGTTAGGAAACTAATTATAATCAGGGAAGCTGAATAGACTTGGAAGACATGAACACATCCATTGATATTTGCATGCTTTGGAGTAAATTCTATTTTTGGGAAGGGGTCCCTTGTACTCTACCCATAGATATATATGATCATTTGTTGGTATGAGATATGAGGTTAGCTACATTTTGATAATTACCATTTATTTATGTTGTTTCCGAAACAATAATAATAATTTTTTGATTTGTGAGGGATTAGTCTTATTTAAATAAATTTATATTATTAATAAATTGGCATGGTGTTGAGGTCCATATAGTACCTTTTGTGATCTACTATTTCCTGGAAACTAATTAAAGATGATTGAAAGTATGATTATCTCATGATAAATAAATTTAATTATTTATCATGTTTTATTATGGTGTAGGTGATGGAGCCCATGTACAATGTTTTAATACTATAAGGTGGTTTTTTCAATATTAGACCTAGATCCATAAGACATTGTGTAAAAATTTATACAATGGGTATTATTATATTACTGGACAGTCAATGATTTATTTTGATCACATCTATAAAAACTTTTACTTTGGACGAAATGACATGATCTATTCATATTATCATTATTTTTCCTACTTGTGATGCCTTATTGGAACAAAATATTGACCATCCATGATACTTATTGACGGTGGGAGAATGTGAATCATTATTTGATTTGTTCTTGATGTATGTTTTTTTCTATTAAATGATATTTATTTGTTTTTTTCATACCCTATAGAGTTGGTATTATAGAAACATAATGACTATCTTGATTAATATGGTTTAGAATGCCAGTTCGAGGGGAATTGAAACAACCTGAAGATGTTTATCGACATTGATTGACATGATAAATATATTTTTTGATTCTAAAATCAGTATATATTGTTTTATAAATGACAGATGGATATGTATCAATATATTAGCTATGGAAATACCTGATTAAGGATGATCATAAATAACTTACTGGATTATAGAAGTATGGGATATTAAGGACATTCACTATTATGGGATTAAAATATTGTTTATTGCGGATTGACCTGTTGGGGATTGTAGTGTGATCATAAGTAACTAGATGATTTATACCAACATGGAATCTGACAGACCTTGTTCATATGTGGTTAAAAGATAATTGATCTAGTATCTACAAGGTGGATGTGGGCATCCTTATAGAGGGATGCACATCATTTTCATAAAGATACAACATGGATTTTTATACTAATAAGAATAGGGTATTGACCAATGCTGGGATCATGTAAAAGTCACATGATGTGTTCTGGTCAACCTTGACATCCTATTAACATCCATATTAGAATATATTAGGAATATATATTATTGAGGGTTTGTGGTTTCTTGGTAACCACATTACTATTCATTATTTGGGTTTTTATTGCACATGTGTTCTTGTTAATGTTTTTATATATTGGGTAGTAACATATTCCCCTTTTATATTTTGATGAGATAATCACATGAAAGTACAATTAAAATTATATATTGGGTAGTAGAACACATTGATATTTTCTTTATATGTTGTACTCAACTACTACTAGGGTGTCCATGGAACATGTTGTTGAGCAATGTATTGTTTTTAAACAAATCAAAATAATGTTTTTTAAAGGGGGAGATTATTTTAAATAATACTCTGTCTCTTTATGATGATTTTGATGCTCACAAATACCCTTAATTATTTACTAATTATTTCGTTGAGTATTTTGCAGGAATTTATTTTATATAACGAGATTTTATACTTCATTTATTCCGAGATCAATTTTAGCGTATTCTGGAATCACTGTAGCGCGAGATCAATTTTAGCGCGTACTGGAATCACTGTAGCGCGAGATCAATTTTAGCGCGTACTGGAATCACTGTAGCGCGAGATCAATTTTAGCGCGTACTGGAATCACTGTTCATACCCTACGTTGATGAACGTAACGTATGGATGAAAAGTTTACTTTTTATGTTATTTTGAAACGTATGGTTAATGAACCTTACGTTGTTGAAAAGTATGGAAGAAGAACATTACGTTTGGAAGGAACCTAACGTTTTCGTTGTTGAAAAGTATGGAAGAGAAACCGTACGTTAGTTTTCAGTGTTGAGTTCTCAAAAGTATGGATCATCAACCTTACTTTTATAATCAACCGTACGTTCTTTGGAGAGTTGAAGCAAGACAAAGTATGGATGATCAACCCTACGTTTGAATGCTGAAGAGAAAGTATGTATGTTCAACCTTACGTTCTGAACCTTACGTTCTGAACCTTACGTTTGTGAACCCTACGTTTGGAGCCACGTCATCAACCCTACGTTTGGCGTCGGGATATTTTTGACAGACGATATTTCCTTTTGAATTAGTCAATCAAGCGGATTATTAGGCGGATTTCGAGCTGATTCTTAAATACGACTTTGACTGAATCAGAGATGGTTTACAACGGATTAATGATTGATTTAAACGGAGCTTTTTATACCGATTCTTCAGGGGAGTTACAACGGCTTTGTTATTTCATTTAATATCGCGAATCTAAAGGAGATTTTCATGGATCTATTTATGCGGAAGATTTTCTCATATTTGAATATATGTTCTATCTTGGAAACTTCGGATATATATATGCACAGGAAAGTGTGTGATATAAAAAAAAGATTGATCTTTTGACGAGCAAGAAAACAGAGACTGTGTGAAAGCGTTCTTTTCTGGTGATCGAGAAGAAGCGTAAGACCTTTATTACTGAAGGAAGATTTTGATAGCAGATTCACGTGTTCTACATCGACTACCTGTTGTGAATCTACTGCTGCTGAAGTTGTGAAGTTTCTGATAATATCTATTGCAACTGGATCGACTCAGAACTGTTTTGATTACAGATCTTTATTTTCTGAAGACGACGATCTATCTACTGTCAATTGCATTCTGTTGCAATTGTGAAGAACAACTGGAGAAGTGTTTCTTTATCGAAACCTTTTTTATTTTTGAGTGATCAGCTTCTCGTTCTAAGCTGTGTGGGTTCGTGTTTGAACCAGGAAGGCTGTGTTTGCCTGAATCTTGTAAAGGTGTCAACTGCCTGTACTCAGTTGTGGACGGGTCTGTGGAAACGAGGACCAGATAGTGAAAATCGCCAAGCTCGTGGATTTGAGCGTTGGTGGAGTGGACTAGGGGCCTTCTCTTCCCCGAACCACTATACATCCGTGTGTTCATGCCTTTACTTTTTCCGCTGCATATTTAATCGTGCAAAAGCATAGTGAACAGAATTTGTCTAAATTGAAGAGATTGTAATAATTTGAAAAAGACACAATTCACCCCCCTCTTGTGTATAATCCGTAGATTCAGATCCAACACATGTGTAACTTAGGAGGAGCTTCTTATTTCTAAAGTCCTATCAATCTAGAAGTATTTAAAGATTATACATAGTGTGTCATGGCTGATATGAGAGAGGGGATGTCAATGGTCAGAGCACCTTACTTTAATGGAGATAATTATGGGTGCTGGAAATCACGTATGATTATTTATCTGAAAAATCTTGGTTACAGAGTCTATTCAAAGATTCTGACTCCCTATGAAATTCCTGAAAATCCCGATACATGGAGTGCTGCTACAGAGGCTGAGTATGACATAAATTCAAAAGCTATGAATGCAATCATCTGTGGTCTAGGACCAGACGAATTTAACAGAGTATCTCAATGCCCGACTGCGTATGAAATGTGGCAAACAATAGCTGTTGCTTATGAAGGAACAGATAATGTAAGACAGATGAGATATGCAACTGCTAAGTTAAAATTCGATACTTTCAGAATGATTGAAGGAGAGAGCATCACTCAGATGAATGGAAGATTGACAGAAATTGTCAATAATATAACAGCTCTAGGAGAACCAATCAAGCAGGCTGATCAAGCGTTGAAGGTACTGAGCGTACTTCCTACTCGATGGAATGGAATCTCTGCAGCAATCAGACAATCAACTTCTGTTAAAGATCTAACTATGAGAGAACTGATTGGTACACTGATGATGTACGAAGCTGAAATGCAAGATGAGGTAAATGAGCATAAAGTCTACATAAAAAGGGAAAATACTGCTTTGAAAGTGACTTCTCAACAAAAGGATAGAAAGATGAAGAACTGAGAAGTGAGTGCTAAATCAGAAAGCTCTGATTCTTCAAATTCGGATGAAGAACTGGCACAGCTAGCCAGAAAATTCAGAAAGTTCTATAGTAAGAAGAAAGACTTCAAGAAATCCTTTAAAAAGGATAGCAAGGAAGTGAGATGTTATGAATGCAAAAAGATGGGACATATCAGACCGGATTGCCCAAAATTGAAAGATGCAAAGAAGAAGAAATTCTTCAAAAGAGATGATTATGAGCAGAAAGACAAGAAAGCTATGAAAGCTACTTGGAGTGTTTCTGAAGACTCAAGTAATTCTTCTGAATCATGCTCAGAGAAGGAGGAAGCCAATTTAAAAGCAAATATGTGTTTCATGGCTGAAACTGATGAGGTACACTCATACTATTCCTCTGACTCAAATAATGAATCAAACTCTGAAACAAGCCTCTCAAATAAAAAACTTGCAGCTTACTGCAATATGCTTGAAGAAAGGTATGACTCATTATTTAATAAATATAAATCTATAAAGAACTTGTACAAAGCTATTTCAGATGAGAGAAATACTTTGCTAAAACAACATAAGGAATTAATTGACAAATACAATTCTGCTGAATCAAATAAAATTAATTTTGAATCAAAAATAAAAACTCTACAGGATGAAGTAGAATCTTATAAAACGGCTGCATTAATTTTTACAAAAGGATAAAACACCTTAAATGAGATACTTGGAAAAACTGTAATTAAAAAGGAAAGGTTTGGAATTGGAAGTAAAGGAGAAAAACCTAAGTTATACAAAAATTATTTTGTTCCTAGCACTAAACAGGTTATTTGTAACTACTGTGGAACAAGAGGTCATATAGCTAAAAACTGTTTTCTAAGACAACCTCAGATATGTGGAATTAAGAAAGCTTATATTTCCAACGATCTATATGATTCAATCAATTTTAAGAAAACAAAGCAAATCTGGATACCCAGATCACTGCTTGCTAACACTCCTGGACCCAACAAAATATGGGTACCAAAGCAATTTGTTTGAATGTCTTTGCAGGCAGCAGGTCACCAAAGAAAGAAAGAAATATGGTATATGGACAGTGGCTTCTCAAGACACATGAGTGGAACTTCAGCTAATTTCTCTTCTCTTACTCGAAAGGAAGGAGGACTTGTCACCTTTGGTGACAATGCCAAAGGAAAGATTATTGGTATTGGAACAGTTGGAGATCCAGAGACAGTCTCAATCAACAAAGTACTTTATGTACAAGGGTTAAAACACAATCTGATAAGTATCTCTCAACTCTGTGATGATGGATACACTGTTGATTTTACTAACAATAGTTGTACTGTTTCTAAAGATAAACTGTTTAAGTTTAGAGCACCCAGAACTGATAATGTTTATACTTTGGATTTGTATTCCTTGTGTAAACAACAAGTAAATTGCTTAACTGCTAATATAAGTGAATCCTGGATCTGGCATAGAAGACTTGGTCATTGTAATATATATGCTTTACATAAATTATCTAAGAAACATTTAGTTTCTGATTTTCCTAGTCTCAAATTTGAAAATGACAGATTCTGTGATGCATGTCAGCTCGGCAAGCAACACAAATCATCATTCAAATCTGTTAATAAAGTTGCTACAAATAAACCTCTAGAACTTATCCATATGGATTTGTTTGGACCTTCAAGAGTAGCAAGTTTAGCTGGTAAATTATATGTTTATGTATTAGTTGATGATTACTCTAGATTTACTTGGATTTTCTTTTTGAAATTTAAAAGTGAAGCTTTTAGTTTATTTGAAGGTTTTTGTAAATCTATTCAAAATGAAAAAGGTTTTAATATAATCTCATTGAGAAGTGATCATGGTGGACAATTTGAGAACCAGGAATTTAATTCCTTTTGCTCAAACATGGGTATTAAACACACCTTCTCTGCTCCAAGAACACCTCAACAGAATGGGATTGTAGAAAGAAGAAATAGAACTATTCAAGAAATGGCTAGAACTATGTTAAATGAATATAGCCTACCTATATATTTCTGGGCAGAAGCTGTTAATACAGCTTGTTATATAATGAATAGAATTTTAATAAGATCTATTTTGAAAAAGACACCCTATGAACTATGGAATAACAGAAAACCTAAAGTAAATTACTATAAAGTTTTTGGATGCAAGGTTTACATCTTGAATACCAAAGATAATCTTGGTAAATTTGATCCAAAATCTGATAAAGGTATTTTCTTAGGATATTCTGCAACCTCCAAAGCTTATAGAGTCTATAATAAAAAGTCAAGGATTGTTGAAGAATCAGTTCATGTGAAATTTGATGAATCTGATCCTTTTGAGAAAAGGATAGAACAAATAGATGAACCTGATTCTAATGAAAACATGAGACCTGAGAATTTAAAGAATGATTTTGAAAATGATATAAAAGAAATTCAGTCCAGTTCAGAAGAACATGATACTGAAGAGCCTTTGAATGTAATGCCTAGACAGTCTAGAACCTCAAAGAATCACCCTTTAGAATCTGTGATAGGTGACTTAGAGACTGGTATTCAAACTAGAAGAAACTTTGGAAACATAGTTGAATTCTCTGCTTTCCTATCCCAACAAGAACCTAAGACCATAGAAGAAGCCTTAGATGATGAGAGCTGGGTAATAGCAATGCAAGATGAATTGAACCAGTTCAAGAGAAATAAGGTTTGGGAATTAGTTGAAAGACCACATGATTATCCAGTAATAGGAACTAAATGGGTCTTTAGGAATAAACAGGATGATCAAGGGATAATAACTAGAAATAAAGCAAGATTAGTAGCTAAAGGATATAGTCAAGAAGAATGAATAGATTATGATGAGACCTTTGCACCTGTAGCCAGGTTAGAAGCTATTAGAATCCTTTTAGCCTATGCATCTTATATGAATTTTAAATTATTTCAGATGGATGTTAAATCTGCCTTTTTAAATGGTTATTTAATGGAGGAAGTTTATGTTGAGCAACCTCCTGGTTTTGAAAATTCTCAAAAACCAGATTCTGTTTTCAAACTTACTAAAGCTCTTTATGGCCTTAAACAAGCACCTAGAGCTTGGTATGAAAGACTAAGTTCTTTTCTTTTGAAAAATTATTTTACTGTTGGACTAGCAGATCCAACACTCTTTAAGAAAACTGTGAAAAATAATGTTTTGTTGGTTCAAATTTATGTTGATGATGTAATTTTTGGATCAACCAATAAAATTCTTTGTCATGAATTTTCAGAATTAATGCAAAAAGAATTTGAAATGAGTATGATGGGAGAATTAAATTTCTTTTTGGGTCTTCAAATATTTCAAAAAGATTTTGGAAATATTCTAAATCAATGCAAATACATTACTGATTTACTTAAGAAATTTGGACTTGAAAACAGCAAGACATTTACAACTCCTATGTGTACTAATATAAAACTTGATTTGGATGAAACTGGAAAATCAGTGGACAACAAGTTATATAGAGGTATGATTGGTAGTTTGTTATATCTTACTGCTAGTAGACCAGATATAATGTATTCAGTATGTCTTTGTGCTCGATTTCAATCAAATCCCAAAGAATCTCATTTAACTGCTGTTAAACGAATTTTTAGATATTTAAAAGGTACTATTTATCAATCTCTGCTTTATCCAAAAACCTCTGATTTTAATTTAATTTCATATTCAGATGCAGACTTTGGAAGCTGTAGATTAGATAGGAAGAGTACTTCAGGAACATGTCACTTTTTAGGAAAGTCTTTAGTATCATGGTCTAGTAAGAAACAACACTCAGTTGCCCTGTCAACAGCCGAGGCAGAATATGTGTCTGCAGGTAGTTGCTGTGCACAGGTGTTGTGGATGAAAAACACTCTTATGGACTTTGGATTAAATTTCAATAATACACCTATTTTATGTGATAATACTAGTGCAATTAATATTTCAAAAAATCCTATTAGTCATTCTAGAACTAAGCACATTGATATAAGACATCACCTTTTAAGAGATCATGTGTTAAAAAAGGATATATTTTTAGAATTCGTAAATACAGAAAATCAATTAGCAGATATTTTTACTAAACCACTTCCCACGGCAAGGTTTGAATTTATTAAGGGGGAGTTAGGTTTATTTAATTTTAAATAGTTTCTTTTTAATCTTATTCTGTTTTCGAATTCTACTTAATTTCTGTTTCTCGCTATAAGTTATTTTATTTTGTTTTAAATAAAAGTAATGATTAGTGATTACATGGGAATCAAGGCTGTCAGAACCGTTTCACCTTCTAAATTGTTTTCACCTTTTTCGGAAACCCTTTCGAAAACCTAAAACCGCACATCTGCTCCAAAACCCTTTTCTGAATCTTCAAACCCTAAACTTACGAACCTTCAGAAATCGTTGTTGAAATGGCAAAGACTAAGCGTCCAGATGAAGCTGAGAGCAGTGCTGCAAAGAAATCTAAAGTAGTTGGTCGGAAGATACTGCAAGGTAAAGTCATCGATTTAGAATGGCTGTTTGAAACTAATTTGCTGTTGAAGCAAGCGTTGTCGTTTCAAGGCCTTGAGCAAGCTTTTAATAGTGAAAACTCTGAGTTTCTATATGAGGCAGAAATGAGACATTTCTTTAGAACTGTTCAGTTTAGCCTTGGAGATACGGAGGATAGTTTATTGGCTCAAATAGAGGATAAGGACTTTTCCATATCATCTGTAGAGATAAGTCAAATTCTTAACTGCCCTCATGAAGGAGTTTTTCATTTTGATTTACGGAATATTGGAGATTCTGTACATAAGTCTGAAGACATTATGTCTTTTCTGTTTGGAACCAAAGTGATAAAGAAGATGTTTATTAAAGATTTGGATCCCGATCAGAAAATCTTAGTAAAGTTTGTTCAGACTGGTTTAGCACCAAGGATGGCTGAGATGGAGAAAATTCTGTACCCTGACATGTATATAATGTATCTTTTGATGAGTGATATTAAGTTTAATTTTCCTCGATTTATGATAAGATATCTGAGATACTGCTGTCAGAGTGAAGCAAGAATGACCTTTTTCCCATATGGAAGGTTCATTTCTTTGTTTTTATATAAAAGAGGAATGATCAGATTGGTAAGTTCTGGGGTGAAATGTCACCACAGTAATGTTTTTAATGCTGGAACTTTGAGGAAAGTGGGATATTTCTGGAGCACAATTAAAGGAAAACTCTTACCTGTTGGAGCTGAGGAAGACTCGGAGAGTGCTCAGGCTCAACCGGCTAAGTCCAAAGAGGGACAAGCAGAATCAAGGATTAGTACAGTGGCAAGAAGAATTCGCCTTGAGATGGAGGAAGTTGAGGAAGAGAGAAGTCAAGAAGGACTTCAATCTAGAAGGAAGAGGTCAATTGATGAAGAAATTATCTCTCCTGTCTTGAAATCTTCTGAACCTGTAATTTCTTATTCATTTGTGAGAGAAGCTGTTGTGGAGAGGACTGCACCGATAGAGGAACCAGTAGCTCAACCGGAAATTCAGCTAGAACCTCAAACTGCTGCTGTGGCTGTTGAAGAAGCAATTCCACAAGAACAACTTATGGAGGCAGTGCCTGGTGAAGAAGTGGCCCGACCTCAAGAAGTTCATGAAAATATTGTTCTTGATCATTCAGTAGAAGTCAGAGAGACTACTGTTCGTGATGAACATACTTCTGAAGTTAATACAGAGGTACTTCAGGAAGATTTTTCAGTGGAAGAGTTTCAGGCTTCAAAGGATAGTTCAGTGGATCAACCTTTTCAGGACAAAGAACAATCAGATGCAGATTCTTTACCCCTTGTCCTGCTTCGTCAATCTGATTCTGGACATGAGAATCAAGCACAGGGTGCCCCTGATTCGAGAAAAGAAGAAGTTGTTGAGTTATACAAGCGTATTTCTCAGTTAGAATCTGAGAATGTTAGTCTCAGAAGTTCTCTGAACTTGGAGCAGTTAAAGTTTCAGAAGCTGAAAGAATCTACTGTTTCAAGACAGGAAGTAGATTTGTTTAAGACTGATATGTTGCATGCTGTTGATCAGTTGAAATCAGAGATGGTAACGAAAGATGATTTGTCTGAGATGAAAATTTACATGGAGAATAAATTTGAATCTGTTGCAAATAGTGCTGTGAGTGGATCAGGTTCTTCACCTGATTTGATTCGAAGATTTCAAGCAATTACTGGAGCACTGAGCAATATGAGTGACAGATTACACGATCTTCAGTGTAATAGTGCCCCTTTGTCAGTTTTGCTAGATAATCAGAAATTTTTGGTAGATCAGTTGACATCTGGAGAGCAACCGATTAGGATTCTTTTGACTCAGTTATCAGAAAAGCTGGCTCTTTTTGTTGAAAAAGAAGAAAGAATGCATGAGTTTTTCAGAGTTAATTTGATTGAAGATATTCATATGACTCAGGAGAACAGAGATCTTATCATCAAGTTAGGAGATGGGATGATGAAGAGGCTTCGAGACCAGTTTACAGAGATCAAGACCGTAATTCAAAGGAGATAGACACCTTTTTCCCTGTCTTATCCCTACACCTTGATTCCTCTGTATATCACTGTCGTTTTTATATAATAGCTTGTGAATGAAAATTCTTTTCTTATCTTTTTTGTTTTGTTATTTATTGATTTATGATTAAGTTAGTCAGTATAAGAAATTCACTTATTCATACACAGTTAATTATAGCATTTACTTATAGTTCAGTGCAATATTGAATGTGTTCAAATCCGTAATTTTTCATTCTTTTTGATATCACAAAAAGGGGGAGAATTTGGATAAACACAACATTTAAATTCATTCGTTTCCTATGAAGAAATTTGGATATATAGGAGCATTTGGATATATACGACATTTATCTTTTATCTATTTGAAAATTTATTTTTATGGGGGAGTTATGGGGGAGAAATTTTATAGTTAAATATTGTTTTAATCCTTTCAAAATTCTAAAATTTTATAAAACTATTTTTTTTCAATCAAGATTGCAATTAAATTAGTTCTATTATTTTATGGGTTTTGTGATCATCAAAAAGGGGGAGATTGTTGAGCAATGTATTGTTTTTAAACAAATCAAAATAATGTTTTTTAAAGGGGGAGATTATTTTAAATAATACTCTGTCTCTTTATGATGATTTTGATGCTCACAAATACCCTTAATTATTTACTAATTATTTCGTTGAGTATTTTGCAGGAATTTATTTTATATAACGAGATTTTATACTTCATTTATTCCGAGATCAATTTTAGCGTATTCTGGAATCACTGTAGCGCGAGATCAATTTTAGCGCGTACTGGAATCACTGTAGCGCGAGATCAATTTTAGCGCGTACTGGAATCACTGTAGCGCGAGATCAATTTTAGCGCGTACTGGAATCACTGTTCATACCCTACGTTGATGAACGTAACGTATGGATGAAAAGTTTACTTTTTATGTTATTTTGAAACGTATGGTTAATGAACCTTACGTTGTTGAAAAGTATGGAAGAAGAACATTACGTTTGGAAGGAACCTTACGTTTTCGTTGTTGAAAAGTATGGAAGAGAAACCGTACGTTAGTTTTCAGTGTTGAGTTCTCAAAAGTATGGATCATCAACCTTACTTTTATAATCAACCGTACGTTCTTTGGAGAGTTGAAGCAAGACAAAGTATGGATGATCAACCCTACGTTTGAATGCTGAAGAGAAAGTATGTATGTTCAACCTTACGTTCTGAACCTTACGTTCTGAACCTTACGTTTGTGAACCCTACGTTTGGAGCCACGTCATCAACCATATGTTTGGCGTCGGGATATTTTTGATAGACGATATTTCCTTTTGAATTAGTCAATCAAGCGGATTATTAGGCGGATTCGAGCTGATTCTTAAATACGACTTTGACTGAATCAGAGACGGTTTACAACGGATTAATGATTGATTTAAACGGAGCTTTTTATGCCGATTCTTCAGGGGAGTTACAACGGCTTTGTTATTTCATTTAATATCGCGAATCTAAAGGAGATTTTCATGGATCTATTTATGCGGAAGATTTTCTCATATTTGAATATATGTTCTATCTTGGAAACTTCGGATATATATATGCACAGGAAAGTGTGTGATATAAAAAAAAAGATTGATCTTTTGACGAGCAAGAAAACAGAGACTGTGTGAAAGCGTTCTTTTCTGGTGATCGAGAAGAAGCGTAAGACCTTTATTACTGAAGGAAGATTTTGATAGCAGATTCACGTGTTCTACATCGACTACCTGTTGTGAATCTACTGCTGCTGAAGTTGTGAAGTTTCTGGTAATATCTATTGCAACTGGATCGACTCAGAACTGTTTTGATTACAGATCTTTATTTTCTGAAGACGACGATCTATCTACTGTCAATTGCATTCTGTTGCAATTGTGAAGAACAACTGGAGAAGTGTTTCTTTATCGAAACCTTTTTTATTTTTGAGTGATCAGCTTCTCGTTCTAAGCTGTGTGGGTTCGTGTTTGAACCAGGAAGGCTGTGTTTGCCTGAATCTTGTAAAGGTGTCAACTGCCTGTACTCAGTTGTGGACGGGTCTGTGGAAACGAGGACCAGATAGTGAAAATCGCCAAGCTCGTGGATTTGAGCGTTGGTGGAGTGGACTAGGGGCCTTCTGTTCCCCGAACCACTATACATCCGTGTGTTCATGCCTTTACTTTTTCCGCTGCATATTTAATCGTGCAAAAGCATAGTGAACAGAATTTGTCTAAATTGAAGAGATTGTAATAATTTGAAAAAGACACAATTCACCCCCCTCTTGTGTATAATCCGTAGATTCAGATCCAACACATGTGTAACTTAGAAAACCTTAATTTTTAAAGGTACATATGGGTTAAGGATAGAGTTTTATCATCTATAAAAATAGTTTTATACTATTTGGAGACTTGGATGATGTATGGTTGCTTGTTTTTAAGCACCCTCTTCCTTTATAAGGGTTTTTTATACATGATTCTTTTATGGGAGATCTGTTATTTTATGATTATTTTATTTTTATGTTCTATTTTTTGAAATGCAATCATAATATTGGTATTTTTTGGAATCTTTGAATTATGATTATATATTGTAATATTTTTTATTTTTCATTACATATCATGAACATTAATTTATGGTATAGTCTCCTAATTGTTCCACTCAATACCATCATTTCTAGTCATAGCTTTAGGAGTATATGGAGGAATGACTATGATTATGTGGAATTTCATTATAGATACATTTATTTAGGTTGTGATATTAAAATAACATACAATAAATTTTTTATTCTGTACTGATGAAAATTAATCAAAATAAATTTTTAGCTAAAATTCCCATTAATTCTTAACATCGGAGATATCAATCCATGATAATATGTTTGAATAAGATAATAATAATGGTATGATTTCATGTTGAAGATATACAATGATCATTCCAAATCTATCAAGGATCATAAAATATTATTATGGAATAAAAATTTTCATATCAAAATAAAAGATTGATAATATTGACAAATCATCACAAATATATCATGAAATATAAGTTCATATATTAATAAAAACACATTTCATAAAAGTATGGTGCCATTATAGGATTAAAAAATATTTCAGAAGTCATATTTAAATATCAATACCATCAAAACATAGTGGATTAGTCATAAAAACGTGTTTCCCAACTCATAATAAAATAGGAAACACCACCTTTTCTCCCAGAGTTAATCAGGAACCCCTACCTATCATTAAATGAGGAATAATCACATCAACGTTTTTTCCATAAATATTTCATGGGATATGAATCATTACCCCATTAAATATAGGTAAATGTATCTTCATGGCTGCAACTAAAATAATGATAACAATACAACTTTTATTCAAAAGATTATAAAATATTATTCATATAAACATAACATAACCCATGGAATGGAAATGGATTTCATTAGCAGTGTATCATTTTTTCATATTATAACCTGTGGAAAATCAATGAGTTTCTTGAAAACATGATCATAACAATCATTACAATCATGAGAAATAATAAAATTACATTCCTTAAATAATATCCATAGTAGATCATAATTAACATAAAAGTATGTTATCATTGAAAAAAATTATTGAAATAGATCACTAGAATATTTCATTATGAAAATTTCATTTCTATTTAAAAATAACATATTTAACATCCAATCATTTCTAAAATATCAAGGAAATTATTTTAAATAATATGAAATAGAGAATTTTAAAATGGAAGCTATAAAAAATTTATTGGTCATGATGATGATAAATAACATTTAGGATGTTGTCATTAATAATATTATTTAGTTTAAACTAATGGTAAAACGTACTTCATTAAAAAAAAGAGTTGATTTTTTTTTTAAAATTTTAATAATATTAAAAATGGGTAATAATTACATTAAGAATGATTTATGAATATTTTATAACATTTTTAAATACATTTATGAAAAATATGATAACTAAGGAAACTGATATTCGATTGAAAGAGGATAAATGATGTGGAATTTTATTTAAAATAGCTATGAACTATTTTGGGTAGTAAAAGAGATGGAAATTGAAGAAATAAATATTAAAAAAATAAATAATATAATGATAAGAATAATAAAAGTGATTTATTAGATAAAGATGATTTTATTTCCTCAAAGAACAATTAATTGGAATGATTACCAATTAAAATGAGATTGAAACATAAATTCCATACCTCGCTTCTCATCCTTCATTGTACACATTAGCTCATCAAGTGTAATAAATTAATATTAAATATAAATGTATTATTGAACCATACAGAAATATAGCATACCCAATATAACTTACTTATAACAGTTTGTCAACTCTTTATTTACAATTTTTTATTAAATTCAATATTTTAGATGGAAAGTTATTCATTTTCCATGCATATTTAGTTTCAGAAGTAAAAAAATTCATATGTTGATCTAGATTCCATAATATTTACAACTTAATTAAAAATATAAATTTCAAATAAATTAATTTTATATGTATTTATATTTATCTATATTGTTGAAATAGAGAAATTATTTAATTCATTCATGTAGACAGTACGCTATACGTAAGAATTAACAAGATTTTAATTTTATAGAAAAACAAATGGAAATGAATATAAATATTATATTGTCATTACAGAATTAAAATTATTTCCCAAATAATATATATATATATATATATTATATATAAACAATTATAACCATCCATGTAATGTTGTAATGAAAACTAAATTACACTACTATGTGGAGATGATAAGTCATATGTTATCATAAGCAATGCTTTTTATTTCCATTAGATAGAAATAAGATTGAAAATGATTATAGGTTCATCAAAATAAAAATCAGTTATATATAATAAATGGAAATAATTATTTCATATTCAATTCAATGGATGTTTAGGACTTATCAGAAGAAAGAAAATTTAAAATAATTGGTTATGACTTGAAAAAATTCCTTAAGAAACATTATTTGGATTACACATATATACTAGAAATGATAATATTTTGGAAGGATTTGATTCTATTAAATGTGTTTTAGGAATATAGGATGTTATTATGATAGTGATTTTCAAATTTGGAAGGCTCAAACAATGTGAATAATGAAGGATAAAAGGTTCCGATTTATATGTGATGGGATGTGCACTCTTCTAATTACATAATTTATTATATTAATATAATGTTTTTATAATTAAGTGGGTGAAAAGTGGGTTTAAATAAAATATATGATTATGATAACTCGATATTCTCCCATATAATAATATTTATACGTGTTTATGATATTTTTAACCCTTATATATTCACTTATTAACCCATTTGATAATTTCAACTATAATAATGTTTTCTACACATTAAGGGTCAATAATGTTGCCATAAAAAATACCCATATGTTGAAAAAGATTTATATTTTCTACCATATATCATATAGCTGGCCAAAAATAATATTTTTATGAATTTAAAATCTTTTAATAAATTATTGGTTATTATAAAATTACATCAATTCCATTTATTGATAAATTATTCTTCATTGACATTTATGTTAATAAGAGAGTTATGTAATTAAAATATAAAAAATTTTCAAACCCCTTATTTGTTAGAAATGAAAAAAATAATTTTATATCATAATTTATCCAAATGGAATTAATTTTATAATTTTTAACATCATTTGTCATATTTTTATAGTATAGTAAACAAATAATATGTCAGTTTTTTATATTTATTTCACGTAATTATTCAATTATAAAAATTGGAATAAATACCAAAAATATTAAAAAATATTTTAAATAAATATTAATAAACAACATAAACCACTTTTTATCAATATTTTATTTATATACATATTAATTTTAAGGAGTGACATTCTTTTTTTTCTTTTCATAATTTAATAAAAATGACAAAATCAATGAAAAAATGCACTATGTTTCTTTTTTTTCAAAAAATAGTTAGAAATGGGAGGACTAAAAAATCAATAACAACAAAGTAATGTGTTTTTAAAAATTTTAAATCCTTGGGTAATGTTAAAACCTTTGTTTTTCCCATTTTACCCTTATTAGGTTGAAAATTATTTTCCACGATTAATGCTCAAAATTTCTAAAAACAAATGTAAAGTATTTATAGAATTTTTACCTTTTTATAACAAATATATAAAAAACATTATGGATTCAATTACTATATGTGGTAAAAATTTGTTCTACAAAATGTGCACAAAAGGAAACAACTTTTTTTTTGAAAAATGTATATTTGAACATAAAAATTGATTTATTATTAATTAATGCCTAGTAAAAACCTATAAATTAATATTAAAAATTTATATATTGAATATATTATCATTTATTTTTATTAATAACATTTATCAATAATTATGACTCCAAAAAATTTTACTAAAACAAATTGTGTATAAAAACTAATTTTTTAGAAAAAAGTCTATATATTACTTCAAAATCGTGAATTTTCATTTCTATAACATTGATAAATAATGTATTTATTTATAAATAAATATACAATATTTTTTATGATTTTTTTTTATTTTTGTATTCAAACTCACAAATCCAATGGTACATCTACATCTATTCCATGATATAATAACATTTCAAGAGCATAACACAGTTCATTTAAACACAGTACAACATATGAAGAAAGACATAAAATAAATAAAATTTATTTATACAAAGATAATATCATAAAATATTGAGGGTTTACAAAAAATACTCCTTCAATCATCATAAGGATCATGTGAGGTTGACTTTTTATCATTGGATAGTTGATGTAATCCATTCTTCTTATAATCCATGGAATTAATGAAACTTTTATCACATGAATCAAAGAGGGTATAATCAATATGAATAACCCCTACATGACCATTCATGTTGTATTTGTGTCACTTATGATGTGAAGAAGGGATGAAAACAAAAATGTGTAGAAAAGGTGTTTCTTTTAATGTATTAAAAGTGTTGTCTAGTGTAATAATGATGAGTTCATTATTATATAAAAATTTACTATATATAGTCTCCTATTATATATTAATGACTTGATTCAATTTTATATTATTTTATCAATAAATCATTAACATGGGTTGGAATATATTAGAATTTTTATCCTATATTTCAAATCATTCAGGTTGGTATGAGATTGATCTAAATGATATTTTCTACTATGCACCTAATGGAAACAACACTATTTAGATTTTACAAGAGGTGTATGGGTGTTTGTATCATTGTATAGTCATTGGATCATAATCCTTATACAAGGATACAATGGAATATTAATTTTCATGCCTTTATTTCTTTGAATGGGAGGTTCCACTAATGGCCACTATTTTTTCAAATCTAGATGTCTCAAAATGGAACCAATAAGGGCCTCTTAAAGTGAATTTAATACGATGATCACACAAAGGATCAAGAATAAATCTAGGGTACCATAATGGTTGAGGAAAAAATAATTCTTTTTTGAATGGGTAATTTTTCTATTCCCAATGGGACACTCCTTGATGTAATTGTGGAGGGACCTATTGGTTGAAGATGAAGTGCTTGTTTTTGGGTTAGATAATTCATGTATCAATTTGATGACTATGAATATAGCAGGGGATAAACCATGTGAATTAACCGTTGGTATACACTATAGGATAATGTTTCCATATTATAATATTTCAAATATTTTGTTAATTCTTTCCTTATTGTCTCAAAGACAAATAATTATTTTTTAGGAAGTAAACCTTGGGCATACTACTTTCATAAATAACATCTACCTATTTACATGGTGTGTCATTAGAAGGATTCACTAGGAGTTTTAAAACATGGATCATCCATGTTATCATCACAACAATCTTCCAATATAATGATAATTAAAATAGTAAACTAATACACTTCATCTAGATATTTCTCAATAACCATGTGGGATATATAGAGTCCTGTCAAATTGGGGGGGGGGGGGAGTATTGCTGATTGTGTAAACCATAACTAGTCTTGAATGGGATATTAAACATAATTTGGATGTTATTTAAAAATCCTAAATGATATAGAGCTATGTTGAGATGATGAAATATATATATATATATGATGGAATGGAAAAAATTAGTGTTAATTGATTCAATGGTGTGAATGTAATTCTATGGACATGGGTTATTTATGTTCATAAAATCCAAACATTAAAATATTCATCTCCATGAATTAATATATTATTATTGTCCCCAATATCATATCCATCACCATGTATTGTTTAAATGAATGTGACATGTGTTTGAGGGTCAACCAAATCAAGTATGACTTTATCTACCATTTCATAGAGGTAATCTAAGAGGCAAAATATATCGTGGATTGTGTTTACAAGGTAAATGATGTTGTCATAATAGTTTAGATAGTTTATTAACTATTTCTATTGATAATTATTAATTAATATTAGATTTAAGAGGTTCTTATATATGGAAAATGTAATGAAATTTAGAACTTCGTCATATATGAATCAGTGGAACTGATTTCCCCCTCAAATGTTCTGTTTACTTTTCTCTAATAGGATTATTTAGAAAAAATCATTACAATAGGATATGATAATGGGTAATTTTTATGTGGGGAAACTAAATGGTGGAGCTGCCTGTGGGTGAAAGACTATTTTAGAATAGTTTTCTATAATATAAAAAACCTTCTTGAAGATGTAAGAATTATTGGATGGCATCTTTGAATGGTACAGTACATGGATTCATCCAAACATTATACCATTATGGAAAGCCATTAAAATATAATCTAGTACATCAATGATATATAGTTAGGGATTATAACTTCTCCAATATTATAAAAAAAACATCCCGAAAAAATAATTGGGTATCTAATCGTTGATGGAGTATATGAGGGCCTTAAATTAATAAATGAGTTTGGTGACATGTTTGTTCAACAATTTATTTCACAAAGATTGGTCAGTTTTCTTCATCTGATAAATACTGATACAGAAGTAATAAAAGTATTGAAAATTATGATCCTATCAAATTGTAATGGTTTTGAGTACTAAATTACTATATAATATAAAATGGTCTTTTGAGTGTTTATAAAAAGTTGTAGCGATTCCCTAACTCCTACAACTATTGGGTTCCTAGCATCAAGACCACAAGAGGAAAAGTGCTCATGATACATATCTAGGTGACACATTACATTGAATTATAAAATTTATGGTGTTTTAATGATCATTAACTATGGGACATGGTCAACCCAGTCTGAGTATTTCCCCTATTTTGGATGTAATAAACCCTTTTTATATCCATTTATTTTAAGAAAGTGGTAATTGAATTTGTGGTCTCGTTCTAATCGGCCTTGTCACAAGTCTTTTCTCATACTGTTTAGCTAACTCATTAAGATGAGTTTACATTTTCCATTGGTGGGAATTCATATTTAGCTACTAGAGAGGGGTATATGTGGAGTGTAAGACTTTTAATGAGATGAATAGAAGTCCTTGAATTAGTCCTAGATAGACGGATGAGGGCTAAAAGTTATCAGGGTTCCATGTAATGGGTGATAATTTCTTCTTAATCATTATTATGATTGGGATAATATCCTCAATGTGTATTTAAAGGACATATTTTATAAGTCACCATGGTTATAAATTAGATAGAAAATAAAAACAACATCAAAGCTAATCTAAGTGAGATTAGGAACTCTAGAGGTATCAACACCCCTTTTCTTTATTGAGATTATTGAATGCATTTGGAAGTGGTATGATGGGTTGAATTTATGGACTAATTTTTAATCCCATGTGATGGTTGTAGATACCTCTTAGGGGTCATCTATCAATAATATTCTTATATGTGTAAATGTTCTTCAGCTATATCATTCCTAATATTATTTTCCTTGTTAGTAGGGGGCTGATTTTGATGATATTAATTGAGAAAGTGATTGATATTGATGTATCACTAACATCATGAGTACTGAATGATTATGAAACCTACTATAAATATCAAATTTAAAAACATACAGGGTTATATGCTAATTCACACATTTTATATAAACATATGGAGATTACTCATTAATTATATTTGGATATATATTGAGATATTCATTACATACCTACAAGATGTTGTGATGGAATAAACCAGATAGTGGGTGTAAAGCAATAAAACTTTCTCTTGGGACATACTTTTAGTTATGATGATCAATATTTTGAAGTAAATATAACCTCTCAAGGTAGGTTTACTATCATTTTTTAATGGATTTGAACATCTCCCATAAATTATTCATTATATATTGTTATTTTTTACATAAAGAAATTATATGATGTTGATGGTTGGGGTGGCCTATGGATTTATCATGACCAAAATATAGTGTGGTTTTGTGTGTGTGTATAGTAAAAATAATTTTGGTTTTCATCATCCATATCAATTTTTGAGCGAAAATATTATTATCAATCTTAACATTTTTTTAAATGTTCATTGGATTCCATAGGATGGAGTAAAGACGACTCTCTCTATTATGTATACTTGTGTGGCATTGTTATTTATTGTGAAATATAACATCATAATAAATAGTTATTCTAATGTGTTATGTTGGATTCACTGGTATCCCCATATAGGTTATAGATTATACATCTGCATTACGAAGGAGTTTATTGGGTACCAGTGACTAATCTTGATTTGGTTCCTCAACTAAAATCTATTGAATAAATCATATAGTTTCCTTCACCTATATTGTTCACATATAGGGAATATATTTTAATGGAACTAGGAATGAAATTATAGATAATACCTGGAAATAATAATACATATTTGACACACATAGATTATTGTGGAGGGCCATCTGAACCATGAGCACCATGGTGTCTATAATAAAATTCCTTGACCATTGGGTATTTTTTCCCTTGAGTTATGGTAGTTAAGGTGCATACATATATTTTTAATCCTCAATAATATATGATTTTAATTGAATGGGGTCCATCAAAAATTTATTTTCATAATTTCTACAACAACACTATAGCAGAGGTTCTTTGTGAGTGAGATTCTCTATATCACAAGGATTCATTCCAAGGGAATCATTTGTGGTGTTATAGGGGTACATCCATCATGGATGGAAAATGCATCACAATAGAGAGGAACTATATGTTTCTATTTATCTTTATCATGAGGATGTCATCTATGATGGATATTGGGGGCATACGTGGATGGGTGTGATAAGCCATACTACATTGTTGATGTCTGGGATCACTATACTAGTATTATTGATTGTTTTCCTTAACATATGGATGAAAGGAAATGGAGTCAAATTATAAATTTGAGAGTTGAAGTATCTAAAAGAGTTACATATGGTGTATAAGGTTCGAAATACTAATCCTAGTATGGGAATTGTGATTTTTAGACTATCTAAACTATAATGGGTGTAATCTCAACTTTTTTAATTGTTGGTTGTGTATCGCTATGTTAATCGGGATATGATTTTATGATATAAGTCCATCATGATCCTAATTGGTATATGGGGATGTCAGACCTTGATTATCCTATGACACCTCTACATTGGGGAGTTTATCATCGATGAAATATGGGGATAGGATCTTGAAGTAGATTGTAGTCCTGAAAGGGGTTTCTTTCTCCATAAGTGATCATTACTACTAGGAAAGCTTAAATTGACCCATGGTTTCTAGATTACCCCAGGTATGTTTCCTATAGGAATAAATGATAAATTAATATGTAACATGATGAGTTCATGGATAACCAATCAATTTATTACCTCCCATGGGTAAATTGAGTGACGATTCCAAATAGCAAATGGAGGTGTGGTGATTGTGGCCAGGGAGTAAGAGAGATTAATAGTAATCTAAGGTTGGGTAGTCACCAACAAGAAATAATATTTTTAAATTACTAAATATTGGAATACATGGGAGTTTATTGCATCTAGGTACCCCTTTTCTCCCTTCAAATTAGTTGTTCTTAAATAAACTTGCAAATGATATCCCATCGTTATATGTCCCAATGAAATAAAATATAACCATGATTTTGTATTCACTGATGACGATGACCAATGTAGCTGAGATTAATCATTATCTCATTACTAAAGTAGTTGTTTTTCAAGATGGGTTCCCCAATTATATTTCTGAATATTTCCTCAATGAATTACACAAGGATTAATTTATGGTTTCCATTTTTATATCTATCCCATACCTTCCATCTTTCCAAAGGCCAGTATCATGTCACCAATGGGGTGATGGTTCATGAACTTTTTGATTAGAACATGTGTATGTGATGTTAATACATACCATTGAAGATCTTGTTTCATAGTATGATACTCTACTATAGATTAAACATATGGTGCTAAATAATGATCAAAATAATGTCTTCATATTGACAAGAGTTAATTAAATCACATATTATATTGGAAAGGTGAAAGTATTTTTTTAGAGTGGAAGTATGCAAGTAAGGTTTATTACTAAATAATTATCATCAGGTAACCATTGATGTTTTTAATGGATTATAACAATGGTTCCCTCATCTATGACAAGTTACATACGTAGATTTTCAACAAATATTTCCAATTTGGGTTTCAGACCCAATGAAACATAGAGACTCGCATTGGTTATGCTAATAGGAGGCTAGGATCATCACACCCTTTTTTGGGGTGAAATAGTTTTTTAATTTGTGACCCTATTATAGATTTATGACATGCTAAATAATCTTTTCCTAATCTATATATGTGATATGTTACATTAATAAAATGTTAATAGATTAATTCAATTTTATATAAAATATAATTGGTAATCTGATCAATGAAATGATCTATATATGTTTAGGGTTATTCATCCATTTCCCAGTAATTGGTAGCTACTTAAATTCTGAATTATTAAAATAGATCAGTTCGGAATAGTATACCATGCAATTAGATGGTTAATATTCTATATAGTGGATTTAGATAGTACGAGTAGTATAATGTATCCAATTTAATGTAGGAGTCAAAACTCGCATTTTTCCTGAATCTAATGCATCTTAATATCATACAGAAAGAATATATGTTCGGGATCCTATGTTCTAGACATTTGAGCTAGAATCATATGTAGACATCCTATATATCCTTAAAATAGTTTAGATTATAGTTATCAGTGATTGATCATTTCCATGGGATTGAACATGATGTGTATTCTTTTATATGAGGGATATTTAGGTTATGTTAGTCCATGGGGGTTGCATACTGAGATATCCCTTTTTAGTGGGAACATGTGTTTCCAATGATGTGTTCATTTTGGCTCTATAATACCTCATGAATTATGACCTATGTGATAAAACGGGGATAGAAAATGTTCAACATCATTACACAAGGATGTGATTAGTCATGTACTCAAAAAACCTTAATATGTTGTTAATATGGGTCTTAGGCCTTACAGAGGCATCCTACATATCCCGGTTATAGATGGAATCAGAGTCATTGTGGTTTATATTATTTCAAAGTACACTGAGTGAAGTGACAGTATGATCACTCAATGGTAATGATTGGGTCCATATTGATGAAATATAAAATACATGAAAGGGATAACACAATGGTGGATGCCCATTTGAATTTATGATACATCGTTTGGATGGAATCCTATGTATCCTAGTTATAGAAGGAATTACATTCATTGGTATTCAGTTTGTTGGTTATTAAACACTAAAATTTCCCATTTATGTAGGTGATATCATATTATGTCTCTACTCCTAGAATAAACACCAAAACTTCCCTTATCATGATAGAGACATGTGACATGTGTTACATGATCATTTGGGATTCCAAAGGCATCATTAGCTCAAATGGGTGAGGGATATAATTGTTTGAAAAAAATAAATATCATTTCTTGTGGATGTGGGGAATCTATACTTTGAAAACCCTTTCGATGCATAAAATAGAGCTCGGAACTCCAGGAGGCATCATAATATGCCTTATTAAAGAGTAAATCATAATTATCACAATTTAGATAGTTGGGGTATTCAAACCTATGTTCTCTTTATAATCAGTTCATACACAGTGAGAATTGATAAGTGTTTCAGGTAATAGGATTCCCTAAAGACATGGAAAACATGACCTCCAATTTTTCTTGACTACCATATGGACATGTTAAATGATACCGGGATATGACTTATTATATTTTCATCATGTCTTATGATAATCACATGATCCAATTGGATTGTCTGAGGGACATCACATATATTGGAATGAATGTTTGAGGGTCAACGAATGAGCAAGGATGTCTTATCTATAGCACAATGATAGACCTGGATGGACGATATTGTAATCCATGACATGATATTTCCATAAATGCCTAGTGGGAATCACATGAATTGAATAACATGCCCTAGTGTCATCATAAGTGATGACTTACACTCTAGGAGTGTACCACGAGAGTCAATCTGAAATTTCATAGAGGGTATCACATGATATTGCCGACATTCCAAGAAAACATCATAAGTGATAGATTTTATGCATAGAGGGTGTTGCGAGAGTCAGTTGACATGCCCATGTGCTATTTTCAGACTCATATAACATATTATAATGCCTTAATATGAGTTGGGAAACAGGTATGATGGGAGTCGAAAGGATTGGATAGAGAACCGGAGGGCTTCATGAGACATAGATGGGATTCTTGATGGCACCATGCGACATTATTTTACACATCTTGAGGAATTCACATGATCAAAATAGTAAAAAAAATAGCATCATGAGATTTGAGTGAGATATCTTGGGGTTGTCACCTGACCTGTGTGGTACATGTGAATAGTGTGACTATCAATATAGGTTTTCTTCAAAAAACCTCCAATAACCTAATCATTTGTCCATATTTTTATCAGAAATTCTTTATATTTAATTGGTATCATCTTGTTTTATATATCATGGGATCTAACTAATGTGAAAGATGTTCTTCTCTTATTCTGCATGAATTCCATCAGGTCATCTGTAATGACCACATGATGGTTTAATATATGTTTCATGAATGCAATGATTTCTCCCATTATAGTGAAAAATGGAAAACTTTTATAGTTGTGATAATAGCCTCTATAAGAAAAAAATTGCGGCATGAGTGCCCTAGTGTGTCTGGATGGAAAATGTCAACACATAATCTAGAGAGAGTAGTGGTGGTTTTAAATATTTCTTAATGAGTTTGGGGATTTAGAGGCACCTCCAACAGTGGAATTCACATCATTTTTATGTTCAATTCAAGTGAATCCATGTTGGAGTCAACGAAGGGTCCACAGAGTCTCACATATTCAATATTTCCAATGTAACACCCTAACCCCAATTACCCATAGTTGGTGCATTATTTTAATACATTGACATTATTACAAGGAATCAAGTCCTGAAGGACCGATCAGTTTAGAAGTCTTGGAAAATAGATTAAATACATGAATATTACATTACACATTATAAGATAAAACACAACATAAATGATCCTTTGAGACCGACAATAATCCCCTAGATTAACCCTGCTTATTAATCATAAAAAACTTCTTGGAATCCTAGGAAAATAAAACATAAGAAAAGGGTGAGATCAAATGCTCATTAAGGGTAAGAAATACAACAGAAGATAACATAAACATTAGGCATGGTGAATAATTGAAAACACATGACTTTACATATAATATAAATGAATAATTTATGGCAGGAATATGAGTGGAGTAAATAATGCCATAATAAATCATAATCACGGGTATTCTACGAGTCTAATGACCACATGAACCATCAATATTTGTTTTCTTAATTAGGGAATGTATAATGTAGTATATTTTGAAACATTTTGTCAAAGCCTTAGCCAAGACATCTAAAAATGATTATGTCCTCATCCAAAACCACATATCAAATTGGGAAAGGCCTCAGCCAATTCCATGTCTAGTTGTCTCCTGAGACCTACCGATGCATCGAGGAGCTATAGCAGGTTCCGCCCATCACATAATAAGTCCAATACATTCTTTATACGAAAAGGTTGAAACATAACATAATCATCCTTATTAAAACCAGCATACTAAATGTCAATACATTATCCATAAACGATGAATTTTATAAAAATAACACATCCACAGTCAACCATATCACAAAACCTTCAATACAATAGTGAAGATTTGTATCGTAATAATTCAACTTCAAACAAGATTAAAATCCATCAATGGATGTTGACATAGATGAAAATGATTTGTAAAACTCTTTTAGAGAAATATCCATTTTTAATGAAAACATTTAAAAGGCACACAATTTAGAAAATAAGACATTAAAAGAAATTTTTGAATCAATGGGTCCCATACCACTTTGAAACTTTTGAAAGGAATTGACATTTTTAAAACATTCATGTCCATTTAAATAAATACTTAAAACCCATTTTAAAAACGTGGACATTAATGAAAATGATTTAGAATAATAAATATTTAAAACATTTAAAAAGATTTTTTAGAAAAAGTTACCTTAAAAAATCCCTTTGAAATCTTTTTTATTAAACATGTACATGGATAATAAATATGTCATAGTAGATACTTATCTAAAAACAACCTCGGATAATAATGAGATTGTGAAATTAACCCTTACAAAATTGGTAACTTATGAAACATACACCCCATGGAATAAGTATCATAAAATGAATATTTAAATACACATAAAATAATTTTTATTACAGAAATAATACAATTATGGGAATTACATACACCACAAAAAAGGAAATAGTGGAAATATAGCAAGAATCTCACGAGAATAAGGAGTAAGATGAAAACGCCTTACCTTACACTTTACATTGGTCGAGGGTATGTTTAACCTTCTGTATAAAGACCATAGTATGTTATTATATTATACAATAACCATATTATTATATATTATATCGTACATGATTCAATTATGACTTTAAAAGACCCATTTAATAATGATTTTCATGTTAAATTAACATTTTGGGCAATAATCGCTTTCTTTATCTTACGTATTTTAACATGTTATTATTGACCGTATCAATTAGGTCATGATTTAAATACATCCAGAATACAAACCATGATTAATATATCATATATATTTAGAATATAAATATTTACAATATATAGATATATGAAATGGAAAACAGCGTTTATGGATATGCTAGGCCGTACGTACGCATAAACGTTGTTTCTGTTTTTATATGGTATTGAATGAATGTACGTGAATAAGATATATGTAAGTATATAAATTTATATATATATATATATCTCCTATAGAATTATTATGAAATATATTACATACTTATTAGTAATATATATTTTTATAATCATCGATGAATGGTGAATGTGAAAATGAATCACATCGGTCGTGGAGACGGTAATCTATACGTATGCATAAACGTTGTTTTTGTTTTTATATGGTATTGAACGATAGTACGTGAATAAGATATATGTAAGTACATAAATTTATATATATATATATATATATATCCAATAGAATTATTATGAAATATATTACATACTTATTAGTAATATATATTTTTATAATCATCGATGAATGGTGAATGTGGAAATGAATCACATCGGTCGTGGAGACCGTAATCTGTACGTACGCACGAGAGACAATATCATTTCATGAAAGTGTAGAATTGGAGGGTATATTAATTTTACAGAGATATTATCTTGTTATTTTCATTATTTATGTACATATTACTCATTATTAAATCCATCCAAAGAACCTAGTGTTGAATAACAAATTACACCACGATGCGGAGACGACAAGTAGTACGAACACATAAATGGTGACATTATCATTAATAGGATGGATAGAATATTGAATCTGGTTCTGATCTATTTATAATTACAAGTAAGTATATATAAGGTACTGGATTTATTATTTTGGTATTGTAATAACAATGAAAGTGTAAGTGGAAGAGGAAAGAACATAAAAGAGGTGGATAAATCATTACCTCTTCTTCGATTTCTTCCATTTGATTTGATAAAAAGGGTTCCTTATGTTGGCATTATGACCAAATTATGGCCTATAGGATGAAGGTAGGATAGTTGGGAGGATATTTTGGTAGGGTTTGGGCGAGCCAAATGGCTTTGGATTTGTGAATTTGTGAAAAGGGTAAGTTCCCTTTTATAAGAGGGGTGAGGGGTATCTAAGGAAAATCATTAAATATTAATTTATAATAAATTAATTTCATTTTATAATGTCTAAAAAATGAAATATTTAAAGGATAAGGAGTGTATGGGTCGAAAATCACTCAACCAATTGGTTTTAGATAGGTCCGGGGCCCTATGATAACTTTATCTTTTAGATTTTACTCTTAGTTAAATAGTTTTACATTTACCATGTCTCTTTGTATTTTTTTTATTATATGGTTAATAAACATACTATATACATTCAAGAGGATCCCAAGTAGTTAAATAATTATAAAAATATCATTATATAATAATTTTGGTAGATATTTAGATTTTTAAGAATAGAATATCAATTAATAATATAATACTTGTTTTAAAAACACTTTTAGGTCAATTTTTACACTATTTAGAATTTTTGTTTCTAAATTCATAAAATCATTAATACATCGAAATAAATTCATCTGACCAACCCTAACATGTAATATGAACCTATAAAATTAGTTTAATTCATAAAAAGTCTCAAATTTTATTTATTTGGATATTAATAATATCAATTATTATATTATTTCATTACATAGGTAATCACTGCATCATCATTGTGTCATAAATAAATTTAGCTACTTAATGCCAAAAAATTATAAACAATATACCATTATGTAGGAAATATTTTTTATCTTTATAATGATGATTATAGTCTAATTTATCTTATCTATAACACTATATTAAAATTGTTTTACTTATCAAACTTGGATTTCAACTCATTTAACTATTCTTTAAATAAAATAATAATAAATGTCCTAATCTAATAAAAGTGGAATTAAAGGATCATATATTATTCTTAAGGGTTTTTTGGTCGAATAACACTTATACAATAGAATTATGTCATGTGTTAGGGTAATAATGATATCATTTTACCCTTAACTAACCTATTTACTTTTAACCGGGGTAAATAAAAGCTAAACATTACTTTTCACAAAAAAAATATTTTCATCTTATTGAACCACATTTTACTTACTGATATCAACCATGTCTCTTGGATTTCTGAAATTAAATTCACAGAAGTGGTGAAATTGTGTTATATATATATTTTCAAATTCTCCTAGGAGGTGGGTAAAAGGCCGAAAAAAGTTCAATAAAGTTTTTATATATCTAAAATTGTTATAAACTAGCTCCAATAAATTTCATTGAACATATATCAGTATTATTTTTATATTATGACCAAAAATGATTTTAAATGAAATAAATAAATATTTTAATAAAAAGTCTGTTTTAATTAATATCTTAGTGTACTTCACTATTCATCCAAAATTGAAAGCTTTCCGAAAAATACCAAAAATTCACCTTAAGATAATTTCGATACTCCGAAAAAAATGTATTCTATTTTACCAATTTCAAAACATTGAAATTGATTTTATTAATTTAATATTAATTCCCATTGTCAAAACTAAAATGAGTATGTTTAAGAAATCATAACTATCAAAAGATTGACACTTGATTATGTCCAATATAAATGTAAAATTACTTACAATGACCAGAATTAGATTAAATGGTAAAAATATAATCTATTTATACATCAAAATAATTAAAATTTTTAATTTAACACTATAAATTATTTTTATTAAAAAATTTGTTTTCAGTTAAAATATAGTATTCTTCACAATTCACCAAAAATATGAAAGTTTTCAGAAAACCACAAAAAATTTATTGAAACTAGAATATTATGTACCGATTCAAAAGAAGAAGTTAATTTTGTCCAATTAAATATATAAATTTTTCAAATATTGTATTTTAATAGAGTTCTCCATTAAAAGGGGGTAAATATGCATTTTTTGAAAAAATACTTCTTTTATCTGAAAAAAATGAATTAGTTCTTACCTTATGTTTAAGAAACTCATAATATGGATTCTAAATTTATAAAAATTATAGAAAGTTCAAAATTCATTTAATAATATTCATAACCTTTTTTGAACGACATGTTATGGATGTCAGGGTGCTATATAATTTGGTGTAGCATGTAGTGCATGTTATTGGATTACTTTGAAGAGATTACATACTATATGATCTTGGGGTGTTAAATTTTACCTCCTTCAATGAATAGCATCCTCACAATTTGATATTTTTTTTATAAAATAAAAGGTTTCAAATATAAAATACCTTTGTGGGAAAACTCAAATCATAAATTGGGTTAATAAAATTTAGTCTTAATAAGAGGAAACGGGAAATGAAAGGGTCACCAAAAAATTATGATCTTGATTAGGAGAAAATTGGTAGAAATTAGAGGCACATAATTGGAGGAAAAACGTAAATATTTATAGGGAGTGATTTAGGTCATCAATCACAAACAAGCATAAAATTGAGGGCCTAAAATCAATCAATTTGTGATGATTTAAATTTTCATCGATTCAACAAAACATAGGGTATTAGGACAACACATTTTTGGTTTTAATATCCCTTCCCTAATGTTTAAGAATTAATATACCCATAGAATAAGAGGTAAAATGTTTAATATATATATATACTTGGCAAGTATTGTTTCATCCTTTAACTAATTCCTACCACAACCTATTATTTCACTCCAAAAGATATCAAAAAAATATTCTATTTATCCTAATAATATAGGGATAAAAAAATGAATTTATAATTCACCTATCATACTCTCTAAAAAAATAATGTACATTATACAATCCAAAGACTTCACGTAGTCCAGTGGTAGGCGATAAATATCAATCAAAATATGGCTGTTGGTTCAGTTCCCGAAGCTTTGTCCGATGCGACGGGTTGTCACACGGTCTGTGAGTTTTCATTATTATAAAAATCAAAAAATAACCCTAACAATAATATCAAATTTCAAAATTAATCCATTCCAAACTTTCGACTTATCCAAAACAGTTCTATCAAAACTCACAGTCCCCAATTTATAAGGAAGTTAAACAGAATGAATATCCTTTTCTCCACGTAATAACATGTGAAAAACGTCATCATGTATTATTTTAAAACATGGTAACACCCAGAATTACCATAAACCCATATTTATTACATTCATGCTCCAATATCCATCATATAAGAATGAATATATTCCTTATATCTAATTTTTTTTATTATTCCATCAATGATGTAATAAAAAATTAATCAGTTCCTTGGAAGTCAATAATATCCAATATAATTTATCCAAATCAACAATATCTTATTCTAAATGTACTACCCTAGTATCAGGACAATATAAACTCAAATTCCCAATGAAATTGTACTTTATTATAGTTCTTATTTATTTCCATAATTAATATAACCAGTAAATCTTTGATACAACACTCAAATGATACAATACACTAATAACTACATAAGAATTCTTAATAATTCCTCTCCATCATTAGTAGTATCATATCAAGATTCTTATCCAATTGCAGCATTTTTGGTATCTTCAGATGATTTGGACATTGATTTGCATAGTGTCCCAACTCCTTGCAGATGAAGCATTGTACATTTGAATCCTTTTTATCTCCTTTGCAATCACGTACTTGGTGTTCTTTTTCTCCACACATATAACAAACTCCCATTCTCTTTAAATACTTACATAGGTTATTCTTTTCAAAACTATCACATATGTTAAAATCATTCTTTCCCTTATTCAATTTATCCATATTTTTCTCGATCATCCTTTTCGACTCTTACTTCCCTTTAAAGCCATAGGACTCAGCGAATTGTCCACTTATCTTATTAACACATGAAACTAGTTCCTCATATGTTGAGAATACGTGGGAGAGTATTTACCTTCTAAATTTTTTCTTAATTCCAAGAATGATTTGATCCTTCTTACTCTTCGGATCATATATATTGTTGGAGTTCTCATTACATCTATAGGGCGCCATTTATAAACAATGTCATACACTATGATAGTTTATGAATCACAAAGAATAATTTCAAACTTGTAAAACACCTAACATAAATTGAATAGTTTATGGTTATAATCCATAATCTTAAAAATGTTTTCTTTGATGAAGTATTTACTCCTAAATCCTTCATAATGGCTTATAATGAAAATGTGAATTGTCCTAAGCATATCCCCCGAGAGCATCATAACCAAGAGTGAAGCAAGGCCCGCTGTAATGTACTAGTTCTTATTCGAGTCTAGCTCAATGAAATGTTTTCAGGTTTTACCCCTATATACATCTGTGCCAGAGCTGCCTCTTCCTGATTTTATCCAGACAAGGATGTTTTTCTTGGAAAACTAAAAAAACTCTTCATCACCAAAATTCTAGGAAGTTCTTCTATACTAATCCTTAAAGTTTATCTTTGGATAATGTGATCTAATCAGTGTATATCTAAATCTAGTTTCAATGTTTATACTAAACTTTCTCTGATAACAAATATAAAACTCTAACCCCAGTTACCCCAAATTCAGTGCATTATTTTTATACATTGGCAAGATTACAAGGAATCATGTCCCGAAGGACCAATCGGTTTAGCAGTATTGGAAAATATATTTCATATAAGAATGTAACATAAAACATTATAAGATAAAACAAAACATTAATGATCCTTTGAGACAGCCATTAATCCCCTAGATTATCCCAGCTTATCAATCATTAAACACTACTTGGAATAGTGGGAAAATAAAATATAAGAAATGGGTGAGCTCAAATGCTTAGTAAGGGTAAGCAATACTGCAGAAGATAACATAAACATTAGGCATAGTGAATAATTGAAAACACATAAATTTACATATAATAAACATGAATAATTTATGGAAGGAATATGAGTTGAGAAAATAATCCCATAATAAAACATAATCACAGGTATTCTACTAATTGAATGACCACATGAACCATAAATATTATTTTGATAATGAGGGAATATATAATGCTGGAAATTCTGAAACATTATGTCAAGGAATCAGCTAAGACGTCTAAAAATGATTTACGCCTCAGCCAAAACCATATATCAAATTGGGAAATCCTTCAGCCAATTCCATGTCTAGTTGTCTCAATAAACCTACTGATGCGTCAAGGAGCTATAGTGGGCTCCACCCATCACATACTATGTCCAATACATTTCTCATACAAAAAGGTTGAAACAAAACAGAAACATACATATTAGAACTAGCATACGAAATGTAAATACTTTAACCATAAATCATGAATGGTATAAAAATAACACATCCACAGTCAAACAAATCACAAAACCTTCAATACAATATGGTTGATTTGTATCATAATAATTCAACATCAAACAAGTTTAAAATCCATCAAAAGATGTTGACATATATGAAAATGATTTGTAAAACTCTCTTAGAGAAATATCTCTTTTTCATGAGAACATTTAAAAGTACCAAAATATATAAACGAAGACATTTAAATATTTTTTTAATCAAAGTTTCCCATACAAATTTGAAACTTTTGAAAGGTATTGAAATTGTTAAAACATTCATGCCCATATAAATAAATCCTTAAAACCCATTTTTAAAATATATACATTAATGAGAATTATTTAGAAGAATAAATATTTAAAACATATAAAATGATGTTATAGTAAAAATTAGCTTAAAATAATCCCATTGAAAACACTTTTATGAATCATATACATGGATAATAATTATTTCCCAGTATATAATTACGTAAAAACAACCTCGGATAATATTGAGATTGTGAAATTAACCCGTACAAATTTTATAAATTATGAAAAATACATACAAGGAAATACATATCATACAATGATAATGTAAATACACATAAATTAAAGTGTATTACACAAATAATATAATTATGGGCTTCGCATACACCACAAAAAAAAAGAAATTGTGTAAATATAGAATGAATCTCATAGGAATGTAGAATGAGATTAAAACACCTTACCCTGCACTTTACATAGGTTGAGGGTACTTTTAACCTCCTATTTAATCAACATTGTATGTTATTATATTATAAAATAACCATACACATATTTTTTATATCATACATGTTTCATTTATGACTTTATACTACCCATTTAATAATAATTTTCATGTTAAATTAACATTTTGGGTAATAATCGCTCTCTTTATCATACTTATTTTAACATGTTATTCTTTACCGTATCATATTGATCATGATTTAAATAAATACAGAATAAAAACCTTGATTAATATATCATATATAATTAGAATATAAATATTTATAATATATAGATATATGGGATTGAAAACACCGTTTAAGGATATGGTAGGCCGTACGTACGCATAAATGCTATTTCTGTTTTCATATCATATTGAATGGAAGTAAGTGAATAAGATATATGTATGTACATAAATATATATACATATAGTAGTATTATTATGTCATAAATTACATACATATTAGTAATATATATTTTTATAATCGTCGATGAACGGTGAACATGGAAATGGATATCATTGCGTCGTGGAGACAGTAATCTGAACTTATGCACAAGAAACAATATCATTTCATTGAAGGTTTGGAATTGGATGGAATATTAATTTTATAGAGACATTATCATGTTATTTTCATTATTTATATACATATTAGACATTATTATATCCATCCAAATAACATAGTCTTGAATAACAAATTACACCACGACGTGGAGACTATAAGCCGTACGTACGCACGCATGGTGATATTAGCATTCATAGGATGGATAGAATAATGAATATGGTTGTGACATATTTATAATTACATCACAGTATATATAAGGTAGTGGATTTATTATTCTTTATGGTAATAACAAATAAAGAGTAAGTGGAAGAAGAAATAACTTGAAAGAGGGTGGCGAAATCATTACATCTTCTTCCGGCTCTTCCTTTTGATTTGATCAAAATGGGACCTTATTTTGTATTTATGACTAATTTAATGCCTTTAGTATAAATTTAGGATAGTTGGGAGGATATTTGGGATGGTTTTGGCCAAGCCAAAAGGCTTTGGAGGAGTTAATTAGAGGAAACAGGAAGTTCCATTTTATAAGAGGGGTGAGGGGCACCTTAGGAAAATCTTAAAATATTATATTATAAAAAATTTATTTTCGGTTTCTAATGACTCCAAAATTAATTATTTAAAGGATAAGGTGGGTATGGGTTGAAAAAAACTCAAAAAATAGGTTTTATACATGTTTAGTTTACTATGTTAACTTTATCTTTAGATTTAACTCTTGGTTAAATATCCTGACATTTACCATGTCTCTTTGTATTTTTATATTATATGGTTAATAAACATACTATATACTTACAAGTGAACCCCAAGTGGTTCATTAATGATACAACTATAATTATATAAGTCTCTTGGACGAACATTATATTTTTAGGAATATAATATCAATTAATAATATAATATTTGTTTTAAAAACTCTTTTATGTCAATTTTGACACTATTTGGTAATTTCTTTTCTAAATTCATAACAGCATTATTACATAAAAAAAATTCATCTAACCAACTCTAAAATGTCATATTAACATATAAAATTACTGTAATTCATAAAAAGTCTCAAATTACACTTATTTGGATATTCATAATATCAATTATTTTAATATTTCATTACATAGGTAATTACTGTATCATCATTGTGTAATAAATAAATATAATTATTTAATGCCTAAAAATTATAAATAAAATAAAATTATGTATTAAATATTTTCTATCTTTCTGATGAATATTTATAGTCGAATTAATCTTATGTATAACCCTATATTAAAAATTTTTTAGTTATAAAACTTTGATTTTAAATATTTTAACTCTTCGTTAAATAAAATAAAAATAAATGTCCTAATCTAATACAAGTGGAAATAAAGGATAATATTTTATTCCTAAGGTTGTTTTTGGTCTAATTACACTTTCCAAATAGAATGAGGACATGTTTTAGAGTTATAATAATATCATTTTTACCCTTAATTACCCTATTTATTTTAACCGTGGTAAATAAAAGTAAAAAGTTTCTATTCACCAAATATTATTTTCAACTTATTAAACCACATTTTAATTACTAATATCAACCATGTCTCTCTGATTTTTTAAAATAAACTTATAGATAAGGAATATTTATGTTTTATGTAAATTTGCAAATGCTCTTAGGATATGGGTAAAAGAGGGTAAAAAGTTCTATAAAAATTTGATATGTCTAAAATTACTACAATCTAACTCTAATGAATTAAATTTAACTTATATAGGTATTATGTTTCTATATTGACATAAAATAAATTAAAAAAATTAAATAAATATTTAAATAAAAAGTAGGTTTTAAACAATAACTCAGTGTCTTTCACTATTCATCAAAAATCGAAAGTTTTCCTAAAAATACTGAAAATTATCCCTAAGCTAATTTAGATACTCTGAATCTAAAAATGGAACCTATTTTACCTAATTAAAAACATAGAAATTGAATTTATTAATTTAAAATTAATTCTCATTGTCAAAACCAAAAGGCGTATTTTTAGGAAATAATAACTATCAAAAGATTGACACTTGTTTATGTCCAATTTCAATATGATATTACTTACAAGGACCGGAATTGGATTAAATGGTAATAATTTAATCTATCTATACTTTAAAACCATTAAAATGTATAATTTAACACTATAAATTAGTTTTATTAAAAAGAATTTTTCAGATAAAATATATTTTTCTTCATTATTCATCCAAATATGAATATATTTAGAAAACCCCAAAAAATTTATTAAAACTAAAATATTATGTAATTATTCTAAAGAAGAAGTTTGTTTTGTCAAATTGAATATATTAATGTTTCAAATATAAGATTTAAAAAGGGTTCACCATTAAAAGGTGGTAAAATATCATTTTTTTGAAAAATACTTGTTTTATCTGAAAAAATGAATTTGTCTTACATTATGTCTAAGAAACTCATAATATGTATCATAAATTTATAAAAAATATATAATGTTAAAAACTCAGTTAATAATATTCATAACTGCTTTTTAATGGCTAGTTAGGTACGTCGTGGCACTCTAGAACTCGGTGTTGCGTGTAGTTCATGTTATTGGATTACTTTGAAGAAATAATGTACTATTAAATATTGGGGTGTTATATCCAATCATGAATCTCTCTATAGGTTTCATACATATTTTAGAAACCACAATATAATCCCATAAATTCCTCCTTTTAGGATTAATTCAAAATAATCGTGTCTTATTTAGTTATGTTAACATGCCATGGGAATAATATATTGTTTGTTTGTCAAGTATTAATGAATTTTATAAATTAGGATTCCCATTGAAAGGAAACTACTACAAAAAGGGCTTTATAAACTCTCAAATCCGGATTTAAAAGTGCTCAAAAAGCGCAGTAAATCTCAGCACTGATATAGGGGGGTCCCTTTTATCAGTGCTGATATAGGGGGGTCCCTTTTATCAGTGCTGATATAGGGGGTCCCTTTTATCAGCACTTTTCAGATCACTGGTAAAAGTCAAAAAAAAAATAAAAAAAATTAAAATTTTATATAATGCAGGGAGAGAATTTAATAACGCATAATCCCCCCCTTTATCAGCACTAGGCGGATCCCCCTAACACTCTCCCATGCGGGTAACCCATTTCATCAACCCGAACATGAACCTGTGACCTCCCCCCTTTCGCGAATGCACCTTTACCACTATGCCATTTTGTTTTTTCTCTATTTAATGATATTTCTTTATATATATATAGTTATATTTATTTTTATATTGATATAGATTCATATTAATATAAATATATTTATTTATATATTAGTATATATATATATATTCAGTCATATATTAATATATATTTGTATATATATTTTTAGTTATAATTTTTTATTCGTATATTTTTTTGTATATTAATATATACATAAAATATTATATTTAAATACATTTAGGAAAAAATATATTTTTTAAGTGTGTTTATAAATAAATAAATAAATACATAAATACATATATAAAACACACATACACACAGATAGAAACACACACACAAAGACACATATATATTTACGAATACATACATATATTTGTGTATTTGAAAAGACATAGAATGTTATTACGACTATAACATATAATCTAGAAGCCTGTTTCAACTCCACAACCAGTAAAATCCAAGAAAGTAGAAACAATCTTCTATATGATATGTGGTACAGGTCTAACGTACATCGGGAATAGATGGTATACATGTTTGGATGTTAGCAAATCGGTGTATCCCGACTAAAAACTTAGTTTTTGAGGCCTTCTGGGCATTTTTTGGCCTAAAAAAATGTGACAGAATATTTTCTTGGGTCACCAGCATGTAGAACATGTCGCAGGCTCCGATTTGATATGTTGTAGAGCTTAAACAGACACCGGATCAAAAGCTATGGTTGTTTGACGTTTTAGTGACATTTTCAACTTATTTTAGATATTTTATTAATTGTTTTGATTTTTTGTTTCTTAAAATTGTAATTAAATTATTTTTAATCCACAATAATTTGAATATTATTAATTAATAATTTTTTTAAAATATTTTAAATCCATTTTCGCTAAATTTATTATTTATTAAATGTAATAGTCTATTTATACGCATCTAATTCAAATTTATAAAAATATATATTATATTTATATCAATATAAAAATACTTATATAACAATAATTTATTTTTCTTGTTTTTTTTATGAAACATAAAATTTATTACCAGTAGGAACATGCACTGATAAATCCCTCCATTATTAGTGCTACTATGAAAATTGATGATAAAGGGGTCCCCTTTATCAGTGATTTTTTAGCGCTAATAAAAGGGTAGTGATTCCCTTTCCCGTTTTTTTAGTAGTGGGCCTTAGCCTAATACCATGTCACTTGTATAGGAAATTTGAGGTGAAATTGATTTCTATTCAATGAGTTTGGTGAGATAGTTATTCGGATGGCATCTGTATGTTTCATGAGTTTTAATTTCACTAGAGGCTCCCATTATTACCAATATTATTTCCTTATTATATTTTATAATGGATTGAGATTTTGTGTGTCTGGATTAGAGTTTTCAAGGACAATAAAATTTCCTATTAGTGTTGCATCTTGTGAACAATAAGAGGTTATATGGAGATGTGAGCTCATTTCATGGAATATAACATCTGTTTTTTCATTAATGATCCAAAGGGGGTGATGCATCACATAAATATTGTCACCACAATATGATACCACATTTTAGATATTATCCTATTATTTTTAGAGGACATTCATATGGATTATCGAGAATCCACCAGTGGACATGTCCTATGATGTGGGGGAACATATCATGCTGTAGTCGCATGATCATCTATTGCTTAGGGTCACTTCATGAGAGCATAAGTGCTCTTCAAAATGGGTTTCCTAGGCTCTTAAACATGTGATTATATATGCACGACAATATACCTGACCATGTATAGGTTATGAGATCACATGTTTGCTAGAGGTATGTGCTACATGCGACATCATGTCCACCTTTCTCTTCCATGGATTTGTGGGGAAAATAATACCCATATTCAGGAATTTCAACTTTTGTGAATTTTATGATGCTCATTTGGCTTGTATACAACACCATGATAATGATAATATTATAATAATTAATCTTCCATAGTGTTCACAAACACATTAACTATAAAATATTATTTTTATAATTAAATAAATTAATATCTATTTAACGATTTACAATTCTTATATCATTATCATCATTAAAACCTACATTACTGAAAAATAATCCAATATATTTATCAAATGTCACATTATAAATGTATTATTTAATTAGAAAAAAAATAAATATAATATTCCAAATAATGTGAACATGTGTATTCATTTAACAATAAATAATATTTATTTATCTTACATAAATCAAATTGTAAATTAATGTTATATTATTATTTTATGATTAAATATTTATTAACATATTGAACTCACATATAAATAATGTGAGAATGAATGTGATCCTAAGTAATGATTAAAAATTACTTCATGAACTTCTGAATAATAATAATTAAATCCGTTAAATAGATGTATTACTTTACTAAAATTAAAATTTGCAATACATGTGCGGCCATATTTTCGTCTTCCCCAATGGAAATAGGCAAGATTCTCTAACATCCAATAACATTTCTAGTTAACAATGAGATAAACATATATGAGAAGAGTGTAATGTCACAATGATGATTACCACAATCAAATATCTACTATGATATATAATTCTACTATATAAAAATAACATCAAGAATGTTTTAAAATTATGTCGTCACACAATATTCAAGATATGTGTTTCTATGACTATAAAAAAATAAACCCTTCAATAAACCCTTAAAATGTGTTTTTTTCAATAACATAAAAATGTCATAGCTATGATAATATTTTCTAAAATAATTTAAGAAAATAATAACTTTAAAAAATATTAAATAATAACATACAGTTTGTGATTCACCGTACATACACTACTTAATGTCATCAAATTTTACTATGGGTTTGGTTAGTACATCCAGCTACACATTTTATTTTGCGTATTAATAATAATATTTATTTTTATATATCAGTTCAAAAATTTACATATATAAATATCCAATTACATATAATCATGTAACATTCCTACCTCGAAAAAATCATAAAAATCACACATTATAGAGATTAATAATTGAGAATCTCATGTTATTAAATCTCAGGTAATTTTGATTATCAAGTACATATTAGTAATTATATGATACATCCCAGTATTGAATGTTATCATGACTATAGGAATATATTAACGAATGAATCATCTATCATCAAGGATTTCATCATAGTGTAGAAATATTATATCATATAAATGCAACAGATTTCTTAAGGACAATAACATAATTATTTAACATAAAAGATTAATCATTATGTGATAAGAGATTATATTAACATTCCAATGTTTGAATATTTAAAGGTAATTTAATTTACATAGTTTTTTCTTCATAGGTACCAACTCTAAGTGATTCTAACTAGTAGTATATTCAACTACTAATGAACTTGATTCCTTAACTTCTCACAATATTGCAATTATTTTTCTAATATAAGGATTCAACCTATAGGACTCAAAATTTTTACTCCTTGAATATTCATCTCAATCTCATCTTACCAATGAGGAAAAAAAATCACAAAATCATACTGATGAAGTATATTTTTCATAAATTTATTTGACGATTAATCCTTGGAAAGATACAACACTCTTGTATTATAACTGGGGAAAGGGTATTTTCATATACTGTTTACCTCGTAAAATGACCTTGATAAAGTGTGGAAAATAGGTAATCTTCATCTTAAACCTGGTCTGCTTCGACTCTCAGAATATGATTTTTCATTCAATCCCAATAATCACAAAAACAACCTTGCTGAAGTATTGGTATGGTTGCAAAACTTGAAATGGTTCTTCTAGCACCCTCAAATCCTAAATGATCTTGCATTATGTATTGGTATTCCATTGAAAATTGACCAGATAACACTTAATGGTGAACTAGGACTGTTTTCTAGAGTGTTAATTGAAGTGAATTTGGAAAACAAGTGACCCAAATCTATTGCCTTCAATGCTAGAGATTAGAAATCTCTAGTGAAAGTTGAATATGAAAAGATGCCCCCATACTGTGATTTTTGTAAAATTAGGGGACACTCAATTATTAATTATGGGATTGTTCATAATCATCAACCACAGGCAGCCTATTCTGAATGGACAGAGGTAAAAAATCACAAAAGGGGAAGAGATGTTGCCCCTGATAAACCTGAAACAACAGAGAATATAGTTGAAAGATTGGTTCTCAAACCCATTACACAAGCACAAACTAACCATGGTAAATCATGGGATGAACTTTTAGAAGAACAAGATAATAAAAATAGTAAATATGTTATTGAATCAGATGTTTTTTCAATCTTTGATCATCCTAATTCGGCTTTTGATAACCATGAAAATGATGAATGCTCATTACAGGAAGTGTAGGGTCACCCCTAAATTGATAAAGCCAAGGAGCAGTACAATAGTTCACAACTTCCAGAGAAATCTGGGAATCTGAATAGTACTTCTACTATGACTAACACCCCCCTAGCTATGGATTTTCATAATAACACATTGCAGGACCCTTTCTCAAGTGACTATATAGATCCAATTCGAATGGATCCAAAGCAGAAGTCAACCTCGAATGTACAAGATGTGGTTTGTCTTAACTCAATGGACTGTGTAGGTTCTTTTGATGGCTGTCTGGTCATTCAGGGGACTAAATGTGGGACTGTTCGAGGGACAGATTTAAATGAGATTCCCTCTGCCAGCTCTGGCATGGGTCTGGTAACTGCCCATATTCCTTGAACTCTGCAGCCTATTTATTTTAATACTCATGCTTCAATTGAATCGCATCATAATAGAATTCCTCATAATGACACAAGAAACTTCATCCCCCTAAGAATGCCAATTTAAGTCTTCAATCTGATGTTATATGAAATACTATTTCACTAGAACCTATTCAATCTGTTTCTCCTGCTTTGAAAATAGAATCTTTTTTGAAACAGCATACCTTTGATCCCCATTTGACATCTGGCATGATCACTTCATACCAAACTCCTCTTAACATGGATAGGGTAGATACAGAACCATCATTGGACACTCCTGGTACTACTCAAAAAAAGCTATAGAGGATGTCTTGGTTTCTTTTTTACAACAGAATTCTGAAACATGCAATATTGTTTCACGAAAATCCGTTCAGTCTATTTCTCCTACTTTGAAAGCATACACTGTTTTGAAACATCACATCTCTTCTCCCCATTTAACTGATAACAATAACATTACACACCATAATCCTATCAAAATGTATAGGGTATATTCATAAAACTCTACAACACTGAATTCTCCCACTACTGTTCAGAAGATTTAAATGGATGCTGCTTTGATTCTTGTTTCAGAACAGAATTCAGAAATAACAACTGTTCACATCACAAACACTACACACACTACCCCTGGGTAGACTTCATCTGCTGATAGAATTGAAGCCACTTCTCTTAGTTTTGGGATTAGACTTACTGACAAGAAACCCAAACCAAGCCCCTCTCAAGATGTTAGATGATCAGAGAGGAACAAAGGTTCGGAAAAAAACAAAAAAAAGGGATCTGACCCAAAACACAAGTTAAAATGAATATTCCCTTTTGGAATTGTCAGGGTATTGCTAATATTGATACTTTATTTGTTCTTAAGAGGATCTTAAACACTCATAAACCCAACATTTTCTCCATCTCAGAACCTGAAATAAACTTTACTCCCAAATTCAAGAACTTCTGTGCTCTGAACTATTTCTTTCTAGGAGCCTGCAAAAATGGCTCCTCAGTTGAATCTCTATGGACCTTTTATCACACTTCCCTACAAAACGTGAAGATTGTTTTGTGTTCAGAGAAACATATTACTTGTGACTACTTCTGGGAAGGGAACACTCATTCTGTACAATGATTTATGCCCAAAACAGATATCAACAAATAAGAACCCTTTGGCATGATCTCTGTATGTTAAAAAATATTATTCATGACCCTTGGATTGTGATGGGTGAAATCAAATCTATTCTCACTTTCAAGGAAAAAATTGGTCCCACTCATTTTTCAATTTCTTCAAGAGAGTTTAGAGCTGCTATTGATGATAATAACCTTGTAGAAATCAACCTGACTAGTTCCAATTATACTTGGTATAAGAGGCATTATAATAAAGTTGTTTTCAGTAAACTGGACAGAGCTTTCGGTGATATGGAAGCCCTGTATAAATGGGATAATGTATCTTGTATAACTCTACCAAGGTTGAACTTGGATCACCACTCTATTCTGGCCTGTATTTACTCCAACAAATGCAAGCCTATTCTCCCTTTCAAATTTGATAATCCTTGGTCCACAGATCCTGAATGTGTGTCTCTTATCTAAAATTTTTGGTATACTATGAGTCATCATCATGATTCCTTTTCCTGCATGTTTAAGCTTAAAAATTTAAAATAGGCCTTAAAGGGCTAGTGTAGAACTAAAAGTAAGCAAATTGACATTGATATCTCCTCTCTTGAAAAAGAGTTGGATCAACTACAAAATCTTAATACCACCTTCGATTTTAACATCGATCCTCAAACTGAGATTAGCATATCTTTAAAAATCAATTCTCTTCTCAATTTCAAAGATAACATGATAAAACAAGTCTTCAAAACCAAATGGTTAACCGATGGAGATAGAAACACTAAATTATATAATTCTCTCCAAATGGTTAGAAAGGACAATAGAACTCTTACTAAACTCCTTCACAATGATGTAATTATTGACTGTGAGGAAGCTCTTTCCAGCCATGTTGTTTGTTATTTTCATAATATTTTTAATGGGCCAGACATAGATATTGATCTTCAACCGGACATCATTCCAAGGATGGTGGATGTAACTGACAATTCATCCCTCATATGTATCCATTGGGACCATGAAATTAGAGACACTGTTTTCAGTTTAAAACTGGATAGTGCACCAGTCCAGATGGTTTCAATAGCAAATTCTTTCAGCAACAATGGGATGTTATACATCTAGATGTATGTAAGCTTGTGAAGTATTTCTTTTGCAATGGCTTCCTCCGTCATGGTCTGAATGCTCAATTTCTTACTTTAATCCCCAAAGTGGATAATGCATCCTAACTTCATCAATTTTGGCCTATTTCACTGATAAACACTCTTTTCAAAATCATTGCCAAAATTCTTGCTAATAGGCTTTCACCTATATATAACAAAATCGTTTCTTGGAATTAGTTTGGCTTCATTAAGGGAAGGCTATACAGGACTGTATCCACCTCTCCTCTGAATGCACCAACAGTCTTAATAAATTTACCAGAGGAGGAAATGTTGCTATCAAACTTGACATTAGGAAAGCTTTTGATACTATCGACTAGAGTTTTATTTTCAATGTTCTAGAAGGATTTGGCTTTAATGATACCTTTATCAAAACAATAAAAACATTGTTCAAATCTGCATATTTGACTATCTTGTTAAATGAAACCCCCAGTGGCTTTTTTAAATCCACAAAAGGGGTAAGAAAAGGTGACCCGCTCTTGGAAATTTTATTTGTAATTTCTGAAGATTACCTCAGCAGGCTCCTCTCTCATTTGGTAAATCAAATCAAACATAAACCTATAAATGCAGCCAGAAATCATTGAGTCCCTAATAACCTATTATATATTGATGAAATAATCTTGTTTCATCAAGGAGACCAAAAAAATATCCATGTTTTTAAATAGGCCCTTACTCACTATGAGAAATTCTCAGGTCAGACCATTTCTTGGCATAAATCGCACAATTGTTTTGGTAAAAACTTATCCACGCAAAGGAAAAACACTATTACCAAAACTCTTGTTATTAAAGAAGGTTTCTTCCCCTTCACTTGTTTGGGGATACCTATTTTTTGGGGAAGACCCAAAACTATTTATTTTTCTTACATAGTGGATCAAATTATTAATCAACTCTCTAATTGGAAAGGAAAATCTCTCTCCATGGCTGGCAGAATCTGCTCAGTCAAATCTGCAATTATCTCCAAAATAGCCTACTCCCTTATGATTTATAAATGTCTTGTTGGAACTCTCAAAAGAATTAACACCTACATTATGAACTTTATATGGACATGAAGTATCTTTTAGAAAAAACATGTCACCATTCCCTGGGAAACCTATTTCAAACCTTTGGAAAAGGGGGGTATTGAAATTAAAAACATAATGTTGTTTAATGATGCTCTTCAATCTAAACTTACTTGGAGATAGGTCAATATTGACTCGAATGCTATTGACTTTATTAAAACCAGATTCATTCCCAAACATATGAGGGGGGAACTCAATTTTATCTCTTCCTAGATATGGCCTTCCATTAGGTAGACCTATCATAAGTTCATGGAAAACTCTAGATGGATTGTTAGCATTGAATCCAATATAAATTTCTGGCTTGACAATTGGACTGGTGTTCCTCTGACCTCAATGCTTACCCCTAATTCCACTCTGGTGGACACTAGTCACACTATTAAAGATGCTCTCAATTCCCATAGGGATAACCTTCCTGACAATGTTGCTCAGATCATTGATAATTATCCTTTTATTAACTGTCATGATTTACTTGTCTGAGAACCAGCTCTGAATTGTATTCTTGACTCAAAAAATTCGTATACTCACAAATTTATTGTAACTGAATCCAGATTTTAATAGTTAAATTATTTCAAAAAGAAGTGGATTAAGCTTTCTAGATTAACTCTAATTTGGCGCATTGCCCATAATAGATTTCCCACTAAGGTTTGCCTTCAATATTTTGGTATCCATTTATGCTCTAAATGTTACCTATGTAATCAAAATAGAGAAGACACTAACCATCTTTTTCTATCTTGTGTCAGAGCTTTCACTCGTTGGAAATATTTTTTTAACATTTTTAATTATAGATGGAATACCCCTGACACAATTTTCACCCTTATTATATGTTGTGTTCAGCGCCAAGCCTCTCAGAAAATTAAGAACATTTTCCTAGCTGCTGTTGCTAAGCTCCTACATGTGATATGGTATGACAGAAATGATATTAGACACAATAAATGCTCATTAAATCTTAATATAGGGAAATCACGGATCCTCATTGCGATTCGAGAAGCTGCATAGATCCAACAATTTCACTGTAACAACTCGGTTGATGATTGGGAGATTTTTCACAAGCTTCGGGTTGATGGAATATATGGCCAACCTCTTCACACCATTGAAGTCTTCTGAAAAAAGCTAATTCTGGGATGGATCAAAGTTAACGCGGATGGTGCCTCAAAGGGAAATCTTAGACCTTCCAGCTACAGAGCAATTTTCAGAGATTCTGCTGGCATGTGTCATAGATGTTTCTTTAGTAACTGTGGCATAACTTCGTCAATGGAGGCCGAGATGATGGGATTAATTCATGCAGTCAAGTTTTCCATTCAAAAAGGCTGGAGGAAACAATGAATTGAAAGTGATTCTACCACCATTGTCCAGGCCATCTAGAATGGTGTGACTCACCTTTCCTGGCCCTTAGTTATTCTTTGGATGCAGTGCCTGGACTCTCTGCATGAAATCAACTACATTGCTACACACACATTCAGAGAGGCTATCACTGTTGCTAATTCCCTTTCCAACAAGGGTGTTCATCAGACCATGACCTGGATGAACACCCTCCCCTGGATTTACTTCAGCTATTTGGTAATGATTTAAAAAAATTCCTTCTTTCCGTCTCCTATAATCCTTTCGACTCTTTTATTCCATAAAATGTACTTTGGTCTTTGACCGAGGCACCACTTTTCCAAAAAAATAATATGACATGATCCTAACTCTTAGGCACCACATCATTATCTTTCACAATGTTTCATATATAATATGATTCATTAGAATTAGAAGATGATTAAATATGTTTAGAATAAACTATCAAATTAGTTTTCACTAGTTGATTTGAGCCCTTTTAGACCTGAGGTCCTATGTTGCGGTTTAATGCATATTCTTACTATGACATCATATCATCATGATATATTTGGAAACTGGAATATCGATATAAAAAGATAACTAACTCATAAAATCATCAATAATCCATTTACATATATTTGGTATTCCCATGAATCATTATTATACCATTGAATAACATCAAATGGAGTTTTATTAGGCTTGATTGATATTTTCCTACCTTACTCATGGAATAAGAAACCTCACTCTGGATACATTACATAGTATTCTTGAAGAAATTAACTAAAAACTCATATGGAATCTAGGTGATCATATTTATAACCTTATTTTTAAATGGAAAATTTTTATTTAATAGTCTAATTCTATTTGACATTGGTGATAAACCCCTCTAGGATAATTCTATAGTATATCGATTTATTATATGGAAAATATATGGACCTTGGTGTACTCAAAGAATCCATCTGTATCAATTTGATGGGTTTGACCAGGAGTATACATTTTTATTCTATAATGTCTTTCATGGATAAAAATATGTTTAACCACATCTTAATGAAATTTTACACATGTTTCACATTTTAAATAAGAAATATGTTATAAACATATAGTATTTGAAAAATGGTCATATTGATTCTAAATTTCATATCGGAACAGTGATCACATTCACTCTATAAAGAATTGTTTTTTATATTATTTTTTATGTGAATACACCCTAACTAAGATGTGTGAATTAACCAAAAAATGTATCTATACAGATTGAATACCTAATTGGAATTCAAAAGAGTCACAAAACCTTAATAGTGTATCATTTATTCATCCTTCTAAAGAATCCCACTAAGGATGTATATTTTTAAATCCATCATCCAAATATCAAATAAATATTAACAAGTTACATAAATCACTATAACGATGTATTTTAGTGAAGATGTTTGTAAGATAGTTCCATCGTTGTTAATCCCTTAATAGTATTCAAACCATTTTACAACCAATGGTCATATATTGAAACTCACATGTCCACTTATTTATATTTTTTTAATAAATACCAATTTTTAAAAATTGGTATTTAATTATAAAATAGGTTCAACTAAAATCCATATATTGTTTCGGTATAGTATATTTATATTAGATATCATGGACTCTTTCCATATTGAGGCTTCTATTATATTAATTCTTTCTTAAGAGATGTATATTCATTATCTTCAATAATTAAGGAGTTAACATAGTTAGTGACTATATGATTATATATTTTTTGATATATACATTCTTTATTATACTATATTGTACATGTGTCTATAGAACATCATCAATATTGGGGATTTTTGTAATCCAGTCATATTAATCTTGTGTATTTTGACCTTTTACTCCATTTAATTATATTTTATTATAAATAGAACTTTTTGATATGTTTCCCCTATCATGAAAAATGGAATTTCATTTAAGTTTTTTCTTTAAATGTGTTGGTATAATAGTTAGTTTCTCATTTTCCCTAGGTTTATCATATAAATATAAACATTATTTTTCATGGTGAAAGTTTTTTACATAAATAGGACATAATAATTTCTTCACATCTCTATAGTTATAATTTAGAAAAGATTTATTGTCATTAAACATCAATTTTTTTCATAATTCTATTTATCAATATTTTTTATTTGTATGGAATGTATTCTAATTTATGTAATGTGTATCCCCAACATTATAAAAATTGAATTTCCTTAATCTTTATTTATCTGAACAATTATAATAAGTGGTTTTTCATATTTCCACATAGTTGTTATCATTATAGTGTATATGGATTTGTGAGTAGGGATAGAATCCAAAACTCAAATAAATAACCAATAAAGCCTCCATTAAATAATTAACCATCATGTTATTAGTTAGTTTACATTATCTTCTTAAAAATACTATTCTCAATTTCATTCATTTATTTATTGAATAATTTAATTTAATAAGAATGATATATCCTCATATAGACATATCAATGTCATCAAAATTTATTATTTAATGTTATGATGTAGTAATATACACCCATGTAATCAATATGAAAATTTTTACGCAATTTTTCACAAACCAACTCTTGATGATCTGTGGACCTTTCACCGATTCCACTAAATTGAGATTTGGTCATTTTTTCTAAAAAATAAGAATCCCATGAACTAAGGGGTATTAGTTCAAATGATTCTAAATATAAATAATTTCTTGATTTTTAATAAATTTTTTCATTTCAATGAGATATCCTTTAATTTCATAGATGACTGTGATATTAACTGTTCAATGAAGATTTATTATATAAATAAATGTAGGTTTCTATAAACTAAATCATAATAAACAATACTAAGATATGTCATACCATTACATATGTTAGATACTTAAAAGAATCTGCTTTTGTTTCAATGTTTTAAAATAAAACTGTCTATATTAATATAGGATAGAAAATTATATTTTTTGTAAAATGGTGATGTTTATCATTTCTTTTCAAAACCATGTTCATTCACATTAGCAATTTTTGGGAAAATCATTAACAGTTAGTGCATGTAGTCATCATTATTAACATACCATATATTAACCTCACCCCATAAAATACTTCTAAAAATACATTTTCATTGTAAATATATTCAATTGTGAGACAATATATCTATATAAAATTCCAAACTATATGAAATATGATAATTTTACATGATAATGATTGCATTTAAATATTCACCCATCTTATTTATCAGTGTAAATTTATTCTTCCAGTTTATCTTCATGGAAAATTAGAAAAAAGATGAATTGATATCACCTTACATACTCTTCGAACATCTTCATACTAAATATACATTGTGAATAAGACTTAGAGTAAGTATTAGTCATTTTGATTTATTCCTCAAGCTTCCCATTTTTTTAAAAGAAAACTTGGGGTCGAAGCCTGAATTAAAATTTTAATCAAAGACATGTTTATGTCTGGGTATAGGGAGACACATTACATAGCTTGAAGGCCCAAGGCCATGTGGTCTGAATAAAAGGCATGAAAGTCCATTTTTTTCCAAAGGAACCCTAGCTGAAAATTACTACTATAGTGCTCACACTGCTATAATACCAACAACAATAGCACCACCGCTATAGTACACTACAACAGTTCCTCCATAGATATAGTTCTCCCATAGCTAAAGTCTATCGCTGCTACGTTACTACTACAATACCCTACTATAGTACTACTATAGTACATTAGAAATTAATCCCTACCTGGATTTGATACTGCCTCTTTTGGATGCCAAGAAGAAGCCTATACCACATGGGTATAGGCTTCATGGCTTCCTCAAGCATCCTATTATTCACCAAATTAATTTAATAATTTTATTGATTTTTATAATTATCTACAATGGAAATGTGTGTAGGAATATTTGGAATAAATCTCCAATGATATTTATTTTGAAATAAACAAAAATTTAAGAGAATATTAAGGGAATAATGTATGAATGAGAATTGTGTGTAATTATTCTATTATCAAAATCCCTATAATCCTGAGTCGCATAATTATTGGATTAAAAATTACTTTGTATTGAAAATCCATCATACCCTCTATATTTTCTCTTGTAAGGAGTTTAGTTAATATCACATACCAATCCTTTATATACCAATTCAAAAATGTTAATAATGGTGGGTGCATAGCGTATGCTTCCAAGGTTTCTATTTGCCCCAAAATGTAAGGAACTATCCTAAAATATTATATAATATATTTTCTTTATATTACATTTAATTTTCGTTTTGTCATTAAGAAAATTATTGTGAATATATTTATATATTCATGTCATAAATTATAAATTATAATGACATATATTTCATAGAGTTCACTTCTACTCATTATTATATTTTTCACACTATAAATATTTTCATGTAATGAAATATTTGTCTCTATAAAAAATCATGAATTTTATCAGTACAACTTATTATGCATTAAATGTCATCAAACATGATGAATATTTGTGAAAGTGTGTTGATGAAAAAAAATATTAGTAAGGGACCTAAAAAAAAGAAATAATATGTTATTCCATGAATATTTATAACAAACTTTCTTCATCAAAATATTCATTGGGATGAGAATGTAAATTTCCTCACCCACAAAATCACCATCCGTACCTAGTGATCTTTATAAAACATTATTTAATAAATATTAATGTTAAAGATAAACTAATATACTATTATTTAAATTCTCTAGAAACATGGAACAAAATATTAAAAAAGGTACACTTATCACACATAAATTGTAGTGTATACCATCATTTAATAGTGACATCATTATCATACCTTGAGAAATCATTATATTTCCATATAAACTATAAAAAAAAGAAAAATCATGAAATAAATAAGATGCCTCAATTTAATATCACTATTTATTACGTATGGGATAACAATCACTATTATACACTAATTAACCTTCAGTGATAAAATTGAAATAACCATCATGGTTATATATGGGATAACCATCACAATATATTCCCAATAATATATTATGAGAAAACAATTAAATTAAATATATTCCTTTTACCAATGAATTGTAGATATATAACAGGATCAAACAAAATTTTTATTTAATTTACCCACCCATCATCTAAAATAATTTCCATGAACCGTAAAAGAATAATAAAATCATGAATCACAAAAACATTCATTCCAACCATAAGATATCATTTTCAGATATTGTTATATCAATTTTTGTTAAATAATATTTTTCAATAATAAAATGAAAAAAAAGGTTGCATTATTATATGAATTAAACATTAAATATAGTAAAATAATTGAAAAATAAAACAATGGCTTCGATGAAGTGAAAATTCATTGCCACCCAATGTAATAAATGAAAATATTCTTTTTCTTATATTTGTAATCAAAGTAAAATCATTCTATAAAATGATTCCTATTGAAAATAGTTAAATGAAATTAATAATTCAGTGCATTTCATTTATAATTTACTTATTTCCATATAAATACATCAATAAAAATATTTTTTAAAAAATTATATTCACGAAAAATGGTTATCTTATGGAAAAAATGAAAAATGTTTTTTTATGGAACGTCCCACACCTTATGTCTGATTCATCACATAATTTATTTATCTTCTAGAATAATAAACAAAGAAATCCTATTCATTTTTTTGAAAACCTATTTCTTGTGTGTTATTCCTTTTATCTCACATATTACCAATGTTATAACAATTAATTAATCATTTAACATCACATTATATGTTTGGAGGATATTTGGTTTATATGTCCAATATGACATTATTAAGACTATAATATTCAATAAGATAATTATTATATCATATCCATCATATTAATAAAGAAATAATTAAAATTTTATAACATAATAATTATTTTAAAATATATGATGAATGATGGTAATGAAAAATAAACAACTTTACAATCATGGATATGGAAGAACTTACATGTGCATCTGCGAGGGTTCTATTATTCAACGATCATTACTGAAAGAATAAAGGTATAACTTTATTTTTATAAAATTATTATAATATTTTATATTAAATATTATTTTTTTATTATATTTATATATATCATCAATGTCATGTTGTAATGGAAAATGAAAAACCTCTCATCATGGAGGTGGAAGGAGACACGTACGCATTAACAATGTTACCAAATTTCAATTAATGGAAATGTAACATAGTAAATGACTTATTATATTTTAATAATGAATAATGGTTGATTATATATAAATATTAAATCAATCAATATTATCAGTCTTGGAAGATGGTGATGGAAAACTGATTACATTTCCACATGAGGTTGGAGTTCGCCATACACATAAATGATGGTTTCGTTTACCGGTTGATGGAATATGATATAGATACAGATCATTAAAATAAATTAATGAAACACAATTATATGTAATATACTGTTTTTATTATATAATATTGTTTAATGAATATTTTAATGAGTCAAGGAAGAAATAAAAATAAAACATGGTTATAAAAACTATACCTCTTCATTCGAATGTCTCTCTTGAATAACATCTTACACCATATAATGTTAAACTTATACGTAATAAAAGTTATATATAATAGGTGAATACATTATAAAAAGATATTTGGATTTTTATTTGAGTAACCACATGGGGATGGAGTGTGATGTAATGAGAAGAAGATATATCCATTTATATGAGATGATAGGGGAAATCATGGATGTTTAATATAGATTATATTAATATAAATTATTTTCCTATTTTATATAGACCCTAATTTTTTTATTTATATGATAAAATTATTATGGACCTATATTATCCCATAAAAAATAATTTATTATCTTTTTAAAACAATTTTATCTTTTTTCAGTTTAAAACCTCATTAACCCCTTTACGTGTACCATGATAACAATTTTTTTTACTCATAGAGTATCATTATAGACAATATATATGGAAAAGCGGTCCATACAATTTCCATGGTTGAAATTTTCAACTATATCCTAATATTTTTTCCTAATACAACATTTTTGTGAATTTAATATTAGGTAACATAAATTATTTAAATTAGAATTTCAATAATGTTAATTTATAGAAGTATTCATTAATTGGGCATTAATAACAATAATAGAACCTGTAATTATTGGATAAAAATATTTTAATATATCTATAAAATTTCATTGTAATATATTAAATTAATTTATCACCTTTTTTATCTTATATAATAATTATTTTAAAATTTTAATTTCATTCATTTTAATTTTATATTAAATGAATAATTAACATAACTGAGTTGTTTAAGCACTTAATGCAATTATTTATTCACTAAAAAATAAAAATTAATTACAATAATATTGTTAAATCAGTTATTATTAAAAATAATATTTATTACTCAAGAAACCTTACAGTTCTCCCCATGATGAATATATTATAGTTATTAAAAAACAAGTGTGTGATAAATTTAAATTTTCATTAAATAAAATATTATAATGGTAATATTCATACCCAAAAGGAAATAACAGTCTTATAAATTAGTCATGAATTATTGTAGATGATATTATATCACCCAATAGTAACTAGTAATGTTTTATTTTAATTTTGTTGACTTTATCATATTAATCATTTAGACTAAATTACCTTATTTACACTTTACGATGGTATATAAAATTAATCTGTTGAGTTTTCAAAATAAATAAAAATTATGGGAAAATATTTTACAAATTATTACCTCTGGATAATAAATATTCAATCCATTTTTCAATATTCAAATCATTATTTCGGATAATTTCTATTAAAATTATTCATGAATAATATTTATAAAGACTATTTATTTTATAAATGTCTTCTTAAAATATAATTTTTTATTATAAATTTAATATTAAAATTTAATTTAAAAATGAAAAATTATATTATTTTAAAGAAAAATAAATGATTTAATCTTTAATACTTATAAAAAATTGATTTTTACAATTTATATTGATGACAATTTAACCATTTTCAATAAAGAAGCTAGATTTTTAACTCGTTACTAAAATTAATGTTTTTAAAAAAATTACAAAATATCTTCTTTAAATAATTATGATATTTTGATTTAAAACTAAATATTTATTGGTACTAAATATTATTTCTCTGATATCCAATAAGTAATATATCTTTTGATAAAAAATACAAATATGAAGACATTTTTGAATAAAAAATGTATTTGAAGAATCTAAGGGCTTTACATAAAATTGAGTGCTTGTTTTCAAAACATTAGTTAATAAATACTTATAGATTTTAAAATTTCTAAATATATTTATTAAAAATTCTAGTTAATCTTATTCATACAATCCAATTTAATAGATAGGTTAAAATGATCCCTTTTAAATAAGAATATTTCATTCTTCACTGATGCTCGGTGTTGCATATTTTGTACAGTACTGAACATAGTATTTTAAAAAAACTCATAATATTACATAATCCCTACCATTAAAAAATTATTTTCCAAAAAATTTGTACTTCGGTTCAAAAATAGGGTTCGATTTTTCAAAACACCATTATTAGAAGTTCAAATTGTGAAAATATTTAACAAAAATTTCCAATGAAAAGAGATAAATTAATGTAATAATTAAATATGGAATAATAAGGAGTAAGATAATAAATATGATAACATTAGCTGAAATAGAAGACATGGATATTGAAGAATTGAATTACACTCAAGGATTGATATATAGTGATTGATAATATGGCCAGTATAATGTTAACTATCACAGATCTATAAACCCAAGATGTGTAAAAAGACATTTGATTTATTTGAATGAAAATCACTCAGATACCATTATTATTTCAAAATAATGATAATGATTTTGAATAATTCATTTAATACCTAGAAAATAAACATATGTAAATATAAATAATTTTTTGGAATTGTTTATACATTTAATAAATTTCCATATCAAATTCATAATTTTTTCTCTAAAAGATGTTTATATAAGATTATTTCTTCATACCAGAAGCACCAAAATCAAATTCTACCATATTAGATAAATTATCTAAATGATAAAAAGTTATTCCTAAAAAATTCGGTCATTAAAAAAATCCATTATGTTTAGAAAAAGTTAATACTATTCTCAAAATTAATGATACTTAATGTAAATAAATAAAATATTATCCACCAAAGTAGCAATAATAACAACCAAAAACTAACATATATCATTTGAAGAATAAATATGCTCATATTTTATAAAAATATTCTTGATTAATATTTAAACTCAAAGATTTATAGTCTTTGATCTCATATTATTCTACAAAAAATTCTGTATTTATCACAAAATAATATCAATCACTCTTAATGTATAATTCAAAAAATAAATAAGATCTAATCATAGTCATTGAGATATGATAATCCTTTAATTATATTACTATAACCACCATAAGGCTATAATAATATCATATATTTCCCCAAAACATAACTCAACCTTTATTCATAATGTATAATCCCACAATATAATTTTTCTCTTAATGAATTATGGTTCCAAAAATTATATTAATATTCTTCTGAAATTACATTAATAAATTAATCACCAAATCAATTTCTAATCGCGTGGTTAAATATATGATAAATAATATATTTATAAATTGTATGAATCCATGGTGACCTCAAAATAAAGGATCATATGAACCCTAAAGTCTTCCAATATAATTAAAAACATTTACCCCAATAGTAAGGGCAATATTCCATAGAAAATCACATTCATATTTTCATATTAAATGTCATATATTGATTAATAATATTAAAAAAATCAATAAACGAATACCAATGATTCTAAAATTTTCATGATTCCATTTTTCCAATGATGGTTTATAAATTTTTAAATTAATCCTATAGTATCTTAATCATCTCATGATTCATTATTCTCATATGACTAATAAAATACCCTTATATTATAACTCTAAAATAAATATATATGACAAAACCATAAAACAATTAACCGTATTCTTTGAATAGTTCGTTAAAACTTTATTCTTATAAATCATAGAGATGAAAATATTTTGTATGATTTTTCCATATAAACTCAATCATGTTTCATACCTAAAGAAATTCAAACCTTGAAACAAAGAATTTTGGTTTTCATTAATGCTGTTGAGATCACCTTTCTCTTGTCGTATGAAATCTATATCTTAGAAAAATAGTAATGTTCTCGATAAAATTTCCCTTGATGAATGAAATAAATAATTTAAAATTTTGAAATTTGATAAAATGGAAACTTTTTTTCCCATGAAATTTTTTAGGACAAAAAATTTATTAAATAGTTAAAAATATTTATTAAAGAATATTTGAAATCTCAAAAACATTGAAAATCATTTAAATTAGACTATTTAAAAATAACAAAATCAAATCATCTATAAGGGATTAGAAGGTTGTGAACAATTCATTTCATTACATCATGATAAATAATCCATGTTCTATATAAAATCACAAAATTAAAGAATTCAATGAGTTATTTCATGTTAAAATGAATTTTTTCCATTTATGTTAAATACACATAGAAATTACATTATAATATAACAATAATGGCTGGAATTTTAGTAAAAAAATTCCTTTCTCATTTATTTAGTTTTCTTAATATGTAATATGTTTATAGAAAACTCATCCACTTATTTTAGTTTATAATATCATATTGGATTAAAAGTATAGTAAATTATCATTACAATTGATTATATAACCATTGATTAGTAGCCACATGGTTAGAATAAATATAGGTTTTTAACAAATCCATTCGATACAAAAACAGAATTTATAGCATTAACCATAATGATCATACTGTACAAATTCATTTTATCAGAGGTTTTGGGGGAGAGATAATTTTATTGCTTTTACCTTGACCATATTCTAGCTAATATACAACTACTCAATCACGAGAAAAACTTCTTATAAGAGAAGTTCATGCTTATCAAGATCTGGACCCAAACCATGATCTCCTAACCATCCCATGAAAGTATCATTATCACACACCTTAGCCTTTGTGATTTTTATGTTTCATTAAATCGATATATATCAATACCCTAAAATATGTTTATTTACATTATTTTTATATAACAAAAAAATATTTCTATCATATTATTGTTACTATGTATATGATTTTTATTTTTATACAATAAAGAAAAAATTGTATTCTGGTCTAATATTCAAATTCAATTAACATATTTGTGAATTAAATGACTTGTTAGATAAATAATATTGAAAAATTATTTTATTATAAAATATTTTTTATAAAATATAACGATCATATAATTTTTTTATGACATGAATTGTAATTTTCTATTAGGGGTTAAAAGCTATTTTTGTAAAATACTAGTCATTTTCAATAAATGTCTATCAATATTTTTAAAGTAAAAATACACATTTATAGAAAATTATTTAGATAAAATAAATATTATTTTTGAAATAAAAATTTTGAAATTAAATCAAAATAAATTTATCACAATTTTGTTATATAATAGAATTTTTGGGTAGAAAATTAAATAATTTATAAATATACTTCGTCTTTTATAACATCGTGACAACGAAATTGTGATGTAATAGGTAATAGAAATTATATCCACCACTGAATACATTTTTTACTTTTCAAATAATGTGATTTTATGTTTATTTTATTTATTTTTCTTAAACCATTTTAAAACCCCCCAAGACGTATAATATATTTTATTATTTTAAAATAATTTCTTTAAGAGTGGGTCTCACCACCACATTTATAATAGTAATATTTTAATATATTAAGACCATGTATTTATACAATAAATTATCCAAGTACCATTTTTCATAGACCATGGGGAAAATAAATGGGGTGGTTTGTAGTTTTGGAGGATTTATTATGTACAATCCAAAACCAAAATATTAATGAACCCCCCCCCCCCCCCTCATTATATATATAAAACCTCCCAATATCCAATTTATCTTCTATCAAACTCCATAATGCACGTCCATACTCTTTACTCAACCCACTAGTGTCCTTTCAAATCACCCCATGATCTCATGAAGTCCTTCCCTCCACTATGGAGTCAACCTTTCAAGTAAGGGATCTTCCACGCTAAACATTTATCAAGAACACCTTTTACATTATGTATTTTAATTTCAATTTGAATAATTTTTGATATGTTTTTAAATATCCCAATTACATTGTTTTTGATTTATAAATGACTATATACCCATTAAATCGTATGTACCCCTCCAATGGACGTTTATGGACACCTCTTTCTGTGCCGAAATTTTGTAAATGATGTTTCTCTCTTCATTTTAAATTCAATCATCTAATTTTAAATTAGTTCATATAATTTAAAATTATTATATTTGAATTTATGTATAATAATTCCATTAATTTCCTTTTTATATTATTTTTATTAGGGATTAGTTATAGTCCCCCATTTAGACACATACCTAATTGGTTACAATGACAAAATTTCCTATGATATCATCACATTATCTTTTTTATGAATATTTCTTTTTTAAATTATACACTCAATTTTCATTTCCATGAGTTAGTACTTGTCTTTAAAAGTCTTTATTGATTCCCAATTCATTTATATATTATGAGACACCCCTTTCAATATCATAATAATTTTTTATCAATGTTTATGTAATGACGTTAGGATGATAAAATTTAACCATGGGTTTCTATGTCGAAATAATTCTTTAGTGAATACCATACCCAATTTTCTCTAAAGGGTATTCACCATTATAAACATAAACTTATTTAATGGAGACCCAAATTCATTTCATTCAATGTCTATGAGCATGGGAAAAATTATTATGTTGAATGAATCGATGTTGTATGATCTGTGTGCCACACAAGAGTAGGATAATGAATTCATTATGATGGGTAAAACAAGATATAAATCAAATGCATTGGACGTTGTTTATTATCATGATGAATCATTTTGGGATATAGAGTTAACTTCATTCCATTATAGAAATTTTTCACCATGTGTCATTGGATGATTTATCCTTGACATGATTTTATCATGTATTAAATTTAGTTCATCCCATAATTCACATGTTGAATTTATGATTACCAAGATATATCATGTCTCATTATTCATGTTTTTGGCATCTAATCATTTTATTCCCATTTGATAAATCAATTTCCTAACCTGTATCATAATATTCATGTTATGCCCTCTTTATTCCCTTACTGATATATATATCCAACCCCTTTCTTATATTTTTTAGTATGTTATCCCATGACATTTTGAATTTGAGGGAATATTATGATCATGTCAAGGAAGTGTTAAATTGTGTATTATGTCCCATGTTATAAGTTGTTATATAATTTATCTCATTCCTAAGGCCACTAGATATCTCAAACTTTTGGGTCTTCATATCTGTCATTATTTTTAATAAATAATTTTTTAATTAGTAATAAAGATTCGGGTTATTATTGTTGAAATTATATGAAATTAATCACTATTTTTTGGATTATGACTGGAGAACTGTAGATAATTCTTTTTGGATAATGAAATGTATAAGAATGGATCCCTATATTTTTATTGAATATAATAAGTTTATTATAATGTTAATAAATCTGTATTCAGATACAATAAGTGGATGTAGTTCTAGAATATATGTACATAGGAGTAAAAAATCCAACAATGTGTTCTGAGCCTAACTCGGGGTAACTTCATACATGATAATGATCCTTACTATGCACTAGACTAGACACTCTTGTGGGATATTCAATGTAAAATTCATATGATCCTTATGATCCATTATTAAATTAATAAAATCCAATAATAATATATGTGATGAAACAGATCATGGAAAACAAATATTGAATCCATCAAACACATAAGTTATATGGATTAATGTAATTTATATGTTCTCCCTTTAATTTCTTTGGATTACCCCTTTATGTTTTTAATTTTTTTAAATACACACCCCTAATATTTTTATTGTAGAGAATGGTTGGAATTTAGAATAATTTGGGAAACAATAAGTGAGATGGTCAATGTGATGTCTTCCTTAATGGGATACTTAATCATATTGGAGAAGTAATAAAAAACCTTTTCAGGGTACTCTCTCAACTGACATAGATTCTGAATAGAAAGCTGGATCAGGTGGAGTACTCCAACTGTAACATCCCAGGTAAATAAAGAATAAGTCATTTTAATTTTTATTAATATTTGTGAGTTAAATATTAATTTTACTTTTAAGGCGTTTCTATGTTCGATAGTTTACCCGATACGCAACAACGAGTTTCTTTGAAATCATACGTTGCACACTAATAATATAATAATATTATTTTAAATGGTAGTTAATACGTAGCCATTGTATTGGAAATAATGAATACAAATAACTAAAAAATTATTATATATGTTTTTTAAATGTTTTTACATTTATCTAATAAAATATAAAGGCTTAAAATAAGTAAAGAATTCAATTTTCCCATAGATACTCTAATATTCACTAAAATGTCGATTTATCGCCTTTTAATGGTGAACCATCATTAAAAATATTTTTGGTCACCATTATATATTATATTGGACAAAATAAAATCCTTCTTTAGAATAGGGAAATCAAAATTTACATTGTGTATGTTTTTGTTATTTTTTCCGATAAAGTTTATTTTTAATGAATAAGTGAAAAATGTTGTATTTTAACTCAAAACATCATTTTAATCTAATTTATTTATATGATTATATTATATTTTTAATTGTTTTTAAATTGAAATTAGAATATATTTTTACCATTTAATCCAATGGTGGTCATTGGAATTAATTTCACTTTGAAATTGGACTTAAACTAGTGTCGATATTTTTATATATATTGTTTCTTAAAAACACTCTATTTTTTTTGAAAACGTGAATTAATTATGAAATTAATTAATTTGAATTATATGTTTTGAATTTGGTAAAATAGACACCCTTTTTGATTTCATAATATCAAATATATATTACAGTGAATTTTTGGTATTTTTCTGAAAAACATTAATTTTTTATGAATAGTGAAACCACTAAGTGGTAGTTAAAAAACTGAATTTTTCATTTAAATGAAACATTACCACATCTGTGAATTGAATTTGAAAAATAAAACATACATTGTTTTCATTATTAAGTAAAATGAGGTTCAATGGGACGCAAAAAAATGTTTGGTGAATAGTAACTTTCATGTTTTATTAATCGTGATTTAAGGTAATTAGAGTAATTTTAGGTAAAAATAATGTTATAATAATATAAAATCACCTTGACACATGTCCTACAATTATTGGATGAGTCATGGCCGACCAAGACAATCCATGGGTCAATTTATTGGACCCCATGGAGCCACTTGGGTAAGATAATGACATTAATACCTTTTATTTAAAGTATAAATAAAAATGTCACAAACATGTATTGTTTTACTAAAACAATATTTACATGGGGAAATATAATTGTTATATTTGACAATAAATATTACTTAGAAATATAAATATATTTCCCACAACATGGTAATTTTTTATAATTTTTAGACATCAAATAAATAATATTATTTATGACAGAATGAAGATGCAGTGTTTACGTCATTAATGAATGATTTAAATAAATAAGAAGATAATTTTTAAAATAATATCTAACACTTGTCAAATTATTATTGGATGATTTTATTACGAACATTTTCCACCTTATCTTCAAATTTAATTATTTTTGGACATTTATAAATGGAAAATCATTATATAATAAAATAATAGTTTCATGCTTTCCAAAAGAGCCCCTCCTCTACCTTATAAAAAGAACCCTCTTCCTACCCATTTCACACACTTCTCAATCCCTTTATCTCGTCCAAAATCTACTCAAATAATCTTAAAATATCCCTATATTCATTCTAGAAGTCTTACCTTAGGAATAAATATCTTCAAGAAACTCTTTTGGTTCAAACCAAGTGGAGTTACCCAATTTAAAGGTAATGCCTTTTCTTATGTTCTTTTGTTTTATTTTGCTTCTCCAACCCCCTAAACTCTTTTTGATCCTATCTATTGTAACCACAACAGTATCTCCGATATACTAGGATGTTGTAATGAGATGTATTTGAGCTAAAATTACACACACCTCCGTATAATGGCTAAAGAACATTCTGTTTCTGTGGATGAAGAATTACTACCTCACAAAATGATGATTTTTCAATCTTCCCTTTACACCTTTCATGGTGGAAATTAAGATGTCACTATATTTATATATGATATATGTTATTTTTATGTTTTCCTTATGCCTCTGTACTTTTCATTTATGTCATACATTTGGGGATTTCATAATGGATAAATGTGATAATTTCATTTTCGGAAGTGCGGACTACCGCCCCCTCAATGTGATTTGAATCGTTAATGATATATATGGGACGTATAAAAGATAGAGTTAATAATATTATATATAATATTATAATGAAATTATAATCTACCTTTATGTCATTGTAATTTAATTCCATTAAATATGATATACAAATGAATGTAGCGTTCATGCGTACGTACGACTTACCGTCTCCATGAACAGTGCATTTCATTTATTACCAATAAATGTTATGTACTATTATAAATACATGTATATTCTAGATATATATGATATATTTTATATACAAATCATGAATATAATTCTAGATATAATGAACCTTTGACCACATGAACAACATGTAATTGTAAGAAGTCCATTTTTTGACTTAAGTACCAAATATCGACCAAACGAACATTATTAACGTAAATGATTACATAATGTGTATAACATGTCTATAAGTGATATAAAAGGAATAAAAAATCGAAAAAGGTTATTAAGTAAGTAGAAATAAACTTTGGTTGAATATCCATGAGATTAAAGAGTGATCGAGTCAAGTCGGACAAGAGGTAAGGGACTTCATCTCAATCTCCTTTCATTGAGGTATATTTTGTTCTAATACAAGACTTTATTTTATATGATGTATAAACACCCTTGACTTTTCAAAGGGAATATTTTTCTATGAATCATTTTACTAAATGACAAAATGGAATGTTTATTTTAACGTAATCGGTGACAATGACCTTTTCCGCCGCCGAACGTATTATTTGATCTTTGGCTTCCTCAACAAGCCGTAATGTTTTTAAAAGTACATAAATACCATATACTGTTTTATGTATTTTGGTATTGAAAATGGTTTTTATAAAGTATTTTTTGGTCATTAAATTTATGTTATATATTTTTATTGAAATGTGTAAATGTTTTCGTTCCTTTATAATTGTTTTATGTACTATGATTTTACAATGGTACTTGGAAATTTTACTATTGGTTATGTGATAAACCAAATAACGGTTGGTGCCGTGAATACTAGGATGGGTGGTTATGTTATAACCTCCAATGCATTGGGTATGGATTTCGGCCATATGGCTATTCCATTTAGTTACATGTGTGGAAGATGACCGTATGGTTATTCCATTTAAGTATGTTTATGTCCCAAGTTACCTTTATATGTTTTGTGTTCTTTATATGGGTTTTATGGTAATATTTTGGTTTCAAAAGGGTAAGTAATGATCTTTTATTCAGTGAAGAGAATTTACAACTTCATAATGGTGAAAAGTATTACTTATGTTAATGTATTCATGGTTTACTTGTTGTTTTGAAAAACTAACAGTTTTCATTCTTTGTATATCCATTAATGAGCTTTTTATGCTCATCCCGAGTTTTTGAAATGTTTTTCACAATACAAAATGTTGAATAGGGTCAAGGATGAGATCATGGAAAAGTCATGCTGTCTTAAACATGGAACTAGACATGACACTTATTTTTCAAGAGTTCATTTTTTTGTAGAAAAAATGGTAACTGTGTAGAAGTGTCTACTGTGTAATCTTCTATGATGTAATAGTTATGTCGTAATTCTCTAAAACATTAATCCTGAAAAGATATCCAATGTGAATTATTCATGTAATTCCAGATTAAGTAATGTTTTAAGGCTCGGTCCTTACAGTTGGTATCCGAGGTCTATTTTCGACAACATTTGGAGTTAGAAAATTGTTAAATTCATATACGTAAATTAATTTATGGTTTGATTGAAACGATATAGCATTTAAAGATTACCATGTTTCTTCACCTAAGATATTTCTGTGTTCATAATGGGTTTTCGTAGAGGAAACAAGGTAGCTATGTTGGGACAACATCAGAAGGAATACAACCTTCCAAATCAGCTACCTGAGATGGTCAGAATCAGAACTGAACAGTTTGTTGTAGTGATGGTACAGTTGAATCATGCTATATATGGTGTTTGTATCTATGCAAGAGATCAGCCAGATCAACCACAGAGGAACATGTCAGTGGTGGAATATTTCAAGAGGCAACATCCCCCATCATTCAGAGGATCATCTGACCCTATTCTAGCATAAGGGTGGATTAATGAACTGGAGAATATTTTTGATGTCATTGGGTGTTCAGAACATCAAAATGTTAGTCCAGCTATTTACTATTTTTACGGTGAAGGTGATCAGTGGGGGTCGATGGTGAAAAATATCAGGGATAGTGAGGAGATTTATAATCTTCACTTTGATGAATTAAAAGGTATGTTTGGTATGAAATATTTTCCTATGGTGGATCGTATTAGGATAAAAAAACAATTCCTAGAATTGGGGCAGCAGGATGACTCAGTGGTAGCTTATGAAGCAAAGTTCACTCGACATAAATGTATGCTCCAAATTTTATAAGAGATCATGATAGTAAAATCTACCATTTTTACTCAGGGTTAATGCCAATATATCAAAGGTCTTTATCTTCTCTTGAGTTCAAAAGTTATGAAAAAACTTATTTGATGTGTGGAGAAGGTGGAAATAGAGTTTGTCGATGCTCATGTGCTCTTTAAAAATCATCATATTAAGAGGTCCATTTTGAAGGAAAAGGGAATGATTTCATCAAAGAATCCAGGAGGTAAGAAAACCAAATATCTATCCTATGAGAAGTGTGGTAAAATGAATCATGGAGAATTTTTATCCAAGTCTGTAATTTGATTTCAATGTGGTAAGTCTGGTCATATTGCTCGTAACTGTAAGGAAGATGGTCGATCAGGAAATGAAAAGCCAGCGGCATGATGTTTTAAGTGTAATGAAATGGGTCATTATGAAAATGAGTGTCTAACAAAGAACTAAACTGAGGAAAATGAGGTAGAATACAAGCAGAAAGGGGTGGTGAAATACTTTGCAACTAATTTAGTAGAGGTTGGGCCATCTAATGAAGTAGTATCAGGTACACTGTTTGTTTGTTCAAATTATTCTAATGTGTTGTTTGATTAAGGGTCTACACATTATTTCATTTCTGAGAAGTTTTCTAGTAAATAGGTAATTCTATCTCATGATATGAATCCAGAACTTATGGTAAAAACAGCTAGAGGAAATGTTGAGACAAAATAAAATTATAAGAACCTTCCTATCCTTGTGTGTGGAAAGAATCAACCTATAAACATTATTGTTTTGCCTTTAGTAGAGTTTGACCTAATTTTGAGCATGGATTGGCTATTTTCATGCTATGATTGACTGCCAAGATAAATTGGTTTCTTTTCAAAAATATTTTTAGTTTGTATACAAGAATTAACCCTTGCATTTGATAACATATCAGGAAGTTGAGAACCTAGTAAAAGATGGAAATAAATGTTACCTTTCACATATTCTTGAAAACAATGGAACTGTCAGATTAATGATGTGCCAGTGGTAAATGAGTATCTTGATGTATTTCCTAATTATTTTCTGGTATTATACATGATCGGGAAGTTGAATTTACGATTTACTTATTTCTTGATTCTAAGCCAATTTCAAGACCCCCTTATCGAATGGCTCATGATGAACTTTTAGAGTTAAAGAAGCAATTGAAGGAGTTATTAGATAAAGGTTTCATCCAGACTAGCACATCACCATGGGGTCCTCCTATCTTGTTTGTTAAAATGAAAGATGGTTCAATGAGTCTTTTCATTGATTATAGAGAATTGAATAACATCACTGTTAAGAAAAAGTATCATTTTCCTCATATCACTGATTTGTTTGATCAGCTCCAAGGAGCTTAGTATTTTTCGAAGATTGACTTGAGTTAGGGGTACCATCAGTTGAATGTAAAAGAAGAAAACTATCCAAATACTACATTTCATTGTAGATATGACAATTATGAATCTGTAGTTATGCCTTTTGTGTTAACCAATGCACCTTCTTTGTACATGGATCTAATGAGTAGAATTTTCCATGAGTTCTTGGATAAGTTTGTGGTTGTGTTCACTGATGATATTTTTGTGTTTTCTAAAATTAAAGTTGAGCATGAAAGTAATTTAAAGGGTTATCTTTCAAACCTTAAAAGAAAATAAAATGTATGGAAAATTCAGCATGTGTGAGTTTTGGTTACAACAAATTTCTTTCTTTGGTCACATTGTTCCAAAAAATGGAATAACTGTTGATCTTGCTAAAACAAAAGTTGTTGAAGAATGGCCAATAACCACAAATATAACTGAGATCTGTAGTTTTATTGGTTTAGAAAGTTATTACCATATGTTTGTTGAAAATGTTTCACGTTTATCTAGTCCAATGACTATGTTATCTCGAAAAGGTGTTATGTTCATCTGGACAAAAGAGTGGGATGATTGTTTTCAGGAGTCGAAAAGAAGATTGGTGAATGCTCCAGTTTTGGCACTTCCTTCCAGAAATAGTGAGTTTGTTATCTACAGTAATACTTTGTTGAAGTGATATGGTTGTGTCCTTATGATGAATGATCAGGTAATTTATTATGATTCACGTTAGTTGAAAATTCTTAATTTAAATTACCCTACACATGATTTGGAATTAGCTACTGTTGTTTTTGCTCTAAAAATTTTAAGGAATCATTTGTATGGAGTAAAGTATGAAATATTTGTTGGTAAAAATTTTTTAAGGTGTATATTAACACAGAAAGAATTGAACAGGAGACAGAGGAGATGGCTGAATTAATCAAGAATTACAATTATACAATACATTACTATCCGGGAAAAGAAAATAATGTGGATGATGTGTTGAGTCAAAAAAGTAATACTTCATTAACCATGCTAAATTTGGAACAAGATCATTTGGATTTTGATTTGATGAACTTTGGCATATAATTTCTTGTGTTTGAAGTTCTTCTATTTTGTTTCAGGTGTCAGTGCGATTATCTCTATCAGACAAAATTAAGTAAATGCAGAAGAAAGACAGTGAGATGTAGAAAAAGTTACATCTTGTTAAGAAGGGTAAGTTTCCTGAATTTAACATTGATAATGATTGTGTTTTAAGTTCTAGGAAGTGATTATGTGTGCCTTGTGATTCACAGTTAAAGAATGAGTTGTTATGTGAGGCTCATAGTTCCCCGTTTGTAGTTCATCCTGGTATTACTAAGATGTACAGAGATCTGTGGGAGTATTACTGGTGGGATGAAATGAAAATACATATTGCTGATATTACTGTGAAGTGTTTAACTTGTCAGCATGTTAAAGAAGAGTGACAGTTACCGAAAGGGATTATTTAGTTATTACCAGTGCTACAGTGGAAATGGAAAAATATATCCATGGTCTCTGTTGTGGGATTACCATGGACATCTCGAGGTAATAATGCAATATGGGTTATTATTGATCGATTGACGAAATCTTCTCATTTCATTCCTATTCGAGATAATTTCTCTCAAGATCAACTTTCTTGATTGTATCTTAAAGAGATAGTCAGGTAACATGGAGTTCCCTCTCCATTGTATCTGATCATGATCCCAGGTTTACTTCTAACTTTTGAAAAGTACTTCAGAAATCATTGGGTACTGAATTAAATTTTATTATAGATTTTCATCCGAAATTGGATGGGCAACCAAAACAAACAATTCAGATGTTGGAGGATATTTTACGTGCTTCCAAGATAGATTACCAGGGAAGTTGGGACCAACATCTTTCTTTGGTTGAATTTTCTTATAATCATAGTTTTCATTCCAGTATATAGATGGCTCCTTTTGAGGCATTATATGGTAAATAGTGTCGAACTCCAGTTTTTTATGATGAAGTAGGGGAAAAGAAGCTGATGGGACCAGAATTAGTAGAAGAGATGGAAGACAAAGGTCAGTTGATTCAGAAGCACATGAGAACATCTCAGAGCAGGAAGAAAAGTTATGCATATAATCGGAGGAATGATCTATCTTTCGAGGTAGGTGATCATGTTTTTCTAAAAGTTTCTCCTTGAAAAAAAGTGATGTGTTTTGGAAAGAAGGGAAATTTGAGTCCAAGGTTCATTGGGCCTTAGGAAATCCTGGAAAAAGTTGGATCAGTTCCATACAGAGTGGATTTACCTCCAATTTAGTCCCAGGTACACAATGTTTTTCATGTTTCGATGTTGAGAAAGTATATGCCAGATACATCTCATGTTTTGAGCTCAGAGGTAGTTAAGTTGGAAGAGAATATCTCTTATGAAGATCAACCAGTTGAGATTATTAACCGAAGACAACAAGTGTTGTGAAATAAGGTAATTTATTAGTTGATGGTTTTATGAAAAAACCATATGGTTGAAGAGGCAACGTGGGAATCTGAAAATTCTATGGGGGATAAATACCCCCACTTATTTTGATAAGTGAATAAAATTATGAGGACTTAATTCCCAAAAGGGGGGAAGGATTTAACATCCCAGGTAAATAAAGAATAAGCCATTTTCATATTTATTAATATGTTTGAATTAAATACTAATTTTACTTTTAAGGGGTTGCTATGTTCTATAGCGTACCCGATATGCAACAAAAAGTTTTTTTTGAAATCTTACGTTGCACACTAGTAATAAAATAATATCATTTTAAATGGTAGTTAACATGTAGCCATTGTATTGGTGTGAATGAATATAAATAACTAAAATATGATTATATATGTTTGTTAAATTGTTTTACATTTATCCAATAAAATATAAAGGCTTAAAATAAGTAAAGAATTCAATTTTAGGCATAGATACTCTAATATTCACTAAATGGTTGATTTATCACCTTTTAATGGAGAACCCTCTTTAAAAATAGTTTTGGTCACTATTATACATTCAATTGGACCAAATAAAATCCTTTTTAGAATCGGGACATCAAAATTTACTTGGTGTATGTTTTAATTATTTTATTTCAATAAAATTCCTTTTTAATGAATATGTGAAAAATGTTGTATTTTAATTCAAAACCTTATTTTAATTTAATTTTTTTATATGATTAGATTATATTTTGAATTTGTTTTAAAGTGAAAGTAGAATAAATTTTTTCCATTTAATCCAATGGTAGTAATTGGAATTAATTTCACATTGAAATTGGACTTCAACTAGTGTCAATCTTTTGATATATATTGTTTCTTAAACACACGCTATTTGTTTTGAAAATGGGAATTAATTATGAAATTAATTAATGAAAATAATATGTTTTGAGTTTCGTAAAATACATATCATTTTTGAATTCAGAATATCAAATATATCTTAGGGTGAATTTTTAGTATTTTTCTGAAAAACATTAATTTTTTATGAATAGTTGAACCACTAAATGTTAGTTTTATAATTGAATTTTTCGTTTAGATGAAACTTTAAAACATCTGTTAATTGAATTTCAGATATCTGACATACTTTTTTGTCATTATTACATAAAATTTGGTTCAATGGGATGAAAGAAAATTTTTGGTGAATAGTAACTTTTAAGTTTTATTAATCTCGATTAACTGTAATTAGATTAATTTTGTGTAAAAAATAATGTTTTAATAATATGAAATCACCTTTACACGTTTCCTACACTTATTGTATAAGTCATGTCCAACCAACACAATCCATTGGTCAATTTATGGGACCCCATGGAGCCACTTGGGTAAGATAATGACATTAATACATTTTATATAATGTAAAAAGAAAAATGTCACAGACATGTTTTGTTTTACTAAAAAAAATTTAAATGGGGTTATAAATCTAAGAATATTTCCTAGAAGATGGTAATTTTTTATAATTTTTAGACATCAAATAAATAAAATTATTTATGAGACAATGATGATGCAATGTTTTGGTCATTATTGAAAGATTTAAATAAATAAGAATATAATGTTTAAAATAATATCCAACATCAGCCCAATTAATATTGGATGATTTTATTTAGAACATGGGCCACCTTTTCTTCGACTTTAATAATTTTTGGACTTTTAGAAAATGAAAAGCATTATATAATAAAATAATATTTTCATGCTTTCCAAAAGAGCCCCTCCTCTCCCTTATAAAAAATCCCCACTTCCTACCCATTTCACACAATTCTCAAGCCCTTTGGCTCGTCCAACCTCTTTCCAAATAAGCTACCAATATCCCTCTATTCATCCTAGAAGCCTTACCTTATGTAGAAATCTCTTCAAGAAGCCATTTTGGTTCAAACCAATGGGAGTTACCAGATATAAAGGTAATGTCTTCTTTTATGTTCTTTTGTTTTATTTTGATTCTCCATCCCCCTAAACTATTTTTATTCCTTTATTTTATAATCAAAACAGTATATTCAATATACTAGGATGTTTTTATGATAAGGATTCGAGCTAAAGTTACACACACCTCCGTCTAATGGTTAAAGAACATAATGTTTCTGTGGATGGCGAATTATTGCCTAACGAAATGATGATTGTTCAATCTTCTCATAAAACCAATCATGGTGGACATAAATATGTCAATGTATTTATATAAAATATATATTATGTTTATGTTTTCCTTATTATTCTCTATTTTTAATTTATGTAATACCTTTATGGAATCCATAATGGATAAACGCGATAATTTCATTTTAGGAAGTGCGGACTACCGCCCCCTCAAAGTGATTTGAATCGTTAATGCCATATTTGGGACGTATAAAGGATAGAGTTAATTATATAATATATGATATTATATTGTAATTATAATTTACCTTTATATAATTGTGATTTCATTCCATTAAATTCTAAATATTAATGAAAGTAGCGTTCATGCGTACGTACGACATACCATCTCCATGAACGGTGCATTTCATTTCTTACCTCTAAATGTTATATAATATTATAAATACATGTATATCTTGGAAATATATGATATATATGATATCCTAATAATGAATATCATTCTGTATATAATGATCCTTTGACCACATGAACAACATGTAAATGTAAGAAGTCCATTTTTTGGCTTAAGTACCAAATATCGATAAAACAAATGTTATTAACTTAAATGATTACTTAATGTTTATAACATGTCAATAAGTGATATAAAAGGAATAAAAAACACAAAAAATGTTCTTAATAAAGAATAAATTAACTTTAGTTTATTATTCAGGTGATTAAAGAGCGATCGAATCAAGTCGGACACGAGGTAAGGGACTTTGCCTCAATCTCCTTTCATTGAGGCATAATTTGTTCTAATACAATACTTTCTTTTATATGCTATATAAACACCCTTGACTATTCAAGGGGAATATTTTTGTACAAAGAAATTTACTAAACTAAAAAAAAGGAATGGTTCTTTTAACGTAAGTGGTGACAATGTCCTTTTTCCGCCACCGCGAGTAATATTTGATCTTTGGCGTCCTCAATAAGCTGTAATGTATTTAAATGTAAATAAATACCATATAATCATTTATGTTTTTTGGTAGTGAAAATGGTTTTGATAATGGATTTTTATGTCAATATATTTAAGTTATATATTGTGATTATAATGTGGAAATTGTTTCTTTCCTTTATAATTATTTTATGTGTTATGAATTTATAATGGTACTTGGAAATTTGATGGGTGGTTACGTGATAAAGAAAATGACAGGTGGTGCAGTGAATACTAGGACAAGTTGAAACATTATAAAATCCAATGCATTGGGTATGTATGTCGTCCGTATGGCTATAATATTTATTGAAATGTGTGGATGTTGACCGTATGGTTATTCCATTTAAGTATGTTTATGTCCCATGTTACCTTTATATGTTATGTGTTCTTTATATGGGTTTCATGGTTATCTTTTGGTTACAAAAGGGTAAGTAATTGTAACATCCCAAGTAAGTAAAGAATTATGGATTTTAATACCTATTTATATTTATGAATTAGATAGTGTTTTAGAGGCTTAAAATGAGAATAAATCCAATCTTAAGCATTGAATTCTATAATATTTTTAAAAGACTGTTTTACCGCCTTTTGATGGAGAACCATTTTTAAATATATCTTTTGAAAATTTAATAAGCTCTATTTGTCAAAATAAAATTATTCTTTAGTGTTGGGACATTGAAATTTACTTTGGATAAATTTTTGGTATTTTTCCGACAATGTTCATTTTTTTAATGAATAGTGAAAAATACTACATTTTACTTCAAAACTACTTTTTAATCTAATTTAATTATATGGATAGATTATTTTTATAATTGGTTTTAAAGTTTAAATAGAATATATTTTTACCATTTAATCTAATTTTGGTCATTGGAATTAATTTCACTTTGAAATTGGACCTAAATAATTGTCAGTCTTTTGATAGATATTATTTCTAAGAAACCCTCTATTTGTTTTGATTGTGGGAATTATTTTTAAATTAATTAATACAATTTCTATGTTTGGAATTTGGTAAAATGGATTCCATATTTTTAATCAGAAGTTCCATATTATGTAATTAAGACTCTTGTTTTTGGACATTATGAATAATGACGACGGTAATTTTCTTTAATTATCGTGATTAATTAGTAATCAGTTAGTTAAGGGTAATAAAATAATATCATAATAATAACAAATGACCCGAACATGTGTCCTAATTCTACTGGTTGTGTCATGTCCAAACATGGTATGACTTTTTCAAAACTTTGATACCCCATGGAATGCCTTTTGGGTGATAGTGACATTTTATTATATTAATTTTTTTAAAGGGAAAGTATAACCAATGTATGTATCACCCAAGTAAAACAATTTTGGTTTTTTCTATGTAAATGATATCTTACAATATAAATAGTCATTTTAAAGAAAAAATATTTCCTATATAATAGTAATTTTTATAATTTTTTGACACTAAATAAATTAAATCATTTATGACACCATGATGATGCAGTGAATACCTCATTAATTAATGATTTAAATAAAAAGAAAAGATAATGTAAAATATAAGACTTAAACATGACAAAAACCTATTGGATGGGTGTATTTTTAACTCTTATCACATTATCCTCGAAATATATAATTTTGGGACCTTTAAAATCTGAAACTCAATATATAATAAAGTAACATTTCTTGACTTTCCAAGAGTGCCCCTCCTCCCTCTTATTAAAGGCCCCCACCTCTACCACCTTACCCGCACCTCTCAACTCATTGGCTCTGCCAAAATCTGCTCATTTTATCTCTCCACATCCCTATCTTCATCATAGAAGCCTTACCTTATGCAGAATGCTCTTTAAGAAACCCTTTTGGTTCAAACCAAGAGGAGTTACCTGATTTAAAGGTAATGTCTTCACTTGTGTTCTTTTGTTTTATTTTTCTTCCCCAACCTTCTAAACTCTTATTATTCCATTATTTTGTACAAAAACAGTATCTTAAATATACTAGGATGTTGTTATGAGAAGGATTTGATTTACACTTACACACACTCCCATCTAATGGTTAAAGAACATACTATTTCTGTGGATGGTGAATTTCTTCCTCACGAAATGATGATTCTTCAATCTTCTTTTAACACCATTAATGGTGTACATTAATATTTCAATCTATTTATATATGATATATATTATGTCTATGTTTTCCTTATGATTCTTTATTTTTCATTTATGTCATACCTTATGGTTTTCATTATGGGTAAACGCGATATATTCATTTTAGAAAGTACAGACTACCACTTCCTCAAACTGATTTGATTCGTTAATTCCATATATGGGATGTATAATGGATGGAGTTACTGATATTATATATGATATTATACTAGAATTATAATATACCTTTATATCATTATGATTTTACTCCATTAAATACAAAATAGAAATGAAACTAGAATTCATGCGTACGTACGACTTACCGTCTCCATGAACGGTGTATTTCATTTCTTATCTCTAAAGTTTTTGTAATATTATAGATGAATTTATATACTAGATAAATATTATAAATATTATATCAAAATCGTGAATATAATTTTGGATATAATGGATATTTTACCACATGAACAACTTATAATTATAAGAAGTTTATTTCTGGGTCAAGTACCAAAGATCGACAAAATGACTGTTATTAACAAAAAAAATTACATATTGTTCATAACATGGTAATAAGTGATATAAAAGGAATAATGAAATTGAAAAAGGTTATTAAGAAAGTATAAATTAACTCTAGTTTGTTATTCAGGAGATTAAAGAACGATCGAGTCAAGTCGGACACGAGGTATGGGACTTCGTCTCAATCTACTTTCATTGAGGAATATTTGGATTTATACACATCTTTATTTTTTATGGTGTATAAACCCCTTTGACATTTAGTTTTATTAAAAATTAATATTTTCTATACTAATCATTTTACTAAAGAACAAAAGGGAATGTTTTTGTCGTACGTATGTGGATACAACGACTTCTCCGCCGCGGTGACCATTATTTGAGTTTCATCATCCTCTACAAGCCACAACTTGTTTTCAAATGATAAATAAATACCATGTTTTACTTTTCTTTTATTTTTGTATTGAAAATGGTTTTGATAATTTTTTTGATTTTATCAATGTGGTTTTGATATCTTGTGTTTGAAATTTGGAAATGTTATGTTTCTATTATGAATGTTTTATGTGATACGAATATGTTATGGTTCTTGGGAATAGTTTATGAAGACAGGTGGTTCTGTGATAAAATAAGGGTGGGTGATCACGATATAGCTCTATAATGAATTGGGTAATGTGAAGGAGTTAAACACTAAGGTTTTTCTGAAGAGATTTAGTGAATATACTATGATGGGTATTCCAAACATAAGCATGAGGGTTACTCCCTACCTAAGAATGTTATGAATTACTCAAGTTACCTTTATGTATTATGTTTTCTATGAGTTATTCATAAAACTAATGATTTCATGAGGTATGTTTAAGTGCTTATGTTTATGAGTAAAGTATTTTTTCAATGATTCTTATATATACATGGACTAAGGTTTTCTCTCCGTATTTTTATATACCTTACTGAGCTTTTTATGCTCATCCCAAGTTTATGAAATTCTTTTCACAGGTGAAGGGAAAGGTATATGATGTGATGATAGTGTCGAGGAAGTGTTAAGAAAGAATCCATGTTTTATTTTAAATATGTCTCCTTTGATGGGAAAAAAGAATACTTTCTTTTATGTAACCACCTTGTTGAAATGTGGAATGTAATGCATGATTTATGATCTAATTCTCTAAAACTCTAAACCTAACAAAATCCTCAATGTGTATTCTTGTAATAACTCATGATTAAGTAATATTTAAGGTTGGGGCCTTATAGTTGGTATCATTGGGAGGATTAGATAACTTTAGGAGTCAGAATTCTATTAAATGATTATCCAAAAATATTTTTATATGGTCAAATTGAAATGATATAGCATTTGAAGATTACCATGCTACTTCATCTAAGAAATGTTTGTTCAGAATTGTTTTCCATAGAGGAAACAGGGAAGCAGTGCTAGGAAGGAATATAGAAGGAAATGACCTTCCAAATCAGCATCCTGAGATGGTCAGAGTTGGACCTGAACGGTTTGTTGCAGAAATGGTGCAGTTGACTCAATCGATAAATAGTGGTGGTATCCATGCATGAGTTCATCCAGATCAACCGTAGAGGAAAATGTTAGTGGTGGAACATTTCATGAGGCAACATCCCCCTTAATTCAGAAGATCATCTAACCCTGTTCTAGATGAAGGGTGGATTAAAGAACTGGAGATTATTTTTGATGTCATGAGGTGTTCATACAATCTATAGGTTAGTCTTGTTGTTTACCGTTTAGTGGGTAAAGCAGACCAGTGGTGGTATATGGTTAAAAATATCAGGGACACTGATGAGATTGATGCTCTTGACTGGGATGAATTCAATGGTATGTTCCTTGAGAAATATTTTCCTAAGGTTGTTTGACTAAGTATGGAAAAAAAATTCTTAGAATTGAGGCAAGAGGACGACTCAATGACTACTTATGAAGAATGGTTCACTCGATTGGCAAGGTATGCTCCAAATATTATCCGAGACCTTGATAGTGAAATCAATCGTTTTTACTCAGGATTAAATCCAAAATATCGAAGGGATTTTTCTTCTCGTTTGTTCAAAATTTATGAAAATCTTGTTAAATGTGTGGAGATGGTGGAAATGGATTTTGAAGATGATTAAGGGATCTATAACAACCAATAGAAGAAGAGACCGAGGTGGCATGAGAAAGGGAAGAATCCTTCAATGTTGTCTGATGGTATGAAAACTATGATTTTAGATTGTTATAAATGTGGTAAAAGGCATGCTGAGGAATGTCTTCTCAATTGTGGAAACTGCTACCGATGTTGTAAGATGGTATATAAGGCTCGTGATTGCACTGAAAAAGATCAGGGTGATGGTCAGAAAAAATTTGATTTACAGTTAGTGAAATGTTTCAAGTGCAATGAGATGGGTCATTATGAAAACGAGTGTTCGAAAAAAATCCCAAATGATAGGAATTAGTCAGACTACAAATAGAAAGGTGTGGTGGAACCTTGCAACTACTTCAGCAGATGTTGGGCCATCAAATGAAGATGTATCAAGTACTTTGTTTGTTTTTTCAAATTTTGACAATGTGTTGTTTGATTCAGGGTCTACACATTCATTCATCTCTGAAAAATTTTCTAGTAAATTGGGAATTCCATATCAAGTAATGACTCCTGGACTTGTAGTAAAAACACCTGGTGGAAATGTTAAGGCAAGAAGAATTTATAACAATCTTCCTATCCTTATCCGTGGAAAGAACCTACATACGAACCTTATTTTTTTTTAACCCTAGTAGAGTTTGATGTTATCCTGGGTATGGATTGGCTCTCTATTTACCATGATAAGATTGATTGTAGAGCTAAAGAAGATTCTTTTCAGAAAGAATTTCAGTTTGGGTACAAGAATGAAACCTTATTGTTGATAACATATCTAGAGACTAAGAAACTTGTAAAAGATGGAAATGAATGTTACCTTGTACATATTGTTTAAAATAAAGGAACCGTTCAGATTAATGATGTGCCAGTGGTAAATGAGCATCCTGATGTTTTTCTTGATGAGTTTTTGGGAATAATACCAGATCGGGAAGTTTAATTTACTATTGACTTAGTTCCTGCTGCAAAGAGAATTTCAAAACCCGCTTATCGAATGGATCAAATTAAAATTTTAGAGTTGAAGGAGCAATTGCATGATTTATTAGAGAAAGGTTTCATTCGACCTGGACCATCACCAATGGGTACTCTTGTCTTATTTTTTAAAAGGATAGATGGTTCTATGAGACTTTTCATTGACTACAGAGCCATGAATAACATCACTGTTAGGAAAAAATATACATTGCCTCATACTGATTATTTGTTTGATCAGCTCTAGTGAGCTATGTTTTTTTCAAAGATTGACCTGAGATTGGGGTACCATCAGTTGAAGGTAAAAGAAGTAGATATTCTGAAGACCTCTTTTAGTAAAAGATAAGGCCATTATGAATTTTTAGTAATGCCTTTTGGGATAACTAATGCACATGTTGTATTCATGGACATTATGAATAGAATTTTTCATTAGTTCGTTGATAAGTTTTTGGTTGTTTTCATTGATTATATTTTCATGTTTTCTAAAAGTAAACAGAAGCATGAAAGTAATTTAAGGGTTATTTTTCAAACCTTAAAAGAAAATAAATTGTATGGGAAATTCAGCAAGTGTGAGTTTTGGTTGCAAGAAATTTTATTCCCTGGTCGCATTGTTTCTAAAGATGGAATAACTTTTGATCCTGCAGAAACAAAGGTTTTGGAAGAATGTCCAAGACCCACAAATGTAACTAAGATTATTTGTTTTCTTGGTTTGGAAGGCTATTACCGAAGGTCTGTTAAAAAAATTTCACAGTTATCTAGTCCAATGACTAAGCTAACTCGGAATGGTGTTATGTTTATCTGGACAATAGAATGTGATAATTGTTTTTAGGAGTTGAAAAGAAGATTGGTGAATGATCCAGTTTTGGCACTACCTTCCAGAAATGGTGAGTTTGTTATCTACAGTGATGCTTAATTGAAAGGACATGGTTGTGTCCTAATGCAGAATGATCAGGTAATTGCTTATTCTTTATATCAGTTGAAAACTCATGAGGTAAATTACCCAACACATGATTTCGAATTAGCTTCTGTTGTTTTCTCTTTAAAAATTTAGAGGCATCATTTGTATGGTGTACAGTTTGAAATATATACTAATCACAAAAGTCTGATGTATATTTTCACTCAGAAAAAATTGAACATGAGATAGAGGAGATGGATTGAATTAATCAAGGATTGTGATTGTACAATTCATTACTATCCGGGAAAAGAAAATAAAGTGGCCAACGCTTTGAGTAAAAAAATTAATGCTTCATTAACCATGTTACGTTGGGAACATGATCCTTTGGTTAAGGATTTTATGAACTTTGGCATAGAAGTTTTTGGTGTATCATGTTCTTATTTTTTGTTTTAGGTATCATTGAAATCTTTTCTATCAAATAGAATTATGCAAGCACAAAAGCATGACAGTGAGTTGCAGAAAAAGGTAGAGCTGGTTTAGAAGGGTATGTTTCCTGAATTCAACATTGATAATAATTGTGTTTTGAGATTTGGGAAGATATTGTGTGTGCCTTGTGATTCACAATTGAAGAGAGAGTTGTTATGTAAAGCTCATAGTTCTCCATTGTCAGTTCATCCTGGCAGTACTAAGATGTATAGAGATATTAGGGATTATTACTGGTGGGATGGAATGAAAAGAGATATTACTGATTTTACTCTGAAGTGTTTGACTTTTCAACAGGTTAAACTAGAACGATAGTTACCGAAAGGGATGCATCATCCTTTACCAGTACCATAGTGGAAATGGGAGAATATATCCATGGACTTTGTTGTGAGATTTCCAAAGACACATCGAGGTAATAATGCAATCTGGGTTATTGTTGATCGCTTGACTAAATATGCTCATTTCCTTTATATACAAGTTAATTTTTCTCTATATCAACTTTCTTGTTTGTATCTTAACGAGATAGTCAGGTTACATGGAGTTCCCCTCTCTATTGTATCTGATCGTGATCCCAGGTTTACTTCTAACTTTTGGAAAGGCCTTCAGAAGTCATTGGGTACTGAATTAAATTTTACTACAGCTTTTCATCCTCAACTAGATGGGAAGTCAGAACGATCAATTCAGACATTGGAGGATATTCTATGTTCTTGTTCGATGGATTATCGGGGATGTTGGGACCAACATCTTTCTTTGGTTTATTTTTCTTATAATAATAGTTTTCATTCTAGTATACTGATTGCACCATTTGAGGCGTTATATGGGAAGCAGTGTCAAACTCCAAATTTTTGGGATGAAGTGGGTGAAAGGAAGTTGATGGGACCAGAATTGGTAGAAGAGTTGGTAAAAAAAGTTCAGCTGATACAGAAACACATGAGAACAGCTCATAGTAGGAAGAAAAGTTATGTGGACCATAGGAGGAAGGATCTCTCTTTTGAGGTAGGTGATCATGCCTTCCTCAATGTTTAACCATAGAAAAGTGTGATGCGATTTGGTAAAAAAATAAATCTACATCCATAGTTCATTGGACCATATGAAATTCTGGAGAGAGTTGGATCTTTTGCATACCGAGTCTATTTACCTCCGAGTTTATCTTAGGTACACAATGTTTTTCATGTTACAATGTTAAGGAAGTACATTCCAGATCCGTCTCATGTTTTGAGTCTAGTGGTAGTTCAGCTGGAAGAGAACCTATCTTATGAGGAACAACTGGTCCAGATTCTTGACCATAAGGAGCAAGTATTGCAGAATAAGGTGATTCATCAAGAGAAAGTTTTGTGGGAAAACAACATTATTGAAGAGGCAACATGGGAATCTGAAAATGCAATGAGGTATAAATACCCCAACTTATTCATTAAGTAAATAACTTACGGGGATGAAATTTTCTATAGGGGGAAGTATGTAACATCCTAATTAAGTAAAGATTTATAGATTTTCATATCTATGCCTATTTATGAATTAGATAGTGTTTTAGAGGCTTAAAATGAGATTAAATCCTATCTTAAACATTGGATTCTCTAATATTTTTAAAATATTGTTTTACTTCCTTTTGGTGGAGAACCATTTTTAAATCTATATTTTTTCAATTTTATAAGCTCTAATTTTCAAAATAAACTTATTTTTTACTATTGGGAAAATGAAATTTACTATGGATAAATGTTTTGTATTTTTATGACAATGTCCATTTTTTAATGAATTGTGAAAAATACTGCATTTTACATCAAAACTACTTTATCAAATAATTTAATTTTATGGATATATTATCATTTTAATTGGTTTTAAAGTGTAAATAGAATATCTTATTACCATTTAATCTAATGGTGTTCATTAGAATTAATTTCACTTTGAAATTGTACATAAACAACTGTCAAACTTTTGATAGATATTGTTTCTAAAAAACCCGATATTTGTTTTGACAACAGGAATTATTTTTAAATTAATTACTACAATTTCTGTGTTTGGAATTTGTAAAATAGATTCCATATTTGGAATCACATGGTCCAAATTTTGTAATTAAGACTCTTGTTATTGGACATTATGAATAGTAATAACGGTAATTATCTTTAATTATTGTGATTAATTAGTAATCGGGTTGTTAAGGGTAATAAAATAATATCATAATAATAAAAAAATTACCCAACATGTGTCTTAATGCTACTAGTTGTGTCATGGACGACCATGGGATGCCTTTTTCCATACTTTGGGACCCCATGGAATCACTTTTTGGTGATAGTGACATTTTATTGTATTATTTTTTTAAAGGGAAAGTATAACCAAAGTATGTATCACCCAAGTAAAACAGATTTAGTTTTGTTTGTGTAAATGATATCTTAGACTATAAATAGTCAATGGAAATCTAATAAGATTTCCTACATCATAGTATTTTTTTTATAATTTTTAGACACTAAATAAATTAAATTATTAATGAAACCATGATGATGCGACGATTATCTCATTATTTAAGGATTTAAATAAAATGAAAATATAATGTAAAAACTAATACATACACTTGTCAAAAACCTGTTAGATGGGTGTAATTCGAACTCTTATCACCCTATACTCGAAATATATAATTTTTGGACCTTTAAAATCCGAAACTCATTATATAATAAAGTAACAATTAATGATTTTCCAAGAGTACCCCTCCTCCATCTTATAAAAGGCCCCCACCTCTACCACCATACCCACACCTCCCAAGCCATTGGATTGGCCAAAATATGCTCATTTTATCTATCCACATCCCTATCTTCATCATAAAATCCTTACATTCGGCAGAAATCTCTTCAAGAACCCTTTTGTTTCAAACCATGAGGAGTTACCTGATTTAAAGGTAATGTATTCACTTGTGTTATTTTGTTTTATTTTTCTTCTCCAACCCCATAAAATCTTCTTATTCCTTTATTTTGTAACAACACTAGTATATACAATATAATATTATGTTTTTATGAGAAGTATTTTATTTACACTTACACACACTCCCATCTAATGGTTAAAGAACATATTGTTTCTGTGGATGGCAAATTTCTGCCTCATGAAATGATGATTGTTCAATCTTCTTTTAACACCATTAATGGTGGCCATTAAGATGTAAATCTATTTATATATGATATATATTATGTCTATGTTTTCCTAATGATTCTGTAGTTTTTATTTATTTCATACCTTATTGTTTCCATTATGGGTAGAAGCGATATCATTATTTTAGGAAGTGCGGACTACCGCCCCCTCAAAGTGATTTGATTAGTTAATGCCATATATGGGATGTATAAAGGATGGAGTTAATGATATTATATATGATATTATACTGGAATTATTATATACCTTTATATCATTATTATTTCACTCAATTAAATACTCAATAGAAATGAAAGTAGCGTTCATGCGTACGTACGGCTTACCGTCTCCATGAATGATGCATTTCATTTCTTACCTTTTAATGTTATGAAATAATATTAATGCATGAATATAATTTATATATATGATATAAATGATATAAATGATATCTAAATCATGAATATAATTTTGGATATAATTGATATTTTACCACTTCAACAACTTGTAATTATAAGAAGTTTATTTTTGGCTCAAGTACCAACGATCGAAAAAACGACCCTTATTAACTTAAATAATTAAATAATGTTCATAACATGGTAGTAAGTGATATAAAAGTAATAATGAACTTTAAAATGGTTATTAATCATGTAGAAATTAACTCTAGTTTGTCATTCAGGAGATTTAAGAATGATCGAGTCAAGTCGGAGATGAGGTATAGGACTTCATCTCATTCTCCTTTCACTGAGGCATATTTTGATTTATACACAACATTATTTTATACAGTGTATTAACCCCTTTGAATTTTAATTTTATTCAAAAGTAATCTTTTCTATATGAATCATTTTACTAAACTACCAAATGGAATGTTTTTTTTGTACGTATGCGGTGACAACGACATCTCCGCTGCCGTGACCATTATTTGAGTTTCAGCATCCTCTACAAGCCATAACTTGTTTTTAAATGAAAAATTAATACCATGTTTTAATTTTCATTTATATTGGTATTGAAAATGTTTTTGATAATTCTTTGATTAAATCAATGTGTTTTTGATATCTTGTGATTAAAATGTGGAAATGTTATGTTTCCTTTATGCATGTTTTATGTGATACGATTATATTATGGTTCTTGGGCATTGTTTATGAGATGGGTGGTTCTGTGATAAACTAAGAGAGGGTGAGCCCAATATAGCTCTCCAATACATTGGGTAACACGATGGAGTTAAACTCTAATATTTCTTCGAAGAGATTTAGGGAATATACTATTATGGGTATTCCAAACGTAACGATGAGAGTTACTCCCTACGTAAGAATGTTATGAATGCCACAAGTTACCTTTATGTATTATGTTATCTATGAGTTATTCATAAACCTTATGATTTCATGAGGTATGTTTAAGTGCTTATGATTTTGATGAATGTATGTTTTCAATGATTCTTATGTATACATGGACTAAGGTATTCTTTCTGTATTTTTATATCCCTTACTGAGCTTTTTATGATCATCACATGTTTTTGAAATGTTTTTCACAGGTCAAGGGAAAAGTACATGATGTGATGATATTTTCAAGGAAGTGTCAATAAAGAATCCATGTTTTATTTTAAATATGTCTCCTTTTATAGGAAAAAGAATATTGTCTTTTATATAACCACCTTGTTGAAATGGGGAATATAATGCATGATTTATGATCTAATTCTCTAAAACTCCAAACCTGAAAAGATCCTTAATGTGTATTCTTGTAATAACTCATGATAAATTAATGATTAAGGCTAGGGCCTTATAGTAATGATATTTTATTCAGTGAAGAGTATTTACTACTTAATAAAGGTGAACTGTATTACTTATGTTAACGTATTTATGGTTTACTTATTGTTTTGAAAAACTAATAGTTTTCATTATTTGTGTATCCCTTACTGAGATTTTTATGCACTTCCCATGTTTTTGAAACATTTTTCATTGGACATAATGTGAAATAGGTTCAAGGAAAAGTCATGAAGTCTTAAACATGGAACTAGACATGACTTTTTATTTTCACGAGTTCATGTTTTGTAAAAAAATGGAAACTATGTAGAAGTGTCTACTTTGTATTCTTCATAGATGTAATAGATATGTCCTAATTCTCTAAAACTCTAACCCTGAAAAGATCTTCAATGTGAATTATTCATTTAATTCAAGACTATGTAATTTTTTATGTCTGGGTCCTTATAGTTGTTATCAGTGGTCAGTTTAGACAACATTAGGAGTTTGAAAATTTCTAAATTCATGTGTGTAAATTAATTTATGGGTTGATTGAAATGATATAGCATTTAAAGATTAACATGTTGCTTCTCCTATGATATTTTTGTGTTCAAAATGGTTTTCTATAGTGGAAACAAGGTAGCTATGTTGGGACGACATCAAGAGGAATACAACCTTACAAATCTGCAACCTGAGATGGTCGGAATCAGAACTGAACAGTTTGTTGCTGTGATGGCATAGTTGTCTCATGGTATAAATGGTGGTGGTATCCATGCAGGAGATCAGCCAGATCAACCGCAGAGGAACATTTCAGTAGTGGAACATTTCATGAGGCAACATCCCCCATCATTCAGAGGATCAACTGACCCTAGGCTAGCAGAATGGTGGATTAATGCACTGGAGAAGATATTTTATGTCATGGGGTGTTCAGAACATAAAAAGGTTAGTCTTGTTGTTTACCATTTTTATGGTGAATCTTATCAGTGGTGGTCGATGATGAAAAATATAAAGTATAGTGAGGAAATTGATGATCGTAACTTGGATGAATTCAAAGGTATTTATCTTGAGAAATATTTCCCTAAGGTGGAACGTCTTAGGATGGAAAAAATCCCTAGAATTGTGGTAGGAGGATGACTCCGTGGCAACTTATGAAGCAAAGTTCACTCGACAAGCAATGTATGCTCCAAATTTCATATGAGATCTTGATAGAAAAATCAACAGTTTTACTCAGGGTTAAAGCCAATGTATCTAAGGGATTTAGCTTCTTGTGAGTTAAAAGTTATGAAATACATGTTCTATGTGTGGAGAAGTTGGAAATGGAATTTTCCGATGATCATGTGTTCTTTGAAAAACAACATATTAAGAGGTCCATTTGGTAGTCAAATGGAAATAATTCATCAATGAATCTAGGAGGTAAGAAAACCAAATATCAATACTATGAGAAGTGTGGTAAAATGCATCTTGGAGAATGTTTATCCAGGTCTGGAAAGTGATTTTGGTGTGGTAAGTTTGGTCATATTCCTCGTAACTGTATGGAAGATGATCAAACAGGCAATGAAAAGCCAGCGGAAGGATTTATTAAGTGTAATGAAATGGGTCATGATGCAAATGAGTGTCTAAAAATAAACTCAACTGAGGAAAATCAGCTAGACTACAAGCTAAAAGGGTTGGTGAAATCATTTGGAACTACTTCAGTAGATGTTGGGCCCTCAAATGAAGTTGTATCATGTACTTTGTTTTTTTTTTCAGATTATTCCAGTGTGTTTTTTAATTCAGGGTCTACACATTCTTTCATTTCTGATATGTTTTCTAGTAAATTGTAAATTCTATCTCAAGATATGAGTCATGAAATTATGGTAAAATCACCCAGAGGAAATGTTAGGACAAAATGAAATTATAAGAACCTTCTTATCATTGTGTGCGGAAAGAATCTACCTACAATCCTTATTTTTTTGCCTCTAGTAGAGTTTGATGTTATTTTGGGCATGAATTGGCTTCCTGTTTATCTTGCTAAGATTGACTGTAAAGATAATGTGGTTTCTTTTAAGAAATATTTTCAGTTTTTGTACAAGAATGAATCCTTGCGTTTTATGACACATCAGGATATTGAGAAACTAGTAAAAGATGGAAATGCATGTTACCTTGCACATATTTTTGAAAACAGAGATCTGTTTAGATTATTTATGTGCCAGTGGTAAATGAGTATCTTGATGTTTTTCTTGATCAATTGCCTGGTATTATACATGATCCGGAAGTTGAATTTTTTGTTGACTTAGTTCCTGATTATAATCCAATTTCAAACCCCCTTATCGAATGGCTCAAGTTGAAATTCTAGAGTTAAAGAAGCAATTGTTGGAGTTATTAGAAACAGGTTTCATTCAACCTAGCACATCACCATGGGGTGCTCGTGTCTTGTTTGTTAAAATGAAAGATGATTCAATGAGACTTATAATTGATTATATTGCGTTGAATAACATCACTGTTAGGAACAAGTATCCTTTTCCTCTTATTGAAAATTTGTTTGATCAGCTTCAGGGAGCTCAGTATTTTTCGAAGATTGACTTGAGGTTGGTTTACCATCAGTTGAATGTAAAAGAAGCAAACATTATGAAGTCTATGATTCATAATAGATATGGACATTATGAATGTTTAGTTATGCCTTTTGGGTTAACCAATGCACCTACTATATTCATGGATCTAATGAATAGAATTTTCCATGAGTTCTTGGATAAGTTTTTGGTTGTGTTCATTGATGATATTTTGGTGTTTTCTAAAAGTAAAGAGAAGTATGAAAGTCATTTAAGGGTTATCTTAAAACCTTAAAAGAAAAGAAACTTTATGGAAAATTCCGCAAGTGTGAGTTTTGGTTACAACAAATTTCTTTCCTTCGTCACATTGTTTAAAATAATGTCATAACTGTTGATCCTGCTAAAACAAAAGTTGTTGAAGAATCTCCAAGACCCACAAATATAACTGAGATCTGTAGTTTTCTTTTTTTGGAAGGTTATTACTAGAGGTTTTATGGAAATGTTTCATGGTTATCTAGTCCAATGGCTATGATAAATCGAAAAGTTGTTAAGTTCATCAGGACAAAAGAATGTTATAATTGTTTTTAGGAATTGAAAAGAAGATTGGTGAATGGTCCAGTTTTGGAACTTCATTCCAGAAATAGTGAGTTTGTTATCTACAGTGCTGCTTAATTGAAGGTAATTGGCTGTTTCCTTATGCATAATGATTAGGTAATTCCTTATGCTTCATGTCAGTTCAAAACTCATGAGTTAAATTACCCTACACATGATTTGGAATTAGCTTATGTTTTTTTGCCCTAAAAATTTGGAGGCATCATTTGTATGGATTAAAGTGTGAAATATATACTGATCACTAAAGTTTAAAGTATATATTCACTCATAAAAAATTGAACATGAGATAGAGGAGATGTCAGGAATTAATCAAGGATTATAATTGTATAATTCATTACCATCTAGGAAAAGCAAATGAAGTGGCTGATGCTTTGAGTAAAAAAAGACATGCTTCATTAACCATGATACGTTTAGAATGAGATCCTTTTGTTTTTGATTTGATGAACTTTGGTATAGATGTTATTGGTGTAGGAATTTCTTTAGTTATATTTCATGTGTCAGTGAGAACATCTCTATCAGACAGAATTAAGCAAGCGCAGAAGAAAGACAGTGGGTTGCAGAAAAAGGTAGAGCTGGTTCAGAAGGGTAAGTTACCTGAATTTAACATTGATAATTATTGTGTTTGGAATTTTCGGAAGAGAATATGTGTTCCATGTGATTCACAATTGGAGAATGAGTTGTAATGTGAGGCTCATAGATCCCAGTTTTTTGTTTATCCAGGTAGTACTAAGATGTATAGAGATCTTCGGGAATATTACACGTGGGATGGAATTAAAAGAGATATTGTTGATTTTACTATGAATTGTTTGATGTGTCATCAGGTTAAATCAGATCAGTAGTTACCGAAAGGGATGATTCAATTATTACCAGTGCCAGAGTGGAAATGGGGAAATATATCCATGTACTTCATTGTGGGATTACCAAAGACATCTCAAGGTAATAGTGCAATCTGTGTTATTGTTGATCGATTGACTAAATCTTCTAATTTCATTCCTATTTGAGATACTTTATCTCTAGATCAACTTTCTAGATTGTATCTTAAAGAGATATTCAGGTTACATGGAGTTCCCCTCTCCATTTTATCTGATCATGATCCCGAGTTTACTTTTAACTTTTAGAAAGGACTTCTGAAGTCATTGGTTAGTAAATTTTAGTACATCTTTTCCTCCGTAATCGGATGGGAAGTCAAGAAAAAAAAATTCAGACCTTAGAGGATACGTTATGTGCTTGCACGATGGATTACCAGGGATGTTGGGACAAACATATTTCTTTGGTTGAAATATATTATAATAACAGTTTCCATTCCAGTATACAGATGGCTCCATTTGCGGCATTATATGTTAAACGGTGTTAAACTCTAGTTTTTTGGGATAATGTAGGGGAAAGGAAGTTGATGGGAATAGAATTGGTAGAAGTGATGGAATAAAAAGTTTAGTAGATTCAGAAGAACATGAGAACATCTCAGATCAGGCAGAAAAGTTATGCGGATAACCAGAGGAAAGATATATCTTTCATTGTATGTGATCATGTTTTTCTCAAAGTTTTTTCCAGGGAAAAGTGTGATGCGTTTTGGAAAGAAGGGAAAGTTGAGTCCGAAGTTCATTGGACCATATGAATTCCTGGAAAAAGTTGGATCAATTCCATATATAGTGGATTTACCTCCATGTTTGTTCCTGGTACATATTGTTTTTCATGATTCGATGTTGAGAAAGTATATGGCATATCCATCTCATGTTTTGAGACCAGAGGTAGTTAAGTTGGAAGAGAATCTCTTTTATGAAGAACAACTAGTTGAGATTATTAACCGAAGAGAGAAAGTGTTGCGAAAAAATGTAATTTATCAGGTCAAGGTTTTATGGGAAAACCATATGGTTGAAGAGGCAATGTGGGAATCTGAAAATCCTATGAGTGATAAATACCCCCACATATTTTGATAAGTGAATAAAATTGTGAGGACACAATTCCCAAAAGGGGGGAAGGATGTAACATCCCAGGTAAAAAAAGAATAAGGAATTTTCATCTTTATTAATATTTGTAAATTAAATATTAATTTTACTTCTAAGAGTTTTCTATTTTCAATATAATACCCGATACGCAACAACGAGTTTCTTTGAAATCTTACGTTGCTCACTAATAATATAACAATATTATTTTAAATGGTAGTTAACACGTAGCTGTTGTATTGGAAGGAATGAATATAAATAACTAAAATATGATTATATGTGTTTGTTAAATGTTTTTACATTTATCCAAAAAAATTATAAAGGCTTAAAATAAGTAAAGAATTCAATTTTAGGCATATATACTCTAATATTTACTAAAAGGCCCGATTTATCACCTTTTGATGGTGAACCCTCATTAAAAATTGATTTGGTCACTTTTATACATTCTATTGGTCCAAATAGAATCCTTATTTAGAATCAGGACATCTAAATTTACATTTTGTATGTTTTTGTTATTTTTTCCGATTATGTTCATTTTTAATGAATAAGTGATAAATGTTGTATTTTAATTCAAAACCTCATTTAAATATAATTTTTTAATATGATTATATTATCTTTTGAATTGGTTTTAAAGGGAAATTAGAATATATTTTTACCATTTAATCCAATGGTGGTCATTGGAATTAATTTCACATTGAAATTGGACATAAACTAGTGTCAATCTTTTGATATATATTATTTCTTAAAAACACGCTATTTGTTTTGACAACGGGAATTAATTATGAAATTAATTATTTCAAATTATATGTTTAGAATTTGGTAAAATATACATCATTTTTGAATTCAAATATCAAATATAACTTAGGGTGAATTTTTGGTATTTTTCTAAAAAACGTCAATTTTTGATGAATAGTGAAACCACTAAGTGGTAGTTAAAAACTGAATTTTTCAGTTAAATGAATCTTTGCCACATCTGTGAATTGAATTCAAAAATACGACATAAATTTTTGTCATTATTAATTAAAATATGGTTCAATGGAATGAAAATAATGTTTTGGAGAATAGTAACTTTTACGTTTTATTAATCACGAGTAAAGGTAATTAGTGTAATTTAAGGTAAAAATAATGTTTTAATAATATGAAATCACCATGACACGAGTCCTACACTTATTGGATAAGTCATGGACGACCAAGACAATACATCGGTAAATTTATGGGACCCCATGGAGCCACTTGGGTAAGATAATAACATTAATACCTTTTATTTAAAGTAAAAAATAAAAATGTCACAAACATGTATTGTTTTCCTAAAACAATTTTTACATGGGCTTATATAATTGATATATTTGACTAAAAAATAAATTAGAAATCTAAAAATATTTCCTAAAACATTTTAATTTTTTTATAATTCTTAGAAATCAAATAAATAATATTATTTATGACACAATGATGATACAATGTTTACGTCATTAATGAATGATATAAATAAACAAGAAGATAATGTTTAAAATAAAATCGAACAGTTTCCCAATTCTTGTTGGATGATTTAATTACGAACATGGGCCACCTTATATTCGTCATTTATAATTTTCGGACCTTTAGAAACCAAAAATAATTATATAATAAAATAATAGTTTCATGCTTTCCAAAAGAGCCCCTCCTCTCCCTTATAATAATACCACAGTCACTACCAATTTCACAAACTTCTCAAGCCCATTGGCTCATCCAAACACTACTAAAATAAGCTCTTAATATCCCTCTCTTTTTCTTATAAGACTTACCTTAGGAATAAAGCTCTTCAAGAAACCATTTTTGTTCAAACCAAGGGGAGTTGCCCGATTTAAAGGTTATGTTTTCTCTTATATTCCTTTGTTTTATTTTTCTTATCCAACCCCATAAACTCTTTTTATTCCATTATTCTGTAACAAAACCAGTATATTCAATATATTATGATGTTTTATTAGAATTATTCTAGACACACTTACACACACCTCCGTCTAATGTTTAATGAAGATACTGTTTCTTTGGATGGCGAATTACTGCCTCACAAAACAATGATTGTTCAATCTTCTTTTTACACCTTTCATGGTGGACATTAAGATGTCAGTGAGTTTATATATGATATATATTATTTTTATGTTTTCCTTATGCCTCTGTATTTTTCATTTATGGAATACCTTTATGGTTTCCATAATTGATAAATGCGGTAATTTCATTTTGGGAAGTGTGGACTACCGCCCCCTCAAAGTGATTTGAATCGTTAGTGCCATATGTGGGACGTATAAAGGAAGGAGTTAATAATATTATATATGTTATTATACTGGAATTATAATTTACCTTTATATCATTGTGACTTTATTCCATTAAATATGAAATAGAAATTAAAGTAGCGTTCATGTGTATGTACGGCTTACCGTTTCCATGAATGGTGCATTTCATTTCTTACCTCTAAATGTTATGTACTGTTATAAGTACATGTATATTATTGATATATATCATATATATGATATCCAAATCATGAATATCATTCTAGATATAATGAACCATTTACCACATGAACAACATGTAATTGTAAGAAGTCCATTTTTGACTTAAGTACCAAATATCGACAAAACGAACATTATTAACACAAATGATTACATATTGTTTATATCATGTCAATAAGTGAAATAAAAGGAAAAAAACATGAAAAAGGTTCTTAATCAAGTAGAAATTAACTTTAGTTTATTGTTCAGGTGATTAAAGAGTGATCGAGTCAAGTCCGACACGAGGTAAGGGACTTCGTCTCAATCTCCTTTCATTGAGGCATATTTTTTTCTAATATAAGACTTTATTTTATACGCTGTATAAACATCCTTGAATTTTAAAAGGTATTCTATTTCAATGAATCATTTTACTAAATGAAAAAAAGAAATTCTTATTTTAATTTAAGCGGCGACAAAGACCTTTTCCACTGCTGTGAGTATTATTTGATCTTTGGATTCCTCAACAAGCCATAATGTTTTTAAAATTAAATAAATACCATATAATCTTTTATTTATTTTGGTAATGAAAATGGTTTTGATAATGGATTTTTTATGTCAATATATGTAAGTTATATATTGTGATTGAATTTGGGAATGTTTTCTTTCCTTTACAATTGTTTTTTGAGTTATGATTTTATAATGGTACTTGGACATTTGACGGGTGGTTACGTGATAAACCAAATGATGAGTGGTGCCGTAAATACTAGGAGTGGTGGTTACATTATAACCTCAAATGCATTGGGTATGGAAGTCGGCCATATGACTATTCCATTTAGTGACATGTGTGGAAGTTGACCATATGGTTATTCCATTTATGTATGATTATGTCCCACGTTAACTTTATATGTTATGTGTTATTTATATGAGTTTTATGGTAATACTTTTGTTACAAAAGGGTAAGTAATGATATTTTATTCAGTGCAGAGTATTTAATACTTCATAATGGTGAAATGTATTACTTATGATAATGTATTCGTGGTTTACTTGTTGTTTTAAAAAACTAACAGTTTTCATTCTTTGTGTATCCCTTACTGAGCTTTTTATGCTCATACCAAGTTTTTGAAATGTTTTTTATACGACATAATGTGGAATAGGGTCAAGGATGGGGTCAAGGATAAGTCATGTTGTCTTAAACATGTAACTGGACTTAAAACTTTTTTTTCAAGAGTTCATGTTTTGTAAAAAAAATTGAAACTGTTTAGAAGTGTCTCCTTTGTAATCTTTTGATATTTAATAGTTATGTCCTATTTCTCTAAAATGATAAACCTAAAAACATCCCCAATGTGAATTATTCATTTAATTCATGATTAAGTAATTTTTTAAGGCTATTTCCTTAAACAAACCCCACATAATAGTGATAATGACTCATTCAAGAGAATCATGAGAAAAAGTCCTACTATTTTATAGGGATAATATAATCCCATAATCATAGAAATATTGGTCACTTCCATTATTAATTTCTTCCCCATCCGTAAATTTTTTAAGCTAGATATGGTTCCACTAGTTGTCTATCTTATGGTGGGAGAAGCTGACCAATAGTTTTCGTTGATCTATAATATGAATCCAGTTGTATATATCGATGTTATAGAGTGAAATAAATTATTGAAAAAATGTTTGTTGGTAAATATTTTCCCGGAACACTCTAACATAAAATGGAAAGGGATTTACATACACTCAAGAAAAAGGATGATGAATCTATCCAGGCATATATGCCAAGCATCACATGAATTTCATGATATGCCCCAAGATTTTACATTACCCTCGAATGCATGGTTGACTACTTCTTTGGTGGTCTAAATCATAGCGTACAAGAGATCCCTAGTATTCAATGACATTGATTGTTATGAATAAATTTCTCAATGTTCCCTCAACGGTGAAAAATATATAAGTGAATCTCAAGGGTATAAAATGATATAAAACAAAAATTAGAGTTTAATTATGACATTATTCTTGAGATATCTAATGGTTCTGTAAAATTTAAGCATCCCATTTGAAATTTGTGGGGAATGAAGAAACCCATAAATTTATTAATGGAGATGAAGAAAATCATTAGGTAAGGGAAGGATGGATACCTAGAAAATAATTGAATATAGGAGAAACCCACTAATGTGATGAATGGAAGGAATTATCCATTCAATAATCACCACATGGTTCTTTTATTCATCTACATGGAACGAGGGAACATTTCAAACCAATGTCCAAAGCCATTGGTTTTCAGAGACAACCAAAAACCTCCATTGTATCAAGGAAATTGTTTACCATCATTAACATTTAATAAGATCCTAACAATGAAGTGGTGATCAGTATGATAGTTATTCATTAAATAATAGAAAATTAACTTTTTTTATTCTATTTTGTGGAATTTTGTAATATCATGAATGATTAATATAACAATTCGAAGACCACCCCAAATCATTGACATTTCAATGTTGATAAAAATCAAAAATGGTTAATTAATGCATCCCATGTACATAACTCCACCAATTTCAATGTTTTTTAGGATGAACATTTCATCAAACATTTTCATTCTACCATAGGTATAATTTGATGCAATTCTAGGACAAGATTGGCTTTACATTTATAGAGCTGAAAAAAATTTATATGAGAAGGAAATCACTCATTGTTTTGTGAATAGACCCCTAATTATGTACAAGTTCAAGGAGTAAGATTGATATTATTTAGTACCAACATCTCAATATGGTATTTTATTTCCATATGAGAAAGCATATCATACTCAAAAGTTTGAGTCTACAAAAAGAACCATCCTTGTAGACATTCCAATAGTGAGGGAATACGCTTATGGGTTTTGAGGACTTTTTGGTTTTCCTACAAGCCGAGACGTTGAATTTTCAATAAATCTTATACCTAGGTAATTGCCGATATACAAGACTCTATATAGGATGGATATTGTGTAACATGAAGACATGAATTATAAACTATAGAAGAATCTGGAAAATTGTTTTACATGCCCAAGTGCATCACCATGGGGTGAACCAGTCCACTTCATAATGAATAAGGATGGGTCAACGCACCACTAAATTGATTCCTGTGAGATTAACAACATCATGATCTATAAAAGTATCATCTCTGATGGATTGGTGAATTGTTTTATTATCTACTTGGGGAATAATAAATCTCTCATGTGGGTATTTTTTAGGGATACTATCAAGAAATGGTGAAGAAAAAAGATATTCCCAAGAACACATTTGGTAAAAGGTACTTCAATATTGTAAGACATATTTCAAATGAGCAACTTCTAGGGACATCAATACTGAACTATTTTGGTAGCCTCAACATTATAATTATCCCTTTTTAATATTGGTGCATCATACACATTTTTATCATCTATAATAATGTGATGTCTAGGATTATTGATAAATGAGTTTACTGGTGTCATGAATACTGACACTCTATTAAGTATTGATGAAGAGGGTATATGTTAGTTTAATTATTTCCACCTAGAAATATGTGGGTACCATTTTCTATGTTTTTTTTAATTCATTTTTATGACTGACCTCAACATCATTCTCCGTATGAACTTTCATTAGCCTTATCGAACCATGCTCTATTTCATTCACTATTAGGTATATTTCACGTGGCTTGATAGAATCACATATATCCATAAGAGGTTATATAATCTCTTGGCCATTTTTGTTGGATGAGAGAAAACTGGGTATGGTGGAGTGATAACCTAGATGTCCAATCAATTTATATAAAATCTAAGGATGATAATTCGTATAATTCCTTATAATTGGGGACCACTTTTGTTACATCACCCCTAAAGATGTATTCATCTTATATACTATGATAGAGATCATGTTCACCATCAACATTATGACTACTGTAGCACCCATGTCTATTCCTCTCTATAGGATATCACCTACAAAGCTCCAAGAACATAAGAAATTGAATTATGATCTATAGGGTAGGGCTCTTATCCCCCCCAAAACATCATATTTGGGTTCACAAAATTTTTTTATATAATATGGATGATGATAACCTAAAATTTTATGTGGATTACCAATGATTTAACCAACATACTACGAAGAAAATGTTTCTAATGCCTCACATAGATGACCTATTCAACTAGCTTTGAGGAGCGATGATTTTATCTATGATCGATTTTCGGTCATACTAGCATCATGTTTTTTTGAGGCCCTCAAACATACAACATAAATTGTTCTAGAGGAGTTAAAACATATATTACAATATGATCATGTCGGTCAGTTTGAAGATTTCAGTGGTAGTCATTATGGCTACAATGAATCATGCTTTCTATTTTTATCATGATTCTATTGTGTTGGTCTTCATTGGCAATATCTTATTGTATTAACGCACTATTCTAGACCATTAAAACCATCATGATATCAGACTAGGTACACAAAGAGAGAATCATATATATGAGAAGCTCATTAAATACCTATTTTGGATTTTAAATTTTCAATTATTAGATAATAACATATATATGGAAGGTTTATCAGTTGACCCAGAGAAGGTGAGCTCAATGGTTTCTTGGTACCTAACAAAGATTATGTTTTTTATATATATCTTCTTCGGTATGGAATAATATTAGGGTTAATTCATCCATGACATTACCTGACTTGTAGCGATACTACCAAGGATGAAGAATAAGGGGTTGAAATTACACTAGAAAAAATATTTTGAAATAGATCTTCGAGAGATAATGTGAAGAATTTCTTCAATGATGATCTTGATTCATCGAGGTCTAGGAAAATGTTATATGTTTTATAGTTATACTTCATGCAGGATTCTAGTTGTAGTTATTATGTTGGGGTATTAGGTTGTAGCATACGAGTCCCACCAACTGAGGGATAATGACTTGAACTATCCTACAAATAACATTGAGTGTACAGTCACGGTTCATATATTACACTTTTGGAGGAACTACTTGTTGGGTGATTGTTCCTTTTTTATACATAACATTATCATCTACAATAATTCTCCACAAAACGATTCATGAATATGAGTAAGCGCATGTGGTTGGAGTTCCTACAATTGTTCATTTTTAAGAATGATAATAGTTACAAAATGTGAAATTTCATTAGTGATCGATTTAGATAGAAACCCATATTCATTCCATCAATGAGGCCAGTGATGAGTGGAATTTTTTGGCCTTGTTTTCGGAGTTTAACATGCAAGTTCATTAATCTCGTCGAAAACTAGTCTTAAATGACCTTTGTGTGACATCCTATATTATATAGTGGGCCTGTATGAGGCAGTTATCTGATTTTGAGGTCCACTTTACTAGGGAGAGCATAATAGGTGAGAACACTCATCCTGGTAGGGACATTTAAGCAAAAGAATTCTTAGTATTCCATTGAATTTTATGAATTCCTTCTAATTTTAAGGGACAATTTATGAGGGAATCTCATGACACTATTTGGGCAGTTCATCTTAGTTTTAACAAAATTTATATGGGAATCCGACTTCAGTGTTGGGGGATATGAATTATGGGGATGATTTCAAGATCGATCACTTGGAAATCCACCATTTAGTAGGTAATAGATGATAACAAATGACCTTATAGACTTCAACAGCCTCTATGCAATCATAAGTTGATGAGGAATTATTTCATCATGGATTTCATGATAATCATTACAATATACCCTTGAGTTAGTGATGTAATATGGGTTATCTAGGATAAAGAATCCATGGATTAATATACACTAATTATTAGGTAAAAAATATTTATTTACGAGGCATGAATGATCTATATTCAATAAATATTGAGACATCATGGTGTTCCCCACTCTATCATTTCGAAACACTATTCATTCTTCACATCATGGGTTTACAATGACTTGTTGAAAGCACTAAGTTTACAAGTTCTATTAAGTACATCATATCATCCTCAAGATGATGGAATCTTTGAGAATACAATATGGTTGTTAATGTATATTCTATAGACCTGCATTCTTAAATTTTAAGTTCATGGTAAAAAATATTACTCTTATTGAGTTTTCATAAAAAAGATATTTTAGGAAATGATTAATGTGGATTTTTTTGAGGATTTTATGTTATTCCATGTTATTTCACTATTTTATGGTTATAGGATGTTGAGGTAGGTTTACTAGGTCCCTATCTAATTTAGTAGACTTTATAGCAAGTCTAGCTGATTAAGAAACATATAACTAAAGCTCATTCTACAAAGAAGTGTTACACTAATCATCAATATAGTCTTATGTAGTTTGGGGTGGGACACATGATCAGTCTACAAGTATCCTGATTGGTGGGTCATAGATGAATCAGATGATAGGGAATTATATCACCTCGATATGTTAGGACTTTTCATATAGTGGATAGATTCAGGCCAATATAATAGAGGTTAATGTTTCGACAAAGGTACCATGCCATGAATGAGAAATTCAAAGTATTGTAGCTTAATTGGTATCAAGATGATCTGTCTCATTCTATTGAACCAACAATATTGAGATGGTGGAAGATTCATCCATTTAGGAAAATCTGATACATATCATTGAACAGGGCATGAATGCTCTCTAAGGCATGTATGATATTCTAGCCAGTATTATATAGAAACCCAAATTCATGTGGGATGAGACCTTATAGTGGGAATATGATGTTCATGTATAATATATTTTTCTATTCTATGGAGAATATTTAACACCCTTGAATTTCAAACCCAAGGGAGAATTGTCCTAATGTGGGGAGGTTGTAATCTCCCTCTATTTTTCAAAGGCACGTATAATTTTTTTTGTTTAATATTCCATTTTTTATCCCTAATAATGTTTACTAAGGGTGAATTGAATGATCCAAGGATATTTGGATATCATTAAATGAATATAAAAATGAATTGGGAGGAGGAATACTGGGAAACATGGTTAGTTGAAACCATGCCTCCAATCCCACACAATTTTTCTAATAGTGTTTTTGAAAATAGTGGGGGCATATGGGACACACGATTTGATTGAAATCATTTAAAACATGGTCCTCAATTGCGATACCAACAAATTGTTTTTTACCGAGAATGTTTGAATGGTTGGTTTAATTTATGGCAAACCTTGTGTCTTTTCATTAAGTGTTCCCCTTTTAATTGATGGATTGGTGCAGAGTTGGTCCATGGTTTTCATAATCGTGTGGCCAAACTATGATCCAATTCTAGTTTTTGTAAACTTAAATTTTTCTATATTAAATATTTTAACCATTTTCCTTTTATTCAATTCCATTTCCCATGGTGGTTTCCTCCTCTATTTTTCATATTGCCTATTACTCCTCTCCTCCGAGGACTGTTTCTATCTCTATTATATAAAAACCAAAATCGATATCCATATAACTGCTTGGTATACTCTTGGTAAGAACCTCTGTAATTAAAATTCTATTTCATGCTCTTCTACCTCTCTGTTGTGGTATCTTGGTGAAATATTATTTCCCCTAATTCAAGGCAATTGATGATTTCTCTGATTTCATCCATTAATGCTGAAATCAATTGTAAACTATTGATAAGGGATGAACTCTGAGGATATGGTTGGGGTCCTATAATATTCCCCATTTTTATTTAACTTTATAGCATGGGAAATTGTGCCTCAATATACACATTTCCAAGAATCATCTAAATGATTAATTAAATTAAATTCAGGGCAATTCCAAGAAAATTTCAAACTGACTATGTGGCGAATCAATCCCTTAGGTTGATCTCAAAAATTATTTACATTTCAATCAATGTGATCCTCCTTCAATGCATAATTTCTTTTCTTTTTTATTTATTTAAATTCACATGAGGGTTTTTCTGATTTATTACTTCCTTGAGACCTTTTGATATGGTTAACATACAATATACCATGAGTAAGAGCATCCACAATACATATAATGAAGGAGTTAGCTTAAGGGTAAATACCATATAACAAATGCAATAAAGTATTTTATTGAAGTAGGTGAAATTGTAAAGTTCCTATACATTAAACCTAATACCATAATGGGTTGTTTAAATAAATTCCATGTCCACAATAAAATTATATTTTTAATGAATTACGTGTAAAATTGAATGTTTTTTTGGAATCCAAAGCATTCCTTTTCCAAGATTTGGGGGAGATAAAATTGGTTCCATTTTAATATCCCAATGGATGGGATCCTCATGAATTAGTTAGATTTTATTATGGTTTTTGAACATTCCAGGGGAGACAACAGGTATTCCTATAATGGGATCAACAAGAGTTATATCCATTTTACCTCTATATGAGTGACACATGTTACCTATGGAAGACGCCATGGGTTAGCCAGATTCCATGATGGCTGTGCCACAATAAATAAATACCTGGGTCCTGACGTGTGTTCATAGGTATGAACTTGGATAATAGTTCTTGATATTATCATAAAATGGAGGGCTAACACATAGGACATCAATCTTGGGTCGCTATGGACTGACACTGTATGAATTGAACTCATACTGAGATCTTGTAGTGATACTTGGATGTTATGTATATATTACCAGGGATAGGCTTAGGGTAAGTCTTACTATTCTATAAAAGAGTTTTTAATTGATCTCAAAGTTAAAAATCAAATTAAAATTAAAATTAATACCTTAGTTTGGGAATATAAGGATGTGTCCACCAATACCAATAACTAGGTTATGGACAATCCATATTCGAACAAATTATATTATTGAATTTAACATTAAAAGTATTTTTGGATCAAAAACATGAGCTTTGGCTGAAGTAGGTTAATTAGTCTTGTGCCCAAGTGGAACCCAGTCTAATGTTTGTATTAATTTATTTATATTCTCCATTTATTAATTTTGGTATAATGATCTATATATAATTTAGAATATTGGGCTGATCAAGATATAATTTATAGTGGACTTCTAAGATTTTATCTCACAATTATTACTCTATCATTTTAAACATAATATTATAAGATTTATAGAAAAATAAAACATCAAATTAAAATCTAATGATCATAATGTATAGGGCCTTGGAAAATTAAGCACATAATTAAACATCATGAAACCAAAATTTTAAAAAAAATTAATCTTTATAATGATTTCCCAACTCCATTTGAGCAATTGTAGCTTCATATGATAACATTAGAAATAAAGTAACAAGATATATGAGATAGAAATTCTAGTAAGGGAATAATCATTTGAATAAAATATATCTCATGGGATAGAAGGAATAACATGTTAACATAAAGGCATGAAATAAGAATAATACTGAGAAATAATAATATGTATAATATAATAACATATAACCATGACATCAATAGAATATGGAATTAACATATAATATGACATATTCATGATTAAACTTTAGATATAATAACATTGTGGATAAAGTCCTATAAAGGAATTATGTTCAGTCCATGTCCACTAATAATTTCTCATAATCCAAAAAAATACACAATTCATTTGATTACTTTCTTGGAATACCCATCGTAACATGTTCATTAATATTTCTTCCACACAAATAATCATGCATTATGGTTACCCAAGGAAAAATTGGGTATCATAGTAATTTAATAAGGTATAAAAAAAATGAATATCATAATGATTTGCATAAAAGAACTAATTTATATAATGAAATAAAATTTTTATCATCAAATAAGAATATATCATTATTATTGATGTCCAATTGAAGTAGAAATGTCTAAATAGTGTTTAAGAAACATTAGAAATGAATCTTTTTTGTGTTGTTTAAGGAAAAATATTGAAGATAATTTAAAGAAAAAAATGAATATTTGTCTTCATAAAACATAAAATGATAAAATAAAATTTCTCATGTTACATTTAGTGATTTTAGAAAAATAAAGTCTGACTAAAAATAATATTTTATTGTACATGAGAATGGGAAAGAAATTTGGAATATATCTTTAATCAGGATTTCTTATCAAGATGAGTTGAGAAGGTAACCATATTAAAACATGTGTATCCCAAAAAAATATGAATAAAATGATCTGTATAATGGATTTGGAATATATAAATATAATTTATAGTAATTATTATAATTTAATAAAGATTTAAATTGGGTTAAAACATGAGAAACCCTAACCCAAAGGAAAAAATTGATGTTCAGGAAGAAACCCTTACATTATGAACATAAGAGTTCTGTGATTGATCTTAATTTCCTAGATATTCAAATTAAGTCAATTATATATTTAATTATGAACCACTTATAATTTTGTTTTATTTAGTATAATTTTATTAAGTTATTTTATGTCCCCTTTGATAAGTTATAAGATACAATTTCATCATTTGGTATCTTTGTTTCCTTGGTTTTCATGAGCTGTTTCATGTATAGATATATAGAATATCATGAAAAATTATAATGGTTTTCATGAATTAAACATATATGTTATTAATTTACATTCAAAATATTAAATTCTTATATAATTCATTTGGTAATTTTTGGTGAGGATGAATCATTTGATAATACATTTTTGATAATCATTTATATTTTTCTAGTAGTTTTTCGATAATCACAAACTAGATTTGTTTTTTAACAAATATTAAGAGTATAAAAATGTTTATAAAAAAATACATAGGTTTTAATACATATTTTAAAAAATTTAACCATTAAATTATTTTATGAGTTGTTTTAAAGGATGTAATGACCTAACATTTAATCAATGGAAATTCACTTCTTATAATTTGTCGTATAGTATAATCACAAAAAATTACAACACAATGATACATCATTATTTAATGTACACATGAACCCAATCTTACCTATAGAAATATTTTTGGGACATCTATTATTTGAATTTAAAGAATAGTACAGACACTGTTGCGATCAGTAAGATGTTTGGAGTCTGATAATAAAATATTAATTTTATGTGATTAGTAACATACCCATATGTATAGTATTGTTATTCTTATGAAATGTAATTTGACCCTTATGAATATTAAATCATACAGGTTAATAAGTAACCTTAATAGATAAGGTATAATTAATTTTTATCCATCTTATAAGTGGAAATGTTATATAATTATATCATAGTTTTGGAATTTTTATATATGTGATAAATTTTTAATTAAAAAATAATGAATAATTTAATAATTTAAAAAGATAAGGAATTTTAATAAAATTTAAAATTATTTTATTTCATTGAAGTACCACAATTATAATATCATTTTTTGAGAACAAAATTAATTTTCCCAATACTTATACCAATAGTTTTAATGTTAATATTTGAACTTTTCATGTAAATTATGGGTTTAAATAAAAATTGAATATATCATATATAAAAAATTACATTCATGAAATGGAGATCATTTTTGGATTCCAAACATCGATAAATGTTTTGGGTGAATTTTTGATATTTTTCTTAAATACTTGATTATTTGTGAATAGTAAAATATGATAATTTACAATAAATGATAACTACATGATTTATTCAGTAATGGATGATTTTATGATAACATTATATCCTTTGGTTAGAAATAAAATGACCATTTTAATGTTTTTTCACATGAATAATTAATATTTCTTGTCTTGGAAAAAATAATAAAACAATGAATAAAATATTGAGAAACCCATCCTCTCCTCGGCTGTAAAACCCCCCACACCCCCTACTCTAATCACACATCTCAAGCCCTCTACCTTATCTAAGTTCTAAGAAAATATCCTCCCAGTCCCCTCCACCGCACCCATCATTCCTTGGTCTCATCAGCGGATGATGACCCCTTCCCTATCAAGGTTCTCAAGCAGGTCAAATTCAAGAGGTAAAAACCTCTCCCCTTTTCTTTTAACTTATTTCAATTTTATTTTCACTTCTTGTTTTCTCATCACCTCCCCTTATAAAATTGGAAATATAAATATATTATATCACATAAAATATAATTTTATTATTCCAATGTAAGAATACAACCTCAATTATTTTCATATTCTTTTGTTCATTATGCTATATAACTTCCAGAGATGCGTTAATTTTCCACATTCCAGGACGATGAGTTTTCAAATTATGATACCATCATAAATTATGGACATGAGACAATTTTTATGGTTATAAAAGAATATTATGTTTTTAATATAACATATTTAATTTTCTATATTAATTTTTTTTCAAATGTAATTAATTTATAAAACAAAATGAATTCGTTGTGATAAAAACACTACCAATTATCCCAAACAGTTCTCATTACTGTTTTATATAATGATTCATCCTCAAAATAAACAACCAAATGAATTTTTTCACAATTTAAACTTTTCTATGTTATATAATAACATATCACTTCAATTATGAAAAAGCAATAGTTATATTACATGACTATTCGTACATGTATATTAGTAAACTAGTCTTCAAAAACAAGAAAACAAATGCTCCCAAACAATGAAATTGAACCTATTAACCCATAAAATGTTCATGAATAAACATAATAAGGATATAATATATCAATTATATATAAAATATTGCCTTTAATTATTAATTTGGGAATATAATTTGATAATCTATGACATTAATATCAAGTGAATAACACCTTCTAGCTTAATGTAATGGATTCAACCAAAACATATATTATTCATTCATGTTGATATATAATTATTTTTACCCAAATTATGTTATCCATTTGTTTTATACACATATTCTAAATGATGTTTATGTGAACCAAACAAATTTTTCAAGATCCATTCAACATTATTTTTCAGGTATATTGATATTTTTAAGGGTCATTTCTCAATTCTTCCTGTTATGAAAGCTCACTTTAAGGGAACATCATGAATTACTACACAAATTCAAGTTCACAATATCATATATTTTAGTAAATAAATATTTTAATTAAATTAGTATTTTTATTGTGAAAAAATATTTTTTCAGTGCATTTTTAAAAAAAAGCAATTTTATATTTTTAATTCTCTTTAGTAATTTCCTTAATACTTCTCTAAAATGATTTAATGCTAAAATTTATTAAATATGATTCTTACATGTTAAGAATTAATTTATGCATCAAATACCATGATATATTTATATTTCTTATATGAATTTCCATGTATGTGTTAATTATTTTATTTTATTGACACTTGTAGGATATTCTCATTTATGATTCATTATGAAATGATTATGATAACCATTTATTTCCATAGGTAACCTTATGTTTATTTATGACTGATTATGTATGATTATTTATATGGAAAACATATTCATGAACATGTTAATATGGGTGAGCACTGATAGTTCTCTAATGCATTGGGTAATGTATAGTCTCATGAAATTTCATGTGGAATGATCCTTGTGGTTAGACTGGGATCGTTTTCCATGTGCAATGGTCTTGGTGGTCAACCAGCACTTGTTTCACTCAACGTGAAAAGAGATGGGCTCTTGCTAAAGTTGTGTTTTTTTCCATACATTACTATTATTCTATTATTATATGATCCAGTGTTCTAAATTTTATCACTTTTTATATTTAATCATGTACCATGCCTTTTTATATAATTATGTCATACATTCAAACACACATACTAAAGATTTATTCTTTTGTTTATTCTGTTATAGGTATTTTTATCCCATCCATTTTTTCATATTATCCCTAGTTTATCCTCTATAGTTGTATGAGCACAACGGATGTCATGAGATCAATATTGTTATTAAATATAAGTTTCTTTTTTAATGTTTAATTATATACCTAAACTTACACTATATAAGACATTACCATCCTTGGATTATAATTTGATGTTTACTTATACATAAAATCATATATATATATTTTAAAAATAAAGGGGGTACAATAAAGGAGATAATAGAAATTTAAAACTACATCATCCCTGAATGTGAAAAATTAACATATCATTAATGACGTTTTAATTTTTATTATAACAACATCGGAAAGTTAAATGACGATGAATAATACAATTTTCATTATAATATTCTGGTATATATATGATTAAATAGTTTTTATTCCATATAGATGATTAGAGGTCTAGAAATAATAAGAAAATAAATTGAAATCAAATTAAAATAAAATGAAAGATTATTTTCCTCTTGAATTTCTACTTAATTATAACAACATATGGGAAAGGTGATTGTGATTTGAATGAGACCCAAGGATCCAAAACGTGGGGTAGATACCTGGGAAGTGGATTCGTTTTATATTTTTTAATGTTAAAATCATGAATGGTGTGAGTCAAAGGGGTAGTGAGGATCATTGTTTATATTAGAGGAGAGAGTTGTTTTCTCATTTTTGTTAATATTTTCGCTCAACAATATAATTTTTTTGAAAATTATCACTAAATATAATAAAATAAGGATTTATAGTTCGACATTATGGGCATACATTATATATAATTAATCTATTACTAAATAATTCTTATATTTATTTAACACTATAAATTATCATATTTCACTATTCACAGAAACACACATATATATTAAAAATCCAAAATATTTACTACAACCATTTTTTAACATGTATAATTCAAAAATAGATTCTATTTTTGAAAACATGTTTTCAATTATGTGAAATTTAATTTTAAATTTAAAACATCCTTTTCATTGAGAATAGATATTTTAAAATTAGGTTCGATTTTATAACTATTAGAACAAGTAATCATGGTCTCAATAAATTATATTTTAATCAGAAGAAAAAAATAGTAATTTATGAATAAATTTTGTGAAATTAATTTTTATTTTAAATCCTTATATTAATTTCAAAATTACAATTATATATTTATGACTTATATATATACTCACACTTAGTTATTTATTTATAAAATATTATTAATTTATTATATGAAATAAATAAATTATTATTTTCAATCATATGATCCCAAATTTTTTATAATATCAAATTTTAAGATAAAATTCAACTGGTAAAATTAATAATCCTAGGGTTTATATAACTATTCAAATGATAAAGTTACTATTTAATTTTTAGGGTTTCCTTAACATCTAGAGACACATCTTATTTCAATGATTTTTAATTTATAATGTTTTTATTGTATTATTAATGTCAATTAATTCGATTATGAAATATAAAATAATTATAAAAAGGTAATTTGAATTGATAAATTGTTAAGTCATTACATTATTCCCCATATCAATATTTTATGTCAAATTTGTATTTTAATTCTGTGTTCAAAAAAAGTGAGGTTATATCTCCTCTATAGCTTCCCAATATTCCAATGATTTTTCTTCATATATATGTTTCAAATGTAGTAGATTGACCATGTGAGTAAAATTGTGGCATAGAACATTATCTCTGTGATTCAAGATCTTCACTAGATGCTCCTTATAAGATATATAATTTAAAACATTTACTTATACTGAGAAAATGACATGAGGGAGATCTGGTATGTAATTCCTTGGGTGGTATTCATGGAATTCATCATGTACATGAGACTTGGTTGGTGGAAATGGTAGTTGATAGACCATAGCTCAAAAATGATCAAGGATCATGAAGGGGTCTATGTACATGAGAATATACTATCTGTTCCCCCAAATTCATATGATCCTCTTCCATAGAGATATATAGGGGAATACCAAATATCTAAACATAAACTCAAGGTATCGTCGATGATTATATGCATAGCTCTTCTATTAACTATTGGATTTATTGATCTTTACCAAATATTTTTCACCTTTTATACCATTTCATTGACCATTTAGGGTCCTATTATCTTCATTTCACCTACCTCATCCAATCAAGTCAGTTTCCTATATATTCTCCAAAATAGGGCTATATATTTTTCCATATGGATGTTCGAGTAGAAATTATGGTCATAATAGTATAAAACATGAGGTAGATGTTGGTCCCATTCCTCCTTTTTGTCTATAGAATACACTCTAAACTTGTCTTCCAATATTGGGAAATTCCAATCAGATTGGCCATCTTTTTTAGAATAATATGTTGTATTGATGTACAAATTAGTGCTCAGATAATGTTGGAAACTATTTGAAAACAAAGAGTTTTATTTTTGATATCGATCTGAAATAATCGATAGTGGTACTCTACACATACTAACAACTTATTTGTTGTATATATATTAAAGTTGATCTAGTGTTATTTCCTCTCAAATTGAGATAATCTATGTTTTCTTGGTAATACGATCAATAGAAAACTCATATAGCATTGTTTATAATATATTCGATTAGATATCGAATGAAAAAAATCCTTGGTGGTGTTCTCCCACTTCTATGGTTCTATATATAATGGTTAAATCAACCCTTTAGAACGTTTCCTTCCACCCTTCACTTTTTAACATACGAGGCACTTTGATGTAAATTCCCTGATCTCCTTCTTCATATTGTCCAACCAATAGTGCTCTCAATGATCTCAATATAGAAATGTGCTCCCTGGATTAATAGATAAGGTTGATCTATGTGTGTCATTCATAATATCCTTTATTAAATATGGATTATATGGTACATATTTTTATGACCAAAATTGTAGAACTCTTTCATCATCAACATTAAACTCTTTGGATTTCCCTTTTCTAATATCATCCACATCATTCTGAAATTCCACATAATTTTTATTTAACTTTTATTTTATCCATAATGGATGGTTGGAAAATAATTTGAGAAAGTATTGATTGTGTTCCTTCTATAATTATTCAAATGTCTATCCTTTTAGATATATGAATATTTGATCTTTCTCAATTCTCATCATTTCTAGTGATCTAGGATCCACTCATTTAAGATAATCCCCCACATTATTTTCCTTACAAGGATAGTAGTGGATTATATAATCATAATCCTCAATGATCGGTAACCAACATCACTAGTGCATATAAAAATACTTATTTTTTTAATATATAATCAATACTCTTATGATCAATATATATTTCACACTTATCACCATAGAGACAATGCCACCTGATTTTCAACATGAAGTACATATCCACTAACACTAAATACAACAATGTATAGTTTTCCTAATGAATTTTCAAAATCCATTATGAATATGCATCCAAATAATATTTTTACATCATTAATCACACAAATTCCATCATTGAAGTGTCACAGTACACCAAAAAGAGATCCCCACTATTTGGTAGTGTGAGAACTAGTACACTGATAGCCAATTTTTCAAATCATTAAATAAGTATTCATATTTACTGGTCTAGAAAAAATTTTAATCCTTATGTGAAATCATGGAATGTGTATTCATAAATTGGAATAAGTTGTCCACAATTATCAGGTAATAACCAAACAGACCATGGAATCGATGTATCACCATTCCAAATTTTTTTCTGGGCCACTCACCAATTGCCTTTTTCATTGATGGGTCCACAAATATCCCATTTCTGGTGATTACATTCCAAAATAATAAAAAATATTTCATCTAGAACAATAGTTTTCTATACATTTTGTATAGTTTCTCCTATATAATTTTTTATCATAGTATGCATATTCTCCTTATGTTCCTCAATATTCATGGAGTATATCAAAATATCATCAATAAAGGTTACCATAAATTTGTCAAGGTAATCTCAAAAGACTAAATTCATTATGTCAATGAAATTTAATAGACTATAAGTTATTCTAACATGAATCAATATGAAATCGATGAGTCTATACCTCATTCGAAAGGAAGTCATGGGAATATATTCCTTCTATAATGTTAATTGGTGATATCCTAACCATAGGTCCACCATTATAAAATAAAATTCCCCATGTAGCTGATCAGTCATGTAATTTTTTCATTACAAGGGATACTGGTTATTTATTGTGATTTTCCTGAGCATACTATAATCCAGACAGGCTAGCATTGATCTATCCATCTTCTTTAACAAGAGGTCTTCTATAATTTATGGTATTTACTAAACCATATAAAACCCTTGTCCAAGTGCTCATATAACTAATTACATAGTTCTTAGAGATAAATATTGGACATTATTTAAGGTGTATTGGATATATGAAGAGATCATAGAATAAGATCATTTAAAAACTCAGCCTCTCAATCAGGAGGAAGACCAAGTAATTATTTAGGGAATACATCAGTGTAATTTCTCTAGAGGGGAATGTTTTTTATAATGATTATCACCTTTTTATCAATCACATTAGATAGATATCATTTCTCATATGGAAAATTATCCATCGCTAAGTCAATTATTTTAATGGAAATTCATCTTCCTCTTCACAAATGTATAGAATTGGAGGATGATTCCATATGTGAAGTGAGATCTCCCTTTCATGACTATGATGTTCAATATATATACATAAAGTCAATCCATGCAAAACATAGAATCACACTCTTCCTAAGGGAGTATGAAAATATTTTCTAGGAGTTTTAGTCCACAAACATTATATAATAAGGATTTAAATTCTTTTAATGCAATAATTTCCCATAATTTTTATTGTCACATTTAACTTAACCTCAAATTTTTTTGGGGTGATTTAATAGGTATATTAAACATGTAAGATGTGAATGAAAGTGTAAAAACAGAATAAAATAGTATATTTGCTTTCCTTTAATGATTCACCAGTGTACCTATGACCACTTCATTGTAGGGATCTACCTCAGTAGTAGTGATTTTTTTCCCTTATTTGATACCTTTGAGGCTGTTGAGGTTGATTACCCTTGATAATAATTTACATAGGGAAATGAATCACATAATGCTCACGATACTTATAGTTGAAACAATGCACTACATGTAGTGCTTTTATCTAAACATTGATTTTTTATTCCTCAATAGTGGGATTATTCATATCCCATTAGTAGTTATTATAAATATTCCCATATAATCTAAATTTAAAGCATCTCTTGGTTCCATTTAAAAAAATTAGGAGTATTATTGTCAAACATATGACAAATGGGATGTGGGTTCTTAATTTGATCAGGGTATTTAGGCATTTATCCCCCCATATCAAACTTCATTTACCACTTTTTATCCCCAGACCCATGATACCGTTGAAAGAATCTAATAATAAACTTATTCTTCAGGTCAAAACACACAATATCCTTCCAACTATTTAAGTCTCTATAACCTATAATTTTCGTAGACTCATATTTAATTCACTAGAGAAGTGATCCTCAATTCTTTTGGTGTTCTTATAAAATGTTGATTCATTTATTGAAACCATTGTGATGTACTCCTCTGATCCCCCATTAGACTCAGATTTCATCTCCTTTAATCTAGGGAATTTTCATCCCTTATTAAGAAGGAGGGTTCATGGAAAATAAATACTAAAACAAATACCATAAATTTCTCCAAATCCATGGAATAAATATTATCTTTAAAATTTTGTTCTGTATTAGTGTACACCACTAATCATCTTCCCATGAAATTTTCTGATCTCCAGTATAACATTCCATTTTTCTATGCACTGGAAGATAAAAAATAAACTCTCAATATAGTTAATCAATTATTCTACGAAGAAAGGATTATAAGATCCACCAAACATGGGGGACTATTCCCTATTAAGTATAGGCCAAAATAATTATTCTTCTAATTAGATGGAGGGAATTGCAAACAACAGATGTTAGGATTCATAACACCTTCCAGCTGAGTATGTACTATAATAAATATTTGATCACTCATTACCATAATATTTGGCATATTATTTGGGAAATCACCATATTTCCGATCACATTTATTATTGGCACGGATTCTCTAATTTCCAAATAATAAAAAAATAAATAAATTACTATTATGGGGCTTGAATACTTATTCTATATGTATATATACCTAAAACGTTGATCATAGAAGGATAACAGGTAAATATCAATTATATTGTATCTTTTGATATAATATGTTTCAATCAAGGTAATACATGGTGATTGAATTATACTTAGGGTTCTTAATAAATTTATCGATTCAAAATCATTAAAATAACAAAACCATTCAATGATACCATCTATAATGGCCCCAACCATTTACAACTATTATTACATGATTTTAAAAATAATTAAACATCAAATTACAAGCTTTTGATCATAATATTTAGTGTATTGGAAGATTAGGTACATAATTAGTAATAATGACACTAAACAAACATTTTTATTCAGTCTCACTAATGAGTCCCAAACTCCATGTGAGACTTTATATCAACATATGAGAGCTTGATGAATACATGAAAAAAAGGAATGAACTAGAAATCCTAGTAAGGGAATAAGAATATGAAAAAAACAAAAAATATTGGATAGAATGTATAAAATAGTAAAATAAATCAATGGTACATAAATAAGGATAAATAATAATTGAATCTATAATAACGCCCTGACCCTTGTTACGTAGTGTATGGGCATTATTACATAACATTGGAATGATCATAAGAGAAAAAGTCTTGAAAGACCGATAATTTTATTAGCATTAGAAGTACTAGAAACATATATATGTTTTATATTACATAATCTAATAAAAAATAGCAACATTATATCCATTTTGAACACACTCCTATCTCATAGCCTATCCCCATAGGTCAATCATAATATACTACTTCACATAATGTGAATATGAAAACATAATAAAGGGGTGCGCAAAGATTCTCAGTAAGGATAAAAATATTGCAGACACTTTCATATATAAGCTTAAACATTGAAGGAAATGTATAAAAATAAAACAAAATACTTTTAAAATTATATATAAGAATAAAATTTCAAAGATAAATAAAATAATTCCATTTAATTATTCACATGGATATTCTACTTGTTGAATAATCACATGTAATATCAATATCTAATTACAGAATGATGGAATGCATAATGTTTGACATCATAACCATATAGTCAATGCCTCATGCCAATACTAGAAACAATATTTTGTTCAGGCCTTATGCCTGGACACTAGTTTGTTTCACAAGACATACTGATGCATCTAGAGCTATAGCGGGATCCACCCGTCACATACTATGTCCAATGAATTCCTTATATGAAAAGGCTAAAACGTAACATAATCATTATTATTAAAACCATCAAAAGAAATGATAATAATTTAACCATAAACCATGAATGGTATAAAAATAACACATCCAGTGTCAAAAATATCACAAAACCATCAATACAATATAGAAGATTATATCATATCAAATCAACCTCAAACATGTGTAAAATCCTTCAAAAGATGTAGAAATTGATGAAATAAAAACTATTTGAGAGAAATATCTCTTTTTATTTTGAAATCATTAAAAATTAAAATAATTATAAAAGAAAACATTTATTTTGAAAATATTGTTATAAGCTTGTATGTGATTCTTTGAATATGTTATAATGGCGGAAAATAGCCTCACCCACTGTATATTTTAAAAAACATTCTATCCTTAATTTGATGAAAATGTTATAAAGTACCTTGTTATGAAAATGACTGAATGATTAATTTCAAAACATTTTATAAAAATTAAAACAAGGATATGAATGAAATTTACCCGTACTCTAGGAAGTATTAAAAATGTTTTGAAATACATTTTTATGAAACATGGATGAGGATGAGAAATAATTCTTAGTATATACTTATGTATAAATAACCTCATATAATAAAGTGATTATAAAATTAACAATTAAGTTGTACTTTTACATGGTCGATTGTATGATAACCTCTTGTAAAATAGTTAAACCATAGTTATTAAATTATACATGAACCACATAAATAAATATGATATCATATATGATCTTCTAATATTGCTTTGTTAATAATATTTCTGTATTATCAATTTTTTTGGTGTCAAATGAATTGTTTTAATTTATATTATTTATTAAGTGTACCATGTTTGTTATGGAATTGATTTATTAGATTCATACAAGGAATTATATTAAGTTCAAATTTTCTTTTTGAATAATAAAATGAATATTATTCTTGACTGGTTAAGATGGGGAATGAATCTCATCAAGTTCGTGGAGAGGGTAATCCGTACTTACGCACGAGCGACAATATCAATCTATTGATGGAGATATCCTATGTAATTGGATGGTATATCATATTTAAAAAAACATTGACATATTATATTTATTAATTATGTCAATTATACTCAATATTTTACCCATAAAAATAATGAAGTGTTGAATAATAAACTACACCACGATGTGGAGATAGTAAGCCGTACATACGCATGTATGGTGAATATTTCATTCATAGGATGCATAGAATAAAGAATATAGTGTAAAATATTTTTAATAAAATTAAATTACGTAGAAGGTACTAGAGTTATTTTTTTATTATAGAAAAAACAATGTAAGAGGAAGTGGAAGAAGAAAAAAACATTGAAATATGGGATGAAATAATTACATATTCTTCGGGTGATTCCTTTTGATTTAATCAAAAAGGTTCCTTAATTTGGATTTATGATCAAAATAAAGCCTCTAAAATGATGTGAGGATGGATGTTTGGATATTTTAGTTAGGTTTTTCTAGGCCAAATGGAATTGGAGGAGTTATTTTGAGATAAGGGGATGTACCTTTTTATAAGGGAGGTGATTGTCACTTTAGGAAAACCACAAAATATTTACTTATTATACAATCATATTCATTTTAAAATATCATCAAAAGGATTTACATTGAGGATAATGTGAGGCTTCGTCGAAAACCTCTCATCCAATAGGTTTTATAAAGGTTTTGGTCACCATATTAGCCTTATCTTTTAGATTTAACTCTTAGTTAAATAGTTTATCTTTTACCTAGTATTGTTGTATAGTTATATTAAATGGTTAAAAAACATAATATATAAATCTAAGAGAACACCAAGTGGTACATTAATGACATATATATCCTTATCTAAGTACTTTGGCTGAAAAATAAATTTTAAGGAATATTATTTCAATTAATAATATTGTATTTGTTTTAAAAACCCATTTATGTCAATTTTGACACTATATTGTATTTTATTTTTTGTGAAAGTCATAAAAACATGATTAAATTGGAAAAAATAAATAAAATCAACAATAAAATTTCATATTAACCAATAAAGTTAGTGTAATGAATCTAATGTATCAATTTACATTTATTTGGATGTTTATAATATCAATAATATTAATCATTCATTAATAAGGTAATTATTGCTTCATCAATGTGTCATAAATAAATTTAATTAAATAATGTATAAAAAATATAATTAAAATACAATTATTTAGGAAATATTTTTAGATTTCTAATTCATATTTATAGAGGAATTTAACTTATGTATATCCCTTTATTAAAAAAAATTAGTTATGAAAATTTGAATTTAACACTTTTAAAACTTCTTTAAATAAGATAATAATAAATGTCCTAATCTAATAAAAGTGGATAAAAGAGGATTATATTTTATTAATAAAGTATATCTTGGTCCAAAACACTAATCCAATATATTTAGGACATGTTTTTGGGTAATTTTAATATCAGTTTTATCTTAAATTTCCTATTTACTTTTAACTACGATAAAAAATTCAAAACATACAATTCACCAAAATTATTTTCATCATATTGATCCAAATTTAATATACTGATTTCAACATTCTCTCCTAGTTTTTGTAAATTCAATACACAGTAGTGGTACAATTACATTTTGTGAAAATTTACAAATGTGCCTTGAAGGTGGGTATAAGGAGTTAAAATGTTCAATAAAATTTTATACATCTAATTTTATTATAAAGTGACTCCAATGAATTACATTAAACTTATATAGGTTTTATGTATCTATTTTTACCTAAAATAAATTTAAATAAATTAATTATTTATTTAAATAAAAAGTTAGTTTTAAACAATAACGCAATGTTCTTCACTATTCATCAAAAATATATTGTTTTTAGAAAAATACAAAAAATTCATCCTGTGCTAATTTTGATAATTCAAAAGGAAAAATGAAGTCCATTTTTAAAAATAAAATTTATAAATTTTTAAAAAGATTGTATTATTGTTCATAACTGATTGTTTGATTGGTCATGGTGTACTAGAACTCGAAGTTGAATACAACACAAGCTATTGCTTTATTCAAAGAGAAACATCTCGTGGAAGCATGAGGTGTTACATTCCTCCCTCCTTCAATTAATTTCATCTTTGAAATTTCATGAATACTACTGCATAAAACAATTTGTTTTTTTCTTTATCATTAGTTCCTCGGGTTCCCACATAACCTCTTCTATCTTATGGTTTCTCCATAGAACTTCTACCAAACGAGTCGTCTGATTTCCCAACACATGTTCTCTGGAATCAAGAATCTTAGAAGGCTCATCACAATAAGACATATCGGGATTAAGTTCTATTTCATCATTGGTGAGTATATACGTTGGGTAAGGCATGAATTTGGTCAATAATGAGACATGGAACACATCATGAACATTGGTGATGCATGGAGGCACTTCCATATAGTATGCAAAAACTCTAATTTGTTCAAGAATTTTTAATGGTCCGATGTACTTGGGACTAAATTTAACCTTCTTAAGGAATCATAGAACACCCTTTCACGGAGATACCTTCAAGAAAAAATGATCTCTTATATGAAATTCCAAATCCTTCCATCAGTTATTGTCATGGATATTTTTCCTATATTTGAGCTGCTGTGATGTGGGTTTGGATAATATTCATCTTTTCCATTGTTTCCTCAACAGGTTCTGGGCCTATGAGTTTTCTTTTACCAACATCTTCCCAGTAAGTTGGTGTGTGACATATCATTCCATGTAACACTTCATATGGTGCCATATGAATACTTAAATGGAAGCTATTGTTGGATGAAAATTCTACCAGAGGTAATTATTAATCCCACCAACCAAGAAAGTCATGTGAAAAATATCACAACATTTCTTCTAAGGTTTGAAAATTCAGTTATGATTATCCATCGGTTAAAGGGTAGTAGGCAGTGCTCAAACAAAGTTTAGTATCCAGGGCCTTTTGAATACTTTTCTAGAATCTTGATGTAAAATGGGCATCATGATGATAAAAAATCGATGGGTGTACACCCTAAAGTCTTTCAACATTATTAATATATAGTCTTGCAAAACATTCTAGTGGAAAATTATCTGCTATATCAGGAAAATGTGACGACATGGTAAGAAGATAAACAATGACCCATATAACATCATTCCTTATAAGAGTATTTGGTAGTCCCATGACAATGTCTATTATAATATAAACCAATTTACACTAAGGTATGGGAAGAGGTTGCGTGACTCCTCCAGGATGTTGTCTTCATGACTTAACCTGTTGAGAAACAATACATTGTGATACCTAATCAGTAATATCCTTATTCATTTTTCCCAAATAAATTTCCAATCATATATCTATACATCTTTGTGATACCAGGGTGTATTGAGAAATTAGATCTATGAGCATCATCCAAAAGTTTCCTTTTTAGATCAGTTATGATAGAAACACAATGTCTCTTACCAAATTTCAAAATTCTATCTTCATATATGAAGTCAATCAATCTCCCTTCATTTAAAACATTAATTATATTTTTAAATTCCTCATCATCTATCTATGAATGTTTTATGCTTTCGAGTAAATATGTTTTAGCAACCATTTGAAAAATTATTGAGGATTCACCTTTATTTATTATTATCATATCAATCTTTACTAGATCCATGAACATAGGATCCCTTTAAACTCTCATCTATTTCAAAAATCCATGATCCTTTCTGCTCGAAGCATCATCCACATTATTTTCCTTCCCCGGGTGTTCGTGTACAGTGAAATCATAGTCATTGAGTAGTTCATTTAGTGGTCTTTTTCTCATGTTGAGTTGTTTCTGTGAGAAAAATACATCAAAATCTTGTGATTTGTACATATCTCACATATTCACCAAAGTTATTGTGTGTCTATATCATTAAAAAAAGATTAAAAAAGATAACTCAAGATCATGTGTAGGCTAGTTTTTTTAATGAATTTTAAGTTGTCATGATGCATAGTAAATAACTATATCATTATGCATAAGGACACAACCAATTCATTTTTATAAAGCATCAATATAAATAAAAATCCCATAATTACCAGATAATAGAGTCGAGATAGAATCATTGACTAATTTTCACTTTAGTTATTCAAATCATTATTCACACTCTTTTTTCCAAAATATTTAACACCTTTATGTGTGATCTTGGTTAATGGGTTATCCAATTGGGCCGAATTCTAGAAAAATGATGATAATAAACCAATAAATCAATATAATTGTGTACCTCAGTTATTCTTATCGGTGATGGCCATTATTGTGTTGATATTGTCGTAGAAGGAACAATAGAGATTCCATCCTTAAGGAATATATGGCCAAGAAAAGAAATCTACTCATGCCAGAATTCACATATGCTAAACATACCATATAATTCATTTATTCTCTGACTATATTGAAAAGAGTGCAAGTTATTTTCATGATTTTAGTATTTTTTGGAGTATACCAAGATATCATCAATAAATACCACTACAAAGTCATCATGATTTTCCTTGAAAACTATATTCATTAAATCCATGAAGATAAACTGAGCAATAGTCCATCCAGAAGGCATTACTTTAAACTCGTAATGCCCATACCTGGTATAAAAAGATGTCTTCAGAATGTCTTCCTTCTTCACACACAACTGATGATATCCAGATCTGTAACACCCCAAGATTTTACAAAAAATATTCTTTTTAATTTTATTAATGTCTTGTGTTGTACGCTACACACACAAGCATGACCTTCCACGATAGCGTGTGTTGTACGCAATAACGAGTTTCGCTAAACAACGATATGCTATTAAAAATAGCCGTTATGAATAGTAATACCCGATTTTTGAAATTTTATAAATTTTATTTTTCAAAATGGACTTCATTTTTGGATTTGGAATACCAAAATTAGCCTAGGGTTAAATTTTGGTATTTTTCTGGAAATTTTAATTTTTGATGAATAATGAAAACACTGTGTTACTATTTAAAAACCGAATTTTTTAAATAATTATTTATTTTATTTAAATTTATTTTAGGTCAAAATTGATACATAATACCTATATAAGTTCAATGTAATTCATTGGAGTAATTATATATTAATTTTAGATATATAAAAATTTCATTGAACTTTTCACCATCTTTTACCCACCTCCTTAGAGAATTTGAAAATTTACATAAAACTTAACTTTACTGCTTCTGTGAGTGGAATTTCAAAAATATGAGTGACACAGTTGATCTCAGTAGGTAAAATGCAGTTCAATGAGATGAAAATAATTTTTGGTGAATAGTAACTTTTTACTTATATTTACCACGGTTAAAAGTAAATAGGGTAATTAAGGGTAAAAATGATATTATTATTACCCTAGTACATGTCCTAATTCTATTGGATAAGTGTAATTTGACCAGAAACAACCTTAGGAATAAACTATGGCCATTTAGGCCCACTTAGATTACATTAGGACATTTATTATTAATTTATTTAAAAAAGGGTTAAAATAGTTAAAATCAATGTTTAATAAGTAAATAATTTTTAATATAGGGTTATACATAAGATAAATTCGATTATAAATATTAATTAGAAATATAATAGGATTTCCTACATAATTTTATTTTATTTTTAATTTTTGGACATTAAATAATTTAATTTATTTATGACACAAAGATGATGCAGTAATTATCCTATTAATGGAATATTGACATAATTGATGTTATAAATACCCTGATAAATGTAATTAGAGACCTTTTATTAATTCCACTAATTTTCTAGGTAAATATGACATGTTATTAATGAATTAATTAACTTTTTTCGAACTAATCATTCTGTTATGATTTTCACAAAAATCAATTACTAAATAGTGTCAAAATTGTCATAAAATAGTTTCTAAAACAAATATTTTATAATTAATTGTTATTTTATTCCTAAAAATATAAGGTTCATCCAAATGACTTAGATAAGGTTATATATATTAATAATGAAAAAATTGGGGTTCGTTTGTCTTCTTATAGTAAGTTTATTAACCTTATAGTGTAAGAAAACAAAAAGACACGGTAAATGTGAAATTATTTAACTTAAAGTTAAATCTAAAATGATACGGTTAAAATAGTAACATAAACTTGTCCAAATTCTATTGTATGAGAGTATTTAGACCCCTCCCCGCCTTTTCTTCTAAATAAATCAATTTGGTGCTATTTAAAACCGAATATGGCTTTATAATAAAATAATATTTTTGGTCTTTCCAAAGCTGCCCATCTCCTCCCTTTCCAAAGGGCACCTCCTCCCTGTCTTCCTCACACCACTTTGAGCTTTCATGCTCGGCCAAAGCCTGCCAAATTCCTTTCTCCACTTCCCTAGAAACATCTTAGAGGTCCTGGTCTTCTTCAAATTCCAATTTTAGTTCCCAAAAATGAGGTCTCAAAAAAGCGCTTCAAAGAAGAGGTAATGTCTGTTACCGATTATTTCAACTTTATTTCTTCATCCACTTCTTATTCTTTAGTTGTTTCATTATGAATTAACAACATAAGTATCAATCATATACTAATATGTTATTATAATTATGAAACAACCCTATTTCACCATCTATTCATCCTACAGAAAACGAAGTCACCACGCGTGCGTACGTACGGAATACCGTCTCCACACCGTGGTGTAATCTATTTTCCACCACCACCTTACTTGGATGTGTATAATGGTGTAAAGAATGAATATATATGATTATTTAAAATTGATATTGATTCTGAAATAGTATACATACACTCCAATACAATTCCACAATCATGGGAACGATATCATCGCTCGTGCATACGTACGAAATACCGTCTCCACGATGTGATGCGACTCGTTCTACATGATTTTCATTGAATAATGATTACATAAATTAATTGAGTGAATAAATATGATATATATTACACTAATACCATTCTGTAAATGAGGTATCTATATCCTAAAAAGATGAATAAGAATTTATTCGACAAAACACGCATGAGAACAAAAAGTAATAAACACCCGGATAACAAGTAGAAATGAAATATTACTAATAATATGCTAAGAATATGACCATATATGATATCATAACAATTATTATGATTCTAGAATAAGTCAATGAAATTATTTAAATCATTATACAGGAGGTTCAGACACTTACGAAGCAAATCGGACCTAAGGTAAGGGAAATATCACAATCTCATTTTTATCCGAGATTGTTTATACTTTGGAATTTACTAGGGTGTATTTTATCATCCACATCCATGTTTCCTAAATATTTAATATTATTTCAATCCACCTACAATTTTTTAAATCCTATTTTACCCTTAGTTTAGTTTTTATTAAATTATATGAAAGGAATCTTTTGTCGTTTTTCATACGAGGTACTTTTTGACTTTTCTGACAAAAGTATGAGAAGAATGTTTTATAACTTATACGGAACGAATGGATTTTTAAAAAAATATTTCCAAGAATCTTCCTTTACAAGTTTTCAAGATTATTTTTAATCAACTTCTTTTAGTTTAAAATTGTATGACATGTTACGAAAGGAAAACAGTTTTTGAAGTAGAAAGGATATTTTCCTCAAGAATGGAGTTCAAGTGTTTCATCAAAATTATTTTCCATCTAAGATAATAAAGGGTTATGTTTCTATCCCTATTATTACATTGATTTGATTATGTTGTGATGGAATTATTTTTATTAATTCCTTTATCTTATTTGAATTATTTTATGATGTCATGTTGTTTAAGATTCCCATTTTTATTACATGGGTTATGCTATGATGTATGGTTTATGATTTTGTGGCACACATAAGAATGGTATCATTATGAGATGGGTGGGACCTATATCTCCCTCCAATGCATTGGGTAAAGATATTATATCTCATGAGATATACATAGCTGGAATGGCAGGTTAAACGGTTCAGTGAAATAGGACTGAAACGAGGAGTGAACTCGGTTTAGAAATGGACTTTGTCCACTAAGATAGTCTTGGAAATGAGTATTGACTAATAAGAAATGATTCTCTATGATTATGTGTGTATTCTATAATGCTTCATGTTTTAAGTTATGATTATTGTGATTATATTTCACTACCATGATTTATCCCATGTTATGAAATTATGATCTCTTTTTCAGGGTAAGATTTACAAATTGTTATGTTCTTATGAATACGATATGATTGATATTTCTTTTGTTTACCCTTACTGAGAATTTGAGATCACCCTTTTATGTTTTCTTTTCCCCAAGATATAAAGAACGGTTTTAGGTAAGAAATAAAAAGGGAAGATCTTTATGGGAGATGTTGAAGATCTTTCACCATGATTAGAAGACTATATTCCGAGTTTCCAAAGACACTATACTATTACGGTCCTTGTGTGTGTGTTTTTGTAATGTACTAAGTATTCCGAAAAAGTAATGTAATGTCCATGTACGTCAAGCTTAGAGTCTCTACAGTTGGTATCATAGGAAAGGTTTAGTCAACCTTTTGAAACTAGGATTTGAAAACATTAGTGTGATCCCTAGAGATATTTCTAAGGTATGTATTGGGATGTCCCTAAGGATAAGTATACGTATAGGATATAGTCCTTGAACTATGGTAACAATCATAGAATTTATCCTAAGATGTTAGATATTAATGGTACTCACCCTTTATTATGTTGTTTTCCCTAGCATGATTTTTCCTCTCACACTATTCTTTTTGGGTTTTAGATGATGGCTGGAACCCGAAGGAACCGTGTTGATAAATGAAATGGTTGATGCAATGATTGTCCTACTGAACAAACCAACGTTATGGGAGATGGAGTGAAAAATATTATTTCTATACTGACAGAAGCTATGAATTATTCTGGGCTTCCCAATGAGCAGAGAAGGGAACAATATTCTATTGAGTCCTTCATGTGGCAACGTCCATCGTCTTTAAGTGGGTCTTCTGATCCACTTGTTTCTGAACAATGGATCAGTACCACTGAAAAGATATTTTCAGTTTTTCAATGTTCTGAACATGATAAAGTCATCTTAGTAGTATATCATTTGGATGGTGATACTGATCAATGGTGGAATCTAATCAAGAATACGAGGCCAAGAGATGAAATTGAGTCCATGGAATGGGACGAGTTCAAGAACTTGTTTTTCAGTAAGTATTTCCCTCGTATTCTTCGAACAAAGATGGAGAAAGAGTTTCTTGAACTAAAGCAAAAGGATGATGAATCTGTTGGTATATACAAAGCGAATTTTACATGGCTTGCAAGGTATGCATCTGGCATTATCATCCAACCTGAATGTAAAGTTTATCGATTCATCAGTGGCTTAAACCCAAATCTTCGAAGGGCATTAGCTATAAGAGACTGCAGTAGCTATGAATAAATTGTGCGTTCTGCTATTAAGGTAGAAATGTAAGTTGGTGTTACATATCCATCTCATGGTTTTTACAAGAATCGAAAGATCGAGTTCAAGGAGAAATCTCGGAATAATGGTGAAAAGAAGATGAATGTTTCCTTATGCTCAAAGTGTGGAAGGATGCATGGTGTAGATTGTCATAAAGGGACTAGAAAATGTTTTAAGTGTGGAAAAGAAGGTCATCAAGCAGCTGAGTGTTGAAGTAATAGAAAAAGGGTTGCTAATGGTGTGAATAAAGAAAAGACTACAGAGAACGCACCAACAACACTTCAATGCTTCAAGTGAAATGAAATAGGGCATTATGCTAATCAATGCCCTAATCTAAGGGTTAATGATGATCGACATGAGCAACCACTTAGGGCAAAGGACAAAGAGAAGTCACATGCGATCACTATTGGCGATGTTGAAAATGAAAATGATGTGGTGGAATGATTAAGTGTTTATGTAATGGGATTCCAAAATAATGTTGTATATAGTGTCGTGGAATATTGGAATATTTATGTATTGGTCTATTGTGGTTTTCAATAATTTTATGGTACCGGTAACCATGGAAATTGATTGAGATATTTTTGGTAAGATGATGATATGTGCATAATGGAGGGATAAGAAGATAATGAGATGTTTGATAGTATTCATGAGCTCATGACTGATATAAGGAGAATGTTATATCATGGTTTGAGTATTAGAATTTTTTGATTTTGGTATGTGGAAATAGTTAAATTTTGACAGTATTAATGTTTTCACAAAGGTTTAATGGGTATTCATTTTTTAAGAGAATACATGATTATGGTATTCACATGATTTGAATGTGACCAACAAGATATATGGGGGATAAATGATGGTATTCACATGATTGGTAGATAACCTTTCTAGTAATTGTTTTCTTTATACTATGAGCTTGGACCGAAGTATTTTAGATAAGCCTAAATATTGGAATGGATTATGTTGGACATGAGTTATTATTGTTTAAGGATAAAATTTTTTTTCAATATTATTGATGGGATGTTATAGTAATATAGCTTTAGAAAAAGGACAACCTGCAGGACGGGCGACAGCCCATCGCATCGGGCAAGGTTGTGGGAATCGAACCCACAACTAAAGTGTGTCTGGCCTTTATCGCCTACCAGTGGCCTACATGAAGTCCCTAGTAAGTAGAAACTCATTTTATTTTATTACATGGTATGATATATGAAGTATAAGTTCATTCTTGGAATCGTATACGATTTACCTCACCATAGATGAACTTATGTATATTTGATAACTTTTTATATCCTTTTGTTTGAAATAGATGGAATGAACCATCATTCTATCACATGATCTATTATCACTTCATGAATAACATATTCAACTTCATTTCTTTAAGAGATGAAGTGGAAATTGTTCAAATCATGAACAACAGTGAGATTGTACCAAAATAAAGTAAGTATTTATTCTAATTCAAATTCTTCAAATGATCTTGAAAACCAAAAATGTTGTCCTAGTTCCCTTATATCTGATGAATCAGATGGACCCTAGATCATCATAAATTTATGGCTTTGTGATTGTTGGATTTTTCATTGCCATGTTCTCTACCACTCTCCATCAAAACATGACGGTTAGATTTCTCTTCCATATCCATATTTTCACCTATGTTCTCTTATGTGGAAACCTAGTGATTAGTTAATTTGGGTAACTGTTATGTTTCATACATTAGTTTTTAAATCCAAGTTTTTGTATTCCTTGTTACGATGTGGGTTTCTATTAAAAAAACTTTTGAGTAGTAAACCATTTATAACCCCGACGAATTTCAAGGGCGAAATTCATTTGTAAGGGGGGTAGAATGTAACACCCCAAGATTTTACAAAAAATATTCTTTTTAATTTCATTAATGTCTTGTGTTGTACGCTACACACGCAAGCGCGGCCTTCCAGGATAGCGTGTGTTGTACGCAATACCGAGTTTCGCTAAATGACGATATGCTATTAAAACTAGCTATTATGAATAGTAATACCCAATATTTGAAATTTTATAAATTTTATTTTTGAAAAAGGACTTCATTTTAGGATTCGGAATATCGAAATTAGCCTAGGGTGAAATTTTGGTATTTTTCTAGAAATTTCAATTTTTGATGAATAGTGAAAACACTGGGTTATTATTTAAAAACCGAATTTTTATTTAAAAAAATATTTATTTTATTTATCTTTTTTTAGGTCAAAATTGATACATAATACCTATATAAATTAAATTTAATTCATTGGAGTAATTTTATAATAATTTTAGATATATGAAAATTTCATTGAACTTTTCTCCGTCTTTTACCCACCTCCTAAAAGAATATGCAAATTTACATAAAACATAATTTTAACGCTTCTGTGAGTGGAATTTCAAAAATCCGAGAGACACGGTTTATGTCAGTAAGTAAAATGTAGTTCAATGAGATGAAAATAATTTTGGTGAATAGTAACTTCCTTCTTTTATTTACCACGGTTAAAAGTAAATAGGGTAATTAAGGCTAAAAATGATATTATTATCACCCTAACAGATGTCCTAATTCTATTGGATAAGTGTAATTCGACTACAAACAACCTTAGGAATATAATATGACCATTTAGGCCAACTTGGATTAGATTAGGACATTTATCATTAATTTATTTAAAGAAGGGTTAAAATAGTTAAAATCAAAGTTTAATAAGTAAATAATTTTTAATATAGGGTTATAAATAAGTTAAATTAGACTATAAATATTCATTATAAATATAAATATAATTCCTACATAATGATATTTTATTTGTAATTTTTGGATGTTAAATATTTTTATTTATTTATGACACAATGACGATGCAGTAATTATCAAATTAATGGAATATTGACATAATTGATGTTATAAATACCAAAATAAATGTAATTAGAGACTTTTTATGATTTCCACTAATTTTATAGGTTAATATGACATGTTAGTATCGAAGTAATTAACTCTATTAGAAATAATCATTCTGTTATGATTTCCAAAAAAATCAATTACTAAATAGTGTCAAAATTGACATAAAATATTTTTTTTAAAAAATAATATATAATTAATTTTTATTTTATTCCAAAAAATCTAAGGTTCGGAAAAATGACTTAGATAAGGTTATATATATTAATAATAAACATCTTTGGGTTTTTTTGGCTTCTTATAGTATGTTTATTAAACTTATAGTGTAAGAACACAAAAAGACACGGTAAAGGTTAAATTATCAAACTTAAAGTTAAATCTAAATGATAAGGTTAAAATAGTAAACTAAACATGTAAAAATTCTATTGGATGAGAGGATTTTGACCCATCCAACCCCCCTTAGAATCTAAATAAATTAATTTGGAGCAATTTAAAACCGAATATGGCTTTATAATAAAATAATATTTTTGGTTTTTCCAAAGCTGCCCCTCTCCTCCCTTATAAAAGGGCACCTCATCCCTCTCTTCCTCACACCACATTGAGCCTTCATGCATAGCCATCCCCTACCAAAGTCTCTTATACACTTCCCTAGAAACATCTAAGAGGTCCTGGTCTTCTTCAATGACCAATTTTAGTGCCCTAAAAGGAGGTCTCAATGAAGCGCTTCAAAGAAGAGGTAATGTCTATCACCGATTCTTTCAACTTTATTTCTTCATCCACTTATTATTATTTAGTTGTTTCATTATGAATTAATAACATAAGTATCACTAATATACTGATATCTTCTTATAATTATTAAACAACCCTATTTCAACATCTATTCATCCTACGAAAAACGAAATCACCACGCGTGCGTACGTACGGAATACCATCTCCACGCCGTGGTGTAATATATTTTCCACAACCACCATACTTGGATGGGAATAATGGTGTAAAGAATGAATATATATGATTATTGTAAAGTGATATTGATTCTGAAATTTTATACGTACACTCCAATACAATTCCACGGTCATGGGAACGATATCTTCGCTCGTGCGTACGTACGAAATACCGTCTCCACGATGTGATGTGACTCATTCTACAAGATTTTCATTGCATAATGATTACATAAATGAATTGAGTGAATAAATATGATAAATATTACACTAGTACCATTCTGGAAATGAGGAATCTATAACCTAAAAATAAGAATAAGAATTTATTCGACAAAACACGCATGAGAACAAAAAGTAATAAACCCACGAATAACAAGTAACAATGAAATATTACTAATAATAAGCTAAGAATATGACCATATATGATATCATAACAATGAGTATGATTCTGGAATAATTCAATGACATTATTTAAATCATTATACAGGAGGTTCAGACACTTACGAAGCAAATCAGACCTAAGGTAAGGGAAATATCACAATCTCATTTTTATCCGAGATTTTTTATACTTTGGAATTTACTGGGGTGTATTTTATCATCCACATCCATGTTTCCTCAATATGTAATATTATTTCCATCCTCCTACAATTTTTTATATCCAATTTTAACCTTTGGTGAGTTTTTAGTAAATGATATGAAAGGAATCTTTTGTCGTTTTTCATACGAGGTACTTTTTGACTTTTCCGACAAAAGTATGAGAAGAATGTTTTTTTAACTTATACGGCAAGAATGGATTTTAAAGCAATATTTCCAAGAATATTCCTTTACACATTTTCAAGTTTATTTTTAATCATCTTTTTTAAGATTAAAATTGTACGACATGTTAAGAAAGGAAATATGTTTTTGAAGTAGAAAGGATATTTTCCTCAAGAATGGAGTTCAAGTGTTTTATCAAAATTATTTTCCATCTAAGATAATAAAGGGTTCAGTTTCTATCCCTATTATTACATTGATTTGATTATGTTGTGATGGAATTATTTTTATGAATTCCTTTATCTTATGTGAACTGTTTTATGATGTCACAATGTTTAAGATTCCCATTTTTATTACATGGGTTATGCTATGATGTATGGTTTATGATTTTGTGGCACACATAAGAATGGTATCATTATGAGATGGGTGGGACCCATATCTCCCTCCAATGCATTGGGTAAAGATTTTATATATCATGGATAGACATGGCTGGAAAGGCGGGTTAAACCGGTTCAGTGAAACCGGACTGAAACGAGGAGTGAACTCGGTTCAGAAATGGACTTTGTCCACTAAGATAGTCTTGGAAATGAGTCTTGACTAAGAAAAATGATTCTCTATGATTATGTGTCATGACCCGACCCTACCCGGGCTTGAGCCGCAACTACCCCTAGACCGCCTCCATAGGCCAGGTGCTGGCGACCAGTGCCGGAGGCACAATAACTTGGGTAGGTCTTTGCCTAAGTACTTGTACACACACACACAACACACTCAATGAAAAAGTGCAGTGTAAAAGAGAGTACAAGAAGAGTAAAAAGAACAGCTGCTATATAAATACCACAAATGTGCATCAACCTATAAACAGTACAAGCATTGCTAAAAAGGAAAAAGGGGCAAAACACATGCCCAACCAGAAAAGTTCCACAACCCGGCAACAGGTAAACAAAAAGGAAACAGCTGACGGGTCTCCCACCTGGAACCCGACCACGACCACCGCACGCGGTCCAAGCTCCCAAGCTCTTACGCTCCACTGAAGTCATGCTCCACCTGTCCGTCGTCTGGAAGGGCACACCAAGTGCAGTCAAAGCCCAAGCATGGGTGAGTATAAAAATACTCAGTAGGATACCACGATTGCTCAAGGGAGCAACAAAAGGAGGTACTGAAGGGTGAGCAGTAGAGCGAACAAGGAATAGAAAGGGGTACAACCAGGGTGCAGTAAAGAGTCATGCTCAACGCAAAAAAAGAAATGAAGTAGTCTCGTCCAGGAACAAGGATCTGGGAATGGTGAGAAGATGATCTTCCTGTCGAGTCTTCGCTACCTATAACAAGAGAGTAGACTCATCCAACCACCATAAGCTAGACGCGGAAAGCACGTGGCATACCCCGCGTGTCTTCGCCTCTCCTGGAGGGAGAGTAACCAAGCCAAGAAGTGGGTACCGGAAACAAGGTATATATAAGTCCATATGCTCTGTCTAGAAGCCCGAACAACATCGTAAGGGGATCTCCATCCCATAGCTCAGCCCAAGAAAAGAGTCGCCAACAGTCCCAGAAGTAAACTCCATCGATGCCCAGCATCCCGCACGTCTATCCCGAACCGCAAGCCAAGGGGCTCAATCACCGCACCTCGATACTATCCGCTTTGGGCGGCACTGACTCGCCCACACGGTTTTAGATCGCGTCGCAAGAACGCATCTCGGTGGGGAAAGCGCCCCTTGTACTTGAGATTTCTAGGAAAGTCAAACCACACCTCATCACTTCCCTGCAGTCGAGAGGTCTCCTCAAAGTCAAAGCCATTCCATCACCGACCCGTACAACCAAGGGTCCCGCTCCGGTAATCGCGGAGGAATTCCACAAGCTAGCCTAGTAGAACGGACTAAGCCTGAATTCCAACAGGTGTCCCACTGTCGAGCCCTGCTGGAGGGTAATTAATAACCAGATATCGGGTGACCCACTGCCCAGCCCTACTGGAGGGTAAGGCATAACACATCATCAGGCGACCCACTGCCCAGTCCTGATAAAGGGAAGACCATAACATATCATCAGGCGACCCACTGCCCAGCCCCGCTGGAGGGTAGACCTAGAACTAGACAACAGGCGACCCACTTCCCAGCCCTGCTGGAGGGTAGACCCTAATAGCGTCGAGTGACCCACTGCCCAGTCTCTGCTGGAGGGTAGACCCTAAGGGCATCGGGTGACCCACTGCCTATCCTCTGCTGGAGGGTAGACCCTAAGAGCATCGGGTGACCCACTGCCCTGTCTCTGCTGGAGGGTAGACCCTAAGAGCATCGGGTGACCCACTGCCCAGTCTCTGCTGGAGGGTAAACCCTAGTAATCAGTGAGCAACCCACTGCCTAGCCCTGCTGGAGGGTAAACCCTAGAATTCGATGAGTAACCCACTGCCCAGCCCCACTGGAGGGTAAAACTCTGGCCAACCAAACACAGAGTGTGTATCACATGACCACCCAACTCCAGTACAACTCACCCAAAGGGGGTTCAGTGCCTGTTACATCACTGGGTGTCACCAGCACCGCTACCGGCCGATCCATCGAGAGCGAAACCAGGGGAGACCACTCAACCCTGCTGGTCATACAAAAGAGCACCAGGCCAGGGGAAACACCACCCTGCTAGTCAATCAAATGAGCGCAGAGGGACCCTCTACGTCGTGAGAGGTCAAGTACGCAAAGTAGATCACAACACACACATGGGGCTCACACGATGTGAGGCCCCAAGTCAACCCCAACCAAGCACACAAACGTCCTCAGGTACAAACCACACGTACCTCCAAGCGCTCTCGTATACTCCCAGAGTATACCTCGTCCCAGCCCAAAGGCTATCGTGCACACGACACCCATCGTCAACGCGAAGGTGTGACATAATAACTCCAACCTACCACCTCATCGGCTGAGGCACAACCAACCACATCTCATGAAACATTTACACCACTCTCCCAAGAGTGCGCGATCACACGCCAAGGGTCCGCTATAGACAACGTAGGACGAACCACCACTAGAGCACCTTCCATGCTCTACATTTAACAAGATCATGTAAGAGGCTCCGCACAACCAAAGGGAGAACACCGTTGTAATCCTTGCAGAAAAACACGCGAGTTAGACTACTCATTCGCCCGAAACGGTCAACAGGTTAAAAGGGTACTATTCACCGTGACCAAACCTGTGTGGGGCCCACCACAAGATCCCGAAACTGAACCAACGGATCACGCCACAACGATCCCCTCCGAAAAAATCATGGGATTGAGTACTCAATTTCCCAAAAAGGACACCCGGTGAAAAGGGCACTATTCAAAATAGCCAGGTCGGGTGGGACCCACACCACGTCCCCGAAAAAGGTCGGGCGGACTGAGCCATCGCAAAGCTCTCGGAAAAGCACGTCAAAAGAACTACTCACTTGAGTGCAACGGATATCCAGAGAAAAAGGTGCATCTCGGCACACCGCACACGAGCGGTGCCACGTGGGACCCGCATCCCCGTCCCGAAACTCAACGAACGGATCACACCATTGTGATCCTCTTGAAAAAGTACACTAAATGGACTACTTACTTGTCCAAAACGGTCGCCGGGTGATAAAGCTGGAAAATCACCGTCGACGCCCAAACAGCCCTCGTGGGCCCCACACCATTGTGCCGAAGTTGAGCGGATGGATTGCACCATTGCAATCCCCTTGGAAAAACACCCAACATCGACTGATCGCACGCCCCGAATGGACGTCTGAGGAAAAAGTCGTTAAAAGCTGCACGCAGCTCAAGAGAAGGGCCGTGGGGCCCACGCCTCAACTCCGGCTTCAACGCTCGGAACCACCCTGAAAACCTCCGCCTCGGCGCCAGGGTTCCAACGCCACTGACGGCGCTTAAAACGGACGTCGGATGCGTCCGCGCCGCTCAAAACAAGATTCCCGGAAAAACAAAATTCCATTTAAGACGCGTCTCGCCTCCGAGGCGCCTCGTTTCGGGAATTAAAAATTTCTAAAACCGTCTCAAAAACTTTTCCCTGACGCAAGCTCCGCACTGCCGCAGACGGCACGCAAAACGGACGCCCGTAGCACGAAATACGGGCGTCCAAAGTCTGAGGGGCAAAGCCCCTTGGGCCAGACCGGCCTGGACCGGCCGGTCCGCCCTGCTTGGCCCGGCCCGCGCCGGCCGTCCCAGTCCGCACAGCCGGCCCACGGCTCAGCCGTGGGTCCGGTTCACCCTGCCGCGGCCAGCTGGTCGTGGCTTGCTTCAGCCGACCGGCCGCCTCGCGGCCGGCTGATTCCCCACAGCGACCCGCGATTCGCGGGTCGCGGTCGTGCACGAGGGTCGCGCGCTTCGCGGCCCCCCTCTCCTCCGCCTGCCGGCGCCCGCGGCCGGCTTCCAACAGCCGCCGCCGAAGGCCTCCGCCGCCTCCCAGAAGCGCCGCCGCCGCCTTCGAAGCCCCGGCCGACCGCCCTGCTGTGCCGTGCTCCGCCCTGCGCCGCCGCCGTCTGCCGCCTTCGGCCCTCGCCGGAAACCGGCCGTGGCCGGAAAACATCAGAGGACCACCGGAAACGATCCGGTGGTCCAAAATTCGTTCGGGATAAAATTCCGAAAAGCTCGGGACGAGATCTACGCAACCACGGAATTTTTTCGAGGATCCAATTGTGCGATTGAGCATAAAAGAGGATTAAAACGGGAAAGGGGAGGAAAACTCAAATCCGCCTACCTCGTTGGGCTTCGCCCGACGCTTCCCGCGCGATCCGTCGTTCGCCATCGTCTCGCCAGAGCCACCTCGCCGGAGTCGCCTTGCCGGAGCTCGCCTCGCCGGAGGAGAAGGAGGGGAAGGAGGGTTTGAGGAGGAAGAAGAAGAAGAAGAAAAGGGGGGGGGTGTTTAAGTGCAAATCTCTTAAACGCCCGCCCGACAGCCCTGAACACGAACTCCCGACGGGGTCGGGATTTAGCCTCCCCTAGTCTAAGAACCACGCTCTGAGTGCAACGGAGGTTTTGGAATTTTATTCCGAGACCCCATTCAAAAGTTATTAAACATAGCGCCCGAGGCCGCCAAATTACGAAAACGCCCCTCGGGCCATTTTTCACAGACGGCCCGCGCCTACGAAACATATACCCCTCCTAGGGTAAACGAAACGCTCCGAAAACAACGGTACACTCAGTTTTCCAATCCGAGCCACCGTTTAAGAGATACTAGCATTTCGCCATTAAACGAATAAATTAATTAATTAATTTATCCGTTTAGCGTTCCGGGAGCGGGCGAGGGGTCCAAACATCCCTCACCGACAAGTTTTATGTCGTTCCTAGGGTAAACTCCCCATTCCGGACCCATCTGTACACTTGTATCCCTGATCTGGAACTCCGTTTAGGAGTTGTCTCATTTATTCGGCGTTTCCAGTGTGAACGCACGAAAAATTTAATTCCGGCCCCTCTGGGGCTCGGAATCGCATGCCGTCTGAAGGCGGTGCTCTGGAATATCATCAAGAATATTCCAAAGTCTTTCGTAGAAAAAACCGGGTTCTTATATCATTCACTCCTTCTAGATTTTCGTCCTTGAAAATCAAAACTAGGGAGCAACACAGGGTACTAATCCCACACCGGGCTTTCCCATACCCTGAAGAACCCACGAACAGCTCTGCGTCACCGCACACAGACCAAAGGATTGATCTATTCATGTGAGGTTGGCCCTTGCCGATGTCGTGCACCCACTCCAGAATTTGTGGTTAGGGAAAGGCGGTAGGGGATCTAACCATCCCTTTGCACGGTCTCAAACGGCCCGAAGGCCCTCGGGGGTATCTCACCTCCCCGGTCAAACCTCTACGTCGCACGCTGCGACTGGAATCACCACCCACATCTAAAACAAGGCCCGATGATTCCCTCGTTCAGAATATCTATATGGTGAAGCACCCAAGGATATCTGGTCACACAAGATTTCACAACAGATGTTCTCTCACACGCTCAAAAGGCGAAGGGGTCAACACCATCAACTAAAGAAAAAGGTCTCACGCCCTTTTATCATACCAACACAGGGTTACACCCGACGCCCTGCGTCACCCTGGTAACACATCAAACAAGGATCAGGGAGAAAATCCTTTTACATGCAGAGCCCAACAATTCTACTGTAATAAGTAGAAGAGTTGTAAGGGGTACCTCTCACCATCCCATGCTCTGCAGGATCGTAGACATCCAAAGCTCGCGGCTACCCGCGGTCCCAACCGTCAGCTCCCAGAGCCTAACGCGGATCACCTAGTGGGGATGGGGAGATCTCGTAATGTTGTCCCCCACCTCCAGCTCCTCCCGCTCCTCTTCTAGTACCACATCTTGGGAAACTACTCCGATCATGGCGCTACCTCTGCCGTGGTGGTGCGCCTGCTGCCTGCCCGAAGCTCGCAGCAACTCGGGTCGGGCAGTCTCGTGCCAAGTGACCTCGCCCGTCACAAGCATAGCACTGGCGCTCTTTGGGCTACCCTGGTGCGCTCCGGCGCCACTGTGGTGTACGACCACGACCCAGGATCCACTCACGGAAGGGAATCCTCGGCTAAGGCCATGTGCCTTTTCGCCACAGTGGTATACGACCACGTCTCCGAAACCGGTAGTGGGAAGGCCTCCTGCATCGAGATCCTGTCCTCCGGCGCCTGCTAGCTATGGCAGACGTCCCGGCTCCGTCGCGCCCACTGCCACTACCAACCACAAAACATGACAGGAAGCCCTCTGTCACCAACGCCCGCTCTAGCACCCCGGCATATGTGGAAAGGCCCAAGGGTACTATGACAACATGAATCTCTCGGCGGAGACTCTGCTCAAACTTCCGCTCTCAGATGTTGCCGTCATGGACCAAGTCTGGGTAAAAGCGTGCACGGTCTGGAAAACAAGCCGCCTACTCATCCACCGTCATCCCTCCCTGCTGAAACTGCAGGAGCTCCTGAATCCAAAAGGAGTGCAAGAAGGAGGGGAAAAACTCCTCACGAAACTACAACTAGAAGTCGTCCAACGAAGGCGACGACTCGTCGAGAAACCGAGTGAGCAGACTCCACCAACGCCAAGCTGATCCACCAAATGGGGTGGCTCCCAAAGCCGCTATCTGATCTGTCAGCATCTGCACAAGCCTGAAAAGGTGAACCACTGCCTCGAGACAAACCTCTGCTGCCTAAGGGTCTTTCTCACCACTGAACCTCAGTGGTCTCTGCCGTTGGAACTCACGGAGCGCGCTCAACCTATGCTCAAGCTCAGCCTGCTCTGCTGAAACGGTCCGTCGCTCCACGGGTGGGGGTGCTGCTACCGGCCCACCCAGAGAAAGGGGCTCGCATGATGGGTTCTGTACTGTGGCCTCATAGCTCACAGGGTCGTCGTCACGAACCAAAGCTGGTATCTCGGCTGAATTTCCGCGTGGAGACATCCTGAATATTATCAAGGAGTGTCGCGGTCAGATGAGCATATATGTATATACCAACAAAAACGATGGGGAGTTGACTCAAGAAGGATAGTTAAAGACTCAGTCCTATGTGATGCACAAACAACTTTCCCTGCAACAAGTGTCTCAGCATACCAAGTCGACAAGCGGGTTATCAAGGTCCTGGTGAATGGATACGTCGGCCGCCGCACCATCACTGGACTCCCTGGCCTGAGAGCCGCTCTCGAGACACGTTAACACTATTGCCCTATATCCCAAGCAATTTCTCTTTTAGGGACGTCCGCACAACGTCCCAAGGAATGAACCACCTTTGATACCACTTTGTCACGGCCCGACCCTACCCGGGCTCGAGTCGCAACTACCCCAAGCCCGCCTCTAGAGGCCAGGGGCTGGAGACCAGCGCCATAGGCACAATAACTCAGGGCGGCCTTTGCCTAAGTACCTGTACACACACACGCAACACACTCAATACAAAAGTGCAGAGTAAAAGAGAGAACAAGCAGAGTAAAAAGAACAGCTGCTATATAAATACCACAAATATGCATCGACCTCTAAACAGTACAAGCAATGATAAAAAGGAAAAAGGGGAAAAACACGCGCCTAACCAGAAAAGTGCCACAACCCGGCAACATGTAAAGAAAAAGGAAACAGCTGACGGGTCTCCCACCTGGAACCCGGCCATGACCACCGCACGCGGTCCAAGCTCCCAAGCTCCTATGCTCCACTGAAGTCTCGCTCCACCTGTCTGTCGTCTGTAAGGGAACACCAAGTGCGGGCAAAGCCCAAGTAGGGGTGAGTATAAAAATACTCAGTAGGATACCCCGAAGGCTCGAGGGAGCAACCAAAGGAGGTACCGAAGGGTGAGCAGTAGAGCGAACAAGGAATAGAAAGGGGTACAACCAAGGGTGCAGTAAAGAGTCCCGCTCAACCCAACAACAGAAAGGAAGTAGACTCGTCCAGGCACAAGGAGCTGGGAACGGTGAGAAGATGATCTTCCTGTCGAGTCTTCGCTACCTATAGCAGGAGAGTAGAGTCATCCAACCACAAGAAGCTAGACGCGGAAAGCACGTGGCATACCCCGTGCGTCTTCGCCTCTCCTGGAGGGAGAGTAACCAAGCCCAAGAAGTGGGTACCAGAAACAAGGTATATACAAGTCCATATGCTCTGTCGAGAAGCCCGAAAAACGTCATAAGGGGATCTTCTTCCCATAGATCAGCCCAAGAAAAGAGTCTCCAACAGTCCCAGAAGTAAACTCCATCGATGCCTAGCATCCCGCACATCTACCCCTAATGGCAAGGCAAGGGGCTCAATCACCGCACCTCGATACAATCTGTTTTGGGCAGCACCGACTCGCCCACACAGTTTTAGATCGAGTCGCAAGAATGCGTCGCAGTGGGGAAAGCACCCCTCGTACTTGGGAGTTCTAGGAAATTCCAACCACACCTCTTCACTGCCCTGCATTCGAGAGGTCTCCTCAAAGTCAAAGCCATTCCATCACTGACCCGTACAACCAAGTGTCCCACTCCGGTAATCACGGAGGAAAGCCACATGCTAGCCTAGTAGAAAGGACTGAGCCTGGATGCCAACAGGTGTCCCACTGCCCAGTCCTGCTGGAGGGTAATTCATAACCAGATATCGGGTGACCCACTGCCCAGCCCTGCTGGAGGGTAAACCATAACACATCATCAGGCGACCCACTTCCCAGCCCTACTGGAGGGTTGATATTAACATATCATCACGCACCCCACTGCGCAGCCCCGCTGGAGGGTAGACCTGGAATAAGTCATCAGGCGACCCACTACCCAGCCGTGCTGGAGGGTAGACCTAGAACTAGAGGACGGGTGACCCACTGCCCATCCCTGCTGGAGGGTAGACCCTAATAGTGTTGGGTGACCCACTGCCCAGTCTCTGCTGGAGGGTAGACCCTATGGGCATCGGGTAACCCACTGCCCATTCTCTGCTGGAGGGTAGAACCTAAGGGCATCGGGTGACCCACTGCCAGTCTCTGCTGGAGGGTAGACCCTAAGAGCATCGGGTGACCCACTGCCTAGTCTCTGCTGGAGGGTAGACCCTAAGTGCATCGGGTGACCCACTACCCAGTCTCTGCTGGAGGGTAAACCCTAGTAATTAGTGAGCAACCCACTGCCCAGCCCTGCTGGACGGGTAAACCCTAGAAGTCGATGAGTAACCCACTGCCCAGCCCCGCTGGAGGGTTAAACTCTGGCCAACCGACCCGGAGTGGGTATCACACGACCACCCAACTCCAGTACAACTCACCCAAAGGGGTTTCAGCACCTGTTCCATCACTGAGTGTCACCAGCACCGCTACCGGCCGATCCATCGATCGCAAAACCAGGGGGAGACCACTCAACCCTGCTGGTCAGACAAAAGAGCACCAGGCCAGGGGAAACTCCACCCTGCTGGTCTAACAAATGAGTGCAGAGGGACCCTCTACGTCATGAGAGGTCAAGTACACAAAGTAGATCACAACTCACACATGGGTCTCACACGACGTGCGGCCCTAAGTCAACCCCATCCAAGCGCACAAACGTCCTCAGGTACAAACCACACGTACCTCCAAGCGCTCTCGTATAATCTCATAGTATACCTTGTCCCATCCCAAAGGCTATCGTGCACATGGTACCCATTTTCAATGCGAAGGTGTGACATAACAACTCCAACCTACCACCTCATCGGCTAAGGCACAGCCAACCACATCTCACGAAATATTTACACCACTCTCCCAAGAGTGCACGATCACATGCCAAGGGTCCGTTATAGACAAAGTAGGACGGACCACCACTGGAGCACCTTCCATGCTCCACATTTAACAAGATCGTGTAAGAGGCTCCACACAACCAAACGGAGCGCATTGTTGTAATCCTTGAGAAAAGACATGCGAGTTAGACTACTCACTCGCCCGAAACGGTCAACAGGTGAAAATGGTACTAGTCACCATAACCAAACCCGTGTGGGGCCCACCCCAAGATCCCGAAACTGAACCAACGGATCACGCCACTCCGATCCCCTCGAAAAAACTCATGGGATTGAGTACTCAATCGCCCAAAACGGACACCCGGTGAAAAGGGCCCTATTCACCGTAGCCGGGTCGGGTGGGACCCACACCACATCCCCGAAAAATATCGGGCGGACTGCGCCATCGCAAAGCTCTCGGAAAAGCACGTCAAAAGCACTACTGCCTTGAGTGAAACAGATATCCGGAGAAAAAGGTGCATCCTGGCGCATCGCACAGGAGCAGTGCCACGTGGGACCCGCATCCCTGTCCCGAAACACAATGAACGGATCACACCGTTGCGATCCTCTCGAAAAAGTGCACTAAATGGACTACTTACTTGTCCAAAACGGTCGTCGGGTGATAAAGCTGGAAAATCATCGTCGACGCCCAAACAGCCCTCGTGGGCCCCGCACCATTGTGCCGAAGTTGAGTGGGCGGATTGCACCATTACAATCCCCTCGAAAAAACACCCAACATTGACTGCTCGCACGCCCTGAACGGATGTCTGGGGGAAAAGTCGCTAAAAGCTACACGTAGATCAAAAGACGGGCCGTTGGGCCCACGCCTCCACTTCGGCTTCAACGCCCGGAACCACTATGGAAACCTCCGCCCCGGCGCTAGGGTTCCAACGCCACTGACGGTGCTTAAAACGGCCTTCGGATGCGTCCGCGCCGCTCAAAACAAAATTCCTGAAAAAATGACATTCCACTTTAAGATGCGTCGTGCCTCCGAGGCCCTTCGTTTCGGGAATTAAAAATTCCCGAAACCATCTCAAAAACTCCGTCCTGACGAAATCTCCGCGCTGCCGCAGACAGCGCGCAAAACGGACGCTCGTAGCCCGAAATACGGGCATCCGAAGTCGGAGGGGCAAAGCCCCTTGGGCCAGACCGGCTTGGACCAGCCGGTCCGCCCTGCTTGGGCCGGCCTGCGCCGACCGGCCCGGTCCGCACAGCCGGCCCGCGACTCAGTTGCGGGTCCGGTTCACCCCGCCGCGGCCCGCTGGCCGCGGCTTGCTTCAGCCGACCGGCCGCCTCGCGGCCGGATGATTCCCCACAGCGACCCGCGATTCGCGGGTCGCGGTCATGCACAGGGGTCGCGCGCTTCGCGGCCCCCGTCTCCTCCGCCTGCCGGCGCCCGTGGCCAGCGCTGCGGCCGGCTTCTGACAGCCGCCGCCGAAGGCTGCCGCTGCCTTCCAGAAGCGCCGCCGCCGCCTTCGAAGCCCCGGCCGACCGCCCTACTGCGCCGCGCACCGCCCTGCGCCGCCGCCGTCTCCCGCCTTCGGCCCTCGCCGGAAACCGGTCGTGGCCGGAAAACATCAGAGGACCACCGGAAATGATCCGGTGGTCGAAAATTTGATCCGGATAAAATTACGGAAAGCTCGGGACAGGATCTACGCAACCACAAGATTTTTTCGAGGATCCAATGGTGCGATTGAGCATAACCGAGGATTAAAACAGGGAAGGGGAGGAAAACTCAAATCCGCCTACCTCGTTGGACTTCGCCCGACGCTTCCCGCGCGATCCACCGCGCGCCATCGTCTCGCCAGAGCCACCTCGCCGGAGTCGCCTCGCCGGAGCTCACCTCACCGGAGGAGGAGGGGAAGGAGGGTTTGAGGATGAAGAAGAAGAAGAAGAAAGGGGGGGGGGTGTTTAAGTGCAAATCACTTAAACGCCCGCCTGACAGCGCCGAACCCAAACTTTTGACGGTGTCGGGATTTAGCCTCCCCTAGGCTAAGAACCACGCTCTGAGGGCAACCGCTGTCTCGGAATTTTATTCCGAGACCCCGTTCAAAAGTTATTAAACGTAGCGCCCGAGGCCGCCAAATTACGAAAACGCCCCTCATTCCATTTTTCACAGACGGCCCGCGCCCGCGAAACTTATACCCCTCATAGGGTAAACGGAACGCTTAGAAATCAACGGTGCCCTCAGTTTTTCAATCCGAGCCACCATTTAAAAGATACTAGCGTTTCGCTATTAAACGAATAAATTAATTAATTAATTTATCCGTTTAGCGTTCCGGGAGCGGGCGAGGGGTCCAAACATCCCACACTGACAAGTTTTATGTCGTTCCTAGGGTAAACACCCCATTCTGGACCCATCCGTACACTCGGATCCCTAATTCGGAACTCCGTTTAGGAGTTGTCTCATTTATTCGGTGTTTCCAGTGTGAACGCACTGAAAATTTAATTCTAGCCTCTCCGGGGCTCGGAATCGCATGCCGTCTGAAGGTGCTGCTCTGGAATATCATCAAGAATATTCCAATGTCTTTAGTAGCAAAAACCGGGTTCTTAAATTATGTGTGTATTACACAAAGCTTCATGTTTTAAGTTATGATTATTGTGATTACATTTCACTACCATGATTAATCCCATGTTATTAAATTATGATCTCTTTTACTGGGTAAGATTTCCCAATTGTTATGTTCATATGAATACGATGTGATTGATATTTCTTTTGTTTACCCTTACTGAGCATTTTAGCTCACCCTTTTATGTTTTCTTTTCTCTAGGATATAAAGAAAGGTTTTAGGAATGAAAAAAAGGGGTGATCTTTATGGGAGATGTTGAAGATCATTCCACTACTAGAAATATAATATTTCCCAACAGTTCACAATCGTTGGGAATGCCCCTGTAACCGTTTTTATATGATATACCAATGGTTCTGATAACCGTGGGGAAGTAAGCCGTTGGGAAAAGGTTTTCCCAACGGTTTACTGGAAACCGTTGGTATAGGCTCACAAAAGCCACCCTATCCCAACGGTTCTGCCAAACCGTTGGGATAGTTTTTCCCATAGTTTTCCCAACGGTTCTCCCCAAACTGTTGGGATATCCCCATGGATGAACTGTTTCCCAACGGTTTAGAACCGTTGGGAAAAGAGATATTTACCAACAGTTCAATGAACCGTTGGTAAAAACTTCTTTGGATTATATGCCAACGGTTTTAAACTATTGGCATATCCTATGCTGCAAATTGCAGCAGCCTGCAATTTGCATAGCCCCTGTCCATCAGGCCCGTCTCCATCAGGCCTCATTTTGACATCATTTTCAATCCAATTATTGTACCTGCAATAAAATAAAACATACATATACAATTATGAACAAATTCATACACATTTAACATATAATGGATCCTGAAACTATACACATCCATAATTAAATTAGAATTCATAACGTAATTATAAACGTACATAATTCATATAGAATTCAATTTAAAATTTAGATGACAATTATATGTGGAATCCGAAATTCAATTCATAATTTGATCGGTTATTTCTATACCATATATTTTTACCTCAAATGATGTCCATTTTAAACAAAATACATACACCTGAAGTGATACCGTCCACACCGCAACTCATATTGAGGCGGGGTTGACTCGTACACGTCACATTTGACCCATGGATCGTTGTGCTAAAGTATCGACACAATCTGAATGCGTTTGGTCGGTTTTCCGTATGCCAGTTGATGTTTTTCACTTAAAATAACGTCCTTTTGAAACAAAAGACGGACACTATGAGTGGTGCCGACCACACCGCGTCTCCAATTGAGGCGGGGTTGATTTTTACACGTCACATATGAACCATGAATCGTTATCCTAATGTTTAAATGGAAACCGAATGCGTTTGGTCGGTTTTCCGTATGTACATAAAATGTTGTCCATTTTAAACAAAAGAGTGACACTTAGACTAATCCTGACCACACCGCGTCTTAGATTCATCCCGGGTTGGCTCGTACATGTCACATATGACCCATGGATAATTGTGATAAATTATCAAAAGATTCCGAATGCGTTTGGTCAGTTTTGCGTATGCTAGTTGTTCTTTTCATTTATAATCATGTCCATTTTAAACAAAAGAGACAGAGTTAGAGCGGTGTCGGCCACACCACGTCTCGGATTAAGATGGGGTTGACTTGTACACGTCACATATGACTCATGGATCGTTGTTCTAAAGTATCAATAGAATCCGAATGCGTTTGGTCATTCTTCCGTCTGTCAGTTGATGCCTTTCACTTAAAATGACGTCCTTTTGAAAACAAAAGATGGACACTTTGAGTGGTGTTAGCCGCACTGCATGTCGGATTGAGGCGGGGATGATTCGTACATGTCACATATGACCCATGGATCGTTCTCCTAAAGTTTCAACAGAAACCGAATCCGTTTGGTCGTTTTTCCGTATGTACTTAAAATGGTGTCCATTTTAAACAAAAGAGAGCCACTTAGACTTATCCTGGCCACACCGCGACTCGGATTCATCCCGGGTTGGCTCGTACACATCACATATGACCCATGGATTGTTTGGATAAATTATAAACAGATTTGGAATGCGTTTGGTCGGTTTTCCGTATGTCAGTTGATGCGTTTCACTTAAAATGACGTCCTTTAGAATCAAAAGACGGACACTTTGAGTGGTTCCGGCCACACCACATCTCTGGATTGAGCTGAAACCACCGTGAAACATTCTAATTATTATTCGTGACGTGTAAACGAAGACGGCACGTCAATCGGACGTGCGGTTTACGCGATACGACTCAATATTCGTGTTTTAAGTGATGCGCGCGCTTTGTAAACGCACGTGAGGGGGGTCCAAACGGGCTGAATGAAGTCGGAATGGCCTGAAATCAGACGAAAAATACGGGAGAGTGATTTATGAAGTGGTCGAGTAGACAACACATCAATCGGACGTGCCGTGTGCCCGCGGTGACCGACAACGCAGTTCTGGTGTCATAAACGGCCAAAACAGGCGTCCAATGGTCAAATTCATAGCGGACGACCTCAGATTGAGCTGAAACCACCGTTCAAAATTCTAATTATTATTTGTGACGTGTACGCGCAGACGGCACGTCAATCGGATGTGCGGTTTGCGTGGTACGACTCAATATTCGTATTTTAAGTGATGTGCGCGGTTCGTAAACACGCGTGAGGGGGGTCCAAACGGGCCGAACGAAGTCGAAATGGCCTGAAATCAGACGAAAAATACGGGTGAGCGATTTTTGAAGTGGTCGAGCAGACGACACGTCAATTGGACCTGCCCTGTGCCCACGGTGACCGACAACGCAATTCTGGTGTCATAAACGGCCAAAACGGGCGTCAAATGGTCAAATTCATAGCGGACGACCTCGGATTGAGCTGAAACCACTGTGAAACATTCTAATTATTATTCGTGACATGTAAGTGCAGACGGCACGTCAATCGTACGTGCGGTTTGTGCGGTACGACTCAATATTCATGTTTCAAGTGATGCGCGCGCTTCGTAAACACGCGTGAGGGTGGTCCAAATGGGCCGAACGATTTCTGAATGGCCTGAAATCAGACGAAAAATACGGGTGAGTGATTTATGAAGTGTTCGAGCAGACGGCACGTCAATCGGATGTGCCATGTGCCCGCGGTGACCGATAATGCAGTTCTGGTGTCATAAACGGCCAAAACGGGCGTCAAACGGTCAAATTCATAGCGGACGACCTGGGATTGACCTGAAACCACCGTGAAACATTCTAATTATTATTTGTGATGTGTACGGGCAGACGGAATGTCAATCGGACATGCGGTTTGCGTGGTACGACTCAATATTTGTGTTTTATGTGATGCGCACACTTCGTAAACGCGCGTGAGGGGGGTCCAAACGGGCCGAACGAAGTCGGAATGGCCTGAAATAAAACGACAAATACTGGAGAGTGATTTCTGAAGTGGTTGAGTAGACGGAACGTCAATCGGACATGTCGTGTGCCCGCGGTGACCGACAACGCAGTTCTGGTGTCATAAACAGCCAGAACGGGCGTCCAACTGTCAAATTCATAGCAGACGACCTCAGATTGAGCTGAAACCACCGTGAAACATTCTAATTTTTATTCGTGACGTGTACGCGCAGATGGCACGTCAATCGGACGTGCAGTTTGCACGGTACGGCTCAATATTCGTCTTTTAAGTGATGCACGTGCTTCGTAAACGCGCGTGAGGGGGTCCAAACGGGCCGAACGATGTCGGAATGGCCTGAAATCAGACGACAAATACGGGTGAGTGATTTCTGAAGTGTTCGAGCAGATGGCACATCAATTGGATGTGCCCTGTGCCCGCGGTGACCGACAACGCAGTTCCAGTGTCATAAACGGCCAAAACGGGCGTCAAACAGTCAAATTCATAGCGGACGACCTCGGATTGAGCTGAAACCACCGTTCAACATTCTAATTATTATTTGTGACATTTACGCATAGACGGAACGTCAATCGGACGTGCGGTTTGCGCGGTATTGCTCAATATTCGTATTTCAAGTGATGCGAGTGCTTCGTAAACGCGCGTGAGGGGGGTCCAAACGGGCCAAACGAAGTTGGAATGGCCTGAAATCAGACGACAAATACGGGTGAGTGCTTTTTGAAGTGGTCAAGCAAACGACACGTCAATTGGACGTGCCATTTGCCCGCGGTGACCGACAACGTAGTTCTGGTGTCATAAACGGCCAAAATGGGCGTCAAACGGTAAAATTCATAGCGGACGACCTCAGATTGAGCTGAAACCACCGTGAAACACTGTAATTATTATTTTTGACATGTACGCGTAGACGGAAATCAATCGGACGTGCGGTTTGCGTGGTACGGCTTAATATTCATGTTTTAAGTGATGCGCGTGCTTCGTAAACGCGCGTGAGGGTGGTCCAAACGGGCCGAACGATTTTGGAATGGCCTGAAATTAGACGACAAATACAGGTGAGTGATTTATGAAGTGGTGGAGTAGACGGCACGTCAATCGGACATGCCGTGTGCCCGCGGTGACCGACAACGCAGTTTGGGTGTCATAAACGGCCAAAACGGGCGTCAAACGGTCAAATTCATAGCGGACGACCTCGGATTGACATGAAACCACCGTCCAACATTCTAATTATTATTCTTGACATGTACACACAGACGGCACGTCAATCGGATGTGCGGTTTGCACGGTACGGCTCAATATTCATGTTTTAAGTGAGGTGCATGCTTCGTAAACGCGCGTGAGGGGGGTCCAAATGGGCCGAACGACGTCGGAATGGCCTGAAATCAGACGAAAAATACGGGAGAGTGATTTCTGAAGGGGTCGAGTAGACGGAACATCAATCGGACGTGCCGTGTGCCCGCGGTGACCGACAACGCAGTTCTGGTGTCACAAACGGCCAAAACGGGCGTCCAACAGTCAAATTCATAGCAGACGACCTCATATTGAGCTGAAACCACTTTGAAACATTCTAATTATTATTCTTGACGTGTACGCGCAGACGACACATCAATCGGACGTGTGGTTTGCACGGTACGACTCAATATTCGTATTTTATGTGATGCACGCGCTTCGTAAACGCGCGTGAGGGGGGTCCAAACGGGCCGAATGAAGTCGGAATGGACTGAAATCCGACAACAAATACGGGAGAGTGATTTCTGAAGGGTTCAAGCAGACGACACGTCAAACGGACATGCCGTGTGCCCGCGGTGACCGACAACGTAGTTCTGGTGTCATAAACGGCCAAAACGGGCGTCGAACGGTCAAATTCATAGCATACGACCTCAAGTTGAGCTGAAACAACCGTGCAACATTCTAATTATTATTCTTGATGTGTACGCGTAGACGGAACGTCAATCGGATGTGCGGTTTGCGCGGTACGACTCAATATTTGTATTTTAAGTGATGCACGCGCTTCATAAACGTGCGTGAGAGGGGTCCAAATGGGCCGAACAAAATCATAATGGCCTGATATCCGACGACAAATACGAGTGACTGATTTATGAAGTGGTCGAGAAGAAGGCATGTCAATTGGACGTGCCATGTGCCCGCGGTGACCGACAACGCAGTTCTGGTGTCACAAATGGCCAAAACGGGCGTCAAACGGTCAAATTCATAGCGGACGACCTCAGATTGAGCTGAAACCACCGTGAAACATTCTAATTATTATTCGTGACGTGTACGTGCAGACGGAACATCAATCGGACGTGCGGTTTGCGCGGTACGGCTAAATATTCGTGTTTTAAGTGATGTGCGCGCTTCGTAAACGCGCGTGAGGGTGGTCCAAATGGGCCGAACGATTTCGGAATGGCCTGAAATCAGACGACAAATACGGGTGAGTGATTTATGAAGTGGTTGAGCAGAGGGCATGTCAATCGGACATGCCGTGTGCCCGCGGTGACTGACAACGCAGTTTTGGAGTCATAAACGGCCAAAACGGGCATCAAACGGTCAAATTCATAGCGGATGACCTCAGATTAACCTGAAACCACCGTGAAACATTCTAATTATTATTCTTGATGTGTTCGCGCAGACGGAACGTCAATCGGACGTGCGGTTTTCACGTTACGGCTCAATATTCGTGTTTTAAGTGATGCGCGCACTTCGTAAACGCGCGTGAGGTGGGTCCAAATGGGCCGAACGAAGTCGGAATGGACTGAAATCAGACGAAAAATACGGGAGAGTGATTTCTAAAGTGGTCGAGCAGACGTCATGTGAATTGGACGTGCCATGTGCCCGCGGTGACCGACAACACAGTTCTGGTGTCATAAACGGCCAAAACGGGCATCAAACGGTCAAATTCATAGAGGACGACCTCGGATTGAGCTGAAACCACCGTGAAACATTCTAAATATTATTCGTGGAGTGTACGCGCAGACGGAACGTCAATCGGACGTGCGGTTTGCGTGGTACGGCTCAATATTCGTGTTTTAAGTGATGCGCGCGCTTCGTAAACGCGCGTGAGGGGGGTCAAAACGGGCCGAACGAAGTCAGAATGTCCTGAAACTAGACGAAAAATATGGGTGAGTGATTTATAAAGTGGTCGAGCAGACGTCCCATCAATCGGACGTGCCGTGTGCCTGCGGTGACCGACAACGCAGTTATGGTGTCATAAACGGCCCAAACGGGCGTCAAATGTTCAAATTCATAGCGGACGACCTCGGATTGAGCTGAACCCATTGTACAAAATTCTAATTGTTATTCGTGACGTGTACGTGTAGACGACATGTCAATCGGACGTGCGGTTTGCGCGGTACGGCTAAATATTCGTGTTTTAAGTGATGCGCGGGCTTCGTAAACGTGCGTGAGGGGGGTCCAAATGGGCCGAACGAAGTCGGAATGGCCTGAAATCAGACGACAAATACGGGTGAGTGATTTATGAAGTGGTCGAGCAGACGGCACGTCAATCAGACTTGCCGTGTGCCTGCGGTGACCGACAACGCAGTTCTGGTGTCATAAACGGCCTTAACGGGCGTCCAACGGTCAAATTCATAGAGTAAAAACCTCGGATTGAGCTGAAACCACCGTGAAACATTCTAATTATTATTCTTGACGTGTACGTGCCGACGGCACGTCAATCGGACGTGCGGTTTGCGCGGTACGGCTCAATATTCATCTTTTAAGTGATTCACGCGCTTCGTAAACGCACGTGAGGGGGGTCCAAACGGGCCGAACGAAGTCGGAATGACCTAAAATCAGACGACAAATACTGGTGAGTGATTTCTGAAATGGTCGAGTAGACGACACATCAATTGGACGTGCCATGTGCCCGCGGTGACTGACAACGCAGTTCTGGTGTCATAAACGGCCAAAACGGGCGTCAAACGGTCAAATTCATAGTGGACGTTCTCAGATTGAGCTGAAACCACCATGAAACATTCTAATTATTATTCTTGACATGTACGCGCAGACGGCACGTCAATCGGACGTGCGGTTTGCGCGGTACGGCTCAATATTTGTGTTTTACGTGATGCGCGTGCTTCGTAAACGCGCGTGAGGGGGGTCCAAACGGGCCGAACGAAGTCGGAATGGCCTGAAATCAGATGACAAAGACGGGTGAGTTATTTATGAAGTGGTCGAGTATACGGAACGTGAATCGGATGTTCCGTGTGCCCGCGGTGACCGACAACGCAGTTCTGGTGTCATAAACGTCCAAAACGGGCGTCAAACGGTCAAATTCATAGCGGATGACCTCGGATTGAGCTGAAACCACCGTTAAACATTTTAATTATTATTCGTGACGTGTACGCGCAGACAGCACGTCAATCGGACGTGCAGTTTGCGCGGTACAGCTCAATATTCGTGTTTTAAGTGATGGGCGCGCTTCGTAAACGCCCGTGAGGGGGGTCCAAACGGGCCGAACGAAGTCGGAATGGCCTGAAATCAGACAAAAAATACGGGTGAATGATTTATGAAGTGGTTGAGCAGACGACACGTCAATCGGACTTTCCGTGTGCCCGCGGTGACCGACAATGCAGTTCTGGTGTCATAAACGGCCAAAACGGGCGTCCAACGGTAAAATTCATAGCGGACGACCACAGATTGAGCTCAAACCACCGTGCAACATTCTAATTATTATTCGTGACGTGTACGCGCAGACGGCACGTCAATCGGACGTGCGATTTGCACGGTACGTCACAATATTCTTCTTTTAAGTGATGCACGTGCTTCGTAAACGTGCGTGTGGGGGTCCAAACGAACCGAACGAAGTCAGAATGACCTGAAATCAGACGACAAATACGGGTGGGTGATTTCTGAAGAGTTCAAGCAGACGGAACATCAATCGGACGTGCCATGTGCCCGCGGTGACCGACAACGCAGTTCTGGTGTCACAAACGGCCAAAACGGGCGTCAAACGGTCAAATTCATAGAGGACGACCTCGAATTGAGCTTAAACCACCGTGAAACATTCTAATTATTATTCGTGACATGTACGCGTAGACGACACGTCAATCGGACGTGCGGTTTGCGCGGTACGCCTCAATATTCGTGTTTTAAGTGATGCGCACGCTTCGTAAACGCGCGTGAGGGTGGTCCAAACGGGCCGAACGATTTCAGAATGGCCTAAAATCAGACGACAAATACGAGTGAGTGATTTATGAAGTGGTCGAGCAGACGGCACGTCAATCGGATGTGCCGGGTGCCCACGGTGACCGACAACGCAGTTCTGGTGTCATAAACGTCCAAAACGGGCATCAAACGGTCAAATTCATAGCGGACGACCTCGGATTGAGCTAAAACCACCATGAAACATTCTAATTATTATTCGTGACGTGTACGCGTAGACGGAACGTCAATCGGACGTGCGGTTTGCGCGGTATGGCTCAATATTCATGTTTTAAGTGATGTGCGCGCTTCGTAAACGCGCGTGAGGGTGGTCCAAACGGGCCGAACGATTTCTGAATGGCCTGAAACCAGACAACAAATACGGGTGAGTGATTTATGAAGTGTTCGAGTAGACGGCACGTCAATCGGACGTGCCGTGTGCCCGCGGTGACCGACAACGCAGTTCTGGTGTCATAAACGGCCAAAACGGGCATCAAATGGTCAAATTCATAGAGGAAGACCTCAGATTGAGCTGAAACCACCGTGCAACATTCTAATTATTATTCGTGACGTGTACGTGTAGACGACACGTCAATCGGACGTGCGGTGTGCGCGGTACGGCTCAATATTCGTGTTTTAAGTGATCCACACGATTCCTAAACGCGCGTGAGGGGGGTCCAAACGGGCCGAACAAAGTCGGAATGTCCTGAAATCAGAAGACAAATACGGGTGAGTGATTTATGAAGTGGTCGAGCAGACGGGACGTCAATCGGATGTGGCGTGTGCCCGCGGTGACCGATAACGCAGTTCTGGTGTCATAAACGGCCAAAATGGGCGTCAAACGGTCAAATGCATAGCGGACGACCTCAAATTGAGCTGAAACCACCTTTCAACATTCTAATTATTATTCGTGACGTGTACGTGCAGACGGCACGTCAAGCGGACATGCGGTTTTCGCGGTACGACTCAATATTCGTGTTTTAAGTGATGCGCGCGCTTGGTAAACGCGCGTGGGGGGGGGGGGGGTCCAAATGGGCCGAACGAAGTCGGAATGGCCTGAAATCAGACGACAAATACGAGTGACTGATTTATTAAGTGGTAGAGTAGACGGAACATCAATCGGACTTGCCGTGTGCCCGCGGTGACCGACAACGCAGTTCTGGTGTCACAAACGGCCAAAACGGGCGTCCAACGGCCAAATTCATAGCGGACGACCTCGGATTGAGTTGAAACCACCGTGCAACATTCTAATTATTATTCCTGATGTGTACACGCAGACGGAAAGTCAATCGGACGTGCGGTGTGCGTGATACAGCTCAATATTTGTTTTTTAAGTGATGTGTGTGCTACGTAAACGCGCGTGAGGGGGGTCCGGGGAGTGTCCGGGGTCCACGGAGCAGGGGGGTGTTCGGGTGGCTGTCTGGAGAGTGTCTGGGGGGCTTTCTGGGGTCCAGGGAGGAGGGTGGGGGGGTTGTTCGGGGAGCTGTCCGGGGGGCTGTCCGGGGTCTAGGGAGGGGGGGGGGCTGTTCGGGGGGATGTCTAGGGGCTGTCCGGGGGCTGTTCGGGGGCTGTTCGGGGGGGTGTTCGGGGGGTGTTCGGGGGGTTGTCCGGGGTCCAAGGAGGAGGGTGGGGGGGTTGTTCGGGGGGCTGTACAGGAAGTGTCCGGGGGGGGGGGTGTTCGGGGGGTGTTCGGGGGGATGTCCAGGGTCCAAGGAGGAGGGGGGGAGGGGGGTTGACTCGTAGACGTCACATATGACCCATGGATCATTGTACTAAAGTATCAACATAATCAGAATACGTTTGGTCGGTTTTCCGTATGTCATTTTTTTTCACTAAAAATGAAGTCCATTTTAAACAATTTAGAGACACTTTGAGTGGTGTCGGCCACACCGTGCCTTGGATTGAGGTGGCGTTGACTCATACACGTCACATATGACCCATGGATCGTTCTCCTAAAGTTTCAACAGAAACCGAATGCCTTTGGTCGGTTTTCCGTATGTACTTAAAATACTATCCATTTTAAACAAGAGAAAGTCACTTAGAGTGGTCCCGACCACACCGCATCTCAGATTTAGGTGGGGTTGACTCGTACATGTCTCAAATGACCCATGGATCGTTGTCTTAATGTATCAACACAATCCGAATGCGTTTGGCCGGTTTTCTGTATGCCAGTTGATGTTTTTCACTTAAAATGATGTCCTTTTAAAACAAAATACATACACTTTGAGTTGTTTCGACCACACAACGCCTCGGATTGAGGCGGGGTTGATTCGTACACGTCACATATGACCCATGGATCGTTTTCCTAAAGCATCAACACATTTCGAATGCGTTTGGTCAGTTTTTCGTATGTCACTTTTTGTTTTCACTTAAAATCTTATGGAAAATCATATAGAATATTTTTATATCATATTTAGTATGGATTAGATTTTAGTTGATCGTGCTATGAAACATTTCAGAGCTAATGAAATTAAGGAAGGTGGAGGGGCTGTCCGAGGGGCTGTCCGGGGGGGGGGGGCTGTCCGGTCAGTGTCCGGGGGGCTGTCCGGGGACCAAGGAGGAGGGTGGGGGGGGGGGGGGCTATGCGGGGTCTGTCCGGGGGGTGTTTGGGGGTTGTTCTAGGGGTTTTCTGGGGTTGTTCAGGGGCTGTCCGGGGGTTGTTCAGGGGGTTGTTCAGGGGTTGTTCAGGGGTTGTTCATGGGGTTGTCCGGGGTTGTTTAGGGGATGTCCGGGGGGTGTTTGGGGGGTTGTCCGGGGTCCAAGGGGGAGGGTGGGGGGGCTGTCCGGGGGGCTGTCCGAGGGGCTATCCGGGGTCCAGGGTGGGGGGCTATACGGGGGGCTGTCTAGGGGGCTCTCCCGCGGGGCTATCCGGGGGTGTTTGGGGGTGTTCGGGGTCCAGGGGGGGGGGGGGGTTGTCCAGGGTCCAAGAATGAGGGGGGTTTTCCAGGGAGTTCTCAAACACACAACCACTAAAAGACAACAACATCCATAAAAACAGACAATATATAAAAATAACTAAACTCCAATACTATACTATGAGTCTAGATAAAACCAACAACTAGAATAGATTAAACATCAAGTCACAGAAATATAAGTAAAAAATGTAACGGATCATTATGTCCAACATCAGCATCACCATCACCACCATCATCATCATCATCATCATCACCCTCGTCATCGTCCTCCTCATCGTCCTCACCCTCCACAGCGCCTTCCTCCTCGCCTTCGCCCTCCTCCTCTCCCTCCTCATCTCCCTCCTCTTCCGCACCAGACTCCTCGCCATCATCATCTTCAAGATGGACATCGGCCTGACCACCACTGGAACTGCCACCTGGTGCACCATATATAGAATGTATCGACGACATGTATTCATCAATCGCTGGGCTGGCCTCTGCTAGAAGTGTTGGACGTAGAACTTCAATAAATTTCATAAATGCACTGTTTGCCCTAGCAGACTCTTCTGCCCTCTCTGTGGCCCTTTTCTCAGCCTGTTCTGCCTATGCCCTAACTTGCTGCAGCTCGGTGGCACTAAAACTCGTACCTGAGGTAGGCCAATACCTCGTCGGGGCTATCCTAGGTCGGCACCGTACTCTGCCAGAATGATCCTCTCCCAACACCTGATGTAAGTGATCAGATGGCCCAAAATTTTCTGCTTCTTGGGCATCGAGGGCCTCTGAAGCATCCTGTTACAAATATAAATATATTATTAAGTTACAAAATAGATATTAAAATATAAAATCAACAGATTAAAACTTACAATCTACTACTGAGTCGCTTCGTTGACAGCACTTCCATCCTTTTTTCGTCGACTCGAGAAAAACAGTTTTTCTCAAGGCACACGTCCTTCAATATTTTGTACTTGCCTCTACAATGACATTGAAAACAAAAGTTATATAAAAAATTTAGCAAATGATTAAATAATTGAGGAAACAAAAGAAAATGTAAGTCGTAAAGAAAACTTATAAACAATTGTCATACCTGCTGCCTCTCATGATTCGACATCATCGTGCGTCCTAGTGTATGGAGGTATTTTTTTGCATCAATGTTTTTTTTATTTTTTATCAAAGATTCCTAAATAAAATTCGATAATGAAAAGGATAATATTAATGAAAAACTAGAAAGTTATTATTTAAATACCTCAAATGTAATTCATACCTTAAACTGGGTACTCGTCCAATGAGTAATCATCTGACGATACTGCTCTTTAGGAAAATCATCCACGACTAGTACCGCCTCTAACTCAGTGCCAACTCTAGCATGCCAGCCAATATACAGCTCATGCTTATAGGCTCTCCAAAGCTCGCCTAAATCCTGTAGACGTTCCAGTCGTGCACCCTCACCATCAGGAAAATTAAATCGATGCTGAAATGAAAATATTAATTCATATAAATACAAAAATAATTCATGGAATTAAATACAACAGATTTTTTACCCATATCTCTGCCCAAGCTCTATCTTTGACCTCATGTGGCAAATGTCTCCATGACAGCCGGATGACGGGAATGATGTCGGAGTATTTGGCAAGCGTCGCCAGAAAACTCCGACATTGTTGCCCTGTTTTCTCAACCATCTGATTGTCTTCATTATATTCCACCATAACATGTGTGCGACGGTTCCACACCGAACGCATGCATGTACGGCCCCGCCCCCGCCTCCTGTCAGTAGATGTACCTGTCATGAAAGAAAAACAAATATTTTATCAAAACATGTTATAATGAAAATAAATATTACTATAAAAATTTGTTAGGGTTTTATAAATATACATGCGCTAGTCTGATCAATGAGTGGCGCCGGATCCACAGAACCTGATGGAACACCCTCTGGTGGAACAGGTGTCGAGGACGATGGAATATAAAAGCTCGGAGAGACAGAAGTAGAAGGAAAAGAAGATGGAATAGTTGAATGACCTGATGCTGAATGGGGAGTGGGAATCATCATGGGATGTGAAAATGATGGGACAGAAGATGCAGAAGGTAGCGAAAACATGGGAGGCCTAAATACCCCGTGTGTCCCTAATGACACACCAGGATCAGAATGTGGGAAGACTGAAATGTCAGTGGGAGGGGTAGGTTCTAGTCGGGCACGCGCAGCTCTATGTCCACCTCTGGTACGAACCCTCCTCGTACCACCGGCCTGAGTACTAGGACCAGTACTAGGCTCCTCATCGAATGACTGTCGACGTAACGGTGGATCCTAAAAAAAGTTTACAAAAAAATTAATCACATGACATTATATATTCTGTAAATATATATATATATATATTTGAAATAAAGTACTCACTATAGGCACTAATGGTGGAATGCCCATCTCCTCCATCCGACGATTGTTCTCCGCCATTTTTTTTCTTCGTCTCTCTTCAATTGGATGCATTTCCTGCATTTGAAAACAAATATGTAATTAATTAGAAAAATAAAATTAATGTGTAAACCAAAAAAATAAATATATGAGGGAATGAGGGGATTCATTGGTAATTTAGCTATCAATTGTTTTAGAAGAGCTTGAATGAATTTAATAAAACATACAAGTTGTAATGTTCACCAAGTTAGAAATATTGTTTGATTTGGTTTGAATACAGTTCAATTCCAAATTAGAAAATGAAATTCAAATAAAACATCAACCAATAAACATTGAAAAGTCACATAACGGTCAAGTCATCTAAAACATATTTGTGATCAATACTAAATAAATATGAATATTACCAACCTTAACAACCCAACTCGAGGTAAACCAAATGAATTGAGAACATGGATGAATGATTCTATATATTTCCAACCACAACTTTAGGTTCACAATCAACTCTGACAATTGAGCTATTGGAGTCATCAAAATAAATAAATGGATTGGTTCCAATGGCAATAGGGACAGTGTCAATTCCATCATCAGCATCATCAAAAATATGTCTTGGAATTACTTCAACTATGACACCAAATGCAGGTTGAAGTTGATATTTGACATAAAAAACTTGTTTAGCCATTGATGCCAACACATATGGTTCTTCGGTAGCAAGAGTGCGGGTCATATTAATTACTCGAAATCCACAATCATCAATAAATGTGCCATTTCTCGTCATCGAATCAAACCAATGGCATTTCATCATTGTGACTTGTCCATGAGAGTAATAATCCAATATTATTATTTTCTCAACGACTCCATAATAACCCACATTTTCAAGTCACGGTCTACTATCTGATGCACTGGCATAACAATCTGTTGTGTCAGTAACCATAATACAATCATGTTGTGTTCTCATGTTTTTGGCTCGTTTAGTGACAATAAATCTATACCCATTGATAACAATTGATTTACAGTCACGAACCACGGTATTAGGACCAAAAGCCAAAGCTCTTATTTCCTCAGAGACAGAGTCAGCAGACAAACTCAATACCTGCAATATAAATAACAGTTAAACTTAAGTAAATATTGAAATAATTAATTTAAACAGTAATATTTTTACCTTCAATTTTAACCAAGCAGAAAACTCTTTGCTATGCAAAGTCTCTCTCCTTATCAAAGATAAAGAATGATGCTTCCTATTTATCATTGTTTTATGTTCCCTATAGATAAAAAATATGAATAGTTTAACAGATATATATGTAAGATATACATATTCAATTTTGTTACCTGATATAGTCATCGAACAAATCACAGTTGAACAAAATTGTGCGATGTGCCATCTCCCGCTCTTCATGGCTTAATGTCTTCAATGTATATGATCCAGGAATTCCTCCTGTTTGAGGAAGTGATGGAAAACTGGGTTCAATCTGCTCATATTGTTCTTCTTCATTTCTCATTGGTCTGTTCATTCTTGTAGTAAGATCAGAAAAATACATCGAACAGAAATCCATACATTCTTGAGCTAAGTAACCGTTCACGATAGAACCTTCGGGATGATTCTTGTTTCGAACATAAGACTTTAATGCGAACATATTTCTTTCAGTTGGATACATCCAACGAAAAGAAACAGGTCCTCCAAGAAGTATTTCAGTTGGAATATGGACAGTCAGATGTAACATGCATGTGAAAAATGATGGGGGAAATATTTTTTCCAACTCACACAAAATTAATGGGGCATCTGTCAACATTTTTTTCAACAAATACTTGGACAAATTCTTAGAACAAAGATCTCTAAACAAATGGAACAACCGAATAACACCCACTCTTATATTATTGGACAAAAGATGAAGGATTGCTATTCGAAGCAACTCATGCAGTAGAACGTGATAATCATGAGTCTTCAAATATTTTAGCTTCAACTCTCTTCTGTTGACCCATTTAGATATGTTGCTTGAATAGCCATCAGGAACTCTAATAGTCTCTAATACTTCCAAAAATTGTTTTTTTTCAGTAGGTGTCATCACATAAGAAGCACATGGAAATTGCCATTTATTTTCACTGATACACACATGATGCAATTCTGGTCTGATGCCCCAATCCACCAAGTCACGTTGAGATCGTAAATCATCTTTTGTCTTCCCCTTGACATTTAGAAGAACTGAAAGCAACATTTCACATATATTATTTTCAATATGCATTACGTCTAAGAAATGACGTAGCAAATTGGTTGACCAATAAGGAAATAAAAAAAAATACTCCTCTTCCTCCAATTGTAACAGGTTTCTGTGGAAACATTCTTTCTCTTTCCAGATTTCATTTGACCCTTCCCGAACAAAAAACTGAAATCTTTCAATTCATTAAGCACATCAGTTCCAGACATACGCTGAGGTGGATCATCGGTCTCTATAGTATTATCAAATCTTCGACGATTCATTCTATATGGATGATCCTTTGGCAAAAATCGTCGATGTCCCATAAAACTGAAACTACAATGATGTTTCAGTCTTCTGGATCATGTATTCTTCATACAAACTGGAAATGACAGTTTTCCCTTCGTGCTCCATCCAGACATCATTGCATAAGCCGGAAAATCATTGATCGTCCACATAAGCGCAGCACGCATCTGAAATATGTCTTTCGAACATGCATCGTATGTGCGGACACCCATATCCTAAAGAAGTTTCAACTCTTTTATTAAAGGTTGCATGTATACATCAATATCAATGCTGGGATCAGAAGAACCAGATATTAATATACTTATGAAAGTGAAAGATTTTTTCATACACAACCATGGGGGATGATTATAAATGTGTATAAAAATTGGCCATGTGCTGTGCGAAGTAAGCATCTACCGAAACGGATTAAAACCGTCACATGAAAGACCCAGCCTCACATTACGCACGCCAGCTGCAAAATCAGGATGTCGAGCATCAAATCTCTGCCATGCAAATCCATCTGCAGGATGATCCAACTCATCATTAGTCTTCTTTCTCTCGGTATCATGCCATCTCATTTTTATTGATATGTCATTAGACATAAAAAGATTATGGAGTCTAGGGATCAATGGAAAGTGCCACATTACATTCTGTGGAACGCGGGATGGTGTTCCATCAGATTTTGACTTCCAGCGGGATGTGCCACATTTTATACATTCATTTCGTTCAGTGGTTTCTTCCCAGAATAAACTGTAATCTTTCAGGGAAGCATGAATTTTGTTTCTGGAAAATCCAAGTTATTCAACTAACTTCCATGCCATATAGTGGTTTGAGGGAATATCTGCATCATCTGGAAGTAAATCCTTCAAGAGGGTAAGAATGTAATCGATTTCTATATTAGAAATCCCATACATAGTTTTTCCTTGAATTAATCGGATTAAAAATTCCAGCTTTTTCATTTTACCGCATTGTCGATATACTGGAGTCGTGGAGCATCATTCAATTTTTTCACCCTATCAATATCATCATTTTCACTAGATGTATCAGTTGTCGTCATATCAACGTCTTCATGAGTCGAAATCCTTTCTTTTTCATGATGACGAATAAACGGAAACCGATCATCTAACAAATTCTCCATTCCAGTCCTTTCATTTCGATCATCACCAATTTGAGATTTCATTTTCTCCCCATTGTGATACCACACAAAGTAGTTTGCTTGAAAACCATTTTTGGTTATGTGGTAGCTGACTTCTTCACGACTCAACCAAGGTCTACCAACACAATTGGAACATGGGCAGTGTATGCGACCACTATCTAAAGCATTGTGAAATGCAAAATCTATAAAGCTCTCCAAATTGTTTTGAAAATCGCTTGAGATATGATCGGTTTCATACATCCAACTTCTGTCCATTCTGTAAAAAGAATTCATATAAGTCATTTTTTCATAAACAATTCAATAGGATTGAACTTTAATAGAAAATACATTTATGTAAACGATAAAGGAAGAAAATAATCATGGTATCAACTACACATGTGAAAAAAACATACTAATGTGTTATTGAAAAAATGTAAAACCAACAAGAACTTAATGTGTTATCACATCAGAGAATGCCTCATCCCATAACCATATTAGTAGGGTACCCTCATGGACAGCCCCGCCCACCCCCGTGGACAACCCACCCACCCCCGTGGACACCCCCTTCCCCCTAGACAGCCCAACCACCCCCGTGGACAGCCCACCCACCCCCCTCGACACCCCTTCTCCCTATCGATAGCCCCCACCCCCTTAGATAGCCCGCCCACCCCACTGGACACCCCTACCCCCTGTGGCCAGCCCACCCACCCCCCCTGGACAGCCCGCCCACCCCTCCTCGACAGCCCGTCCACCCCCATGGACAGCCCGGCCACCCGCGTGGACAGCCCGTCCACCCTTGTGGACAGCCCGCCCACCCCCATACCCCCCTGGACACCCCGTACCCCCCCGGGATAGCCCCACTCACCCTCCCAAACAGCCCAACCCCCCCTCCCCTGCAACCCAACCACCACCACCTAGACATACCAACCACCCTGGACACCCCACACCCCCCCCCACCAGGACACCCCACCCAGACCCCCAGGACAGCCCACACCCCCTGGACAGCCCCGCCCACCCCCGTGGACAGCCTTTCCCACCCCCGTGGACAGCCCCGCCCACCCCCGTGGACAACCCACCCACCCCCGTGGACGCCCCCTACCACCTAGACAGCCCAACCACACCCATGGACAGCCCACCCACCCCCCTCGACACCCCTTCTCCCTATGGACAGCCCCCACCCCCTTGGATAGCCCGCCCACCCCCCTGAACACCCCTACCCCCTGTGGCCAGCCCACCCACCCCCCTGGACAGCCCGCCCACCCCTCCTTGACAGCCCGACCACCCCCGTGGACAGCCCGTCCACCCTTGTGGACAGCCCGCCCACCCCCGTACCCCCCCTGGACACCCCGTACTCCCCTGGATAGCCCCGCCCACCCTCCCAAACAGCCCACACCCCCCTTCCCTGCAACCCCACCACCACCACCTAGACATACCACCCCACCTAAACACCCCACATGCCCCTCCCCCACCAGGACACCCCACCCAGACCCCCAGGACAGCCCACACCCCCTGGACAGCCTCGCCCACCCCTGTGGACACCCCCTACCCACTAGACAGCCCAACCACCCCCGTGGACAGCCCACCCACCCCCTGGACACCCCTACCCCCCGTGGCCAGCCCCCCCCCCCCCCTGGGCAGCCCGCCCACCCCTCCTTCACAGCCCGACCACCCCCGTGGACTGCCTGTCCACCCTTGTGGACAACCCGCCCACCCCCGTACCCCCTGGACACCCCGTACCCCCCCTGGACACCCCCGCCCATCCTCCCAAATAGCCCACACCCCCCTCCCCTGCAACCCCACCACCACCACCTAGACATACCACCCCCCTGGACACCCCACACACCCCTTCCCCACCAAGACACCCCACCCAGACCCATAGGACAGCCCACACCCCCTAGACAGCCCCGCCCACCCCCGTGGATAGCCTTTCCCACCCCCGTGGACACCCCCGCCCACCCCCGTGGACAACCCACCCACCCCCATGGACACCCCCTACCCCCACAATCCATTATCCAAAAAATATCAAATTGGTTTGATCACAATCCATAATTCGCACAACCCATTATCCAAAACATGTAAACGTTCACAATAGTCTCCCCCAACTCTGATTTAAATGTTTTGAACACTCTCCTTCCAAACATAGAAGACAAAAACATTAAAGAAGTCTTCACAAACACAAACAATATCCTATTTAGATATTAATTTCAATAATCAATTAAACCACCAACACCTAGAAAAAATCTATTCATTAAAACAACTACAACAATATGTTTGAGATCAAATTTTACCTATTCGTATGGGGGTGTACCTGTTGGGATGGGGGGTGCTGGTGTTCTGATTTGCGAGAGCAGTAGAGGGATGGGGTTCGCTAGAGCAGCGGAGCGAATAGATTAGGGATCTGTCCGAATGGGGAGAGGAGATCGCGATCTGGAATTTGGGGGAAACCTTTGCCAATGGTTTATAAAAACCATTGGCAAAGGCACACATTTCCCAACGGTTCCAGTGAACCGTTGGGAAATGTGTGAGTTTAGCACCCCTTTCCCAACGGTTCACTGGAACCGTTGGGAAAGGGTCACACATTTCCCTACGGTTCCACTGAACTTTTGGGAAATGTGTGAGTTTAGCACCCCTTTCCCAACGGTTCCAGTGATCCTTTGGGAAAGGGTCCACCGAAATTCCCTTTTCCAACGGTTTTGTTAAACCGTTGGCAAAGGATCACTATACCAACGGTTTATGTAAACCGTTGGTATACTACCGTTGGGAAAAGACCAAATTCCAGTAGTGTTCACCATGATTAGAAGATTATATTCCGAGTTTCCAAAGACACTAAACTATTACGGTCCTTGTGTGTATGTTTTTGAAATGTACTAAGTATTTCGAGAAATTAATGTAATGTCCATGTAAGTCAAGATTAGGGACTTTACAAGATCTAATTTCAATCATTGATAAATATTTAGCTCCTTGAAGTTTATTTAATAAATCATCAAAGCGAGGTAGAGGATACATGTTCTTATTTTTATATCATTAATCTCGCTGTATTCCACACACAAACTTATAAATACAACTTTCTTCTTAATAAAAACAATAGGGGCTCCCAATAGAAGAACACTAGGGAGAATAATTCATTTATCACTAAATTCCTATAGTTGGTTCTTTTGTTCCACTAATTCCATAGTGGCCCTTCTATAAAGGGTTTTTGAAATGGGCCTTGATCAAGGAATTAAATTAATGATAAAATAAATTTATCGTTCTGGAGGATGTCTAGGTAAATCCTCTAAAAACACATTAAAATATTCTTTCATAATTTGTACATACACTATTTGAACATTCCTTTCCTCACCTATAGTTATTTGATTCTCTTTCTCTCCAATAATTGAATGTATTTGGGCTACTGAGGCTGAATCATGATAATAATCTGATGGTGGCATTTCTTCTCTAAACATAAGTTACTCTATATCATCATCTACAATTTTAACCTCCTTCTTCTTACAATAAATTTTCACATCATGGTTTGAAATCCAATCCATACCAATGATTATATGAAATTAAATCATGGTTATGAAAATGATATCAGCAGATAATGAATGTGTATATGCCCTACACAGAACTGATTCATAAAACATTATGGCTAGGATACATTCCATAAATGTTTAGACTGAAAACTCCCTTGTTAAATCAAATTGAAAATATCTAACTTTATTATAAAAATTAGATGATATGAAACCATTCGATGATCCAGAATCAAATAAAGCAATGGATAAATTTTATGAAACCATTAAATTACGTTTCACCATATCATTATGAGACTCAACCTTAACAATATTGATCGAATAAGCTTGGCCTTGCACTCTTGGCCTTTTCTAGGGTAATATTTTTTTGTCCCTTATAACATTAATTTTCATAATTCCACATTTCTCTACAGTTGTCGCATTCATCATTGAAATCCTTTTTCATTACCTTACAATCATGAGTTTGGTGGACTTTTTACCACACATGTAATAGACTGACATTCCCTTCATAAAAGTACCTGGGTGATTCTTACCACATTTACTACAGGATTGAAATTCAACATTTCCATTCATACCTATATTTCAATTTATATAGTGTTTAGAATATCTCATATTCTCTTTATTTTCATTAAAGTCAATAGACATAGGGATTTCCTTTTCTGTATTGATTGTACATGATAAAATATCCTCATAAGATGAGACATATTGTGAGACTAATTCTTGATAGAGAAATCGTTATAACCCATAAAAGAATCTATCAATTTTACTCATTGGGTTATGTATATAATCTTATGAATGCCTTGAAAATGATGTAATTTTAACCTCATACATTGCAAAAATCACATCCTTCTTTTACACAGACTCAGAAATTGTCTTTCCGTATTAGCTCGATGGTCAAGAGGAATGTATTTTTCTATTAAAGGATCTTTAAACTCCCAACATTCCATATTTTATACTTCTAAATCCTCTTTTGTGTTTTTAATTAATGACCACAATTGATATGCATCTCCCGTGAGGCAATAAACTACCTTGGAAAAGTTTTCCATTTCGCTACTCTCAAAAGCATGGAATATTTTTTCTGAGGAACTTATCAATTGCTCTGATACAAATAGATTTTAATTCCCATTTAATATTGGTGATTTTTTCCTCATGATGATGTATAACATTGATCCTCCACATTTTGGATCAAGAGGCTCCATAGGGGTGTGGTTATTATTCATAACCTGAGTGAGTTGTCCTAGTATGGTTATAAGTTTTTCAACACTGGTTGAATAATTGGCTCCACTATAATTGTGTTGAGTAGGATATAAATCCCTACATGGATTAAATTTTTTGATACGACTTCCATTCATTCCACTAGGCTACATATATAAACAATTTAATACACTAGATTAGTTTATGAATCACAATACATAATTCCAAACTAGTAAAACACATTACATAAATTGAACAATTTATGCATATAATCAATAATCATAAAAAAATATATAATGAGGTATTTAGTCATAAATTATTCATAAATATTTGTAACGAAAATTTGATTTATCATAAGCAAATCCACATGGAGTTTCATAACCCTGATTTCAGCTAGGACCAATGTTGTGTACATGGATACTCCAAGTCATGCCTGAAACTCCTTGTAGGAGATTTCACCCCTTGATATATCTATTTTAGAGACACCTCTACCTACCCACATCCATGCATCAATGTATTCCATGGAAAAATCAAAAAATATCTACAATACAAAAATTCTAGGAAGATCTCTTATACTAATCCATAATGTTTATCATATGGTAATTCTCTCTAATCAGAGTTTTTCTAAATATAGTTTCTTGGATTGTAAAAAAACATTCTTTGATACCAACTGTAATGCCCCGACCCTAGTTATCCAGAGTTGGTGAATTATTAAATAACCTTTGAAAGATCACAAGTGATCAAGTCTCAAATAATCGATTTGTTTAGTAGGCTTGGATGTACTAGATACAGTCATATTTTTCACATTACATCATTTATTAAAAAAACAACAACATTTTGTCCAATTTTAAGACACTAATATCCCTTATCCTATCCCAGCAGGTCAATCCTAATAAGCGTTTTCACATCCTAGGAAAAATAAAACATAAGAAAAGGGTGATCTATAATGCTCAGTAAGGTTAAAAATATAGAAGAAACATAAATATGCATAAACATTGAAGACAATGTATAAGACTAAAACAAAAGCATTTTATAATTAAAAATCAGCATAATATGGAAAAAATAAATCAAATAATTCAATTTATTTACTCACATGGATAGTCTACTTGTCTAATATTCACATTTAATATGATTACCTAATTTCACAATGATGGAATTCATTATGCCAGACAACAAAACCACATTGTCAAGGCCATATTCTGAGACTAAATAAGATTTTATCAAGGCCTTGTGCCAATACCCTAGTTTTTCACATGGGACCAACCTATTCATCGAGGTGTGATAGTGGGATCCACCAATCATTTACTATGTCTAATTCATTCCTCATATGAAAAGGTTGAAACATAACAGAAACATTCATATTAAATATAGAATGTGAAATGTTAAATATTTATCCATTAAAAATGAATTTTATGAAAATAACACATCCAATTTCAAACATATCAAAAAACCTTCAATAAAATATGGATTTTTTTATCATAATAAATTAACTTTATAAAAGTGTAAAATCCACCCACGGATTTTCACATAAATAAAATCAAAACTATTTGAGAGAAATATCTCTTTCTATTTTGAAATAATTTAATAGTAAAATCAATATAAAATTAAACATTTAATTTGAAAATATTATTATAATATTGTTAGAAAAGATTCAAAGATGTTATAATGGTAGAAAAATGCTTCACCTGCTGTATACGTTAAAAATTACTTTTACCTTAATTTGTTGAAAAGGTCATAAAGTACCTTGTTTGGATAACAATGGAAAGATTATTTTCAAAACATTTTATAATTATTTAATGAATAGTATAATTGAAATTAAAAAATATACATGGAAATGTTAAAAAAATTAAATACATTTTTATGAAATGTGGATGGGCATGGTAATGATTTCCCCGTAGATTCTTACGTATAAAAAACCTCATATAATAAAGATATTGTAAAATTAACCCTTATATTGATCTTTTCCTTCGTAGATAGTACTCTAACCTCATGTATAATAGTTAAATAATTGATATAAAATTATAAATTAAACACATAAATAAATATGATATCATATATGATATTCTAACATTTCTTTTTTAATAACAATTCAGTATTATCACTGTTTTGGGTGTTAACTGATTTGTTTACATTTATATGATTTGTTATGTAAGATGTGTTTGTTATGGATATGATTTATATAATTAATATACATAATGATATTTTGTTCTTAAACATTTATATATAATCATATAATGAATATTATTTTGGAATGCGTACGTTGTGGAATGAATCTCATCACGTTAGTGGAGACTGTAATCCGTACGTACGCATGAGCGACAATTTCATTCTATTGATGTTGAAATTTTATTTAATTGTTTAGTATATCATATATAAAGAATAATTAATATAATATTTATTTTATTTATTTCAATTATACTAATTATTATAACCATCTAAATAATGAAGCAGTGAATAACAAACTACACCAAGATGTGGATACGGTAAGTCATACGTACGCACATATGGTGACATTGTCATTCATAGGATGGATAGAATGAGTAATATGGTTTTAAAATATTTTTAATTAAATTAAAATATGTATAAATTAATGGAGATATTGTTCTAGTATTGAAACAACAAATAAATAAGAAGTGTATGAAGAAAAGAACTTTGAAAGAGGTGATGAAAATATTACCTCGTCTTCGGGTGCTTCCTTTTGATTTGATCAAGATGGCTCTTTATGATTTTATAATGATCAATTAAATACCTATTGGTTAATTTTAGGGTGGTTTGAATGATATTTGAGTAGGTTTTTGAAGAGAATTTTTTTATAGGTGTGATTTTTGAGAGAATGGAAAGTACTCTTTATAAGAGAGATGCGGGTCACTTTAGAAAAAACATGAAATATTAATTTATTATACAATCAAATAAGATTTATAATGGATCCAAAATGATTTCTTTTGAGACTAATGTAGTTATGGGTATAAAAACTCTCATAAAATTGGTTTTAGATAGGTTTAGGTCACCATATTAACCTTATCTTATAGATTTAACTCTTAGGTAAATTGTTTACCTTTTACCATGTATTCTTGTATTATTATAATTAATGGTTAATAAACATAAATTTAAAAGACCAGAGAACCCCAAGTGGTTTATTATTAAAATATCTAACCATTTATAAGTCCTTTGGTTGAACCATATATTTTTATGAATATTATATCAATTAATAATGTATGATTTTTTTAAAACCCCAATTATTTCAATTTTCACACTATTTAGTATTTGGTTTTTGTGAAAGTCAAAAATACTTTATTACATCAAAAACATAAATAAAATATTTACTAATATGTAATATTAATAGATAAAATTAATTTAATTCCTCAAAAGTCACAATTTACATTTATTTGTATATTTATAATATCAATTATTTTAGTTATTCATTAATAATGTAATTACTGCCTCATCATTGTATCATAAAATTTTTTGTTATTTAAAGTCTAAATTTTTTAAATAAAATCCCAATTTTTAGGAAGTAATTTTTTCATTATAATTTATATTTATAGTCTAATTTATCATATGTATAACCCAAAACAAAAAATGATTTATTCATGAACATTTGAATTTAAAACTTTTAACTCTTCTTTAAATAAAATAATAAGAAATGTCTTAATCATATCCAAGTGGATCAGAGAGGATCATATATAGTTCCTGTGGTTGATGTTGGTCAAAAAACACATATCCAATAAAATTAAGACATGTGTTAGGGTAATTTAAATATCATTTATTCATTTAATTACAAAAGTTACTTTTAACCATGATAAATAAAATTCAAAAGTTACTATTCACCAAAAATTATTTTGATCATAATGAAAAAATTTACATACTGATGTCCATTGTGTCACTTGGAATTTTGATGTTCAATTCACCGATGTTGTAAAATTTGGTTTTTTTGCAAATTTGCAAAATGTTCCTAGATGGTGGGTAAAGGAAGTTAAAATGCTCAATAAAATTTTATACATCTAATTTTGTTATCAAATGACTCCAGTGAATTAAATTGAACATATATAGGTACTATGTATCTATTTTGAAAAAAAAAATAAATTTAAATAAAATAAAAAAAATTTAAATAAAAATTAGGTTTTAAACAATAACATAGTGGTTTTCACTATTCATCAATAATTGATTGTTTTCAAAAAAATACAAAAAATTATCCCTAATCTAATTTTGATATTCATAATAAATAATGAATTCCATTTTGAAAAACAATATTTATAAATTTTCATAAAGTGGTAATTAATATTCAAAAGAATAGTTTGATTGGTCGTGGTATGCTAGAAATAGAAGTTGTGTACATTGCAAGCTATTTCATTATTCAAATAGAGACATACCATTGAATCTTAGGGTGTTATATATATAACTTGGGAACATATATCCATGAAAAAAATTGAATATTGAAAAAATATATAACATGACCTAAACATGAGTCAGGGCTAGCTACCAAGACACGGTGGACAAATTCCCATAAATGAATCTGGTTCACTCCCTATGCCAACATGGTATATCATGAGGCTAAACATCACCCAATGTATTTAAGAACTATCTGGTCCACCCTTTATAAAAAGTTCATGTATATTTGTTCTAAATAAAGAACCGAGCATAATGGTTACCCATGGCATGAATATGGTATCATAATTATGTCATAAGGCATAACAAGTAGAAAAATCATAACGGTGTCCGTGAAAGATTAAAATTAAATAATAAATGGAAATTAATATGAAAAAATCAGCATATATCATTATAAATTAAGTCCAATTGAAGGGAAAATGTGTAAAATATTGTTTATAATTCTTTAGGAGTGAAATAATTTTGTGTGATTTTATGAATAAATATTAAAAACCATTTAAAGAGAAAAAGGGAAATTTTATTTCATAAAACAAAATGTGAAAAATTGAATGTATTCAAAATAAAATAATTGATTTTATAAATATAGTTTTTGATTAAAATATTTTATTACGGTAATTTAAAATGGGTATGTAATTGGGAAGTTCCCTTTACTCGGGCCTGCTTATCTCGAATAGTTGAGAAGAAAACCTCATAAAAACATGTATATTATTAAAAACAATGGATAATATTTTATAGATACATGATTTTAGAAAATATCCATTTAATTTATATGAATTATATAAAAATATAAATTTTTATTATATGATAATGAGATATAAAGTGTAACCCAATGAAAAAATGGATGTTCTAGACCAATCAATGCCTTCTGTCTGAAAGTGATGGAAACTAGATATTAGTGTATTGGGTAATCAAATATAATCCATTATATAATTAAATAAAAAATTATAAAATTATTTTTATTATATAATTTTATTAAATTCATGTATGGCCCTTTTGTTGTGTTATAGGATACAATTTCATCATTTGGGAGAGTTCGTTTCCTTGGTTTTCATGATTAGCTAATTGTATACCAGTATAGAAAATAATATAAAATTAAAATGTTTGTACATAATTGTAGTTATATGTTACTAATAAAAATAAATAACATTAAATATCTACAAATTTTTTTTGTTAATTTTGGGTGAGTATTAATCATTAGATAGGACATTAGTTATTATCTTTTATATTAGTTTGATGTTTTTTCGATCATCATAACATATTTTTGGTTAATTAATAAATATTATTTATATAAAAATATTCAATAACATTAAGATGTATTTAGTACATATATTATAACATTTTTATAAATATTAAATTGGATTTATAAGTAGGCTTTTATTAAAAAATGGAAATTGATAACCTCTTTGTCCTTGATTACGATAAAATAACACATAACAAACTATGTTTTCATTTGTAATGTAAAAAGAGGTGTAAAAATAAAATATAATTAATTATAAAAATAACATGATACAATTATATTATATATAATTATGTATATTTTTTCAGGCTGTGTGGATAATAGTATGTGATGATAGAACAAGAAAAGTAATTAACAATAAATTAAAAAAGAATGAAAGAGGATTTTACCTATTGAATTTCTCCTTTTTGAGGACCCCCTTAGGGGAAAGGTTTTAGTCTTTTGAAGAGACCAAGGGCTCATAGATGCGGGAGGGAAACAGTGGAAGTGTTTTGGGTAGAATTTTGACATGTCTCGTACCCTAGAATATGGGATGAAAATTTTTGGTGAGGGTTCGTATTTATAGTTGAGGTGAGGGGGTTTTATCATTATTTTAATCATTAGTTTATTATTTTGGTTCATGATGAAAAATAGTCCTATATTAATATCAAAAAAAATATATTAATAATGGTTGGTTCATTATTTTGGTATTAAATCATTCATACTTCATCTCTGACTAAATAATTCAAGTATTTGGATAATATCATTTATTAATGTATTTAACTATTCACTATAAATTTATCTATTTTTTAAAAATAAAATATTTCCCCATAACCACATTCCAATATGTTGAATTAAAAAATGAACACCATTTTATGAAAATAATATTATGTGTATGTGTAATTTAATTTTAAATCAAAATTATCATTTACATGGAATATTACAATTCTAATATAATGAATGATTTTATACCGATTAGAAAAGTCAATCAAGGTCTTAAAAAATTATCTTATAAATAGAGAAAAAAAATTATTTTACGCATACATTTTAAGAAAAAAAATTATTTAAAATTATTATATTATTTAAAAAATTATTATTATATATTTAGAACTTACAAAAACACTGACCAATAAATTTTCTTTTTTTAAATATTTATTTATTTATTTCTAGAAATAGTACATGTTATTTTCCTTCATAGGACATATAAATTTTATTTACACTTTTTTATGTGGATTTTCTATTCTATTGGAAAATTATTATTCCTTAAGGTCATATTACTATTTAAAAGGACATGTAAATCTCTTATTGTTATATATTCCTTTAAATTATAAGTACCTCTAATTTCATTCATTATTCATTTATAAATATTTTATTGTGTTCTTAATTTGATATTATGTGATTAAAATATATGTCATAATTATAAGAAGTGAATTTCCATTGATATATTCTTGGGACGTTACACTCGCACCCTACTCATGCCGCCTTTGGTACCCAAGTAGATTTTTTTTGTATATGTACTAAATAATTGATGTGGCCACCATCTAATGATAGAATTACCATTCTATAATTTAGTATGGAGAATGATAACTGACCCTAATATTGAGATTATAGTTGTATTTGTTTCTTTTTTCATTGTTTTTTAGAAAGTGTTATATTCTTTTACATATTTATTTCACATATTCAACTTGATTTCTAATATATCTACTTGTCATATTATTATTGATCTTCTAAGGTTTATTTTGTATTTCTATTTCCATTTCATTGGGTTTTAGTTATGGTCATATATATTCTTCTTATAATGTCTCTTATAATATATCAATTTCAATGTTCCACTATGATCTATGAGAGATTCGTCTCCCCATGGACACACCCTAGTCCCTTGTATGTAGTCAGTATCCATTGCCACTCTTGGAGGTGATCATGAGGTCTTGTGGTCACCATATCATGGAACCTCTATGTGGAATGTAGGGTGGGATTCTATAGCGACATTTTATAAAATGGGTTATCAGCAATGGTATTATGAAATATTAAATGTTATGTTATTGATATTAAAAATTTTAGGGTGAAATTTAATTATGGGGGTTGGGTTGTGAGAATGAAACCATCTTGATACTTTTAAATAAATTTTTATTTAAATAAAACATATGTTTTTATACCTTTATATACACACACAACTAAGTCTGTATGATCTATGGTGTAGTTAACAGTTATAATATCAATTTTATATTAGAAGTTCTGAATATTTACAATATCATTATATAAAAATATTAAATATCTTTCAAATAAGGAAAATTTATTTATTGTTTCATAAGAAATAATTACTCAAATTTTAGTGAATTCAAATTTTCCATAAAAATGAATTTTTTATTAAAAATCATATATATTTCATTTCACATGACCATAACTTTAATTAAAATTTTAACATTTTGTTAAATATTATTGGATGAAATGATTATTATTTATGAAATTTTCAATTCAATATTTTCTTATAGTGAATTTATTTGTTTTTTATATAAATAATTATATTTACTAAATATTTAAAAAATGTAATTTCTCTATGTGATATGACAATAATGGATTCCATGTTTCTATTCATACAAATTTGTTAATCTTACATTGTTAAATTTTATTTTAATCAAGTTAAATATCAAAAATTATAAAAATTTTAAAAAATGGTCGTGGTTGAAATAGGTTTATAGGGAGAGCTATGACTAAGATATAATGGTAGGATTTTTACCATGTACTATACAATTGTTATTACATTAATATTTTTCTATATTTTTTTATCATACATTTTAATCCCAATCCATTTAGAGTAAAATTTCGATGAAATTGATCTTAAATAATTGAAATATTTTATGAAATTACTTGTGTGTTCCTCCCCTCACCCATAATAGGGTATACATGTGTATGATATATGGATGATATAATTTAAGTGTCACACATGTGAATAGTTAGTAATTACATTATTAGTGGGGACTATATAATAATCTTATTAATTTGGTAAAGATTTAAATGTTCTTGAGTCAATAAATATACTTATAGTCATACTCAATAAAAAAATGAGAAACATGTAATAAAGCCTTATTCACGAAGGAAAATATATGATTGATGCCAAATATATCAAAAGAAAAAGGTTATTGAATACTAATAACTCATGTTAATCATGTTTTGATCAATTTTATAATATGTTATGATTGATATAGTTATGGCTGGCCAAAATTCTCTTGTATTTTTTGTTTCTATGATATGTTTCTTTATCATTATATTTTTTACTCTTATTAAAGTTTATGTGATATATACTTATATTGGTCAAAATTTATTATGTATCTAGATTATACCAAAATTTAAAACATATTCTCATAGGTGGAATTCAATTTTTTTCAATTATAATTATTATTACTAAGAATCTGAACTACACACATTCTAATGTTTTCGTTTCCTCAAGATAATGAGTAATGTGCTACGTAAGATGTTTTTGGAAGAGTATCTTCTATGGAATATTTGTGTTAGATATAAAATAATTTTAATGGATTGAATATTTATAAAAAATTTAATTGAAGAAGTAAAATGGGTATTATTAGTAAATTTTTTATCCTAATTAAACAAAAAATTAAACCATAGAATTTCTTTCAAATATTTTTTTTCTTATTTTTCCAAGGATCTTATAAATTACATTGAATATAAAATCAAGGTTTCATGGTATATGGTTTTTATCATTTTATATTAGAATGCACCTATGGAGTTCTATAAATAGTATCAAATAAGGTTATATTTAATTTTTATGGTTATAAAATTATTTTAATATTATAAATGAATAGTAATAGAGGTAATTAATGACTGATATGTTTTGTTTGAACATAGTTGCAATGGTGTTGTTAACAGTTATATTTTTTATACTAAATATTTATTTTTTAGGGGATTGTATAATATATCTTCATAGGAACAATCAACATTAATATTTAAATAGGTTTAATCCTAATGTTTTATTAAAGTAGAAATTGTGTGTTTTTTAATTGTAATTACATCCATGTCTTGAAATTGAAATGTTTATGATACTATTACCCATATACATCAAGAATTAATAACTATGGAAACAGATCACTGATAACTGAATTGATATACACTCTGGTGCAATGTAAGTTCGACTAAGACTACACTCAACGATAAGCACTCTCATGTGATATTGTTTGGTCAATCACGATTTCTTTATGAAAAAATTTAAATGCTTAATTTTACTATTTCATTAATGTATTAGGTTTATAATACAAGTTATCCAATACTTTATCAATATATATTTAGCTCAATTTATCAAATGCTGAAATAACATTTTCTTCAAAGAAGACGGATTAAGATGGAATTTTAATATTCCCATGATACCTCAAAACTATATTATTTATAACCATTTTATGATTTAGTAGCTGATTGAAATTGGTTAATAGAAATGAAACACTGATATATATGTATCTAGAATCTAAATCATCTTATAGATGAATAATAGTTAGTAAATAAATTATTGAAAAATATTTTATAAAAAAATTATGATATAAAGGTGAGTTTAATTGTCTCACAAAATTTATTGAGGATGATATATTTATAGAAAATAATTTATGACAACCTTATATAATTTCAATAGAGGTTGATATTTATAAATGATATTATAGTATATTCTAAATATTTATGACGGTTATGGAATATATATTTGGATATTTAATTTTTTTTTTAATTTTCTAGAAACATATATTAAATTGAATAAATATACAAGAAATTTTATTTTCTGACATGGTTATATTTTGTGTATATCTATTAGAGAAAAGTAAAATATGTTTCGAACAACTCTTATGTTTAATATATGATTGATATTGAGGAAATTTATGGTTAATTTATTTTGATTAAAGTGAGTTGGATAATATTTACTACATTGAAATGTATTTTTAAATTTATTGAAAAATTGATCCATGATATTTGTGGTGTGGATTAACACATTTCATTGGATTTCAATATATATATATATATACTAGTTTGTGACCTTATGATCTAGTTGTTGAATAGAATAGCTTATTAAAGAAATATATTAATTATATATGGTTTAATATATTTTATATTCAAATGTATTGGGAGAAATGCATTAAATATAGAATTTTGAATTTGGTTATTTACATACTAAGTTAAAAATTTCATGAATGATTATAGTTATATTTAGAGTGATAAGTAACATTGAATAACCCAATAGAGTATATTAAATGTCACGTCAGAAGTTATATATTCAATGTTATATATTTTATGATTAATATCACCTGGGATCATCTTTGAGTAGTAACTAAAATTTTGCAGATTAAATTTAACATATGGGGTACAATGTGATGACAATAATTTTTTTCCTTTTCAGTAATATTATCTTCAATAGATGGTGTCACCCAAAAGACATAACTTAAAAATCACCTAACTAAAATATAAAATGTTATATTAAAATTCAATTAATAATATAATAATTTGTAGATAAATAGATAACAATAAATTGAAATAACTACACATTTCGTTATCTTCTATTAATATTATAACAATTATACCTTTTGAATACCTTTTTCAAAAAATGAGGTATTTTGGTTTTATAAATTAAAATGATCATTGAAAAATTTTATCACATTTTTTAATATTTAAATTTGTAATCATAAATATTAAATTTATATTTTTTATAAATCTATATCAAAAAATACTTAAATTAATTAAAATTTAAAAAGATTATTTTATAACAATAGAATATTGTAAATATAGTATTTTCATTTGAAATAAAATTTTAAAATTGTATAATAATTATTTATAAAATTAATATAATTTTTATATTTATCCTAAAATAGTAAATTAAAAATATGATTGTTTTTCAATTATCCAAAAAATGATTATTTTAGTGAATACTGAAAAATATAGTCTTTAAAAATAACATGACTTTAATGAAATTATTAGTATATGTGGTGGAATTTTAAATTTCTAAACAACATTTCTATAAAAAATAAATTTATATTATTAGAGACTTCATAATTTTTTAAATGTTTGTTACAATTTTTAAACCCATATTTTTCATTTTAGAGCATAAGTTTTGTTTTTTTGGAAATTAAATTATTAACATTATACCTTTATTAAATTAATAATATATTTTTTTCACGTATATAAATTTATTATAAATAAATATAATTTAAATTAAGAATAATTATTTCATGATTATTTTAAATGGTCAATTTTTCCCTATAAGGATTAATTACATAACTATAAACTAATTACCATTGGGAAAATCATTATGGTATAAATGAGTACCCAAAGAGATAAAGTGACTTACATGTTACAAACATATTTATAATTAATTTTAAGGTGTTGTAAGACCTTTTTTCTTCCTAAGTCCAATTTTTTATTAATTTTGAGAATCTTTATAAGGGACTTACTTCCTATTAATGAAAATTATTTGGTATTTATAGTAATGTATTCCCTTTTAACATAAAAAAGGGATCATATCTCCTCAAATCACATCACAAAAAACCCCACTATGTTTGCGTCAATATCTACACTAATATATTTGAAACCATATTAATCACCACAAATATTTTTTAGTCATATCAAAATACAATTTTTAAAATTCATAATCCTTTTACATACGATATAATTTAATAAGAAAGGTATAAATTTATATCCACTAATTTATCAATTCGATTTCTTTATATTCCATTATTTATCATGAAAATAATTTAAACCATTTTAATGTGAATGAAATATAATTACAATTCCAATATTTTATTATTAATTTTTTTCAATTTTATATCACTTTGTGCTTTTCTATTATGATAAATGAAAATATGATTTATGCATTTCTTATACTATGAATTCCAAATCATATCATGTTTTATTTTACATCACCACATGACAAGGAAAAAACTAATACAATATTTAACTAATAAATATGATATTAAGTGTTGATATTATATCCAAAAATGATAAAACTTATTAATCATTTTACATATTATAAAGAAATAAAATCCCCATCCATGCATAAGAGTGGACTACAATATCTATTGAATGGTTAATATCTATTTTCATTTTCATCGAAACCATAAATAGATATCCATAAAAATGGGGTAAATAGAAAAATATAATTTGAATTAAATTAATAATTTTCTAGATATTAAAATTAGAATCCTGTTAAAAATGATATCAAAAATTATTTGATGTAAATTCAATGATCCAAAAAATAATTCTATGACAAAAAGAAATTTTTTATTACTTTGAAATATCATAATATTGGATTTTTATTCATAATTTACATTTGAAACACAAATAAAATCTAAATAATATCATTACTATTCTTTTATAGTGACATTTCAACAAAATATGTCCACAATCATCCATTAATTATTGTATGTTCTTGTGTGGGTCGTATTAACCACCTACTTCAACAATAATATAAAATTATATACTTTCTAAATATTTTAATTTAATTTATGATACAATATGGTATAAATATTATATTAATTAGGTTTTGGTTATTTAATATATATATAAAAAAATTATTTCATTTTTTATGAAAACACAACTTATTGGTTAAGAACCATCAAAACATGATTATCACTAACTCAAAATTTTGTATCCAAAAATAAATTAACTTGAAGTGAAATAAAAAAATATAAATAATATTAAATCTTAAAATTTTTACCTTTAAAATTATTTTAATGAGTATATATGGGGTGTTATTAAAGAATAAACCCTATATTAGTAAATTAGATTAAAAAAATCAATATTATTCACACCCAATATCAAAAATAGAAAATAATTATAAAAAATGAATATAGAGAAAATTATAAAATAAATGTCCAATATTTCTTAAATTAAAAATATTATAAAATATGTTATTAATGTAATTATTTTTTATACATCATGTCAGGGAACATTGGGACTAAAAATGAATCATGATAAGGGGTTCAGTGTCACCAATTTGAATTCATAATGAAAAAATATATTATAAAAAATATTTTATTTTTTAGGGGGAAAATTCTTGCCCAATTTTAATTTTCTATCCCCATTTTATTAGAGATAATTATATTAAATTTTCTATATAATTTCTTTCCTCTGTTGGTTTTTTGATTCAATTTTTATAATATTCTTATTGGGTTTCGTGGTCTTAATTCAACTTATTTGTCTTATAACACATAATATATCCCATGTTTTAGTTATATTTTGTATTTCCACCCACAGATATATTTTTTATCATATTTTTTGTTTCATAATATATAGTATGAAAAACCATATTCTATTCATCAAATAGTTATTTAAACAATTTTTACCCTATTAAAAATTATTTTTGAAAACTCAATTTTTATTAATTGAGTTATAATAATTATATTAACCATATTTCATATTAAGATGTAATATTCTACCCATTAATGTAATATATGATGTTATGTAATTAAATAACCATGGATTTACATTCCTATAATATGAATACTTATCTAACATTTTTTACGTTACAACTTATTTTAATTGTAATGTATATTATAAGGTAAAATGTCAATACATTGAGTTACGTGTATTCATATAGAACATAATTATTCCATTACTGAGTTTTCACACAATAATAATTTATTATATAGTATTTTACAATCCTCTTTAGATAAATGATTTTTAATAATAATAGTGTTTTACAACAATTTTTAAAATGAGGTCCTTATTCAACCTGATCCAAAGTATTAAAAATGTTTCCCCGTAATAAAATGACAAATTTTAGATCCATATTTCTTATATAAAACATTAAATTATAATTAAAATATCATAATTAGATATTATTTATAAAAATAAATAATTACAAATTATTTATATTCAACATTCAAAAGGTACATTTAAAAATGACGTGTATAACTATGTCTCTCATTAAATTTAAACATGTTTTCAAAATTACATTTAATGTTTTTCCTGCCATTTTAATTTTTATATTAAAATTTATTTAATTTCATGGGATTTTTTTCACATGATTCATTTTTTAACATAAATGTATATATTTAAAATATAGTTGACTGAAATCTCCATATTGAACAATTCATTTCATGACACCTACTTGTGTAATTCCATTCAAATCATTATTTTACATTTATTTTTTCATCTATGTAGTCATCCTTGCGATATATATTTGTTTTCGTGAGTGATGTGTTATTTTTCAACCATCTATGTTTTTTATTGGATTATACATTTAATTTTATTTTCTATAAAAAATATTTTCAATCACTTACATAATATTATTAAGCGTTCATGAATAAGGAAAAGGTTTTTCTAATGCCTCTACATTGTAAAAAATCTATATTTCCTTCCATTTATTGAATGTTGTTCCCCTTGATTTTATACATATGTTTACTAGGGACATAATTGATTTAACAATGTAACCTTTATCTATATTGGCTAAAAATTGTATTCCATATTATCTTAATTGATTTAAATATTCATATAATGTTATAGAATATCTTTTGATAATTATTAATTTCCATGGCATTGTTTTATTGAGGATATTTTTATTATTATACATAAAATGGAAATGAAAATTAGATTTTCTATATGGTTTTAGTATGAAATAAGGATTAAATTTTTTTGTCCCAAATGTGCATGGTTAATCATTAAGTTATATATAGTCCCTATATTGCTATCCAATTCATTTAATGAAGCATTAAATCTCTTGAGATAATGGTGATAATAGTAGTGATATTCAATTAAAAATGGGAAATTTGTTTTCAAGCCAGATCCACCAAGGGAAACAGGTGACTGAAAGTTGAACTATTATGGGAAACATGTCAGTGAAACCTAATCAGCTAATATATATATGTTTTATGGTCAGATATGCTATACTATGCAGTGTAATCTTATGGAATTTATAAATTTAATAGGAATTTCTTGTTTCAATGATATTTGGAATTTTATGTTTGCATTATTATTTTATCATGATTTATGATCTCTAATTTTTTGTAATTATTTTCATATTTTTTATTACTATATCCACACAACCATCCAATGATCAATATGGATATACATTATTATTTCTTTTATAAACCCTTACTATAAATTTTTTTTCCACCCCATTCCTATGTTTTTGTTTCCACTTGTTATGACGAATTGGGATACACATTATTTGTCTAGAAAATTTTCTTATGTTGAAGATTTTAAAGAGACATATTTGATTAATTATTGATATAGTAATGTCAAAAATTATTATTTCATACTAAAAACATCGATTGTTTTAGTTAATTTATTTTACTAATTTTATAAAAAAATATGACACAAAAAGGTCATTAGAAAATTAAATTTCAATTATTTATGAATGATCATGTAAATAAGGTCATATTTCAAATATGTTGAGTAATTTATATTTTTATTTTCACCATATCTATGAGTGATGGGTTTTCTATGATATATTTATCAAACCCAAAAATTATAAATATACTATTAATTCCATAAAAAATACTATATTTAGCAGATCATGAATAAATATTTAATTAAATATTATAATAACTAAAAAAATATTCATTATTACCATTTGAATAAATCAATATATAAAAAGTATTATATGAAAATTGTATAAATAAATATATAATTAAAAATATATCTTGTATATAAATATTTATTGATTGAATTTTATCAATAAAACTGAAAAAAATATTACATTCATTAATAATAATACAACTTATTCCACCATGAAATACAAAGATTATATAACTGAGATCGATGTATATAAAACTTTTTTGTCTCTATTGGTATCTTCTCCAGTGTCATTAGGTCCGAAGATGAAAATTCATTTATCAATGTATATAAATATGTAATGGAACCCATATAGGAAAAAGTTAATGTCCTGAAAATGAAAACCACAAAAACATTTTCACTAGGAAACATAATCTATTTATCTCTATATCTAAAACTGTAGGTGGTGTTGACACCATAGAATGTGTTCCATGGACTTCCTCAAAAAATTGAAGACATGATCTCCACAATGATAAAAATTTCATGTATGATTAAATAAGCATCAACTTTGAAGAAGAAGATGCTATCTGGATTTATATATTCTAAAGGGATTCCCCATAGTTAGGGATAAGTGTAATGATCCCACTCTAGGGGTTGTATTTGGATTTGCATGATCGATGATGAAAATGTAACAATTGAATAAGATGAAATTTCTGATTATCTTCTGAGAATACATGTATTATTCATCATTTTAAAAGGTTTATATCTCTTAGAGAGAATTGATTCGACTATTTTCCTAGACCAAATGGAATGACAGATCAAATATTAGGGCCCATAAAAGATGGATAAATCTCTAAAATAGGATTTTCCTATCCTATGTAGTGGACCTCCACAGAGTACTTGCACCATAAGGCCTATGCGGAGGACATGCACTAGAGCACCAATGCGATTGAGTCAATTTTTTCAAACCCTACGTGGGAGATTTACGCCAAGGAGCTACAATGTGGACCTATGTGGATAGCCATTATTAGACCAGGTCCCTTCTTTGACTATAAATATGACATTTTGGCTCTATAGTTGAGAGGTTTAAAATTTGGAAGATGATCTAGAGGTCCCATTGTGCATCCCCCCTTCGCCTAGGTCCTCAAAAAACACTCAAAAAACTCTCCAAAACAGGAAAGTTGATGGAATTAAAGGGTAGAAGTGAATAAAAGACCTATCAGTGTCCTAAATACAAGGATCTATGCTACAGAACTACATGGAGGACCTGTGTGGAGAACCTATGCGGATGACCTGTGCTAAGGACCTAAGCGACACACCTTTGTGACCCAGCTATGTGGCTCACCTATGCATCCCACCTATGTGGCCCACCTATTATGTAACATCCCAGGTAAATAAAGAATAAAGAATTTTCATATTTATTAATATTTACGAATTAAATATTAAACTTATTTTAAAGGGGTTGCTATGTTCGATAGTGTACCCGATACACAACGATGAGTTTCTTTGAAACTTACGCAGCACACTAGTAATAAAATAATATTATTTTAAATTTTAGTTAACAAGTAGCCGTTGTACTGGCGGGAATGGATAGAAATAACTAAAATATGATTAGATATGTTTTTAAATGTTTATACATTTACCCAATAAAAGATAAAGGCCTAAAATAAGGAAAGAGTTCAATTTTAGGGCATATATACTCTAATTTTCACTAAAGGTTCACTTATCACCTTTCAATGGTGAACCGTCATTAAATATAGTTTTGATCACTCTTATACTTTATTTTGGACCAAATATAACTCTTCTTTAGAATAGGGACATCAAAATTTACTTTGTGTAAATTTTTGGTACCTTTCTGATAAAGTACATTTTTTTATGAATAGTGTAAAATGTTGTATTTTAATTCAAAACCTCTTTTTAATCTAAATTATTTTTATGATTATATTATTATTTTAATTGGTTTTAAAGTGAAATTAGAAAATATTTTTACCAGTTAATCCAATGGTGGTCATTGGAATCAATTTCACTTTGAAATTGGACTTAAACTGGTGTCAATCATTTGATACTTATTGTTTCACAAAAACACGCTATTTGTCATGACAGCGGGAATTAATTATTAAATTAATTAATTTGACTTATATGTATTGAATTTTGTAAAATGGACTTCATTTTTGAATTCGGAATATCAAATATAGCTTAGGGTGAATTTTTGGTAATTTTCTGAAAAACTTCAATTTTTGATGAATAGTGAAACCACTAAGTGGTAATCAAGCAAACTGATTTTTCAGTTAAATGAAAGTTTACCACTAATGTGTATTGAATTTTGAAAATCCGACATACATGGTTGTCATTAAGAAGTAAAATGTGGTTCAATGAGATTAAAATAATTTTTTGGTGAATAGTAACTTTTTTTTAATTAATCGCGATTAGAGGTAATTAGTGTAGTTTAAGGTAAAAATGGTATTATAAGAATGTGAAAACACCATGAAACTTGTCCTACACCTATTGGGTGAGTCATGGCCGACCAAGACAAGCCATGGGCCAACTTGGGGACCCCAGGGAGCCACTTTAGTTGGAAAATGACATTAATATATTTTTATTTAATGTTAAAGTGAAAATGACACTAACATAAATTGTTTTACTAAAATAATTTTCGAGTGGGGTTATAAAAGTCCAAATTTTGATTATAAATAGTCATTGGAAAGATAAAAAGATTTCCTACATCATAGTAGTTTTTTTATAATTTTTATACATTAAATAAATTAAATTATTTATGACATAATAATGATGCAGCGATGACATCATTATTTGGCGATTTAAATAAAATGGAAAGATAATGAAATATATAAAACCTACACATGTCCAAAACCAATTGGATGAGTGGATTTAGAACCCTTATCACCTTACCCATGAATTATAGCAATGTGGGACCTTTTAAAACCGAAACACATTTTCAAATAAAGTAATATTTCTTTACTTTCCAAAAGTGCCCCTCCTCTCCTCTTATAAAAGGCCCCCACCTCTACCTCATTTCACACACTTCTCAAGCCTTTGGCTCGGCCAACCCCTGCCCAATTACTCTCTCCAAATCCCTCGCCTCATCCTAGAGGATTCCCTTTGGGCATAATCCTTTCAAAGGAAGCCTTTAGGCTCAAATCAAAAGGGAGTTACACTTTTAAAGGTAATTCGTTCTCTCTTGTTCATTTGTTTTATTTTGCTTCTCCAACCCTCTAAACTCTTTTTATTTACTTCTTTTGTAACAACACCAGTATCTTCAATATACCAGGATGTTGTTATAATATTTATTTGAGCTACACTCTCACACAACTACATCAAATGGTTAAAGAACATACGGTTTCCGTGGATGGCGAAATTCTGCCTCCCGAAACGATGATTGTTCAATACTCATTTAACACCTTCAAGGGTGGCCATTATGATGTCACTATTTTTATATATGATATATAATATGTTTATGTTTTCTTTAAGCTTCTGTATTTTTCATTTTTGGCATACCTTTATGGTTTCCATTATGGGTAAACACGATATCTTCATTTAAGGAAGTGCGGACTACCGCCCCCTAAAAGTGATGTGATTCTTTAATGCCATATGCGGGACGTGTAAAGGATGGATTTAAAGTTATTATATATGATGTTATACTGGAATTATAATATACCTCTATATCATTATTATTTATTTCCATTAAATTATGATATAGAAATGAAAGTAGCGTTCATGCGTACGTACGACTTACCGTCTCCATGAACGGTGCATTTCATTTCTTATCCCAAAATGTAATGTACTATTAAAATTACATGTATATAATGTATATATATAATTAATGATATATCTAAATGATGAATATAATTCTGGAATTAAAATATACATACCTCTCATTTAGTTTTAATTCCACTAATATGACAAAGAAATGAAAGTAGTGTTCATGCGTACGTACGGCTTACCGTCTCCATGAACGGTGCATTTCATTTCTTACCTCTAAATGATTATGTAATATTATAAATACATGTATATGCTGGATATATATGATATATATGATATCCAAATCAGGAATTTCATTCTGGATATAAATAACTTTTGACCACACAAACAACATGTAATTGTAAGAAGTCAACTTTCGACTTAAGAACCAAATATTGACAAAACAAACATTATTAACTTAAATGGTTACATAATGTTTATATCATTGCAATAAGTGATATAAAAAGAATAATGAACTTTAAAAAGTTTCTTAATCAAGAATAGATTAACTCAAGTTTATTATTCAGGACGTTAAAGAACGATCGAGTCAAGTCGGACCCGAGGTAAGGGACATCGTCTCAATCTCCTTTCATTGAGGAATATTTCGTTTTATACACAACTTTCTTTTATACGGTGTATAAAATCCTTTGACTTTTACTTTTATACAAAAGGAATCTTTTTCTACGATGCGTTTTACTAAACGACAAAAAGGATTGTTTTTTTTAACGTACGCGGTGACAACGACCTTTTTCCGCCGCCGCGAGAATTATTTGATCTTTGGCTTTCTCAACAAGCCGTTATGTTTTTAGAATAAAATAAATACCATATACTCTTTTATGTATTTTGGTGTTGAAAATAGTTTTGAAAAAGGATTCTATTATGTTAATGTATTTATGATATATTGTGATTGAAATGTGGAAATGTTATAATTCCTTTATATTGGTTTTATGTTTTATGATTTTATATTGGTACTTGGACATTTTAACGGGTGGTTACGTTATAAACCATATGACGGGTGGTGCCGTGAATACCAGGACGGGTGGTTACGTTATAACCTCCAATGCATTAGGTATGGAAGTTGGCCGTATGGCTATTCCATTAAGTATGTATGGAAATTAGCCGTATGGCTATTCCATTAAGTGATATGTGTGGAAGTCGACCGTATGGTTATTCCACTTAAGTAAGTTTATGTCCCAAGTTACCTTTATATATGTTATGTGTTCTTTATATGGGTTTTATGGTAATCCTTTGGTTACAAAAAGGTAAGTAATGATACTTTATTCAGTGAAGAGTTTTTATTAATTCATAAAGGTGAAAAGTATTACTTTGATAAATTATACATAGTTTACTTGTTGTTTTGATAAACTAACAATTTTCATTCTTTGTGTATCCCTTACTGAGCTTCTTATGCTCACCCCAAGTTTTTCGAAATGTTTTTCTCAGGACTGAAAGTGGAATAAGGTCAAGGATGGGATCAAGGGAATTTCATGCTATCTAAAACATGGAATCTAGACATCTTTCTTTTTAAGAGTTTTTATTTTATGGAGACGTAGTTGAAGTGTCTACTTTGTAATCTTTTAAGATGTAATAGTTATGTTCTAATTCTCTAAAACTCTAAACCTGAAAAGATCCTCAATGTGAATTATTCATTTAATTCAATATTAAGTAAGGTTTAAGGCTGGGGCCTTATAGTTGGTATCAAAGGTCGGTTTAGACAACTTTAGGAGTTAGAAAAGTGTTAAATTATAATATGATTGAAATGATATAGCATTTACGGATTACCATGTTGCTTCGCCAAAGATATTTCGGTGTTCAGAATGGTTTTCCGCAGAGGAAACAAAGCAGCTATGTTGGGACGACATCAGGAGGAAGACAACCTTCCAAATCAGAAACCTGAGATGGTCGGAATCGGAACTGAACAGTTTGTTGTAGTGATGGAACATTTGAATCAGGCTATAAATGGTGGTGGTATCCATGCACGAGATCAGCCAGATCAACCACAGAGGAACATGTCAATGGTGGAACATTTCATGAGGCAACATACCCCATCATTCAGAGGATCATCTGACCCTGTGCAAGCTGAAGGGTGGATTAAAGCACTGGAGAATATTTTTGATGTCATGGGGTGTTCAGAACATCAAAAGGATAGTCTTGCTGTTTACCGTTTTGAAGGTGAAGCTGATCAGTGGTGGTCGATGGTGAAAAATATAAGGGATAGCGATGAGATTGAGGATCTTCACTTGGACGAATTCAAAGGTATGTTTCTTGAGAAATATTTTCCCAAAGTGGTTCGTCTTAGGATGGAAAAACAGTTCCTAGAATTGAGGTAGGAGGATGATTCAGTGACTGCTTATGAAGAAAAATTCACTCGATTGGCAAGGTATGCTCCAAACTTCATACGAGATCTTGATAGTAAAATAAACCGTTTTTACTCAGGGTTAAAGCCAAAGTATCGAAGGGATTTAGCTTCTCGTGAGTTCAAAAGTTATGAAAAGCTTGTTCGATGTGCGGAGGAGGTGGAAATGGAGTTTGCCGATGATCAGGTGTTCTATGACAAACAACAGAATAAGAGGTCTAGTTGGCTGGAAAATGGGAAGAATTCATCAAAGAAGCAAGGAGGTAAGAAAACCAAATATCCATCCTGTGAGAAGTGTGGTAAAATGCATCCTGGAGAATGTTTATCCAAGTCTGGTAAGTGCTTTCGGTGTGGTAAGTCTGGTCATATTGCTCGTAACTGCAAGGAAGATGATCAAGCAGGAAATGAAAAGCCAACGGTAAGATGTTTTAAGTGTAATGAAATGAGTCATTATGCAGACGAGTGTCCGACAAAGAGCTTGAGTGATGGGAAGCAGTTAGACTACAAGCAGAAAGGGGTGGTAAAATCCTTTGCAACAACTTCAGCAGATGTTGGGCCATCGAATGAAGTGGTATCAGCTCCAGGGAGCTCAGTATTTTTCAAAGATTGACTTGAGGTCGTGGTACTATCAGTTGAAAGTAAAAGAAGAAGACGTTCCGAAGACTGTGTTCCGTAATAGATATGGCCATTATGAATTTGTAGTTATTACTTTTGGGTTAACCAATGCATCTGCTGTATTCATGGACCTTATGAATAAAATTTTCCATGAGTTCTTGGATAAGTATGTGTTTGTGTTTTGAGGTTTGTGAAGAGGTTATGTGTGCGTTGTGATTCACAGTTGAAGAATGAGTTGTTTTTTCATCCTGGTAGTACTAAGATGTACAGAGGTCTGCGGGAGTATTACTGGGGGGATGGAATGAAAAGAGACATTGCTGATTTTACTGTGAAGTGTTTAACATGTCAATAGGTTAAAGCAGAGAGGCAGTTACCGAAAGGGATGCTTCAGCCTTTACCTGTGCCAGAGTGGAAATGGGAGAATATATCCTTGGACTTTGTTGTTGGATTACCGAAGACATCTCGAGGTAATAATGCAATCTGGGCTATTGTTGATCGCTTGACCAAATCTGCTCATTTCCTTTCTATACGAGATACTTTCTCTCTTGATCAACTTTTCCGTCTGTATCTTAAAGAGATAGTCAGGTTACATGGAGTTCCTCTCTCTATTGTATCGGACCGTGATCCCAGGTTCACATCTAACTTTTGGAAAGGCCTTCAAAAGACGTTGGGTACTCAATTAAATTTTAGTACAGCTTTTCATCCTCAATCAGATGGGCAGTCAGAACGAAAAATTCAGACCCTGGAGGATATGCTACGAGCTTGTTCGATGGATTATCAGGGAAGTTGGGACCAACATCTTTCTTTGGTTGAGTTTTCTTATAATAACAGTTTTCATTCCAGTATACAGATGGCACCATTTTAGGCATTATATGGAAGCAGTGTCGAACTCAAGCATTTTGGGATGAAGTGGGTGAAAGGAAGTTGATGGGACCAGAATTGGTAGAAGAGATGGTAGAAAAAGTTCAGTTGATTCAGAAGCACATGAGAATAGCTCAGAGCAGGCAGAAGAGTTATGCGGATAACCAGAGGAAGGATCTATCTTTCGATGTAGGTGATCATGTTTTTCTCAAGGTTTCTCATTGGAAAAGTGTGATGAGATTTGGTAAGAAAGGAAAGCTGGGTCCAAGGTTTATTGGACCATATGAAATTCTAGAGAGAGTTGGATCAGTTGCATACCGGGTGGCTTTACCTCCGAGTTTATCTCAGGTACACAATGTTTTTCACGTTTCGATGTTGAGAAAGTATATGCCAGATCCATCTCATGTTTTGAGCCCAGAGGTAGTTCAGCTGGAAGAGAACCTATCTTATGAGGAACAACCGGTCCAGATTCTTGACCATAGGGAGCAAGTGTTACGGAATAAGGTGATTCATCAGGTAAAGGTTTTGTGGAAAAACCATGTGATTGAAGAGGCAACGTGGGAATCTGAAAATGCTATGAGGGATAAATACCCCCACTTATTTTGATAAGTGAATAAAATTGTGAGGACGCAATTCCCAAAAGGGGGGAAGGATGTAACATCCCAGGTAAATAAAGAATAAAGAATTTTCATATTTATTAATATTTACGAATTAAATATTAATTTTATTTTAAAGGGGTTGCTATGTTCGATAGCGTACCCGATACACAACGATGAGTTTCTTTGAAACTTACGTAGCACACTAGTAATAAAATAATATTATTTTAAATGTTAGTTAACAAGTAGCCATTGTACTGGCGGGAATGGATAGAAATAACTAAAATATGATTAGATATGTTTTTAAATGTTTATACATTTACCCAATAAAAGACAAAGGCTTAAAATACGGAAAGAGTTCAATTTTAGGGCATATATACTCCAATTTTCACTAAAGGTTCACTTATCGCCTTTTAATGGTGAACCATCATTAAATATAGTTTTGATCACTCCTATAATTTATTTTGGATCAAATATAACTCCTCTTTAGAATCGGGACATCAAAATTTACTTTGTGTAAATTTTTGGTACCTTTTTGATAAAGTTCATTTTTTTATGAATAGTGTAAAATGTTGTATTTTAATTCAAAACCTCTTTTTAATCTAAATTATTTATATGATTAGATTATTATTTTAATTGGTTTTAAAGTGAAATTAGAAAATATTTTTACCAGTTAATCCAATGGTGGTCATTGGAATCAATTTCACTTTAAAATTGGACTTAAACTGGTGTCAATCTTTTGATACTTATTGTTTCACAAAAACACACTATTTGTCATGACAGCGGGAATTACTTATTAAATTAATTAATTTGACTTATATGTTTTGAATTTTGTAAAATGTACTTCATTTTTGAATTCGGAATATCAAATATAGCTTAGGGTGAATTTTTGGTAATTTTCTGAAAAACTTCAGTTTTTGATGAATAGTGAAACCACTAAGTGGTAATCAAGCAAACTGATTTTTCAGTTAAATGAAAGTTTACCACTAATGTGTATTGAATTTTGAAAATCCGACATACATGGTTGTCATTAAGAAGTAAAATGTGGTTCAATGAGATTAAAATAATTTTTTGGTGAATAGTAACTTTTTTTTAATTAATCGCGATTAGAGAAATTAGTGTAGTTTAAGGTAAAAATGGTATTATAAGAATGTGAAAACACCATGAAACTTGTCCTACACCTATTGGGTGAGTCATGGCCGACCACGACAAGCCATGGGCCAACTTGGGGACCCCATGGATCCACTTTAGTTGGAAAATGACATTAATATATTTTTATTTAATGTTAAAGTGAAAATGACACTAACATAAATTGTTTTACTAAAATAATTTTCGAGTGGGGTTATACAAGTCCAAATTTTGATTATAAATAGACATTGGAAATCTAGAAAGATTTCCTACATCATAGTATTTTTTTTATAATTTTTAGACATTAAATAAATTAAATTATTTATGACATAATAATGATGCAGCGATGACATCATTATTTGGCGATTTAAATAAAATGGAAAGATAATGAAATATATAGAACCTACACATGTCCAAAACCAATTGGATGAGTGTATTTCGAACCCTTATCACCTTATCCACGAATTATATCAATGTGGGACCTTTTAAAACCGAAAAACATTTTCAAATAAAGTAATATTTCTTTACATTCCAAAAGTGCCCCTCCTCTCCTCTTATAAAAGGCCCCCACCTCTACCTCATTTCACACACTTCTCAAGCCTTTGGCTCGGCCAACCCTGCCCAATTACTCTCTCCACATCCCTCTACTCATCCTAGAGGATTCCCTTGGGGCATAATCCTTTCAAAGGAAGCCTTTAGGCTCAAATCAAAAGGGAGTTACACTTTTAAAGGTAATTCATTCTCTCTTGTTCATTTGTTTTATTTTGCTTCTCCAACCCTCTAAACTCTTTTTATTTACTTCTTTTGTAACAAAACCAGTATATTCAATATACTAGGATGTTGTTATAATATTTATTTGAGCTACACTCTCACACAACTACATCAAATGGTTAAAGAACATACGGTTTCTGTGGATGGAGAAATTCTGCCTCCCGAAACGATGATTGTTCAATACTCATTTAACACCTTCAAGGGTGGCCATTATGATGTCACTATTTTTATATATGATATATAATATGTTTATGTTTTCTTTAAGCTTCTGTATTTTTCATTTTTCGCATACCTTTATGGTTTCCATTATGGGTAAACACGATATCTTCATTTAAGGAAGTGCGGACTACCGCCCCCTAAAAGTGATGTGATTCGTTAATGCCATATGTGGGATGTGTAAAGGATGGATTTAAAGTTATTATATATGATGTTATACTGGAATTATAATATACCTCTATATCATTATTATTTCTTTCCATTAAATTATGAGATAGAAATGAAAGTAGCGTTCATGCGTACGTACGGCTTACCGTCTCCATGAACGGTGCATTTTGATTTCTTATCCCCAAATGTAATGTACTATTAAAATTACATGTATATAATGTATATATATAATTAATGATATATCTAAATGATGAATATAATTCTGTAATTAAAATATACATACCTCTCATTTAGTTTTAATTCCACTAATATGACAAAGAAATGAAAGTAGTGTTCATGCGTACGTACGGCTTACCGTCTCCATGAACGGTGCATTTCATTTCTTACCTCTAAATGATTATGTAATATTATAAATACATGTATATGATGGATATATATGATATATATGATATCCAAATCAGGAATTTCATTCTGGATATAAATAACTTTTGACCACACAAACAACATGTAATTGTAAGAAGTCAACTTTCGACTTAAGAACCAAATATTGAAAAAACAAACATTATTAACTTAAATGGTTACATAATGTTTATAACATTGCAATAAGTGATATAAAAGGAATAATGAACTTTAAAAAGGTTCTTAATCAAGTATATATTAACTCAAGATTATTAATCAGGACGTTAAAGAACGATCGAGTCAAGTCGGACACGAGGTAAGGGACTTCGTCTCAATCTCCTTTCATTGAGGCATATTTCGTTTTATACCCAACTTTCTTTTATACGGTGTATAAACTCCTTTGACTTTTACTTTTATACAAAAGGAATCTTTTTCTATGAAGCGTTTTACTAAACGACAAAAAGGAATGTTTTTTTAACGTACGCGGTGACAACGACCTTTTTCCGCCGCCACGAGAATTATTTGATCTTTGGCTTTCTCAACAAGCTGTTATGTTTTTAGAATAAAATAAATACCATATACTCTTTTATGTATTTTGGTGGTGAAAATGGTTTTGAAAAAGGATTCTATTATGTTAATGTATTTATGATATATTGTGATTGAAATTTGGAAATGTTATCATTCCTTTATATTGGTTTTATGTTTTATGATTTTATATTGGTACTTGGACATTTTAACGGGTGGTTACGTTATAAACCATATGATGGGTGGTGCCGTGAATACCAGGACGGGTGGTTATGTTATAACCTCCAATGCATTGGGTATGGAAGTCGGCCGTATGGCTATTCCATTAAGTATGTATGGAAATTGGCCGTATGGCTATTCCATTAAGTGATATGTGTGGAAGTAGACCGTATGGTTATTCCACTTAAGTAAGTTTATGTCCCAAGTTACCTTTATATATGTTATGTGTTCTTTTATGGGTTTTATGGTAATCCTTTGGTTACAAAAAGGTAAGTAATGATACTTTATTCAGTGAAGAGTTTTTATTACGTCATAAAGGTCAAAAGTATTACTTTGATAAATTATACATGGTTTACTTATTGTTTTGATAAACTAACAATTTTCATTCTTTGTGTATCCCTTACTGAGCTTCTTATGCTCACCCCAAGTTTTTTGAAATGTTTTTCTCAGGACATAAAGTGGAATAAGGTCAAGGATGGGATCAAGGGAATTTCATGCTATCTAAAACATGGAATCTAGACATCTTTCTTTTTAAGAGTTCTTATTTTATGGAGACTTAGTAGAAGTGTCTACTTTGTAATCTTTTAAGATGTAATAGTTATGTTCTAATTCTCTAAAACTCTAAACCTGAAAAGATCCTCAATGTGAATTATTCATTTAATTCAATATTAAGTAAGGTTTAAGGCTGGGGCCTTATATATTAGAACCCATAGATCTATACCACATGGCATACAACCCCACACCCCTTCTTTATATCATTTTCAAGCTTCGGTCCTGGCCCTTCATCACGATCCCTTATATTCCATCACTATACCCCCTAAAAACTGAAAGTTACACCCTAATGTTTTTCAGTCGGGTCGATGAAATTTTCCTTTCCACTATTTATGCTGCCCAACATCAACCCCTTTGTATTCAAGGATTTTATATACTCCTACATTCTCAATGAAATGCCTTTAGGATAATTATTCTTCTTGTTTTCATTATCATGATACGAGTTTCAATTTTCCTCTTAGATTCCTCGAATAACATCAGTTGATAAATTCCATAATAAATTCTTTAATTATCATCCCAAGGAATCAATGCCAAGATTAATAACACATAGGTGTCCTAATTTGAATAAAACCAAAAATAATACACAGGAACCCACCTTAGGAGTACACACAAACCAATATCAAATGGGAATCCTCTCTATGTGTAGGCCCCAACTAATCTCTCAATGGGAATCCTCCTTAAGAGTAATCCCTAGTCTTCTTCATCACTCATCCAACAGTGGATAGGGAGAATTGTGTGGTTCTTGGATTTTTATATTCCTCATGTATCTCACACAGAGAATGAATCCTATGATCTTACAGGTTAATATAGATCAAAAAATCCACATGACTCCCAAAAATTGGGAATCAATTTCAGAAGTAATTCCCCACTTAATCCTCGGAAAGGGACACACTCCCCTATAATAAATTTCTTTATAGGGCCTCCATATGCGATTTTATTTAGTTATTAACCAATATATCTCTGATTCTCATCAAAAACAGTTTACAGATGACGCCTTACTAAGGCCTGATCTCCATTTCATCACATCCGTAAATTGAGAAACCAATCCTAATTCCCATAATCTGGGAATCATTTTCTAGAGTAATCATCGAGTAAAATAACCAAATATACATGAGTGATCACACTCCTCATTAACCCCTCAATTTTTTGGAATAGACCTTAAGATTAATCCCAAAATCAGGATCCCATATAACCATGAGTCGATAGAATACTCATGATACCCATTTTAGGGCATCCCTTCTGATGTAATTTCCTAGCAATTCAGGCCAGACACAATGAACTTCACATTTATTTCACACTAAATGGTTCATTAATCTTCACCCTTATCCATCATCACCCTAGATTATTTCACAATAGGCTTGACCTCTTCCATTAGTGGTGGAGAAAACATATGGGTTTTTGGATTGTTAACTTCCTCTTATTTCTCACACCAAGCATGACTAACACAGACCTAGATATTTGTGATGATTATTATATCCACACACTCCCCATCACTTATTGAACTATGAGATAAGTAATTTCAAGCATAATTGGGATACATAAAAAGCCTTCACCTAGTGTCCGAGCTCAACAGACATCCTCCTCAACAGTCCAACCATAATTCCCTTAATCTAGGAATCTTCTATTGGAGTAAGCACAGAACTAAGACACCTTTTAATTTATATGTGTTAGAATATCTCTCATGGACCTTTTTAAAAGTGAATCATATTTAGGAGTAACCCGGAACCTATTTCCCTCAAAGGGCTATACTGATCTACGAGACATACTGAACTATGTGAGAATTGATTCCCATCTAGGTGGGTTACATTAGAAGCATCCTTAAGGTTCAAACCCAACTCTCTAAATCAACCATGTTCTTTCAAACCATAATTCCTATCCAAGTCTAATCAATCATGGATACTTATATCCTTTCCAATTTCGTTGAGAAGTATATTGTTAAGTACCACACCATGATCAGACTATAAACCTTCCGCATAGATGTCTTTACCAAATTACATTAAATTTTATGATTAGGTCCATATCAGGTGACATTAAAAAGAATTATGTTTCCTATTTAGATGTATTAAAATACATAGTTTTTTATTCTGTTCACGAGGACACATAAGAATCTTATTTTTGGGTATGATCCCAACATGAAAAAAACATTGGTCTTCCTGGATGACCATAATTTATAGAGTTCCCCACTTAGTGGATTAAAAACAAGCATCATCACAAAAATGTGAACAAGAATATTTAAAATTTATATGAGTGGATAACGTTGATGGGGAACCTTGAATACATAAGGATATATCTATTAATGATGAATTTTTAATTTGGAGGGATGATTTTTAAATTCCACACATTATAATAATTGATTGAAAATTTAAAGGAAAACCTACATTATGATTGTAAAATTAACAATGTTTCATGAATATATCATAAATATATAATATTTTCTCATAGTAGGAAATAATACCCCCAAAGTGTGCATTGATCCTGAACTCCCTTCTTATCAACCATTTTGAGTTCTTATGTTTCGTAGTTCATAAACCCTAACAAACATCTACCATTAGAAAGAAGGTCCCTTTGGATACATAACCATTATGGGATTCTAATTGCATAAATAAATCCAACGAAACCCATCAGGAAGAACTAATTCTTTACCAGACCATACATTCTGATGGAATTATAAAATGATGAACCTAACATGAATCTTTAACCCAAATAATAGTGATATCCATATATTTGGAATCTATTAATTGTTAAAAGAAGTACAGATAAGGGAATAAATTATCCATGTGTACAATTAAATTATTCTCATTTTTGGAGTTCATTTTTTGTAATTTTCATATATATAGAAACTTTCATTCCAAGAACACCCTTCATTCCAAATAGATTCCTTTATGTTTTCACCCATGAATACCCAAATTCTACTTAAGCTAGATCCTCCTTCACTCAAAGGATGTCTTAACCAACTCAGTGTCTTCAATGTTGGGTCCCTAATGAATTAGATTGGGAGTACCATCAATACGGTACTATCTCGACTTTGGAGGCCGCCCAACAAGCTCTCCAAATCCCGAATAACCTCTTGTCATCTGGTCAAAGATGACCATTGTTCGGAACCAGAAAATTCAACCACCGTCTTTAACCATTTTGGGAGTTTATCTGATGAATGCTGTAAATAGTCCCTCCCTTATTCTACGGAGGTAGACCAAGAGGCCACCCATGGGATCATCCCAAAGACCCATGGGTAATTCCTGAAAAGAACATCCAGCAATAATCACTGCCACTGTCAGGTGACGTAAACCAATTAACATGATGAGAGTGTTATATTAGGCTATCCAACAAAGGTCCTCAGATGTAGTAATGGAAGAGGAACCTTCGAGGACAATAGATGACTGGCATGGATCATCTTTCTACCTTTTAACCTCTTCATAATCCCATCATCCATGATTGGGGGAAAAACAGAATGAGCACATACACCCATATGCCTTAATTATGCCCGTCATCGGACTCATTCGGTGGCACACAACCAATCCCACCATTCAAATATAGTAGAATATTGTGGTCAAGAACATAAACTTACGTACAATATATCATCCAGTCATGAGACATGTCTAGTTTCATTCAATGATTCATACCAACCAAATGTGGTGACAAGTTGTATGTGGAATCCTATACCTACCTGTACCCACAAAACCTAATAGTTGTCTCTTTTGGAAGAACCCATAGAAGTTAGTCAGAATGATCTGACGAAAAACATGGGGCAGACTCAACTCTCTCCCCAACACATGAATACTATCATTATCCACTAAAAAGAATTTAATAATATGAGTAATCATATAAAACAACTCCAAATATGGAATGGACATATATTCCCCTTCCAACAGCTGAATTCAAAAAAATCAATTTAAAAACGTTGAAATGTAAGACAAAAATTCCTACCCATATCATAGAATCATTCCATAATATCATAATGTCATCATCATCATTACCAAAGGGATGGACACATAATTATATCCTCATACATGGGAAGAATCATATGTAATCCATCTCAGAGAAGATACATAATTCTGTTCCAGTCTAGGCGAGTTATGGGGAACAATCCATATGTCATAAAGGCAACAGGATCTGGCACATACACACATTCCAATTGGAGATAATCAGTTTGTTCTAGAAACCACACTAAAGAAGGAATATATACCTTCTAATGATAAAATAATTTCCATATAAGAAGACCAAACTATGTGTAAGATCTCATCTAAGAATATGTGTCACCAAAACAATTTGGATAATCAAGTCAATCAACTATCTGGATACCCTTAATGCTAGGTTCTTGAATTCCACGTGAATTTATCATTTATAGCTCTAGATCCTACCCTCTCATTACCAATTTATGGAAGTTGTAACAATAATTCTGAATATCCTCATAGGACACTTCATCCTAAATGAATGTTTCATGACAAATCAACCTATCGTAGGCACTTATCTTTGGATGAATTCCATGGAAGCCATCTGTATGACTAGAAGGCAATGGAGAAGGAAGAATTATCTATTTTTTATTACACAATGGTGTTCCTCCCAATGATGGTATTCACTATGAATGCTCTCTCTGCAATAGTGTTTCTCATTATTATGATAATTATCCAACGGACAAGGTAGTGATGAGAGACCCCTCTTATAATGAGTCACTTCCAAACATAATGTTAGTCATGTCTTATGCGTTTTTATTGGAAGGTGAAATACTTTCTCATCCAAAATACATCCCAAGGTGATAATCCTCCTCCCAACCTCCATTGGGTCATTTGTCCTCAAATATAAGCAAGGAAACATCATCTAATCATATTTCTTGTTATAACAAAATAAGAAAGAATCCACTCTAGTTAGACCTAGTTGAGAAAACTCTAGAAAAAGATGAAGAGGATATGTTGAATATGAGGAAACATCTACCTAATGGTGAAATACCAGTCCTTTTCATACCATTGGAAAACTATAAATTAGACATTCTAGAAATAATTGTGGAATATTGTATTCATGATATGTTACACAACATATGGAAGATTCTTCACAATCTAAAATCCTATATATTACTATATATTAAATATAAAATTCATTTCAATGTTATATAATTGTTTTAGAGCGTAATCGACATGGTATCTCTCTACGATTCCTAGCATCCAAATATTTAGTAGCAATAAAGGGTCCATCAACATGCATGAATCAATTCCATAAAGAGGAATGTTAAAACAAAAAAAATTCTCATTGGAGATGATATGATCATCAAGCATAGGCCTTGATTCATTTCAATTAATTCCTGGTGCATAGACATTATTCTATTGAGATACTTCTGCATCAAGTTCCTAAATACATCGAGTAGGATTCCCACATAGAGGATGACAACCATCAAATTCCACAAATTTCTTAAATAGTACAATGGTCTTCTAAAACATGTGATTAAAGTGGGTGGTAGCGAATGAACCCAGACATTTCCCGGACTAGAAATTATAAAATTAGATGAGAAGCTGCGCGAATATCCTCAATAGAAGTTCATGAACCACACCATCCTATATGGCTGGGTGAATTTTTAACCCACCCTTCATTGTCACCAAATAGAGACTGAAGGGTTGTGGAAAAATAACAAGAGCATCCTCAGCATGCAGCACTGGGGGATTTTTCACATCAATAATCATATCCTTAGTAGAATATAATTTTCTCCTAATTAGGGAGGAAGAAAAAATGTTAATGTACAACTTGGAGAATGTGAGGATTATATTAAGATGACTATATGTCAAACAATTCCTATAAAACCATCAAATATGAGAACGAAGTCTCATGGTTAATATATAAGAAAGAGATCTTACAAAGATAATGATTGAATTAAATTAATGTAATATGTTTCTATAAATGTCATAAATGTCATTATGGATGATCATTTAGGAAATGAGTCTAGATCGAGGGAGTAATACAATAATGTTCTTATTCATAATACGGTACACACCAATGAAAATGAAAGAAGTGTGTGTCCCTGAAATCAGAGGATTATCCAAAATCTATGTATTCCATTGAATAATCAACATTCATATATTCAAAAGGAAACTAACTATGGGAAGTGTAAATGAAATACCATGTCTCACATTTCCACTAGATAAGGTTAGTATATTTTTATTGAACAAATATTGTCCCATAAAAAAGATTTTATGCATGATTTTAGGAGACTCAACTCAAAGTTAATTCGAAACAACATAATGGCCAAAACTACTCTATAATCAGATCAGCAGCTACCAGATACTATAGGAGCATCCAATAAAATATCTTTTTTGTCATATAATAATGTGGAAAATGTATTCCATTCATTGGTTAAAAATCTAGAATTGGGTCAACAACATCCTTATAGGCCTATTTTAATTGATTATCCAAGAAAAATATTAGCAGTTCCACCACCAGTTGTCTTTCCACCTGTCGCACCAATTTAGGATCCTATCGCAACACCTATTCATGTCTTGGATTAGCCTAATATTTCCAAAATTATTTTAAATAAAATTTAGTCATCAAAAACACGATTGAAAGATATTAGTGAATCATGTGAACTAGTATAACTAAAAAATAATAATTACCATGAATGGGCAGATCCAATTCCCCCATCAAACATTGTGTCCACCAGATTTCAAATCATTAATATTTTGGGAGACCTGGAGTAGCACTTAAGGAATTTCGTGTTTCACTATGATACCATGATGGGGACCCCTAAAATCATGAAGTAGTAAAGATCATATGTATTATTCAATCATTACAGGGGTCAACCTTGGTCAGGTATACAAGTTTACATTCATTATCAATTACTAGATGGGAATAAATTCAAAAGAAATTCATTTTCCAATTATTCTAAAAGTTGTAAGAGAAAACTATAATTAAACATTCAAATTAAAACAAAGGGAGAATGAAAGGGTTTTGGATTCCATTGCTTAACAGAAATTTCTAACATAGTCCTTAAACCAAACGCTCCCTCAAGAAAAGATAGTACCCATCTCTGTAGAAGATCATTCTGGTGAGTCCCGCAGACCATTATTTCCTTTAACAAACTTATTAAGGTTTCAGGACCATTCTTTAATCTCCCAAAAATTGGGGAATTATATCACGAAAACCGAAGATAATTGTCATGTATTCCTATCTTCTCTGGGAATTATAATTGGAAATACATAGGATACTATAGTCACTCTCACTAAATAACCTATACCTGATTCAACATCAAATCCCTCACCATTCCATAGGGATCCTCATCCAGAGAATTAGTAAGAGTGACCTTCTCGTTCAGATGATCAAATGGGAACTACCCCAAAAAATTACAAAACAATAATTGACCTTCCAGATAGACTCATCGTTAATTGAGGACTTGGTCTTCAGTTCTGTTAATGCCATCCACTAATTATAAGCCTATGTAAATGATGGTTCAGACTATGTTCCTAAATTATATATACCTGATTGGGGAACTATGGGAAGAATCCATCAATGTCGATGATATTGCGGAAGGCAAGGGTATGATAGAGGTATCTATTTTATTTAATTCCCTAAACGAACCATTTATGTAGTAGAAACTCATTGGATATCCCTTCAGCATGCTCAACAAGAACAAGATAATTCTCCCACACATGATAGGGTCGGCCCTAACCTAATTATCATGGAAAATTTATTAGAGACTATATCACCATAGTTTTAATATGTGAGTATACCTAGTCATCGTAATCAGCCTATAGAAGAAGTATTTACAACTTATCCACCTATACATGTTCTATCAACATCAGTAGCATCTATATCCATGGCACATGAAAAGCTACATCTCCATGTTAGAGAATAGAGACCATTGGACCTGATGTTTGAAATTTAAAAAAACCTAGCCCATGTACTAGCCAAGTTATCAATCCTGGATTCTTTAAATCTGTCATAAGATAATTGAGAATAACTTATTTATGCTTCTAAAAGTCCTCTAGAGTTTGATATTAAGGTTTCTACTATTGATGAATACCATACATAGAATCATTCCACAGTATGACATACAGTTATATCATTCATGTACCGAGATGAGGATGATGTGGTTTGTTGACACATATTTCACTTGTATTTGTCTAGTATGGTTTGGGATATTGGCATCTGGAAAGTCAATATTGATAATGGATCAGGAGTCAAACTCATTCCCATATGCGTACTTCATCAGTGGGTTTTCACTGAATCTAACTTATCTCCCTCCACTCTGATGATGCAATGTTATGACATGAATGAACCACAACCTCTAGGTTATATTACACTTATAAAATAATTTGGATATCTTGTATATAATTCTGACTTCATGTTTTTCGAACAATTCAAAACCTTTTACACTTTTCTTGGAAGTAATTGGATACATTAACATGCAGCCATTCCTTAGTCGTACAACCAATGACTGAAGTACTACTTCAATGGGAATATAGAGGAATTTCAAGGTGAAAAGTTCCTATTATTAAAATTTTAATCATGGTATATTAAAGTTTTTTTCTATCACATAAAAGGAACATGTTTTATGGAAAAAGATATAACTAGAATGAATGCTTTGATTGGTCTAGGAAAGATACTATCTAACCCATTCAAGAATCTTTATATAGATTAAATTTTCAAATCAAACAAATTATGGGTTGGAAAAAATCCAAGTACTATTTTAGTGACTTCAATAATTTCATTTGTTGTAATTAATCTTGATAACATAGGAGAAATTGTTGTTTTACCAAACAGTGGTGAAAGCTAAAATAGTGATTTCTTCATTCCATCCACCATAAATCAGCATGTATTTTCATCATTATCTAATATATAAAAAGTTGTTACATTAATATTGAAATATATTGATTCTATTTAACAACCCATCATTTCCCCCCCAAAACTCTAGGAATACCCTTTATCATCATTTGGGTTAGAAATAGTCACCACTTCTTTCAGATTTTGAAATAATAACCCCTCTCGAAACATTAATAGTATTTCTTAATCAAATACCCTTAATATAGAGATATAATAGGTGATGTGGGAGGAATATGATGAAGTGTAATCACTTAGATACCCACCTCCATTATTTGAGAAAAGCATCTCCACCCCCGCGAATGAGCTTAGAGAAATAAATTTTTGTATAGAGTAAGATCCATTCCCCACTCAAATTAGTGCAGCAATGAAATTTAAATAGGAATAGGTGTATACATCATTTCAAAAAAAATAATGAGATGTATTTTCATGGATATACATACAAATTCTAGGCTTTGAAATTGTTATGAACACTCATAATTTGGGTATTCTAAAAGAGAACCAAGGATTTAAGAAGGTTATAAAGAAGAATAGAGCCAACTCATCCCTCCAAAATTAAGGATGGAGCCATAAATTATATAAAAGATGTCATTATGTGGGAGTTTTAATATCTCAAATGTTAATTGAAAAATGTCTACTAAAAAATAATAATGATAAAATCCTAGGTTTTCTTAGTTTTAGATATCTTAACCAACATTATCCTAAATATGAATTTCTAGTTCCAATCACAAAACATTTGATTGATCCAATCTCTAGCAATGAAAATCTCTCCTTCATGGATTGATTCATTGTGTATAAAAAATCTGAATGGCCTCTGAAGAATAGTAATGTACATATTTTAGAGACCCCCATGTCATATGTTTCTTTTAGGTTAATTTCATTGGCGTAAATATTTCTAGTGTGACAATTCAACGTGTGTTATAACATATTTTCATACCATTATTGGGGAAATTAATTCATTGTTATATGGATGGACTAGTGGTTAATTCCAGAAAATGTTCTAATGAATTGGTTGACCATGAGACTATATTACAAAATATTTGGAAACATCGTAAGAAGATAAAACCCATGAATTATTATTTCATGGAAACCTTGGGGAAATTTAATGGTTTTGTTGTAGTCTATTATATCAGTGAAGTGGACCCTGATAAGATTAGGGCTATCCTGGGCATGTCTCCTCCTCAAAACATTAATGAATTGAAAGTAATTCAAGGGCACTTGTCCAATATCTGTTGCAACATATCCAATTTGGTAGGAATTTTTTTCCCTTCACCAAATTTATGAATAAAGGTGTAACATGTCATTGGACTAATGACTACAAAAAATCATTGATACCCTCAAGAAATAAATCTTCATCCAACCATCATTGATTCTACCTATTGAAAGAAATCCTCTTATTCTTTTTGATATATTCTTGGAGCGATCATTAGGTTCATTCATTGAGAAAAATGATGTTGGTTTTATTGAAAGCAACATTTTCAATCTCACTCAAACCAAGATCAATGTAAATACATGATATTCAGAAAATGAGAAAAGTTTACTAGAATTATTATTTTCAGTTTATAAATTGAGACACTACTTGAAGAATCATGAGGTCAAGTTGGGATCTCGCAATAACCCACTCATATTTATCCTCAGCCTTTTTATTATTACAAGATGTCTACCATGATGGGATGTTATTATTAAATAGCTTGATATATTTTTTGTGTATCAAAAAGAAGTAAAGGCCATGCTTTAACCAAATTTCCTTATTAAATAGATTCCCCAATGATTGGAAATGTATTTTGGTAATACTTCTAGAAGTCCAATGGGGAATAGACTGAAAACCCCTAAATTCAACAATGTTTGATTAAAAACTAATCTTATCTCACAGGAGAAGGATATTATTCAATATTCCTTTTTTGTTATCATATGTTGGTACTTATAATGAGGAATAAAATCAAACTCTCATTGTAGGAATGGAATTATCACTCTATATACCAGTAGATTACATAGAGATAAAAGGTGATTAAGAATTGTTAATAAATCAAATCAACATGTAATGTGACAATATAAAGGATTATATAATTCTCTTATGTTATTATGTTTTATGATTAATGGATGAATTTAAATTAGATTCAACATTTTCTTACCTCCCACAGGACACAATTCAAAATTTGATGGATTGAAAAATGCATCCACTGCCTTGCCAAATCCAAATCGGCATAAAATAATCATTAGTATACCTCTTCATCTAGTGGTTTTGAATTTTTTACATATGAAAATAGAATAAAAAAATTAATTTATTCCCATATATGATCCATATTATCGTATGATAAGATAGAGTCACCCATCATGGAATATCTCCAAAATGGGGCACATGCACTAGAATGAATAAAATGAGAACAATTCTGGTGACGTGCAATTAATTTTACACTTTATGAGGGCCCACAACACTAGAGGATCATTTAAACACAATGCCTCAATATAATACTACTTAGATGCATTTATGGGGATGAAACCATAGAAATAATGAAAGAAGTACATGTAGGACCCTATGGTGCTCAGCTATCTGGGCATAGTCTTTCTGATCAAATCTGAAGGCTTGGATAATTTTCTCATTGACGACACAAGATTTTCAAAATTTCACAATGCAATTTAGTTCTTACTATATGCATTCCATCATCATTCATCAACCCCCGAAATCGTTACATAAAAATAAATAATCCTTGCCATTTTATTCATGGGGAATAGATATATTAAGACCTTATCCTCCACCTATTAGAAAACAGTTCATGTATATTCTTACTACTACTGATTTATTCCCTAAATGGGATAAGGTAATACCTCTTAATAAAGGTTGGAAAAAATTTATATATTTTTCAAAGCTAATATCATTATTATATCTGGTTTCCCTCAGACCATATTGATAGAAAATGAAAACAATTCCTATTAGGCTGAGTTTTTGAAGCTCTATTTGGTGCATAATATCATATCCAACAATTAGTTTCTCTAACATGAAGCCACCAAGGGATAGGTAGAGGCTTTTAACCAGACCATAATGAATTTAATCCAAAATATGGTGGATAAAGGTTAATTTTTTATCCTGACAATCTCTTGCATGATTGTTGGGATAATCAGATTACCACATGTAAAACAAAATGTTTGTAATGCCCCGACCCCAGCTACCCAGAGTCGGTGCATTACTTCATAACATTGGCATGATCACAAAAGATCAAGTCTTGAAAGACCGATTAGTTTAGTGTCCTTGGAAACACTAGATACATTCATAAATGTTACATTACATCATAAAGTGAAAAACTAATAACAAAGTCTTCATAGTCCACACTCATATCCTCTTCTGACTATCCCTATAGGTCGTTCATAAAATACCTCTTCACATCCTGGAAAATATTAAAACATTGAAAGGGGTGAGCTCAGATGCTCAGTGAGGATAAAAATATTGCGGATGCTTTCATAAATAAACCTAAACATTTAAGGCAATGTATAACTAAAACAAAAGCCTTTTGAACTTGAACATCAACATAATATGGCAAAAGTAAAATGAGATAATGCCATTTACTTCATCACATGGATATTCTACTGGTCAAATAATCACATGAAATATCATTAACCACTTTCATAATGATGGAATGCATAATTCTAGACTATCATAACCACATAGCCAAGGCCTCGTACCAAGACCACAAATAAGATTTTGTCAAGGCCTCGTTCCAAGACAGTAGTTTGTCTCATGAGACCTGCCGATGCATCGAGGAGCTATAGCGGGCTCCACCCGTCACTTACTAAGTCAAATACATTTCATATATGAAAAATGGTATATAAACATTTAGGAATACCATTTTTTTTAAAATAAGATTTGAAATTAATTGTGGTATCAAAATACAAGTTTAATTTTTAGAAGATACTTACATTTAAAATTGCTCAAATATACTCCAGTTTTTTTCTAAAAACATTATGCAAGCTTCTGAAAATAAAATAACTAATTCTGAGACTGCTCGACTAATTGCAGGCCATGATGGGTCCACGCCCAATCCATTCCTGTCTACCACACTCGAGAGTCAGGTTTTCTAATAACATTTTTATGCTTGCGTTAAATACGTATACATTTTCACTGGATTTTCATACATTTGAGAGAAATATCTCTCTTTTTTTAAAATCATTTAAAAACTGTTATGGCTTATAGAGGAAGCCGAAACTCAAATAATGGTCACGGCGGCGGGGAAGTCATTGTCGCCGCATACGTACAGAACGAAAAACATTCCTTTTTGTCGTTTAGTAAAACACTTTGTATAAAAATGATTCCTTTTGAATAAAAGTAAAAGTCAAAGGGGTTTATACACCGTCTAAAAGAAAGTTGTGTATAAAACCAAATATGCCTCAATGAAAGGAGATTGAGACAAAGTCCTTAAAAAGATCTTTTTTAAAATAAAATAGATCTATTATGTGTATTCAATATAGGTACACATGAAGAAAGTAAAAATACAAAATAGGACATAATAATATCCTGACATAATTTGAAAGTAGGAGATTAACCCAAAGAATGGAAGTTGGGTTAAAAAATTCCCTTACCTTGCATCATGTCCTGACTCGACCGTTCTTTCACCTCCTGAATAATAAACTAGTGTTAATTTCTATTTACTTAAGAACCTTTTTAATTTTCATTATTCCTTTTATATCCCTTATTACTATGTTATGAACATTATGTAATTATTTAAGTTTATAACGGTCATTTTGTCGATCTTAGGTACTTGAGTCAAAAATAAAATTCTTATAATTACATGTTGTTCATCTGGTGATATATCCATTATATCCAGAATTATTTTCATGATGTAGATATCATATATATCATATATATCCAGTATATACATGCATTTATAATATTACATAACATTTAGAGGTAAGAAATGAAATTCACCGTTCATGGAGACGGTAAGCTGTACGTACGCATGAACGCTACTTTCATTTCTATTTCGTATTTAATGGAATGAAATCATAATTATATAAAGGTGTAATATAGTTCCAGTATAATATCATATATAATATCATTTACTCCATCCTTTATACATCCCACATATGTCATTAACGATTCACATCACTTTGAGGGGGCGGTAGTCCGCACTTCCTAAAATGAAATTATTGCGTTTACCCATAATGGAAATCATAAAGTATGCCATAAATGAGAAATACATAAGAATAAGTAAAACATAAACATATTATATATCATATATAAATATAGTGACATCTTAATGGCCACCTTTGAAGGTGTTATATGAGTGTTGAACAATCATCGTTTCGTGAGGCAGAAATTCGCCATCCACAAAAACCGTATGTTCTTTAACCATTAGATGTAGGTGTGTGTAAGTGTTGATCGAATACTTATTATAACAACATACTAGTATATTGATTATACTGGTGTTGTTACAAAATAAATTAATAAAAATAGTTTATGGGGTTGGATAAGAAAAATAAAACAAAACAACATTAGAGAAGACATTACCTCAAAATCGGGTAACTCTTTTTGATTTGAGCCAAAGGCTTCCTTGGGAAGAGTTCTGCACAAAGTGAGGCTTCTAGGAGTAATAGGGGGAAGTTGGGAGAGTATTTGGGCAGAGGTTGGCCGAGCCAAATGGCTTTAATGTGTGAATGAGGTGGTAGAGGTGGGGGCCTTTTATAAGAGGAGAGGAGGGGCACTCTTGGAAAGTAGGGAAATTTACATTATTATACAATGTTTTTCGGATTATAAAGGTCCCAAACTTATATAATTCGTGGATAAGGTGATAAGGGTTCGAAATCTACCCATCCAATAGTCTTTGGACAAGTGTAAGCCTTGTATTGTACATTATCTTTTCATTTTATTAAAATCGTTAAATAATGAGGTCATCGCTACATCATAATGATGTCATAAATAATTTAATTTATTTAATGTCTAAAAATTATAAAACAAATAATATGATGTAGGAAATCTTTTTATATTTCTAATGAATATTTATAGACAAATATATGACTTGTATAACCCCAAGTAAAAATTGTTTTAGTAAAACATTTCATGTTTGTGTCATTTTTTACTTTAACATTAAATAAAAGGTATTTATGTCATTTTCTAACTAAAGTGGATCCATGGGGTCCCCAAGTTGACCCATGGATTTTATTGGTCGGCCATGGCACATCCAATGATGGTAGTACATGTTTCAAGCTCATCTCATATTATTAAAACATTATTTTTACCTTAAACTACACTAATTACCTCTAATCGCGATTAAGAACTTAAAAGTTACTATTCACCAAAATTATTTTAATCTCATTGATCCACATTTTACTTCATAATGACAACCATGTATGTCAGATTTTTGAAAATCAAATCATAGAAGTGGTAATATTTCATTTAAACGAAAAATCAGTTATTTAACTACCACTTAGTGGTTTCACTATTCATCAAAAATTGAAGTTTTTCAGAACATTGCCAAAATTTCACCCTAAGCTATAATTGATATTCCGAATTCAAAAATGATTTATATTTTACAAAATTCCAAAAATATAAGTTGCATTAATTAATTTTATAATTAATTCCCGCTGTCACAACAAATAGCGTGTTTTTAAGAAACAATTTATATCAAAAGATTGGCAATTGTTTATGTCCAATTTCAATGTTAAATTAAATCTAATGACCACCATTAGATAAAATGGTAAAAATATATTCTAATTATACTTTAAACCACTAAATAGTATAGTTTATCAATATAAATTATTTTGATTAAAAAAAGTTGTTTTTAATTATTTTTCACTATTCATAAAAAATTAGAAGTTCTCAGAAAAATACCAAAAATTCAACATAGGCTAATTTCGATATTCCAAATCCAAAAATGAAGTCCATTTTGAAATATAAAATTTCTATAATTTTAAAAAGTGGTTATTAATATTCATAACGGCTACTTTGATTAGTCGCGGTGTTTTAAAACTCGAAGTTGCGTACAATGCAAGCTATTTCATTATTGAATGAGAAGCGTTTTGTGGAAGCTCGGGGTGTTACATTCTCCCCTCCTTAAATAAATTGAGTCCTCGCAATTTGAAAATTTTCTTGGAAAATAAAATGTTGAAAATAGAAAATACCTTTGTGGAAAACACACATCAGAAATAAGATTAATAAAATTTAGCCTTAAGAAGAGGGAAAGGGAAATGAAAAAGTCACCAGCCAATTATGATCTTGATTAGGAGAAAATTGGTGGGAATTAGAGACATATAATTGGAGGAAAAACGTAAATATTTGTAGGTAGTGATTGAGGTCATCAATCACAATCAACTGTCAAATTGAGGGCCTCAAAGCCTTCAATCTATGTTGATTTAAAATATCATCAGTTCAACAAGACATAAGGTATTAGGATAACACATTTTTTGTTTTAATATCTCTTTACTAAAGTTTAAGAATTAATTTATTCATTGAATAAGAGATAGGTATATATATATTTATACTTGACAATTAGAGTTTCATCCTTCAACTCATCTTTCACTCAAAAAGATAATAGAACTCAAAAATATTATACTTATACTAATTGTATAAGGTTCAAAATGTTAACACATACCATTTAGATTAGTAAAATTATTTTGTAATAACCAGGGACTTCTGGTAGGCTAGTGGTAGGAAATAAAGGCCTGTCGCACTATGGTTGTGGGTTCGATTCTTGCAGCTTTGTCCGACGCGACGAGTTATGCCCCACCCTGCAGGTTGTCCTTTCCTAAAACTATAGTATTATAATAATCCAAAAATAATCTTCATAAATTTTTTAACCTTAAACAATACTATCCAAAGATCAACTTAATCCACTCCAACCTTTATAGTTATCCAAAATACCTCTGTCCAGACTTTCTCTAAAAGGTCTCTTAATTCCAAAATCAATTTATCAGATTCCCCAAACAAAGTAAAGTTTCTCTTATTGTCACATACTAAAAATATAATTACCTTCATCATATTAAAACCTTACTGAAATCAAAAATTACTGTATTACAATCCTTATATATATATCACATTATTCTAATAACTAGAATATAATCCAAGAGTCCAAAAGCACCAATACATTAGTTATTCTGCTTCAACTGTAGTAACAGCATAAGATTGTCCTTGATCCCTTGGCCTTTTCTGAGGTATGTTTCCCTGACACTTAGGAATTTCATTTGCATAATGCCCCATTTCCCTACAATTGTAGCATTCAACATTGATAGCCTCTTTCTTTCCCTTGCAATCACGCGCCTGGTGACCTTTTTCACCACATTTATAACAAACTCCCATTCCTTTTAGGCAAGTACCAGGGTGATTCTTCCCACAATTATCACATAATGGAAAATCCTTCTTTCCCTTTTTCAATTTATCTGTCTCTTGTTCCACCGTTCTCTTCTTCTCTTGCTTTACTTTTTTTTCATAAGACTTAGAGAATTCCTTTTCTGTCTTGATAGAACACGAGACAATATCTTCGTATGACGAGAAGGTTTGTGAGACTAATGCTCGACAGAGAAATGGTTTTAACCCATCAAAGAAACAATCAATCTTACTTCTTCGGTTATGTATATAATCTGCAGCATGCCTCGCTAACCTTGTAAAGTTGGCCTCATACTTTGCGACATTCTCATCCTCCTTTTGTCTCGGACTCAAAAATTGTCTTCCCATATCTGCTCGATGGTCACGAGGATAGTATTTTTCTAGGAAAAGCTCTTTGAACTCCCTCCATTCCATATTCGATACGTCATCATCTTCCTTTGTGTTTTGAATCAGCGACTACCACTGATCGGCATCTCCAGTGAGGCGGTAAATTGCCATGACAACCTTCTCCCTTTCGCTACTCCCCAAGGCATGAAATATTTTCTCTAAGGAGTTTATCCATTTCTTAGCTACTAATGGATTTGTACCCCCATTAAATGTTGGCGGTTGTTTACTCATGAAGCGGTCTAACATTGATCCTCCACGTTGCGGATCAGGGTGCTCCATACGAGTAAGGTTATTATTCATAACCTGAGTGAGTTTTTCCAGTATGGTAATAAGTTTATCAGTACCAGTTGTTTCTCCAGATCCACAATAATTATCTTGAGCAGGAGGGAAATCCCTACACGGAGTTCGTGCATTGATACAGTTTCCTTTCCTTCCACTAGGTGCCATTTCTAAACAATGGCATAACTAGATTAGTTTATGAATCAAAATACATAAATCTATAATTACAAAATACTTAACATAAATTGAACAATTTATGGATATAATCCATAATCATAAAAAGGTTTTCTTTGAGGAAGTATATACTCATAACCGTTCATAGTGGTTTGTAAAGAAAACGAGAATTATCCTAAGCATATCCCCCGGGAGTGTCGTAACCAAGAGTGCAACAAGGCCCGTTGTCATGCACCAGTTCCCATTTGAGTCTAGCTAAATGCGGTGTTTTCGGGTTTTACCCCTAGGTACATCTATGCTAGAGCCGCCTCTACCTGCTCGTATCTAGATAGGGATGTATTGCTCAGAAAACTCACAAAATCTCTATAATACCAAAATTCTAGGAAGTTATTCTATACTAATATTTAAAGTCTATCTTTGAGCTATGTGCTCTAATCAGAGTTTATCTAAATATAGCTTCCATGGTTAGTACTAAACTGCCTCTGATACCAACTATAATGCCCCGACCCCAGCTACCCAGAGTCGATCCATTACTTCGTAACATTGGAAAGATCACAAAAGATCAAGTCTCGAATGACCGATTAGTTTAGTAGCCTTGGAAACACTAGATATATTCAAAAATGTTACATTACATCATAAAGTGAAAAACTAATAACAAAGTCTTCATAGTCCACACTCATATCCTCTTCTGACTATCTCTGCAGGTAATTCATTAAATACCTCTTCACATCCTGGAAAATATTAAAACATTGAAAGGGGTGAGCTCAGATGCTCAGTAAGGATAACAATATTGCAGAAGCTTTCATAAATAAACATAAACATTTAAGGCAATGTATAACTAAAACAATAGCCTTTTAAACTTGAACATCAACATAATATGGAAAAATTAAAATGAGATAATGCCATTTACTTCTTCACATGGATATTCTACTGGTCGAATAATCACCTGAAATATCATTAACCACTTTCATAATGATGGAATTCATAATTCCAGACTATCATAACCACTTATCCAAGGCCTCGTGCCAAGACCACAAATAAGATTTGGTCAAGGCCTCGTGCCGAGACACTAGTTTGTCTCATGAGACCTGCCGATGCATCGAGGAGCTATAGCGGGCTCCACCCGTCACTTACTAAGTCCAATGCATTCCTTATATGAAAAATGGTATATAAACATTTAGGAATACCATTTTTTCAAAATACCATTTGAAATTAATTGCAGTATCAAAATACCAGTTTAATTTTTAGAAGATACTTACATTTAAAATTGCTCAAATATACTCCAGTTTTTTTCTAAAAACATTATGCAAGCTTCTGAAAATAAAATAACTAATTCTGAGACTGCTCGACTAATTGCAGGCCATGATGGGTCCACACCCAATCCATTCCTGTCTACCACACTCGAGAGTCAGGTTTTCTAACAACATTTTTATGCTTGCGTTAAATACGTATACATTTTCACTGGATTTTCATACATTTTGAGAGAAATATCTCTCTTTTTTTAAAATCATTTAAAAACAGTTATGGCTTATAGAGGAAGCCGAAACTCAAATAATGGTCACGGCGGCGGGGAAGTCATTGTCGCCGCATACGTACGGAACGAAAAACATTCCTTTTTGTCGTTTAGTAAAACGCTTTGTGTAAAAATGATTCCTTTTGAATAAAAGTAAAAGTCAAAGGGGTTTATACACCGTCTAAAAGAAAGTTGTGTATAAAACCAAATATGCCTCAATGAAAGGAGATTGAGACAAAGTCCTTAAAAAGATCTTTTTTAAAATAAAATAGATCTATTATGTGTATTCAATATAGGTACACATGAAGAAAGTAAAAATACAAAATAGGACATAATAATATCCTGACATAATTTGAAAGTAGGAGATTAACCCAAAGAATGGAAGTTGGGTTAAGAAATTCCCTTACCTTGCATCATGTCCTGACTCGACCGTTCTTTCACCTCCTGAATAATAAAATAGTGTTAATTTCTATTTACTTAAGAACCTTTTTAATGTTCATTATTCCTTTTATATCCCTTATTACTATGTTATGAACATTATGTAATTATTTAAGTTTATAACGGTCATTTTGTCGATCTTAGGTACTTGAGTCAAAAATAAAATTCTTATAATTACATGTTGTTCATGTGGTGATATATCCATTATATCCAGAATTATTTTCATGATGTAGATATCATATATATCATATATATCCAGTATATACATGCATTTATAATATTACATAACATTTAGAGGTAAGAAATGAAATTCACCGTTCATGGAGACGGTAAGCTGTACGTACGCATGAACGCTACTTTCATTTCTATTTCGTATTTAATGGAATGAAATCATAATTATATAAAGGTATAATATAGTTCCAGTATAATATCATATATAATATCATTTACTCCATCCTTTATACATCCCACATATGGCATTAACGATTCACATCACTTTGAGGGGGCGGTAGTCCGCACTTCCTAAAATGAAATTATTGCGTTTACCCATAATGGAAATCATAAAGTATGCCATAAATGAGAAATACATAAGAATAAGTAAAACATAAAAATATTATATATCATATATAAATATAGTGACATCTTAATGGCCACCTTTGAAGGTGTTATATGAGTGTTGAACAATCATCGTTTCGTGAGGCAGAAATTCGCCATCCACAGAAACCGTATGTTCTTTAACCATTAGATGTAGGTGTGTGTAAGTGTTGATCGAATACTTATTATAACAACATACTAGTATATTGATTATACTGGTGTTGTTACAAAATAAATTAATAAAAATAGTTTATGGGGTTGGATAAGAAAAATAAAACAAAACAACATTAGAGAAGACATTACCTCAAAATCGGGTAACTCTTTTTCATTTGAGCCAAAGGCTTCCTTGGGAAGAGTTCTGCACAAAGTTAGGCTTCTAGGAGTAATAGGGGGAAGTTGGGAGAGTATTTGGGCAGAGGTTGGCCGATCCAAATGGCTTGAAAGTGTGAATGAGGTGGTAGAGGTGGGGGCCTTTTATAAGAGGAGAGGAGGGGCACTCTCTGAAAGTAAGGAATCTTTTACATTATTATACAATGCTTTTCGGATTCTAAAGGTCCCAAACTTATATAATTCGTGGATAAGGTGATAAGGGTTCTAAAGCTACCCATCCAATTGTATTTGGACAAGTTTATGCCTTGGATTGTACATTATCTTTTCATTTTATTAAAATCGTTAAATAATGAGGTCATCGCTACATCATAATGATGTCATAAATAATTTAATTTATTTAATGTCTAAAAATTATAAAAAATTACTATGATGTAGGAAATCTTTTTATCTTTCCAATTAATATTTATAGTAAAAAATATGACTTGTATAACCTCATGTAAAAATTGTTTTAGTAAAACATTTCATGTTTGTGTCATTTTTTACTTTAACATTAAATAAAAGGTATTTATGTCATTTTCTAACTAAAGTGGCTCCATGGGGTCCCAAAGTTGACACATGGATTTTCTTGGTCGGATATGGAACATACAATGAGGGTAGGAAATGTTTCAAGCTCATCTCATATTATTTAAACATTATTTTTACCTTAAACTACACTAATTACCTCTAATCGCGATTAAGAACTTAAAAGTTACTATCACCAAAAAATATTTTAATCTCATTCAACCACATTTTACTTCTTAATGACAACCATGTATGTCGGATTTTTGAAAATCAAATCATAGAAGTGGTAATATTTCATTTAAACAAAAAATCAGTTATTTAACTACCACTTAGTGGTTTCACTATTCATCAAAAATTGATGTTTTTCAGAACAATGCCAAAATTTCACCCTAAGCTATAATTGATGTTCTGAATTCAAAAATGATGTCTATTTTAAAAAATTCCAAACATATAAGTTGCATTAATTAATTTTATAATTATTTCCCACTGTCACAATAAATAGCATGTTTTTTAGAAACAATTTATATCAAAAGATTGGCAATTGTTTATGTCCAATTTCAATGTTAAATTAATTCTAATGACCACCATTGGATAAAATGGTAAAAATATATTATATTTATACTTTAAAACCACGAAATAGTATAGTTTATCACTATAAATTATTTTTATTAAAAAAAGTTGTTTTTAAGTATTTTTCACTTTTCATAAAAAATTAGAAGTTCTCAGAAAAATACCAAAAATTCAACATAGGCTAATTTTGATATTCCGAATCCAAAAATGAAGTCCATTTTGAAATATAAAATTTCTATAATTTTAAAAAGTGGTTATTACTATTCATAACGGCTACTTTGATTAGTCGTGGTGTTTTTGAACTCGAAGTTGCGTACAATGCAAGCTATTTCATTATTGAATGAGAAGCGTATTGTGGAAGCTCGGGGTGTTACAATGTTCATCCTCGTTTTAATTGGTGTATGTGACAGAAGAAAATTTTGCAATTTTAGTTCAATTTTTATCTGGTACATTTCCCATTTTTGGATAAAAATTTAATGATTTACTGTCTTAGAAGTGATTTATTGATCTATAATGACTAGAAGAAATGAGATTGCATACATTGAAATGATTGGAAGGCTATCTGAACAAAATAGCACGTTAGTTTAACAAAAAAGTTCACCATCGATCATTTCATTTAGGATACTTTTTATTAGTTATTAGGATGCCTATGGTACCCAAAAATAATCCTTCAAATCTTGATACAAAATGGGAAGGATGTTACTCTATACATAAGGTCCACTCTAATAGATCTTATTCCCATATTCTCAATCGATGGGTAATTTAATACAACTCAAACCAATACAAGATTCTTAAAGAAGTAATTTGTGTAATCACACAAATATATGTCTTTATTGGAAGACATTAAAATACATAGAAACAATATGCATCCATTCAACATGATATTTAAATACATAGAATCTTGATCCCTGAATCATGATGTAAAAATGCATAAAATTTATTGTATTTGCAATAATATAGTAAATTATACTGTTAACTTATCTTTCATTTTATGATACTAAATCCCCCAAAATACCAAAAAAATGGATTAGATTATGGTTCTATATTAAATTCTTACCTTCATTGTGCAGTAATTAGTCACATCATAGTTACTCCCTACTAGTACTTAATCCCCATTTATCCTTATGTTTTAATCGGATTTGCATAGGGACCCCTTATAAAGTAGTATATATGGATTGATTCTTATTAAAATAATATATATATAGACACATAGATATCCAATATTGGGCCCATAAATATGATAAAAAACCATATTCCACACATTTCAACTATTTATTTACCAACCCATGTTTTTTCATACAGAGCACAACTCATGTGGGATTAGAAATTTGGTAATGAGAATCATGGAATAAATAAGGTAATCTAATTTGTATTAGGGGTTACCAATTGTCCCAGTTCTGATACATTAATGAAACCATAGATGTCCTTATTGCATTATGTTGAACTGTATAGATGTACAAAGAATTACATGTATCTTGATTCTCATTCCTATGAGAGACGTAGGGACACCCAAATCTCATATCATTGGTCTAGCTACAATTTACACTAGAACTATGTATAGATTGATTATAACCTCAGCATGATACATAGTTCCACTGGGATTCTACATTCTAGTCTTGCTACAATATTCTATTTTCACATAAGAATCACTTCACTTCCTCACTACTTGACAAAAAACTGTACGGACCTACAAAAACTATGTGTGGCTTGATTATAATCCATATGAGATCTTATGTGACTTTCATATTTTCAATCATGGGACCAGCTGCAGTTTTCTATAAAAAATCCTCTATTCTAACATGTATGGATATGATCTACATGAGGAGAATCAATACAAGATTTCACATTTTGCATAAACTTGTTTCTGATAAGAACTACATCTCTCTTGATTCAATCTTTAACAGGATACATATTGGAATGTTGACCCTATACCCTATTGTCACCCAAAAAATCAATTTCTCTTCATATCAATGTCAAATATTTTCTTTTTGTCATGCCTTTAAATTGAAAAACCTAATGTCATTTTTGTAATACATTGAACTACCCAATATCATAGGAACTACATATGGATTGATTCCCATTTCAATGAGAAATGTAGTGACACCATGATCAACTATACTAGGTTCAAATACAATTTATAAAAAACATCCCCTCTAAAACATACAATAAAAAACTATATAACACCCTTTACTTTGGGTACTCTCTTCAGAGATACCACTAATGAAATAAAAGGTGTCGCCATTATAAATTTGAGTCATATCTATGTAAAGGACTCCAAAATCATGGCCAATACCTGTAAAAACACTTCCATTTTCCTTTTTACATTAACCCTTTAGAATTTCATACTCCTGATATTGGATACATTTAGATCATCATAATATTTCATCAATTTCTATTGAAAAAATGTCTGATACCTGAGATCTCTTTTTCTAGACTATGCAGTAAGTGCCCCTAGGTGGCCATGCATAAGTTGTCCATATAAGGGCATGTCATCAAAAAGAGGATACTATTTGATTATGAGGCATATTCCCTTGCATTGTCTGCATAATCCATCGCCCATTAACAAAAACTTTTAACCAATGTTATCATCATTTAGCAGAGAACCCTATTTTGTCCCATTAATTAAAAAATGGAAGTATACAGTAACACAAATTTTAAAGAGGCCATCCATTGCATATTTTTCTCATATCCTTTTTCCAATCCTATAATTCTTCAAGACCGTGTTTTACCTCATTTTCATATATTTTTCAAATAATACATAAATAGCATTGGATCATTTTATCATATGTCTTCCTTGGTTTTCATAATATTTTGATCCTATTAAGATGACCTAAAACTGTGGTTACTTTACTTCCAAAATTTGGTTTTGACCATTGTAGAGATACAATTCCTCAGATTCATTGGAAATTATGACTGGATATACTCTTTCTATGTTCTGTTACATTTCCTAATAAAAAACTATGCGTTTGGGAAAATCTACCTATATATTTTTAACCATTGAGAAATAATATTTTTGATACCTAAGAGCTCTTTTTACTGACTTTTCAGTAGCATCCCCTTGTTGTACATACATAAGTATCCCAAAAAATTGGCCTATCATTCAAATGATTCAACTTTTTTTCTATGCAACACATGTGCTGTATAGACATATATAATACAATACCTATAATAGGTTCATCAAATAGTGGTGACTTTATTCTTGAAAAAGACTTCAACTAATTACTTTATCCATTTTCCCATGTCATTCCCTAGATATAAGAATTCCCAAGTCATAGTTTATAATAATTATATTCCATACATGAATATGTTATTATGTCTCCAAAAAAATTACTTTGAAATTGGAAATTCATAAACCATTGGTCAAAGCAAATGAACAAAAATTAAATCTCTCTATTGTTTTTTTGCATGAATTGATGCTCTATAGCCCACCCCAATGTTCTAACCACATGACTCTAAACTGAAAAACATAATGTCCTTGTTCTATGACATTAATATGAAGAAAAAATATAAAAAATACACTTTCTAAAAAATATACCTTTCTCCACACATCATAATCGTGTAAGAGTGCTTTCTCATTCATGTCCTACAACATCACAAATGTCCTATTTATTCTGATATATATTTCCATGGAAATTCCAACCATTTTAGTCTTGAGATATCCAAATCTTGATGAAATTATAACATTCATGAATATAATGTCATAATTCTTTAGAATACCTTTACATGGCTATAAAGTAAATTCCTTAGTTGGCCTTGCATAAAATTATCTTACATAATGTGAATGTCAACCTATAGATAACACTATTTGTTTATTCATCATATTACCTAGCTGGACCTGTATAACTAACCCCCATAATAGTTCTGTTGAATATCAGTAGCATCATTCTCAGAAGAGACCTCCATTGTTCTTATTCTTCAAATTTTATATTTGGTAACCATAAAAATAATGACTCAATATTCCCCTGATTCGTATCTGTGAAAACATCGGGACATTTCTAGCCATCAATCATTGATTTATTTCAAATCACAAAATTTATTTTCATAGTATGATTACCTAGAAAAACAGATTTATTATTCCAATAGGGATGAAATTAAACTGCTTACTGAAGGAGACATTACACTCACCAGGTTGAATACCCACAAAGGTAACCATGGAAAAATAATTGAGTCTCACCTCACTCGAACTACACTTTGAATGGTATAGAAAATATAGAGAAACAATAAAGTAAATACACAAAAAGTTTGTATGTTTATCCATATGAGCCTAGAAATAGTCAAACCATGCTCAGTAAGCCCTATGGATAAGGAAAAAATTATAGTATCAGTCATTTCCTGAAGTAGCTCAATTGTCCACACAATGATTTTGGAATGCATAAATGTGTACAACATTTACCTTAGAATAATATTATTTTCATTCCAAATGAATAAAATTATAAAGGGGAATATTTTTTACACCACACAATGTGTTCCAAGTACTTCTCTACAAAATTGATGATATGATCCACAATCTAACAAAAGAGGTCATGAATTTCTAAAGATGGTTCACCATGAAGGAAGATGATTATGTCTTGATTTCTATCATACAAATGACATGTCCACAATTAGATACAAGTGGAATTATCCCCCTCATGGAGTTTTCTATTGAATTCCATGATCGATGATGAAAGTTTTTCTATTAATTATGATAGTATTTCCATGTTTCTTCGGATAATAAATGGATTATCCATCATCTCAATAAGTGTAGATCTATTAGAAAGAATTTATTTTAGTTGTAACGAATCCCAAAAAGTATTGATGGATCAAAAGATATAGATCTTAGAAGTTGTATAATTATTAAATTTTCATTTACCTCACATACATGGAGGACGTGTGCCATAAGTCCTACATAGAGAACCAATGTTGGATCACCTACACGGGCGGGTCATTTTTTCCACCCAAATGTAGGATAGCTAAGATGGCGTGATAGATGGTGGACATATGTAACAATCGAGACTTTTATGTTATATATATATCATCAAAGGAATGTTATTCTACACACAACACTTTCTTGGCATTCTTTACACGAAATCTCGACCTTCCTCGGTAGCTTGCGTCGTACGCAATACCGAGTTTCACTAAACAATGATATGCTAATAGAATATTATTAAAACTAGCCGTTATGAATAGTAATAACCACTTTTTGAAATTTTATAAATTTTATTTTTCAAAATGGACGTCATTTTTGGATTCGGAATATCGAAATTATCCTAGGGTGAAATTTTGGTGTTTTTCTGAAAACTTTCAATTTTTGAGGAATAGTGAAACCACTAAGTGGTATTTAAAAAACTGAATTTTTCATAAAACTTAATTTTACTGCTTCTGTGAGTGAAATTTGAAAAATCTAAGAGACACGGTTTATGTCAGTAAGTAAAATGTGTTTCAAGGAGATGAAACTAATTTTTGGTGAATAGTAACTTTTTACTATTATTTACCACGGTTAAAAGTAAATAGGGTAATTAAGGGTAAAAATGATATTATTATTACCCTAACACTTGTCCTAATTCTATAGGATAAGTTTAATTCGACCAAAAACAAACTTAGGAATAAAATATGACCATTTAGGCCCACTTGGATTAGATTAGGACATTTATTATTAATTTATTTAAAGAAGGGTTAAAATAGTTAAAATCAAAGTTTAATAAGTAAATAATTTTTAATATAAGGTTATATATAAGATAAATTCGACTATGAATATTAATTGGAAAGCTAAAACGATTTCTTACATAATGGTATTTTATTTGTAATTTTTAGACATTAAATAATTTAATTTATTTATGACACAAAGATGATGCAGTAATTATCTTATTAATGAAATATTTACATAATTGATGTTATAAATACCCGAATAAATGTGATTTTTGACTTTTTATGAATTACACTAATTTTATAGGTTAATATGACATGTTATTATTGATGTAATTAACTTTTTTCGAACTAATCATTCTGTTATGATTTTCACAAAAATTAATTACTAAATAGTGTCAAAATTGACATAATATAGTTTTTAAAACAAATAATATATTATTAATTGTTATTTTATTCCTAAAAATCTAAGGTTCGGAAAAATGACTTAGATAAGGTTATATATATATTAATAATAAACATATTGGGGTTCTTTTGGATTGTTATAGTATGTTTATTAACCTTATAGTGTAAGAACACAAGAAGACACGGTAAAAGTAAAATTATTTAACTTAATGTTAAATATAAATGATAAGGTCCAAATAGGAACCTAAACTAGTGTAAATTAAATTGGATGAGAGGATTGCGACCCCTTCCCACCTTAGATTCAAAATAAATCAATTTGGAGCTATTTAAAACCTAATTTGGCTTTATAATAAAATAATATTTTTAGTTACTCCAAAGGTGCCCCTCTCCTCCCTTATAAAAGGGAACCACTTCCCTCTCTTCCTCACACCACATTGAGCCTTCATGCTTGGCCAACCCCTGCCAGTTTCTCCTCTGCACTTCCCTTGAGACATCCTAGAGGTCAGCATATTCTTCAAAGTCCAATTTTAGTGCCCTAAAAGGAGGTCTCAAAGAAGCACTTTAAAGAAGAGGTAATGTCTGTTACCGATTCTTTCGACATTATTTCTTCTTCCACTTCTTATTATTTAGTTGTTTCATTATGAAGTAATAAAATCAGTATCACTCATATACTGATATGTTATTATAAGTATGAAACAACCCTATTTCACCATCTATCCATTCTACGGAAAATGAAATCACCGCGCGTGCGTACGTACAAAATACCATCTCCACGTCGTGGTGTAATCTACTTTCCACCACCACCTTACATGGATGTGTATTATGGTGTAAATAATGACTATATATGATTATTGTAAAGTTATATTGATTCTTAAATAGTATACATACACTACAATACAATTCCATGATCATGGGAACAATATCATCGCTCGTGCATACGTACGGAATACCGTCTCCACGACGTGATGCGACTCGTTCTACATGATCTTCATTGTATAATGATTATATAATTGAATTGAATGAATGAATATGATATATATTACACTAATAAAATTCTGTAAATGAGGTATCTATAACTTAAAGAGAAGAATAAGAATTTATTCGACAAAACACGCATAAGAAAAAAAAGTAATAAACACCCGAATAACAAGTTGTAATGAAATATTACTAATAAGAAGATAAGAATATGACCATATATGATATCATAACAACAATTATGATTCTTGAATAATTCAATAACATTATTTAAATCATTATACAGGAGGTTCAGACACTTACGAGGCAAATCGGACCTAAGGTAAGGGAAATATCACAATCTCATTTTTATCCGAGATTGTTTACACTTTGGCATTAACTGGGGTGTATTTTATCGTCCACATCCATGTTTACTGAATATGTAATATTATATCCATCCACTTAAAATTGTTTAAATCCAATTTTACCCTTCGGTGAGTTTTTAGTAAAGGATATGAAATGAATCATTTGTCGTTTTTCATACAAGGTACTTTTTGACTTTTCCAACAAAAGTATGAAGAATGTTTTTTTAACTTATACGGCATGAATGGATTTTTCAAACATTATTTCCAAGAATTTTACTTTAAAAGTTTTCATGTTTATTTTTAATCAACTTCTTTTTGTTTATAATTGTACGACATGTTAAGAAAGGAAAAGTGTTTTTGAAGCAGAAAGAATATTTTCCTCAAGAATGGAGTTCAAGTGTTTTATCAAAATTATTTTCCATCTAAGATAATAAAGGGTTATGTTTTTATCCCTATTATTACATTGATTTGAATATGTTGTGATGGAATTATATTTTTACGAATTTCTTTATCTTATATTAATTGTTTTATGATGTCACGATGTTTAAGATTCCCATTTTTATTACATGGGTTATGCTATGATGTATGGTTTTATGATTTTGTGGCACACATAAGAATGGTATAATTATGAGATGGGTGGGATATATATCTCCCTCCAATGCATTGGGTAAAGATTTTATATCTCATGAGATAGACATGGCTGGAACGGCAGGTTAAACCGGTTTAGTGAAACAGGACTGAAACGAGGAGTGAACTCGGTTCAGAAGTGGACTTTTTCCACTATGATAGTTTTGGAAATGAGTCTTGACTAACAAGAAATGATTCTCAATGATTATGTGTGTATTCCAAATAGTTTCATGTTTTACGTTATGATTATTGGGATTCATTTCACTACTATGATCTATCCCATGTTATGAAATTATGATCTCTTTTGCAGGTTAAGATTTCCAAAAGTTATGTGCTTATGTATATGATGTGATTGATATTTCTTTTGTTTACTCTTACTGAGAATTTGATCTCACCCTTTGGTATGTTTTATTTCCCTATGTCTGGAAGAATGTTATTAAGTAGAATATTCCAAAAAGGGACTCTAGATATGATGAAATAAATGGGAGGCAATGTAGATGCTTTATGAACCAGTTGTTTATGCTTTCCAGTTTCTAAAGACAATATACCTATACGGTCCTTTCATGGTTTTGTTATATGTTGTAATAAGTGTGCTTCAATTTTGAAGTAATAACAATGTATGTAAAGTATGGGTCATTATAGTTGGTATCAGAGGAAAGTTATAGTCAACCTTTGGAAACTAGGATGTGAAAGCCTTAGTAAGAACCCTAAGGATAATTCTAAGCATAGAACACCATCTTAGTGTTTTAGAAATGACCACGAATAACCTAGGATAAGACCTTAAGTGTGAAATTTTATTACGTGGTTTTCCTATTATAATTAGTGTTGCTCACACTATTCATCTTGGTTTTAGTCAATGGATGGAACCCGAAGGAACCGTGTTAATGTGGAATGCGACGGGAAATGCAATGATTGTCCCCCGGAGCAACCAAACGTTATGGGAGCCAGAATGAAAAATCTTTTAGCCATGCTCACACAACTTTCTCAAGCTATAAATCATGCAGGACTTCCAAACGAGAAAAGGAAGCAGCAAAATTCTGTTGAATCCTTCATGAGGCAGCGTCCACCTTCTTTCAGCAGGTCTACTGATCCATTAGTTGCTGAACAATGGATTAGTACTACTGAAGAGATATTTTCAGTTCTTCAATGTTTTGAACAAGATAGAGTCATCCTATCAGTGTATCGTTTGGAAGGAGATGCTTATCAATGGTGTAATCTTCTTAAGAATATGAGTCAAAGGGATGAAATTGAGTCCATGGAATGGGACTAGTTCAAGAACTTATTTTTCAATAAGTACTTCCCTCGTATTCTCCGAACAAAGATGGAGAAAGAGTTTCTTGAACTGAAGCAAAAGGATGATGAATCTATTGGTACATATGAAGAAAATTTTACAAGACTTTCAAGGTACGCTTCTGGTATTATTATCCAACCTAATATTAAGATCGATCGATTCTTTAGTGGCTTAAAACCAAGTCTTCGAAGGGCGTTAGCCATAAGGGACTTCAATAGCTACAAAGAAATCATTCGATGTGATCTCAAAGTTGAGATGGAGATTGGAGTAACCCATTAGTCATATGGGTTTGATAAGAAGAGGAAAATGGAATTCAAAGGAAAATCTAAAGAGCACACTGAAAAGAAGATGAGCTTTCCCATATCCTCAAAGTGTGGAAAGAAACATCGAGGGAGTTGTCTTAAAGGGACATGTAAATATTTCAAATGTGGAAAGGAAGTTCATCGGGCATTTGAATGCCACAATGATGGTAAGAATATGTCTAATGATGAAAACAAAGGAAGGGATACATAGAATGACCCTACTACACTTCAATGTTTCAAGTGCAATGAGATGGGGCATTATTCCAATCAATGCCCAAATCCAAGGGTTGATGATGATGGTCGATGTCAACAAACACTTAAGGCTAAAGACAAAGGAAATTCACATGAAATTTCTATCAGTGATGTGGAGTACGATAACGATGTGGTGAAAGGTACACTTACCATCCACTTTAAAGTAGCAAATTTTTTATTTGATTCTGGATCCACCCAATCCTTTATTTCAGAAGAATTTTCTAAGGATATCACCGTATTACCTCAACAATTAGATGTTGAGTTAGCTGTGAAAATCCCTAATGGCACAACAGTCGCTTCAAAAGTTAATAATTCTTCTCCGATTGAAGTTTGTGGGAAAGTGCTTCCTGCAAATATTGTGATCCTTCCTATAGTGGAATTTGATTTGATTCTTGGAATGGATTGGCTTTCTCTACATGGAGCTCATATCAATTTCCAAGGAATGGAAGTCTCATTTCATATTCCAGATCAATCTATGATCGTCTATCGATGCAAGGATGAACATAACCTTCCAGTGTAAATTTCATCCATTTTATGGGTATTTATTCCACTAAATGAAGGTTATTTATCTCAAATGGTTGGTGAGAAACTCATGATTAATAATATTCCTATTGTACGGGATTTTGACGATGTCTTTCCAAGGGAATTACCAGGTCTTCCACCGAATCGTGAAGTTGAGTTTTCAAAAGAACTTGTACCAGATGATTTAACTATTTCAAAGAAACCTTATAGAATGGCCCCAATTGAGTTGCATGAATTGAAGAAGCAACTCCAATAGAATCTTGATAAGGGGTTCATACACCCTAGTGCGTCACCTTGGGGAGCACCTGTTCTGTTTGTTAAGAAGAAAGATGGATCAATGAGACTCTGCATTGATTATCGAGAACTTAACAAGATCACTATCAAGAACAAATATCCTCTCCCATGAATTGATGACCTATTTGACCAACTACGCAGAGCTCAATACTTTTCCAAGATTGATCTTTGTTCAGGGTATCATCAATTAAGGGTCAAAAGGGAGGATATACCAAAGACGACTTTCCGTACAAGGTATGGACACTATGAATTTAGAGTGATTCCATTCGGTCTTACTAATGCCCTTGCTATCTTCATGGATCTAATGAATAGAGTCTTTATAGAATATCTTGAACAATTTGTGGTAGTCTTTATAGACGATATTCTTTTCTATACAAAGTGCAAGGAAGAACATGAAGATCACTTGAGAATTATATTGAAGACCCTGAGAAAGGGGAAGCTTTATGCCAAATTTACCAAGTGTGAGTTTTGGCTTCAAAAAGTTTCATTTTTGGGTCACATGATCTCAAAAGAGGGGATATCTGTGGATCCAGAAAAAACAGAGGTTATCGAAAGATGGTCGAGACCAACAACAGTAACTGAGATCTGATGTTTTCTTGGTTTGGCTGGATATTATCGACGTTTTGTGAAATAGTTTTCACAATTATCTAATACACTCAACAAGTTGACTCGGAAAGGAGTTAAGTTTGTTTGGACAGAGGAATGTGAAGAGAATTTCAAGGAGTTGAAAAGAAGGTTATCCAGTGCACCTGTGCTCACACTGCCTTGTAGTGGAGAAAGGTTTGTGATCTACAGTGATGCATCCAAGAAGGGTTTGGGGTGTGTTCTTATGAAAAATGATATGGTGATAGCTTATGCCTCACGACAGTTGAAAATACATGAGAAAAATTACCCAACTCATGATTTGGTGTTAGCTGCGGTAATCTTTGCATTAAAGATTTGGAGGTATTACCTTTATGGTGAGAGGTGTGATATTTATACTGATCATAAAAGTTTAATGTATATTTTCACACAAAAGGAGCTGAATATGCGGCAAAGAAGATGGTTAGAGCTGATTAAGGATTACGACTGCTCAATTCATTACCACCCTGGGAAAGTAAACAAGGTGGAAGATGCATTAAGTCGACAAGACCATGCTAGTTTATCCCGGATGAGGATCACAAAAGATCCAATATTTATGGATTTACAAAGGATGGATCTTGGAATTATAATGAAAGGGGAAAAATCGTATCTTTCTCAAATGAATGTTCAACCATCTATACATGTAAAGACTAAAGAGGCACATAAAGAGGATGTCGAGTTACAAAATATGGTGAGAAATGTTCCTGAATTCAACCTTGATTGTGATGGGATAATAAAGTTTAGGAATCGGGTTTGTGTTCCTCCCATCCCCGAATTAAATAAGAAGCTACTGGATGAGGCTCATTGTTCTTCATTATCTATTCATCCTGGAAGCACGAAGATGTATACGGACCTGAAAGAGTAATTCTGGTGGGATGGCATGAAAAGGGATGTTGCTGAATATGTCTCTCGATGCTTGGTTTGTCAACAAGTTAAAGCCGGGAGATAGAAGTCTAAGGGGATGTTACAACCATTACCCATACCTGAATGGAAATGGGAAAACAACACTATGGACTTTGTCACAAGACTTCCTAAAACATCCAAATGCAATAATGCTATCTGGGTCATAGTGGATCGTCTTACAAAGTCTGCACACTTCATTTCTATTAGAGAGGATTTCTCTCTGGATCAGCTTGCCAGGATATATGTAAAGGAAGTGGTAAGATTACATGGAGTACCACTTTCTATTATATCTGATCGGGATCTGAGATTTACCTCAAAGTTCTGGAGAAGTCTTCGGCATACTCTGGATACAGAGTTGAGTTTCAGCACTGCTTATCATCCTCAGACAGACGGTCAGTCTAAGAGGACAATTCAAACTCTAGAAGATATGTTGAGAGCTTGCTCTATGGATTTCAAAGGTGGTTGGGATCAACACCTACCTTTGGTGGAATTTTCTTATAATAATTGCTTTCACTCCAATATTCATATGGATCCTTATGAAGCTCTCTATGGAAAGAAATGCAGGACTCCAACTTGCTGGGATGAAGTTGGGGAAAGAAAGCTATTAGGACACGATCTCATTGATGAAATGGAAGAAAAGGTCAGATCTATTCAACAACACATAAGAGCAGCTCAGAGTTGACAAAGAAAGTTATGCCGACAACCGAAGAAAAGACCTTGAGTTTGAAGTGGGTGATAAAGTGTTCTTACGAATATCTCCCTGGAAGAGGGTCATTAGATTTGGAAAGAAGGGGAAGTTGAGCCCTAGATATATCGGTCCTTTCGAAATACTGGATCGTGTTGGGAAGGTAGCTTACCGATTGGCGCTTCCACCGAATCTCTCTCAAGTTCATGATGTGTTCCATGTATCTCTCCTAAGAAAGTACATACCTGATCCTTCACGTGTACTCAGCTCAGAAGTTGTACCGCTGGAGCAGGATCTTTCTTATGAAGAACAACCGATAGAGATTCTGGATCATAGAGAAAAATTCCTACGAAACAAGACCACTCTATTGGTGAAAGTTTTATGGAGGAACCACCAATTAGAAGAAGCTACATGGGATCTTGAGGATATTATGAGGGAGAGGTATCCTCATCTGTTTGTTACAAAGTGACGAATTTCGAGGGCGAAATTCATTTTAAGGGGGGTAGAATGTAACACCCGAGACTTTTATGTTATATAAATCATCAAAGGAATCTTTTTCTACAAACAACACCTGCTTGGCTTGCTTTACACGAAATCACGACCTTCCTCGATAGCTTGCGTCGTAGGCAATACTAAGTTTCACTAAACAATGATATGCTAATAAAATATTTTTAAAACTAGCCATTATGAATAGTAATAACCACTTTTTGAAATTTTAGAAATTTTATTTTTCAAAATGGACTTCATTTTTGGATTTGGAATATCGAAATTATCCTAGGGTGAAATTTTGGTATTTTTCTGAAAACTTTCAATTTTTGATGAATAGTGAAACCACTAAGTGGTAGTTAAAAAACTGAATTTTTCATAAAACTTAATTTTACCGCTTCTATGAGTGGAATTTCAAAAATCCAAGAGACATGGTTGATGTCAGTAAGTAAAATGTGGTTCAATGAGATAAAAATAATTTTTGGTGAATAGTAACTTTTTTCTTTTATTTACCACGGTTAAAAGTAAATTGGGTAATTAAGGGTAAAAATGAAATTATTATTACCCTAACACAAGCCCTAATTATATTGGATAAGTGTAATTCGACCAAAAACAAACTTAGGAATAAAATATGACCATTTAGGCCCACTTGGATTAGATTAGGACATTTATTATTAATTTATTTAAAGAAGGGTTAAAATAGTTAAAATGAAAGTTTAATAAGTAAATAATTTTTAATATAAGGTTATATATAAGATAAATTTGACTATAAATATTAATTGGAAAGATAAAACGATTTCCTACAAAATGGTATTTTATTTGTAATTTGTAGACATTAAATAATTTAATTTATTTATGACACAAAGATGATGCAGTAATTATCTTATTAATGAAATATTGACATAATTGATGTTATAAATACCCAAATAAATGAGATTTGAGACTTTTTATGAATTACACTAATTTTATAGGTTAATATGACATGTTATTATTGATTTAATTAGCTTTGTTCGAACTAATCATTCTGTTATGATTTTCACAAAAATCAATTACTAAATAGTGTCAAATTTGACATTAAATAGTTTTTAAAAAAAATATTATATTACTAATTGTTATTTTATTCCTAAAACTCTAAGGTTCAACCAAATGACTTAGATAAGGTTATATATATTAATAATAAACAACTTGGGGTTCTTTTGGATTGTTATTGTATGTTTATTAACCTTATAGTGTAAGAACACAAGAAGACACGGTAAAAGTAAAATTATTTAACTTAATGTTAAATCTAAATGATAAGGTCCAAATAGGATCTAAACTTGTCTAAATTATATTGGATGAGATGAATTCGACCCATCCCCACCTTAGATTCAAAATAAATCAATTTTAAGCTATTTAAAACCGAATTTGGCTTTATAATAAAATAATATTTTTAGTTATTCCAAAGGTGCCCCTCTCCTCCGATATAAAATGGTACCCCTTCCCTCACTTCCTCACACCACATTGAGCCTTCATGCTCGGCCTACCCCTACCAGTTTCTCCTCTAAACTTTCCTAAAGTCATCCTAGAGGACATGGTCTTATTCAAAGACCAATTTTAGTGCCCTAAACCAGGACTCAAAGAAGCACTTCAAAGAAGAGGTAATGTCCGTTACCGATTCTTTCATCTTTATTTATTCTTCCACTTCCTCTTCTTTAGTTGTTTCATTATGAAGTAATAACATCAGTATCACTCATATAATGATATGTTATTATATGTATGAAGCAACCCTATTTCACCATCTATCCATCCTACGGAAAATGAAATCACCGCGCGTGCGTACGTACGAAATACCGTCTCCACGCCGTGGTGTAATCTACTTTCCACCACCACCTTACTTGGATGTGTATAATTGTGTAAATAATGACTATATATGATTATTGTAAATTGGTATTGAATCTGAAATAGTATACATACACTCCAATAAAATTCCATGATCATGGGAACGATATCATCGCTCGTGCATACGTACGGAATACCGTGTCCACGATGTGATGCGACTCGTTCTACATGATCTTCATTGTATAATGATTATATAAATGAATTGAATGAATTTAATGAATTAATATGATATATATTACACTAATAACATTCTGGAAATGAGTTATCTATAACCTAAAGAGAAGAATAAGAATTTATTTGACAAAACATGCATAAGAACAAAAAGTAATAAACACCCAAATAACAAGTTGTAATGAAATATTACTAATAAGAAGATAAGAATATGACCATATATGACATCATAACAAAAATTATGATTCCGGAATAATTCAATAACATTATTTAAATCATTATACAGGAGGTTCAGACACTTACGAGGAAAATCGGACCTAAGGTAAGGGTAATATCACAATCTCATTTTTATCTGAGATTGTTTATACTTTGGCATTTACTGGGGTGTATTTTATCATCCACATCCATGTTTTCTCAATATGAAATATTATTTCCATCCACCTACAATTGTTTATATCCAATTTTACCCTTCGGTGAGTTTTTAGTAAAGGATATGAAATGAATCTTTTTTCATTTTTCGTACGAGGTACTTTTTGAATTTTCTGACAAACGTACGAAGAATGTTTTTTTAACATATACAGCATGAATGGATTTTCAAAACATTATGTCCAAGAAGATTACTTTACAGGTTTTCAAGTTTATTTTTAATCAAAATCTTTTAGTTTATAATTGTAAGACATGTTAAGAAAGGAAAAGTGTTTTTGAAGCAGAAATGATATTTTCCTCAAGAATGGAGTTCAAGTGTTTTATCGAAATTATTTTCCATCTAAGATAATAAAGGGTTATGTTTTTATCCCTATTATTACATTGATTTGAATATGTTGTGATGGAATTATATTTTTATGAATTCCTTTATCTTATATGAATTGTTTTATGATGTCACGATGTTTAAGATTCCCATTTTTATTACATGGGTTATGCTATGATGTATGGTTTTTTGATTTTGTGGCACACATAAGAATGGTATAATTATGAGATGGGTGGGACCAATATCTCCCTCCAATTAATTGGGTAATGATTTTATATCTCATGAGATAGACATGGCTAGAACGGCAGGTTAAACCAGTTCAGTGAAACAGGACTGAAACGAGGAGTGAACTCGATTCAGAAGTGGAATTTGTCCACTATGATAGTCATGGCAATGAGTCTTGACTAACAAGAAATGATTCTCAATGATTATGTGTGTATGCCACAAAGTTTCATGTTTTATGTTATGATTATTGGGATTACATTTCACTACTATGATCTATCCCATGTTATGAAATTATGATCTCTTTTGCAGGTTAAGATTTCCAAAAGTTATGTGCTTATGTATATGATGTGATTGATATTTATTTTGTTTACTCTTACAGACCATTTGAGATCACCCTTTTGTATGTTTTATTTCCCCAGGTCAGGAAGAAGGTTATTAAGTTGAATATGCCAAAAAGGGACTCCAGATATGATGAAATAAATGGGAGGCAAAGTAGATGCTCTATGAACCAGTTGTTTATGCTTTCCAGTTTCTAAAGAAACTATACCTATACGGTCCTTTCATGGTTTTGTTATATGTTGTAATAAGTTTGATTCAATTTTTTTATAATAACAATGTATGTAAAGTATGAGTCGTTATAACATATGTGGATAAAAAACCCTTCCAAACTATCCCATTATTCTTTATAAATATGAAATTTGGCTACCCATTTTGGAGGTTCAACATTTAGAAGAAGATCTAGAGCTCTCATTGCATATACAACATTCGCTGAGGTCCTCAAAAACTCTCATGTAACTCAATGAAACAAGAGATATGAGATAATTAAATAGGAAAAGTGAATCAAAGTCCTATCAGGGTCTATAATAAAAAGACTATGGCTAATGGAATGTGTGGATGTCCTCCACAGAGGACCTTCACGAATGACATGTGAAAAATAAGTACATGACGCCCCTTGGTGTCCCACCAACATGGACCACCAATTTCACCCACCTAGGTGAACCCACAGATCCAGACCACATGGGTTTCACCTTGCAACCATTATCAGGATCTATTTAGTGAATCATTCCTAGCCCTTCTGGCCAGTCCTTACGTTTCTGTGAATTTCCCTCTAAAATTGATGGTCACACCACAAAAATTTCGAGTCGGGTCGATGAAATACTCTATTATTCCCATTATCTATCCTAGAATCATCCCCATTGAATACCATGATTATATATAATACGTTTTCTCACTAAAAATCATTGAATTGAATTACTAATATTTATTCCTTTCACATGTTATGAGTAGATATTTTCCTCTTGGGTTCCTCATGTTACATCGATTAATAAACTCCAATAGAAACTCCTCATACCTCATCACCTGACTCCTATTATAGGTTTAATAATACAAGGGTTTCCTCCTTAATATTATGATCCAACCAATAAATGGGTATCCTCTTTAGTATTATTCACCAACCAGTCTACAATGTGCATCCTCTCTAGGAGTAAACACGAACTAATCCCTCTATAGGGAATCATCCATAGGATTAATCCCTATTCTTTCAGAAACTAATCCATCAATGGATGAAGAGAATTGTGTGGTTCTTATATATTCTTTCTTGTTCTTTTTTCACACACCGAGCCTAACTCACGTGATATTAGATTTAAATGGTTACCATGACACAAACATGAATACAAAAACTAGGGAATCCTTTTCAAAAGTGATCCCCAACTTAATCCTCTCAAAGGGCCATACTTCCGTATGAGACATTTCTATTGTGGGGTTCCATATGATTGGTTAATCATGAATTAAATACTATAAATCTAATTCCAATCATAACTGGGTTACGTAAGAAGCCATCTTAAGGCATTATATCCATTTATACAATCCCTAAAATGAGAAAAAAAATCCTAATTTACATAATCTGGGTATCTTCATTCATAGTATGCCTGGAGATAAATCCCAATTCATCCATGAGTTATCACACTCCTCGTAAACACAAAAATTACTGGGAGTCCTCCATAGAAGTATGCCTAAAATCAATTTCCCAGGTCAGCATGATTCAATACAATAATCATGATACCAATTTTTTTCATCCATTCTAGATTAGTCCCCTAGAGTTTTTGGTTGGAGCCAATTACATTCACATTCACTTCATATTACAGGGTTCATTTCTCCATGTGCTCATCCACCATCTCCCTAGATTCTTTCACCATTGGAATTACCTCTTTCATTAGTGGAGGGGGAAAATGTTTTATTTAATTATTCACGTCCTCTTATGTCTCACACCGAGAATGACTAATGTGTTATTAATGATAATTTATGATTATAGAAACCATACAATCCAAATAACTTCATGAATTATGAAAACACTTTTCCTTCCATAATTTGGATATTTAAGAAGTCTTCACCCTGGGCCTGAGCACAATGGGTATCCTTCACAGAATTCCAACCCTAATTCCCATAATTCAGGCGTACTACCTATTAGTAATCCTTGAGTTATGTATTATTTTAATATCAATGATTTAAAATATCTCTCATGGACCTTGTTATATGGGACTCATCTTTTAAAGGGATATAATCCCATGTGAGACACACCGAACTACGTGGATTTTGTTTCCATCCATGTCGGATATGTAGGAAGCTTCTTGAGGTTCAAACCCAGCACTCTAAATCAGCCCTGTTCTTTTTGGGCTACATTGCCAGTATGGTAAATTCCAACATAGAACCATATAACCTTTCCATTTTCACTAGGGTTCTTATGATTTGGTCTAACACAAATATTTCATTTGGAACCTTCACCTTATATATCCTTACTAAATGACATTAAACTATACCATAAGGTCTTTATCAAATGACCATAAATGGTATGTTGTGTCACTTTAAGTGGCCCCAAACTAAGAGGGTTCTGATTCCTTTATTGGGGATATGATGGTAGACCATTTATGTGTACAACCCCAACATCAATATAATCTTTCTTCTACAAGGATGACCATAAATTCTAAAGTTCCCCAAAGAGAGACCTAAAAGCCATCATTATCAAAGAAATGGTAAAAAAATATCTAAGTTGTATATAAGAGGATAAAATTGATAGGTAACTTCTAATATATATGGATACCTCAATTAACAAAGAACCACAAATGGATACAAATGATTCTGAAGTCCAAAAATTGTAATAATTGATTTATAAGTTCAAGGAAAATAGAAATTATTCTTGGTAAAATAATAAGGATTCATCAACAAATCATAAATATATAAGAGTCCCAGAGGAGGCAATAATGACCCATAAAATAGTGTCTGATGTGGAGACCTCCCATCCTCTCATCAAATTTTTATTTTTATGTTGTATAGGTTAAAAATTTGAATGAAATCATGCCATAGTAATGTAGGTCCCTTTGGATATAGAACCATTGGGTGTCTCTATATCTATAAATAAATAAAATGGAAGACATCCAGAAGTATTTATTCCTAACCAGAACACATGTTATAGGGGAAAAACGAGTTATATACTACTATCATCAACCTATATGCCTAATATGACTTAATTAGAATATAACCACCCTTCTCTTTTATTAAAAACATAAAATTAATTTATTATATAAAAATTCAGTTAATAAAACTCTGAGGATTGATCGGTGTAGTGTCTTGGGAAATTAAAAACATTATATAACAAATTAGAACATAAAACCCAACAACATTATTGAAAAATTATTTTACATGATCTCAACATTCCTTCATACATATCATTACATGGGATATCCTGAGGACATACATAAAAAAGGGGTGAGAAAGTAATCTCAGTAATGGATTAAAAAAGTCATAACAGGAAGAATACAATACATTATAGGAAAAAGGCATATCAATGGATCATAAGAGAAACATGAACATAAAGATAAGATATAGTATGATTATCATAACATGGAAATATGGAAATAATAATTTACATTATCTTAGAACAATCCAAGGATAATTTCACACAAATCATGAGTAAACCTTCATTGAATATGAATTAGCATAATTAAACCCTAATTGAACTTTATGTATCATTATATTAATCATTACCTGATTCATTGGAGCGCTAACAGGGCGCACCCTTCTTAATCATTTCATTTCATGCATAAGTGTGTCACATGGATATTAGAACAAGGAATCATTAAAAATCACCATTTTTTTCGTGAATAATGAATTTGAATTATATACATGAAACTATATAATAAATATGTAAATGTGTATAAAGGTGAATACCCTTAATAAATAAATGGGCATTGTATTCACTACATAATGACTTTGTCATGGAAAATCATGGTGGAAATTTCAGAGACAAATGATGTGACATAAGAATTCATAAAAATGGATGAAGAAAGGGAAAGGGGTATATAATATTATGTACATGAAATTGATAGGACGGGGGAAATATTGATACATGTACAAACATATGTAATGTAATTAAGATGAACAATATAAAATAATTTCTTGATTGTAATTGAAGAGAGTGAAATTCCATACAGAATGTTGACCTTGTAATTGTTGTAAATGGGAGGAATTTAATTAGAGGGAAAGTGGACTCTAATAATTCAAAAATTATGAGGGAAGCATAAGAGAGGTGAAAAATAATACCCTGGTATTTTCAAATGAAAATAAAACAGAATAAATAAAATAAAGAAATTTGGAAAAAAATGAGAACGGAAGAAATCACTTACTTGGATGTGTTATCCTAATGGATTGGGAGAGACTGAGGAGAGGATTCATGGGAGATTGGGGCACCTTGGAAGGATTATAGAGAGTGGAGGGAAGATTATGGTTGGGCTCCAATGGCTTTTAGTAAAGAGGAAGTGGGTGGATGGGTGGGTTTATATAGGAAAAGAGAGATAATTATTTATTATTTAGCTTTTAGATACCACATATTAAACTAATCAAAACCACAATCCAACACCTGGTTTTATCCAATGGATTTTCCTAAAATGGAGTGGAAAACATTATTTCATATGTCCAATGGCATAACAACTTAAAATATTCGGATTTCTTATATTGTTGTGAGTCACAGTCTCAAGAAAACATTTTAAAAGGTTAAAATATTTTATAAGTTTGGAGGTTTCACTAGATCTTTGTAAAATAAATCAATCAAACATAAAATCACATTAATATAATGGTAAAACATTTATTGGGTGAAAATACCATTTATAGTATTTTATTATATCACTATTAGGTCATTATGATGTCATCAAAACATTATATAATAAAAGGGTATTTAATTTTTAACCACAAATTAGATTGTCTCAGAAAATTATAACACATTCACTATTAGATAAATTCAACATCCTAATTCCAAAAATTATATTAATATTATCTAAATTATATTCCAAATATGTGAATTTTTACTTTTTATATAAAAACCGATAATTATAGAAAATAAATGGGTTTGTGAAAAACCTATTTCCATCCTTAATAAAAATTAAAATTATAGTCATAAAAATTATACAATCATTTATATATATATAAAGTAATTTAGATATAATATTTTAATAAAATATTATTTAATTTAATAATTAATTAATTCATCAAAAATATATTTCTGAATATTAACTAAAAATAATATTTATTCTATAAAAACTATTTACAAAATAACAATAATAAATGAATTTATATTATTTATTCAATACAAAAATAACGCACATAATCATAGTACTATGGTATTGTTACATAAACCCTTATAACGCACACATGTGACCTATGAGTAGGGTGTTTGACATATAGTTGAGGTGGCTATGATAGAATCACTCAGGGGTATTCTCTAGAAACATTCACTTCTCCCATAGGTGGTTTCTCTTGAGATTAACATATTCATGATTAGATTGGGCTTGGTCGAGAGTGAATCCCAATGATTTCACCTCCTTTCCAAGCTCTAAAAAATGGGATTCTTACTAAAAAAATTCTATAGAATGAGGAAATCACTTCCTTTGTCTGAGTAAATTGGTATTGTTAAAGCCCTATATTTATACTAATCAATTGATCACTGTTCAATGGTTATATTTTCAACGGTAAAAATTCTTAATAGTATTTTGATACCCATAAAAAAGAATTTTTAAATTTTATATAACTATTTTACAAAAAAAATTAATTAGATCAAAATTAATTATCAATAATAAATGTTTTGGGCCTTAAAATATCCCCCCTTAATAAATTTCTCCCCCATAATTTATTTTTCCTACAATAAAATTGATGTGGGTAACTCTGCTTCATCAATTCCTCTGATTTCTGTGTTTCTTCTTCAAACATGTTGTTTCACTACAACACATTGATGAGGGGCATTGTCTTTCTTCATTGAAATTTTTCCACAATATATAAGATCTTCACTAGATTCACTTTAGATGAAGATTCATTCTCTATTGGTACCACGAATGGATTCATTACAAGAGATAGGTCAGGTATGTAATTCCTCAAGAGCGATAAATGGAATACATCATGTACTTGATATAGGTTCGGTGGGAGTTCTAGACAATATTCCACTTCTCCAATGCGATTAAGGATCTAAAAAGTGTTGATGCACCTTGGATTGTGATTTCCCTTATTCCCAAATCTCATTACTCTATTTGAAGGTGATATGAGGTGGAATAACATGTCTCCTACATCAAACAATTGGTCTCATAGATGATTATAAACATAGATATTTTTTATACTCTGAGTGGATTTAATGTGATGCTGGATGGACATAACGTTTTCCACCATTTATTTGACCAAATCCGGACATAGAGTTTTCACTACCCAACTTTATCACAACATGTTGGTGTTCTAAACCTCTTCCCATAAAGGAATTTATAAGGATCTAAGTTGATTATTGACTGGAAACATTTGTTGTAAGAAAACACAACTAGAAGGATATATGTTGATCACATCATCTTTTAAAGTCCATTTATTAGGCTATCATCATTTCCTCAAGTGTTTGGATAGGTTTATTCGGTTATACCTCAGTTAAAGGATGATAATACGTACTGATGTTCATCTCAGTATTTAGATCATGCTGATGAATCCTAAAAAACATAGAAGTGAATTTTGTATCTTGATCAAATACAATAGATAGTGTTACTCCATGTAGCCTTACCAAATCATTGATATATATATGTGTCATTTGATCCAATGAAAAATAATCTCGAATCAAAATGAATTGTGTTTTATTTGTAAGATGCTCCATAACAATCTAGATAGCATTGGTTCCATTGGATATCATCAGGTGTCCAATGAAAAACCCATTGTGATGTTCTCCAATTTCCATTCTAGTATGGGTAATGGTTGAATCATCTCCTTAGAGTTCTTCCTCATATTATTCTCTTGCTGACATACCAGGAATATTGATATATACAAAATGATCTCTTTCTTCATGTTATCCCACAAATAATGCTCTCGGAGATCTCAGTACATCATTGTGTTTCCTAAGTGAGTGGAGAAATTCTAACTATGTGTGTCATCGAAATGTTCTTTCATTAACTCATTATTTGATGAGACACATAGTCCTTTCCTAAATCAAACATTTCCCTCTTTATTAATATTTTAAATTTTGGATCTCCCTTTTCTGATTGTTTCGACTTTCTTCTGAATTCCCAAATAATCCATTTTATCATCCTTTATCCATTCAAAAAGATATGGTTGATCAATCATTTGTGATAAGATGGATGATGTTACATTATTTATGATTCCCATGTTAATATTCATCAAATCATTAAAGATTGGATCTTTTTCAATTATTGTCAATGATAGAATTTCTTGGTCTTTTATACGTGTAGGATCATCCACCTTGTTCGCTTTCCCATAGTGGTAATGGATTAAGCAGTCATAGTTTTGGTCAGATCTAAACATCTTTGCTGGCACATGATCAACTCTATCTTTTTGAATATATACTTGAATATTTTGGGATCCATATATATTTCACACTTCACCCCAAGGTGGTAATGCTGCTAAATTTTCAACGAGAAGATTACTGCATCCAAATCCAGATCATGTGTTGGATATTTTTTATCATGAAAAATCAATTTCCTCCTTTTCACCTCCATGAATCTCTCTTCAAATTCATCACTCGAATAAATCATGACTCCCTTTCATGTTATCTTGGTAAGAGGGTTTGACAATTGTGAGAAATTTCTCACAAATAGAAGAAAACATCTAGCTAATCTAAGGAAGCTACAGATTTCTGTTATCGATATTGGCCTCAGCCATCCCTCAATTGCAGCTATTTTGGACTGATCCAGAGATATACCATTTCATTGAGTATAGGACGAAAGAATTATACCTCATTAAACCAGAAATGACAACTTTTGTACTTTTCATAGAGGTTATCCTTTTGCAAGGACTCTAGTATGGTTCTTAGGAACTCCTCAAGTTCCTCTAGGGTTTTGGTGTATATTATAATTTTGTCATTGAAAACATCCAAATTTTTTTTGAGGTAATATCTAATGACTCTATTCATAACGTCCATGAAAATTTATATATAATTAATGAGTTTTAAAAGAATTACTATGAATTCAAAATGTTTGTACCTTGTTCAAAATGTAGTCATGGGGATATTCTCCTTCTTCACCGTTACATAGTAATACCCCGAATGCAAATCCACCTTGGAAACTATTGTGATCGACATAGTCAATCGAACAAGCCATCAATTCATGGTAGAGGATACATTCCCTTTATCATTATTTTTTGAGCCCAAGATAATCAATTCTAAGGCTCATTGAACCATCCTTCATGATAAAGTTGACTAGTTCACCCCATGGTGAAGCATTTGGGCGTATAAACGCTTTATCCATATTCTCTTCTAGTTGGATTATAGTTCCTCAAGTTACACAACAACCATTCTGTATGGAGTCTTGGATATTGAAAAAACCCTGGTATATGATTAATTTAGAATTCAAGATGTCTTATAGGAAGAATAGCAATAAATTCTACAAGAAACACTTCAGCAAAATATTTCCCAATATGCATGTCTTCAAGGGTGGTTTCTTCCTTAGTCTCAATCATCAAATCCAGATACACGTGTTCATATATGAGTGATATACATGTATGACATGATGGATCCAATAAATATTCGTCTTCCTCCTTGCACTTGTACATAATAGGGGGTCGATTCTCCATATAGAGAGTGATTTCCCTACCATAGAAATTTATGTCTTCTCTTTGAAAGGAAATCCAATCCATGCCAAGATTTGTTTCAAATTCCACTAGAGGATGTATGAAATGGTTCATTGGGAATTAAAATCCACAACCTATTATAGGGGAGGGGTTATATTCATTGGATGAAATGATTTTCCCATTTGTTATTCTCACCAACAACATTACATCCATGATTTGTGGTGGTGTGGGAATTGTTATAATAAACATTCAGGATAAAAAATAATGTGTAGAACTCAAATCAAAATGTAAACTTGATGTTATTTGAAGAATAACTAGCATACATATCACCACCTCATTTTCAAGATTCACTTCGGTGCTAATGATGGAATAATATCACCCTTTTAGCCTTGGAGGTTTTTTTTCTTTAAAAAACTCTCAGATTAGGGAACTGGTTAGCAAAGTTCCTCATTTCATTGATGCTAAAGAAATAAAAAATGTTTTAAAGGTCAAACAGATCCTTCCTCTCCTCTATTGCAGCTGCAGGTTGTTCTTGTCAGTAGTTAATGTCCTGGTTTCCTTCTCTTCTACACCAAAATCATTTCATCATCCCCTACAGGAAATTTCTACTGTTCTTCCTTCCACACCATTTCTATTTGGGGTGTTGTATTTTCTTAGAACCATTGGATTTATCCATTGGACTATCAGAATTGAGGTTCACTTTACTCTTCATATCCCCATGATACCCTTAATATTATTCGATCTCTATTTCGACTTTGAGGTCCCATCAGACAATTTTCTCATATCCCTCAAATTCATGTATCACAAGGGTATTTCATAGAAAAGATATTATCCCACCAAAGAAGCTATCAACCTTGAATTCAAGGGTAACGACAAATGATGAGGTGTATCATGCATTCCTTGTGATGTTTTCCTCATACACTCTGACAGATTCATATTATTTTTTTCCAGAGTGAAGAAGCCCCATTCCATCTTATGTTGGAGGATGCGAGGAAATTATTTGTCCAAAAAAGTTTTTTACAAATACTTCCATTGTAAAGACTCAATATCTTCCAAAAAATTGTATATTTTATCTATGTCCACCATTGAATAGCTTCTCCCTCCATTTGATAAGCATCCAGAAAAAACTTCTCTTATTCGGAACATTGTAGGATGGAGAACCTATTTTCAATTGAGTTGATCCATGGTTCGGAAATTGACATATTAGATAATTCATTAAAAGTAGGATAAACTTGTCTTATTAAGATCTCAATTATGACTATTTCATTCTTAGGAGAGGTTGAATGTTCCTCTTGACACATGTTTCTATTCAAAACATGACTTAACTGAGATACTTTCGTCCCAAAATATCACCGTTTTCAGTCACATCTGATTGGGCATCTCATTAGAAAAATCATCACATTGATCATCACATTGGTTGTTTCCCCAAGTACTCCTATTAACGGCCATTGTCTATAATAAAAGAAATGTTATAGGTAACAAATAAAGTGTAATCCAAAGACAAAAATTTATGACATATAAATTAATTTTATTTCCTTAAATTATGAATTTAGTGGCGAAAATCTATGTTATCCATGATATACTTTCCAACATATATTATAAGGGGAATCATTTATTCCCTTTAATAATGGACCATTCTAAGATAGTGAATTAATGAATGCAAATCATCTAGGAGTTTCGTAACCAATACTACAACAAGGCCGGTTGGTGTTCACCAATTCTCATTCTACTGTAGCTCAAAGCGGTTTTTTCTGGTCTTACCCCTAGATACATATGTGCCAGAGCAGCCTCTACTTGCTTGTATCTAGAAAAGGTTTTATTTTTTGATACAACACATACTCAATAGTCACCAAAATATGGGATATTTTATTATAATTAGTCTAATTCTAAAGGCTTTTACTGGGGTTTTATAATCATAATACCAAAATAACTAAACATATACTCTGATACCAACTATAACATCCCTAATCAATTATTAAAAAATAAAAAATGATTTATTACATAAAGATACAGTTAAGAAAAATCATAGTATCTATATATCTTGTGTCTTGGAAAATTAGGAACATTACATAACAATTTAGAACATAAAACCAAACATCTTTATTGAATACATATTTTACATGACCACAACATTCCTTTGTACATAGCATTGCATGGGCTAAACTGAAAACATGTATAAGGAAAGGGTTAGATATTATGCTCCTTAAGTGAGTAAAAAATGAAAAAAATGAAGAATAATATTCATGTTAGGAAAAATGTATATAAATAGAGAATAATAGAAACATGAACATAAAGTCATGATATTACATGATAAACAAAACACGGAAACCTGGCCACCAAATTTAACTTGATCTTTGTATGAGACAAAGATAAGTTAATATGAAGCATAAGTAAATAGTCATTACACATAACTTAGCATGATTAAAACCTCAATAAACTTGATGTATCGTGATTCTAATATTTATCAGATGAATTGGAGTGCAATAAGGGCACACCCTTATTAATCATTTCATTTCATGCATAAGTGTGGCACATAGATCATACAACATGGAATCATTCAACATAATCATTTATTCAAAGAATAAATAATGTGTAATTCATAATTAAAATATATAATCAATATATAAATTTTGTTAAAGGTGAATACCATTTATTATAAAAAAGATCATGGTATTAACTACATAATGACTTTGGCTTGAAAAATTGTGATGCAAATTTAACAGCATAACGATATGACATAAGAATCCATAAAAATGGTTTATTAGGGATAAAGTGGTATCACATTATATGTACAAGAAATGAATATTATGGGGTTAGTATAGATACATTTACAAACATATATAATTTAATTAAGACACATAATATAAAATAATTTCGTGAATGTAAATGAGAATAGAGAAACCCCTTATGTAATCTCAACATGCTAACATGTGTACATGGGAGGTATTAATTAGGGATAAATGGGTATCTAATAATTCATACTTAAGTATAGAAGTATATAAGAGTTTAAAAATCATAATCCATCATTTTTAATTGAAAATAAAAGGGCATAACAACATATGGAAACTTGGAAAAAAATGAGAACTGAAGAAATCCCTTACCTAGAAGTGTGATCTCAAAGGAAGGGGATAGTATTGAGAGTGGCTTCTTGGGAGCATAGGGTTCCATGATAGTAATAATTAGAGAGGATGGTAGATTTTGGTTAAGCCCCAAAGCCTTTTAGTAATGAGGAAGTGGGAGCTTCATTTGGTTTATATAGGAAATGAGAGGGAATTCCTTATTATTTAGCTTTTAGACACCACACATTAAACTAATAACAATAACAAACCAAACAGTGGCTATTTCTCATGATTTTTGACAAAGGTGACTGGAAAAATTATTTTATATATCTAATTGCCCCACATCTTAAAATACTTCTCCTTCTTATGTAGAGGTGAGTCACACTCTCAAGGAAAACATTTTGATAAGTCAAAAAATTTTACATGGCTTGGAGGGTCCAATAATGATTTCTGAAAAAAGTCAAACTGTCCTAAAATAACATTATTTTAATGCTAAAACATATAATGGACTAAAATACCATTTATATTGTTTTATTAATTCACTATTAAGCCATTATGATCTCCTAAAAAGAATTATATAATTAAATGGTATTTATTTTTACCCAACAATTCAAGTGCCTCAAAAAATATGAAAAAAATAACATTGGATAATTTCTACATCTTGATTCAAAATATAATATTATTTATATAAATAATTTCCTAAATATGATAATTTTTACTTTTAAGAAAAACCGGCAATTATCAAAAATTCATTTGTTTTAAAATAAATTGGCTTTCAAACGGTAATAAAATATACAATTGTATTCTTAAAAATTATACAGGAATTTATATTTAATAAAAATTAATTTAGTAATAATTATTTACTAAAATATTATTTAATTCAAAAATAAATTAATTCATCAAAAATATATTTCTAAATATTAACTAAAAATATTATTTCTGCTTTAAAACTATTTACAAAATAATGATAATAAAATGAATGTATATTCATTAGTCAATAAAAAAATAAGGCACATAATCATATTTTTAGGGCCTTGTTATATAACCCTTTATAACACCTGAATATGACCTACAGGTAAGTTTTGTAATGGTGAAAAAATCTTGGGGAGGCTCAGATAACATTTCTCAGGTGGTAATCTCAATCAACTCCCACTTCTCTCGTAGGTATCTCGACTCGAGCATAACATGTTAAAGATTGACTTCGGCTTGGTCTGGAGAGAATCCCAATGATGCCATATCCTTTACGAGCTCCCCCAAATGGGCTTCATACAGTGTGATTCTAATAGATGAGGCCATCACATCATTTTTTGAGTAAATTGGATTTGTTATTTCCCTATATTTATACTAATCAATTGATCGTTGTTCAATGGATATATTAACAATGGTAAAAATTCATAACTATATTTTGAAATCCATAAAACCAAGGAAGTGCATATTTTATATAACCATTAACATAATAATACATTTAATTAAATAATGATGAATTTTCCTTAATTAAAGTTAGGGGAGTTACATTGAATTTATAAAATTATCCTATCAATGCCCTATGGCCATGTGTTTCAAAGTTATACTTAAATTCAAATCAAAAGTATGAGAAACAATCATCAAAAAAATTTGGAAGGTAAAAATAATTTATAAAATAATTCATTAATAACAAAGCATTTATGATGTGAAAAACATACACTACATAATATAATCATATGTTGTCAAGCTTGTGGTTAGTACATCAGAGTATATAAGTAATGATAAATATTAATAATGAAATTAAATTCATAGGATCATTTCTAAAATTATTAAAAAATAATATCTATTTATAAGTACCATAATCAATTTCAACATGTATTATTATCTTCAAAATATAACATTTTAGAGATTACCACATTAGAATATCAATAAATATATTCTCATTTAAATTTGAGTACCATACAATGAAATTAGAAAGTCTATTTTTCTATCATATAAGGTTATCTAAATAGTTGGAATATATTTATAACCATGTCATAGAACATTTCAGTTATCATATTATCATGTAACATCCATACCCTTTCAATGTGAAAATATCTCAAGGAAATTATCACACTATAATAAGATTTACCATCATGTGATATGATGTATAATTTATATTAATAAATGTCATTATTTATAGGTAATTTATTGTAAAATGTATTTTGTATTAGAGAAAAAACTCTAATAGATTTCAACTATTAAAAAATTATCATGGTCATCGTGAAAATCAAATGATCATATTGTACTAGTATAATGATCCCAGTAGAAAAAAGATAAAAATTTTCATGACAAAATATAATGAGAAAAATTGAAATTCATGATAAGAAGGAAAAAATTATATCATGAACAACAAAATATATGATCTTATAAAGAATTGACCACAACTATAAAAAAATTGTTATCTCCCATTGTAATAAATGATTTGGAAATTCTGACGGTACAAGAAGAATTATATTTTCCATTAGTCCCAAAAATATCTAATACATTTCTCACAGACTTATGCTAATACCACATGATTAAAGGTGATTTCTTTAAAGATTTAACATTACATTAATATCATTTTTACTTAAGTAATGTAAAATAAAAATGATCCAAAACCTGCATCATGTTGCTTTTATAAATTCATCACTAACCATAACATTGGAGAAGGGTTATAATGAAGAAGTACATAACATGAATGATGTAGTTATTTTTTAATATGTGATCTATACAGTGTAATTTCAAGAAGAAAATGATCTATTGGATAAATTTTAAATATTATTAGACAATTCATTAAAATATGTATTATTTTATTTTTTCTCTAGAATAATTGGTAGTTATATATCAGTTTTCATAATTTTTACACAATTAAGTTATTAATAACCATTATTTTTAATATGAAAAATGAGAAGGAGAAAAAAAAAACTTAAAAAAAAATAAATTGGATTGAAAAGAACCTAAGGTAGCTATGGTTGTTCCACTACATCCTTGATAGTTAGAGGAATATAAAATGGTTTAAGAGAATCTATTAATAGGGACTCACATTCTTTCTATTTTACTTCATAATTTTTCATTAAATAATCTTTATCTTCATATGTTTTATAATTTTACACATCCAATGGTATAATCAAAATGAACATTTCACAAAGGGATTTTGGGAAAGGGAATATTGGGTTATGTATAAACCAAAATTTTAACACACCATAAAATTAGAGACAACACATGTAGTGTATATCATAGAAACATAAAAAATATAATACCCAATTTGAAGGTTTAGAACTGAAAAATCCACCATTGTAATTTTATTACAGTACAAACTTGTTTATTTTTTTTAACAAATTCGTTTGATTTTTTTATGAGTATGTTATTGTATAAGAACTGGAAATTGAAAATCTGTTGTTTTCCGATAAAAAATAATAATTTACGAATGTTTTATTATTAAAATTTTTTCCATATAAGACTAAATTTATATTTGTTTATGTGTAATAATAATACGTAACAGAAATATAGTCATTATATGTAGTAATTTGAGCTTGTATATTGGTTTTCCAATTCAAATTTAAAGTGAATTTATCCTTTTCATATTTTTTGTGTTCATTTTCCTCATAATTGGTTATGTATCATGAACAAAAATACATATGAGTAACATTAGATATAGTGTTGAAATAATATGTGTGGCGAAGCTAGAATTGTTTTGAGGAATTTTGGTTAGTATGTATTTATTAATTTATTACTATATTTATGGTCTGAGTAAAACAATCATTTTAAATAGAATAATTTAAATCTATTTTTATTTGAGTCATATTTTTAAAATATCATTAATTACTAAAAAATATATTGAAATGAATATTTTTAGATTATTTTTACATGAAATCATATTTGTAATACATTTTAATGAGTATTATAATTTCATAAAATAGGGGACCCATTATCACATAATAACTTTGATATTCAAATACAAGGATTTTCTATTAAAAAATAAGGTCATAATATTATAAGAACATTGAATTCTTGAATGAAATCATATTTTGTTATCAAATCAAGGAAATAATTTTACATTTATAAAATTTGTATTAAAATGATAAAATGTGAGTGTCATTTTGTTTTTTATTTGATATTGCACCCTTGTTTTTATTAATGACACCTAACATATATCACACTAAAACATCCTAAGACGTACATCACATGTTTTGGGGGTTACAGATCTTGGTAAGATGATGTTCAATGATCGGTGGAGTTTGAGATGATTTTTCATATAGGGGAATTGTATTATATTGTTGGGTATGTGTTCCAACATTAGTAGTTAGTTGAAATTATTGAATATAACATGGTGTTGGTGGTTTATGAATACAAACTAGAGAATATAGGCTTGTAATCTTTTCCGTTTTTTGAAACATTATCAATTAGATCATGGATTTGAAGACTTTTAACACCTCGACAGTTTGTAAAATATAATTTAAAAATTAACTTTTTTGTCTTCGATAATATTTATTAGAGACAACACTGGGTTTCGATTTCATTACATATTGTAGGGTCCTAAAAATTATTTCATGGGAAGAAAATACCCCCACCACTGTTTTGCAGAAGGAATAAAGTTATTCTAGAAGTCTAGAAATGTGAAGGACTGTAATTATGATTCAAAATTTAAACGTAACTTGAAAGAATTCCTGTTTTCAATAATTTTCATGTTTCCCTCTTACCATCACTGGAAAAGCTTTGCAGACCGCCTTGATCGTGAACCACATGGTATGTGGAATGATCCACGAATAGCTGGCCCACAGAGCGATGTCCAATGAACATGGAATATCATGGACTGCATTGCCAAATGATTAATTCACATGATGGACATCTGTATACCATCTCGTGAACAAATCAGTTTGTGGAGGAAGCCAATAAGTGGGGTTCTACAAACCATTATCACGAAACAAATGCTCCGCAAACGCCGGAATGGCTGAGTCTTTCGTATGTCAGAATATCTCTTCACGGGCCTCCTCAAATGATTTCATGTTCCCAATAGGTACAATTTCCCAGATTCAATAAAAAGGAGCATAGTAGGAAGGACAAGGGACAAGTGAGGAAATATTGAAGGGAAATCATAGGTTAGAAGAAAGAGTTCAGAGATGACATCAGCTTCAGTCTCGATTCATCTACAAAGCCCGAATCACAAACCACACTCTACATATAAACAACTAGACGTGAACCATAAAATGGTTTAATTGAATAATAATAATAGAGTTTCGAACCAAATTACTAAACCTCAAACAATATAATTACCGCAAATGAACTCCTAGTGAAAGATAATCATCTGGACCCTCCTTCAATATGGTGCTCCATGTAGTGTAATTCTACGCGGACTGTACCCTGCATTACATATTGCCTCACATAGTTGATAGAACCAAAAGTGGCATGATGGGAAGCATACCACAATTGTATGTGGTGATATAAACCCATTCTTGTGTACTGCATCGGGATGAAAAGAGCCTCTCTCCCCTCATAACACTACGATATCTAGAGCCTCCCCCATCTCGCATAAGAAAACAGTATGCGGAATGTGGTGTTTTTAGGTATTATTTCCTTTGGTTATAACCTCACCCTTCCATTAAAATCAAGTCCTCAATGATCCCTATGCTAAAAAGTCCTCTAGTATCAGATCAAAGACTCCTCCACTATGACTAGACCCGTATGATCAGACCATCGAGTGCATCATTGTGCCCCATTGTGTATACATACCCATGGTACGTGGATTCATGAAGGCTCTCTCCACAACAGTTCAGACTTTTAGAATTCATATGGTTCTACATTCCCATGGAAAACCTAGGTCTAACTTTTTGATGCAGATTTGAACCTCCCAATTCTAGGGATTAAGGGCATTCAATTTCATTTCCTTTCAGTGGAGAATAGTGATTAGTCAAAGGAGTTATGTTTTGTCCCCCAGTTTGATGACTAAGAAACTCCTCACCTTTCTAGAATGTATTCTAGGGACCTCCCACTGAGTTAATTCCCCAATAATCTGAGGATAGGCATCATGAACTTTAATTCCATCTCACATGGAAAGGATCATCGTTCTCCTCCCTCACCATGAGTCATCGCAGCCTCTTCCTGCATGAGCTCTCCCTCTCACACCAACTGGATAGATAACATGAGCTTCATTTAATCTTTAACTTCTACTTGTTTCTCACACAAAGAATGAATCACATTAGATTAAAGGTCTATAGTGATTGCAAAATCCAAATAAATCTGAACTAAGAGAACTATGATTACTGATAAAAACAGGATATGTAGGATTCCTACCAGAAGTCTTGAACTGAAAAGGGAGCCCGTCCAAAAGGGTTCACCCAATCATGTTTCCCTTAAATAAGAATCATCGATGCGTAAGACCCACAAATTATGAACTATGAGAAATCGGATTACTGATAAAACTAGGATACGTAGGATTCCTACCTAAAGGATCTATCTCAAAATGGATCCCTCCAATAAAGGGCTCACTCAATCAAGTCTCCATAAATGGGAAGCTTCCATGTGTATGTGTAACGAACCAAACATTCATTAATGAAAATTAGACTTGATCTAATTAAATGTCTTAATATGGTTATATAAAATATGGACATAATTGGTTTTATGTTTTGGATTTTAAAATACCATTATGAATTGTGATCATTCATAACATAGAAATTGAACAGTGATAACAACATTAGTTTAAATATAGGGCTTTAAAAAATCTAATTACTCAGAAAAAGGAAGTGATTGCCTCATCCAGTAGACTTTCCCATGTGAATCCCATTTTCCGAGATTTGAAATGAGGTGGCATCATTGGGCTTCACTCTTGACCAATCCCTAGCCAATCGTGAACACCTTAAGCATGAGCATAGATGACTACAAGTGAAGTGGATGTTAATAGTGATTACACACAAATGATGTTATCTGAGCCACCCCAAGAGTCTTTCACCATTATAATCCTTACCCTTCGGTCGTATGTGGGGTTTATAAGGGGTTATGTAACATGACCTTATCACTATGACTATGCACATTATTTTTTATAAATAATGAGCATTCATTTTATTATTGTTACTTTGTAAATATTTTAAAATAAAGAATAGTGTTTTTAGTTATTTTTCAACTAAGATATATATTATGATGAATTAATGGATTTCTGAGTTAAATATTATTTTAATAAAATATTATTAATAAACTGTTTTTTATTAAATATAAATGATTGTACAATTTTTATAAATACAATTGTAATTTTACAAAGGTTTGAAAGATTTTTTTGTAAAAACCCATGAATTTTTTATAAATGTTAGTATTTATTTTCAACATAAAAATTCACATATTAATATAATTATTTAGATAAATTGAATATTATTTTTGGAATCAAGAAGTCGTAATTATCCAATTGTGAATTGTTCTTAATTTTCTGAGACATCCAATTTTTTTGTGTAAATAATAAATATCATTTAAATATATAATGTGTTTTTTGACATCAAAATGACCCAATGGTGATGTAATAAAATAATATAAACCATATTTTTTCGGAAAATATATATTTTTCAATTAATATAATGTGATTTTGATTTTTTTTATTTATTTTACAAAGATTTAGTGGACCTTGATGATATTTAAAAAAATTGCTCTTTTAAATTGTTTTCCTGGAGATTGTTACTCACCTCAACATAACCACCCCTATTATTTTAAGAATTTCGGCCATTGGACTCATAGATACTATTTTCTACTCTCCTATGGAAAAAATGGGAAAAAACCATGGGTTGGCTTGAGGTTTTGATTAGTTTAATGTGTGGTGTCCCAAAACCTAAATAATAAAGAATTCCCTCTACTTTACTATATAAACCCACCCATGTTCCCACACCCTCTTCACTCAAAGACTTTGGAGTTCATCCAAAGTCTTAAATACACTCTCTACAATCCTCCCAAGGTGCCCCAAGCACCCAAGTATCCTCTCTTAATCCTATTTCAAGCCTTTGGAAGCACACATCCAAGTAAGGGATTTCTTCATTTCTCATTTTTTTTCTAATTTTCTTTAAGTTTTTATTCCTTTTTTTCAATTAAAAATGTTGGAATAAAATTTAAAACCTCCCAGATACATCCCTCTTTATTTTTGGATGATGGGAGGCCCCTTTAACACCCATTAATGCTTCTGATGTACGCCCGTTACCATGCCAAAATTTCATGCGGAGTTTCTCTCTCCACATTTACATCCAAATAATTATTTCATATTCTTCTCTAAATTCCATTACATTTATTGGTACATGTATCTATATTATCCCATTACATTCCATTTCATGTAAATATTATTACACACCCATTAATTTCTCATAGACCATTGTCATGAATCATTATGTCACTCCGTTATGCTACTGAAATTGCACCACATTTTTCCAAGCCATGATCATTGTGTAGTGAATACCATACCCATATCTATATCAAGGGTATTCAAATATATGCACATATACCTATTAAGTTTTACTTTAAATTATTAATTTCACATTACGTAATAACGTAATAACTTATGATGTTGATTGATTCCATTCTATATTGTCCATGTGGCACACTTATTCATTAAATGAAATGTTTAAGAAGGGTGCGCCTTGATAGTGCTCCAATGCATAAGGTAACATATAGTATCATGATACACCATTTTCAATTCATGTGGAATCATGATAATTCCAATGAAATGAGGTTTTAATCATGTTGCATCTACAACGAGGCTTTACTCATGCTCTATGTGCAACGAACCTTGGGATCATGCTAATTCCATGTTAAGTGTTGTTGCAACATGTATAGGTTATGATTTTCATTATTTATCATGGATTTATGTTCATGTTTCTCTTGTGCTCCATTTATATTCCAATTTTGTAACATTTATTGTATTCTTCATGTTATTCAATGTTTATTACCTTTATGGGCTTTATAGCTCACCCTTTTCTGATGCATGTTCTCAGGTTATCCAATGGAATACTATGTATGAGGTAATGTAGTGGTAATGTAAAGGTAGTTTTCAATAATGATGTTGTGATTCATGTTTTATATTGTTATGTAATTTTTCTAAGCCCCAAAGAACTAATACCTCTCGATATTCCATGTTGTATCAAGTTAAGTGTTTATGTAATGAATCATGTTTTAGTGTGTAATAAAGAACCTGGTTGTTATAGATGGTTTCAAAGGTTATGTTTAGTTATTATTGGGATTAGAATTAGAAAACCATAGTGAAAGACTTAGGGATAAGACCATGTTTAATAAAAATATCCCTATATTTTTTGAGTATTGAGTATGTTGTTTATTAAGAAAATATATCTCTATCTGGATACAAGCAGGTAGAGGCGGCTCTGGCACAGATGTACCTAGGGTTGAAAAACCTGACAAGGGATTTCAAGCTTGACACGGGGTATCCTGGTACAAGAAAATGGTCTTTTATGAAATTTTGGTTATGAAACTCTCACAGGATATGCATTTGTAAATTCCCAATCTTAGTATAAACCATTATTAAAGGAATAAAAAAATTCCCCTAAAAATATATCTTTAGAAGAAGATTACGAGTAACATAGATTGTTGCCTATAGACTCATATGTTATGAGAATAAAAGTCATTTGTAAGTCATATATTTTTGTATTACCCTTTATTTGATACCCTTTAAATTTCATTTATTCCAACCAATAGCTGGTAATTGGAGGACTCAAGTAGACAACTGATGTGAAGACCAATGTGATGACTATTCTAAGGAGATACCCAGTCCGATGGGAGAGGGAATCAAGAACATTTTCATGATACTATATCAGTTAACTCAATATTTAATTTTAAACATAGGTCAAGCTTAATGTTCATCCCCCCCCAAATAATGAACAAGACTTTATGGAGAGATTCATGAGACAAAGGCCTCCTACATTTAATAGATCATCTTATCCCTCAATCACCAAACAATGGATCAACTCCATTGAAATGATCATCTCCAACCTTCAATGTTCCAAACATGAGAATGTTATTTTGGATGCTTATAATATGGAGGGTGAAGATGATTAATGGTGGACATTGATCAAAATACGAAGCCTAAGGAGGAGATTTTGGCATGGTAATGGAAGGATTTCTAGAAGAAGTTTTTTGATAAATATTTTCCGCACACCTTTTAGATTAATATGGAATGGGTCTTATTTTACCTTAGTAAAAAAGATGAAAAATCTCTCAAAGCATACTAGGAAAACTTCACAATGCTTGCACGATACACTTATGGATTTGTTGTTACCCGAGAATGCAAGGTTGGCAGCTTCTTTGGTGGGATGGAACCTAGCCGGTGGAAATCCCTAGTGATTTGATACATCGACATCCATGATGAAATTTTATGATGTTCCCTTAAGGATGAAATAGATATCGGAAAACCTCAGGGGTATTATGCGGATAAGAATCCTAAGGTGAACTAAAATCCTGGAAGTCCAAAGGAAAAATCCCACAATGCTAAGAAAATCCAGTACCACACCTTAAAATAGTGTGGAAATTAGCTCCATAGAAATTTCATAACGGGGTGAGAAAATGATTTAGGTGTGGAAGAGAAGGGAACCTAGCCATTATCTTCCAACAAAAAACCCCACAGTTGTGATAGAGGAGATGAACACTCCATTAAACATTGAACGCATTGTCCACTACTTCAACTTCAAAGTACCAAGGAATCATTCAAATCAATTACCTAAGCTAAGGGTTTTCGGAGGCAACCAACAACCTCCAAGGAAGTAGGGGTGTGATTTTTCCATTACTACCGGTGATGTGACCCCCGACAATGATGTGGTGAATGATACGCTAGTTATTCATTCAATAATATAGAAAATAAATTTTTATTTAGGTTATATACATTATTTTAAATCCAAAAAGTATAGTAGAACAATCCCAACATCTCCACAAATCATTGAAGTAATGATGTCAGTGAGTATTGAAAATGGGGTAATCATTGCATTTTTTGAATACAACCCCCTGTCTTAATCAGTGGATTGAACATCATGGTGATCCTCATCATACCCCCTATGGTAGAGATTGATGCAATTAATTTCATGGATTTTATTCCTTATACAGCTCCAAAATAAAATACCATGAGCGGGAAATCACTCTCCATGTAGAGAATCAACCCCCGATTTTGTACAAGTGCAAGTAAGAAGATGAATCTTCTTTAGCTCCATCATCTAAACCATAGATATTAATGCCCTATGAGCAGGCATTTCTAGCTCAGATGATTGAGTCTAATGTGGAACCCATCCTTGAAGACATTCCTATTGTGAGGGAATTATAAGATGTGTTTCTCAAGTAATTTCCTTGTTTTCCTCCTAGAATAGATGTTTAATTCTCATTTGATCTTATACCTGAGGCATTCCCAATATCCAAGAATCCATATGGATTGGCTGCTGTGGAGCGTGAGGTGCTGAAGAAACAACTATAGAAGAATCTGGATAAAGGTTTTAAATGGCCATGTTCTTCACCATGGGGTGCACCAGTCCTCTTCGCCAATAAGAAGGATGGGTTAATGCATCTTTTCATCAATTATCATGAGAATAAAAAATTCACAATAAATAAAATGTATCCTCTTCCACAAATTGATGACTTGTTCGATCAGCTGTAGTGAGAACAATACTTCTCCAAGGTAGATTTTCGGCGGGGATATTATTATGTAAGGGTAATAAAGGAATATACCCCAAGACTGCTTTTCGTGCAAGATACATGCATTATTAATAAATAGCATGCCTTTCAGACTCACTAATAATCCAATAATATTTATGGAATTAATAAATAGTCTTTAGAGATTACCTGGACAAATTTTTGGTAGCCTTTATAGATGATATTATAATATACCCCAAAACCAAGGAGGATCATGAGGTTCTTCTAATAATTGTATTAGAGACCTTGTGAAAGGAGATGCTCTATGAAAAGTACATCAAGTGTGAGTTCTGGTTGAAGGAGGTCTCATTCTTGGGACATATCATAACAAGCGATGGGATATCTGTGGATCCCTCAATGAGATCTGAAATAAGGGGATTGATGAGGCCAACATTGGTAACTAATATATATAGATTTTTGGGGTTAGCTTGTTATTATCGACGATTTTTGGTAAATTTATCATGATTGTACAACCCTTTGACCATGCTAAATCAGAAGGGAGTAAAGTTTTCTTTGAGTGATAAATATGATGAAAGCATCACGACGTTGAAAAGGAGGCTCATCACTGTGCCCGTGCTCACTCTACCCACATGTGGAGATCTTTTTTTTATTAAATGATGCTTCAAGGAAGGGTCTCAGTTGTGTGTTGATGCAAAATGACAATGTCATTTCCTATGATTCAAGGAAATTGATAGTTCATGAGCTGAATTATCCAACACGTTATCTGGAGTTGGATATGGTGATCTTCACTTTTAAAAATTGGCGGCATTATCTCATTGGGGAGAATTTTGAAATATGTAAAGGCATATAAAGAGTCATATATATATTGGAACAGAAAGAGTTGAACAATATTCAATGAATATGGTTAGAGCTAATCAAACACTATGACTGCTCAATCTTTTACCTCCCTAGGGAAGCGAACTAGGTGGCAGATGCTCTATGTTGAAAGGACCAAATGATTCTATCATTGATGTGAATTTAAAGGGATATAATATTCTTATATTTGATAAATATGTATATGGGAATCATAAAGAAGGGAACATCATCAATCCTTTCACAAATGATTGCTAAAATATCTCTTTTGAAAAAGTTTAAGGATGCTTAAAATGATGATGTTGGAATTTAGAAGAAAGTAGAATCTAATTGAAAAAGAAAATCATTGGAGTTCAATGTTAATGAATAATAATTGTGAGATATGGGAAAATATTATGCATTCCATCATGTCCAGAGTTGAAGAAGGAAATTTCGGAAGTTACACCTAGTTTGAATTTCACTATTCACCCCAGAAACACAACGATGTATCGAGATCTTCGACATCATTATCGGTCAGATAATATGAAGAAGGATAACATTGAGTATACATAAATGGATATGGTTTGTCATAAAGTGAAGGCAGATAGGCAGATGTCTAAGGGGATGATGCAACCATTTCACATACCATCATGTAAGTGGGAGAACATCACCACATACTTTGTCACCAGACATCCAAAGAAATCTAATGGCGACAATGCAGTCTATGTTATTGTGAATCATATTAAAAAGTCTACACACTTCATTGTAATTTAAGGGAAGTTATCATTAGATCAACTGGCACAGATATATATCAGGGAACTGGTAACATTGCATGGATTACTACAATCTATTGTATCTAATCAAGATCAAGATTAACCTATATGTTATGGAAGATTCTTCAACATTATATGGATACTGAAATAAACTTCATTATGGAAAATAACCCTCAAACGAATGGAAAATATGAGAAAACTATTCAGAAACTATAAGATATGTTGAGATCATGTTCTTTAGACTTCAAAGGAGGGTGGTACCAACATCTTCCACTAGTTCAATTCTCCTACAAAACAATTTTCCACTCAGTCATCTGAATGGAACCTTATGAAGCCATGTATTGGAAGAGGTGTCGAACATTGGAATGTTTGGATGAAGATGGTGAATGTAAGCTACTAGGACCAAAATGGTTGAAGAACTACTATAGAAGTTGAAAACGATTCAGTAGCATATCAAGGATGCCCATAGTAGACAGAAGAGTTATACATGTACCCATCAATGAGAAATTGAGTTTAAATTTGGAGACATGGTATTTCTACACATATCTCCATGGATGTTGGTCATGAGGTTTGGAAATAAAGGGAAGTTAAGTCCTAGGTATATCGGCCCCTTCGATAATCATGATCATGTTGGGGATATGGCCTATTGACTAGAACTTCCACCCACCATGGCCAATGTACATGATTTCATTCATATATCCCTCTTATGAATGTACATACCAGAACCTTCACATGTACTCTCATCAGGGGTAGTACAGCTAGTGGATGATCTTTCTTATGAGGATTAACCAGTGAAGATCGTAGATCTTGAGGAAAAGGTTCTATAAAATAAGACAATTCTCCTCAAAAAGGTGGTGTGGAAAAATCACAAGTTCGAAGAAGTGACATGGGAATCTGATGAAGTGATGAAGAAATGTTACCCACATTTGTTTTAGTGTGGGAAAATGAAATTTTGAGGGTGAAATTTCTTAAGGTGCGGTGATTGTAATGACCCAAATATTCATTAAGGAAAATTACTATTGATCTAATTAAATTTCTTATTATGGTTATATAAAATGTTAACTTCTTTGTTTTTATGATTTGAATTTTAAAATAAAATTAATAATTGTGATTGTTGCTATTATATCCATTGAACAGTGATCAAATTATTAGTATAAATATAGAGATTTAACAAATTCAATTTACTAAGACAAATGAAGTAATGACCTCATCTAGTAGACTTTCCCCATAAAAATCCCATTTGATGGATAATGGAAATGAGGTGGCATCATTGGGCTTCGATCACGAACAAGACCATGATAAGCTTCAACATGTTATGCTTGAGCTAATTTTACTATGGGAGAAGTGGAAGTTAATAGAGATTACCACTCAAGCGATGTTATCTGAGCCACTCCAAGAGTCTGTTGCCATTGCACACCTTACCCTTTGGTCTTATACATGTGTAATAAAGGTTTACCTAACAAGACCCTAGTACCGTGACTATGTATATTATTTTTGTATAAAAAATGTGCATTCATTTTATTATTATTACTTTGTAATTAGTTTTTAAAACAAAAATAGTATTTTTGTTAATATTCAACATAGAAATATATATTGATGAATTAATGGATTTTTTAATTAAATAATATTTTAATAAAATATTATTAATAAATTAAACATTATTAAATATAAATGATCATACAATTTTTTATGAATGCAATTGTAATTTTTATTAAAGATTGAAAGCTGTTTTTGTCAAAACCCATGCATTTTTTATAAATGACGGTTTTTATCATAAATGTAAAAAATGAAAAAGTAATAATTTTTTATAGATAAAATGGTTATTTTTTGGAATCAGGATGTTGAAATAATCCCATGGAGAATTCTTCATAATTTTATGATACATTCAAATTTTCAGATAAAAATTAAATGCGTTTAAAATATATAATGTGATTTATGATATCATAATGACCCAATAATAAATTAATAAAATACTATAAAAATTATGTTCATACAATATATGTGTTCCCGTTAATATAATGTGATTTTGGGTTTGTTTTATTTATTTTTCAATGATTTAGTGGACCCGTAAAGGTTTATAAAACATTTTGTATTTTGTAATTGTTTTCTTTGAGAGTGTGACTCACCTCCACATAAGAAACGATATTATTTTAAGACGTTCGGCCATTGGACTCATAAAATATATTTTTCCACTCCCCTTTGGTAAAAACAATTATCCAAAACCATGGGATGGTTTGTTTTTTTATTAGTTAATGTGTGGTGTCACAAAACCAAAATAATAATGAATTCCATCCATTTTCCTATATAATCCCACCCAAGCTCCCACTTCCTCTTCAATAAATGCCTTTATAGTTCGTCTAAACCCTTCCTAAGTCTCTCTATAATCCTCACAAGGTGTCCTATGCCCCCAAAAAACCACTCTCAAGCCTCTACAAAGACATTTGATGCACACTTCCATGTAAGGGATTTCTTCCTTTCTAATTTGTATCTAATTTTCATTTACTTGGTATGCACATTTTCATTCAATTAAAATTGTTGAGGTATAATTTCACACCCCCAAACATCTGTATTTGTGTTTGGATGATGGGAGACAATATCCCTTTCATTAATGCCTCCCATGTACACTCATTACCATGCCAAATTTATGTGAGAGATTTCTGTATCCTCTTTTAAAACTAAGTAATTCTTTTGTATTATGCATATAAATTCCATTATGTTTGTTGGGACATGCATCTATATGACCCCCTTACTGTCCATTTCATGTACATATTATTAGACACCCATTTTTCTCTCTTAAACCATTTACGTGATTCCTTATGTAATGTTGTTATGTTGCCGAAATTGCACTGCATTTTTCGAAGACAAGATCATTGTGTAGTTAATACCATACCTATGTCTCCATCAAGGGTATTCAAATTTATTCACATATATATTTTTAATGGTACATTAACATATTTATTCCAAATTAATTAATCATGGAATAACATATTATGTTGATTGATTCCATGTTATATGTTACATGTGGCACAATTATGCAGGAAATGAAATATTTAAGAAGGGTGTTTCCTGATAGCGCCCCAATCCATAGGGAAAAGTATAGTATCATTATAAATCATGTTCACTGAGTGTTGAATCATTATAATTCAATTGAAATGATGTTTTACTCATGATTCATGTGAAATGTGGGTTTACTCATGATCCTTGTGCAATGAGCCTTGGCTCAAGATAATTCCTTGTTAAGTGTTGTTGCCACATCTCCATGTTATGATTATCAAGTATAATCATCCCTTTATGTTCATGTTTCTCTTGTTATCCCATGATATTCCTAATTTCCAACAGGTATTTTATTCCTCATGTTATTCCATGTATATTCCCATACTAGGCTTTGTAGCTCACACTTTCCTTATGCATGTCCTCAGGTTATCCCTTACAGTGCTAAGTATGAGGAAATATAGTGGTCATGTAAAAGATGTTTTCAATAATGATGTTATGTTTCTTGTTTTAAGTTGTTTTGTAATGTTACTAACCCCCAAAGATACTAGGCGTCTCGATCATCCATGTTTTATCATGTGAATGTTTTATGTAATAAATCATGTTTAAGTGTGTAATAAACAACAGAGTTGTTATAGTATTCCTCATAAATTATGAACTATGATATCCCTGATTCAAGATCAAAACAGGATATGTAGGATTTCTTCTCAAAGTTCCGACATCAAAACGGTGCCCTCCCATAAAGGTTTTACCAAATCATTCCCCCTCAAATGGGCATCTTCAATTCATAATCCCTAACCAGTCCAAACTATGTGTGCTCTGATTCCTTTATTGTGGATACATAGGAAACAAATCATAGGGGTCCGATCCCAACATCAAATCATCTTTATTTTCCCAGGATGAAGATAAACTCTATTTGACCTTACTGTATGGTTCAGGTCAGTAGTACATTCGTAGCATCAAATATATGCATGGCTATAAAGATCTTTCAAATCAAGGGTATCCCATAGAAACACTCTTCGGAAAAAAACCAAGGATTCAAGAAAATATGAACATTACTTAAATCTATAAGAGAGTGTTAGAACAAATGATAATCCTCCCCTAGAAGGGTTTGTCAGTCTGACTTCCCATCCTATCGACCAATGGATTTATTATGTGATGATAGCTAAATAATCAATCAACGAGCACCATACATTGTAAAGAAGGTCCCTGAGTAATGGATACTGGGGTCATTGGGAATTATTGGATCCACAAATAAAACCATTGGAGACCATCTCAGGATGTTATATCTGAGGACGACTGATTTCACATGTAATTGGCCCTTCCCAACCACCCACTGGGACCATTTACCTGTGGAATCTCATTTTTAATAAAAAATTTTGGAATTGACCAGTCCCCATGGGGTTAATAAAACATTATTTTGTAGTTAATGATACATAATGGGTTGAAATAGATTAAATGGTGATTCAGACAGGAAAAAATCATGAAAAAGGGGATGGGTGATCATCCTCATCAGACCATTTCACCATCAACCTTAAGAGCGCCACCTGGGATGCAAAAAAACGTGGTGAACCCGATATGAATCCTTAACCAATGTGGTGGATCTACCCAAATGATAAAATAAAAAATGACATTCCACATCTATCAATTATTTTTTCCCTAGTAAGTGCAAAATTGGCCACCTTATAGGTGGAACAAAAATCGTGAAACCGTTGTGAATCCTTAACCAAGGTGGCAGTTATACGAAATTTATAAAAGATAAAAGGACATTGCACGTTGGTCTATTTTGTTCTTCCCAGTACGTGTAAAACCCTCCATCTTATAGGTAGAAAAAAATGGTGAACCCGACAGAAATCCTTAACATGTGTTCTCATAGAGGAACATATGATCCAAATGATATCATGATTACTGATGCATATACTCACATCAGTGACCCCGTAGACGGTCGGGGACCTAACAAGTAGTAGGACACCCTCGCCTACACAACCTCTAAAGAAATGGTTATCCATCATTCTGATCAAAGTGTACCACCGAAATGGTACTCTCCCAATGTTGGATGCAACGAGGAAAAAACTCTATTCTACAAAGGTTCTATAGCGGCCTCCTCTACCATGACCAACACCCTAGCATAAGGCATCCCTGGTGGCCGTCTCAAACCATTATGGGATATTTTCATCAGAATATGACAATGAGTAACTAACTTATCTTATGTTTGTATATGAATTTGATGCTGACAGCTTCATCTCAACTACGTAGGAGTCATACTCAGGGGCCCCGACTAGAGAGTGTCTCTGCCGACACTTGATGACCAAGCCTCATCTCGCTGAGGAGGACCGTATGCCAAGGGAACCTACCAAAGACCAAGAGGCCCAAGCCCCTAAGGCTACCCACTAAAGGTGGAGAATATATAATTAGGAATATGCTATCAACATGGTTCCTATAAAGAAATTCAGTTGTACTATTGTGGTGGATTTCCATGAGTAGTTATACGATTTTTCACCCTCCACATATTACCACCATAGAAACAGGGTTGAATAATATGAGTACATGCACGTTCCAACTAGTTCCCTCCAGTCTCTCCATATAGATAGAGTGTAAAATTACATTTAGATGCATATATCCACTGATTCTATAAGTATTCCATCCAAATTGGGAGGCACTCAGCTAGACACATGCACATATACCTGCAGACTCATTCTAAGCCCATCAAATGAATTGGGCGGCACTCAGATACATGTTGTCACAACTAACTACTAATTTTTATCAATCCTTCCATCCAAATAGGGAAATAAACAAATATGAGTAGAGAAAAATTCATGAAAATGCATACAAAGCATGTTAGACAAATATAGCGACAAGCAAGAAGATGACAATACCTTATCGTGAATATGAATACCACTAGTCACATACAGTGGAAAAAAATGAAAGAAACTGGTGGTGGACTCATTCCTCTATCCCGACACATGATAACTACTAGTATCTACTAGAAACTCATAGAAGACCAGAGCATGCACAAAACACATGCTGAAACATCAAAAATGGGATTTCATGCCCCTACCAGCCAAATATGTATCTCATGACATCATGGAAATGATAGAGGATCAGATGTTGATTCTAGAACATATCTTCCAAACATTCCAATATATCATTTCATTGATGGAAATGACGAGAAACCAAGCCCATGACCTGGTTTCATCGAACGGAATTCCTCACTCGCAAAATGAGTTAGTCACTCCAGAGCAGTTATTCATACTTTCTCTAGTCCATGTTGTTCGATGGTAATATCCGTCAATTTACAGGGAACTGGACCAAGAAAAAATACATGTTATAACTGGGGGACACTGGTCCAACATGGTGGCCACTCCAGCATATGCATATATGCCTACCAAAACTCAAGATACCTTTCGGCATATCCCGATGACATCATGGGACCCAACAAAATAGGAACCCATACATGAAGGCCATTATCATCAGTAGATGTCATCAGTTTCCCACAAGAGAACACTCAAAAAAGAAATGCACCAAAGGAAATTTTGAAAATGAAGAGCTCATACATGATCCTACGCTGATGGAAGCTGGGTTTCTTGATTCCCTCAAACATATATCAATAATGAATCATGAACCTACCAATATATTAACTAATTATTGAAGTGGCGGTAGCAGTTGCGATGTCCCTACAGGTAATTTGACTACCAGGAGCTCTAATGGCCATCCATAGAGAACCCATGGGGGAACACTCCCTAGGTTATAAATGATTGATCGTGGGAGTCTATCTCCATATGTGTGTTGGGGTAGACCTCCCCTTGACCTTAATATCATAGATCAAGAATGCCCTCCCGTTGTTGAAATCCACTTTTATGGTCCTCCCTATTGTATAAGCTACAAATATGCTTCTCCCTATAGGTGGAAATCAAGTCATTATGGTTGTCATCTCCTTAAGGAATATCACATAAAGGCCTCCCTGTAATGGATGTAGCTATGAAGGTAATAACCATATTAACACCATGCAATGAGTAGGTACTAACCTCATTACAGTACATCATGAAAGTCCTCCACCAGATATTTAGTGTAAAAATTATCCCTACATCCAGATATCAAGTCATGATGGAATTCCTTTCCATGATGAAAGTCATTGAAAAATACCTCCGCACAATGTGTCATTCTCCCACATTGAATGTTCCTCCCAAAGTTATTATGACTTTCCACCCCTCCATTACATTAAGTGGTACGAAGGTCCCCCACTTCAAAACCCACCCTGAATGTCCTCTAATGGGTATACACTGTAAAAAAATTTCAAGTGGTTGGGTGCCATGTTGTGATAGTAATCGTCCCCATTTGAGAACCAATTGTGAAGGTCCTTCCCCCAACCAAAATTAGCATCAGAAGTACTGTCCTCCCCATTTTGGAACATATGTGTGAAAGCACTCCCATGAAGAGGCACTCAGAAATGAGTCTGACACATCAGGAACTCTATCTATATTGAGTGATATTCATTCTCAACCAGAGGATAGCCTAGGGCCACCCTCATCTTCTAATCCACCCTCGCGGTGTCCACAAATCAATAAATCTCCAACCAGCCCGGTCTCTTAGAACAAAATTATTACATAGAAATCGAGGTAGAAATATCATGTAGAGGAGCCATTGGATTAAAAAAGGGATATGTTACATGTGATAAGGAAACTGGCTATGGAAAATATAACTGTGATGTATTGGGCTACAGATAATTCTCATTTCGACATACCAGTATAATTTCTTGGAGAATGAACGCAATACATTTACTCGTTATATGGAAAACCCTTCAACAGATGAAATAAAAATTCCTACCCTACAAATGTTATGAAGATCTTGTTAAAAAGTTTGGGTAGCTACACCATCTAATCAACCTGGAAGCCCTTCTGTCCATGAGACAACCAAAATCAGATTAGAGAATGAAAAACATTGAACTGGCCTGCCTCAATACACTATATAAGTTTCTTCACCTCATTTTCAACGACCTGACTTGAGATCACATTCTAGGATGGGGAGAACATGGAGCCCTACACTTCACCCCTCGCCCCGTCCTGCAAAACCCATTGAAAATGACATCGTGCAATGACATCACCCAAAGAAAGGCAATCAAAGGAAACCCCTTTTCTGGAATGATGGTATACACGGCAAAATTTTTCCAGAAGTACCAAAGCATTAGGACAGAAGAGATCAATCTATCGAAAATCATCTATGTTAGGATACTGGGAACATCCAACTAGCTTTCCCATTAGGGAATCCAACCAGAAAGAAGTGCTCATGTCATCAAATGACCATATACTCCCTGAAGCTCCAATTCGATTCTCAGATCTGACCCGTGTGAGAGTACGCAAAATTGAAAAGGTGGAAACAACATATGATTCTACCAAAATATGGTAACAAACACACCCAACAAGGCTAGGGGGAATTTATAAATCACAATTCCCAGTAAGACCAAAAAATTCAGGTCATGAAGTATTAATTGGTGAACGAGAATAACCCCAAACCACTGAACTGGGTACATTTTTACCTCATGTCCCCACACATCGGACATCTCGATTCCATCATCTGTGATGAACAATGGGCAGAGGAGTTCCCCATGCCACCCATTTTTTTGGTTTACACCTTCTGAGATAGAGGAACATTATGAGGATAGTCTAGGGATTTGTTTGGGTAAATCATATCCACGGAACTAAAAGAATTTCGTAAAATAGAAGGATGAAGCCTAAAACGGATGCATAAATCCTTCATCCCAATCAACACTGGGTACCCCAACCTTAGTGTGTTATAACTCAGTGAACATGGTAAATGTAAAACCCATGGATATCAAAGGAAATGACATAAATGAATTCGATGTGAGGGAAGATTATTCCCTCCCAGATGCATCCCACACCAAGCCTAATGGTGTGAATACCTAGAACCAGAGAGCAATCCTAAATCATAGCTCTCCATCACTCAATCTAACAACAGCTCCCATGAAAAACCCCAATAACGAGAAGAATAAATCTTAAGACATCTATGAACAACCTTATACTCCCCTAGTAAATGAGTACCTCAGTCTTGAGGAAAGGTTTTACAAGTATAAAGAAGAAATTAAATAGCTAGGGAAAATTAATGTAGAACTGAATTGAGGGAGCTACCTTGCTAGATGCGTTCCACCCAAAAATTGGTAGCAGGTTCTCTCAGAGGAGGTTCCCATAACACATGCACATATCCTAGTGAATTAAGTCAATATTGGAGGAACATTCAATCAATACCTAGAAGGACATCAAGACTTCCCCCCATTGAGAGGGAAGCCAAAAAATATTCAAGATGACCCACAAATGATACCCCTAGCTTGGTATCCTGCCCATATTCCAACTGCATCGGCACACCTTGTCTTGGAAACTACCACCCCAGCCCAAGATCCATCCCAGAAATATATGAATCAATGGATCTTGAACACCATAAATCAATTAATATATTTACTAGAAACCATGGAGTAGTGGCATGCTCTGATATAACCAGTGTGCAAAACCCACCATAATTGGGTGAGCAATGTTCTGCTACCGCCAAATATTGGAAATATCATATTTCCAATATTCAATGGCTTGGGGGACCCATAACAGCATTTAATGCATTACACATCTTAGCATGACACCATTATGGGCCCTCTAGATCCACAAGAAGAAGTAAAACGCCGATTCTTAATACAAAACCTATAGGGATCAGGTTTTTTAAGGTATACTAGACTTCCATATACCTCAATCCTAGGATGGGAGGAACTCTAGCGAGAGTTTTCCTTCCAATTATGTTCAACACTACCTAAAACATCATTCAGAGATCATATGAACAGAAATAAGTGAGATAATGAAAGGGTCTCATACTTTATTTCAATATAGAAAGGCCTAAATTATTCCCTAAGACATGCCACTCCCCCAGGATGAAATGATTCCCATGTGAAATAATAACCTTCAAGATGATATATGAACACTGCTCATCCTCATGAAGTTTAGTAGTGGATTTAGAAACTTCTCTACCAATTCCCAATGAATAGAATACTCCCTGCAACGGACAAATCTCAAGACTTGAGAGGCCCCTCAGCCTCTGTGGAATAAATGGGAAAAGGTGAAGAGGTTTATGTCATGCTTATGCCACACCCATCACCGGCTATAGTTTTGAGGCCCCCATTGAACAGTACAGGACCCCCTGAACACCAGCAACTAGCGCCACTTCAGAAAAATGAGTGATGGGGTGACAAAAGTAATCATTTAGAAGAAATAAGAAGTAAATTTTACTCTTTTTGAGTTGACCAGTTCCACATATATTTCATAGCTAGCATGGATTCCAATTTTCATTAACTACCACAGACAAAGAGATCCTATGAAGTGGGTCTCGATAAACATCCAAAATTTAAACCCTATCACCGGATACTAGGACAAACCATCCATGAATTATTCATTTTCATGGATCTCATAAAAATTATCTCAGACTCCTAGAAAGTTATTTTTACTTGGCTGACAGCACAAGTGGCATATGTTTCCACCTCAGAATCAAGATAAGAAGTGGAATGGAAAAATTTCTCCAATAAAAAGGTGAAAATGTTATATAATGGTGTGATCTAGAAGATCATCAACTGAGTCCATGTTATACTCTAAGGAAATTTGAAATAACCAACTAGGACTCAAATTAATCATAATATAACACAACCATATTCTTCAACCCTGCATCCCTCTAAAGTCTATAAAGGCAGAAAGAAAGAGAAAGAAGATGGGATGAAAACAATGTTGATGTAAGTGTTTATGCTTTTATACTTCAAGCCCATAGACTTCGTACAATGGGAATTGCACCACCAAATGGTAAAACAGACATCACCCCACTAGCAGAAAAATGGGCACATCCGTGACAAATAGCTCTATCAGAAGGAGACAGTGAGATACAAACATTTCCAGATCAAGTAAATTTTTTTGGCTCCATCAATGTCATTAACATGATGTACCCCTTCTTGGATGGAGACAATGAACATGGGACCAAATCCCCTATGACCCATTGAAGAGACGGAGGAGGAGACAACAGAGGCCAGAGGATCCCTAGAAGGCATGATTGTGGATGGAGTTACATTCTTCAAAACGCCACAACTAAAACCATTAACATCATGAAATATTACCAAAGAACCGTCCAACAGAGAAAACAAGACCAGAATGCTCCTCCAACCCATTTATAAGAAATAAAGTCCTATTTTTCATGGAATATCCATCAGGAGAAGAAAAATTATCAAATATTTCACGGAATACAGGCGGACCAGTTCTGTCGAACCAAGAAAGGACTGCAGAACCACCAGCCCATGTTATAGAGGCTGAGCCCTCAATATACAAAGCCCAATACCCTAAAGTGTATGTTGAAGAGAAATACCAATCCTAGAAACACTGACTCTTAGAGCATAAGTATGATATTTTAAAGCAGCTGGCATTAGTACGAATAAAAATTCCAATCCTCGATGCATTAATCATATATGTAAATCTTAAGTATGAACTAATCCAAGCCTAAAAATGTCACCAAGAGTCCGATGAAGAATTTTCACTAGCCAAAGTCTATCGGACAAAGACCAGTCTTTAAGAATGCCTAGTCGTCATCTATTTAATAGAATAGTATTTAGATGCCATCATGAAAGGGAACATAAAAAACATATATTTATCTAGTATGATAAATAGAATTGATGTCTAAAGGATCTTCATTTACAATGACTTGGGAGTGAACATCCATTGACTACAGACACTTCCTCCATTGGGTTATGATGAATAAATCTTGACACTCTGCACTACAACTATATTAGGATATGAAAAAAAGAGTAGAAACTGTTAGGATGATTCATTCTTGAAACATCGCTTAGAGATCTCATATCGAATTCTGAGTTCCTGGTAGTATGGAAAAGTATGTCCTTCAACGTCCTCTTAGGGAGGACTTAGCTTCATCATCATGTTGTAAATCCATCATTATACTATTAGTTCATCAAATATTTCAGTAATTGTAAAAAAAGATATTTCATGCTGATAAATCCCCATTTGAGTCCTATGAATAGCATTATATTGATGTTGGGTTATATAAATTAGAAGAAAATCATCTGTCGGCCATCGACATTGATCGGATTAATAATCCGAATTGATTAGAAACAACTCTCTCTAACCCTATACAATATCATGGTGAAGAATATGTATTACCTATCAAAAAATTTTAATTCATTAGTACATGTCCGGTTGTAGATTCAATCGTCTACATGGTCTCTTTTATGACCGCTAAGCCCAAGGGCATGGAACAGAGGATTGAATCCCATGATATCAATCAAATATTTATTAAACATACTCCATGACCATCCTCAGGACCACAATCTACCCCAGCCTCACTCACTATGGAAAAAGTAAATTTCTCCAACAATATTGTGTAGTTAATCTAGAAAATCCTATCACCATATAAAGATGGAGAAGACAGATATTATTAATATGATGAAGATAATGAATAAGATGATGAAGAAGAAGAAGACCTTAAATATCTCCCTCCAGCATTTCAAAAATAATTTTACACAATAATTGACGAACTTAGCTAGATATTCATGAGCACTAAAAATGACTTGTGACCCACTCTGATGAGTGTGGATTTGACATTCGAGGAACGAGAGGCTTATAACTCCTTCCTAAAAAAGAATCAATACGTGTTTTCCTCAAAATACATAGAAATTATTGGTCTCAATCCTGAGGTCTCCACTCATCATTTGAGATTACTAGAATATCATCGGTGATATATTATAGAAATCAGGAGGACCCACCTGATGCATGCTGCCAAAATTGATGCAAAAGTTGACAAGCTAATCAAACCCAACTTCATATGGGAGGTCCAAAATCCGATTTGGCATTAAAATATAGTCCCTATCAAAAAATAATAATGGATTGATTATAATATTTATTGACCTCACGGAACATAACCAGCCTTTCTGAAAAGGTAATTTTCGGGTCCCAATCATATAATTGTTGATTGAAGAAACTGCCAGATATGAAGAACTCGCTTTCATGGAGGGCTATTCTGAATATAATCAAATCCGGATTGCCCAAGGAGATAAAGAAGTTATTTATTTTTGGGATCATCTGGGAGTGTTTAGATATACGTTTATGCCCATGTGTGTAATCAATGTCGGCACCACATATCTGAGTTCCATGAATCATATATTCAAGAACTTCTTGGGGAAGTTAGTTGAGTATTTTGTCGACGATCTGGTGGTTAAATCAAGACAGTGATCAAAACACCAATCTTATCTTGAAACTATCTACAAAAAATTACGAAAACATAGTTTAAAGATGAATCCCTACACATGTTCCTATGACCATTCCTTAGGAAAATTAATCTGCTTCATCTTATGCCATCCTGGAATCTATTTCGACCCTCAAGAGTTAAAACCATCCTTGGCATGTCCCCACCTCGCAACCTCACCATGTTGAGAGGTCTCTTGGGGGACATCACCTACATTTTGTTATTCCTAGACTACGGGGTAGGTAAATGTTTACCATTCACTAGGATCATGAAGAAAAGAGTTATTTATGAGTGGTATAATGATTTCCATGAAGCATTCGACAATCTCAAAAGATATCTCTTAACCCACAAATGATGATGCCACCAGTCGAGGGGAGACCACTCATTTAATACGTAACCACCTTGGAATGGTCATTCAGTGGATTTCTCACATACAAAAATAATGTCACCATCGAGATCATTCCCTATTACCTCAACCAAATAGCGATTGATGCTGAATATATGTATTCAAAAATTCCAATGAACTACCTATCCCTAATATTTGCAGTTTAAAAACACATGAATTACATGCACCACTATGAGGTGAAAATCGTCTTCTGCTTCAACCAGTTGAAATGTATCCTCAACCGTCCCATGATAATTGGATGTATATCATGAAGGGTGTTCATCGTACTAAATTTTAATATATGGTACATTCCCCAGAATGCCATAAATGGTCAGGAGTTATAGGACATCCTAGTAGAGCATCTCTTATAAGAAACAACTCTATTGGATGTAGAAATATATGATAAATAAGTGTTCTCCATCAAAGAGGACACCCAGACCTGGGAAATGTACTTTGAAGGTTCTTCCAGAAGCATGACAGGGAAAATGATGGATGATCCCATGATAAACAAAGTTGAACTGGGAATTATAATCATATACTCTAAAAATTCCATCTTGACATACTCATTCATGCATTCAGGGGTGTAAAAATAATGATGTGGAATATCAGGTCCTCATTTTTGGCTAAGAACAGGCACTTCATGTGTGAACAAAACACAAAAAATGAAGACTAATTCAGTGATAGTCATCAAATTGGTCAACACTCACTACTTCATCAGGAAATAAGTATAGGTTCCCTTGATGAAAAATTATTAATAACTAATAGTTGTATTACCATGAGAGCCAACATTGTCTTATTTCCCCCTGTCAAAAAATCTCCATGCCAAAGCTTTTGAAAATGAATACACACCTTTTTCAGACCTAGACTAGGATGAAACAATCATTAGCATGGCACACCGCCAAATGGTATTGCAATTAACCCAAAACAATACGAAATTTGTTAATGAAATTATACCTATTTATAAGATTTATGGTCATACCAATGGTTAGATTAAACCCATTTCAAATAATCTTCGTAATGGGGAACTCTCACCACATAGGGATAGAAGGGATTAGGTTTAAAGATGGCATCTATATTTGTCCTATATAATAGAGTAAACCCTGAAAAAGTTATATATAAATGAGGCTTTGATAGATTCTATTTTAGGTGCATTGATGGAGAGGATACTACTCTCTTCAGGGAAGAAGTGAACACTAGAGCTCATAGAGTGCACAATTCTGCAACCATGCCCTTTCACCAAATCTAATGGCTTGGGAATTTCTGGCCCACTATGATACAGGATTGTTCCATATTCACCAAAAAGTTTCATTCCGTCCATGTTCATTCCAATTTCATACACTGAAGCCCAATGTTACCTCATGTAGCTAGGTACTCATGTCTCTCCCCCTCCTAGGTTATGGATGTTGTGGGACTATATCCTCCTGCCACATCTAGACAATTCATGTTTGTACGCAGAGCAACCGACTTGTTTTCCAAATGGGCCGAAGCCATATCCCATAAAGAAGTTGGGGAGAAAAACATCATTATCATTGTGAAGACCAACATCATTACAAGATTTGGCATCTTTCATACCATTCTACCATACAATGACCCTACTTTTTCTCTACTAAGTTGGACAAGTTATACTAGGAGTAATGAATCAAAGCCAACTGGTCATCCTGCTACTACACGACGATAAACTAAAAGATAGAGGCTTTAAACTAAACCATATCCAACATACTAGAAAAGATACTTGATAAGGATAATAAATCATGTCTAGAAAAGCTTTTCCATGCTCTGTGGGCTTCCAAAACCATGTCTTGCACCGCCAACTAGGAAACCCCGTACTCACTACTATATGTGGAGAGGCAGATTTTCCTATTGATGTCCATGTTCCCTATCTTTGTGTGACAATTTGCGATCAACTATCCATGGACAAGAATTCCCAGAGACAATTTGATGATTTGGAGTAGCTAGATGTAAAATGGAAAAACCCTCTACACAATTTGGAAATTTACCAAAATGAAATTGCAAAGCCATCAACGAAAATGGTCACATTAGATCATTCCTTGAAAGAGAAATGGTGTTAGTCCATATAACACCAATGATTCTCGAGAAGAAGACCCCAAAGCATTATAAAATGTGGTAAGTATCATAAGTCATATATAGGTTCTATTATAATAGAACATACACACAGATATTAATGGATGAAAATATCATCCTGGCTCCCATAAATGTAATGATCTTGGATAATTATTTAGCATAGTAATACAACAAGAAAAGATCCAAGATTAGTGACCCTAAACTATGAGTTATAATACGCATTTCATGGTTCAAACTCTTTGGGATTATACTATGAGTAGTGATACCATGAAGTTAGTTTCTATTCTCTATGACTGTGAACATTGAGTTATAATACACAAGCCAATGGTCAAGCTCTATGACCCTAAACTATGAGTTATAATACCCATGCCAAGGTCCCTTTTCTATGACCCTAAACAATGAGTTATAATACCCATTCTAGGGTCCAAACTCTAATTCCATAATCTATGAGTCACTTCCCATTCAACATGAAATTAAACTGTAAGGAAATATTCCAAAAAACATGACATTAAATTATGACTCATGTCCTCGCTGTAAGACATTAAACTACCTATCAAAAAGCATCCTAAGCGCATGACCATAAACAACATGATCTACCATAGAACAATGTTTGAATTGATTTATTCCCTCAAAAAATATGTAGTCATTCATTGATCCACAATCAAGGCCCATCCTCTACAAGAAAACGCCTCCATAATTTTCTATACCTCAGCACACTTTCAAAGGATACCCTATATGTGCTCATTTTTTCTCACATTGATTATAATCCACATGATGTTAGGATTATTAGTAATTATTATCTTATGTAGAGAAACTATGTGATGCATGATTCTTACCATTACATGATACATAGTGACACATGGATTTTGAATAGAGGCCTAACCATAATAAAAAAATGTGCATTTCCCTCATACATAGGTTAGACATGTATGAGGAGTCCCTGAATGGTTTTAATCGCATGGAAATAAATTGTGAGATTATTCAAGAGTTATGTGTTCTCCAACCATCATTGTTATGAGATCGCGCAAATGATTTCCACTCATGAGAAGTCAAAAGATCATATTTTACCCTACACATATGAGTCAGTAAAAGAGGAAGTTCAACTAGTTCACAGGTAATCACAATCTAGATATTTGTCACATTCCAAGGAAAATATCTCATTTTTATCAACCTCTATAACCCAAAAAATGGATCCATATAATCATTCAAGGCCATCTACGATGGATGGCCAGTGTCATGTGGAAAAATTCACATGACTATGCAAATCATGCCCTAGTGGCTCTATATATGTTTCTCATTATAATGGAACTCATTCAAAGAATAATTAATCCACTGTAGAGTCCTCTCCTATCTCAGTACACCAAATTTCATCTAAGAACCATGTCAACCATCATGATTCATGTAACCCCAGGGACTATGGTTTAAAAATTCTATCATCAGTCACTTTTAGGGGACACTAGATCATATTTATAGTGATTAACTCAATGTTATTAATGATCTTTATTATATCATGATCATATTAAATTCAATACTCTAAACATCATAGTGGTATGTCCTCACCATGAGACATTAAAATGAAAGGCCAAAATCTTCCACACAATATAATTTCAAACTGGATAGCACTGGCTTAAGCCTATAGTGCCCTTTGATATTGATTTCACCATTTTTAGGAAATGACCCAAAATACCCATAAACCATTGTTTCTCAAACAGAGCATAGATGAAGTGTTCTTAGGTATGTTAGCAATAGATCCATCGAGGCATTATAGAAAAATAGTCTAGGAATTTTGTTCTAGCTGCACAACCCTAAATGGAATGTCATTTTTCCCATCCTGTTGTGGAACCCCAAATTCTAGCAATATGATGTTTAATGAACATGCACCTCAATGATGGATTGAATGACTCACCCTAAGTGTGAGTCATATCCACACAAGGGATACCAACTTCCAATAGTAAATTGCAACCTAAATGTGCCCAATATGTCCAGATCACTCCATCCATACCCTAAACACTATGATATAAACAATTTTCAAACCCCTTAATCATTCAAGTCCATTTGATACTGAATTCCGGGGTCTTACAAACCGATTATCTTGAATATTCACATCATGACTTGGTGGTTCTGTATATGTTTCACACAAAAAGGGACATCAATAAACGGAAACTACATTCCCAAGAGATTCCAATCATATATTAGTATTCCCAAGGGCTTCTAATCCCAGTTTCATCCCTCATGATTCAAGGTCCATCGAATTCATGGTTTTCATTTTCATCCATATACAAATCTTTGATATATCAGAACATGCAGATATAATTCATCTATAGTCCATTTTGTGGTTTCTAATAAAACTCCATCTAAATGTGTAGATTATATTTGCATAAAAAAGGAGAGTTCCCCAAATAATTTCATGGTTCGCCCCAATGAAGTTCAGTTAAAATGAACCTTTATATGTTAAGGAGAACCCTTTTGTCGAAGGTCACATACCATATTCAGAAAATTCCAATTCTATGTAATCATTCATCCCAAAAAGAGATGTAAGGCCAATGCCCTATATATACCTTTGATTGACTATTCACATCATTCCCATGTGGCTCTTCATATGTTTCCCACAAAAATTGTCATCAATCGAAGGAAAATTTGTCTTTATATGAGTCCTTTACAACTTCTATGTGAGCAAATGACAATCATGTTCTATCACACCTGTGGATTTGGAAAACCTATAGATAATGGATTACATACATTTTTCATTCCAAATTACAATAACATAGAAAATATTTCTATCTGAATTAATTATTCACCAACTATCCCTCATGCATGTAAGAACTGTGTGGGAATAAACTCACACCCCATGTCAACATGAATGTCCCTAATTTTTTTAGACCCCACTGCTCATGCCAACCACCCACTGTGGATCCTAACATCAAAATAAATTCAATATTTTTTATAACCCTACTAGGACATTTGAAATGGAAGGCTTGTGTCATGTAGGCACCTTAGTTTGAAAATGAACATCATGCACCGAAGGACCTGCATATGACACCAAAAAAATGGTAATTGATCAATGAAAAATTCCTCCCAGTAAATGCCTTTCATACCTCGTTATTCCTAGAATGTCTCTAGAGCATAAATGATGTCCAAACTCACAAATCTAGGGTCATGAAAAAATCCTATTCCATTTATGAACGATATTATAACATTTCCATCTAACGGTCCCATGCCAGGGCCTAGACATATTTTTTATGGTCAATTATGTTCACCCATAAACATTAAGGATAGGTTTTACAAGATGGATTGGGAACTACTGGTGAAAAATACGGAATACTCGCCATTGGGAAATCTGCTGAAGGCACATATGGGTAATAGTTGAGTATTGGATCGTAAAAAAACATTGATCTATAAAAAAGCATATATCTTTCAAGGTCAAAAACCTGAAAAGGGCAGCGTATGAAAAATTCAAGTTATGACGTTTAATCCAATTCCAAGAAGGATTAAGAAAAAATTCGGTAATAATTAGAGAATACAAAAATGCCCATGAGGTGTTCTATAATTCCTCAACATTAGTAGATCTATGCTCGCTGAGACCCACGAATCAGAAAAAAATTACACCCAGATTCGATTATTTTAGTTCATTGGTATCAAATCATGGTTTGAAATTAACACCTAGTTGAAATGATGTTTATATTATTGATTATGATCAATTTGCATGACAAGAATGGGGGATGAATTAGGATTTAATGTAAAATCCGTTTCATGGAGTTCTATAAAAAATGAAGGAGTATCCCCGGTTCAGTGTCTATATAAACTATAAAAAAAGAAGGGGGATGAGTACATATCATCTTTGGAGCTGGAACCATAACAAGTCTCGATTCTCAATTTATATAAGGATGGAATGTGATTGTCATGGGCCATCAATAGTTTTCCCCAAAGAAGATCTCTCCTCCATTTTGGCCTTGACCGTCAGACACATCCACTCCCAAACAACATTAATGTCCCGCCCCTTCTTCTTGATTACTTCACAATTTTTAGGTTAAGAGGGAATTTGATCCCTCAACCTTGCTTCATGGGCTTTCCGATCTCATAGATCTATCAATTTAGTGTCTGTCAAATAACATTCCTTCACCTCCTCGGCCATTAGATGATCAAATTCTTCTGAAACATCTCATGAACTACTATGTGAGACTCTCCCCTTAATTTAATATCTTGAAGTAGTGATGTTTGTTGAAGGCATATGAAATTCTTGGAAAACTGATAGGGGAGGTATGGCCCACAAATAAATACATGATCTATTCAAGAAGTGAGAATCCCATCTCTAAGTGTTACGATATTTGATCATTCCTCTAAAGAATCATTTTTCCTCTATTAATGACCCATAGGGGGTAGGATGCAGTGCAGATGAGAAATGAAAACCATCAGTCAGCAACCCGACCATATCAATAATTCATAGAGTCTTTAGGGATAAAAACAAAGATGTTGAGAAGCATAGGTTGAAAGTCAGAATGAGGAACCTTTTTAGTATGCCAGTATTCATAATAGGGGAAGTGTTCAGCCATCCACCCATATAGAAATTAAAGGAGTCTACTGAGACATTTTGGGGCCCAACCTTCTTGTATTTGTCCCAGCAACTCATAATTATAGGTTAGGGAATGAAGGACTAAATTAATTGGACATACCTCTTCTAGTGTGGACTATGTTACCATGCTTCATTCCCAAACCCCAGTATATACGTTTTTGGATGGAAAAATCCATCCACCCAAAGACATAGAAATTAAACCTTCTAATCTAAGCATAGGTGATACGTCTGATTGATTCTCAGATCCCCATGTGGTATATCATCCCTCTTCAATGGTTTCAAAATATGACCATGGAGTCTTGTGGGACTGACAGGACAGATGAGTTTTGATTTGGTGATCCCTTTGTTGGGTCAGTTCGTATGCAAGACTAAAAATATCCACATCTCAAATGGTAGGAGAGAGTGAGCCTAAAGAAGATGATCAAGTAATACCAGTGTGTTGACCAATAAAATCACTTTCAAAGGGGACACATGGTCAGTGTCAATCTAGGTATCGATGGCCAGGAGATACTTGTCATACATCTCTCCAATGATAGGGAGTCCACGATTATGGTGCAAATCCCACAATATTATTCCCACTGCCCCATGCAATAAGTGTAAGGTGATGGTTCTTGAACACTAGCGGCTCAACAATTCAGGAAGTATTTTTCCTGGGGAGAAGACGTAAAACTGAGAAACCTAGGTTGCCATAAATAATCCCACCACCTCAAAATTCTATGGGGACTCCAAACAGGTTTGGTGTACATAGAATGACCATGCCCATTCATAAAAGAAAAATACTCTAGCCCACAGATCCCATATGGTGTTGCACCCTCCATTAGGGTTTTCATGGGAGATGTTGATAATGGATGGATACTCTCGGACGTCTAGTCTCGGGACACCATCACGACACCCATAAATGGCGTAATTCATTGTTGATTCTTCTAGTATGAATATGTTCTCTTGAATCTGAGCGGAAATGACTACTTCTACTGGGGAAATTTAGGTGCAATCATGTACTTACAGTGCCTCTATGTTGATGAAAGGGGAATTGGGGTCATCCAATGGTAGAGGAACGTCTCCAGGGATACCAAATCCATATTGTTGAAGTTGTATATATAGTGGATAGGTTAGAACCACTAGAATCACAAAATCCTTTAAGAAGCTGTCATGAAGAATAATGTGGGCTCGAAGATGATCCTTACTATCCCCCATCATATTCACCCACATCTTTGCTCATTTTATTATAGCCTATGAAGAAGCCATTGAAGCATGCATATGACGAACCAAATACAATGAAATGTTAGTCCAATATTTTTTTTTAGGTAAATGGTATGAAACAATATCTAAAGTACTCGAAATATTTCACATAAGTTTATGCGCACTGATTCTGGAAACAGTACACAATGGCCACATCATGCGTACTGCATAGTGTGCAGAAGGCACAATCCATGTGTTTTATGATACGTAGAAGAAACCTCACATACTACTATAGTAAATGAATTCTTTTTACCATGTACAACCACGGTATGCAAACAATCAGCAAGGCGCCGGCCTATGGATCATTGGACGAAGAACAAAAAGGTTCGTTAAAAGTGGATACCGCGAACCTAGGCCTTGATTAAGTTGATGTTCAGAAATTTCAGAATAATGTTCATGTTCAGATTATTAATTGATAAAGTTTGTTCACTGATCCTTTTTTGGTATGTGGACACAACATTCACATAGAATCCTCTAATACAGAATCAATATTTTAATTTTAATGTTCCACAATGCTATATGGGAAGCCCCAAATAAGATACACAGAAAATGAAATGGTGGAAGGTTCGGTTGGTGGTTCGTACAAAGAAGTTCGCAAATAGGATTTTCCCGAGGATCAAGGTACGCAAGAGCATAGGAAGCTGGACAAGTTTAGGGAACATCTCCCCACAAGAAATGGTAAAAGAAAAAATACATGGACCCCTATATATAGGTGTGGAACCCTCCAACTATATCCATCATTTCTACCACAAAACATTTCAGTTCCTGACTACTTCTACATCAGAATAGTACAATTTTCGATCTTAGTGGACCTAATTTTATTGTGGGGAATTTATAGGGTCTATGATATTTATCCAAGAGAGTAATATACAACCACCTTCACTTTACAGAAGGAAACAAGTGCTCCTAAAAGACTAGAATGGTGAATAGACTCAAACAGATTTGAAAATTTTAGAGGAAAAATTAAGAAATTATTGTTTTCAATGATTTTCATGAGGCCTCTTTACCATCACTTGGAATGGTTCACAGGCTTCCAAGATCATGAACCACCAGGTATGATGAATTAACCACAAACTACTAGCCCTTGGAGCGATGGACAGCGAACAAGGCGTTTCATAGACTACGTTGCTGAAGGATTCGTGTGTGTGAATGACATATGTGTATCATCCCATGAACATATTAGTTCATAGATGAAGTGAATCAGCAAGGTTCTGTAAACAATTATCGTGAACCAAATCCTATGAAAACCCTAAATTGACCAATTCTTCCATGGGTAAAGATATCTCATCGAGGGCCTCTTAAAATGGTGTCGTGTGCCCGGTAGATCTAATGGACCATATTCTCTATAAAAGGAACACATTAGGAAGGATGAGGGACTGATGAGGAAAGAATGAAGGGAAATCAGAGGATAGGGGAATGATTTTAGAGAAGACTCCAACATTATTCTTGATTCATTGATGAATCGTGAATGGAAAACCACACTCTCTACAGGTAAAACCAGACAAAAACCATAAAATAGGTGAATAGAATAATAATAATAATGAAGAAAACCTTATTGGTGAACCAAGATCTGTATAATTCTCATAGATAAACTCCATGCGAATGATAATCCCCCAGTCCATCCTTCAATTTGGTGCTCCGCATGGAGTTTTTCTATGTAAACTAAACCAGGTGCCACATACTACATTAGTACGCAGATGGCACCCAAAGAGGCATGATGGGTTGTAAACCCCTATGGTATACTGTGATATAAATCCATACATGTGTGTCAAATCTATATGCTAGAAAGCCATCATCCCTCATTCCAATATAGTATGTGGAGCCTCCTCCATCCTATATAAGAAACCAAAACGCAAAATGGGATATTTTGGGTATTATTTCCTCTAGTTCCAACATCACCCTTCCATTACAATCCAGTCCTCTATGATCCCTCCTACAACCAGTCCTCCAGCATCAGGCCAATGCCTCCTCGAAAGCCACCTGACCCATAGGATAAGACCATCCGGTGCATCATCATGCCTCTTTGAGTCTACAAACCCAAGGTAAGTAGAGTCACAATGGCTCTCCCCACAACGATTCGGGCTTCAGGAATGCTTTAGGTTATTCCTTCTAATGGTAATCTGTATTCCATCCATTGGATGCCGATGTGAACCCACCCATTCTATGTTTTAATGGTTATCACCTTCTTTTCCATTCAATTAAAAATATTGATCAATAAATTGAGTTATGTTGACTCCCCCCTTTGAAGAGGATGAAATTCTTCCCCTTCCCAAAATTTATTCTGGTTCCCTACCACTAAGGTAAGTCCCCAATCTTTTGAGGTTGTGCCATATGACCTTTTATTCCATTTCATATGGAAATGTTCATCATATCGCTCCCTCTCCCATAATCACCCCGACCACTTTCGTCATGGTCTCTCCCTCTATAGCCAACAGGAGAGGAAGCATGTGCTTTGTTGAATCATTGACATATTCTTCCTTTTCAAAATGAGTAGAAATCACATTGGCTTAGAGGTTTGTGATGATTACACCATCCACATTAATCTTAACTATGTTAACTCTGATTTTTTATCAAACTTGGTTATATAGGATTCCTATCAAAATGCCTGATCTCAAATGGGTGCCCAACCAAAAGGGTTCACCAAATCATGTTTCCCTCAACTAGGTAGATTTTGTGTGTAAGACCCACACATTCCGGACTATGAGAACTCTAATTCCTTATCAGACCAAGATATGTAGGATGCCTAGCTAAATGCCCCTACTCAAAACGGGGCCCTCCCATAAAGGTTCCACCCAGTCATGTCTCCATAAATGGGTAAGCTTCATGCTTAATCCCCACACATTCTTAACTACGAGATATATAATTCTTAATCAATGAAGGATATGTATGATGCCTACATGAAAGCCTGTGCACATAAGGGTTCTCTCTTATAATGGGTTTACCCAATCATGCCCCCTCAATTGGGCAGATTCCATTCGTAATACCCAAATAGTCCAAACTACGTGGGCTCTGATTCCTCTCTTGATGATATGTAAGAATCCCATCTTATGGGTCCGGTCCCAACATCAAATCATCTTTTGTTCCCCTGGATGATAATAAAATCCATAGAGCCGTACTATATTCTTCATGTCAACACTACCTCTATAGCATCAAATATATGCATGTCTATCACGATATAGAAAATCAAGGTTATCCTTTGGAAACACTCTTTGGGAAATAAAAAAGGATTAAAAAACATATGAACCTAGCTTAAATATATAAGTGAGTCCTAGAACAAATGATAATCCACCATTAAAAGGGTGTGGTGAGTCAGAATTCACATCCTCTCAACCAATATAGTCCTTAAGTGTGGTTGGATGAATCATTAATCAACGAGCGCCTGCCTTTGGAAACCAGGTCAATGAATAATTGATACTTTGGTCATTGGGAGTTATTTGATCCATGAATAAACTAATTAAAGACCATATGAAGAAGTTATATCTAATGAGGATTGATCTCACAAGTACATTACCCCACACACTCACCCACTTTGACCATTTGACAGTGGCTTCACATTCGTAATGCAAAAGGGGTGAATTGACCAATACCCGTGGGTTTAATACAAACTTCTATATAGGATAATGATGTAAAAAAGGGTCAAAAAAAGAAATGGTGAATTGGATAGGAATCTGTCTCATAAAAATGGACTGGTGATGATCCTCATTGGAACATTTCACCATCAACCCGAAACGTGCCACCATAGAGGCAGAATGCACACAAAACTATTTTTTTTCTTTTGTGACCTAGAATAAATATTTTAGCATTTGAAACATGTAATAATATCTTTAGCTTTAATTATATACAACAGTCAGTTTATCTTGTGTTACACACAACGACAGGTTTAAACATAAAATGTCATATTATTAAAATATTATTATATGATAGTTAATAAAATGCCTTTGGAATGTTGGGTATTAATAGAATTAATTAAATTTTGAATTTAGAGGGTTTAGATATATATAAAAAATTATTAATTTTTTTAAAATTAATTAACAATGTTGTTTGAATTTATATAAAAATATAGGAATTCTATTTTTGAAAAACTAATTTCATCCCCCAAAATCTGTTTCACATAATTAAAATAAAAAATTACACATTTGGTGAATGATTTGAATTATATTTATAGAATATATATTCAATTAAGTTCTTATTTTTAACTATATTGTTATATATAAAATATATAAGAATAAATCCAATTTTCAGCTTAAAATCATTAGTTTTAAAAAAAATGTTTTTGTTAACTTTTTTGGAATGCATATTTTGAAAAATATTATTAAAATAGATAGTATATATTTTTTTAAAAATAAAATTCATCTATAAAATATTATTATCATAGTTATTATAGGGGGAATATTTTATAATTTCCTGAAAAGAATACCTTTTGGGTTGAATACTAAAAAATAAAAAATTCTAATTGAAAAAGACATTTGTATTTATTTTATTTATAAAAAAAATAATGTTTCAAATTAGTATAAAGTAAAATTAGTTTAATTATAAATCCATTAATCCTATTTTTTTTAATCAGCTCCAGATTGAATTATTGTATAAAACATTTTAAAATGATGAATATTTGGATTAAATAATCCTCATTCGTGTTGTGTCTACATGATTAATTACAAATTAAATTCATACAAAAATTTAATGGGAATTTATAAATATATACTACATATCTAGTATGAACATAATTTATATTTTCTAATATCCCTATTTTTTAACAAAATTAATTGTAATGATGTTAAAAAATGTTTATCGTGATTGAGGTAAAAATTGGTTTACCTGGTGGGTGAAGATGGTTAAAATAAATGTATATTGGTAAAAATTTACCAAAAACATTCCCAAAACACATTATCTAGATATATTTTGTAATTATCTATTCTAGGATTGATAATTATATTTTATTAGATCCTTATGATAGAAAAATATTGGTGGAATTCATTCTCTCCAATAAATATACAGGTGTTCCACACACCTCAAATATATAATGCCACACCTTCTCTAATCGTATTAACACCATAAATACCATTATTTCTATAAAATACACTAATAAATTCTCAAAATACATTTTCTAATCCTATAAACCATATTTTGGATAGAAATCCTACCTATAAAGCCTTCTACTACAAACCTAATGAGGATAACTGAATAAGTGGTAACATTCATTAATGACCATTTTTGCTTAATTTATTCCTCAAAATAATTTTATTATAATTAAAAAATTATTATATAACATGTCTATTTATTACATATAATAATATATTTTTATGTTATCCTAATACCTATGCCAATATCCACTACAAAAAATGTGAAATGTAATCATCCTTCATGTGTATGAAGGACTACCACCTCACCAATTGATGTAATTTAATTTTACATTACAACCTCTAACATGAGGATGTAATTATATATTAATTTTCTATATTTTTTATTTAAAATATTACTATTATTATTTAATTAAAATATCAAATATACCTTCATGATATCTATTTCATAGGAATACGATAACATCCCTCTTGTGTATAATGGACTACAAACTCATGAAGTGATGAGATTCATTGTATCATTTCATGGATTATAATTAGATTAGATTTAACAAAAATATGTCACATATTAGGAAAAACAATTATTATTGAATAATAATATATAATTTATCATTTTTTATTTTAATACATAATGAAAATTGGAAGAAAAAAATTCATGCGAACTTATGACCTACCATCCCCATGAATGATGCATTTCATTTTCTAACTGAGTCATTTATAAATTAATATAAATAAATATATATTGAGTATATATGATATATATTTAATGGATAAAAGTATTGATATTATGCAACCCCGATCAATGTAAATAGTAGAAAAAAATAAACTCAAACCATACATGAAAAAGTGAGAGATTATTACATGAAACATTACACTAAAAAAGATTGGTTAATAAATTGGTAATTATGGGTTATTATAAAATAATATTAATTATGATATTTAAAAAAATGGATCCATATTATAAGAATAGTAAAATTATATTTAATTTTCATGAGTTTTGTATGTGTACGAATGAAGCTAGGACTGATTGTAATGGATTTCAAGTCTCTAATTAAATTCCGGAATACATACGAAAATTAACCACTAATTTCATTTGTGCGGTTTATATTATTACCCTTTAAAATTATATTTCATTAAACTAATTTTTTTCATTATATTTAGTGATTCATTTGATATTATTATTTATTATTCCTTATAAGTAATAATATAACTAATTTAGAAAATAATTTGTTCTCAATTTGTCTTAATTGAGACATATTCTACATTTAGAAACTATATTCTTCTATGAGGTGTATATTCATACCAATTAATATGTAATAACATTAATTTTTTTATCATCCTAAAATTATATGTATTCTTTTATATTATTCCCTCATGCGTCTTGTAATTTTAGTATAATACTGTAGTAATTATATTATGTTAAAATCACATCATTTATCTGGAATGTTTATGATTATGTATTTTGATCCATATTTAATGAAATTCATGATGATTTATTAAACATTTTTAATGAATTATATATTCACAAAATAGTATGATTTATCTACAATTTTTTAAAAAAAATATTTGAGAAAAGGTTCTTAATAGATTATGTTTTTTATTTCTATCTTTAGTTGAAAATCCATTTTCATCCAAAATAATGTTTTAAAAACAATTGAAATTTTCTTTTATTATTCTCCTCAGATTTGTAAACTATATTCACACTATTTTTTTGACATTTGTTAAAAATAATTTTAGAGGAATATTCAGGAACTTTTATAAACAATTCCCATTTGTTTTATAATGAGAATGTGAAAATAATCATTGTTTTATAGTTAATTGGATGAATAAAACATCCCATTATAATCTTTATTTAAGATTACATTATTTTTTTCTGTAATACTATCAAATAAATATTTTTTTAATTAAATTGTCTTTTAAAAAAACATTTCAAATAAAAAGTTTAATTTTCTTCGATAATATTGATAGCGATAAAAATCATTTTATATCAAATATAACTCTTATTGATGTTTGAAACAACTTCCTATATATATGGGACATGTATTCCATTATTATTATTTCTCTAACTAGTTTATTTTTATGTTGGAATTATAGTTATGAAACATGTTTCCATTCCATGAGTTATTCTAGGATAAAATTATTTCGAAATCCACTCATTTTTATAGGGCATATTTTTATGATGAAATGGTGAAACAATAATAAAATAGGTATCTATTATATAGATTATGATATGAAAAAATGTTTATAATACCAATTTTAGTTAATGGGTTAGAAATAATGAATATTTCACTATCTTCTGGAACACACATATATTTTGTCCTTATGAGATGTGTGGGATATATAAATCCGTCTTATGCATTATTTAAATATTTATATATGATGAGATATACATTATTGGAATGGAGAGTTAACTTGGTACAATAATTGATTTTGTCTTTTATGATTGTCATGGTAGTCAACATTGAATACTCTAATAGTTTTGGGATTTAACACATTACATAATGATAACCTTTGATGTGATCATTGACTACTATGGAAATGATTTAATATGACTATGTGTCAGCCACAAATCTATGGTTTATATAGTTTTCGTTATCAGGGATCATAATCATTGATTATAAAATGATTCACATATTAAAAACATACAATCATTATTCCATGACTGGATATTTTCGACTTTAATATATAAGATATTGTTTTCGAATGTTATAAACAAGTTCTAATAAAATTATTGTAATGTTATGACTAGGTATATCCATTTTTTACCATTAATGAGAATCTGAGCTCACCCTTTCTTATGTTTCCTTTACCAATGTTATGATAAATTTTATTACATATTATTTTTCTATGAAAGGAAAAAGTTATAAAGATCAGAGTATGATATTATTTAGTTATCCCTATGGATTATTGGATTGTGTTTCTCTGTTTGAAATGACAACAAGATATTATGGTCCTCTGAGATGTATTTATTTTATGTAACTCACATTCATAAAAATTTATGTAGTTTGATTTTATGATAATATTGTGGCACTATAGTTGGTATCATAGGATAAGAGTAGTTATCCATTATAAACAATAATGAGAGAACAATTTTTTTATCCATTGGTTAGTTTTATTGATATATATAGGGATTCCATAATAGTTAAGTACTTGTATGTATAAAATTATATGGGAATTCCCTATAATATAGGTAAAGGATTGAGTGAGTGGTTTATATGTAATTAAATCCCATTATGGATACTACAAGTGGATGTTGCTCTAGTGTAGCGGTAACTAGGGTTAATAACTCTAAAAGGTGAACATTTTACTACATTCCATCATCACATAATGCATGAAAACTATCCTTATTGTGGCCACAGTATGATACTACATTGGTAAATTCTTTGGAAATTCACAAACTCATTATTAACCTTCATAAAGGATTTATGTAAAATATGATCAGGGTGGACCAAGGCTAATCGTAATGTGTAAAAAACATAAAATAATTTTTCATGACTTAGACTTCCTATTTGTGATTTCTCATGAAAATATGATTTTCCATAATAATACATGTTTGTTACACTATTATTTTTTGTATTTTTCAAAGGAAGGAAACAAAGGAAATGGGTTAACATTGAATGTGTAGAAGAAATTTCTAACGATCAACCAAATGGGATGATGACTATAATTTAGTTTATTATGATTAATACTAATCTGTTATCATAGAACATTATTTTTAATAATCTCCTTAACATACTCTATCACTGACCAAATAATACTGGGATAGAGTATGCAATGATTTTGGGTATTGGATACCATATGGGAAAGAATATTTTGTTTTCTATATGTCATTAATGTAAAAAATAAGATATCATGGAAATGTTATAGAGGAATGAGAGGATTTTATGTGTAGAAAAGAAGGGAAACAAATATGTAACAGTAATGAATAAATGAAGAGTTTTATATATGCAATATATAGTCATATTGGTCACTCTAAGGTATTATAAAAGGATGAATTCATTAAATTTGGAATGTGTTGGATATAAAAAAATAAACTCCATTTGTGGAAAACTAGTGAATATGATAACAAAGGTGTTACTATTAATGAATATATATATGATTATAATGATATTGTAAATGTAATTTGAAAGGACTAATGTGTTAAGGAAGGGAAAGATTAATGCTAGTTGATTTTTTGGTAAGAGGTGGTCTGATTGAGGTATTTATGTATTTGAATTTGAGTAATATGTTATATGAATCAAGAATTACAAAAGGATTGTTCAATATAAATGGTATGATTAGGATTTTAAAAATATGTAAAATGGTGCCAATGGGATAGAAAAGTGATTTAATTTCAATGTGATATTTTTTATTAAATGAATATAACAGTAAATATAATCCTGGGGTTGGGAAAATGATGATTCATCTAGACAATGAGATGACTGATATAGATAATGTAAATTGGATATTATTGATGTCCTCATAATGGTTAAAGTATATATTGAAAAATATTTTTATGTTATCATTGATAGAGTATAAAACATTATTGTATCATTGTAATATGGTCAATAATAAATGGTATTATTTAGGGAATGAGGAAGAATTCTTATTTTCATTGAGGTTTTATGGTAAATACTATTATTATCATTATTTAAGAGAATATGAGATGATTCTATTCAATTATTTTTCAGGTATATGTTTAGAGATACACATGATATTTAAAGAACGAATTTCTATTCTATTTTGATAAATTTAGTTCCCTTTTTGTAAAATTTCAATTTTTGAAGTGTCTTGTGGTTTAACATTTAGGGAATGGTTTAAGTTGAATTTTGTATGAGGTTTTAGAGAATAACATATTACAACAACATATAATGTTTTATTGAAATTGGATAACCTATTTAAACTTATTTTTAACTGAATATATAAATACTGATTTATCATTTTTTATAGATCTTATCATGTACTTCTGATATAAAACATTCAACTCTTAGAATAAGATATGAAGTGGAAATTGATCAAGGCATAAAAAATAATGAAATTTTTTCTATGTAATAAAAAAATTTCAGGTACATTTTCATTTGTTCTATATCTAGATTAATAAAGAGTTACCCACCATTAGGAAAAGGATCCAAAAAACTGTTTCACTTTTATCATCATTTTTCATAATATAATTGAAATTCTTCACGTCTAATTAGTATATTTCATTGTGGTTGTTGACAGCCTAAAAATAACCCATTTTATTATTATAAATTTTATATATCACTATCAATAAAAATCTATATATTATTATTCTCGTATATACCCATGTTTTAACTTCCTGCCAATGTCCCCCTATTTTAAAATATAGTATTTGTTATTCCATATTACATTAACCAATACCATTATCTTTTTCAAGAGGATATTTTAATAACACCTTTTATAATGAGGGGTTATGTGATGGAATAATATAATTATAATACATTTCAAACAAAGATGAATTTTGAGGGTGAAATCAATTTTATGTGGGGTATAATGTAAAACTCTAAGATGTTGTGAAATATATTTTTTCAAATAAATTTTATCATTTGGATATTTTTCATTACATGAAACACATAGACTAGATTTCAATTAATTTAATAGTTTTTTTGATTATGTGACATGAAATGTTATTTTTAGCTTGTGTTAAATAAGATACATAGTTTATCTTACATTCATGCTACACTAGGTTAATTTGGGATTAAACATGACCAAATTTTTAAACAAAATGTTTCACATTGTAAAAATATTATTATGTTAATGTTACTACTTTTAATTGGAATGGAATGTATTAATATGATTTATTAAAAAAATTAACATATATGTTTTTCACATGTATAAAAAATTAATTATTTAGTGATAAATTAATTTCAAATAAATATAAAAACCTTTTACAAATAATGTAAATATTTTTTTGAAAATATATTTTCATCTGCAAAAACATCTCTTATATGAATAAACTAAAAAAACCAATTTTTTGAACGAAACAAATTTAAAAATATAATACATTTCATTAATTTTATCCACATTATTATTATTTTATTTCTAGATAAGAAATAATAATTAATCCAATTTTACACTAAAGAGATAATTTTTCAAAAAAAATTTGTCGCCATTTTTGGCATAATTATTTGTAAATTAATTTTTGATTTTTTTTTAAATTTATTTATAAAAATAAAATTAATCTTTGAAATAATAATATAAAAATTACTTTAGGGTCAATTTTTGATACTTTTAGGATAATATTATTATTTGGATAAATAGTGAGAAATAATAATTTTTATAGAAAAATAAAATTATGTTCAATTTATTTATAATGTTGAATTTTTATTTCTATTTTCTAATGTAAATTTATAATAATTATAAATATATTATTCCAAACATGTTATTTGAAATACATTTAACATTTAATTTTAAATTAGAAACATTTTAACGTTTTAAAAATTTTCTCATTAAAAACATTTTTTCTTGTCATGTTTGTAGGATTAAATTTTAATTAATGTTATTATTTATATATTTTTATGAAATTGGAAATAATGTATTAAATATTTTGGTTCAAAATAATTTTTATTATTTGATAATGTAAAAATAAATTTAACAAAAAAAATAATGAAAAATATATAAATTATTTGTTTTGGTTGACGTTAATGTTGGGTAACGTGGTGGGCTAAACTAAAATTATAAGAGTCGTTAATAAAAAAACAATACCAACACTGATTTTATTGAAGTATTTAGACATTATATCTCTTGGAATAAAAAATAGTCCATTAATTGGACTTCTGACATGGGAAAATGTGGTTAATGTTCATTCTTTAAAAACTATTACATGTGTTCCACCAAACTCCCATATATAATCCCACAAACAATCTTCTACACTTCACACATAAAAACCATTTTGTATCAGCCAATATCTATCCCAATAACACCCCACCATCAATCCTCTCATTCTTTAATCATTATTTGTGATTGAAATCTATCCTAGTAAGTTGTTTGTTGTAATCCCAATGAGGATTCCTAAAAAAAAGTAACAATCCTCAATGAGAATTTTTGAAATATTTATTCCTCAAAATATTAATTAAATATTAAAACATTATCATTTTATAATGTAATTTTATTAATTATATTTATATTTTTTTCAAGGTTATAACCTACAAAAACATCCACATCCACCATATGGGTTACAAAATCATTGTCTATGTGTATGGAAAACTACCACCTTGTGAATTGATGTTATTAACATTACAAATAACAACCATTATTATTGTAAATAATTATTAATTTATTAATTATATATGATATATATGATATTTTTATTCTTTTTTAATTATTACATCACACAAGATTTTATTCTTTCCAATTTGTGGGAATATGATAATGCCGCTCAAGTGTCTAACAAACTACCTCCTCATGAAGTGATGTGAATAATTAATTCTCTACATAAAAGGTAATTATTATTGATATAATGAAAATATTTAAAATATATTTGATAGAAATGAATCTTTATTGATAATATGTCATTTAATTTTATTATTTCAATAATTATAGAAAATGGAAAAATCAGTTATGCAAGTAGATGTCCTGCCTTCTTTGTAAATAATGTATTTCATTTTCCAACTCCTTCCTTTATGGACTAAAATAAATAAATATATACAAAAGATATATTATAATTATTTCATTTTCAATTTCTGGATATTATGGAACCATGATCAATGTAAAAGTAACACAAATAAAATATAAAAAAATTATAGTACAAACAATGAGGTTATTTCATGAAATATAACCTTTCAATGTAATTGTTGATAAACAATTAAAATAAGATCAGAATAAAATCACATGTTTAATGATATATCTAGTTATACTTCATAAATATATGTATAATGAACTAATATTTATTATAAATTTGGTTTGAACTTGTGAAACAGATTCCATGACTTATGGTAAGGGATTAATTGCCTCCTTTTATTGATGGGATGCATATTTAAATTATATATTCCTTTATTTTGTGTGGTATATAAAGTACACATTTGGTATGTTATATAATTATCCACTAGATATTAATGATATGTAAAGACTCATTGAATGTTATTCATTATTGGTTATTCTAATTAAAATGTTAAATAAATAGGATGGGCATTTTATCTAATTTTTCATCTATGAAGTCTATGATATTTTATGAACCTATATTATTTAAATAGGTGTATATAAAAATACATTGACATTTAATAACATGAATTTATTTATCCAATTGATATTTTATTCCATTTATTCATGGTTATTACAATTAAATGATACCAATGTGCTAATGATTTTATGTTACAATGTGAGCATTTATCATGATCATTTAAATAAAATCTTGCAGTTCCTTAAATAATCTTTTTCATTACATTGTAAAAAACATTGGCCATTTAATGTTTTCTAGTGTAAAAAGTTATATAATTCATGAATATTTAGAATTTTATTTTAATACAATTAAATATCTTTATCATAGGATCATCCTATAAGTAATTGTCACATCTCATAACTTAGAAGAATATATCAATGTTAAGAGTGAGAATAATAAAATAAGAGAAACATTTTACATGTGATCATGATGAATATTACTATCAAGTTATGTAATAACATTTTGGAATGAAAAAGTTAACATTAGTAATATAATAAATAAATTTACAAGAATAGAAACATGGAAATGTGGCTATAAGATTTATTTTAAACATTTATAAGCATATCACCAAGATTTTTCACCTAGGTGCCATAATTATTACAAATATTATTCACTAAGGTATCGTAAAATCTATCATCCATTGAGATTAAATTATTTACCCAATGAATTGGAACTCTTTTAGGGAGTATCCTTCATATGAATTAATAAATTTAGGCAACCTATATCATAATTATTTTTCTGAAATAACCCATAGAGAATAAACAAAATGGGTTTCATAACCAAATCATGATGTTTTAAAAAAATTTCTTAAAGATACGATGTTTATACATTATTAACCCATGAAAAAGGAAGTAAGTTTTAATAAATGTTAATCCTAGAATAAAATATATCATTTTTAAATCTTGGTGGATACCCATAGATGATAGATGAATGGGTATAAAAAATATATAAATAACATGATTACATGAGAAAAATAATGAAACATTTAGATGAAAATATAGTATCATAACAGGTAAGAAACATGGTTTTAGAAATCATTATAAAGGTATAGGAAGAGTTTGTACCATTAATAAAAGTCTCTTAATATATTAAAGGGAAAAAATAAATTTTTTTGAAGAAAATTGTCTACAAATTTGAAATACATACAACAAAAAAAGAAACATGAAAGGAAAATTGATGTTTAGATTTCCAATACCTTAAGTAATAACTACTAAAAAAATTATTTGGACCTTAGTGGATTGAGGTAATATTATGAGGAATCATTGGGAGGTAAAACTAGCATAGATTAATTAATGATGAATTGTAAATGAATTATAATAGATAAATGGATTTAAATTTATTGAAAATGGGAGGTTTTGTTTAATTATTTCTCTTTAGAATCTTGGTAATGGTAAATTCAAAACAATGGTCTTTATAGTTTCATTTTCCAATGGAATTGGCCACTTGGGAGACCTATTATGATACATAAAACCAAAAAATTTGATTATAACTTTATATTACTTATTACATTATTATGATTCCATTAAACATTCTAAAAACCCAAAAAATAATTTTATTAATCATGAAAATATAAAAATATTTTAAAAAAAATATCATAACCTCAACCAAATATTATTTTGATGTTTGGATACCAAAAAAGACATAAAATTTATCAAAAAAATATATATTTATGAGAAATTTATCCATTAAAAATAGGAAACTGCAACATCCCATCTAAATAAAGAATAATAAATTTTCATGTTTTAAATATTTTTTAATTAAATATTAATTTTACTTTAAATGAGATTCTATGTTTGATGGCTTACCTAATACGCAACAACGGGTTTCTTTGAAATCTTACGTTGCACACTATTAATATAATATTATTATTTTAAATGGTAGTTAATGCCTAGCTGTTGTATTGGATGGAATGAATATAACTAACTAATATATGATTATACATGTTTGTTAAATGTTTTTACATTTATTTAATAAATTTTTGGGGATTTAAATATGAATGAATATAATTTTAAACATAAATACTCAAATATTCCCTAAAAGGTGGATTTACTGCCTTTTGATGGGAACCCTCTTTAAATAATTTTATAGTCACTTTTATATGTTTTATTTGAGGAAATAAAATAATTTTTTAGATTTGGGACATCAAAATTTACTTTGGGTAAATATTTGGTATTTTTCTAATAAAGATCATTTTTAATGAATAGTAAAAATTACTATATTTTAATTCAAACGTGCCTTTTAATATAATTAATATCTAGGGTTATATTATCTTCTTAATTGGATTTAAAGTGTAATTATATTATGTTTTAACCATTTAATCAAATTTCTGTCCTTTGAATTAGTTTCACATTGAAATTGGACATAAACAAGTGTCAACCTTTTGATAGTTATTGTTTCTTAAAAACACGCTATTTGTTTTGACAACAAGAATTAATTTTAAATTATTAAATCCAACTTATATGTATTGAATTTTGTAAAATACACAACATTTTTGAATTCAGAATATCAAATATATCTTATTCTGAATTTTTGTTAGTTTTCTGAAAAACATCATTTTTGATGAATAGTGAAACCACTAAGTAGTAGTTAAAAACTAAAATTTTCATTTAAATGAAATTTTACCACTTCTGTGGATTAAATTTCTAAAATCTGACATTAATGGTTTTTATTAGTAAGTAAAATGTTCTTCATTAAGATTAAAATAATTTCTAATAAATAGTAACTTTTGACTTTTATTTACCGCGTTTAAAGGTAAATATGGCAATTCAAAGTAAAAAGGAATACTATAATAATTCAAAATTACCTTAACACTTTTTTTAAAGTTATTTTAAGAGTCATGGACGACCATGGGCATCCTTGGGACTATTTTTGGACCCTATGGAGCATCTTATATGTGATAATGACACATTGTTCTAATTAACTAAATATAAGACAAAAATGACATAAACACATATCTCTTAGTAAATTAACTTTTACATGGGGTAATAAAAGCTATCGTTTAAACTATAAATATTCATTGGAAATATAAATATATTTCCTACATCTTGGTATTCTTTTATAATTTTTATAAATCAAATTAATTAAATTATTTATGACACAATAATGTTGTAGTAGTTACCTCATTAATAAATGATATAAATAAATAAGATTATAAATATAAAAATAATATACAAAACCAGACCAATTCTTTAAAAATGATTTTATTTCGACCATGAGTCATCTTATATTCTACTTTAATAATTTTATGACTTTTAGATATCGAATATCATTATATAATAAAATAATATTTTCACACATTCCTAAAGAGTCTGTCCTCCCCATTATAAAAATCCGTAACTATTTACTCATCCATCACACCTATCAATCCTTTTATCTCATCAAAACCCTGAAAAAATAATATCTTAATATCTCTTTACTCCTCTTAGGATCCTTACATTAGGCATAAGGCACTTTATGAAGTCCTTTTGGTTCAAACCAAAGAGAGTTACCCAAATTAATGGCAACAGTTTCCCTTAACTTATATCTTTTATTTTACATATCCATCCCATAAACACATTTTATTCCATTAATTTATAACAAAATCAGTATTCTCAATATACTAATATGTTTTAATAATATGTATTCTAACTACACTTACACATGCCACGATCTAATGGGTGAAGTACATACTGTTTTTGTGGATGGAAAACTAACGCCTCACGAAATGATGATTGATTGATTATCTACTACTACCTCTCATGGTGGCCATTAAGATGAAATTGTATTTATATATGATATATATGATATTTATGTTTTATTAATTTTTATTTATTTTACATTTATATCCTACAATTATGGTTTCCATAATGGGTAAATGCGATAATTTCATTTGAGAAAGTGCAGACTACCGCCCCCTCAAAGTGATATGACTCATTAATGCCTTATGTGGGATGTATAAAGGATAGAGATAATGATATTATATATTATATTATACTGGAATTATAATATACCTATGTATCATTATGTTTTAATCCCATTAAAGTATGAAATAGTAATTAAAGTAGCATTCATGTGTACGTACGACTTACAGTCTCCATGAACGGTGAATTTCATTTCGTATCTCCCAAATGTTATGTACTATTATTAATTCTTATATATACTAGATATAAATGATGCATATGATATCTAAATTATTAATATCATTATGTAGATAATGGACTATTGACCACATGGGCAACTTGTAATTATAAGGTGTTAAATTTTTTACTCAAGTACAAAATATCGACAAAACAACCATTATTAACTTAAATGATTACATAATGTTTATAACATGGTAATAAGTGATATAAAAGAAATAATAAACATGAAAATGGTTCTTAATCAAGTATAAATTAGCATTATTTTATTATTTGGGAGATTAAAGAATGAACGGGTCTTGTCGGACACAAGGTAAGGTAACTTATTAACACAATTTCCATTATTTGTGTTAATCTTCCTCTTTTTGATTATTCCATGCTATGATTATGTCCTATATTGTATTTATACTTCCTTATGTGTACATATAGTGAATACACATAATTTATCAATTTTATATACCCAATTATCATTAACAGGGAATTCGTCTCAATCTCCTGTCGTTGAGGAATATTTTTTTTTATACATGAATTTCTTTTATATGGTGTATAATCCCCTTGGACTTTTAATTTAATTGAAAGGAAATTTTTTTATACGAAGTTTTTTAATAAATTAAAAAAGGAATATTTTTTAATGTAAGTAGTGACAATGACCTTTTATCGCTGCCGTGAGTATTATATGATCTTTAGCTTCCAAAACAAGTCGTAGTGTTTTTATAAGGAAAATAAATACCATATAGATTTTATGTATTTTGTTATTGGAAATTGTTTTGAAAATAGATTTGTTAGGTAAATATATTTAAATGATATATTGTGATTGAAATCTTGAAATGTCACCTTTTTTATGTTTGTTTTATGTGTTATTAATATGTTATGGTTCTTGGGCAATGTTACATATATGGGTGGTTCCATGATTAACCTAGGGCAGGTGAGCCCGAGATAGCTCTCTAATGCATTTGGTAACGTGATGGAGGTAAACTTGAATTTTTCTACAAAGAGATGTAGGGAATATACTATGATTGGTATTTCAAATTTAACGCCCTAAGTTGCTGTGATAGACATAATGTATGTATGATATAGATTTCACAAGTTACCTTTATGATTTATTTTTTCTATGTGTGATTCGTAAATCTTATGTTTTCATGAGGAATGTTAAAGAGTTTATGTTTTGTATGTATTGATCGATAAATTATTTCTTTCTTTTTTTATAACCGTTGTTGATCTTTTTATTCTCATCCCATGTATTGAAATGTTTTCATCGGATTTAAAGATGAATAATGTTAAGGATGGGATCAAGGATAAGTATTTCTCTCTAAACCATGGAACTAGACATGAATATTTTTTTCTAAGAGTTTTTATTTTATGAAAAAAATGATAGTGAGTAGAATTATGTACATGTAAAATTAATGATGTAATGTAAACATTATGACCTAATTCACTAAAACTCTAAACCTAAAAAGATCCTCAATGTGAATTATCCATTTAATTCAAGAATATGTAATGTTATGGTCAGGTCCATAAAGTTGGTATCAGATGTAGGTTTAGATAACATTATGAGTTAGTGTATTGTTCAATTCATATCAATAAAATACTTTATATTGAAATAATATAGAATTTACAGATTACCATGTTGCTTCGCCTAAGGTATTTCTGTGTTCAGAATGTTTTTATGTAGAGGAATCATGACAGCTATGTAGGGACGACATTAAGAGGAAGACAACCTTCCAAATCAGAAACCTGAGATTGTCCGAATAGGAACTGAATAGTTTGTTGCAGCGACAGAACAATTGACCTAGACTATAAATGGTGGTGGTATCCATGCATGAGATCATCCATATCAACCACAAAAAACATGTAAGTGGTGGATCATTTCATGAGGCAATATCCCCCATCATTCAGAATCTCATCTAACAATGTGCCAGTATAAGGGTGGATAAAAGCACTTGAAAAGATTTTCATTGTCATGGGTTGTTCAGAACATTAAAATGATAGTCTTATTGTTTACCATATTGAAGGTGTATCTAATCAGTGGTGGTCGATGGTGAAAAATATTTTGGATAGAGAGGAGATTTATGCTCTTGATTGGGATGAATTGAAAGGTATGTTTCTTGAGAAATATTTTCCTATGGTGGTTCTTCTTAAAATGGAAAAACAATTCCTAGAATTGAGGTAGTAGGATGACTCAGTGGCTGTTAATGATGCAAAATTCACTCGACTCGCAATGTATGCTCCAAATTTCAGACAAGATCTTGATAGTAAAATAAACCATTTTACATAGGATTAAAGCCAATTTATCAAAGGGATTTACCATCTCATGAGTTCAAATGTTATGAAAAACTTGTTCCTTGTGTGGAGAATGTGGAAATAAATTTTTCCGATGATCATGTTATCTTAGAAAAACATAATAAGAGGTTGAGGTGGTAGGAAAAATGGAAGAACTCTTCAAAAAAGTCTGATGGAAAGACACATAAATTCACAGCTTCTGAAAATTCTGTTAAAAAGCATGATGAGAATTTCTTTCGAATTCTAGTAAGTTCTACTGAGGTGGTAAAATGGGACATATGTATCAAAAATTCATTAAAAATAATCATGTTAATTGTAAAACAAAATCCAATTTATAGTCAGTAAAATGTTTTAAGTGAAATATAATGGGTCATTATGCAAATGAGTGTCCAACAAAGAAATAAACTAATGGAAATAAGAGAAACTAAAAGAATAAAGGGGTGGTGAAATCCTTTGAAACTACTTCAGTTGATGTTGGTCCATCAAATGAAGTTGTATCTGGTACACTGTTTGTCTGTTATGATTTTTCCAATGTGTTGTTTGATTTAGGGTCTACACAGTCTTCTATTTCTGATTAGTTTTCTAATAAATTGAAACTCCATATCAAGATATGAATACATAACCTAATGTAATAACACCTTGGAGAAATCTTGAGACAAAAACTAATTATATGAACCTTTCATTCCTTGTATGTGGGAAGAATGTACTTACAAACCATATTGTTTTTTCACTAGTAGAGTTTTGTTATTTTGGGTATGGGTTGGATTTCTGTTCATCATGATAAGATTGACTGCAAAGCTAAAGAGGTTTATTTTCAGAAGTATTTTCATTTTATATTCATGAATGAACCATTTATTTTGATAACATTTTAGGAAGCTAAGAAAATAGTATAAGATGGAAATGAATTTTTCCATGCACATATTATTGAAAATAGATAATGTGTTTAGATTAATGATATGCCAATGATAAATGAGTACCTTGGTGTTTTTACTAATGAGTTTCTGGGTATAATACATGACCAGTATGTTTAATTTACTATTTATATAGTTCCTTATTCAAATCCAATTTTAAAACACCCTTATCAAATCACTGAAATTGAAATTTTAGAGTTAAAGAAGCAATTGCAGGAGTTATTAGATAGATGTTTCATTCATCCTAGCACATCACCATGGTATGATCTTGTCTTATTTGTTAAAAATAAATATGTTTCAAAGAGAACTTCCATTGATTATAGAGCATTGAATAACATCACTATTACGAACATGTATCCTTTGCCTCATATCGATGATTATTTTGATCAACCAGGGGAGATCAGTATTTTTTTGAAGATTTATTTTAGGTCAAGGTACCATCAGTTGAATGTAAAGGAAGCATACATTCGGAAGATCACACTTCATACTAGATATGGGAATTATGAATTTGTAGTTATTCCTTTTGGTATAACAAATGCACCTCCAGTATTCATGGATCTTATGAATAGAAATTTTTTGAGTTCTTGGATAAGTTTGTGGTTGTATTAATTGATGATATTTGGGTTTATTAAAAAATTAAAGGGGAACATGCTTGTCATTTAAGGCTTGACTTTAAAACCATAAATGAAAAAAACTATTTGGGAAATTTAGTATGTGTGAGTTTTGGTTATAGAAAAATTATTTCCTTGGTCAAATTGTTTTAAAAAATGTAATAACTGTTGATCCTAGTAAAAACAAAAGTTGTTGACTAAAGGCCAATACCCACAAATATAACTGAGATATGCAGTTTTCTTGTTTTGGTAGTTTATTATCAGAGGTTTTTTGAGAATTATTCACGGTTATCTATTCCAATGTCTATGTTAAATAAAAAAGGTGTTATGTTTATTTGGTCAAGAGAATGTGATGATTGTTTTTAGGAATTGAAATGATGATTGATGAATGCTCTAGTTTTGTCACTTCCTTCCTTAAATGGTGAGTTTGTTATTTATTGTGATACTTCTTCGAAATGACTTGGTTGTGTCCATATGCGGAATGGTTAGGTAATTTCTTACGCTTCACATCAGTTGAAACCTCATGAGTTAAATTCACCTACACATGATTTGGAATTAGGTGCTGTTTTTTTTTGATTTAAAAATTTGGAGGCATAATTTGTATGGTGTAAAATGTGAAATATATACAGACCAAAAAATATTGAAGTATACATTCCCATTAAATAATTGATCATGAGACATAGGAGATGGTTGAAATTAATCATGGATTATTATTGCATGATTTATTACCATCTAGGAAAGGCAAATAAAGTGGATGATGATTTCAGTCGAAAAAGCAATGCTTCTTTAACCATGATATGTTCGGAACAATATCCATTGGTTTTTTATTTGATGAACTTTGGCATAGATGTTTTTGGTGCAGAAAATTTTTCTGTTTTGTTTCAGGTGTCAGTGAAATCATCTCTATCAGACAGAATAAAGCAAGCCCAGAAAGAAGACAGTGAGTTGCATAAAAAGGTAGAGTTAGTTTAGAAGGGTATGATTCTTGATTTTAATATAGATAATGATTGTGTTTTGAGGTTTGGGAAAAGATTATGTGTGCCTTGTGATTCACAGTAGAATAATGAGTAGTTATGTAAATCTCATATTTCTCCATTTTTAGTTCATACTGGAAGTACTAAGATGTATTTGGATCTTCAGAAGTATTACGGGTGGGATGGAATGAAAAGAGATATTGCTGATTTTACTATAAAGTGTTTGACTTGTGATTAGGTTAAGGAAGATAGGTAGTTACCGAATGATATGTTTTAGTGTATAACGGTTCAAAAGTGTAAATGGGAAAATATATCCAAGGAGTTTGTTGTAGAATTACTGAAGACATCTGGAAGTAATAATGCAATCTTGTTTATTTTTGATCTATTGACTGAATCTGCTCATTTCCTTTCTATTCGAGATAATTTGTCTCTAGGTCAACTTTATCAGTTGTATGTCAAAGAGATAGTCTGGTTGCATGGAGTTCTCCTCCGCATTGTATCTGATCATGATCTCAGGATTACTTCAAACTTTTGGAAAGGCCTTCAGATGTCTTTGGATACTGAATTAAATTTTAGTACAACATTACATTGGAAATATGATAGGATGTCTAAATGAACACTTCAGACCATGGAGGATATGCTATGTGATTTTTCACTAGATTACAAGGGATTTTGGGACCAACATCTTTCTTTGGTTGAATTTTCTTATAATAATAGTTTTCATTCTAGTATACAGATGGCTCCATTTAAGGCATGATATGGAAAGTGTTGTCGAACTTTATCATATTGGGATAAAGTAGGTGAAAGGAAGTTAATGGGAATAGAATTGTTAGAAGAGATGATAGAAAAGGTTCATTTGATTAAGGAGAACATGAGAACTGCTTAGATCAAGTAGAAATGTTATGCAAATAAACAGAGGAAGTATCTATCTTTTGAGGTTGGTGATCATGTCTTCCTCAAAGTTTCTCCATTGAAATGTGTGATGCGTTTTGGTAAGAAGGAAAATTTGAGTCTGTGGTTCATTAGATCTTATGAAATCTTGGAGAACGTTGGATCTGTTGCATATAATGTGGGTTTACCACCATATTTGTCACATGAACACAATTATTTTCATGTTTCAATGTTGTGAATGTTTATGCCAGATCCATCTCCTGTTTTGAGCCCAGAGGTAGTTAATTTGGAAGAGAATCTCCCTTATGAGAAACAATCAGTCCAGATTATTGATCTCAGAGAGCATGTGTTTTGGAAAATGTTAATTCATCAGGTAATGGTTTTGGGGAAATACTATATGGTTGAATAGGTGATGAGGGAATATGGAAATTCTATGAGGGATAAATAGCCCCATTTATTTGATTATTGAAAAAAATTATGAGGACACAATTCCAAAGGGGGGGGGGATGTAACATCCCAAGTAAATATAAAATAACACATTTTCATTTTTATTAATAATTGATAATTAAATATTAATTTTACTTTAAAGGGGATGATATGTTCGATGGCTTACCAGATACACAACAATGGGTTTATTTGAAATATTATGTTGTACACTAAAAATGAAATATTACTATTTTAAATGGTAGTTAACGCCTAGTCGTTATCTTTGTAGGAATGAATATAACTTAATTAAATATGAATATACATGTTTGATAAATGTTTTAACAAATATATAATAAATTTCGGGGCTTAAAATACGAATGAATCTAATTTTAAGCATAAATACTCTAATATTCACTAAAAGGTTGATTTACCGCCATTGGATGGAGTACCCTCTTTAAATCTAGTTATATTAACTTTTATATGTTCTGTTTGACCTAATAATTTTTTTTCTCAGATTTGGGTCATCGAAATTTAATTTGGGTAAATTTTTGCTATTTTTCAGATAATATTCATTTTTTTAATTAATAGTGAGAAATACTGTATTTTAATTCAAAAGTGCCATTTAATCAAATTTATTTATTTTGGTAGATTATGTTTTTAATTGGTTTTAAAGTGTATTTATATTATTTTTGACCATTTAATCCAATTTTGTTCATTTTAATGAAATTAACATTGAAATTTGACATAAACAAGTGTCTATCTTTGGACATTTATTGTTTCATAAAAACACGCTATTTGTTTTCACAACAAGAATTAATTTTAAATGATTAAATTCAACTGCTATGTACTGAATTTGGTAAAATAGACATCATTTTTGAATTTGGAAAATCAAATATAGCTTAGGTGGAATTTTTTGTAGTTTTCAGAAAAAGTTCAATTTTTGATGAATAGTGAAACCACTAAGTATTAGTTAAAAACGGACATTTTCATTTAAATGAAATATTATCTCTTCCATGGATTGAATTTGAAAAATAAAACATACATGGTTTTTATTAGTAAGTAAAATTTCATTCAATAAGATGAAAATAATTTTTGGTGAATAGTACCTTTGGAATTTTATTTACCGTTATTAAAAGTAAATATGGTAATTCTAGGTAAAAAGAATATTTTAATAATTTAAAATTACATTAACACATATCCTAAACTTATTTAATGAGTCATGGGTGACCATGGTCATCCTTGGGTCGATTCTATGTCCCAATGGAGCCACTTATGAGTGAAAATGACACTTTGTTTTGATTTACTAAATGTTTAGTCAAAAATGACATAAACAAATATCTTTTAGTAAATTAATTGTCACATGAGGTTTTTTATGTTATCCTTTTGAATATAAATATTCATTGTAAATATAATAATATTTCCAACATCATGTTATTTCTTTATAATTTTTAGACATCAAATTAATATATTTTTTATGACACTATAATGATGTAGTAGTTACCTCATTAAAAATGATTTAAATAAATAAGATTATAAATATAAAAAAATACAAAACCTGCCCAGGTTTTATTGGATGATTTCATTTATACCATGAGTCATTTTATCTTCGAATTTAATTATTTTTGGACCTTTAGAAACTGAATATCATTATATAATAAAATAATATTTTCAAACTTTTGTAAAGAGACCCTTCTCCCCCTTATAAAAATTACTCACTTATTACTCATTCCTCAAACCTCTCAAGACCCATGGCTCATCCAAAACATAACTAAATAATCTCACAATATCCCTCTCCTCCTCATATAAGGATTACCTTTGGCAGCAGGCACATCAAGATATCCTGTTTGTTCAAACCAATGGGAGTTACCCAAATTAATGTTTACAGTTTCACTTAACTTCATTTCGTTTATTTTACGTCTCCAAACCATAAACAAATTTTATTCCATTTTTTTATAACAACACCAGTATCCTAAATATACTATTATGTTGTTATGGGAAGGATTCATACTACAATTACACATACCTCCATCTAATGGGTGAAAAATATTCTGTTTTTGTGGACGACAAACCAACACCTCACGAAATGATTATTATTCAATTATCTTCTTATCGGCTCTCATGGTGGCCATTAATATGGAAAATTATTTATATATGATATATATTATGTTTATGTTTTATTTATTTCTCTTTATTTTACATATATATTCTACCTTTATGGTTTCCGTAATGGGTAAACGTGATAATTTCATTTGAGGAAGTGCAGACTACCACCCCATCAAAGTGAAATGACGCGTTAATGCCTTATGTGGGACATAAAAAGGAATATATTTAATCATATTTTATTTTATATTATACTTGATTTATAATATAACTATGTATAATTATGTTTTAATTCTATTAAAGTACAAAATAGAAATGAAAGTAGCGTTCATGCATACGTACTGCTTACCGTATCCATGAACGGTGCATTTCTTTTCTTATCTTAAAACTTTTATGTACTATTATAAATACATTTATATACTGAATATATATTATGTATATGAAATCTAAATAATGAATATCATTCTAGAGATAATGGACAATTGACCCCATGAACAACATGTAATTATAAGGTGTTCATTTTTTACTCAAGTACCAAATACCGAAAAAACAACCAATATTAACATAAATAATTACATAATGTTTATAACATGGTAATAAGTGATATATTTAACACCCCAAGCTTCCACGGTATGCTTCTCTTTGAATAATGCAATGGCGTGCATTGTACGCAACTTCGAGATTCTAACACACCACAACCAATCAAACTAGCCGTTATGAATAGTAATACCTAATTTTTGAAATTTTATAAATTCTATCTCTCAAAATGGACTTCATTTTTGGATTCAGAATATCTAAATTATCCTAGGGTGAAATTTTGGTACTTTTCGGATAACGTTCATATTTTGATGAATAGTGAAAATTACTAAATTTTAATTAAAAACAACTTTTTTAATCGAAGTAATTAATATTGATAAATTATGAATTTGATCGGTTTTAAAGTATATTTAGAATATATGTTTTCCATTTAATTCAATGTTTGTCATTGGACATAATTTCACAATTAAACCAGACAAAAACAAGTGCCAATCTTTTGACAGTTATTATCTCTTAAAAACACGCTTTTTATTTTAACAATGGGAATTAATTTCAAATTAATTTCTTCCACTTCTATGTTTTGAATTTGAAAAAATGGATTCCATATTTGGAATCAGGATGTTCAAATTGTCTAAATATATAACTTTTATTTTTAGACATTTTGAATAATTACTTTGGTAAATATTTTATTTACCATGGTTAAAGGGTAAATCCGGTAAATAAGGGTTACAAAATAATATTATAATAATATTAAATTAGCCAAAATTGTGTGTTAACCATATTGGTTGATACATGTCCGACCATGGACATCTTTGGGTCGATTTTAGGACCCCATGGATCCACTTGTAAGTGATAATGACACTTTATATTAATTAAGTTAAAGTAATTACAAAAATAACAAAAGCATATATATTTTAGCAAAATAATTTTTATATAGGGTTATATATGTTTTATTTTTAACTATAAATATTCATTAGAAATCTAAAACTATTTCCTACATACTGATATTTTATTTACATTTTTTAGACATTAAATAATTTAGTTTATGTATGACACAATGATGATGCACTAATTACCATAATAGTGAAAAATTAAAATAATTGATTTTATAAATACCCAAATAAATATAATTTGAGACTTTTAATGAATTAAACTAATTTTCTAGGTTAATATGAAATTTTAGTATTGATTTAATTAACTTTTTTTGGAGTAATAAATCTGTTACGAGTTTTACAAAAATCAACTATTGAATAGTGTCAAAATTTACATAAAAGAGTTTTTAAAATAAATATTATATTATTAATTGTTATTAAATTCCTAAAAATATAAGGTTCGGAAAAGTGACCTATATAATGATAGTTATATCATTAATGGACCACTTGGGGGTCTCTTGGATGTATATAGTATGTTTATTAACTATATAATATAAAAATACAAATTGACATGGTAAATGTCAAACTAATTAACTAAGAGTTAAAACTAAAAGATAAGGTTAAAATATTAACCCAAACCTGTCTAAATTCTATTGGTTTAATGGTTTTCGACCTATATCCACATTAAACTTTGAATAATAAACTTTTGAGCCATTAGAAACCGAATATAAATTTATTATAAATTAATATTTTTAGCTTTTCCAAAGGTGCCTCTCACCCCTCTTATAAAAAGGGCACTCCTCCTTCTCATTTCATCACACCTTAAAAGCCTTTTGTTTCGGCCAAACCCTACCCAAATACTCTCTCAACTTCCCTAACTACAACCTAGATGCATTAGTTTGATCTGAAATCCAACCTAAGGAGCCCTTTTTATCAAATCAAAAGGAAGAACTCGAAGAAGAGGTAATGTTTTCACCACCCCTTTTCAAGTTCCTTTCTTCTTCCACTTCTTCTTTCTTTGATATTACCATTATAAAATAATAACTCCAGTATATTATATATACTGTGATGTTATTATAAATATTTTACAACCATATTCATTATTCTATCCACCCTTTGAATAATATTTCACCATACGTCCGTACGTATGGCTTACCGTCTCCACGTCGTGGTGTAATTGTTATTCAATATATTATTTTTTGGGTGGGTATAATAATGATGTGTAACTCATTTAAATAATAAATATAACATGATATTCATTATTTATATATGATATACCATCCAATTATATATTATTTTAATATCCAATGAATGATATTGTTGCTAGTGCGTACGTACGGACTACTGTCTCCACGAACGTGATGAGATTCATTTACCATCATATCCATTCAAGTATAATTATCATTTTATGATTTAAAAATAATGATTAAGAACTTTATATCATTCTGGATATGAATAAGATACAACCTATCCATGAAAAACATGGCTTACGTAACAAAACATATAAAAGAAAATGAGTAAGTTAACACCTGAAACGACGATAATTCTAAGATATTATTAACAAAACAATGTTAAAAGATCATATATGATATCATATTAATGTATATGATTCATCAATAATTTAATAACAATTATTTCAGCATTATACAGGAGGTTAACCTACCCCAACCAAGGAAAAGTACTAGGTAAGGGGTTTCTTATCTCATTTTTAATTCCGTGAGAATTCCATTGTTCACCACTTATTTCTTACATGTGGTGTATATTTACTGCCCATGATTGTATTCATTGTGTAATATACTTTAATATATGTGTATTTACATCATCATTGTATGATCCTTCTTTCATGGGTGTATGTTTCATAAGTTACCAAATCGATAAGGGAATTTTGAATTTCAATTCCCATTTATTCGGCTTTATGCAAACTCCATTGATTATTTTACTCCAAGATTATGTATGGAATCACTATTAATTTTCTTATGTCATAATTTCCACTCCCCCTTTCCGTGGATATACTATTGATACACATAATCACTCCATTGATAATTTCTCAAGTCATCGATATGAATTTGATAAGAGTAATTTTAACTCATTCACCATTTGTTGAGTTAAACATCCAATTCATTGGTGTTGTTTTTACAAGATTATGTGTGAATGTTCTTTGATTGTTTTACACTGAATATCCAATCATATTTAGTGTATTTATATTTTTCACACATAACTATGTCGTTGATTTATCCTTAACCTAAGGGTATGACCTTTATGAGAGATTTCATCTCAATTTACATTCCATTGAGACTTCTTTGTTGATATACCCGAAATCACTTTTATGTGGTGTATATAATGTACTTTGACATAGTATATCATGAATTCCTTTATTCTCATGATATTAAAATATTTTGATTACATAAATTATTTTTATTCAAGTGTCTCTCTCTTGGTTAGAAACTCTAACTAAAATACCATTTTTAAAAGATTTAAAGACTTATTCTTCTTAATAATACTCATTAATGTCCATGTTTTAAAAAAATGGTTTTAAGGATTTATTAATATGGACATTAAAGTTTTAAAATTAAAACTCCTTTTAAAAGTTTCAAAGTTGTATGGGACACTTTGATTCAAAAATCAATTTTTAAATGGCTTATTGACAAATAGTGTAACTTTTAAATGATTTCAAGAAAAAGGGGGATATTCCTCTCAAATAGTTTTGATGATTATTTTCATCTATGTCAACATCATTCATTATTCTTGATTGAGGTTAATGTGATACAATAAAATCTTCCATATTGTATCGAATGAGTTATGTTTGACTGTGGATGTGATATTTTTAAACCATTCATGGGTTGTGGTTAAAGTATTGACATTTCACGTAATACGAATGTTTATGTTATGTTTAAACCTGTTCATATGAGGAATGCATTGGACTTAATAAGTGACGGGTGGAGCCCGCTATAGCTCCTCAATGCATCGGTAGGTCTCATGAGACAAACAAGTGTCTTGGACCAAGGCCTTGGCAAAATCTTATTTGTAGTCTTGGCACGAGGCTTTGGCTATGTGGTTATGATAGTCTGGCATTATGCATTCCATCATTATGAAAGTGGTTATTGATATTGCATGTGATCATTCAACTAGTAGAATATCAATGTGAGTAAGTAAATGGAATTATTTTATTTTATCGTTGCTATTTTATGCTGAAGTTCATGTTTAAAAGGCTTTCGTTTTAGTTATAAACTGCCATAAGTGGTTATGCTTATCTATGAAAGCTTCTGCTATAATGTTATCCTTATTGAGCATCTGAGCTCACCCCTTTCAATGTTTTATTATTCCCAAGATTATGAAGAAGTAATTTATGAATGACCTGCAGGGATAGTATGAGTGGATATGAAGACAAGATGTTGTTGTTGTTTTTTTACCTTATGATGTAATGTAAGACTTATGAATATATCTCGTGTTTCCAAGACTACTAAACTAATCGGTCTTTCAAGACTTGATCCTTTGTGATCATTCTAATGTTATGTAATAATGCACCGACTCTGAGTATCTAGGGTCGGGGAATTACAGTTGGTATCAAAGGAAGTTTAGTACAAACCTTGGAAGCCAGATTTAGATAAACTCTGATTAGATCACATAGCCCTAAGAGAGAATTTGAGTATTAGTATAGAAGAACTTCCTAGAATTTTGGTATTGTATAGATTTTGTGATTGTTTTTGAGCAATACATCTCTGTCTGGATACGAGCAGGTAGAGGCAGCTCTAGCACAAATGTACCTAGGGGTAAAACCCGAAAACACCGCTTTGAGCTAGACTCGAACGGGAACTAGTGCACGACAACAGGCCTTGCTACACTCTTGGTTACGACACTCCTGGGGGATATGCTTTGGTAAATTCACCGGATTAGTATGAACCATTATTAATGGAATACAAAAAATGCCCCTAATAATATATGTCGGCCAATAGATAGTGGATAACCTTGATTTTAACATAGGGTACCCCAAGTTAGGATACATTTTTCAATTACAAGATTATCCTATTGTGTCTATTTTTTTACATTCTTATTAGATAAGTATTCAGAAACCCTAAATGTATTTTTTTTGTTAGTTGAAACATGGAGGGAGCAAGATCACGAACAACTGTTCTCTCTCTTCCTGAAGAACTACTTACAATTATTATCTAGAAGTCATGCGCAGATGATGTTGATACTTTTTCAAATGTCCAAGTTACATGCAAACAACTTTATGAGACATCCAGTACCTCTAGAATTGCACGATTCTTTCAAGGATAAAGTACCGACTATGGGATATTTTTGTGCTCTCAACCTATTTACCACGCTAAGCGTGGGAAGTACCATCACGGTATTTTCAAATTATTCACTTTATCTCAAAATTATGACGCACTAAATTATTTTCTAGATGCTGCAGAAGAGGGAGACCTTCGAGCAGCCTATATATATCAAATTGTATATTTATGTCTTTTGGGATATACGAAAACTGATTTACCAAAACCTTATTTTGAAATATTTGAAGATTAATCAGTGAGAATGTTTCTAAAAAAACATGTAAAAAACGTTGTCTCAAATTTATATATAAGAAATACCTAATTTTTTATGATGCATCGATGATTCCATCGATATAATCCAAGATGGATAAGGAGTTTTTGGGTAAAGGAAGTAGATGATTTGGAAAAATTCTTGAGGTACCATTGTGACACATGAACACATTCTACCAAAAGGAAAATCCACCTAGTCTCTCCAGAGTTCATGTTGTGATCCACATATCTCTAGTGACAAAATACAAGCCTGACCCAACGCATGTACTCACCTATGATGAATTAGAACTGGAACCCGATCTATCTTATTGTGGAGAGCCTATCAGAATTCTTCATAACAAAGATCAAGTGTTGAGAAACCAGATGACTCATCTGGTAAATGTTCTATGGAGAAATCATAAGATGGAAGAGGCAATGTGGGAACCCAAAGAACTTATGATGAAGAACCTATGTGTAAATAAATGGATGGTGAAATGTTTAAAAGTGTCAGTGCTCTTTATTGATGGGAATACTTTGGAATAATTTTCTCCTGTATGTGTAAACCTGCAATTTATCATGTAAAAATGATATTTGAGGAAGAATTATCTTTTCTTTTGTGGATAAAGTTATAAATAACTATTTGGTCTTATATGATCGTTGGGTTTGAGGAAATTATAAGTTATTATAATTTGGGATGAAAATGAAAGGTATGAGATAATATTTGTGGTTAAATTATGTTATGGTTATTTTGATAAATTTATCTCATTTTGGTAATGTTATTAAATATAGTTTTTGAAAAAGGACAACACGCAGACCGTGTGACTACCCGTCGCATCGGACAACGCTATGGGAATCGAACCCCCCAACCAAAGTGCGATTGGGATTTATTTCCTACCACTGGACTACGTAAATCCCATGGATAGTGTGACTAAATATTTTTGGTTAAAGATTTTATTGATCAATAATAAGTTGATTTGGGTTCTTATGTCTTAATAAATGAATACCCTTGGTATAGGAAAATGATTTGGTTATGAAGTGATAGATGTTATTTTGGAAGTTGTTCGCTTTGTTGTGAACACTTTATGCCCAAGGAAAATAGAATAGTATGGGATTTCATTTGAGGAGTAATGGTGGATTTTTATCTATGTTTTTATTGTGGAATTATAATGAATTGGGTTATTTATGGAAATGATTAGGTTAATTACTTTTAAGTATGTGAATTTAAGAGTAATTAATGTCATTTGGTGATATAATTTAACGTGGAAGACTACATTCTTTACAAGTTTTGGTTTTCAATATTAGTTTTGATTATATTGAAGGATTTTAAGGACAATTGATTATTTAATGGTATTTATTTAACTTTGGGGTATTGTTGGTTTAATTTTGGAAATTAAGATTAGTGTTTATTTCTCTGAAGGAATATCCTTTTGGGGGATCATTAGATCTTGTACTAACCATTTTGGTTTTGACTAATCTCTAAAGACAATGTAAATATATAGTTCATCCTGCATGGATCATGTGATTCTATAGAAGTTTATTCTAGCTCTTCCAGTGTGACCAAGCCTTCTTGAATACTCCTCGTTTAAAAAAATGAGTTAGTGGTGGAAATTTATTAAAGAATGAAACTCTACTTAAAAAAGTAAGTATATATCTTTATATTCTTAATCAATATCATAAATGAATTCCTCATCCTTATGTAATGTAACTTAAAACAAAAAATGTTGTCCTTTAACATTCCTACTAGGAGACTAATGGTCGTTTGTCCCAACACAAGTTAGTGGTTTTCTTATTATTAACTTTCTCCTGATCATGATTTATATCCCTCTCCATCAGAACTTGACACTTAGTTTATCATCCATATCCATGTTTTCCTACATGGAATCTGAGTATGGGTTATCTTGGTTGACCTTTATACCTCTCTTTCTTCCTTTTAAAGTGATAGTTTTATTGACTCTTTTTCCGATGTGGGAATTTCCATTATATTCCCAAGCAAAATTTTAAAAATTGCGAGAATGAAATTTATTGAAGATGGAGAGAATGTAACACCCCAAGCTTCCACGGTACGTTTCACTTTGAATAATGCAATGGCGTGCATTGTACACAACATCGAGATTCTAACACACCACAACCAATCAAACTAGCCGTTTTGAATAGTAATACCTACATTTTGAAATTTTATAAATTCTATATCTCAAAATGGACTTCATTTTTGGATTCATAATATCGAAATTAGCCTAGGGTGAAATTTTGGTACTTTTCTGATAACTTTCATATTTTGATGAATAGTGAAAATTACTAAATTTTAATTAAAAACAAATTTTTTAATCGAAGTAATTATTATTGATAGATTATGAATTTGAGTAGTTTTAAAGTAAATTCAGAATATATTTTTACCATTTAATTCAATGTTTGTCATTGAACATAATTTTACAATTAAACCAGACATAAACAAGTGCCAATCTTTTGACAGTTATTATCTATTAAAAACACGCTTTTTGTTTTAACAAGGGGAATTAATTTTAAATTAATTTCTGCCACTTCTATGTTTTGAATTTGGAAAAATGGATTCCATATTTGGAATCAGGATGTTCATATTGTGTAAATAGATAACTTTTATTTTTAGATATTTTTAATAATTACTTCGGTAAATATTTTATTTACCGTTGTTAAAGGCTAAATCTTGTAAATAAGGGTTAAAAATAATAATATAATAATATTAGATTAACCTAAAACGGGTATTAACCCTATTTTTTGATACATGGCCGACCATGGTCATCTTTGGGTCGATTTTGGGACCCCATGGATCCACTTGTAAGTGATAATGACACTTTATATTAATTAAGTTAAAGTAATTAACAAAATGACAAAAGCATATATCTTTTTGAAAAACAATTTTTACATAGGGTTATATATGTTGGAGTTTAGACTATAAATATTAATTAGAAAGACAAATTGATTTCCTACATACTGATATTTTATTTCCATTTTTTAGACATTAAATAATTTAGTTTATGTATGACACAATGATGATGCAGTAATTACCATAATAGTGAAAAATTAAAATAATGGATTTTATAAATACCCAAATAAATATAATTTGAGAGTTTTAATGAATTAAAACAATTTTCTAGGTTAATATGACATGTTAGTAATGATTTAATTAACTTTTTTCGAAGTAATAATTATTTTATGAGTTTCAGAAAAATCAACTATTGAATAGTGTCAAAATTGACATAAAAGAGTTTTTAAAACAAATATTATATTATTAATTCATATTAAATTCCTAAAAATCTAAGGTTCGGAAACAATACTTATATAATTATATTTATATCATTAATGGACCACCTGGGGGTCTCTTAGATGTATATAGTAAGTTTATTAACTATATTATATAAAAATACAACATGACATGGTAAATGTCAAACTAATTAACTAAGAGTTAAAACTAAATGATAAGGTTAAAATAGTAACCCAAACCTGTCTAAATTCTATTGGATGAATGGTTTTCGACCTATACCCACCATAACCTTTTAATAATAAACTTTTGAGCCATTAGAAACCGAATATGATTTTATTATAAATTAATATTTTTAGCTTTTCCAAAGGTGCCCCTCACCCCTCTTATAAAAAGGGCACTCCTCCTTCTCAATTCTTCACACCTTCAAAGCCTTTTGGTTCGGCCAACCCCTGCCAAAATACTCTCTCAACTTCCCTCAATACAACCTATGGGCCTTAGTATGATCAGAAAGAAAACCTATGGATCCCTTTTGATCAAATCAAAAGGAAGAACCCGAAGAAGATGTAATGTTTTCACCACCCCTTTTCAAGTTCCTATCTTCTTCCACTTCTTCTTTCGTTGTTATTACCATTATAAAATAATAACTATAGTATCTTATATATAATGTGATGTTATTATAAATATGGTACAACCATATTCAGTATTCTATTCACCCTTTGAATAACATGTCACCATACGTGCGTACGTAAGGCTTACCGTCTCCACGTCGTGGTGTAATTGTTATTCAATATATTATTATTTCGGTGGGTATAATAATGATGCGTAACTCATTTAAATAATAAATATAACATGATAATGATTCTTTATATATGATATAACATCCAATTATATATTATTTTAATATCAAAATAATGATATTGTCGCTCGTGCGTACGTACGGACTACCATCTCCACGAACGCGATGAGATTCATTCTCCATCATATCCATTCATGTATAATTATCAGTTGAGGACTTAAAAATAATTCTAAGATATTATTAACAAAGCAATGTCAAAAGATCATATATGATATCATATTAATGTATATTATTGATGAATAATTTAATAACAAATATTTCAACATTATACAGGAGGTTAACCTACCCCAACCAAGGAAAAGTACAAGGTAAGGGGTTTCTTATCTCACTTTTAATACAGTGAGAATTCCATTGTTCACCACTTATTTATTACATGTGGTTTATGTTTACTGCCCATGATAGTATTCATTGGGTAATAAAATTTAATTTATGGGTATTTACATTGTCATTGTATGATCCTTCTTTGATGGGTGTATGTTTCATAAGTTACCAAATCGATAAGGGAATTTGAAATTTCAATTCCCATTTATTCGGCTTTATGAAAACTCCATTGATTATTTTACTCAGAGATTATGTGTGGAATCACTATTCATTTGCTTATGTCATAATTTCCACTCCCCTTTTATGTGGATATACTTTTGATACACATAATCACTCCATTGATAATTTGTCAAGTCATCGATATGAATTTGATAAGAGTAATTTTAACTCATTCACCATTTGTTGAGTTAAACATCCAATTCATTGGTGTTGTTTTTACAAGATTATGTGTGAATGTTATTTGATTATTTTACACTAAATATACAATCATATTTAGTGTATTTATAATTTTCACACATAACTATGTCGTTGATTTATCCTTAACCTAAGGGTACGACCTTTATGAGAGATTTCATCTCAATTTACATTCCATTGAGACTTCTTTGTTGATATACACCAAATCACATTTATGTGCTGTATATAATGTACTTTGACATAGTATATCATGAATCCCTTTATTCTCATGATATTAATATATTTTGATTACCTAAATTATTTGTATTCAAGTGTCTCTATCTTGGTTAGAAACTCTAACTAAAATACCATTTTTAAATGTTTTAAAGACTTATTATTCTAAATAATACTCATTAATGTCCATGGTAAAAAAAATGGTTTTAAGGATTTATTCATATGGACATTAAAGTTTTAAAAATAAAACTCCTTTTAAAAGTTTCTAAGTGGTATGGGACATTTTTATTCAAAAATCAATTTTTAAAAGGCTTCTTGAAAAATAGGGTGACTTTTAAATGATTTCAAGAAAAAGGGGGATATTCTTCTCAAATAGTTTTGATGATTATTTTAATCTATGTCAACATCCTTCATTATTCATGATTGAGGTTAATGTGATAAAATACAATCTTCCATATTGTATTGAATGAGTTATGTTTTACTCTGGATGTGCTATTTTTATACCATTCATGGTTTGTGGTTAAAGTATTTAGTTTTCTTATAATACGAATGTTTAGGTTATGTTTAAACCTGTTCATATGAGGAATGAATTGGACTTAATAAGTGACGGGTGGAGCTCGCTATAGATCCTCGATGCATCGGTAGGTCTCATGAGACAAACTAGTGTCTTGGCATAAGGCCTTGACAAAATCTTATTTGTAGTCTTGGAACGAGGCCTTGGCTATGTGGTTATGATAGTCTGGCATTATGCATTACATCATTATGAAAGTGGTTATTGATATTGCATGTGATCATTCGACAAGTAGAATATCCATGTGAGTAAGTAAATGGTATTATTTTATTTTATATTTGCCATTTTATGATGAAGTTCAAGTTTAAAAGGCTTTTGTTTTAGTTATAAACTTCTTTAAGTGGTTATGATTATCTATGAAAGCTTCTCCTATAATGTTATCCTTACTGAGCATATGAGCTCACCCCTTTACATGTTTTATTTTTCCCAGGATTATGAAGAAGTAATTTATGAATGAACTGCAGGGATAGTATGAGGGGATATGAAGACAAGATGTTGTTGTAGTTTTTTTTACCTTATGATGTAATGTAAGACTTATGAATATATCTAGTGTTTCCAAAACTACTAAACTAATCGGTCTTTCTAGACTTGATCCATTTTGATCATGCCAATGTTATGTAATAATGCACCGACATTGGGTATCTAGGGTCGGGGCATTACAATATAAATGAAATAATAAACTTGAAAACAGTTCTTATGAAAGTATAAATTTAAATTAGTTTCTTATTCATGAGATTAAAGAATGAACGGGTCAAGTCCAACATGAGGTAAGGGAGCTTTTTTACCCAATTTTCATTCTTTGGGTTAATCATCTACATTTTGATTATGCCATTCTATGACTATGTACCATATTGTATTTATACATTATTTATTTTTACTTATAGTGAATACACATAAAAGATCTATTTTATATACCAAATTATATTTATATGGGACTCCATCTCAAACACATTTCAATGAGACCAATTTTATTTTATACATGACTTTTTTTATATGTATTATAAACCCCTTTGACCTTTCATTTCATTCAAAGGAAATCAGTTTATACGAAGCGTTTTAATAAACAAAAAATGTAATGTTTTTATAACGTATGTGTTGATGATGACCTTTTTTGCCGATGTGAGTATTATTTGATCTTTGTCTTCCATAAAAATACGTAGTGTTTTTTAAAAGAAAATAAATACCATATACTTTTAATGTATTTTGGAATTGAAAATGGTTTTGATAGTTGATTTCTAATGTCAATATATTTTAATGATATATTATGATTGAAATGTGGAAATTTAATCTTTCGTTTATGTTGGTTTTATGTGTTATGATTATGTTATGGTTCTTGGGAATTATTATATATAGGGGTGGTTTTGTGGTAAACCAAGGGCAGGTGAGCCCAAGATAGCTCTCTAATGCATTGGGTAACCTGACAGAGGTAAATGTGAATGTTTCTCCTATGATATTTTGGGAATATAATGTGATGGGTATTCCAAATGTGACTCCCTTCATAGATGTGATAGAAAAAATTTAACTATGATATGGATTCCACAACTTACCTTTATGATTTAATTTTTCTATGTGTGATTCATAAATCTTATGTTTTTACGATGTAAGTAAAATAGTTTATTTTTTATTTATATATGGACTAATGATTTATTTCTTATTTTATCACCCTTAATGATATTTTTATCCTCATCCCATGTTTTGAAATGTTTTCACAGGACTTAAAGATGAATAGTGTTAAGGATGCGATCAAGGAAAATTCTTGCTGTCCAAAACATGGAAGTAGACGTGACACTTTTTAAGTGTTTTTATTTTATGAAAAAATGGATACTAAGTAGAATTTTCTAAATTTAATACTAATGATGTTATGTAAACATTATGAACTAATTATATAAAACACTAAACCTAAAAACATACTCAATGTGAATTATCAATTTAATTCAAGAATATGTAATGTTTAAGGACGGTTCCTTAGAGAAAATATATTTATTCAATACAACAATAGATAGAAAATGAAGTGTTAAATTAATGAGCCTTAAGAAAATAAAATTATTTTGTTATTTAATTATAAATATGTGTTTTTTAGTTAATAATATTTTTTAAAAATCAACATTCCTAAAAATACATAATTTTTTAAAAAATAATTATACCATCGTTGAAAAGTATAAATTCTGCCAAAAAATTAATTTACCAAATTCCATATTCATTTTATTAAGAAAATTTATAATTCAAATATGATTTATGGAATATGATTTTTTTTAGAAAATTGAATTACAATTTAAGAAACTAGGGCCTCAACACATAACCCTTATAACACTAGTATACAACCTATTGTTAAGATATATGATGCTAATAGATTCATTGGATGACTTGGCTAACATGACCAATGTTTTAATTTCCACTAAATTGATCTTCTCTGAAAGTTTATTTAATTGAAGCCTAACATGTTGATGATTGTCTAGGGAATGGTCAAAAGAGAAGCGCGGTAAGGATAACACCTTTCCATCATCTAATAAATGGGATTCATATGGAACAACTCCACTAGATGAGGCAAGTGAATATTTTATCAACATTAATTAAGAATTATATTTTCTAATTATAAAACACATTATAAAGTTAAAATTAGTATTAAGAACATTTTTTCCCAATGTTTATATTGATCACTGGTCATATAATGGTCAAATCGTTATGGTCACATTTAAAATTTTAATCAAATAATTATAAAAGAAATAATTTTTTGTTAATTATAATATTGAATTATATAAATTTTCATGAAAATTATCTTTTATAATATTTTGGTCCTTATATTATTCCCCCCATAAGTACTTCAATCCCTAAAACTTTTTGTCGTTCCCTAAAATAAGAAAATTCATGGGTACTTCAAAAATATTATTTTATCTTTTTCCCTTGTGTTAAATTCATATTTTTGGGACCGTCAAAACACTTCAACAATATGGGTAGTATTGATTTATTTAACCCTGTATCTATAGTCCTAAATATCAACCAAATTCTCCTTATAATAAATTGTATGTTCTAGTTGTACCGCCTCATGATTCAACCCATGTGATGGGTTAGATATATACTTCCTCAAGATAGATATGTGGGATACACCATTAACTTGATATAGATTTGGAGGATGTGCAAGATGATTGGCCATCATTCCTTTGAAATCAGTGATCTTATAGGGGCCAATATACATGGTGATGATATTCACTTTCTTCCCAAACTACATGATTATCTTCCATGTTGAAATTTAAAAGAATACCTTTTCACCAACATCAAACTCTATGTCTCTTAAATGGTTGTCGTCATATATTTTCTACTAAATATGAGCAGCATTTATGTGTTTTTGGATGGAATGATCCCTTTTTATCATATGCTTCACAATATTATACCCAAAATATTTCTCTCACCAACTTAATCCTGACATGTTTCATACAATAATTCCCATATATAGTTTCGTATACTTCAATTTAAATACTCAAAATGAAACTATTGTTGTATGTGACCTCATCTAATGTGAGATATTGATTCCATAAAAATTTAAATTCAATTTATTATGTTCCGAAAATGTCCTAAAGTGTATTGATAGTTCTTTTAGATTGGACATGACTTTTGGGTTTATAGCTCATACTGAAATTCAATTTATTTGTTAGAGCATGTTGAGGACTTATCCGCAATTTTCATGTAAACAATGGATCACAGTATAAAACAAGAGAATGTGGACCTCCATGAATCCACATAATATAGATTACATAAATATTTTAATTTTTATCGAGATAGAAATCTTCCTAAATAGTGATAAAATTGGCCACCTTGCTGAGACAATCCACAATAAGCCATATCACATTATTTTTTTTCTATTTTTGGGAGGACTATAAAAATGTATATAGATATACTATAAAACATATATAGATATATGAGAAATGTTTGTAAAACCCCTATAGGATGTTGTCGCCTGGCCTTCACTGGTTGACACACTAGTCACTTTTTAGTGTAGTGAATTATCTCACTTTTCAATGTTATCCCACCAGTAATTGTTATGAAGGTCCTTAAACATTTTCAAGATACCACGATGTACAATGTAAGAAGATGTATGATCATCATCCATAAAATCATTATTTATTTCCATAATAGTTGGAAAACATATCCTTGTATGAAATTTCATTTCACATTCTTTATCAGTATTGATATCGGGAATCATACCATTCTTCAAAGCCTTGAACTTATTCAATATTAAAGGAAATTCTCTCTGATATTTCTTGAACATCTCTAGTATTGATTGTTGATATATCATTTGGGATAGGTTTTTTGGTATCCATTCCCTTATAATTCCCATGACAATTTTTACTAGGTCTTTTATCAATGGATATCCTTTAATTTTCATCATTTCTAGAACAATGTGGTCTTTCCTATATAATGGAATAGTGACATTATTTTATCTTTTCGGTTGGTGTACAATTTTACAATCATAGTCTTTTACAATATCTATCATCCTCCTATATCGCATATTAAATTCCATTAGAAATAAATTATAATGTAGACTTTGGTGACATATATATATATATATATCATATTTCCCGAATAAAGATAGTGCCTTTATTTCCTTAGATAAAAAACAACCACCTCCAGATCTAGTTCGTGGGTAGGATAGTTCTACTCAATAGGACATTAAATATAAAGATGAATAATTGATCACATCATCATTTCATATGATGAAGCATCCAAATATTTTTTAGATGCATGGATAAAAATAATGAATACTACGATGATTGATGGTAGAGTTACAACAGGTGCAATAAAAAATTTATTCTTCAATTACTTAAAAAATTATTCACACTCTATTAACAACAAGAACTCGGACCATGCTCGAGTTATCATGCTTATTAGATTATAGAGTCATGACATGTTTTTTCATAGACCTTCTACAATATACTTTTATTCATGGAAAACAGCTAATATCAGTTATTTTTGTTGTATTAGGCCACTCCTCAACACCATTTATCTTAGAGAACCCAACTGATTTTCATCCGTTGGTTATAATAAACCCCAAGAAAGTACTGTATTACAACCAAAATTAATATTTACTAAACTACCCATATAGCTTCTCTGTTAAGATTGTTTTCAATATAACCTTTATATTATCCACATGATCCTATCGAATTTTTCAATATATCCTAATATCATCAAGAAAAACCACTAAAACAGTAAAATGGTAGTCTTTGAAGAATATATTAATCTAATACAAAAAAACTGTAGAATAATTATTAAATCCAAATGGCATAAAAAAATATCATAATTCCCAAAAAATGATTAGAAGGTGGTATTTGGAATATCTACTTTCTTCAACCTCAATTAATGATAACCAGATCAATGATAAATCTGGGAGATGAATTGTGCTCCCTGGTGCCTGTGAAATAAATAATCAATTATTTTAATAGGGTAATTGTTCATCTCTATGATCCTGTTACATTATCCATAGTCAAATCATAGCCATATTGATTAATTATTTTCCCCCATAAGTAGAACATGTCCTTCTCGAGAGGACACACCATTTTCAGATACATACATTCTAAAAAAATCACAGAGATGCTTCTTTAGTTACATCATATCCACATTTTCCATTTAATATGGGTTCTTTGATAACAAATTGGATCTAGGAATGAAATCAACCTATAAACCTACCTTCATTTTAGGGGAAGTAACTCCTCATGAAAAGCGTCATTGTATTCATGAATGATTTGGAAATTTTTTATTTGTATACAATCATTTCATTCTTCATATTCACTAATCATTTCCATAAATAAGTGTATAATATGTTCTCATAGTCAAATATTTGGTGAATATATCCCTCATTTGAATAAAATGTTAGGTTTTCTATTCAAGACTATTATTAATTAAATGCTTCTTTAGTTAATCATAGAATTATACGTTGAAATTCATTAGATCCCAAGTATAATGTGAATTTCCATCCTCAGAATGATTAATTTATATTCAATTACATTATTCTCACAAATGTAGATATTTTAGTTTCAATACACTATTTATTCTTGGATATTCCCGCCATGAGCCTTAGTAGGTAACATTACTTAAATGTTTTTAGGGATTGATTATATAATTTTTGAAAATTTGGTGGAAATAATGTAGTTCATAAAACCATAAAAAAATGTTCAATATAGATTTGAGAGTATAATGAAATTACATTCCCATAAATAATAATTAGAATAAAAATCAGATTTCATGACAGAAGATTCTACACCTAGTTCCCCTAGACTTTACTAATGTTATTCTTGATTCCCATTCATTAGCATTAGATTTGGATAGTGATTGGAAATGTCCCCATTTCATCAATTCTTGATGAATTGGATATTAGGATGGGCCTCCACCATCTAATCATTTACATTATTATTGAAAAGTTGAGTCATCACCTCACTAAAAACGTTAGATGAGTATGGCCATCACATCCTCACAAGTAACATATCCTGATCTTAAAAAATATGTTACCTGAATACTACTTAACACATTTGTTTCATGTCATATGATACCATTTCATTCCACATTTTTGGTGATCAAAGATCCTCCCCATTATTGAATAAAATGATATATTCAATTAAATTGAGCTGTGAGACCACTATTTCCCTCCAAAATCCAGTTCAACTTTTGAAACACTAATAAAAATCTCATTATTGTTATCATAGTCTTGGTTCTCAAGATTCATTTGTAGATGGGGTATTATTCCACTGAACAATCTATCATCATTCCCACTAGTATCCATGAAAAATCAAGAGGTTTAAAAGAAATTTCTTGTGAATGTCATCTCATAACAACCCATACATTATTTTTCATTCTTCTTTAGCTATTGAAATTCCATCTCCATTATTTTCCTCATCAAATGTGTGATTTTTTTTAAAAAGGTACTAAAAAACTAATACAACATTATTTCATAAATATCCTCTATTGGATTCGTATTTTTATCTATTTTAATTTTTTTATCTTATTACCTATTTAAGAGGTACACATCTAGGGAGACATTCTATTATTCTAAACAACATAATAAAAACACAATCTTTTCCATTGAACGTATCAATTTTCGCCAATCAATGGAATTGTAGATCAACTACAAGAATGAGGTCATTGACACATAAAGGAATAAATATAAATTTTTATCCTTAAATGTGAATATAGTCTCTCAATATGATTCATATTATTTATCATAACTCGAGTCAGTTGATTCTTTATTATTGAAAATATTTCCATTCAGTCCTCCATCAAAAGGTCTTTTGCTCCTATTCCATTTCATCCACCATTTAAAAGGTTTCCCCAATTTACCTCCATTGTCTAAAAGAAAAATACCATAGTGATAAATTACTATGTTTTAATAATATTATATTTATAAATTAATTTCATTTTATAACAAATAATTCATAAATTTGTTATTCATTAACAATAATTATATTTCTTATAAATACATAATAATTAATTTCAAAAAATCATGTGATTAACCAATAATATTCCATAGGAATGTCTAAACAAGTAAGAAGTAGGGATCATTTTCATGTATCTAGTTACACCTAGTGCAACATGACACACAATGTCTATAATCTTACACCTGGGAACATCCCTATAACAACCACATCCACATGTTCATATCCATACATGGATTTGTTTTCTCCAAAAGCATATAAATAATATTTCACTAAAATACCAGGATTTTTTCCAATATACTAAAATTTCCCTAACTTTCTTAGTAATGATTACAAATATAAATTTCCCATAATGACTAATGTTGAATTTGATACCAACTATTCCATGCTACCTTTTATTACATAGTTTTTCATTATTTTGAGCAAAACATATGAGCTTTTAATGTTTACATTCTTTCAAAAGTGTACATAATACATGAAAATATGAAACATTCATCTAATTAAATTAAAATTCCAAATTATATGATAATCCTAAGTAAAAGTTTTATATATAATCACATGGGTACATAACTCAAAGGAAATGTCAAGCATATTTAATATTACAGGAAAATAATAGAAACCGTTTACATGTGATCTCAAAAAATATCGGTAGGAACTTTAGGAATATCATTTTCTAATTAAAAATAAAACAAAAGTAATATAAAAAGAGAATTATAACTTATATATTTTTCTAAAACAATTATTCGAGGCATTCATAATCATATAACCATGGTTTTCCACCAGAATTTCCTAGAATTTACCAAGTACATTCACCATGGTATCAAAAAACTTAAAATCTATAGAGATTAAATTAATTACCCAATACATTGGATAACAATCTAGTTTCAATATTAATATGTATAAATTGATTAAATCCATGAATAAAAAAAATAAATCATTTCATAATTAACCCATGGCCAAAAAAATAAATGAGTTTTATATCAAAATCATGACAATTTTAAAAATTTCTTAAAGACAAGATCTTTATGTCAATATTATCCCTTGAAAAATAAAGGTGGGTTTAATTATGTTAATAACATAAAAAACATATAATTTAGAAATATTTGTGTATAACCCTATAAAATAAAGTGGTTTGGGTATTCAGAAAATTAAATAAAATAATTTCATGGGAAAAATAGAGAAATTTTGAGAACAATATCATAACTTAACGGGAATGAAACATGGTTTTAGAAAACATTAAAAAGATATGAGACAAGATTATCTAGTTAATAATACTATATTACTATAGAATATAGATATAATAAAATTTATATTTGAACATATAATTGAAACTTTAATGATATAATACTAAAAAAGGAAACATGAAAGGAAAAGTGATGATGAGATTCCCCTTTCCTTGAAGAGTAACTTCTTAAAATCAATTATTACAAAAACTGGGCCTTGATAAAAAAATTAGAGGAAAAAATATGAAGTAAAAATATCATATATTATTATAGGATTAAATTTTATTGAATGATAATAGATAAATGATTGTATATTTATAGAAAAATGGGAGGATTTGTTAATTAATTTCCTTAAATATCAAGGTAGTGGTAAATTAAAACCACTAGGATTGCCCGTGATATTGTCCACATAGGATAAATATTATGATATAATTTTTTAAAGGAGTTGATTACAATTTTATATTACTAATTACATTATTACGATAGCATTAAAAATCATGAAAATATCAAACTATGTTTTGACAATTCCCTAAAAAATAAGAATATTTTAAAAAAATCTCATAAATTCAACAGAATATAATTATGATGTTTTGATTAAAAATGAAGTTTATTTTCTCATAATCAATCAATATCTATTAGAATTTATTTTATATATGAAAATCCATATTTATTAAAAATAATAGCTTATAAAAAATGCATAGTGAAATTCATATTAAAATTGTTGACATTTGAAAAATATAAAATTATATTTTCATTTAAATTTGATATACTGTATTAATAAAAATATAACGTAAAAATTGACATTATAAATAAAACCTTAATATATTATAATAATTAATGCTTTTCTGAAATGATCAATTTATGACCTAAAAATCAATTTGTCAAATTTAATGTCAATTTTATTAAGATATATTATTCATAAAAAGTTATGGTGGAGTAAAAATTTAATTCATATAATATAAATAAACATTACACAACTAGGGCCTTGAAACTTAAATATTTCTAATACCTACATATGACCAAAGTGTATGGTGTATGATATTTATAGATTCATTGTGCAGCTCCTCAAACATCACTCGAGTTGTAATTTACACTAACATGATATTCTCTAGAAATTGATTTCATTCAAGCCTCACTTTTTGAAGATCAACATAGGATTGGTTAAGAGAGAAGCACATTAATTCTAACACAATTCAAATTTCTAAAAAATTGGCTTCGAACAACAAGACTATAATCAATGAGGCCATTGACTCTTTATTATGCATTAATAAACCATTACAATTTATTTTTACTACACTTATTATGACAGAAAAATTATTCTTATGAGTGTTATTTCCAATTATCATTTTTACAAACATTCATATAATGGTATAAACATGATGCTCAAATTTTGTATTATTCTCACATCATTATAAAATATATAAAGTATTATTTTCTATTATATAATATGACACAAATATTTATAAAAGTTATCATTTATAATATTTGGGTTGTTATATTCTATTCTTATGTCTTATGATCCACATCTCAATAAATTCATGGTTTTTATTATTTAATGGAAATTTGATATACATTAAAGTAATATTAACATTTTTAATATCTTTGGTACATAAAATAATTGATAAATACTTTTTACAATATTTGGTGTTTTTTCACTCTTTGTTCAAAAATCCATTTTCATTAAAAATTGTGTTTTAAAAAAAAATAAAAAATGTTTTATTATATTCTTATTTTTGAGAATACAATTTCTTCTAAGAAACATTTTTTAGAAATTTTTTATAATTAAATCATCATGTTGTTTTATAAACAACTCAATTTTTGATTTTAAAAATAATATGAAATTAAGCAATATATTATAGTTCCCGACACGAATGAAGCATCCTATTGTTAATTTATTTAATGTTTCCTTTTTTTTATGTTTGTAAGGATATTTTAATAGAATAGGAATTTTTAAATGTTTTTGGTTTTAGACAGTGTTTTCAATTCATAAATGATATTATCCACAATAAATGTATTAAATTATTAAAATCATTTTCAATCTAATACGACACCTACTAATGTTAGTTTATTTGACTATGGATACGATCCCATGATGGAATTACTATAATTTCCAATAATATTTTATATTTCTTAAGGAATTATGTTTATGAATATCATTTATATTCAATGGTTAAATGAACGATTAAAATATTAGAAGCCTACTCCTTTTCTACGGTATATTCTATGATTACTTGATGAAATGATTATCAAAACAAACAATATTCTATATATTACAATTTGATGAAATGATTATGAAACCCATTTATTTTCATGGGTTCAAATATATATAATTTTTTATGTTTATAAGGAATAGATAAATATTTTTTCATTTATTGATATGTGTGACAAATATATTCTTCCAATTCCAAAGAAATATTGATTACTTATGAGAAATATTTTACTATATTGGGGAGTAAGCCCAGATCTGTAAGGACATTGTCAACTATAGTATTCATTGGTGTAAACCTTGACTACAATGATGGTCTGGGGAGTGAGATGATTCCATTTTTATAGACTTTAATGTGTTACTTCACTACTATGGAAATTATTTTCTACTCTTATGTGTACAACACAAATCTATGCCTTTTTCCAATGATTTTATCTCATGTATGATGTTAATTTATTCTCTTATGATTAATGTATTTTTAACAATCAGTATTTATTCAATGAATTAATATTATGATCTTTGGATGGTGTGGTATGTTTTTAAAATTTTATTCTCGAGTTATCTTTCCCTTATGTTCTTATAATAATAAAGAATCTTCATTATTTCCTTTACATAGGACAAGAACCCACCCATTTTTATATTTCACATTCCTAGGTTATGAATAAATTATTCATGTAAAATTATCTTTAAAAACGTCATAGTTCTGAATATCATAGTGGGAGATGATTTCGATTACATATTGACATGTTTTTTGTGTTTCAATGTTTACTGCGATACTAATTAATTCCTTTCCACCAGCATGTAATTTTTTATATTAAGAAATATGAAAAAATGGCATAATATCCATGTTTAGAAATCTTGTGTAACTGTAGAATTAGATTCATGAGTGGTTTATGAGGTATTTTTTTTTAAAATGTCCATATATATTAGCATTATAGATTATGATGTCTCTTTTTTAGTGGTTATAATTATAAATCATGGGTTCAATCCTAGAATTGTGGTTTATACTAATTATTAAAGGACATATATACTAACAATAAATGAACATTGGATTTCATTTAGACTATGGACCATTGTGGCGAAGCATAGTAGGTTACCTTGTAGTTTTTTTAAAAACACAATTTATTAAATCATGGATTATACCCAGGAATTATGGTAGTCAATTTTTCCCAAAAATAATTATAAGTTAGGGGGTTCTCCATATACCATTATAATTATTATCTTTCCCTCATCTATAAGAAGATTTTGAGATACCATTCATCTCCTTTATAAGTACATTTATCCTTAGCATCATGAGTTTGATTAATTGTCATCCAATGTGAGTCCTCCTTCATTACATTATAGTTTTTCCACATTAATTCCTTGTGGATTCTATAAAGTTCTTCCAATTGGAATTTATTTTTGTGAGGATTTCAATATCAATTAGTAATTTTTTCCTCTATTGGTTAATCAACGATTACATTATGGAGTAGTGGTATTTCTATAATTTTTTTTGCCTCTTCTTTAATTGTAGAATGGGAATCATTTTATGAGATATGGGATTTAGGAACTCACTAATATGTTAATAGTGAAACTTTATTTTCTTGGTTTTATTTGTATGAGAAGTATGTATTTTATTATTAAATGTAATGAATTTTAACTAAATATATTTGTATGGGGCAGGTTGAATTTCAAATGTTTTAAAATTTATAAAATATTTCATATAAAATATATATATGTTCACTAGGTTAAGTGAAAATAAAATTATTATTGATCCCTATGTGATGATGTTGTGATTTCTTTTGTTAGTATTATTTTATAAATGGTTTATAACATAAATATGGTAAAGAAAAATGTTGTGTTAAAATTTTATAAAAGATAGATTTTTCATTTAATATAAATGAATTTATAGTAGTGGATCTTGTATGAATTAGTTTTCATGTGGTTGTTGTCATTATATATAATTTCTATGAATTTTGTGAATCAATATTTATGTGGTCCATGTGGGGGGGATTAATTTTATTTTATTTTAATTGAACACAAATATCATTTAATTTTCAGGGGATGTTGTCAAATTAGAATTTAATTCTTTAAAAACACAACTTGTTACAATGACATTGTTTAGTTATAGTGTATGTTTAATACAACATGAATTATTTGGGAGACAACGAACATGATATTTGAACCATTGTATAAGAGTCATCATGATGTGGAAATTTTTGGATTTGATTAGTCCTATTGAATTAGGAATTGGATTCAGGATGAAGACAGTAATTGTTCTTATATTTATGGTTCAAGTAATAAAGAAAATCTTGGTCCTAATTCAGAATAGTCATAGGTAATAAGATATAAAGTGGTGTAGAGGGAACTAGTTTATTATTTTCAAACAAAATAGGTCAATATAAGATGAAACTATTCTTTTTTAGTATATAGATAATAACTGGGATCATTAATCCTAACATCTATGGAATAATGTTTCATATGTTAATCGTCATAGCTGACTCTAATCCAATTCGGTCATGTTCACACTTTTAAACATCCCATGGTAAGGGTTTCCTAAAATAATTGAATAAATTGTTTTTATGTAACTATCTTACTAGCCATAGAATTACCATGTAATGATTTAGAGATTTTGTATTTTTCGAACACACTTACTTTTGACCCTTAAACTAGTCAATTTAGTTGTTCATGATAATAGTAATAAATATCAATGAAAATATCACTTAATTGCATGGAAAATTGATAAAACTGTAGAAATATGATATAATTTAATGAAATATTCATGAATTAAATGGTTTAAAAACATATCACTATTAGTAATAATGTTCCATGGTATTTTACATGTATTTTTTATTTTCCAAAAACATTTCAATAAATCCTCTGGATTCATTGATTTGAATCATCTCAAGATGTGTAATTTGAACTTAATACATGCTTCATCTCATTACATGAACATTATGTTCTAATTAGACTTTTTAATATTAAAATAAGTGCATTATAGATTCATGTAATGTAATAATTTCAAGAATTATAATTTCTTTAGGACATCAATCATAAATTGTGGCACGCTTTCAGTCATTCGTACACATTTTTTAGGTAATTAATGAAGTGTAACGTTCTCTTTGGCCCATTTATTTAAACTATTTCAATTTGAATATTGGAAACTGATTTTTTACATTAATCAATACATACCTCATTAATTATCAAGTAAATAATTAAAAATTATAATTTGAATTTCCCCGAAAATTTTATATAATTTAACTGTATCAAATTCCCCATATAAGAATAATTTTTTCCTTAATAGAAAAGAATATCAATAAGGATTCAAAAAAGAAAAATTTTTTAAAACAAGAAACATTTATTAAAACTAGTAAAATAAAAAAATATGTAAGAAGAAAAATTTATTTTTCCTGAGCCAATACTCTATAGAAAATTAAGTATTCCTTAAATTTAACATCATTATTCAGATTCTCAATCATTTTATTACAATATCAACATTTATCCTTAAAAATATTCAAAATTTTCAATTTACGTAAAAATGAATTTACACTCGTCACATACTAAAAATGTTACTCGATTTTGGCTCATACCCCTAATACACATTCCTAAATATAGGATTTTGTTGGTTTTATATCCTCCATGTTGTAAAGAAAAAAAATCAATCATGGGGTATTTATTGATATGGTGGAAATGGCTCTAATGTAGAGGGAATATTGGTAAAAAGTGAATATTTTGATCAACCTGAAGGAAGGAAAAACATTTAATGAATGATAACTCAGAATGGAGTAGGGATGTCTTTTATCCAATATCATATAATGTACATTCTCCTAGAATCTAAAACTGAATCCATTATTGTATCAAGTAAATATCAATAATGTACAATGATCCGATCATTTTCATATCCCTTAAATTTATTTTTCAAAAGTAATTTTTAGTATTTATCTAACATCTTGTATGTAACTATATATTATATTTTAGACAATTCATTGGTTATTAAATTATGATTTTTTAAATTCCAAAATACAAAATCCAAAGTCATTTTTTTCATTTTTTATTTCTTCAAAGGAATAATTTCATCATAAAATAAATAAAATAACCATATTGATAATAACAATTCAGTGTAATAAAATTCCATAATACATATTCTCAATCTATACATCTCCTATCCATCATCTAAATATTCCCCCACTATTGATCAAGGAATAATCATGTATGAAACAAAGATCATGGTAGGATGGGACAATTTGACTATATAACTATATCATAAATAGTTTAATCATGTATACTACAAGCTAAGTGATGTAAAAAATGTAATTTTTTTCTTATGAAAAAGTTGAATAAGAATGATTTCTTAAATCATACTAAAATTGTATTTTTTAGTAATTTAACCAGTATGATTTCAATGCATGTTATATTATGTTTACATGCTCTATGTGTCACTCATGAAATATAATCTGAAGAGAAAATTGGATCGTATGATTAGAATCCTCTAGGGAAAGTGAGTATATATTAAAAACATGCAATCATGTATGGTATAAAATCAATAAATAAGTCAATGAAATGAAATTTATTTTTACAATTATTAATTAAAATGCTAAATTCCAAACTCAATATAAAAATCTAATAGAGAGTAAAAAATTGAATTCAGAATTTTCTATATCAGCATTATCTTTTATATAAATGGGTGCTATGATTTTGTAGTTTTAAAGTATACTTATAATGCAAAATTCCACCAAGATATATCAAAATAAGAAAAAATACATGTTTATCAACAATCAATCTCTATAAAGACTCACCCACACATAAAATGAGTCATTTTATTCATTATCATTGAAAATACAATTTGATATATATTTCATATACAATATAGAATACTTGTAATGGAAAAAATTGAAAATTAAAGTTATTGAATCGATATATACCTATAACGAGTATTATTAAATTGGAAAACATCATGAATGCTGATTTCAAATAGGAAGATATTAATAATGTGATAAGAAGAAAAATCAGGCACTAGATAAAACATTACTCCATAGTTTTTAAATATTGAGAAATAATTTATATGGGCCAGTTCAAAAATTGAATAATAATTAATGATATATTAAATAAATATATAATATTCATTATGATGTAATTAATATAAACCTTTGATAAAAAATCATATCAATATAAATACAAAAAATATTCTCTTCCATACTTAAAATAATGAAAACAAATGAAATTTGGGAACCCTCCAATAATGTTCTCAAAAAACATAATGCAGCATGATGGATGGTCAAAAGTATGTGAAAATACCATCCATCTTCTCAGAAGATCCCTATCGCATGTCGAAACTGGTCTCTATTGCATCATGCTCATGTGGATTCCTGGTGGGTTTCACCAAATCATGAGTGTATTGAGCATTAATAGTGTGTATAAAGAATAGAATATGTTCTTTTCGTGTTGGTGACCATAGCTAAGCATGATTATTTTGTGAAATATCCTCAAAACAACACTCTACATCACTTGTATGATGATTCACCCATAGTATGATGGTAGAAAGTAACATAAAAAGACCATTGATTGATATAGAATAGTCATATGTCCTTTTCATGGATAATATAAAAAATGAATTAATGAAAATATAATCCATGAAATATTTATGAAAAGAGTTATCCCATGCATAAACTATGTCCCATGACACACCAATGATATGAAATTTATATCATATAAAAAAATGATCACATAGATAGAGTACAACATCAGGCTAGTAGATTATGATTTTCTATGATAAATCAATATTTTAGACCTATTCATCTAAATTCATGTCTCAAACTGAGGGCACCTATAGTTTGTCCACCTGATAAATACTAGTAATCGAGGTCACGGTGCGTACGTCAACCATTCTTAGTGGTTCCATGGTGTAAGAAGCTATCTCAGTGAAGTGTGGGGGTGAGTTACCAATCTAGAGTGTGTCCATAGATATAGTTTCTATATCGATGAATGGTGACTCATAATATGGTGAATGTGAAATTCCCTTGTCTCCTAGACCACATCTACCATGAAATATTGATAGGAAGCATGGTCTATATGCATGGGGTTGTGGGATAGAGGATGTGGTCATGGGTACATGAATGATAGAGGACGAAGAGACTATTGGTGGGGGAGTCACAAGGGTGTGTGGGGATTAAGGGATGATAAATGAGGGTGGTACTATTAATGGGATTCCTATATGATGAAACATCAATTATAGGTTCATTAAAATGAAATGGTGATAAATCCAATACTTAGTAGGGATGGGTGTGGTGGGTATGTAATTGGTTGATGGAGAAGTGAGGTGGTTGTGAGTAGGGGTAGGAATGAGAGATTAAATGATGGTATAATAGATATGGGATCGAATTTATGTAGTATTAGGGGAAGGATTAGATGTAAGAAAACATAGTACTCGGTCGACCATATGATCTCTGGCTGCATCACCAGCTGCCTCAATGCATCCCACCCCCAATTATATATGTCTCTATTCTTTTTCATTAGCTGCATCATGTGAATAATTAGGTATTATGAGGAGTACATTTAGATGACATTGGTGAGGGGAAGTATGTGTCAAATAAGTGGATATTTTGGGCTAGATGAGCCATGAAGGATCCACCCATTAGTGTACTTCTTGTCTGTTGAGAACACTCCCAAAAGTAAAATGACAGCTGAGATGAAATATTTATTATAGATTCCATGGATGCGGTGAGGATGAGAAAATCCAAGAGGATGATTCTATAGTTTTCTTTGTTATAGGAAAACATGGAAAGCGTCATTTTCTGATGGTTAATCTATAGCATGAGACCTCTCAGCTGCATGGATTTAGTAATCCAGGGATCATGTATTCTTTAAGGGTAATGTGAAATCAGCCACTATAGATGGGTTTCAGGTGGGGTTGATCAACATCCTCTGACCCGATGGACATTGATTGTGATTACTCATTGTCCAAAAGTCATATGATGCTTGAGGAGGTTGTAGAAGAGGATAATGTGGGGGTGATGAAGGCATAAAAACTATTTGGTGCTGACCATAGGTGCATCCTCACATTCAGGAATTGGATTGGTTTGAAAAGTACATACTACCTTTGTGTGAACCATTTATGGAATAGTGGATCAATGAATAATGAATTGAAGGATGGGAGGATTAGATATAGAAAAGAGGGGGATTTTATGATTACGGAGGTGAGGGAGAGGTTCAGGTGAAAGGTGGGGGTGGTCGGGTGCCAGTAGTGGGATAAGGTGGGTTGGGTGATTGAGCATCATGAACCCTAGGTTCAAGACATTAATATTTCATGGAATTACATGACATTTATTTTAGAACAGAAGCTGTATTTTATGAATTTATAATTTTTCTAGTTGTGAATCATTATTGTCGTGTAATATCATACATGATGTGTAGTTTGAAATTTCATCACATTTGTGAACAAGAGCCTGTTCATTTCTTCTTAGTGTTCCCCAAGATTCCTTAATTGTATTTTATCTAATTCTATCCTATAGTTACCTATCATAATATTCCAACTAGTTATTAGATTTACTAATTATGAGAGCTTCTCATATAAATTTCAAATTAATGACGCACCCCTCATGGAATGGTTCCTAATAAATATTCATTAATTGAACAATTTCATTTAAGGGTTTCTCATTACATTCCTATATTTCTATGGTATCATAGGGGAATACTTTTTCGACCATGAGGGGTATGGACCATTGTGATTTGAGATAACTATGCAGTATTTATTAACATGATTTGAATAAGAAGATGATATTCCCTTGCACAAAAATTTATTTCATGAAATTTTGATCATCCCATTTAGTGATTTTCCATGATAAATATAGAATTTTTCATAGGTATCCTATCCTCATTCTTCTAGGTTATTATAATAGAGCGTCCTATCTTCCAAAATATTATGAGAATCCATATTAAACTGCTTAATTTCCTTGTGCGAATGATGATCTTGTCCATTGGGGAAGTATAATTTCTTTTTATACAATAAGCTAAAGGGGGTGTCGATTTGTGGTTGGAATATAATGTTGTAGTCCTAGTGTGAATTTACTAGTATAGGGTTCTCATCCATTCGATTTTTAGTTACAGTCTTTTGAAGGATTTTTTTTGATTTACCTATATAATAATTCCAATATTACCCCTTTATTTTATGGTGGTAATGAGTTACTGAGTTATATATAATATTGTGTATCCCCAATGATACAATTAACAACATTACTGAGAAAATTTGTTCCTCAATCAGTAATTAATAGTCATAGAAATAGAAATACTAAAAACACATCATTCTTTAAGAAGTTCATGAATGATTTTGTGGTGTCTTGATAGGTATCCTTTGATTCTACCCACATTGAGACATAGTAAATTCCAACAAGAATATGGAATATTCCATGTGAAATATGATATGGCTCCATTAATTATATTCCCCACATATCTAATATTTATTCTTCTAGGATTCAGTTTATGAGAATTTCTTATCTTTTTCTATTGGTTCTATTTGGTTAGAACTTTTCAGATATTTGATATAAATTTCTTTTATATTTATGAGGTGTGGGCCAAAAGAATACAAATTAGTGTGTTTTTTCTACTATGCATTCAGGTCCATGATTCCTTCTAGTTAGGTATATGTAACACATGTCTATCACACATTGGATTTGGCCAACCTGGATGCACTGTCACATTTATCAATCAACATAATGCTTAAAAATAGTGGCACATCCAAGTATTAATGTGAATTCTCAAATACAAATATCAATATTCATTATAAGAAATTTTCAACATAAATGAATCTCATAGCGATAGATGTATTTTATTTCAAAAAATTATGGTGGTTCCTCTATATTTAGTCTGAAAAAAGTTTTAGTGGGGATGTCTATCTTGATGTCTAGATTATCGTCTTGCTTAGTGAGGGGCAGTGGGAGTCTAAATAGATGACCAATAACACCATTCTCTGTCCTATTGGTGTCTATAAAGTAGACTTCAATTTGAAATGGACTTAAGATCAACCATATAAATTTTGGATATAATCCATTTAAGTAAATAAATATTTTAAGGAATCATGATTAGGGTACCAAATCATCATTGATAAAACTATGTAGAGGTGAAACATTTAAAAATAAAATATAACCAGCATGAGTTATTTTTCTATTGTTTTCTAGTTTATCCTGATCAATATTCATGGTTTCAATGGAATATAAAATGCGACAAAAAATATTTCCAACCAACTATTATAAGACATATCCTAAAACAATGTTTATTATGTCACACATTAACTCGATTCCATTGTCCCAATCTAGGGGAATGGTAATTGGAGAGGTCATTGGTATTTTCATTAAAATGTTGATTGGACAAAGAAAATCATTAGTGAACTAAATATCTTTATACTTTAATAATATTTTTGCAAGGAGGGAAACGTTCAAAAAATCTGTCACAAAGGGATGCAATAGTCTAAAATTTCCTAGAAAGATCCTTCTTCTTTTAACAGTGAGTGATCAGGTAAATGTTTAATACCCATTATTTTATCTAGAACAAATTCCATGGATTCAATAGAGAATTTTTTTTGGAGGATTATACATCCTCGAACCATAAATGGGAATATTTTCTAGTTTAAAATGAATGAGTTTTCTCATCATCATTGTAAGAGATGTTCATTATTTATTAGGAATACATCTTTTAATATTCAAAATTATAAAAAAATTAATAAAATTTACAATAATACACCTCAATATATTGGAACATAATATCAATACACCTTGGAAATGTATCGAATGCATTACACATAAAGAATGAAATGAACCTACATGCGAAGGTACGAAACTGATGTGTGAATGATATTTTGATGTATTAACCAAAATCAACTACAATGTAATGGTATCCATGGTATCTATCAAAAAAATAGTAGAATTAAGTTCCTGGGAGTCTCTATATATTTCCATTCAATAATCTAATGGGAAAATTATTTTTATATGTTATTATATTTATGTCTTGGTAGTCTACACAGACTCTCCATCCAGTGATGGTGCACATCTAGATAAATTCATCTTCATTGTTCATTATAGCTTAGAACCCACCATTATTTGGATCTACTTGTAATATACCAACCCAATAGTTATCAAAGATTAAAAAAATATTCCAATGACCAATAGTTTAAGTATAAAATTCTTAAATACCTCAATTATTGGTGGGATAAGTCACCAAAGTGGATGAAATCTTGGATTCACACTTTTCTCTAATATAATTTTATAAGTGAATAATATGTGGTTGATTCCTTTGTTTTCATTTAGAACTAAGAATGTGAATTAATATATCATAGTATGATTTTGATAAACATTTCTTCTAGTGGTTTAATCATCTCATAGTCAATAATGACATTGATTTAATCTATTTCCTCTAGAAAAAAATTCATGATTGTGCTAGGGATAGGTTTAAACTACAGTTTTGGTGGCAAAAAAACCAATGGTACGAAGGTAGGGATAAATTTCCATTAAAAGGGAAAGTATATTTTGATATTTAATTATCATAAACCACATGTTCAATAGGAAGAAATTCATTATTATCGTTATTGATGAATATTTATACATTATTCTATTTCATGATAATGATATCATGATAGTCAAATGTAACTTCTATTTTTCTACAACATTCAATAGGTTGAACACTAATTTTTTATCCACATCTCCAAATATAATTTTATCTTGATTCAAATAAATTAGTGCTTTTCCATGTGTAATAATCACCATTCAAGTATAATTGGACCATCTCAATCTTCTTCCATTCCCAAAATGGGGATACCTTGTTAGAGAATGAATTTAGTAATGTTGAATTGAAAATCACATTGATGTCATCATGATTATATAATTTACGGTTAGATAATTTTAATAAAATTATAGTAATATTGAGTTATGTGATTCCCTTCTTTAAAAATATACTCATTTTCATGAGGATGATTCCAGCTCCAAAGTTGCATAGGTATCTTTTGAAGTTTCATTCTCTTATGTTTCATGGAATTAAAAAGCTCCATGGTTCTGTAATTTTTTTTGGGAATTTTAATACGAACAATAGTCGGGATCACATCGTTAATGGAAAATACGCCTAGGTAATCCATATTCATCATGATGGAATTAATTTTTTTTTGATTTTTTAATATATAGGAATTTAAGAAATAACATCGGGAAAAGGGATGTTTATGTTAAATTACCTAAAAATATCCCAAAATTTCTTGTATTTCCCTTCGATCCTTCCTCATGTATTTATTTTTGGAAAGGGGTGAGGTGGTTTTTAAGCTAGTAGGGTGAATTATATATCCACATTATGATTATTTTTTGTCAGAGATTTTGTAGGAGGTGGCAATTTTAGTGGATTCCAACAATTAGTTTTATTCTCTCATTCATTGTCATCCTCTTCAATGACTATTGAATGTTAATTAGGTTCCTCAAAATTTTTCTCTTCTCACCTAAATGGAATATGAAAATAAATTATTTTTCATATCCTTTGTACTTCATCCTTAACCACTTCATTTGGGTTGGTCTCAATATTACCATGTAGCATACTTGGAAATCTATCAAACAAGGTCTTTGAGTTTTGAAGCATTTAATGTTTTAAATTTTTTAGGTTAGCACATAGATTTTTCAATTATATTTCCTAGTTTCTTAGTCTTATAATATGAATATTGAAATATGATTGTGAGTTAATTTTCTAAATTCTAATTAAGTGGTGTTTCTAGTTGTGGTGGTCATTACAAAGATGGTTGAAATTACTGTTGACCTATAGGTGGAAAGTATATTAGGGCACTTTTTGGGTTCTCCAATAAGCATGATGTTTTTGTGGATATACAATTATTCAATGGTTTTTGAGTGGTTAATGAAAACATCTATTTTATTAGTAATATTTACTGTTTTATTACTTCTATTTAGATATCCTCTATTAATAATATAAATGTGGTTTCTTGTATTACTGGTTTTGATGATTTAGAATTGTGTAACTAATATCATAGTTTTATTTTTTGTCAACATAATATGAGATATATTGAAATAATTTATGACTACCATACATTTCACATGACAGATGATTTATTATAGTAGGTGGAGTGATAGGTAGTGTACCAGTTTGGTGAAAGTATTTTAGCTTCATTGTCATGGTGTTTACTAGTACACTTATATTATTCGACTGTTCTTTATGGTGTATTATATTCCATGTTTTCCATGTACACTCAAAAACACAGTAGAATTTCTCAAGACATCATAAAATAGTTCTCATCATACATTTGGTGTTTTTTTCATTATGGTTCTATTAGCAGAAGCATCCTCCACTGTGTGAGGAGTGATCTTAATTCTGTTTTATAAGGCTTTAAGGATGAAAACAATATTTATATGATGTGGGTATTTCCTAGTATGTTTATTATAGAGATTGTTGGCCTCTAATGATGATTCCCCAACTATTTGAAGAAAATTTTGGGTTTCATTCTCATGTTACCACATATTAATTAGTGTAAAATATTTATATAGGAACATATTTAATAGTTCATCACAATTCAGGATCAACTAGATAAGTTTTATTTTAATCCAATCATTGCCTCTATGACATAAGGAGAATGGGAATACTGACAGTAAGATTACATCAAATGAAACATACATTATGTGTAGGTATCATAGGCTTCCATGAAGTTAGATATGTCTTCATGAGGAAAATCTTTCTAATGTTAAGTAAACTAACCCATATATTTGATCACATAGAAGATTCCACATTTGATTTCAAATGTACGACCCTAGATATGAGGGTACACAATACTGGGTGTGTCACTATTGATTGAAGGAAATTCATAATCCTAAATAATTTCCTCCATTTAAATGTTGGGTTTATCTATATGATGTTTGGGTTAAACATATTTCTATTTGGGTGGGTTGGGACCTGCATGATTATTGTTGTCTTCCACATATGAACAATATTGTGTAAAATGTTACCTTTTAATTTTATTGATGAAGGAAAGCGGTTCATGGGAATCAAGGATCCTTAATCAATTCATGGGCACTAAAACATTCCCTATTTAAGAAATAATAAGGATATATTTCAATATAAAATAAAATTTATGGAGTGAAAATATATTCTAGATTATATGAGGTAATCTACGGTTCATGTCAAAGGTTCATATCCTAGGTACAATAAATGATTCATTGTAAGAAGTGGAAAAATTGATGTTTATGCATATCTAGTATAATTTTCAAGTTTTCTTTTTAGATTATAATTTTTTATCCCTAAATATAGTTTTTATAATGATTTCTTATGGTGAAATTGTGAGGTTGTTCCCATGAGGAATGTTTTCATAGATAATGATCCCTGAATTTGAAACCTTTGTTTCAGATTCCTCAAGAATTTTTATTGGTTTTTTATTTGATTAAAAATAAAGAGTTTTGTTCTTGGAGTCACGATGAATGTAGGGTTTTTGGTCAATTTCATGGTTTAGGTAAAAATTATATTCTTGGTCCTACCTCAATATAGTTATAAGGATTAGGCTATGAATCAGTGAATTGAGAACAAATTGATTATGGTGTAATGAACATGATTAATCCAAGATGAAATTATTCATTGGTTTATATATAACTAAGAACACAGATGCGTTAAGACTAACTTCTATAGTGTGTTGAAGGATAATGGTCATATCAAAATCTACTCCAATCAGGTCTTGTTCATTTATTTAATCATACCATGGTCATGGAATCCTAAAATTATTTAATAAGTATTTTATATGTATCATTATTACAATAGATATTGTTACCATGTAGGTATTTACTAATTTATTATTTTTAAAACACCCTTACTGTTGACCCTTACCCTAAAAGGTTTAGCGAATAATGGAGATAATAATCAATATTGAAGAAACAATTGTGGAAATGATTAGAAATTTTATAACATGGATGGAATAAAATATACTCAAATAGAGCTTTCAAGAATAAAGAATTTAGAATTCATGATATGAAATAAATCTTCAAAACAAATACATAAAATAGTAAATAAGAATGATTGTATAGTGAAGCTTCTATCGAACAAAAAAGGAAGTGTTAAAAAGAATTAAGAGTGGTAAATGGTGTTGAAAAATATATATAATGTGTGTATAATAATCAGTGAAACCTGGATTTAATATAAATAGTAAAATAAAATTTTTTAGTGTTGATTTGAGAGAGAGAAAAAGTATTAAACTAATAAATAATTGGGGAACATTTAGAATCTATATGGTTATGTGATATTGTGCACACTGTAAAAAGTAAATAGTCTTGAATTTGCATGATGTGAAAATTTTTATCATCATTTATTCTCAAACCATTTTCTTGGATATTTATTTTGTATTTGGTGTGAATATTAGAATTAATCATTGGGATTTAGATACTTCACTCACTTAATGGTGTATAATTAGAACCCATGGCTTGCTTCTTTAAAAGAATTAATCATTAATACAAATTTATTATTTGAATATTAAATTATGTCTATTAGTTATTTATGTTGTGCAATAAATTATCTAGGGATATGTTCATCACATCATTCTTCACAAATTGTGACGTGTTATGAATGATTACAACATGTAATGAAAAGAATTCACTATTTTAAATGTTAACTATCTATATGTTTTCATATTTTTTTGAATCATAGAAACCTATTATCTAGAATAGTCAATACATGAATGGTGAATCATCCTATAAAACACGAATAATAAATAATTAAATTACCCAAAAAATAACTTTATTATATCATTATTATAATTTATGGAAGTTGTTATGATGTGTGTTGGGAAGTTGGATTGCATTGGATTTATTTTTGGATTGTAGGTAAGCATTAGTATTTATGTGTTTGGATGCATGGATTTTTCAATTAAAATTTGATGATTTGTGGGAAAATGTTTTTTTGTTTCTTTTATGTTGGTTGTGATGTTAGTATGTTTTTGGGAAGTAGGGATATAGCTTCTATATTTATTTTTGAAGTAGGGAATGTAGATGCTATTATGGGATGTTTGAATGGATGTTCGAGGTTTTTTATATTATACATCCTAATTTGGAAAATGATTTCAATTATAATAATGGAACGACGTTTAAATATGTAATGGCTGTGATTAATTTTGGAAATGTATAAGAATATTTTGTCCTTAAATATGAAATTGGATGGGTTAAATAGTGTCAAATTCATAGACAAATAGAATAAATAATATTAGAATCTTATGATTAACAAGTATTTTTAGAAGTCATGTAATGCGTATTTTATATAGGGGAGTAGACTAGTTGATGGTCTTATAGTTTGAAGGGTTTGATGGGGTTGATGTGGGTGGTGTTGTGTTGGTTGTGGGTTGTGGTGATGTTGTACAGGTGTGGACTCTTTAGGGTCATTTTGTGTATGTTATATATCTATGATATATTTTACATTTTATTTCAATATCAAACCAAACTGAGTATAATACCCTTTAGAAGGACTAAAATTTAATGGGAACCCACTCTTTTAACCAATCATCATTTATGGTGAGGGATGAAATTGATGATAACATCTTCTAATATGTTTTCCACTATAGGTGTTGCTTGATCTATGATTCTATGAGGTTAATATGATCAAATTACCATACAGAAAGGTGTAATAGTTAAACATATTGGGTATTAGTATGATAATAAGTGCATTATCTATTGGAAGACACAATAGAGTGTCAATAAGGAGGATCATGGTGTACTGGATGACCCTATGGGTTATTATTGAAATGATATTACATGTTGGTAGTTGTTCATGTTATTAAGAGTAACATGGATTATTTACCCATTGTTTATGATAGAATTTTTTATTATATATATGGATAATGGGTGATAGATGAGATATATTAGTTGATATGGTATTCTGAGGATGACTCCATCGAGGAATGTGTAGGTATGAGATATAGAATGTTATAATATGAATCTCTGAGGGATTAGGAGGAAATAAATATTAATGATGATGAGTGGATTGAAAATACTATATAGTATAAGTTTTAATAGTGGTTGTTTTTATATATTCTTAATATTACGTCCTGACATATGGTTGGGATGCTTTGTTACTGTGGATGGGTGAGACTCGGCGGTCGTTGACTAAATATGTGTGGGTACATTCAATTTCTTATTCCCAATAAAATATGTATTATTCATTCACATGTGAATAAGATTAATTGATTGTGATCATATTGTGTGTACATTTGATTATAACCCATACATATAAAATCATTTCAGTTTGTTTATAGGATTTTCTTTGTTAATGGTCTTGGAAATACTAGCATTGATCTTGAGTTTTTCTTTAGAGTTATTGCCTATGAAATTATCAGTTTTTTATTTTCAGTATATATGTTTCTATAACAATGTTCTTCAATATCAAAATCATTTTGGATCATGGTTTTTTAATTTTATAATTTATTTCATTAAATTTATAAATGTAAAACCTCTCATACATGTATTTTTCCTTCAATTATAGTGTCTAACCTAGGGCCTACTATATTCATTATTTGGGGGGTAACAGTAATATTAACCATACCACCTTGATAGGATTAGAGTGAGAGAAAGGACATGATAAAAACTTATAAAATCTATTTGTTTAGGGTTATGATGGAGTTTTGAATTTGCAACTATATAGGATTTCATGGGTTGGTAGGGAAATAAAACCAGTTGATTTTAATGAGTTGCATTATCTGGGGGGGATTGAATATGAAATGGAATTTTAGGGATCCCTTGAATAGATGAAAGGAAAAAAAGATTCCAAACACCCCAATTAAATTGTTTTACAGATGGTGTACATAACTAATAGTGGTACATACAAAATATTTGTAAATCATTATATTAATTGGGGGGTGTTTATTTGATTTTTTAAAAGGATTCAATAAAATAACATTATTAATATAATTTTATACTATATGGATTAGAAATTAAATCTTCTATTTTAAGACATGTGTGTTGGTCTTCATCCATTCATGGTTCTAGTTAGTACAGTTTTGTAGGTTGGTCTGGCTTACTATAGGTGGTTCAACATGGTTGTGGATGATGACACATAAAGGAAATGTTGTTGGAGTTTCATTGGGAGGGGTTATCAATGTATAGTTGTAGTGTGAATGATTTGGATATGGATACAGGTTAATGTATATTGAGAATTTTTTCAATAGAACATGTGTTTGAGTTGAGTATCTTATTCTATTAGCAGTTATACATATTTGGGGGGAAGTGAGACATTTTTGGGATATTCTATATTAGTGAGAAAAATTTAGTACATGACCCTTGAGATGATTTCAAGAGATAGTTTATTGGTGTTTCTATCATCACTAATGATGTAGGTGAAGAGGAATATGCTACATTATTATTAATATGGGATACTTAGTTTCTTATAATATGGGATTATCTTTAAGGAATTTATTTTTAATACTCATGATTTTTTTCTAGATGAGTAGACTAGAGAATTTAGTTTGGAAGAGATTTTCCATCCTTTAATTCACAATGTAGTAATCCGTTTACATTTACTATGAATTTTGAGGTGTATAAGAAGACTTAAGTGACTTAGGGGATGCATAATAAACCAGAATCATCTTGATAGGTGATTCATAAGTGTTCCACTAGGATAATATAATTTAGTACAAGATTTATATTATTTGGATCACTCGGGATTTTTCTAGAAGGGTGTATGCATTAACATTTTCCAATATTTTCTCTTGTATAATAAATTATTATTTTCTTACAAAGGGATCTGGTACAATGTTATATAGCTATTGGATATAGAGTCATCAATAATTTTATATTCCAATAATCATATTGGATTGGTGATTTTTTTACTTTCAATTTGTGTTTCATCCCTAATAGTAGTTTCCTTAGGGAATGAATCAATATTTGAGGTAACAGGAATATATAATACTGAGGGGATAAAATTAATGTAGAGTTTACCCTCATTATGGCCATCTACCTAAAATATATTGGGACAATAAATCTTGGTAAAGAGGTCATCAACAATGTGTTAGGGGAGTTAGGAATGGAAATCTTTATTAAATGGATATACTAGCTCTAGTGGGGGAGATATCATCTAAGGTGGCATCTATTCAACCCTTTATGGTCAGTACCATGGGTATCACTGTTTAGAGGCATCCAGTGCCTTTAGTTTGGACTATATCAATTGTATGTTCGAATAGTATTCTTGATGTGTGTCAATTTTCTGAGATATTAAATTGGACAACATCAATAATTTAGTGATTTATTTATAAATAAAAAATTATTATAATGTTTCATTCTTTTAATTTAATGGTTAAATTCATTTTTCATGGCCATTGAATATTGTTTTCCCTTGTAGATTGTACCAAAACACATTATAGAGGGAGAATTAGGTGTGAATATTTTTTACCAAATTCTAATTATTTATTTAAACCATTAAAAACCCCTTCATACATTAAAAAAGATTCAATTTAATGAAGATGTTTCTTTTTGTAGTTTAAACTATAAGAAATCAAATGCAATATGTATATAGACTGAAAAGTGTCACATGTTTTTATATTGAGTTTTCCAATAAATTGTTTCATATTAATTTCCATGTATGGTATTTTCAAGTCAAAAATTTCATAATATGGTAGAATCATAATTTAGAAATATTATTATATGATATTATCTTAAAACCATAGTATAAAATTTTGTAATGGTTTAGGATTGAAATATTTCACATGACGGCCATTTAATACTTCCCAAACAAACTTAGACTAGAACCACACCCTTTTTACACCTAGTGTTCTTTCCTAACAAGATGTAGATCAATATCATTCCATGGTATCACTACACTGACAATGAGGATAATTTTCTTTAACTACTCAGTGTCTTCCACATCCTTTTTTCTTCAAAAACACAAAACAATAAACATGTTCTCTAATACCATATGGATTTTTGATATTATTCACAATATATTTATAGATTATTCAAAATTAAACATATAATGAGCTAAAAAACTTTGGAATATTAAAAATATTTTCATAATATATAAATTTTTTCACTTCCAATTTTATTCATCTATTTCTTCAAGAGCTATACTAGATGCAATAGATTAATTGTCTCATCATCTCTTATATTGTTACTAATTTCATTGGAGTATCATTCTTCTTATTTGCTACTCATTATAATGGGTTATTTTTCTCATCCTCCCTTCCTCATACTAATCCTCTTTTTGATTCTTCTTCAAGAGAGAGAGTTTGTGTGTGTGTGTTATATAGATTGGGTGACATTTGAAAATTTGGTCTGGGATCTATCCGTTAGTTTTTTAATTCACAATAGTTTAATTAGCTACCATTTATTTAACTACTTATTCACCTTGACCTTCTTAAAAAATAATCTATAGAGGTTGATACACTAGTTTTTTTCATTATATTCCAACATCCATAAATAGTATATCATATAAAATTTCTCACTACCATCCAAAAGATCCAGAATTGATTATCATTATTAAGAATGTTATTTTTTTCATGAGATGATTTTTCAAATAAAAATTTATTATTAAAATAACATTATTAAATTATCCACAAATCGATGAATAAATATTCATATAATTTATCGACAAACTCATATAAATATTTATCAAATATCGTCTTTAAATTACCAATCCTTAATCTACAAATCTATATGAGATGATCATATATTATTATCATAACGTAGTGTAGACGCACTAATTAAAATATTATTGGTAGAATAAATTGAAAACATTATCAAATAATCAATTGTGTTCATAAAAAATATTATAACATCTGCCATATTATATTTCCATCTTCTTGACCAAAATCTATAATATATTAATTAAATATATGAATAACACATGTACCTTTACTAATTTTTTCACTTACATATGTATACACTTTCAAATAATTCCCACATTCCATGAATAAAAATATTTTCACCCCTCTATAAAAGATCATTTTATCACTTTTATATCAACCAAGAATGTCTTTTATATTACTAATATAGAAAATATATTAATTATTATGATTTAAATATAAAAAACAATATTTTATTGAAAAATATATGCATTATTATTAAAAAACTGTATACAATTACTTTTCATTATCATGTAAAGTACTCCTCAACCTCATATCGGTTGTTCTAACTCGAATCGATCTAGAATCATTGGTAATGTAATATTTATAATATTTAGGAATCATAATAATTTTATTATAATTATCCCCAAACACTCCATATTTAGTCAATTTGAAATATTGAATCCTCAGTTTTTCTGTTAGAATATTGAAATTTTTCAATCTACTAAAGTATCATGTTGCATTCTTCTAAATAATAACATAAAAATGACTAATGGTTATGGATTTAATAGTCTAACAAATATCCAATAGTTTTTTGAAAAAATTATACTTATAAAATTCATTCACTCTCAATTTTATATAATAAAGCCTTATTCATGGATGAGGTCACATAATCAAAACATTAAAATTAAATATACTAATGAACATAAACTCTTTAATTTTTTATATTTACATTTCATCTCAAAGTCACATAATTTGGGAATCCATAGGAAGAGTTCAATAGAAAACAATAATTCATATTATCATTACATTAATTATTCCAAAATATATATGGTCGAAACCAATATTCAAATGATCGTATGATGTCATACAATAATAGTATTCCTAGTTATATTTTGTTGACATAGACATATTTGTTTATAAAAAATTAATAATTAGATCACTAAATTACATCATAATGATAGGAACCTAATAGAGGACTTCAAAACTTTTCAAATCATATTAGTATCATCCAAATGAGTGTATTGAATTATTTAAACAATTAAACACTCCATAAAACAAATTTCTATAGTGATTCAACATATATAATGCCCAAATGAGAGTATTTAATTAATCATATCCTCTAAATTAGATTTAGATATTCTTTAAAAAATCACAAGCCATTTCAATTTCACACAACCTTTATCCAAGTGTTGTATAACACTAATTTTTAGCATCCAATATTCAAAGCAATTCCTTGATGGGTTCTTCTACTTTGACTAGGAATCCTTCAAATTGTAAACCTAATTTTAATGAGTAATCCGTATTAATAAAATTTTTCCATCCATAGGTTCAATTATCGTATCATATATATTCTTGTAACATGTTTTTCTTTGGTAGTATTTGATATAATAGTACCTATATGTTTATTATGTTGAACAAATTAAGTATATTGAGAAAGAAATTGAAATATTGAAAAAATAAGTTTGTGTATCTATCTGTGTGAATTGTTTTCAATCACATCAAGAACCATCATCATGATGATTAGACATATAATAGAAATCAGATTATTGGACACAATATTCTTAAGATATTTCTTCCATTTAAAAATAATTTGTTTAGATGAAATGGTTCATAAAAATTGCATTGGTTTTAGAGTGTTGTTTCAATATAAATAAAGAAGTGTATCAGAGTGTGAATGGGTTTAATGAAAATTTAATAAGTCTTTTTTGATCATGGATTACACAAAAATAATTTTGTTTTCATGAAAACATATGATACAAGTTTTATGAATAATGGGGGAAAATGTGTTTCCAATTTGTTTGTGGTTTGGTTGGAAATAATGATGATGGTGAATGGATAAGAAGTTATTATAATTTACCTTTAAGTCAGATTATATCACACCGATAATAAATTTTTCAAATCTGTGATGATGTTAATAATATATGAAGGATTTTTCATGAATAATAATGATTGTGATGTCTACTATTTCTGATGTCGATTCGTCATTCTGGGATCATCATGGGTATATTTATTTTAAGGATATAATGTTTTTTTAAATCATGAAATGACAGATATAATGTTTTTTAATCAGAACAATATTCCAAAAGTTAAAAAATATCAATGAATGAAGATAATTAATATTTTTCTGTTTTTTCATACAATAATTTGGAATAGAAAAACTTTTCCTCTAAAACTAATATATAAGATATTTTGTGCCACCTATTAGACATGTTATATTGACACTGATCAATCAGATTCAATGATGGTTTCAAAAGGGAATCTGATAATAAATGGTATATTAGAACCACTGAGATAGAATAATGTTAGTTACTGACCAACCAGATTATGATAATAAATATAGTCAATCTTTATCATCAGGTTGATTTTTGTTTTGTTTCAAATGGGTCCAAAATAGAATAAGAACCTTAATATTTTCTAAAATATTAATTGGTTCATTGTATAATATATTTTTCTAAATATTAAATTGGAGGGGACACTAATCCATTGGAGTGAGATAGGGACCAATCCATCATGAACCTGCAGGTATCGATAAATTTCATCAGACATAGGACGTCATTGGTCTCATGATCATCTGTATGAGGAGAAGATCAAAAGAGATACTTATTTTAAGAATTTTAATTTTGTTGTTGGGTGAGATTGAATCTAGTGAAGATGTGATTTTGAGGAATTCTGAAATAATCAGAAGGTGTGGCTATGTTAACATAAAAAGAAATTAAACAATAGTCTAATGAAGTAACCAACAAATTTATGAGATGATTTAATCATCTTTTTATATCTATAATTCGGTATGTGGAAACATAATTAATAATTTATAAGAAATATATGTATTTATAATAGTTAAGAAATATGAATTAAAATATAAATTGTACAGAAGAATAGTTATGAATTCTGGATCATGGCGATGTTGATAGATTCTTTAAGAAAGTTTGTGAGGAATATTGATGTGTTTAAATGCACTGATTAATTAAAATATGATTCTAAATTGTATGGAAAATTTGAACATTTAGATTGTTTTTTAGGAGAGAATTTTTTCGGATTACTACATAATAACATTAAATTCTCCTAAAATAAGTAGGAAGTATATTATAAATTCTAAAGAATGTATTGCTTGTGTTTGAATTGAGATAAAGTGAAGGTGTTGATGTTTTTAAGAGAGTAGAAGTTTCAAACTAATAAATTATTGAGATAGTTTTCTTGATAGTATATGATGAATCTTGAATATTATTATCTATGTTTTATGGTATCTACTTGATGATATGATAAGGAAATCTTACCGATAAATCGAGATTGAGGCGAATCAGTTCAATTTTGTTTTCTAGTGGACATATATTATCAGACAGATCAATCTGACTAGGTATTAGACTGTGATATTCAACTGAGAATCATTATGAACTCCAGATAACTTCTTACCAACTTCTTCATATGAATATGAATTATATTTTTGAAGATTTATTTTTTTAATGTTTAAAATGCATCATTGTAAATTTTTTGAAGAAACTATTGAAAATTTCATAACATGTTCTGCAATCTATTATTACATTAGTTCTTATTACAATAAGAACATTTACTTTTATAATGAACATAGTTCTACAAAAGTGTAATCGAATATACTACCTATTTGTATCCACAAAAAATGATTATAATATAGTGAATTGTGTTATTTTTTATTATTTGAAAACCATAACAAGGACATATATACTGTAGATGAAAATAAAACCTTGTAAATCATTGAGTTCATGTGGATGGGTTCTTGTATTCTTTTCATCAAAATTATAAAGCATTAACATGATCTCATGTTAGTTTTTAAAGAATGAGAGCATATAAGAAAATGTTATCAATAATTCCCCCTGGTCAGTGATACAACAATTATGGGTGATCCTTTTTACTCGGTATCATATTCATGGATCCCTTTTTTTAATGGTTGTAGCCTAAGCCTCATTTATTATTAAAACAAAGCAAATTAGACTTTATTTGGGTAGAGGGAGACCCATTACATAGCCCAAAGGCCCGTCGGCATCTATCCCATTTCAAGGCTTATAGACCCACTGTTTTGTCCCAAGGCCCAATCTTTGAATAGTACTGCTTCAGTACCCTCCTGCTATAGTACCACACAATACTCTATGCCGCTATAGTGACCTGCCGCCACTATAGTGACCTATCCCTGCTACAGTTCCTGTCATTACTACAGTATGCTACATTATTACTACAGTGCCCTATTCCCAATGGGTTTTGAACCCACATTTTTCATGTTGGATTACAGGGTGCCTATCAATATGCCAAACCATATCTACACCTAGCCATGGATCCCTTTATTTCGTCTCATTTAAAATTTTTCTAAAGAATTTTATTTATTGAGAGTCTAGTTTGTGGGAATAGTAAAAGGATTTTAATCATAAATTAGATGAATTATGGTGTCTGTATGGATATAATTATATCATATCATATGTATATTTATTATGAATTTTTTAAAACTACTAACAATTTTACACCCTCCCCCCTCACACCATATTTAGAATGATCCTCTTAGAGCTGATGAGAAGGAGAATCCTGATAATGATGGAAGCGATTGAAATTATTTTCTTAATTCATTATCAGTTAGTTATTTCCATAGAGAAAATGGTTATTCAACTACCAAATTTATCTACTATATATTAATAATCATTATAATGTAAATAAAATAATTAAATAATGAAAAGGTACCAATTATGATATTGAAGAATAATTATCTTAATATGGATGAGTATGAAACTTTTTTTGACTTCATTACCAAGTTGAATTACATTTTAAGAAGTATTTGATTCATTGGATAAAATATTGTTGATTAACCTTTTGTTGATGATATTGAGAGAATTATTTCTGATATGTTTTATTCTAATTTTTCCTTTTTGGAACATAGAAAACCAAAAAAAATATGTCCTGATAACTATCATAGTACACTCATTACATATGAAATAGGAAGGGGTAATGTTAAGAAAGGAAAAATGAAAAGCTGATATAAAATTTTCATTTAATAATAAAAATAAATAAATGTTTATGAAAATTTATAAAAATGAAGAAGCTAGATAATCTTCTTTGGAAAAGTGTTATTTAACATGATGGATGATTTTTTTTCATTAGTTCTAAAAATGTGAAATGGGGTACAATTATAAAGGGAAACTTCCCATAAAATATTCTGGATGTGGAGATGTTGGGAACTTTGTTACAAATTTTATTCACTGTAGTGAAGATGATGAATATGATGAAGGGAATTTGATAGAGGATAAACAATTTTACGAAGAAAATAGATTAAACTGTGTGACAAGGAAAGATTCAATTCTAATGAGAATGATAAGAGGTTCTCCAAATCCAAAAGATGATGTTTTTTTCTAGGGATGGTGATAGTTAAGAGTTTAAACATTTTACAAAATAATAAGTATAGTGGAATAGTTAATGAGTAATGATTTACCAGTAGTTAAAAATATTATTTTGGAGAAGAATTTCTAACATTTATGATTTCATTCTGAATATATAATTGAATGAATGTGGGGGAAAATATTGAAGAATTGACTATGAAATTTGGAAAATTAAAAATAAAATCACCTCATCAATCGATAATTTCAATCAAAATTTTTGGAATGATATTCTTTTGAAAGATATAGTTGATTTAAATAAATACAATTTGAATAAAAATAATAATAGTTTACATTTTGAAGTCAATTATAATTCAAAAATAAAAATAATTAGATATTTCCCAACAAAAAATTAATTAAGGCATGTATATGGAAATAATAATCAAGAACACTATCACTAATGTTGGTGATAGATTGGGAAAATAGGAAACTAAGAAGGATCTAAAATTGAATTTTTTTTAAAAGAAATATGAAATAGTTTCAGAAAAGATTAAATATAGGTTGTTTTTGTACGTAAGAAAATACAACAACATTGAGAAGACATAGAATCAATAAATTTTATGTTTGTAAATGTTTTTAATATTTCTAGTTTCAATGGGATAGAAATAATTCATATTTATAAAGAAAGATTCTATATGTTTATAAGATTTTTAGTTTTCAATACACTTCTGAGTAGAATGTTCATATGGTTTTGGAGAATAGTATTCATAATTCTGGATAGTATGATTGTTACATCATAATGTATCCATTCTATGGATATTGTTGGTGGTCTAGTGGATTGGGGAATATGGAATTGTTTTTGTTGGTTCTATCAAAATCATTACATATATTGGAAAAGCTATAAATAAAAATATTGAGGAAGATTCATTCCTCTCAAATAGAGAATTCTTATAAGGGTATCCTGCAAATTTTAAAAAGTAAACATGTTATGTCCATAAATAATATGTGTATACTTATCATTCTAGAACAAGTTGTCATGGATAAAAAGTTAGAACAAGCGTAAAAATATTTAGGAAAAAAATTAATTTTTTTAAAATAAGAGATAATAATTTATTCAAATATATCAACATTTTATTGTATTAATAATCCAAAAAATATATATGATATGTGAGAAATAATGGAAGGCTACTAAAATTTTTATGATTATTTATTTAGAACCAAATTATATAATGGAAAATTTGTCACAAACTCAAACAATAAATGTTGTTACTAAAGATAAATAGATGTTTATATCATGTTTATAATATTAGAAAGATGATAAAAAATTTGATAAAAACATTGTAAGGATGAATAGTTGAAATAAAACACATCTAAAGAAAAAATCATGAAAAATAAGAAAAATTAAAAAAATTATGTTTGATAGATGTCTCTTAGTTAAATTTATTATTTTAAGCGACAACTGTGGTTCCACCATATTTTGTACAAACATGAAAGAAATTGAAGGATTTGAAATAAGTAATATAAAGTTGATGAGTGTATTACAATTCCAATAAATAATGTCATAAGGTTACAAAATATGTTTGTTTAGATTTTTTTAACCATTTTAAAATTATGAAATGTTAGTTGAGATGGGTGTTTTTTTCATTTAATTTTTTTAAAAAATATTAATTATTGCCTCTAAAATGAGAATTCATAAAGAATAATGTTAAACTATTACATGAATGCTAAGATATATAAAAAACTGATAACCATGATTATAAATCTTTTTCTTTATTGGTTTCTCCCATTTAAACGTATAGTTTTTTGTAAAAGGTTCACATTTATGAAACTCATGTGATACATATATTCGTCCACAGAAGAGTTTCACAATTTTTTTGATTTATAGATGTTATGACAAGTAACCCATTGGAACATGAATTTCGAAAATGGTATAAGAAATTTCAATATAGGGAGAACAAATGGGGACAAGAGAAGGTGGAGGACTATGAGTGTAGAAGACATATAGAATAAATATGGGGGATTAGACAATGAAGGGATAAAAGAAAAGAACAAGTGGTATTGTTGTGGCATAATTATGAATGTATTTCCATAAAACATAAACAGGGGGACTAATATGAAAAATATTTTTTATTGGGTTTTAATAGATCTATAGGTTTATTATTTTGAAGAGAAAATTTATGTTGATAATATAATAAAAATATATATAAAAGATGTGTGTGTGTGAAAATTTATCAATCAGATCCAAAATCATCAAAATGAATATTGAACTCACAATTATAATTAGATGTTTAGAAATAAAATTATAAAAAATTTATATCAGTTTAAGAGGAAGTTTTCAGAACAAAATTTTTATCAAATGCATCATGGGTTAAGAATGGATATTCAATCATAATGGGAAATATATTATGAGTGTTAATGGATAGAATGAAAATATGGTGATTCATTTCTGATCGTGGAGTTCAAATAAATCATATTTTTATAAAACATATAATGCACATCGTAAGAATGAATCTTAGAGAACAAGTGTTCTCAATCACATAATGGTTTGGTTGTAAAAAATTATAATGATAGAAGGATAGAAATTTATGTTAATGTACATTGTAAGTCAGATGATGGTATGATAAACATAACGTTCTCAATATTCATAAGAGGAAAGGATTACATGGATATGTTTTGATGAAGAAGATTGTCCATGAAGGTAATGATTTATGGTCTTAGTCCATCGATGTGAGATCATCTGTTACAATTTTTTTAAGGACACTATATTTTGTTTAAATTGTGAGATGTTAAAGATGATTGTTTTAAATTATACCAATAATAAAAAAGATTCAAATATTTTGAGAATGTTGTTAGTGAATGTTGGATGTTTTTGAGTACCATAATTGGGAAAGGAATATTATTGTTGCTGACACGGGTATATTAGATTCATTGTGACATCGATCATCCAAGTTATACATACATTGATCCATTAAATACATAGATAGTTATTGAAGTGAATCATAAAAAGAAAGGTTTTTTGGGACAGATGAGAAAGAATAATGTTAGAGATAGATCATCCCAACAATGAATAACAAATATATTCAACCATTTTATTTTAGTTTTGTTATTTTGTTTCATTTTGGTCATGAATGAATTTTAAATTATAAGCTGTTTTCAAATGGTGTAAGATCCATCATTAATTATGTGGCATTCAGTATTGAACTATAAGTGACATCAATCCATAAGAGTGAGACAAGGACCAACCCATCATGCACAGGCTGACACTGATAAAATTAATACATCACTAGAATTCATTAGATATTGGAACCTAGGTCAAAGGAGAAGAATAAAATGGTGACATGCTGAATTAGTATGAAAAATGGGAGTCAATGGTGTTTTTTGACAGTGCTAAAGTGATAGCAAGGGGTGATGACATCATTAGAAGTTGTGACAATGTTTTTTGAAAAATAAATTCATCCATTTATTGATGATGTAAAAAATGGTTTATGATATAATAGTATCATAATTTTATAACTATCATCTAGTAAATAAATATGTAATTAACAATTTTCAGTCATACATACAACTTTATCATAATTTATAAATCAGAATGGTAATCTAAATTGGAATAAAAAATGTTTATAAATTCTGATTCCAGAATATGTTGCGAGAATACATAAAATTTCCAAGAATTATCATGATGTGATTAGATGTATAGAAGAAGTAAAATATGAATCCTAAATTTAAGGGAAATTTAATGTGTTAGGAAATTTTTTTAAGTGTAAAATCATTTTAATTTTATTCCAAAATCACATTATGAACACATATAAATAACATAATGCACATTTTAATTTAATACCATTTATCTTTTCATGGGTGAAGTAGGTAATGTTATATCACTAGTGTTTTTAAGTGAAAATAATTTTCCATTATGATCATTCATGATGATGCTTTGCAGAATAATTTCGTATATTATAAAGGAATATCGTATTATTAGATTCTCAAAATGACTGGTTCATCATGTATAGAAGTCATTTTGGGAATTACAGAAAAATGTAGAACCAATTCATAATGGTTTCATCAGAATTGTAGTAGAAATATTTTATTGGATGAATATATCAGACATGGTATTGGAATGGTTTTTAGAACTGAGTATCAATATGAAGTGTAGAAAAGTTCTTATCTTTTATTATATTACAAGTTCATGAATTGTTTTGAATATTATATTTTTACAAGATGAAATGTAATCATAGTAACCTATTTTGAAGAAACTATTGAAGTATTCATACCTTTTAAGATAAACATGAATTACATAATATCATTCTACGTGAAGAAGATGCACTATTATATTAACATAGTAGAAAACATGTTTAAGAGAATATTAAAAAACATTTATCCACAAAAACTATTTCTTTTTCTAGTGGATTGTGATATAAGGGATTGTATCCAAATCATATCAAGGATATAGATAATCCTACTATGTATTGAACCTTGTAGATTACTATGCTATTATGGATGTGTTCTTAGTATTTAAAAAAAGTTATAAATACATAGTCGGAGTAAAAAGTTCTTTGTAAATAAATGAAACATAAATGAATATGGTATCAATGATTCAACCTCTCTAATCTCAGTGATTCAACTATTATGGGTAAACCAATTCAGTTTATTTATCTGATTTATAAAAAATATAGGTGAAAAGTCCTATACAATTTAAAATATTTTCATAGAAATGTATACTGTCTCATCCAATATTCTAAAATTTGAGTTCGAGGAAAAAATCCTTCAAACTATTCCCAGAACCATTATTTTGTTCTTCTCCTTTTCCAAGTAAATAAAATGGTAGTGTCTCTTCATCAATTGGGTATCTGATTTAATATTATCATAAAATTCTCAAATGTAATAAAATAAAATTTGATTAAGAGATTTTTCAATTATGCATTCATGGAATGGGAGAAGACCGAAATGGATGTACATTGAATAGTTGGATGTAAATATTCAATGGAAACTAACAAAAAATTATTAGATTATTTATTATTCATTGTTAAGGAAAAATTATAAAATTTTAGAAGGCTTTTATTCAAAATTTAAAATAAATTCTAAAAATAAAAAATATATGGTCTCTAAAGTTATATCCAAGAAACCTATATAGTGATTGATAACTCATCAAAATCTATTTAAATAAATAATAGATTGATAGTCGAACTGAAGAAAATATACACGAGTTAAGTAATATATTAGTTCATTAAATTAGTTTTATATAACACTTGGATAATAGTGGAGTTTAATAGATAAGACTCATGATTAATTAAGTTATAGATTCACCTATTCGAGAAGGTATATTTGAGAAATACTAAATTATATGTATTCTATATACTGTGACACCTCATAATATTTTTTATTGAATAATTTAATTATTTTACTTAATCTTAATCTAATTGAATGTATTTTCTATTGATTTTATATTTTTTAAAGGCATACTAGATCATGTTGAAGTAAATCTAAAATCATTAGAAGAAATATATAAATTTTATGTTTACGAAAATAATATAAGTATATGGAATATATGGCATCACCAATAGTAATGGTATGATTTGTGAAAATTATAGGACTTCTCATTTTATTGTATGAAGTCATTCAATGAATAATTCTTAATCATAGTAATAAACTCTAATTTACTAAACTCACCATATAACAGCCCAAATTGTATGTATATGAGATAAAGTGGTTATTGGTAAAATGTTAGAGCATAATTCATTCAATAATAGCCATTGGACTAGTATATAATTTTTTATGTGCTGAGCATAAGACCTTGGGAATGTGTAAGTAATGATCATGAATAATTAAAATCCTATTAAATTTTATTCATAGACTTTGTTTAGTATGTTGTACCATCCATGTTAGTCATTAGAATCCCATCATTACATTTTTTATTGTAACTCTCCATAATACAACAACATACTTCATCATTGGTTAGGAATTTTTGGATGTTCTTCTAGTTGAAAAGTTATATTTCCAAATTCCAATCCTAATGAATAAAAAATGTGTGGGAAAAATATTTCATTTTTCATTATTAGCCTAAAAACCCTCGATGTTTTCATATCCATGTTTAGGGATTTAATCCTATTATAAAAAATGACATGAGGATGTGGACCATTGTTCTTAATTATAAAAAATTATGTTATTTGGTTTTGAATAATTTTATAGACTTTATTCCATTAAAGATTGATCAATATATTAACATCTGTATCAATATAATATGAGTAGTCTAAGTAATATTTGTAATTTTATTTATTAGGATAATTTATAATAATGGTGGTTTGATGGAAGGGTTATAAATTTTCCAATCCTAATAAGTGATAATCCTTTTAGATTCAATAAATCTAGAATTGAAAAAATTCATTAAATTAATGTGTGTTTAATTGTCATTGAAGACATTTGGTATATAATATGGTTTAGTGGAATGATTAATAAAAGAATAGGAAGTGTAACTATTGTGTAAAAACTGATATAAATATATTTATAGGTTATCATTTAATTTTTTCATGCTGAAATAAATATATTCTTCTATAGTTAATCAAGAAAATCATATACGATATCTTCATATAATTTTTTTGATTGATATTTGAGAATTTTTTATTTCATATTATTGATGATGAACCTAAGTCTATAGATGAATAATGGAATAATTTTTTAAACCAAATTGAATAGCATTTAATAAGGATACTTTTTTAAAACCTTTTGTGTTAAAAAATTTGAACTTTTGAAATCAAGGGGGATTCAAATATACATATTATATAAATGAGATTTTGTATGGTATTTGAAATTATATATGATATTACGTTCTGGGATATTGAAATGGAAATAGTAAAATAAATATATCCACCCAAACATGAATGTGTTATTAAGATATATGAAGAATGAAGAGAAAAAGGAGAAATGGTTACTATAGTTTCTATGAGTATAAATACTGAGATATTATGCCAATACAAATAGTTTCATAACTTATCATAAAAAAGAATATAGAGAAACATATTATTCTATAACAATTACAAAATAAGTAGAATTATTATATACTTTAATTCGGAGATAAGAGGAATAATAAGATAGAAACAAACTTGTGAAACTTGATTGGTCTTCAAGAAGGAACTTAATAATAGAGGAAGAGTGTAAGTCCAAGTAGTAGGAAGATTATCTAAATATATAGTAGTGGTAGATTAAATTTAGGTATTGATTTTTATAAGATCAATGCAAAATTATAATGAAGAACTAACAGGTGTATTTTTTTTGTTATTGAGTTCCAAATACTATGTTTTGTAAGAGTGTAAGATAGAATAAGACTTCGAGAGGTTGAGTAATTATATAAAATTGGTTGGTGCAATTTCATCCTTATATATATTTTGACCTAATGAAACATGATTAAATAATAGATAAATAAAATCCTGGGGTGTGCAAGTATGAATAAGTTGTGGGATTTATAAAGTAGATGTTATGTACAATATACTTAACAAAATCCTATATAATATGGAATATCATGGTTTTATAATTATAATTGGAAACCACAATCTATAATTTATGATTCAAAATTAGTGGATAATTTATGATAATGGAATCTCAAGAAAAATTGTGTGTATGATTCTTGGGATGGGTGATCATTATAAAAAATATTATCCAACATTACATTTAGTATTAAAATTATTTTATATTTTTTATAGTATAAATTTAAAAAATATACAGCTATTTTAACCTAATAAAAGGATTACATCTATGTCAGGGTTCAAGTATTAAATAAATAAAAACAATATTGAAAAACCATTCCACACATTTTTCACCAACACCCTCAAAAGACTCTATGAACAGTTCATTGGGAAATAAAAAATTGTTTTAGAACAAAGGATACATATTTATAGATATTTTGATTCCCTATAATTAGTATCAGATAATTTGATAACTGTTATTTGCATGAAATTGAATATCCCATTTTTATCAAATATATATAAATCAATGTACAGATTTTATATGTCTGATAGTTAAACCTCACCAGCAAAAATAAAATTATCTTATTTTTTAAATAGAAATTGATGTATTTGTAAATCCATAAGACATATATTTGTAAAATAGGAATGAATTTAAATAATGATCAAAAGGCAGTATGTGGAAACAATATTAGATAAAGGTAAATATAATGGTGATGATTTATTAGAAATATTTTTTGGTTGTATTGTCTATAGTGAAATATGTTTTTTGTTGTGGTGTTGGTTGAATAGAAATATAGGATTATTTATATGTTGGGGTTATAGATAATTTTAAAATGTTATATAAAGTGGTTTATATATATATGGTATTTTATACAAAAAGATTATATGATGAAAAAAGATGAAGATATAATATAAGAAGCAGTATAAAATAAAATGGGATCCAATAAAAATTAAAATTATTACAAAAAGAAATGAAATATTTCTAACCAATTTTAAATGAAAAGGTCTCATTAAATGATGAAGTATAGAAAATATGGATCTGATGGTTACCTAGTATGAACTGTACGCACCTATACTAATTAAAAGATTTTTAACTTGGGAAAACATTGTTTAGGGATTTGATGTGGAAATGGGTACATCAAGATCACCCTACCACGTTTTATTTCACCAGAAAATCAAGTGATATGATTGAATCACCATACCACATCATCTTCTTGGATTGAGATCAGTGCTCTGTCTTATCTGTATCATATGGAACTAGTTCCTCATGTGGAACCATATGTTTACTCGCTCCTTCCAATGCCTCTGATCTATATGGACCAGGACTATTTGGGTTTGATTGAGGTTTTTCTAGAGACCATCTCCCAGTTTGATTCCTTCTTTTCCTCTGCATCCTTCAACCAGTGGACAATGGTGCTTAATTTTGGCAGGAAATGTACACCACTAAATTGGTTTCATATAGTAGTTTATTCTTCAGGTTTAGATTCTCTAGTGCACATTTCACCACTTAATGAAATTTTTTTGTATCATTCACATGTCATGGGATGAATTTTTTAATGCTTGGTCAAATATCCCATGATCTTTTATCATGTTTAATTTCAATCTATTTATGTTGTTGCTCAGTATTTACTACGGGGGTGACTATGCTAATGTGGAATTGTAGTTAAATTGTCTGGGTCATCCTCTTCCCCTTCATAGTGATCAATTCTTTTTCCCTATTAGGAATGAACTTATCCCCTTTTTATGTGTTTATTACATTGATTCAAAAAAATTTGATTCATACACCGTCCTAAATTTAATTAATGATGATGTTTTCATTCCTCTCCCATACTGGATCATCCTGAAAGTGAGTGTTTTATCAATGTGGTAAATGATCATTCCATAATATATGGTGATCTGTTGTCTCAGGTTCTAGTTTTAATACAATTAAATCTATTAATATAGGAAGAATTGGAATGTCCCCGAGTCACATTAACATTTTTCTCCATGATTTGTCTCACCATATTCTTCGACCCCACCTCATGATATCTATTACCCCCACATCATTGACCTGTGAATTTTCCCAACACCCAATCAAGAGAGATAAAAAATGGGCCTAATCTCCAACCCAACATGGATATCCACTATGGTATAAGATGACATCATCAAGGTCCACCCACAGATGATTCCATTGGTACTTAGTCATTAGAGCATGCACTACTGCCTTATCATATACCAAGATTCCTTAAAGACATATATTGTATTTTCCCAAACATAATGTAAGAGAAAATAAGATGATCACTCATGTCACCCACTCAAAAATCACTTTGTGTTATGATTTTCCTCTAATAAATATCTATAAACTCTTCTCCATTTTTTCACTTCAATTTTCTCTACCAATTATCTTGTATAACATGTTACAAATTGAAATTTAAATCATTATCCTTTTAAGAGAAACAAAATAATACAATAAAAAATGATTGCTTATACTCCATGGATAATAACAATGAATCATCCTCTTTGGAAAGAACTAAAGAAACAATAACAACTTCATTATGATTTCCGTCATGCTATGTAATGTTCATGGTCTCATAATTTGAGTTTAAATTTTCATTATATTCAATCACCTTTCAACATGAACTTCTCCATTATCTCAATATTAGAACCACAATTACAGGATTCCAAAATTTTCATATCTGATAATATAATCTGGGTTCTTGATTACTTTTATACGAATCACCAAAATAATCATATTTGGTTATTCTAGAAATCTGGAATTAAAGATATGATTATTGAAGATACATAATATTTTTTTACGATAAAGATCACTAGTTGACTTCACTATATCATCATCACCTTTATTTTTTCTATAAAATTTTACTAGGAAAGAGTACTAATATACAATTTCAGGGCCGTATTTAATCTGATGAATTCCCCAACATTTTTAGGTGGGGACATCAGTGTAGTTAGGGAAGACATAGAGAAAATAAACCATTTATGCTTCCCTCAAAACGCTTGTGAGGGATTTGAATTCATTTTTATATACAATTAGTCTCACAAACCAAGGATTTATAGGTGACTATTTTACTTAGTTTCATAACTAAATGTTCTTGAACTGTAAATAATTGTTTTTAGAGTAATTTTCAGGGATTATAAATGAAATTTATTGTTTTCTAAATACCATGGTTACACCTATGTTCATTTAACTTTCTGATAACTACACCATTTTTGTTGCACTAACCTAAACAACCAATATAGGTGTATTTTGTTCTCTAAATATTGGCCCTCTACCCCAAATTACTAATAGGTTTTGAGAGTATCATGGTAAAAGATACTATATAGATGTCTCTAGATGAGGATTTATATCAATATTTGATGGATTAAAAGAGACATTCATTCTTTGGATTTCATTCTATAATAAAATTTTCTTTTCTTTTTACAAAATTAAAACTTTTATTGACCAATTAGAATTCACAATGGGTGAAGGAGAGAATGTGAATTTTTCTTATAACTTATCCCTTTTATAGATTTACATGGATAAAATTCTACATGAATTTGAATGCGGGTGTGTAATCAATATCAAATAAAGAGGTAGATTGAACATGATGGAAATAAAATATTACTCCAAAAAATCATGAAAGAGTAGAAGTGCTTCATATGGCCAAACATTCTTTTCGAGGATAGAATATATAGGTATGATCGAGGTTTATTGGGGATCATGAAAACCATTAATTTTATGTCTCTTCTGGTATGTATGAAAATTCTTATAAATTTTGGATACCCTAGAATTAGTGATGATTATTTTTTTATCATTACATGAATTATGTCAGCTAATGATATTATGTCTTTTGAGTTAATACGAGATGAGATTGAGATATGTGAAGAAGTTTATGGTATCATCTAGAATATATTGGTAGGCCATGAATGATTCCATAGAACTTTCTATGGGGCTTCATGGGTCTTTTTAAAGGTAGATCTAGTAAGTGTAGTGTAGCACATCATCATTTGGGGATATCATACCCATGTGGGTAGGGTAACAACACTGCGTTACCATCCTAAAATCATGGATATTTCATCTCTCTAGCACTGTCAAACCATAAGAATGGGTAGTTTCCCATAAATAGTAGTCAATAGCACCATCAATTGTAAAATTTCTATGTATCATTCATGATGGACCATAGATGAGAAACATAACTTCATCAATGTATGGATGGCCCATGGAGCCATTAGGATGCAACATGAGATGATTAGGGGCATTGACCATGAGGAAGTTGGGTCTAACGCGGTCCTCATACTAAATATGCAAATGTCCTATGATAGAATAGAATTAATCTTCATTCTTATGGTCATTTTAGTCATGGAATTCTTTGTACGGTAACCGAATCTCTTATATAGGATCTATAGTTCAACATGTGTTAACTTATTCTTCTTCAAAAATAGCTAAGGATTCAACAATGTGGGAAATGGTATTAGGTAAGGAGACCCTCTCTACCAAATATTTTTTCATAATCTCGAAATATTTCCTCATTGATCTCATCAATAAGATTCTATTAGTTGGATGCTTCATACATTATCATTGGCAGACATGCTATATACATGTCTCTCACCTCACATATATGGACAATAGTATCATCTTAATAACTAGATTCACAGTATTTGTATATTGAATTAAGAATATAATCGAGGATTAATTTGTATGGAGTGTCCAATTCTTCAATATAATGATTAAAATCATTTTAATTTTTTTGGGGTGTTCTGAAAGAAGGTCTTGGTGTATTGGAAGGAATATAAGTATTAGTATTAGGAGACCATCGAGGGACTATCATGAGCTCCCTTATCACTAAATTAGATCTACATACATCAGTTTAGTATATTCGAGGAAAGGTTCATCGGATATATCCTCAAATGGAAAAATTATTTTTTCAATTTTGATGGCTACCAAAAATAGGTGAATAGTGTTATAACAACTATTCACATGTAAATTATAATTTGAATATGGCCTCCAAACGTTGTAATATTAGGTACTTAAATATTCTAGTCATTCTTTTTTTGGGACTCCAATTTGGATGGGAATCACTGTTTGGATCCATGGTCTATGAAAAATAGATTGATGTCGGAAAGATTTATTAACAGAAAGTATGTTATGTAGTTGTTAAGAGAGCTTAAATGTGATGAATGTGTGGAAATTCATCTATTATCGAATGTTGTTCATAATACTCAAAGCTAAAACATAAAATATTTCTAATTACACTCCGTGAAGTAATTCCTCACCCAAATGGAATGAAATTCACAGTTGTTTTTGATTTATCAATACCATTATTGGTGGATCTTTGAAAGAAGAAGATATAAACACCTAGAACTACAAAAATCTTGGTTCCTTTATTTGGATTCTCAAATGCATATTCTGGGACATGACATTCAGGTGTGTGTAGTTCCCAAACATCACCCATGTGACCACTATCAATGAAAAAACATGCCTCAAGATCACATTTAATTACATTACCTCCCCCAAAAAATGTATTATTTAGGTTCTTCATCTCACTGTTATTCTATGAATTATAATATCCAATTTCAGAGGGTGAAAACAGAATTGGATACTAGTGTTAGCCAACTTTGTTTCATGGAAATCCAAGAAAAACATAAATTATTGGTCTATAGAATTTCTAATAAATATCTACCCACTGATTATTTATTCAACTATACTAGTATCAACCTCGTAACATGGTTCTTGTGCTGTGGGATCACTCAACAAGAGACTTGTAATAATTTTTTGAATTTTATTGGGTCCATGAAGTGTGGGAATAGTTTTTGGGGATACAGTTTTGAACTCACATGTGATTCCATGTTAATTATTCCTCATATTCTGATTTCCAGGGATTGATAATAATGATATATAGAATTTCTAATGGTCACTTATCATTGATATGGTTTTATGGACCATGTGGTAAGTGAGATGAAAAACCAGGAACACAGACAATTATTTTCAAAGGTTATCCCTTATCTTTCTATCTAGTATCCTACTAGTCATTCTATCCTTTCTCAATAATAATATTATAGAATACAATTCTTTCAAATTCCTCATGAATTCTAGTTCCAAGATCATATATTTTTCAAAATGCTTGGCAGAGTTTATTTGATGGAATTGAATATGAATTGGTAATAATTGAACAAAGATGGGTCATAAAATATAGAGAGAATGTTTTATGGTGTCTTATTTCAAAGTATTAAATTGTTTTCCATTTATCATTCACTGTATCATCTGTTAAAGGTGACACGCTCAAGCTTGAATCAAAGGATATGCTTATGGGTCTTGATTTATATAGCAAAAACTATATTTTATAGGATATATATTAGATCGACACAAAAATATTTTTAATTATATACATGGAAATAGTGATATATTATGGATTGTCTCTTATTATATTCATTAGAGAAAGCATATCCTTAACAACGACATGGAGATCCTTCCTACTTAGTGTGGGGGAAATAGAGCCCTAGAATACAAGGAATCTATAGCCTCCCAATGTGTTCCAATCACGTGAGTCTCTAGTTTGGGAACTTTTCTCATAGTATGGATACAATGTTTATGGTTATTCTGTTAGTATTAATTATTTTAGGCCCCCCATATCTCACATTTTTGTTTTGTACCAATCCACTATATTTGTATAGAAACAAAATATCATGATGATGATGATAATAAATACAAAACTTGTATTTCAATTAAAGTTACTTCTAAGAAGGTTGTGAATGAATTAATCCATGCAGAAGATATTAAATTTCATGTATCTATGAATGTTTATTAAACTATGTTTAACGTGAATAAAAATTTGATTACATTTATACGAAATTAATTATGATAGATAAATGAAACACATGATGATAATGATTCAAATATGGTATATTATTGAGAAGATATTTTAAAATCAATTGAAGAGAAAATGAACAATATCAACAAAAAAAATTATAGATCCAAAAATTCTATAGATTAATCAAGAATAATTTTTTTAACTTCCAAAAAACTGAGAATTGATGTGATTCAACACCAAATAATTTGGTTATTTTTTAATTAAATAAGAAAATTAAAATAAAATAATTGATTTGTTTACGTTGAGAAGAATCCTCCTCTAGTTAAGTGAAAAAATAACCAATTTCTAGTAAAACCTAATGGTACAAAATCAATATTTCCATAATGTTTATGAAATTAGAAATAGCACAAATATATTTGGATTAAAATGATTAAATACAAAAAAACTAGGTTATGTTCCTATGTGAGAAAGTCCAAATAATGTTTCAACCACAAAAGAGCATATAAATTGGAGGTTATAATAGAAAAAATATAACACATGTACTAAAGGATAAATTACAACTAAACAGAAATAAAATAATTAATTAGGCTGTTTTTTTCTAGGTATTTAGGAATAGGGTATGTAATTCAAAAATAATATTTTATTACATTGATTTCAGTTAACATTTAAATCAAGAGGATGAAAATCTGATGAAGATATATGAACATCCATTATGATGAGGAAATCATATAAGATGAATAATCTAATAAAAATGAAAATATAATTATTATTTTGAAACTTTTAGGAAATGTGAATCCATGGTTATTATGATTTTGATATATTTTGATAAGATCCTTTCAGATATCATTCAAATATATAACAGAAAAGCGAATCAATACTAATAATGAATCTAGATAATGAAGACTGTATTTATTAATTGGAAAAAGTCTATAAATATGTATGATGAATCATAGAGTCCTATGATAAAGGTGAATATAAAAGATAACGAGTTAATACCCATTATAATTATGATATTAAATTTAGTTAATATAGGCCACACAGTAGTATATCTTATGTTTTGATTATTTTAAATTGAATTAAAATATTATCTTTTGATTAGGTGGATCAGATAGATTTTGATCCCTGGTTGGAATTAAATTATTATGGCTGAAATACGTAAAAAAATATTTTAGGATTAATTCTCATATGTTTTGATATAAAATCATAGGTGCCCAGTGGTGTATGAAACTATAGAAACAAGATAACCTCAATGATCTGATTGTTCAATATAATCCTATTCTTTAATTATTCCTAAGTCGATGTTAATCAATTTCATGGTTTTATTTTTTGATTTCCCCAAATCCTAGTGATATCAATTATTGTTCATTGGTATTTCACACTATAATCATAGAGGATAACCCATGATGGAGTTTGGGTGGTTTCATCAGTTAAATAGTGTAATGATGATAATTACATGAAAATTATATGTCTATTAACTAAAATTAAATTAAATTATTATCTGAGATAGTATCATGTGTTGGGGTCTTGTATAGGTGTAGGATCAATAGTGTGTCATTGATATTTGTAACCCTATTTCTCAATAAATCAGTTAATGTAAAACACCAATTTTTAAAATATATTAATACGTTTTTTTATAAAAGCAGTAATTTTATATAATTGGTTATAAATAAATAACACTTATTTATTTTTCATGATATATGTTACAAGGACTCTGGAATGTTGATCGAGGTAATTGGATAGACTTGCATGAGCTTGGTCGATCCTTGGAGGTAGTTGACAAGTATCAAAATTAATGAGGAAGAAAGAAAATGTGGATGATGGACCTTTATAAATTCCAAATAAATTAAATGAGTGTGGGTTGTGTGGAATTATATCATGTAGAATTCAACAATGAAATTTAACCTTTTATTAGTTAAATAACTATTATACATAATTTAAATTATAGGGTTTAATTTAAAAATTTCAATCAATATAAAATAAATATTAATTTACATTAATTTATTTAAATTATTTAAATTATTTAAGAGGCCAATGCTAATTTGAATAATGTTCCATTTCCACTAAGAATAATTTTCACTTTATTTATGCCTTATAATCCAAGGGTTGAGGCCTAGAATTAGGTGACTTTTAGACACACAGACACCAATAAAGGGAGTCGTGACATGAATTGTCATGGAAAACCTTAGATGGATAGAGAATGAATGTTGAGATGTGTTAAGACTATGTGAAAAGATATTAGATAGATTATAGATTGTTTTGATGAGATGAACAACCTTTAATGAATATATATATAGATAGACATGAATCTATATCTATATAATAACACCGATGATGCATAAACATGAGGCCTATGATGCTCTATGATGAGAATAATGATGTTGGGGAATGGGATTGCCCATAATAATTAGGCATAAACCCAAAATAATAGTTTCTATAAGGATCCAAGTGGGGAATACCTATACATTCTAAATTATTTTGGGGACCCCTCTGGGTTCCACATTTTGATAAAAAAATAATCTCTGTGGGTTGATAGATATTTTTGCGATCGAGTGAGACCCATGAACATAAATTGATGATTAATCCCCATCGGTATATAATGCTAATTTTGGTTGTGGTTCTTTTACCAACATTTTTGATTTTGAAATTAATATATATTCATGATATTTTATTTTCAAGGATATTGGGAATAAAACTACAGGCATCAAATTGTTTTGATTTATTCGGGTGATCAGGATATATCTTTTTAAATGGAGCATATTCTAAAAATCATGAATGTCACAGAAAAAGTTTAAACAAATGATTTTTTTGGATATGAAATTTTAACAGTAACCCATTCAATTGGATTATCCATCCATTAATACATTTACATTTTTCTCCCTTCCATTATAAAATCCTATATAATGGAATGTGTATAGTATTGTTTTGTATTCTTGGGATTCCATGGATATTATCAGAACATTATGAATTACTAGTGATTCATGAATTTGAACTATGAAACAATTAGAATATTATTAAATTCTAATAACCTAATATTCAATTTTAGGTATGATTTATTTGGTGCGAATATATCTTTGAGCAAAGATTTAAATCATCGAGATGGATATAGTTGGATCCCCTTGATTGATGCCTTGAATTTTCCTAGGATCAATTGGAAACACAAGATAGGGTAAAGATGAGGTGATGAGAGTTGTTGTATGACCATATGATTGACCATGTGATATAGAATCAAAATCCATTTGATTTTATGACTCCCTCAAGAATAAACCCCATCTAAAAATATTAGATTTCCTAGGTCCTCCCACTCCAATAAATCCATCATCAACCTTATCATGGTGAAACAATTTTATTGTAATGGGAATCCATCTGGGGACCTAATAATAATAAATTCACAACGAATATCAAGGGTCCAAAACAAATTTTTGGACTTGTGATAGAAGGATTCACATGGTGTGGATTATGGTCAACTAATGACCTAAACATGATGAGTGACATTACATCATATTAAAAGGTATTTATGGTTATTTAGGGTCATTGATATGGTAATTAACGATGTTTGTTACTCATGGATAGAGTTATAAATGTATTAATGTTAGAGTGGTGGTGAAAATAAAGTGGTTTCCATGGTCTATGTGATGTTATTATATATATTCGGGCATTGGAAAAATAGTTAGTGTTCATTGGTTATTTATTTTTACCATGGATTGATTTTTATTTAGAGCATGTCACAAGAAAAAAAATAACTAGTAATGTGTTGGCATGTTTTGGTGGTTCGCTAAACATTAATCATATAAAAAATTAATCAATCAACCATTTCACAAGTATACACATGAATTTAGTTCTTGGATATTGACACATATGGTTATGTGGACCAGTATTTTGTGATCGAGCTGGAGAATCTTGCATAGGACTAAGAGATATTAAGTGAGTCTTGGTCATTTTCATGGTTACTCCAATGTATTTTATTTTATTTTTATTTATTTTGTATATAATTTGGAGAATCCTTATGGCTGATCAGTTATTATGTAACAATGATAGTTTGATTTTCAAATCATTTTTCAATTTATTATTGACTATGTTTATATAGTTTGTGTACTCTTTTTTATGGATATATTTTCTATATGTTTGTTGGTTATTTATATTTATATTCGTAACATTGTAATAAGTTTTATAGTATCCCCATGCTACATTCAATGTCAATTGTGGAAAGTATGTATCATTTAAAATAGGCGGTTTCATTCCTTAGGACACATGGAAATCAATGTTTTGTCACTAGTCAAGTGGCCTTTTAACAAGTGAGTTAGTAAACTATATCAAAGGAATATTTGTATTTTATCTAAATATTTTTAAATAGAATAATAGATATATGATAATTTGTTAGATCCTATGATGGATATATGGATTCAACATCATGAACATTTATTCCAATAGGAATTATCAGTTTTTAAATATTGGTTGGATGTTCTGGACTCATGTTGTAATGGTTTGAAGATATTTTTTCATGTGATTAAGTTGTGTTTCAAGGATTAAGATATAATTGTAATTTTTTATTAGGTAATATTAATCTCATGATTAATACAAGAAAATTGGGATTCACAAGAAATATAGGCCTACTAGTTTAAGATTTCTTCTCATTAATACCAAGGACCATCTATTTTGAGAATCAATAATAATGTATACATAATTTTTTGGTATTCGTTTTTAGTGAAATTATTTATATCTGTATAAAATTTTATGTATGTTTTGAACTGATGGGAAATCACGTGGGCTTATTAATGAATTTTTAATTATGGGTATTTTCAATTTCCCTATATGGGATGTGCGACAACCCATGTATGTTAGTAAATCGTAATATTTCTTATTGATTAACCCCTTATGTGTCTCAATTATTTGTTCTTGCTAATTTAATGTGTCAGTAAAAATATATATGTTATTTTAAAATATATCATGAATTGAACTAAATTTATCCAAACTATGTGATTGTAGTTCCCTCAATAAAAATAACCAATAGGTTACACCGATTTAATGTGTTTGTTTTTGTGCTGTGAATATATCCACCTTGGAGAGGTCTGGAATGATGATGGCCAGAGTGATTGGGTTCCCTATGGGTAGGTTAGTAGAATAAAATGACAACTTAGCATTAGACCCCATGTTGGTTTTTGACCAATAAGATTACTTATTTAATATTACTGTAAAAACCTATATACTGCTTTCACATATATCATCAAAATGGCCTCCACCTAATAGATTATCATTTTATTGATTCTTTGGAATAGATTGTATACGATGATATAGTAATATAAATATGATTTAGGATAATTTTGTATTATCAATGAAGATGTATCTTATTTTAATTTGGAGATACTTTTAGTTCCCTAACATGATATTCACATGGAATTAGGTTCCCTCTCTATGTGTATATGAGAAATATTATTGAGTGTGATATAATGTGACATTTAATGTGATATGGAGACAGTAAGAATGAATAATTTCTCAGTATTTGTTATTTGTTCTAATCCATTCCATTTTTATTGGTGGAAATACATTAAAAACATTGGTTATATAGTATACATTTTTTGATTTGATTACAAGTTTGATTGAGGCTCACCTAATATAGAGGCAATATCTAGTTCTTAATTTCCATCACGGAGGAAATTCATGGGTATATAAAATTTGTAGATAATTATAAATATAAAGTTTTATCATGTAAATGGTAATGGAATGAGAGAATGGTTGGACACATTTGACTAAGAATTTCACATGGTGGTGGCTGACTATGAGTTTTTCTTAGAAAAGAGATAGAATATAGGATATTTTCTAAGAACATTTAGGCTAATTTTTTATTGCTGAGTTGACATGTGATTGAGGAATTTTCAGTGCTTTTTTGAGATGACCATTGGGTTATGTGGGTATTTAGGGCCACAAAATATTGGATATAGGATTTCCTATTCTTCAAGATGTGGAGTGTTTATTGTGCTGATAAATTACTAAACCATACTAATTTTATATGAAACATAATGAGTATGGTAGTATCACATAAAGAATATATAGTGTTGGGATTTACAAAGATTGGTTGGTTTCCATGTGGTTGAAAGAACTCAATACTCGTTGGTTTGGTTGTTAAAAGATACCTAGAATGATAAATTATATATATAGATAAGGATATATAAATTTTTTATAGACTCATACTTTCCATTATTAGTTCTAAATGGTTAGTGGCCATTGTGGGTTAGGTTACAATAAATTTTAAGGAATTTCTCATTTTCCTAGTACCCCAAGTATTATGATGGAAATTGTGGTGCCCCTATGGATAGATTTGTCAGACCGACATTATTATGTATAATTTTTGGGACCAATTTGAAATTGAGCTATAATGAAGAATTAATTGTTAATGTAATGGATGAGGATATAATTGGAGGAGTAACATATATGATTTTAGAGGGAGATTTTTGAAAATTATCTCAAGTATTTGAGTAAGAGGGGTGGTATGTTTGGGGAATACACCATATATTTCATGATGGAAAAAACATTGCTAAATTTTAAATTTTAGAGAATTTTTTGGATGAGGTTTTCTTGTGAAAATGATTGGTATAGAGTCATGAATTTGTTCAAAAAATCATGAATGAGAAGGATTGAAGTGAATTCTATAATGATTTGTAATTTGGTTCAACGTTGTGATCAGTATGACTCTCCTATATTGGGGTATATAGTGTCACCATCAGGTAATTTGATTCCCATTTGAAGGGGAGGGGTTGAATGAGATTAGTGGATGAATGATTATTATATCATTTTGATAATAGTGGATAAAGATACACTAATAGAAATAGTTTTTTCACTTTATTCAGTGTATAAATTAGGATATTATAATAGGTAGTGTATGAGTGATATATTTTTATTTCATAAAATTTTAATGCGATCTAAACATGATTCATTTTTGGGGAACATTGTTTCTCTTTTTAAATGATGGATATTTTTTTGGATAATAATTCAATGGTGAAAATTAAAACATGATTTTTATTAACAATGGTTCGATGGATTGGATATTCATAGGATACGTCAAAAGATTAAGGATTTGGATCATGTATATTAGAAGTGTGTCCATGACTTAATTTATGTTTCACTAATAGAGGTCATCAAGATTATTTCCAAAGGATTTTTTATCATGTAATTGGACATGAATATATAGATTTTATCTCAGCCATGTTTTTTATATGATTTTTTAGTTCCCATAATGCTTTTGGGAAATACAATGTGATTTTGTTAATCATGGATCGATTAAGAAAGAATATTCTGAATTCCATGTGGGATGTCTGAGAAGTTACTATAAATTGACCAGTGATATTTCATTATTAAGGTTTTCCATGTCTAGAATCATTCATATCATGTCATTAGACAGATGAGAAATTCATTTGGTAGGTAATTATGATGTTTTGTATGAACATTGTTGGAAATTGTCTGTTATGAGATATGTCTTATAGTGGGGTAACCATAAAATGATGATCAATTAGATTAGAAAAACATAGATGTATTGGGATAGATGGATTATATGTAGTTACATCCCATTGATCAATTAGTAATAAGTGGATTTGGATAATGATTTTATTATTGAGTGATTTTCATTAAAAATTTTGGTTTGGGAGAATGTTTAATTTTTGTGAAGGGGATAGATCCTTTTATCCATGAATATGTTATGAATTAAGGACTAGATATATTGATGGATGATCACTATGAGTTAATGTTGATGAGATGTATTTTAAATGGATATTTTAGTATTCCTTATTTAAATATGATTTAAAATTTAAGTGAAATTTTAAATTTCAATTTGTGGATGGGTTGGATTTTGATGCATGGATTATATTAGAATTATGACGGTCATAATTATTTACTTCAATAATTTTTCATAGGATATGAGGATTTTTATGTTTCCTAAGGCTCTGATGATCCCTAAGTGAGGTCATATGGGATTTTAAATCCTATGCATAAGTAGACCACTAGCCATCCAGTGGCTACCAAAAGAATGTTTTTCTAATGGTATAAAGATCTTCATATAGGTCTTCTAAAAATGATCCATATTACAATTCCCCTTATAAAAATTTTTAAGAGGTGAAGACACCCACTCTACAATCATATGTTGGATGAAAATTGAAAATAAAATCCCATTTTCATCCACTATCAATTTAATTTTGTGTCTTTATTAATGGTGTTTAATTGGGTGGATTTTTTAAGGATGGTATCCTCCTTCCCTTTTCTTCATTTTCTATATTCACAATTGACTCCAAATTGTTCTTGTATATGTTATTATTGTATATTTTACAAAAACATGGTGAAATCATACATTTTCATGGGGTATTTTACTCATAACCCATTGAGCATATCCCAAGAAGATATCCTAGTTCAGTAATTTGTTGATATGTTGAATTTACATCATTAGATGATTTTTTTGTAGTACATTAAACTATTAAAACATCCAACTATAAAATATTAAAAAATTTGGGATTTTCTACATGATATGTTTTGTTTTCTATTAATTAAAGTCCAAAAACCAATTCACAATGAACAGGTGGTCAATAGTTGCTCAGGCAGTTTCCACTATTTATGAAATTATTTAATATATTGTAAAATAATTTATAAATGGTCATAAATAAATTTTTTATATTCATTTGACATGAGTATGTTTTCTTTGGAGTGTATCCTAGGGTTGGTCTTTAAAAGATGGACTTAGAAGAGATTTTACGATAATATGTGTAACAACTGAACCCCTCTAATGACATAGAGACCTAGACTAATCATGGTCACCTTGTTTTCGCATTCTGGGTACCATTGGTTTCCCCACAAACACTTCTTTCCCTCATTGGGGCCTACCCAGATGCCCTAATCAGTCAGTTGACTAATGACTATCCCCATATGCCAACACATGTTGTTTACAGCGTGCATTCTCCTAACATATATAGGACTAGGAAAATATCTTATGAGGCCACCCATGAGGAACAATAATCTAGTCCAAGAACACTTAACTGTGGAGTTCTTCTCCATTACACCCCAAAAAATAAAGGTTCGCCTTATTGACATGCTTCATAAATATTTTTCATAGAACCCTTTATCATTGTATAGTGTTTCCTTAAACACCTAAAGAATATATTCCACATTATGGACCTAATATCTCTACATAGATAGTTCCACTACACATAAGGATGAGATCCTACCCTGGTTCCAATATTCTAACTAGGCCCCACTGAGAGCACATACACACGACCATAACAAGGTCACCAAGTCCTCATCTCCATGTTACCATAGGTTTCCCCCAAAAACAAAATGGTCTGAGCCATCGTGTGCACCCATATTCATAAATGGGTCATTTTTCTAATGGATTTCCCCACACTCCAACTAATATTATTCCCATTGTTATTTTTCTTTACTAGAACACACCCTATGAAACATCTCATAAGGCCACCTATCATAATCAATACTCCATGAAACAAATGATTTTGTGTGGAGTTCTAATATGTAGGCTCTTGGATATAAATTTCTACTATTTGGACATGAATAATATCAATTAGACATATAATCCATTATCACTCAAGGTAGTTATAATAACAGGACATTTTTAGGCTACGATTAAATTAAAGTGAACATAATAATGGTAGTTGGTCCTTTATACTTGGCCCATGGAATAAATAGGTAGATTTATATTTATTGAGATATAATGTAATTACAATATGTACAATGACCATTTCATGGTTAATTAACCCTAATTATAAATTCTTATTATAGGTATTAATGTATATTATTTTTTAAATTGAAATTAAACGATAATTTATTGTACTTTTTTAATTTCTATTAGAATCCTATGGTGAAATGGGTAATATAGAAACACCCTTAATGAACTTTTTCACAAGAATTATCTGTCAACCATAGATGGATGAGGACATGACTGGGAAGATACATAGATAGTTGGGAGCCTCTATGAGGTCGTGTAACAACAAATTAGATAAATAGCCTTATATGTCTTGTTGTGAAACAATGTGATATCATCGGCCTAGGAGTATAGACCGTAGGTATATTTGAGATGTGTTTAGTGAGATGAATTGCTAGAGTGACCCTAAACTTTTATAACTAAGTTGATCAATATCTCAAGTATATAATCATTATGGTATAAAACTGAATAATATGATTCCATAAGGTGACTTTGATGATTTCAAGGGATGGAAGTACCTATGTCTATTAGGCATGGAATTAATTACCTAGTTTTGACTGAGGATATATAGTGTGATACCTCTACTTAATTAATTAACTATATAACTCATGTGTGTGTTTCATAGAGATTTTCCTCTGAGTGGGTGTGTATAGTTATGCATAGTGGTGGTTGTGGGTGAAAACCTGGAACATGGTCTAAATGCTTATCTATGTGGGAATTTCAAGATGAGGTCGGATGATTTCGTTTTACATCCATTATTAATTTATTGATTAATTTATTAATTTATATTATTATTAATTATCTAGGATTCTTAGTTATCACCCTTTTATCCTATAAATTTTTGTATTTCCCAAGACGACCCGGAATCAACTGTTTGGATGGATAATTTACTAAGATGCCTAAAATGTATGTGGTCAAGTATCACAAAAATTTAATGATGTATTCATAGATTTTATAGTCTCCACACGGAATTGTTGATTGAGTTGTGAATTCCAGGATATGAATTTCAAGACCTTTCACATGAGGATTTGTGATTTCATGTATAGTATAATTCTTAAGATTCCTAGGATTCCATTAATATTTTGAGTTTATTATTAATTTTTTAGGATCCTATGAATAGAATGGTGACACAATTATATGATTATAAATTCTTAGGGCCCCTAGGATTCAAATGGATCTATGAGGAGTTAGGTGGAAATATAACCTAAATAATTGATAATGAATATACCAAGAGATATTGATGGATCCCCTCATTGAATTTTATAGATACCTAGTAAGAATGGATGGAAATACCAGTGACAAAATGAATAATGGAAGAAGTATTATTTGATACCATAGAGACTAACCAAGGGATCCAAGATAGTATTAAATTTTATTTTCTGGTGGTGCCATGAATCATTAAGGCCTGGACATGTATGATTTCTGAGGACCTCACCATCCATTTAATATGATGTTGACCAAAAATTTTGAATCATCATATCCTACTACAGTGGTAAACCTATGGTCTTATTGAAAAGAGATATCCTGTGATGTCATGGGATCCAATATTCATTAGTGTATGTGTGAGAATAGGATTCCCATGGTGTTGAAATATGTCTCCACAAAATTTTATCATGATAAAATAGGTAAATATTAGACTAACTGGGTATGACGAGCTGACATAGAATCCATTAGGACTGAGGATGATTGTTTGGATAGGTCCCAGTTATATGTTCATTCCATTGAAACAATGGGAACACTATATTCAGCATGATCCCCTTATTTTCAATGATAAATTATAGCATTATCCAATAAAACTAATTTTATGTTTATATTTATTGGATCTATATTTTATTTATGTATTCTAATCGTATCACAGGAAAAATTCATTTCAATTATAGTTATTTATTAAAATATTATTCTTGCTCCCCAATGAGTTATGTACTCACATCATTCTTATGCATCGATTATATTATGGTAACTGAGTAGAATTTTACATAGTTGTATGTAAATGTGAGCCTGAGGAATAATATTTTGTGATCAAATTATTGTAGATCAAGTGGGACATGGATATTATATGTGAGTCTTGGGTTTAATGATAGTACCTATAATTTATTATATATTTATTTTTTATTCTATATATAATAGGGTTTATCATAGTAGGAGATTAGAGTTATATGTGGGAAATGGATTTTTTTAGTTGTATATAACATTAAATTTAATTATTATTTTAGTTATATATCATGACTACACTGATAAGTAGTTGTGGGTTAAAAAAGTGTATAGATATGATAATTTATCTTATTATTTATCACTCTCATCCAGGGGGTAGAGTCTCACCTTGGAACCTCCTTAAAACATTGTTCCTAGTTGGCATCCTTTCGCATATAAAGAGAGGTTCTATGGCTACATTGAAAATTATGATATATCATAATTCATGTGTTCAATAGAATTATTACATACACAAAACATGAACCATGACAAGATAGACTAGAATTAAATAATAAATGTAATATAAATATAATAATAGGGGTATATTTTGTGAATTTGATCACTAAATTGGTATTTTGGTTGACACACTTTTTTAATAAATTAGGAATTATTATAATGTTTTGTAGGACACTGATAATGGATTAGTTTGTCAAAATTTCATTAAGTTATGATAGAGTACTGTCATATTCATTGGATATCAACCTAAATAGGAACATTATTTTAATAAGTTGAATGAACAAAAGAATCATGCTTAAAAATGTTGTTCTCAAAAATGAGTCATTATTAATGAATAAATATGAGAATGTGACCAAATGATTTTTCATTATAATTTCAATCCATTTGGAGTTGGTTAAAAATATAGTTGAGTTGAAAATAAATCTTTGTCTGTATTTTCTCACAAAATGATATCTACTGTAGAAAATTGGGAAATAAGAATAGTAATAACGTCTATGTTACCCATTATTTCAAAGGCCTCAAAAAAAAATTAAAATTTATTTCGAAAAGTGTTCAAAAAAATATTAACATGTTAGGAAACAGGTTCATGGGTGATGATTCTCTAGAAATAATTGAGGCTACACCTCTTTTATTAAAGGAAATGTAAAAGAAAGGGAACAAAGAGGGAAAATGGGGAAACAAGGTAAATCCCAAAACAAAAACAATTTGATTAACTTTTCCCCAGTCCCTTTATTATACTCATTTCTTATTATCAAAGTGCATTGATCTATGATCTTGAACAAACTCACCCCCAAACTCTCAATTACCCCCTACATGAGATCTCCATGCTTGATAGAGATTGAAGCCTTTCATAAAGAATCCCCATATTTGTGTATTCAGAGTTAGAGGTATCCTCTTTTCATTATTTTCATTTGTAAAGAGATTAATTTCTTCAATGTAATCATCATTCTATCTACCTCCATTGCATTATCCTGATATAAATTCCCATGATTCATTTTCTCATTTGGGTCCAGCCTATGGACCTGGAATATATCTCTAATTATATTATTTCTACCATTAAAAACAACTTTTGAGGTTTGATTCCATATCTACCTTAATTTTTTCATAGGTCATTAACAAAAATCATATACTACCTATATATATATATACACACACACACATATATATATATATATATAATTGTATAATAACATTATTAGTAAACTATTAAATAAAGGATTAACTTGGTGGAAATTGGATATACGACTACATTCCATGTTGACCTTGGCCAAATGACTTCATTTAATGGGATTCAATTCAAATCCATGTCGATCATTATGGTAGTTGGATTAATTTCCCAAGTCCACATGTAGTGGGAAAATATCACAATCTCATTCTCTTCCCATGTATTTAAAGTGACATTTTATATTTTCCATGTCTATCACCCACCATTGTCACCCTTAACTATAGTCGAATGTTGGCCTATAGAAATAGATGATGTGAATGATGAAAATATTCCAATGTTTCCTGACATAGAGTAATGTTTTATCCTATACCATGGTATTATGAACCCCTACCACAGTGGCTATACTATCTATAGAAATAGTAATGTGTCCATATGGTAATTTCTATGTACTTTTTGATCAAGTGGGAGTAGAATCATATTGTTACTTGAAATGTTATTTTAGATTTCCCTAAAATGATAATGATTGTAACGCCCCGACCCCAGCTACCCAGAGTCGGTGCATTACTTCTTAACATTGGCATGATCACAAAAGATCAAGTTTCGAAAGACCGATTAGTTTAGTAGCCTTGGAAACACTAGATACACTCATAAACGTTACATTACATCATAAAGTGAAAAACTACAATAACAAAGTCACCATAGACCACACTCATATCCTTTTCTGACAATCCCTGTAGGTCATTCATAAAATACTTCCTCACATCCTGGAAAATATTAAAACATTGAAAGGGGTGAGCTCAGATGCTCAGTAAGGATAACAATATTGCGGAAGCTTTCATAAATAAACATAAACATTTAAATCAATGTATGACTAAAACAAAAGCTTTTTAAACTTGAACATCAACATAATATGGAAAAAGTAAAATGATATAATGCCATTTACTTCTTCACATGGATATTCTACTGGTTGAATAATCACATGCAATATCAATAACCACTTTCATTATGATGGAATGCATAATGCCAGACATTCTAAAACATTTTGTCAAGGCCTCAACCAAGACGTCTAAAATGATTAAGGCCTTGGCCAAAACCATAAATCAAATTGGGAAAGGGCCTCAGCCAATTCCACGTCTAGTTGTCTCATGGGACCTACCGATGCATCGTGGAGCTATAGAGGGCTCCACCCGTCACTTATTAAGTCTAATGCATTCCTCATATGAATAGGTTTAAACATATCATAGACCATAACTTAATCGTATCACATAAAACATGGATAAAGGAAACATAACATTTCCACATTTCAATCACAAGATATCAATACAACACATTGATATAATAAAAATTCTTTCAAAACCATTTTCAATACCAGGATAAAATAAATTTAAAACTTTGTATTTATTTTTCATTAAAAAAACGTGATGGCTTGTAGAGAAAGCTGAAACTCAAATAATGGTCACGGCGGTGGAGAAGTCGTTGTCGCCGCATATGTACGGAAAGAAAAACATTCCCTTTTTGTCGTTTAGTAAAACAATTCTTATAAAAAATATTCATTTTGAATAATGTAAAATTCAAAGGGGTTTATACACCGTATAAAAGAAAGTTGTGTATAAAACCAAATATGCCTCAATGAAAGGGGATTGAGACGAAGTCCTTAAAAAGATCATTTTTAAAATAAAATAGATCTATTATGTGAATTCAATATAGGTACACATAAATAAATTAAAAATACAAAATAGGACATAATAATATCATGACATAATTTGAAAGTAGGAGATTAACCCAAAGAATGGAAGTTGGGTTAAGAAATTCCCTTAACTTGCGTCCTGTCCTGACTCGACCATTCTTTAACTTCCTGAATAATAAACTAGAGTTAATTAAAATTTACTTAAGAACCTTTTTCATGTTCATTATTCATTTTATATCCCTTATTACCATGCTATAAAAATTATGTAATTATTTAAGTTTATAACGGTCATTTTGTCGATCATAGGTACTTGAGTCAAAAATAACATTCTTATAATTACATGTTGTTCATGTGGTGATATATCCATTATATCCAGAATTATATTCATGATATAGATATCATATATCTCATATATATCCAGTATATACATGCATTTATATTATTACATAACATTTAGAGGTAAAAATGAAATGCACTGTTCATGGAGACGGTAAGCCGTAAGTACGCATGAACGCTACTTTCATTTCTATTTCATATTTAATGGAACGAAATCATAATTATATAAAGGTATAATATAGTTCCAGTATAATATCATATATAATATCATTTACTCCATCCTTTATACATCCCACATATGGCATTAACGATTCACATCACTTTGAGGGGGCCGTAGTCCGCACTTCCTAAAATGAAATTATCGCGTTTACCCATAATGGAAATCATAAAGTATGCCATAAATGAGAAATATAGAAGAATAAGTAAATAATAAACATATTACATATCCTATATAAATATAGTGACATCTTAATGGCCACCTTTGAAGGTGTTATATGAGTGTTGAACAATCATTGTTTCGTGAGGCAGAAATTCGCCATCCACAGAAACCGTATGTTCTTTAACCATTACATGTAGGTGTGTGTAATTGTAGCTCGAATCATTATTATAAAAACATCCTAGTATATTGAAGATATTGGTGTTGTTACAAAAGAAATGAATAAAAATAGTTTAAGGGGTTGGAGAAGCAAAATAAAACAAAACAACATTAGAGAAGACATTACCTTAAAATCAGGTAACTCTTTTTGATTTGAGCCAAAGGCTTCTTTGGGAAGAGTTCTTCCCAAAGTGAGGCTTCTAGGAGTAAGGGAGGAAAGTTCGGAGAGTATTTGGGCAGAGGTTGTCCGAGCCAAATGTCTTGAACGTGTGAATAAGGTGGGAGTGGTGGGGGCCTTTTATAAGTGGAGAGGGGTGGCACTTTTGGAAAGTAATGAAATGTTATTCTATTATACAATGCTTTTAGGATTCTAAAGGTCCCAAACTTGTATAATTAGAGTATAAGGTGATAAGGGTTCGAAATATCCTCATCCAATAGGCTTTGGACAAGTGTAAGCCTTGTATTTACATTATCTTCTCATTTTATTTAAATCGTTAAATAATGAGGTCATCGCTGCATCATCATGGTGTCATAAATAATTTAATTTATTTAATGTCTAAAAATTATTAAAAAAATATTCATGATGTTGTAAATATTTTTATCTTTGCAATGAATATTTATGGTCAAAAATATGACTTTTATAACCCCATGTAAAAATTGTTTTAGTAAAACATTTCATGTTTGTGTCATTTTTTACTTTAACATTAAATAAAAGGTATTTATGTCATTTTCTAACTAAAGTGGCTCCATTGGGTCCCCAAGTTGACCCATGGATTGTCTTGGTCGGACATGGCACATCCAATGAGGGCAGGACATGTTTCAAGCCCTTCTCATATTATGAAAACATTATTTTTACCTTAAACTACACTAATTACCTTTAATCGCGATTAAGAACATAAAAGTTACTATTCACCAACAATTATTTTAATCTCATTGAACCAAATTTTACTTCTTAATGAAAACCATGTATGTCGGATTTTTGAAAATCATAACAGAGAAGTGGTAATATTTCATTTAAACGAAAAATCAGGTATTTAACTACCACTTAGTGGTTTCACTATTCATCAAAAATTGAAGTTTTTCAGAACAATGCCAAAATTTCACCCTAAGATATAATTGATATTCCAAATTCAAAAATGATGTCTATATTAAAAAATTACAAACATATAAGTTGCATTAATTAATTTTATAATTAATTCCCGCTGTCAGAAAAAATATCATGTTTTTAAGAAACAATTTATATCAAAAGATTGACAAATGTTTATGTCCAATTTCAATGTTAAATTAATTCTAATGACCACCATTGGATAAAATGGTAAAAATATATTCTAATTATACTTTAAAACCACAAAATATTATAATTTATCACTATAAATTATTTTGATTAAAGAAGTTGTTTTTATGTATTTTTCACTATTCATAAAAAATTGAAAGTTCTCAGAAAATTACCAAAAATTCAACATAGGCTAATTTCGATATTCCGAATCCAAAAATGAAGTCCATTTTGAAAAATAAAATTTATATAATTTTAAAAAGTGGGTATTACTATTCATAATGGCTACTTTGATTAGTCGCGGTGTTTTAGAACTCGAAGTTGTGTACAATGCAAGCTATTGCATTATTGAATGAGAAGCGTATTGTGGAAGCTCGGGGTGTTACATTCTTCCCTCCTTCAATAAATTGCGTCCTCGCAATTTGAAATTTTTCTTGGAAAATAAAAGGTTGAAAATAGAAAATATCTTTGTGGAAAACCCACATCGGAAATAAGGTTAATAGAATTTAGTCTTAATAAGAGGGAAATGGAAATAAGAAAGTCACCACCAAATTATGATCTTGAAAAGGAGAAAATTGGTGGCAATTAGAGACATATAATTGGAGGAAAAACATAAATATTTGTAGGGAGTGATTGATGTCATCAATCACAATCAACTGTCAAATTGAGGGCCTCAAAGCCTTCAATCTATGTTGATTTAAAATATCATCAGTTCAACAAGACATAAGGTATTAGGATAACACATTTTTTGTTTTAATATCCCTTTACTAAAATTTAAGAATTAATTTATTCATTGAATAAGAGATATGTATATATATATTTATGCTTGACAATTAGAGTTTCAACCTTCAACTCATCTTTCACTCAAAAAGATAATAGAAATAAAAAATATTACACTTATCCTAATTATATAAGGTTCCAAATTTTAACACATACAATTTCGATTAGAAAAAATATTTTGTAATAACTAGGGACTTCCTGTAGGCTAGTGGTAGGAAATAAAGGCCTGTCGCACTATGATTGTGGGTTCGATTCCTGCAGCATTGTCCGACGCGACGGGTTATGCCCCACCCTGCAGGTTGTCCTTTTCATAAAACTATAGTATTATAATATTCCAAAAATAATCTTCAGAAATGATTTAACCTTAAACAATATTGTCCATGGTTCAACTTAATCCATTCCAACCTTAATAGTTATCCAAAATACCTTAGTCTAGACTTTCTCTAAAAGGTCTCGAAATTCCAAAATCAATTGTAACATCAGATTCCCCAAACAAAGAAAAGTTTCTCTTATTGTCACATACTAAAAATATGATTACCTTCTTCATATTAAAACCTTAATGAAATCAAAAAGTACTACAGTACAATCCTTATATATATCACATTATTCTTATAACCAGAATATAATCCTTGAGTCCAAAAGCACCAATACATTAATTATTCCGCTTCAACTGTAGTCACAACATAAGATTGACCTCGATCCCTTGGCCTTTTCTGTGGTAAGTTTCCTTGACGCTTAGGACATTCATTTGCATAATGCCCCATTTCTCTACAATTGTAGCATTCAACATTGATAGCCTCTTTCTTTCCCTTGCAATCACGTGCCTGGTGACCTTTTTCTCCACATTTATAACAAACTCCCATTCCTTTTAGGAAAGTAACAGGGTGATTCTTCCAACAATTATCATATAATGGAAAATCCTTCTTTCCCTTTTTCCATTTATCTATCTACTTTTCCACCATTCTCTTCTTCTCTTGCTTTACTTTGTTGTCATAAGACTTAGAGAATTCCTTTTCTGTCTTGATAGAACACGAGAAAATATCTTCATACGATGAGAAGGATTGTGATACTAAAGCTCGACGGAGAAATGGTTTTAACCCATCAAAGAAATGATCAATATTACTTCATGGGTTATGTATATAATCTGCAGCATGCCTCGCTAAACTTGTAAAGATAGCCTCATACTTTGCGACATTCTCATCCTCCTTCTGCCTCAGACTTAGAAATTTCCTTTCCATATCTGCTCGATGGTCATGAGGAAAGTATTTTTCTAAGAAAAGCTATTTGAACTCCCTCCATTCCATATTCGATACATCATCATCTTCCTTTGTGTTTTGAATCAGCGACCACCACTGATCGGCATCTCCAGTGAGGCGGTAAACTGCCATGACAAACTTCTCCCTTTCACTACTGCCCAAGGCATGAAATATTTTCTCTTAGGAGTTTATCCATTGCTCAGCTACTAATGGATTTGTACCCCCATTAAATGTTGGTGGTTGTTGCCTCATGAAGTGGTCTAACATTGATCCTCCACGTTGCGGATCAGGGTGCTCCATACGAGTAAGGTTATTATTCATAACCTGAGTGAGTTGTCCCAGTATGGTAATAAGTTGATCAGCACCAGTTGTATCTCCAGATCCTCAATAATTATCTTCAGCATGAGGGCAATCCCTACACGGAGGGCATGCATTGATACGATTTCCATTCCTTCCACTAGGCGCCATTTATATACAATGGCATAAACTAGATCAGTTTATGAATCAAAATACATAATTCCATACTTTTAAAATACTTAACATAAATTAAACTATTTATGGATATAATCCATAATCATAAAAATGTTTTCTTTGAGAAAGTAGATACTCATAACCCTTCATAGTGGTTTTTAAAGAAAACGAGAATTATCGTAAGCATATCCCCTGGGAGTGTCGTAACCAAGAGTGCAGCATGGCCCGTTGTCGTGCACCAGTTCCTATTCGAGTCTAGCTCAAAGCGGTGTTTTTGGGTTTTACCCCTAGGTACATCTGTGCCAGAGCCGCCTCTACCTACTTGTATCCAGACATGGATGTATCGCTCAGAAAACTCACAAAATCTCTATAATACCCAAATTCTAGGAAGTTCTTCTATACAAATCCTCAAAGTCTATCTTTAGGCTATGTGCTCTAATCACAGTTTATCTAAATCTAGCTTCCATGGATAGTACTAAACTGCCTATGATACCAACTGTAACACCCCGCCCCCAGATACCCAGATTCGGTGCATTACATCGTAACATTGGCATGATCACAAAAGATCAAGTCTCGAAAGACTGATTAGTTTAGTAGCCTTGGAAACACTAGATACATTCATAAACATTACATTACATGATAAAGTGAAAAACTACAATAACAAAGTCTCCATAGACCACACTCATATCCTCTTCTGATAATCCCTGCTGGTCATTCATAAAATACTTCTTCACATCCTGGAAAATATTAAAACATTGAAAGGGGTGAGCTCAGATGCTCAGTAAGGATAACAATATTGCAGAAGCTTTCATAAATAAACATAAAAATTTAAGGCAATGTATGACTAAAACAAAAGCCTTTTAAACTTGAACATCAACATAATATGGAAAAAGTAAAATGAAATAATTCCATTTACTTCTTCACATGGATATTCTACTGGTCGAATAATCACATGCAATATTAATAACCACTTTCATAATGATGGAATGCATAATGCCAGACACTCTGAATCATTTTGTCAAGGCCTCGACCAAGACGTCTAAAATTATTAAGGCCTCGGTCAAAACCATAAATCAAATAGGGAAAGAGCCTCGGCCAATTCCACGTCTAGTTGTCTCATGAGACCTACCGATGCATCGAGGAGCTATAGCGGGCTCCACCCGTCACTTATTAAGTCCAATGCATTCCTCATATGAATAGGTTTAATCAGAACATAGACCATAACTTAATCGTATCACATAAAACATGGATAAAGGAAACATAAAATTTCCACATTTCAATCACAAGATATCAATACAACACATTGATATAATAAAAATGATTTCAAAACCATTTTCAATACCAGGATAAAATAAAGATAAAACTTTGTATTTATTTTTCATTAAAAAAACATGATGGCTTGTAGAGGAAGCCGAAACTCAAATAATGGTCACGGCGGCAGAGAAGTCGTTGTCGCCACATATGCACATAAAGAAAAACATTCCCTTTTTGTCGTTTAGTAAAACACTTCTTATAAAAAATATTCCTTTTGAATAACGTAAAAGTCAAAGGGGTTTATACACCGTATAAAAGAAAGTTGTGTATAAAACCAAATATGCCTCAATGAAAGGGGATTGAGAAGAAGTCCTTAAAAAGATCATTTTTAAAATAAAATAGATCTATTATGTGTATTCACTATAGGTACACATAAAGAAATTAAAAATACAAAATAGGACATAATAATATCATGACATAATTTGAAAGTAGGAGATTAACCCAAAGAATGGAAGTTGGGTTAAGAAATTCCCTTACCTTGCGTCCTGTCCTGACTCGACCGTTCTTTAACCTCCTGAATAATAAACTAGAGTTAATTCCTATTTACTTAGGAACCTTTTTCATGTTCATTATTCCTTTTATATCCCTTATTACCATGATATGAACATTATGTAATTATTTAAGTTTATAACGGTCATTTTGTCGATCTTAGGTACTTGAGTCAAAAATAACATTCTTATAATTAAAAGTTGTTCATGTGGTGATATATCCATTATATACAGAATTATATTCATGATATAGATATCATATATCTCATATATATTTAGTATATACATGAATTTATATTAATACATAACATATAGAGGTAAAAATGAAATGCACCGTTCATGGAGACGGTAAGCCGTACGTACGCATGAACGCTACTTTCATTTATATTTCATATTTAATGGAAGGAAATAATAATTATATAAAGGTATAATATAGTTCCAGTATAATATCATATATAATATCATTTATTCAATCCTTTATACATCCCACATATGGCATTAACGATTCACATCACTTTGAGGGGGCGGTAGTCCGCACTTCCTAAAATGGAATTATCGTGTTTACCCATAATGGAAATCATAAAGTATGCCATAAATGAGAAATACAGAAGCATAATTAAAACATAAACATATTATATATCCTATATAAATATAGTGACATCTTAATGTCCACCTTTGAAGGTGTTATATGAGTGTTTAACAATCATCGTTTCGTGAGGCAGAAATTCGCCATCCACAGAAACCGTATGTTCTTTAACCATTAGATGTAGGTGTGTGTATGTGTAGCTCGAATAATTCTTATAACAACATCCTAGTATATTTAGGATACTGGTGTTGTTACAAAAGAAATGAATAAAAAGAGTTTAAGGGGTTGGAGAAGCAAAATAAAACAAAACAACATTAGAGAAGACATTACCTTAAAATCAGGTAACTCTTTTTGATTTGAGCCAAAGGCTTCCTTGGGAAGAGTTCTGCCCAAAGTGAGGCTTCTAGGAGTAAGGGAGGAAAGTTGGGAGAGTATTTGGGAAGAGTTTGGCCGATCCAAATGTCTTGAATGTGTGAATAAGTTGGGAGTGGTGGGGGCCTTTTATAAGTGGAGAGGAGGGGCACTTTTGGAAAGTAATGAAATGTTATTCTATTATACAATGTTTTTCAGATTCTAAAGGTCCCACACTTGTATAATTCGAGGCTAAGGTGATACGGGTTCGAAATTTTCTCATCCAATAGGCTTTGTACAAGTGTAAGCCTTGGAATTTACATTATCTTCTCATTTTATTTAAATCGTTAAATAATGAGGTCATCGCTGCATCATCATGGTGTCATAAATAATTTAAATTATTTAATGTCTAAAAATTATAAAAAAATTATCATGATGTAGGAAATATTTTTATATTTCCAATGAATATTTATGGTCAAAAATATGTCTTTTATAACCCCATGTAAAATTTTTTTTAGTAAAACATTTCATGTTTGTGTCATTTTTTACTTTAACATTAAATAAAAGGTATTTATGTCATTTTCTAACTAAAGTGGCTCCATGGGGTCCCCATGTTGACCCATGGATTTTCTTGGTCGGCCATGGCACATACAATGAGGGTAGGACATGTGTCAATCTCATCTCATATTATTAAAACATTATTTTTACCTTAAACTACACTAATTACCTCTAATCGCGATTAAGAACTTAAAAGTTACTATTCACCAAAAAATATTTTAATCTCATTGAACCACATTTTACTTCTTAATGAAAACCATGTATGTCGGATTTTTGGAAATCAAAACACAGAAGTGGTAATATTTCATTTAAACGAAAAATCAGTTATTTAACTACCACTTAGTGGTTTCACTATTCATCAAAAATTGAAGTTTTTCAGAACAATGCCAAAATTTCACCCTAAGGTATAATTGATATTCCAAATTAAAAAATGATGTCTATTTTACAAAATTACAAACATACAAGTTCCATTAATTAATTTTATAATTAATTCCCGCTGTCACAACAAATACCGTGTTTTTAAGAAACAATTTATATCAAAAGATTGGCAATTGTTTATGTCCAATTTCAATGTTAAATTAATTCTAATGACCACCATTGGATAAAATGGTAAAAATATATTCTAATTATACTTTAAAACCACTAAATAGTATAATTTATCACTTTAAATTATTTTGATTAAAAAAGTTGTTTTTATGTATTTTTCACTATTCATAAAAAATTGAAAGTTCTCAGAAAATTACCAAAAATTCAACATAGGCTAATTTCGGTATTCCGAATCCAAAAATGAAGTCCATTTTGAAATATAAAATTTATATAATTTCATAAAGTGGGTATTACTATTCATAACGGCTACTTTGATTAGTCGCGGTGTTTTAGAACTCGAAGTTGCGTACAATGCAAGCTACTGCATTATTGAATGAGAAGCGTATCGTGGAAGCTCGGGGTGTTACAATGATATATTTTGATTACAAATTTATGTCAGTAGAAGGATATAATTGTTTTCTAAACCTAAATATATTTTTTAAAACATGGAATTCTGAAGTAGTATTTTAATTGATTATTTCATGGGTCTTTTCTATAAAAAATATATAGTGCATCCATTCTCCTTGAAGAGTATGATAGGAACAATGAGAGAAATTTTTTTTGCCAGACCTATAATGTTAATATGTGGGATAAAATATTCATCCCGTTTAAATTAGTTTCAATTATAAAAATAAAAACTATTTTTACTATTGAAATAAATTTATTTTTGAAAAATACTACTAAAAACATTTGTAAACAATACATTGGCTTCAAACAAGAGTTGTATTCTATGGTGAGTAGGTCCAATGGGGGGTTTTTATTGGTTAGTGGGAGAATAAATTAAGTCATAGACGATTGGAGACTATACATTCTCATCTTATTTCCTTATTTGTTTATTCATTAAAACAATATGTGGGGTAATTACTTTTTTAACAACAAAAATTTTTATAAATAAAATTTCCTTTGTTATTAAATTAAATACCATATTTTGGTTATAAAAAACACATGTGCTTCTGTAGTATTTTTATATACAATAGAGTTTTAATGAACATTCCATATCATAACCACTTATAATATATCCATCAAATAGTGATCATATGTTTTTTAAAAATATAATATTTTGATAAATCCATTTTACCTCGACAATGGAAGTGAAGGCCCCTAGTAATTAGATCATACAATATGAATCCCATTTATTAGAGATTATGTGGGGATGTCATCAATGGGATTTTCCCATGATAATTCCCAATGTCATTTATACAAATTAAATCATGAGGGAACCCATTTATAGTAGAAGTTAATGATTACAAAGATCACAACCTAATCCATTTTTACTGAACTAGACCACGAAAATATCACCATCTTGCACCGAAATATTATGTATTTTTCTAAAATAATAAAAAGATATATATCAATAACAGAATTAAATGAATTTTTATATTCTATATTTAATACAATAATGGATATATTTTTTTACTATATTAATTATTTTTATTTTGATATGATAAAATAATATTTTTATTTTTTTGTAATATAAAACACCCATAAATATATTCCTTTTTGATGATTTAATCAATCAAAAAAATAATTTATATATTAAAATAATTATTAAATTTTATATTATTTAATATATATATATATAAATAATGATATCATTTCTAGGATAAATTATGTAATTATTATAAGGGTTCAGAAATTTTAATAATGAAAAACCCATCATTTATTAATAAATCTCGATTCTGGTTATAATGTGAAAATTAAAATTTATATAATTTCATTAGATTAAATAAATATTATTTTTTGAGTCAATACAAATAAATTATCAAATAGTAAAGTTATCATAATTTTCTAAGAAATACAAATTATTGGGAAAAATGAAATACATTATAAATATTTAGTGTGTATTATGAAATAATAGTGGAACATAAGTGATTTTTTAGATTATATAATGGGTATCCATGTCCAATATAAGTTTCTAATTAAAAATAATATTTTTATGTTATTTTTTTAGTTTTATAAGTCCATTAATAATCCACTAAAGTTGATATTATATTTTTTGAATTTATAATCAATTATTTATAATAAATTGTCAATACCACATCACCAAGGTTAATGTTTTATTTATTTGGGATCATCGATATAAAATATAAAAAATAAATACATTTTTTAATAATATCATGGGGATACATTTTATGGATTTTTGGTTTGATTAAATTATTATACAGAGTCCAAAACAAATCATTGTTAATTAATAAAGGACTCCCATTTATTTTACAATATATTCAAACCCAATCCTCGATAAATATTATCTAAAAAAACATGAAAAAATTACTCACTCTTACCTCCCCTATATAAATTCCTCTCATGGTTTCCGAATTATCACTAGAATATCATCCCATTAATTTGCAATCACCGTCTCAAAGTAAGGGACATCTTTACATTCTTTTCCATACATGAACCTTCTTTGTAATTATCCTTTTAAATATTAATTTCGTATTTATGACCATATAAAGATTCCTATATTTTATAGTTGATTTACTATAAATTATATATCATTTATCTCCTCTAATTATTGAATTTCCAAATATTTTACTATGAAAACATATAGTAAGGGACCCCTATCTCTTTTTTCCTAAATAATAACTTCTTTTTAATTATCCTTTTGAATCAAAATTGGTTATATTTTAATGAATATTTAGAAATCAATTTATCATAACATATATTTCCTAAATTTATAGAACATATATACCATATAATTATTGCATTTAAATAATTAATTACAATTCCGACACTTAATAAGGGATCATCTTTTTCCCCTATTTAATTCACGACATTTATTAATGTAAAGATATTATAATACAATTATTAATGGTGGTATATGATTTTTCATATCCCAATTAATTATTTTTTTATTTCCAAATGATGATATGCCCTATTCACTACAAGTAAATGAATTTATGAATATTTATGTACTTTTTTTATACAATAATAATATAACTATGATTTTTAATGACATTATTTTTTTCATGAATATCCACCCCCATTATCTCTCAAGGGCATTCAATGATATGTTTATATCCATCCTTAATTGTTGATAAAAATTTATATACCCCATAATACTTGACCATGGGATTTAAATTTGTTAAATAAATCATTTTTTTGTGATCTATATGGAATACATATGAATGTACTCGATATGAAAATGATTAGTGCACCGAAAAATATACATCAGACAATTATATTATGTTTTTTATAAGTGTAATTATACGTCATGTGTGGGATTAGTGAGTGAAACTAATCTATTTTGGGCCTTTTACACAATTTTATTATATCTTGTTTGTAATTCTTAAACTATGACTATGATTTCATCTATAATTTTGTTTCCACATACCCCTGATGCCTTTATGTTACCATGATATATCATGACTCTTTTTTCATGGTTATGATTCTCACCCTTTTATTTCACAATTAAATTTATAATTTTCACAAATTTAACATTCTATTTATGATATTATTTGTTTATTTACATACATGGATTTATAGATAACCCCTTTCTTATGCATCTTCAATGGTTATCTAAAACATTTTGGTTAATGATTAAAATGTATGGGCATGTTAATGGATTTTTCAATAATTCTAATATAGACCTATATTTTTAGTTTTTATATTGTATGCCTAATTTAATAAATACACATTAATTATTTATTTTCTATGTTGTACTATCAATATTAATTTATATTTTATCCTTAATTAATGTGTAATAATGACTACAGTTGTTGTAGTTAGTCTTAAATTAAAATTTAGTTATTTTTTGATTTGAATTACTAAATTATAGAGAAAGTATTAGGAATAAGAAATAACATAAGTAAAATACCAAAACATTTATTAAGCCTTATTTACTATGTTGTTTGTACCGAAAAATATCTTTTTTCAGATACTACAAGTCGATATGGATATTTTTTATAGGTAACCAACAGTAATAATCCTGAAAATAAAACATTGAGTTAGACATGATCATCACCTAGTGCACTCCAACATGGCTTGATGCACACCAGGTTTGAAACATGTTTGGGACATTATTTTTAAAATTGTAAAAAACCTTTATGAACCATTATTATGGGAACAAAAATCATCAAAATTTTATTTGTTTGGTAATTGATGATCAATTACATATATTGAATCCATGAAATTCATAAAATAGGAAAATAAATGTCATTGGATTCCCATTTAAAGGTTTAAATTTTCAAAAGTAGTCATACATAAGATTAAATTTGTTATTTATAATGTGCATGAATAATAGGAAATGGGTAAACAATAAATGAGAAGAGAAAAGTGACGACTTACTAAATGAGATACCTATTATTATTGGAGATAATGTATGAAATCATGCATGATAAACATCTATAATATTATTGATTTTACAAAGATTTAATAGAAGATGGTAGTTATTTATTAATGATTTCTAAGTTATAATAGTTATAAGGTAATTAAGATTCAATTTCCATTGAAAAAACTTCTGAAAAAAGAAAACATGGAAAATGGCACAAACGAAATTGGAGATGATTAATGTGTGAGAAGTTATGGATTAAAATGTCCAATTGGCATTAAAAAATATAAAATGTGACAGACTGAAATAAATAGAATGATAAGTTAATATATATAGGTATTTTTTTAAATGTGTATAAGTTGGTTATTATCCACATAAATTATGTATTTTAAGTGATAAAAACCACAATGTGCACCCAAAATCTCTAATAATATGGGAATAAGTCATGTATACTGCTACGATGGATCATGAAAATTGAATTACATGTATTTTATTCTGGAAATTAGTTTATTTTATGATTTAGTTCAATTTATACCCTATTATAATTTTTTTCTATAAACATTGTGTCACCACATATAACAATTTGATATCATAGAGAATAAATTATCTGATTATAGTACCACATGAAGATTTTTGTGGGTGATTTCTTTTTGAAGATGTTATTAGTATCCATTTAATGGAATTTGATGTTAATCTAGTTATATAATGGTTTTACATTTATAATGGCAACATAAATTGGGGGGAGAATTAATTCACCATTTGTTCTATGAAACAACAATCGATTACAAAAAAAATTCAAGGAGGATTATAAATCATCTTTGGTATCATCATTTTAATAATATATATTATTTCATTATGATAAATTGTATTTGTTATAATGATGGAGACTATTTAAATGGTTATCCTTGAAGAAACTCCCAGTATGACAGAATGCACTATTATGTTTCAAGAATAATTTTTTTCTACCTCCTAAGGAAGTCATTGTGTTCATAATCAATCTTATCCCATGAAAAAGTGACATTATCAGAGAATTCCTTCATAAGAAATGCATATTTATAGACCCTTTAAAGGAATAATCAATAGAACATTGTCCGTTACCAACCAATATAACTAAAATCTATCATTTCTTGGATTAGATTGACATTTTCATTCATTTTTATGATTTTGATAATTATACTTAACATCGTTTCCAAGAAAACTCATTAGATAGTCTTGTTTTTTAGAATAATGAATTTTTATATAGGAATGTGATGTTGAAAATGTGTCTTATCACTTCACATGTACTTACAATACCCTAATGTGGGTAAATATTTATTGTAAAATGTTTCAATAAAAATAAGGTATTATGTTATGTGCTAATTCAATAAGTAAATGTGATATAATATTCCTTAATTTAATTTAATTTTGAGGAATATAACTACTGAGTTCATGATCAAGAGTTGATTGTAGTGGTAATCAAATTGGATTTCTTGAAGAAATGTATCTTTTTGGGGTAGTGTGAACTATATATAGATAATATGTTAATAATGTATATATTCACAGTAGGAGATGAATATGTTTTTTAAGAATATTGTTTCATCAGGTTATGGACTACTATTTCTTTGTCCACTGTTTTCCTATGAAATTAAATAATGTGGCATATTTATTAACTAGAAGAGATATGAATTTTTTTCATTGATGAGAGTTCAAAATGATATAATCATCTTATACATTATAATTATAGAAATGGGAATAATATTGTAATAAACCTCATCAATCCATTCAAAAATAATTTTCAAACCACCCCTTGTAGAGAAGATAAATGATTCTGAATGAGTTGTTTTGGAAATTTAGAAGATAGTGGATGCTATAAAAAAGGTAAATCCTCATAGGTCAAAATTTATGAAGAGGAAATTTTAATATTTTTTTATGACTATTATTATCAATTAATATTAATTTGAATAATTAGATATCAGATAATGAAAAATGTTCAACCTTATCCATCCATATTGGGATCATTTATTTGTACTGAGATCATTGAGAGCACTATTTTATAGAAAATATTAAAAACCATATCTCTTCAAGTAAATTATGTTTTATTGTATTTCATTATGTTAAGGATAAAAGAAAAAATATAGATGGTGATGAAACATTACCCATACCTAAATTTAAATGGGAAAAAATAACAATTTAATGTTTCATTGGTCTTCAAAAAATATCAAGATGAAATGATTCTATATGGTTTGGGGTGGATCTTCTTACAAATGCATCTCACTTCATTCCAATTAAAAAGTAACTACCACTAAATAAAATCATAATGATATGAATTAGACAAGTGGTGAGGCTTATGGAAAACCACTATTGATATTATTTTATTATGTTACATGATTACTTATATGTTCTCGGATAATCTCCAGTATTTTCAAAATATTGTGTTGAATTTCAATATGGTTTAACACCCTCAAATATAAAGACAATGTAATTATACTATCCATAAAATTGAGGACATATTTAGAGAATGCAAATGGAATTCATTAATGGATGTGATCAACATCTTCATACGGTTGAGTTCTCGTACCATAATAATATATTCTCTTGTATTCAACTGGCTCTCTAGGAATCCCCTTATGGTTAATGATGATGAACACCTGTATGCAGGAATGATGTGGTTGAACTATTACAGTCATGTCACTAAATGGTAAAGGGAATGGTGGAAGTGTTCATGAAAATTCACCATCACATGAGGCCTTCTATGATTCGATAGAAGCACTAAGATGCCATTAAAAACAAGACATAGAGTTTTTGGACTGAGATATTGTATTCCTCGAAAAAACTAAAAGGAATAAAGTCAAAAGATTTTAGAAATAAGGAAATATTAGTCTAAAATACTTCAGTCCCTTTGAGATCTTTGATCACATCATAGTAGTGGATTATTGACTGTCAATCCCACCAAAACTATATCATGATCAAAATATGTTGTATATATCCAAATTTTGGAATTATATACCAAACCTCTCACATGGGATAAATATTGAGGAAATACCATTGGAAAATGATCTTTGATATGATTAGCTAGTGAAAATCTTAGATCAAAGAGACAATGTTCTTTGAAATATGAAAATGCACATAGTGTAATTTTTATGGAGAACCCAAAATATTAAATAAAGATCATGTTAACCGTAAGAGGTGATGAAATATAATAACCATAATATGTTTTACTGTATGAAATAGAAATTTAAAGGGTCATATTTTTAAAGGTGGAAGAATGTAATGATGAAAAAATATTATAAATAAAAATCCCTTTAGGATTAGACTATATCCCCTATTATGGTTATAAAAAATACTATAAAATTTTCATTTTTAAAAACCTCTTATGTTTCAAATAAGAATAAGAATAATAACCATTAAAAATATATACATTTATAGGGATCACATTATTATTATAAATATAGGGTTTTAGTAAATCCAATTGAAACATATAAAAGATATGATGACCTCAAAAAAGGGTCAAACCCTATAGAGCCAATTTAATAGATATTTAGAGGGAGGAAATGTTATTATAGTTTTGTATTTATCAAATAGAACTTGAGATCCAATAACCAATGGATGATAGAAACATAGTTCATGAGAAGATTAAGCTCATTAAGATCACTTTCACAAACATGTTCATTGATCCACCCCATGAAATTATCACCAACATTAAACTCAAGAAAAAATGTTTTATGGTAATAAAAGTGATATTTTTCCTTACAATGTTAAAATTAAAATTTATATTTTATTTTTAATATAATTATAGGTAAATTTTTTGTTATGTTGTAAATTATTTTCATTTTGATAGAATTAAAAATATTTTTTCTTTAATGTTCTTTTTTAATTACAATACATCAATAAGATTGTTGTACCTCTCGTACCCCTCGTGGTTTAATTTTCATGATCACAATCACTCTCTTATTTATCTAATCTTGTTTTAAGTGTTTTTGGATGATAGGCATGATTTCAGGTTGCAAAGGAATTGGGCCAAGAAAGAAAGAAGCCAAAGTGGACTGATTTCAGTCCCACCGGCCAACCGGTGGAGGACCACCGGCCAGCCGATGGAGGCCTGGACAGAAGGCATCCCTCTGTCCAAACCACCGGCCAACCGGTGTCCCACCACCGGCCAGCCGGTGGAACCCAGACAGAACAGTGTCAACTACTGTCTCAGCACCGGCCAACCGGTGGCCTCCTCACCGGCCAGCCGGTGGTGCCTGAGCTCGAGTCCTCTCCGTTTTTCAAAGCACCGGCCAACCGGTGGCCAAGCACCGGTCAGCCGGTGGAGCCAGTCAAACTAGCCGTTGGGCTTTGACCAGGCTTGTCCACTTGACTCCCAACGGCTCCGAAGGTCTCTCCAACGGCTCCGAAGCCTCCCAATGGCCATTTGAGGGTTCCCCCTCTATAAATAAAGGACTTGGAAGCTCCGGAAACTCAAGGAAGCCCACAGGATCATTTTTGATCATTTTGGCGAACCTCCGGCGCATTCCTTCAAGGAACTCCACTTGCTCCAACTCACTTCCACATTCAAGGAGCACCACCATAGAAGCTTGGGAGCGCTCTTCATCAACTTCATCAATCCATTGGCTCCCAAGACTTCTCCCATTACGGTTTTTATAGTTTTATCATTTTGAGCTTTATTTTGGGTTTGTGCCTACAAACCCCCATTTCTCTCATCCTCCTTTCATTTGGGTTTTCACACCACCTTCAAGGTGTGAAGAGGTTAGTCAAGCCTTCCCTTTTAAAAGGCTTGAATCATAGGTGAGCTAGCCTTCACCTGTAAGAAGGCTAGTGGGTTCTTGCTCAACCATTAAAAGTAAGTGGGTTCTTGCTCAACCAATAAAAGCAAGCTGTAATAGGTTCTAGACTAACCTTAAAGTCTAGTGGGTTTCTTGCTAAAACCATTAAAATGCAAGCGGTAGTAAATCTCTCAACGGTTGAGTTGGGAGCGGAGACGTAGGCTTGGGTTTAAGCCGAACTCCGTTATCAAGTTACGTGTCTTGCCTCTTTTATTTCCGCTGCACCTTTAACTTTGATTTTAATTTGTTAATTATTTTTTAAAAGGCAATTCACCCCCCTCTTGCCATCACTTCTCCACCCAACAAAGATGAATCCATAAATTTTTAAAAAGAAATGATATATTAATAAAATAATATAAATAATAAATATTTATTAAATATAAATGATAATTTACTATTTATTAAAATATTCTTAATTGTTATTTGAATAAAAAACTATTACTATCGAAAAAACTGTCATTTATCAATAAATGATGATTATTGATTAAAAAGTAAAAATCCACATATATATAATAATATTTCAAAAAACGAATATTATTTATTCTACCCATGAATCATAAATTTTTAACCATTGAATTTTCATTATTTTTTAGGAGTGTTTAATTTTCTGGTAAAAAATTATATATGGTATAAATATATATTGTGTATTATGATATTATAATGATGCTAAAATGATTTAATAAATTATATAATTGATATAAATTACCAAATATGTGATTATTCTCTAAAATAGTGTTTCTTATTTAATTTAATTAATTTTATAATAATGATATGAATCGTTAAAAAACTATATTATATTTTATGGTGTTCAAATAATTTCATTATAAACAAGAATCACTTCAACATACATGAGGGTACTAATTTATTGATTTCTGACTTTTATATTTTATAATTAATAAAAAACTCTTATTTTATGACAAACCATCCAAAAAAACAATGGTAAAGTTTACGGTTTTGATTACATTAAGATATATATCCCATAACCGATGTTTGGGAAGTAATAAAAAACCACCTTCTATTTTTATATTTAATCCCACTAAATATCCTTTTCATATTTACTCAAAAATCATTTAGATCATCCATAAACTACAATACCCTCTCTATAGTCCTAAAATTTTCCCCCAAGATCATCATAACCTCATACCATGCATTTTGAATTCCCATCCCAAGGTAAGGGACCTCTCACTCACTTTTATTTTTCATTCAATCACATTATTTATTATTACACTTTTGTATCCCAAATTTCAATGTTTTCTAAACCTTATAGATTTCCATATATAGTTCAGTTTTTTTCATATTTATGAAATATCATCTATTGCAAATTATTTTAGAATTTACCCAAGCTGTTACATTATATGGATATATTAAGGGAACCATCACAATTCGTTTTAATCAAGAAACATCTTTACAATTATCTTATTAATTATAAATTGGTTTTATATTTAGGAATTTATAAAGAAAAAAATAGTATCCAATTTATATAATGGGTATTATATATAATCTATTCACTTAAATTATATAATTTACATATTTCATTACTAATTTAAAATTTAGTAAGGTATCCTCCCATTCACATTTTATATTCAACAACCTTATTTTTGTACTACACTTTATCTTCTAATTCATATTGTTTTGATATAATTTTCAGTATCCATATTGAAAACTTTTTCATACAAAAATGATTAAATTCCACTTTCAATATCATTAAACCAATTTATTAATCGTTTTTTCTTCTATTATGCTGTCAAAGTTTCACTTCGATTTTTCACAACAAACTATTATGTCATAAATATCCTCCATAATTTCCACTCAATGGTATTACCTTACATGAACATGTCACACAATTATTTGGAAATGATATGTATTTATACTAAAATCCTTGATTATGGTGTCATAATTTATTAAATACATCCTCATTTTGTATGAAGTATGTGTCACACCTATGCATGTACATGATATAAATGTGACTAGTGCAGAAAAACGTTTATTGAGCTCTATTGAATTTGGTAATGATTTAGTATCATGATATATCATATATGGAATAATGGAGTGAAAAAAATCCATTATGGGTCTTTTACACCATGACATTATGTCTGGGAGATTATCTAGGGCAATTTTTTATGATCTATTAATTAATGTTATTTCCACATTCACATTTTGCTTTTTTTTCACACAATATCATGATTTTGTCCATGATTATTATTATCACCCCTTTATATCACATATAAATTACAATTATTTGAAATGTAACAAATTATTCATGTCATTATTTTTTATTCCCTTACTAGGATTTATTTCTCACCCATTTCGTATAAATTTCCCTTGATTATCCCATGTAATTTTACAAATGAGGGGAAATTATGAAAATGTTAAGGTAGTTTTCTACAATAATGATGCAACACTTATATTATGTTTTTTGTGACTTAACTAATTTCCCAAATAACGAATAATGTTTTTATCATTTTTCATTATGTTTATTCTTATTTAATACAATATAAATTAATGTCTAATAAAGGCTTGTGTTTTCATGCCACAGATTATTATAGGATATTGTAGACGTTTTTACAATGGTATTTTTGTACTTACCCCATCAATTTTATATCATGTTTAGGGAAGTGTGAAATTATTATTTTTAAAAGTATTTTAAACCCATATTAGAATATATCTATTGAGATTTTAGATATTAGGATTTAGTTGTTTGACCTGGTGTTTAAGGGATTAATATTTCAAATTATGTCATCATAGATAGCACCATTGTCTGTTGTTACGGGAAAATATTGTAGTTAACAACCTTGTATGGACTAAACGAGGATGAAACGAGTTATGAAAATGAAAAATTAGAGCCTTCTAAGGAATTATTATCTATTTAAAATTTTTAGGGGAGATAATATTGTTTTAAAGGTTTATTTGAGGATTTTTTATCATAAAATGAGTGTAATGTATGATGTTATCCTAAATACTTATTTTTCATGTTGGTATAGTCACTTCATGTCCATGGCCATGTTGTTTTATGTAATGAAATATCTATCTATATTTATGTAAGATATGTGACCCATCTTCATGCATTTTTGGATTTGGTTTTTTATAAATTGACCACAAACTTTTATACATGTGGTTAGAGGATAAGAATATTAATAAAATTATTTCTATTTTCAGTTTTTTAGCACCATTATATTGGTTTTAAGGTTAAATAATATATTTTTTTGGATATGGAAGTACACTTATATGGAAATGTTCAATTTCACACGAGACTAGTAGAAGATTAATTGAATATTGAGACTATTATTTCATTCACATCACCTAATACTGTTGAAGATATGAACAAATTTTTTTGTCTCCTGTGATTTTATAAGAGGATATTATTTTAATTATCTCATGAAGTAGGGCCATTTATAGAAATGATCAATATGTGACCATTTGTTTCCTTATTTTTACATGTTTCTTCGATAATTATTGGTTTTCAATAATCATTTTTGAACTATTGGGTTGATTCATTGTTTCTATAGAAAAAATGGTTCAAAAAATTCAATTATTTATTAGAGAACATTATTTTCTAGCTTAAATGCATCATCCCTTATCATTTTATACATTTTAAATGATTTTACTATAAAATACATCTATCAATGATGATGAGTATTGATAACAATAGAATAATAATTTTGAAATGTGGTTGGATTGTTCTGTATTAGATATATCGATTAAATGATTTTATTAATAATGAATAAATCTACATCGAATGATAGAATTTATTGAAATAATTATCTAGAAACATAAAAATGTTAATCACACATAAAACACATGAAGATTACATAATAATACATTAACATAGTATTGAGAAGATTGGTTATGAAATGAATTCACCTAAAGTGGATATTTTTTATTTGAAGAGACATAGAATGTTGATTTATCTATATTCAGGATAGAATAAATCATCTACCTATGATGTGTAAGATCAATTATCAAGACTTGTATCAAATATATATCATAAAAATTTGAAAAATTTAAAAGTATTATATGTGTAAAAAAACATTCATTATCTATATATTCATCATCATATCATGAATTAAGTATTGTATAACACCATGTACTCATAAATTTTATATTGAGTAACCCACAAACAATTCAATATAAATATAGTAAAACAATATTAAATCCTCATGCCACCCATGTGACTATAAAAAATGTGTTATCCTGATAAGAAAATTATAATATTCAATTGAATATACAAAATATTATATGAAATATGATTATAGACATATTTATTGAAAATTTAAAACTACTGAAAACTTCTTAATGATGAATTTTAGGGAAAAATAAAAAGGAATATTCAGATTATCCATTTGAAATAAATGGATTACTAAATTTGGTAACGATCATGTATATTATTTCATTAAAAAAATGTTATATTAATTTGATTTGGTTTTGATTGAATTTGAGTGTGCATTATCAAACACAAAGGAGATGTTCCATTAATGAGAATTGAGTTGTCCACAATAAATAGAGCCCCCAAATCATTATCTATCGAACCATGAATTTATAAGTCCATTCCAAAATATTTAAATGTCATATAATATTCTTAATCTATATTAGATGGAATATATATTTAGTTTATTAAAATTTTTAATTGGAGAAAATCATTGAAATTTGAAATGATATTTCATCAGTGATTTGAGATGAGATGTATTGAATAATTTGATACATATCGTAAAATACTCTAAAGAAAAAGGAATTGAATCACGTGAAAATTTAACATTATTGGATATTTTTTTGAATATTATATATTGGGAATAAAATAATTTTTTAAATATTGTCGTGATATCATGACCTCTACGATGTTTTATTTATGGATTTTAAATATCACAAGAAAATATGTTTTACAAATATTAAGATAGATGAGTTTTCTATAATTATTATGGAACTTTTATAAAATATTCTAAGAATGTAAAAAATAAATGGAATGAAAATGTAGTATAGATGTATATAGATAATTCATATATTTTTTCTTTGAAATTAAGGAAACACACTCATTCGTAGAAGAATGAATATTCCAATATTATTGTTATCATATTGAAACTAATAAGATGTTGGGAAGTAGGAACAATATATTTATACTTGCAATATAATTATATAATTTATTAGTTTATCGAGAAATTATATGTTATCCTTGTAAATAAATTACTTTCACCCTTCAATGATAGATAATATGGATACCAATAACTAAAGAAAATGTCAATGACCTTTTCGAGGATATATTGGAGAGGATCCTTGAAGAACTATCCAAAGGTATTATTAATATTAAATTAGAAGGATTTCAAGATGTTTTTTTATAATATTTAATCAACTAGTAGGATCTATTATAATCAACATATTGGGAGAAGACTGCAACAACCAGATGATAATGAAACACATTAGGATATTTTCTATATTAAATGTTTTTTAAAATAAGAAACACAATGTCATTTTGGTGTATGTGATGTTATGGTAAATTTCCTTGTTTTTTGTAATTTTATGTGATTCATGTGTAGTGACCCATTTCCCCGCAGTAAAATTATATGTTATAAACAAATGGGTTGGTTGGTTTATTACTGGAACACCTAATACACTGATATTTTATATTATTAAACACTCTAAAAAATGTAATTTTATATATTTATATGATGAAACTCAAAAAATGCTATGTAGACGAGGATCCTTGATTAATAATGAGTGTTTATTATTCATAAAATGTGATTTTTTCCAAAAATTTATATTTAGATTATGGGGGATTAGTGTGTGATACATGATTGATCCATAAATGTAACTCTCTTATATCAAGAATATTTTTAATTACTCTCTGATGGTTATAGAACCTCTTTAAGATCTTTTGATTTCTCATAATTAATTTCTTAATTAAATGGTTAGACTTATTCTCCCATATTTAGGAGGAATTATTATTTTTTGCTTAATTATCATCCTCATGGACACTATAATAAATAATAAATGTAAACTCCTTTCATGTTAGAGCATTTCATAAATGCTATTTGATGCTCTATTTTTAAGATATATTTACAGGTTTGATTCCATTGTGTGATTTTTTCCCATGTTTGGTATAACATACCTGACGAGAGGATATGATATTATCAAGGGAATAATATTAGTTGTATTATATAATTTATCAACATGTAATATATATTGTTAATCAATTTATGAAAAAATAAATCAACATCACCGCGATTGATTGATGCACATGATTGTTCTTCACAGAGTTCTCAAGGGAACACATGTGGATCCATGTGGTATTAGTCTATATTGTCCATTAAAATACAAATGTCACCTCACCATACAACAATTAAAGCTGTGGTTGACTATTAATTTGATGTTGTGTAATGTTATCTTCTATTTTTATTACATGGGGAACCATAAAATGATGGATTCCACCATAGGTGGTGAAATAACCCGTGTCACTGTTTTGAAAAGTTATTTCACATTGTTTTACTACTTTATACTAATGTATATGTAATGGAAATTATTATTTTACAATTGCATGAATGTAAATTAAATATCCCTTACATAGTTATCAGAATGTTTTACATGAAATGGTGAATCATAAAAATGATTTAATGTTGTTTCTATCATTTAAATATAATTAGTTATAAAATATTTTTATACAATAACATTAGAATCTTTGGGATATATAAGTTTATAACAAGTTAATAATTTAATTTACTATAATTTTTTTAAAATCAATTAATAATTTTTATAAAAAATATAAATATTCTTAAATTATAAATGATATTGTTAAGATAAAAAATTTTGAAATAAATTTGAACCTTATAATATAGAACTAATATATATATTTAGATATAAATAGAAATAATATGTAATATGTTATATGTATTATGTAATGAATATTAATATATTTATATATATTATTAATAATTGGTCATAATGAATTTATATGAAATTATTAAAATTAAAATTATTATTATTATTTATTGATATAATTTTGACCACGTCATATTAGTTTAATGATTAATGAGATTAATGGTATAAAATATTTATCACACTATAAAATTATAATATAAATTAATAAAATATTTTTTTAAAATAATGTACATATACTAAATGTTTTTATATTTTAAATAATTATTATCATTAACTCATTTTTATGAATAGTTCATAAATGACTCATGATTTTTTAAAAAATTAATGTGTTTTTTCCATTTAATTATTAATTAATGGTTTGTAAATTGTTCTGAAAATAGAATATTGTGTATGAAAAATGTATATGAAAATATTATTTATGCATAGGGCCTTTCATTAAATTCTATGTTAAGTATCTTATATTTTTTTCATATACCCTAATCATGGTATATATTTTAGGTTAGGGGATTGATAATAGTTGTTGATTATAATTCAGGCATATTTGGTTTTAGAGATATAATGATTTTAATTTATAATCGTATAAAATATCCGAGGATAGATTTCCTTAGGATTATACCACCCACCATCAATGAGGCCATGATATGTTGACAAATGTTAATAGGGTTGGATGTTTATCAAACATGGCTTAATATTGTTAATATGGTAAATCATAGATGACTATATTACTTTATAAGATACTATTATGTTCATTATGAATAAGATTATTTTTGATATCCAAAAAAATATTTTGAATTTATTTTTAATTGTGTAACATAAAATATTTGGTGGTGTAAAGAGTAAATCATTAATATCATGTTAAAATGTTAATTAAAGGGTAAAATATGGATTCCAAAACAAAATTATCAAAAACATAAAAAACATAAAAATGAATAAATGATAATAAGATAAAAATTAAATAGGATTTATATTAAATTGATGATTCCTAAAAAATAATCTCCTAAAAATAAAAAGTGTTCTGTAACATTAAAAGTGGTAAATTTCATGACCTCAATCATCCACTCAGATAGAAACATGCCAATGTAGATATCCCTAGAACTATATTAAGTTTGTTCAGAAATTTATAAGAAATATGGGATTATTTAATAAAATATTTTCACACCAAAGGGTTGTTCTCCGTTATTTTACAGGGTTATAATTCCTTTTAATTTTTCATATTGAACTTATTTAGGAAGCCCCTAGTGTTAGTACACTATAGGAATGTGAAGTAACATCAATATGAATCACATGAAAAAAACATTTATACTCATGTATCCAAGAATAATAATTTTTGTGATTGAGATGAATCACTACATAAAACTCCATGTTATGAATATCAACAAAAATAGGTTTTATTTATTAGTGAAATATGGGCATGTTATTACTAAAAGAATATGATTTTTAGGGACATAAATTTTTTAAGATGTACTATAATTAATTTTACTTAATGAAAATATATAAACCATTATAATCTACAATTGATATGTTATATTGTAGAATATGTAATAATTCATGTCAATCATAGTCATATACTCAAAAATAATGTATTTTTATATTGTATGGAAATGTATCTAAAGTTGAATTATATGGAGTATTCAATATAACTTCTATAGAGATAAAATACTCTAAATATGTCTCATTGATGATGGATATTTGGTTCTTGGGAAATATTTGGGATGATATGTATAGTTTTGTAGATAAGAATGAATTTATCAGTATTTATGTAGGTTATCTTATTAATAATGGAGTTAATGTTTCTGCATTGGTTGTCTTAACCTATAATCTATGTCAACCTAATTGATAAATCCTATAATTTGAAAACTATTACTATGTTCATAAAATTATCTAATATTTTTTTTCTATATATTCTTTAAAAAATGGTATCTTCATTTTATATGCAAGGAATTATATATATATATAAATGAATTTTTTTATATCATTAATAATATATTTAATGGTTTATACATTATACAAATGAATAATATTATTTAAAAATTTAAAATAATATTGTTGGGGTTTATTAAATTACCATATACCTTAGGGATTTTCCCCTCAAACATATAAATAAGAAACATCTTTAAAGAGTTCACATATATGGATTTTGAACTCATTTTATTTTGGATTTTTTGATACTTGTAAATGTGATTTGTTTGATAAATGATAAAGAAGCCTTGTAGGATAAAATTTGAAAGAGATAATAGAATATTAGATAACATATTTCATGATATATAGACCAATGTGAAGATATGAAAGTGGTAGTTTTAAGTATATCATTACTATTAAAAATTATTTTATTCGATATAGTTATTAGTTTTTGAATAAACACAATTATAAATGATTTAAAAAGTGTATAGAGTATATGAATTAAGTATAGAAGATACTAATTAATGGTATTAAGAATATCCAATCAAATTTGTTTACTAAATATATTAGATAATAATTTAAAGAGTATATTAGGTGTTGTCAAAAACTTAATAACATACTCCTCCATGAAATCCAGAGTATAATGTTGTGTTTGAAAGAAGGAATATTTCCATGTTTTACAGGGTTCGATGGATGATGAGTTTATGTGACCTTCTGATTTCATTCTAGTATAATACCCATTAGACTTATAAATTAATACTAAAACATTTTTTCTGTGAATTAGTCATGTATATACCATATGATATAAGCATTATGTAACAAAACATTATCCATTTAATGCGGTTTTAGTGTTCAGAATAACTCATAAGATAATTAGATCTATAATATTGACGCCTCATGTTAGAAAAAAGACTATTTATTAGTAATAATTTCTAATATAAGGGAAATTGTATCTAAAATAGTGCTAAATAGAAATTACTTATAGAATGAAATGGTGTTTTTTCAATAATGGTAACAAATGTAATAAATAATATGTGGGAGAAAATTTTAATGTGTTGAATTTTAGGACCATGAAATGAGTTTATTCTAGATTATGTGGGTAATTCAATTATAAAAAGTGTAATGGAAGATGAAATGAGTCAATATATACTGGGTCCCTAATTGTAAGGTCAGATTAATCATATTCTAGTGATATATCGATTTATGTAGTAAATGATGATGATATGTTGTTCATAGGTGATGAGAATACCTGTTACTAGGAAGCAAATCATAATTATGATTATGAGAGATGTATTGAGGCCATGAAATCTTATATGGACTACATATACACTAAAAATTATTTGAACATGGTGTTTTCAATTTAAATGGAAATTCCCATTGTGTGTGAGTATATATTTTTACAATAAAACAAACATAAATGACAAAGATTCTACCTATAAATCACAGCTGGTGGTATTGAGTTAAAAACAACTTCATGTTAGTGTCTATAAATATACATTTAACATATTACATTGACAAAGTCCATTTTTTATTTTTGTAGCCACTCATTCTCATTATTATTATGATATATATAATATGGTTATTAAAAAAATATACAGAATGTGTATTTATGCAAGAGTTTCAGTATTAAAAACTATGGGGGTTTTAATTTTCTTAATGATACAGTAATGGTGTGAATGTTACAAAGGTCTAATTATGGAATAATGAATTCATCATGGATTTGGACAACATTGTTTGATAATGATGTCCCATTGTTTTATTTCGTCAAATAATGTATTGTTCATATGTATATGATCTCGTTTGTGTGAGTATCACTTTTTTCCATATATTTCGTTAAAATAAAAAATATCAAAAATGTTACCCCAACAAATAATTCACTAATTATTTGTCTAGGTAATTGTTTCTTAATTAATCACATTGGGGAAGCAGTGTATATACATTGAATGATGATATATAGAGACATATCTAATATGTTTTTGGTACTCAGTTAGAACACATATATTGGTAAATTGAATGTTATGATTTGTAAGGAGAACTTCAAATTGGTGTATTTACCATTATTATAAGGCACAAATATTAAGACAATTTAAAATTATTATTCAGAGTTATAAATGATACATATGATTTATTTTTCATATTAAATATTGTCTTTTATGTATTCAAGGTCATAAACATGACATGAGGTCTATAAAACCTTGTTAGTAAAAATATGATCTTAATCTATTCATAGTGAGAGTGAATATATTTCTATGAAGAACATTCTTATGTAATTGAGAATGAAAATGGATATGTTAATAGTATTTGGAGGATTGGATAAAATATGTTTCAATGGGTAACATATTTTATTGTTTTCATCCCAACAATAGTAATATTTGATATAAATAATTTTTTTTCTAAATAATTGTGTTTTCAAGGGGCTTAGTTCCAAAAAAAACATTAACTAACAAGATAACATAGGTAGAGTACATAACTACAAAAAATGTCATGAACCAATATATTTAGATCAATAATTTCATTACTAATAATGGGATTGTTCATATCATCAACTGGTAATTTTATGTTATTTTTTATGATGAAGGGGATGCTCCCTAGGCCAAGAGACTACAATCGCTCCACCGGAACAAACACATTCATCAAAAATACTATATCATGTGAGATATCATTAAGAAGGGATATTTAATTATTAGACTGATTTATATATAGGATTATGTATAATATATATTGAGGAGATCATTAATCAGGTTACATTGTGAGGTTATTATATAATATATTGTATTAGTAAACCTCATATATTAGTTGATATTGACATAAATATATAAAGATATTATAATTATGGTAATATCTATTTATCATTCATGAATATTCCATGCAATTTATTTTATATAAATCTCCAATAGAAAATATCAGGTCAATGTATGATCATATGTTATCTGTAACTAGTTATCATTATAGAGGATTATGGTTTTTGGTGATATGTTAAGGTTATAATTCATGTAATTATGTACTCATATTAGAATTTTTTTAAAATAAAAAAAGTATTTTCATGAGGTATTATATCAAAAATTATTATTTGCATTAATCTAAAAATTTATATCTCATGATTTTCCCTAATTTCATAATTATTCTTTCTTCATATTGGTCATAATCAAGAGTACATACTTAATTGTGGAGGTATAAAAATAATTTTTACATTCTTACTTTGACTCCATATTAAAGGATATATATATTAATGTAGCTAATATAAGGATACTTCGGTATATTTTTGATCATGTAATTAGTTTTAGAACACCCAAGAATATATTTATTTACTTTTATAACTAGAAAAAATCATTTCACTATTAAATAAATTAATGTTATTTAATTCATGGACATGTATTGTTGTGAAACATATGATGTGATCAACTACATGGATTTGTGTCATGTTATGTGATTATTAAATATTTTAGTTATGTGTTATGTAATCATCTAATTGGCCATTTTTTCTATGACTTAACAAAATAATGGAGTCTTATACAAGAATAAAATACTAATTTTTTTGTTTTAACATAATTTAATTTAAAAATGATTATATGGGTGTACATACAACTCATGTGACATATTTCTATGGACATTTTCATATAGTGATATCAAAATGTTTGGTGGATATCACACTATACCCCTTAGTAGCTTGATATAAAATTATTCATTTTAATATTAATCTTGTCACATACATATATTAAATAATGATATATATTTATTATTGTCTCTCAGGAACGAGGGGTCACACAATTTGGCCTTCGAATAAAGATCATATTTTGGAAAATATTATTGTTCAAAATTGAAGTGGATTTGATAAAGGTATATCTAAATTTAGATTCTTATGGATTGAAGGACATGTGATGTTTTTAATAATGTTACATTGGAATTTTAGTTTCGGTGGATATTTTTGGATGTGCACTAAAATGGGAACTGAAACACTACGGCGGTGCATCTTAAGCCATGGTCAACAACCACATATGTTTCTATGTTCTTGTGATTAATTTGTGATTCAACATCCCTACAATATTATTTTTTTGGTTATAAATTTAAATATTATCTATTTTATTGTTGGAAATTACCAATCCTTAATGTATTAAAATAATTTTCACTTTAATAGTTTTAACATTCATGTTTCTTGTGATAAATGTCCAGAAATATCATTTCGTAAATAGTAATTATTTCTTCGATAGAATAGATGATTACTAAAAAAGAATTTGGTCCTATCATATTGGTGTACCCAAAGTTATATGAGTGTGTGAGATATGATTTTGAAATTATTAAAGCTATCTCCCATTGAAAATAATGATAATCCCTCAGAGAGGTTTATATAATTTCTTCAATCATTTGGGAATCCTTATAATGAATTCCTAGTTCTAGTGGTTGTTGTTCCAATCAGAGGTATGATCAATTAATATTCGACTCCTTATGATTATCATCAAGAACTATCTATTGAATATTGAAAATGAGATAGATTTCATGTTGTTTCATGGAAAATGACAATTAATTAATGAAATAGATACATAAATAATCGGTATTGTTTTCTTCACAAAACAAATGAATAAAAGGTAGCCAAATTTGATAGATCATGTATACCTCATTAAAATGTATGATATCATGACCTAAATAGGGTTATTTTATGGAATAATTCATAGGGAATGATATAATATTTATCATAAATGACCACTTCGACAAGTCTCTCTATTCTTGAAAAGGCATCATTAGAATCATAGTTGATCATGATGTGGTTTTCAAAAAAGTTCCACTAAATCACACAACTTTTCAACTAGAGTATAACTAAAAATAATAAAAAACCCCTAAAAATAGTTGGGAAAGGTGGAAGCCTCATGTGATGGAGGGTTACATTGATAATTATGTGATATGATCATGTGATCGAATATATCATGTAGAGCACATGGAAACTTTTCTACCTTTTTTCATAAATGTTTTTTTATCTTACTAAGACCTAGGATACATGAATCCAAACATATGATAATCATGGTGTAATATATAAAAGTGTATGTTTTGTATGTGTAAATGCTCACAAGCCACCATGAGATCCATCATTGGTCATGCGACACATATTAGGAAAGGATATTGATTTTCTAGGACAACAGTCTCACTACTTCACCACATATTCTATCCTTTTAGAATAAGGAAGGCTATAATAAGTTGAAAAGGTGAAATATTCTACCCTAGGGAAGATATCCAACCCATTATTTAAATGATTTCATACGCTCAAGGTGACCACCATTGATATAGGTTTGTGATATTTATACCTCATTCTCTCCAATAAAGTGTAGTAATGTTATATATGTGTTCAGAAGAATGTTACAAAGACATATTTTTCAAGAATCTATATATCAGTTAAGGATTATAGAATATATTTTAATGATTAATATTTATGAAAATATGGCTAGTGGTATATATTTTTTATTTCATATGATACTCTATCATGATTAATATGGAAGGTGGAAGAGTATCACTTGTGTGACTCAATGATGGTGATGATGAAGGATAATGTAATATATAATGTTTCATTGAAGGGATGATTTGAGGATAATTGTAATTATATTATCTTTTAGAGGAGTTTTTCATTCAATTAATGGTTTAGGAGGATGATCTTCATGATTTTCATAGCTCTAGAAGGATAGTGTATCTTAGTGTGACCAATATTCATCTTCCCTTTTGGGGACAGCTTTGGTGGAAGGGTTAATGATTTTAGTGCTATGGTTTATATCATAGTTCATTAATATAAAATAATGGAATTGTAGAAACATCATATTAATTACGTATATCAATGGTGCATTCCCCCTCAGTTTGAGGTTGAAAACAATGTGATCAGGAGGTTTTCCCCGGAACAGAAGTAGAAGTGGTTTGGTGGGGGTGTTTGATCTCTCAATAGTTTTGAGGTCCTTTAGAGTTGTTCAATCATTTTAGTAAGGGGGTATCAGTTTTTGATCCCACTATAGTTTTCCATGGTTCATGAGGGGTTCCATGTGTTCTTTCCCCATTGATCTCTTTATAATGATTCACAAGTGTTTTATTTTGTACTTTTGGATAAAAAATATTAATAAATTGATTGGTTTTGATCTAGGATCAGAATTATTCGGTTATTTTTGGGTGATTTGTCTCATTTGCTTGAGACTAGTGGGGAAATGGTAGTGTTTGGGAAAATACATGGGAATGGATGTCCTAGATTCACATTCAATATCCAAAGTTATATATTAATTTTTTTGATGAAAATATTCATATTTTTATAGAGATGGATTATTAATGTTTTTAATTCATTAAATGTAATTTTATTTTAGTTTTTGTTCTTTTTTGAAATAATTTTATGATATAATCATCACCATCGAGTGGTATCTCATGGGGAGTTCTTGGTTAGTGGTGGATGTTGTTTTTTCCATCTGGAATAGGATATAATTCTCAAGGAAGTTAAACTTTTCATAATTATCTTATGTAATTTCTCAGTCCATACTATCACATTATATTTTGTGTTCTTTTTGTTTTATATGAATTGAGGCAATAAGAGTAATGATTAGTAGAGTTTAAAGAGAACATTAATCAAGGATGCTGGTTTTATAGTGCAGAGGACTACTATATGTTATAAGAGGCTACATAAATCATGAATGTATTCTATTTTTAAGGCTATATTATAGGTCCCTATTAAAATTGACTATGATATTTTAGAGATTCCTACACTTATAAAGTGTGATTCTATTGAATCATATGGTGTAATATCTAGGAAAATCATTGTTAGTGTCCTTTTATTTATGGTTCATCACTATTTATTGACATCTATTCTATTTTTATTGGAAGGACAGATTCATCAAGGATGTTAGGACTATATATATGGGTTGTTAAATGATATAATCGGGTTTCATATAGATCCATTATGAGAGATGAAGGTAGAAACATGATGAACCTAGGGAATTTTTCATTTCATTTGTAATTGTCTTGGTAAGTGGTTTCTCCATTATTCATTGATTATGATCATGGAAAATATGAGTCTAATAATATTATGTTCATGGTTTATAGATATTTTCTCTTCTTAAAGGAATTCATTCGTTTTGTTGTGTGGATTCCATCTATTTTTTGTAATCACCGTGAGTTTGATGTTGGTGGTTACTTGAGAATACGTTATTTTCAACCATTATTTATTTCATTTTATATATTTGTTTTAACAAATTTTTTAAAAGAAATTATTTCTAATTCATGAAATGGGATGCTTTAAGATTGTATCCTAAAATTTATTTATCATTTTTCATTAAAAATGAACTCTATTTTAATTAATTTTTTACTATAAATAAGGTAAATATGATTATTAAATCGCGATATTGTCTTTAAAATAATTTAACTCAGAAAGTGAACTCTAAATTGTTTGTATTATTTATGAAATCAATAGTATCATGTTTTAGGCTATGTTACATGGGAACCTAGGGTATATAGGATATATATAGATTGGAACAAGAACAATAGGATGGTTTATAACTACCTATCATGAAAAAATTAAAACTCTAAATCAAAAAATATTATAATAGAGACAATGACTTGTTTGTGTGCTCGTTAATCCGTAAGATCATGTTATAGGTATTTTTGTGAGCTTATTCATATTATAAATAATTTTTGATGACTATAGCTATCCGAAAACTAAAGTACCCTTGTAATTGTTTCTATGGTTGTCCATTTGGTTGGTTAATTATATGTAGTTTGAGAAATGAATTATAGGGGAACCAATATTATATTTATTTGTTGGTGAATGTTTTGTGTGCTGATCAAAAGTGAATATTTTCATGTTTTTTTCAAAATATTTCATGTTTTATAACCTTATATTTATTTGAATGATCATAACAAGTTTGTTTTGTAAAATAATCTCATGAGACACATGTAACATCCTAGGTAAATAAATAAATATGAAATTTTCATATTTATTAATATTTGTGAATTAAATAATACTTTTACTTTAATGGTGTTGCTATGTTCGATGGAGTACCTGATACGCAACAATGGGTTTCTTTGAAATCTTACGTTGCACAATAATAATATAATATTATTATTTTAAATGGAAGTTAACACCTAACTGTTGTATTAGTGGGAATGAATAGAACTAACTACAATTTTATTATACATGTTTGTTAAATTATTTTACATTTATCTAATAAATTTCAGAGGATTTATAAAATTGAATAATTCGATTTTAAGCATAAATACACTAATATTCAATAAAAGGTCTATTTACCACCTTTTTAAAGAAAAACCCTCATTAAATCTAGTTTTGTTCACTTTTATATATTTTATTTGACTAAATATAATTGTTCTTTAAAATAAGGATATCAAAATATTCTTCAGGTATATTTTGATTATTTTTATAATAAATTTCATTTTTTAATGAATAGTGTAAAATACTATATTTTAATTCAAAATATACTTTTAATATTATTTAATTATATAAATAGATTATATTTTTAATTGGTTTTAATGTTTAATTATATTATATTCTAACCAATTAATAAAATTTTGGTGATTTTAAAAAATATCACTTTGTAATTGGACATAAACAAGTGTCAATCTTTTTGTAACACCCCATGTAAATAAAGAATATGACATTTTCATATTTATCCATATTTGTGAATAAAATATTAATATGACTTTAAAGGGGACGCTATGCTCGATGGCGTACCCAACACGCAACAACGAGTTTCTTGGGAATCTTACGTTGCACTCTCAAAATAAAATAATATTATTTTAAATGGTAGTTAACATGTAGCCGTTGTATTGGCGGGAATGGATATAAATAACTAAAATATGATTATATATGTTTTTTAATGTTTTTACATTTATCCAATAAAAGCTAAAGGCTTAAAATACGGAAAGAATTAAATTTTAGGTGAATATGCCCTAGTTTTCACTAAAGGTTCACTGATCAGCTTTTAATGGAGAACTGTCATTAAATATAGTTTTGATCACTCTTACACATTCTTTTGGACCAAATAAAACTCTTATTAAGAATTGGGATATCAAATTTTACATTGTGTAATTTTTTTTGGTATATTTCCGATAAAGTTCATTTTTTAATGAATAGTGTAGAATGTTGTGTTTTAATTCAAAACCACTTTTTAGTCTAATTTATTTATATGATTAGATTATATTTTGAATTGGTTTTAAAGTGAAATTAGAAAATATTTTTACCATTAAATCCAATAGTGGTCGTTGGAATCAATTTCACATTGAAATCAGACTTAAACTAGTGTCAATCTTTTGATACTTATTGTTTTATAAAAACACGCTATTTGCTCTCACAGCGGGAATTAATTATTAAATTAATTAATGTGACTAATATGTTTTGAATTTTGTAAAACGGACTTCATTTTTGAATTCGGAATATCAAATATAGCTTAGGGTGAATTTTTTGGATTTTTCTGAAAAACTTCAATTTTTGATGAATAGTGAAACCACTAAGTGGTACTTATAAAAACTGATTTTTCCGTTTAAATGAAATTTTGCAATCATTGTGTTTTGAATTTCAAAAAATCCGACATACATGGTTGTCATTAAGAAGTAAAATGTGGTTCAATAAGATTATAATAATTTTTTGGTGAATAGTAACTTATTAAGTTCTTAATCGCGATTAGAGGTAATTAGTGTAATTTAAGGTAAAAATGATATTATAAGAATATGAAAACCCCATGAAACTTGTCCTAAAACTATTGGGTGAGTCATGTCTGACCAAGACAAGCCATGGGCCAACTTGGGGACCCCATGGAGCCACTTTAGATGGAAAATGACAATAATATATTTTTATTTAATGTTAAAATTAAATTGACCCAAACATGAGTTGTTTTACTAAAACAATTTTTAAGTAGGGTTACACAAGTCCAAATTTTGATTATAAATAGTCATTGGAAAGATAAAACGATTACCTACATCATAGTATTTTTTTATAATTTTTAGACATTAAATAAATGAAATTATTTATGACATAATAATGATGCAGCGATGACATCATTATTTGACGATTTAAATAAAATGGAAAGATAATGTAAAATCTTTGAACTACACATGTCCAAAACCAATTGGATGAGTGTATTTCGAAGCCGTATCACCTTATCCACGAATTATATCAATGTGGGACCTTTTGAAACCGAAACACATTTTCAAATAAAGTAATATTTCTTACTTTCCAAAAGTGCCCCTCCTCTCCTCTTATAAAAGGCCCCCACATCTACTTCATTTCACACACTCCTCAGGCCTTTGGCTCGGCCAAAACCTGCCCATTTACTCTCTCCACATCCCTATCCTCATCCTAGAGGATTCCCTTTGGGAAGAATCCTTTCAAAGGAAGCCTTTAGGATCAAATCAAAAGGAGTTACATTTTTAAAGGTAATTCATTCTCTCATGTTCATTTGTTTTATTTTTCTTCTCCAACCCCCTAAACTCTTTTTATTTACTTATTTTGTAACAACACCAGTATCTTCAATATACTAGGATGTTGTTATAAGATTTATTAGAGCTACACTCTCACACAACTACATCAAATGGTTAAAGAACATACGGTTTCCGTGGATGGTGAAATTCTGCCTCCCGAAACGATGATTGTACAATACTCATTTAACACCTTCAATGGTGGCCATTATGATGTCACTATTTTTAAATATGATATATAATATTTTTATGTTTTCCTTATGCTTCTTTATTTTTCATTTTTGTCTTACCTTTATGGCTTCCATTATGGGTATACGCGATATCTTCATTTAAGGAAGTGCGGACTACCGCCCCCTCAAAGTGATTTGATTCGTTAAAATACCATATGTGGGATGTATAAAGGATGGAAATATGATATTATGATATTATAATGGAATTATAATATACCTTTATATCATTATTATTCCATTCTATAAAATACGAAATAGAAATGAAAGTAGCGTTCATGCGTACGTACGGCTTACCGTCTCCATGAACGGTGCATTTCATTTCTTACCTCTAAATAATTATGTAATGTTATAAATGCATGCATGTACTGGATATATATGAGATATATTATATCTAAATAATGAATACAATTCTGGATATAATAAACATTTGGCCACAGGAACAACATGTAATTGTATGAAGTCCACTTTCGACTTAAGAACCAAATATCGGCAAAACAAATATTATTAACTTAAATGATTACATAATGTTTATGACATGGTAATAAGTGGTATAAAAGTAATAATGAACATGAAAAAGGTTCTTAAGGAAGTATAAATTAACTCATGTTTACTATTCAGGAGATTAAAGAACGATCGAGTCAAGTCGGACCCGAGGTAAGGGATCCTACACCTCTCTTTCTTTTTAAGTACACTCTTTTATGTCATTCCTTTTAAAGCTCATATTTATTGTTATTGGGATGATCTTTTATATTACACTTACTGTAATTTTTATTTTCATGTGATGAGAGACCCTATTTTCTCTCATCAATCCATTTTGTATGTTTTGAGTGGCGCCGTTAGGCTGCCGAACTTTCGTAAGAGATCTAACCTCTCTCTTTCTTTTTAAGTACTCTCCTTTATGTCACTTCTTTTAGGCTCCTCTTTGTAATGTTGGGGGATGTTCTTTTATAATCCTCTTGATTTACATTTTATTGTAATGTGATGAGATACCCTATTTGATCTCATCAATCCATATTCGGAAGTTTTATGTGGCGCCGTTAGGCTGCCGAGTTTTCGTAATGGATTTTTCATCTCACTTTTATTCCCGTGAGATTTATGCTACATTTGCCACAAATTCCATTGAGTGGTGTATGTACTGCCCATTATTCGACTCTTTGTGTAATATAATTTCGTTTATGAGTATTTACATCAATGATCTATTGTCCTTCTTTCATGGGGTGTATGTTTTGAAAGATACCCAAGTCGGCAAGGGAACCTTTCACCCTCCTCTTTTTTTAAAAGACTTCTTTTGTTGGGTCTTTTAATTTACATGTTTTTATGTTGGGATATGTTCTCATATATCCTTATTGATGTAAATTTTAAGTCCAAGTGATGAGATACACTTTTTATCTCTCATCAACTCATTTTGATGTGATGCCGTTAGGCTGTCAAGGGAACTTTTTAACCCAATTTCGATTTCTTTGGGTTCAACATGTAGTCATTGAATATGTCATCCATTGATTATGTGTGAATGACCTTTTATTGTTTTACACTTAATATCCACTTATATTGGGTGTATTTATATTTGTCCCACATATTTTTGAGATTGATTTGTCTTTAATTTAAGGATACCTTCTTTATAAGGGATTTCATCACATTTGACATTTCTATTGAGGGTTCATTGTTGTTATGCACCAATTCACTCTTATATGGTGTATATACTGTCCTTTGGAGTATTATATCATGAATCCATTTATTCTCATGATATTATAAAGTTCTGACTAAATGTTATTCCACAATTATTGTATTCAGGTGTCTCTAATTTTGGTAAAACCCCTTTAACCAAAATATCGCTTTAAATGTTTTAATGATTTGTTCTTATTAATAATCATGTTTTAAAAATGGTTTTAAGGATTTATTTATATGGATATTAATGGTTTAAAATGTTAAAAGCTTCAAGGTGGTATGGGACACTTTGATTCAAAAATCTCTTTATTAAATGTTTTAAATGGTTTTGGAAGTGGTTTCTTTTTGAATGGATTCATTATTTAAATATACTAAGATGTTATATTGTGATTGAAATGTGGAAATGTTATGTTTCCTTTATGCATGTTTTATGTGATACATTTATGTTATGGTTCTTGGGAATTGTTATGAAAACGGGTGGTTCCGTGATAAACTAAGGGCGGGTGAGCCCGATATAGCTCTCCAATGCATTGGGTAACGCGATGGAGTGAAACGTTAAGGTTTCTCCGAAGAGATTTAGGGAATATACTCTGATGGGTATTCCAAACGTAACCAAGAGGGTTACTCCCTACATAAGAATGTTATGAATGCCTCAAGTTACCTTTATGTCTTATGTTTTCTATGATTTATTCATGATTTGATATGCCTATGTTTTATGGGTAAAGTATGATTTCATTCTTATGTATATATGAACTCATGTTTCCTTTCCATATTTTTATAACCCTTACTGAGATTTTAATGCTCATCCCAAGTTTTTTGAAATGTTTTTCACAGCTCAAGGGAAAGGTACATGATGTGATGATAGTGTCAAGGATGTGTCAAGAAAGAATCTGTGTTTTATTTTAAATAGGTTCCGTTGATGGGAAGAATGAATATTGTATTTTATGTAACCACTTTGTTTCAATGTGGAATGTAATGCATGTTTCATGATCTAATTCTCTAAAACTCTAAACCTGAAAATATCCCTAATGTGTAATCTTGTAATAACTCAAGATTAAGTAAGGTTTAAGGCTGGGGCCTTATAGTTGGTATCAGAGGTCGGTTTAGATAACTTTAGAGGTTAGGGTATTCTTTATGCACAAGTGGCATTACCATAATGGTTAGGATTTCAGAAAGAGTCCTAGTTTTAGATAAAGTGAATTAGTAAGTGTATCTTAGTGTTTACCTTAGTCATTAGTACATCATGGTTTTGTTGATATACTCACACTGGCATTTCTGTTCTTAGTGAATGGATGGATCTAGTAGGCACCAACGAGACAAGAGGGTTGAAGGAAACTGTGGTGGTTCTATGATTAAGATACAAGATAAAATGGGGGATTCAATGAGGAAACTCGTGGTTGTTCTAAACCAAATACCAAGGAGTCATGATCAACCACTTAAACCTTGGTATGATCTTTAATGCATCATGTACAAGATGGCCAGTCGATGTGGAAGTTCAGGTAATAATTATAAAGGTAACCATTAGATTTTATATGATCCTTACTTTTGAGGTAATTATGGGTTATTATATGATATGCTGGGAAATGAAAGGCATGAGATAAACTTGAGGTTAAAATATAATGATTTTATCTCATTTTGGGGAATGTTTTAAGAATTATATAGTTTTGGAAAAAGGACAACACGCAGACCGTGTGACATCCTGTCGCGTCGGACAAAGCCGCGGGAATCGAACCCACAACCAAAGTGCGACTGGTATTTATCGCCTACCACTGGACTACGTGAAGTCCCTGGTTAGTTTTACTGATTCTTTTTTTTACGAGTAAGTTTATTTTGGGTTATTTATGAAAATGATTAACCTATCATGGAGGATATGTGATTAGGATAATTACTTTTCAATGCAAGACTTTAAAAGCAACTGATTTTGTTTGGAGATAAGTGTTACGATTTAACTTGGAAGACTATGTGACTAAATCCTTCAAATATTTGGGTTTCAATCTTAGATTGGTTTACTTTGAAGAATTTTATGGACAAATTGTTTATCTAATGGTCCTCATTGAACTTTGGGTTTTGTTGGACAAATTTTGGAGATTAAGAATAGATTTTCTTTTTATAAAGGGTTATCCTTTTCTGGATTATCTGATCTTGTACTAGCCTTTTTGGTTTTGGTTTTGGTTAAAGAATAAAGACATGGGAAGTATATAGTTCTCTTTTGTGGATTAGGCGCTTCTCTAAAAATTGATTATAGTACTCTTAATGTGAACAAGTCTCCCTAAATACTCGTCTTTTGGAAAAAATATGAGTTTGACTAAGGAATCTAGTAAAAGTTGAAAGTCAACATGATAAGTGATTATGCTTCCTTATGAATAAATTCCTCAATAAAAATTAACTTAAAACAAAAATGTTGTCTATTAACTTTTCCTATTGGGGAATCGAATACCGTTTAACCCATCACAAGTTTGTGATTTTCTCGTGGTTAACTTTCTCCTAAACATGTTTTCTATCAATCTATATCAGAACATGACCCTTTGTTTTTTCCTCCATGTCCATATTTTCATACTTGGAATCCTAGTATGGGTTAACTCGGGTGACCTCTGTGCTTATCTTTATTTATTTTAAAGTGATTGTTTTACCGACTCTTGTTCCGATGTGGGACTTTCAAGGATGTTTCCAAGCTCAATTTTAAAATTGCGAGGACGCAATTCCCAAAAGGGGGGAAGGAGGTAACACCCCTTGTAAATAAATAATATGAAATTTTCATATTTATCCATATTTGTGAATAAAATATTAATATGACTTTAAAGGGGACACTATGCTCGATGGCGTACCCAACACGCAACAACGAGTTTCTTGGGAATCTTACCTTGCATTCTAATAATAAAATAATATTATTTTAAATGGTAGTTAACATGTAGCCATTGTATTGGCGGGAATGGATATAAATAACTAAAATATGATTATATATGTTTTTTAATTTTTTTACATTTATCCAATAAAAGCTAAAGGCTTAAAATACGGGAAGAATTAAATTTTAGGTGTATATGCCCTAGTTTTCACTAAAGGTTCACTTATCGCCTTTTAATGGAGAACTGTCATTAAATATAGTATTGATCACTCTTATACATTCTTTTAGACCAAATAAAACTCTTATTAAGAATCGGGATATCAAATTTTACTTTGTGTAATTTTATTTTGGTATTTTTCCGATAAAGTTCATTTTTTAATGAATAGTGTAGAATGTTGTGTTTTAATTCAAAACCACTTTTTAATATAATTTATTTATATGATTAGATTATATTTTGAATTGGTTTTAAAGTGAAATTAGAAAATATTTTTACCATTAAATCCAATAGTGGTCATTGGAATCAATTTCACTTTGAAATCAGACTTAAACTAGTCTCAATCTTTTGATACTTATTGTTTTATAAAAACACGCTATTTGCTCTGACAGCGGGAATTAATTATTAAATTAATTAATGTGACTAATATGTTTTGAATTTTTTAAAACGGACTTCATTTTTGAATTCGGAATATCAAATATATCTTAGGGTGAATTTTTGGGATTTTTCTGAAAAACTTCAATTTTTGATGAATAGTGAAACCACTAAGTGGTACTTATAAAAACTGATTTTTCCATTTAAATGAAATTTTGCCATCATTGTGTTTTGAATTTCAAAAAATCCGACATACATGGTTGTCATTAAGAAGTAAAATGTGGTTCAATAAGATTATAATAATTTTTTGGTGAACAATAACTTATTAAGTTCTTAATCGCGATTAGATGTAATTAGTGTAATTTAAGGTAAAAATGATATTATAAGAATGTGAAAACACCATGAAACTAGTCCTACACCTATTTGGTGAGTCATGTACGACCAAGAAAATCCATGGGCCAACTTGGGGACCCCATGGAGCCACTTTAGTTGGAAAATGACAATAATATATTTTTATTTAATGTTAAAATTAAATTGACCCAAACATGAGTTGTTTTACTAAAACAATTTTTAAGTAGGGTTACACAAGTCCAAATTTTGATTATAAATAGTAATTGGAAAGATAAAAATATTTCCTACATCATAGTTTTTTTTTATAATTTTTAGACATTAAATAAATTAAATTATTTATGACATAATAATGATGCAGCGATGACATCATTATTTGACGATTTAAATAAAATGGAAAGATAATGTAAAATCTATGAACTAAACATGTACAAAAACAATTGGATGAGTGGATTTAGAATCCTTATAACCTTATCCACGAATTATATCAATGTGGGACCTTTCGAAACCGAAACACATTTTCAAATAAAGTAATATTTCTTACTTTCCAAAAGTGCCCCTCCTCTCCTCTTATAAAAGGCCCCCACCTCTACTTCATTTCACACACTCCTCAAGCCTTTGGCCCGGCCAAACCCTGCCCATTTACTCTCTACACATCCCTCACTCATCCTAGAGGATTCCCTTTGGGCAGAATCCTTTTACATGAAGCCTTTAGGCTCAAATCAAAAGGAGTTACATTTTTAAAGGTAATTCATTCTCACATGTTCATTTGTTTTATTTTTCTTCTCCAACCCCGTAAACTCTTTTTATTTAATTATTTTGTAACAACACCAGTATATTCAATCTACTAGGATGTTGTTATAAGATTTATTCGATCTACACTCTCAGAAAACTACATCAAATGGTTAAAGAACATACGGTTTCCGTGGATGGTGAAATTCTGCCTCCCGAAACGATGATTGTTCAATACTCATTTAACACCTTCAAAGGTGGAAATTATGATGTCACTATTTTTATATATGATATATAATATTTTTATTTTTTCCTTATGCTTCTTTATTTTTCATTTTTGTCTTACCTTTATGGCTTCCATTATGGGTATACGTGATATCTTCATTTAAGGAAGTGCGGACTACCACCCCCTCAAAGTGATTTGATTCGTTAAAATACCATATGTGGGATGTATAAAGGATGGAAATATGATATTATGATATTATAATGGAATTATAATATACCTTTATATCATTATTATTCCATTCTATAAAATACAAAATAGAAATGAAAGTAGCATTGATGCGTACGTACGGCTTACCGTCTCCATGAACGGTGCATTTCATTTCTTACCTCTAAATAATTATGTAATGTTATAAATGCATGCATGTACTGGATATATATGACATATATGATATCTAAATAATGAATAAAATTCTGGATATAATAAACATTTGGCCACACGAACAACATGTAATTGTAAGAAGTCCACTTTCGACTTAAGAACCAAATATCGGCAAAACAAATATTATTAACTTAAATGATTACATAATGTTTATGGCATGGTAATAAGTGTTATAAAAGTAATAATGAAATTGAAAAAGGTTCTTAAGTAAGTAGAAATTAACTCAAGTTTACTATTCATGAGATTAATGAACGATCGAGTCAAGTCGGACCCGAGGTAAGGGATCCTACACCTCCCTTTCTTTTTAAGTACACTCTTTTATGTCATTCCTTTTAAAGCTCATCTTTATTGTTATTGGGATGATATTTTATATTACACTTACTGTAATTTTTATGTTCACGTGATGAGAGACCCTATTCTCTCTCATCAATCCATTTTGGAAGTTTTGAGTGGCGCCGTTAGGCTGCCGAACTTTCGTAAGAGATCTAACCTCTCTCTTTCTTTTTAAGTACTCTCCTTTATGTCACTTCTTTTAGGCTCATCTTTGTAATGTTGGGGGATGTTCTTTTATATTCCTCTTGCTGTACATTTTATTGTAATGTGATGAGATACCCTATTTTATCTCATCAATCCATATTTGAAAGTTTTATGTGGCGCCGTTAGGCTGCCGAGTTTTCGTAATGGATTTTTCATCTCACTTTTATTCCCGTGAGATTTATGCTACATTTGCCACAAATTCCATTGAGTGGTGTATGTACTGCCCATTATTCTACTATTTGTGTAATATAATTTCATTTATGAGTATTTACATCAATGATCTATTGTCCTTATTTCATGGGGTGTATGTTTTGAAAGATACCCAAGTCGGTAAGGGAACCTTTCACCCTCCTCTTTTTTTAAAAGACTTCTTTTGTTGGGTCTTTTAATTTACATGTTTTTATGTTGGGATATGTTATCATATATCCTTATTGAAGTAAATTTTAAGTCCAAGTGATGAGATACACTTTTTTATCTCTCATCAACTCATTTTGATGTGATGCCGTTAGGCTGTCAAGGGAACTTTTTAACCCAATTTCGATTTCTTTGGGTTCAACATGTAGTCATTGAATATGTCATCCATTGATTATGTGTGAATGACCTTTTATTGTTTTACACTTAATATCCACTTATATTGGGTGTATTTATATTTGTCCCACATATTTTTGAGATTGATTTGTCCTTAATTTAAGGATACCTTCTTTATAAGGGATTTCATCACATTTGACATTTCTATTGAGGGTTCATTGTTGTTATGCACCAATTCAATCTTATATGGTGTATATACTGTCCTTTGGAGTATTATATCATGAATCCATTTATTCTCATGATATTATAAAGTTCTGACTAAATGTTATTCCACAATTATTGTATTCAGGTGTCTCTAATTTTGGTAAAACCCCTTTAACCAAAATATCGCTTTAAATGTTTTAATGATTTGTTCTTATTAATATACATGTTTTAAAAATGGTTTTAAGGATTTATTTATATGGATATTAATGGTTTAAAATGTTAAAAGCTTCAAGGTGGTATGGGACACTTTTATTCAAAAATCTCTTTATTAAATTTTTTAAATGGTTTTGGAAGTGGTTTCTTTTTGAATGGATTCATTATTAAAATATACTAAGATGTTATATTGTGATTGAAATGTGGAAATGTTATGTTTCATTTATGCATGTTTTATGTGATACATTTATGTTATGGTTCTTGGGCATTGTTATGAAAACGGGTGGTACCGTGATAAACTAAGGGCGGGTGAGCCCGATATAGCTCTCCAATGCATTGGGTAACGCGAATGAGTGAAACGTTAAGTTTTCTCCGAAGAGATTATGGGAATATACTGTGATGGGTATTCCAAACGCAACCAAGAGTGTTACTCCCTACATAAGAATTTTATGAATGCCTCATGTTACCTTTATGTCTTATGTTTTCTATGATTTATTCATGATTTGATATGCCTATGTTTTATGGGTAAAGTATGATTTCATTCTTATGTATATATGAACTCATGTTTCCTTTCCATATTTTTATAACCCTTAGTGAGATTTTTATGCTCATCCCAAGTTTTTTGAAATGTTTTTCACAGGTCATGGGGAAGGTATATGATGTGATGATAGTGTCAAGGATGTGTCAAGAAAGAATCTGTGTTTTATTTTAAATAGGTTTCCGTTGATGGGAAGAATGAATATTGTCTTTTATGTAACCACTTTGTTTCAATGTGGAATGTAATGCAAGTTTCATGATCTAATTCTATAAAACTCTAAACCTGAAAATATCCTCAATGTGTAATCTTGTAATAACTCAAGATTAAGTAAGGTTTAAGGCTGGGGCCTTATACTTTTGATAGTTACTATTTATTAAAAGCACGCTTTTTGTTTTAATAGTGGGAATTATCTTTAAATTAATTTCATCCACATTGTTGTTTTGAATTTGTAAAAATGGATTACATGTTTGGAATCAGGATGTCTAAATAGTGTAAATTGGTAAATTTTATTTTTTGACATTAAAAATTTCTACATTATTAAATATTTTATTTACCATGGTTAGAGGGTAAATATGGTAAATAAGGGTAAACCAATATTACTATAATAATATAAAATAACCCTAACATGGGTCCTAATCCAAATTGTTGATATACTTCTGACCATTAGAATCATTGGGTCACTTTTGGGACCCCATTGGTCCACAAGGGAGTGATATTGACACTTTATTTTAATTAACATAAAGTAATGACAAAAATGACATAAACAAATTTATTTTAGTAAATTAATTTTTTCATATGGTTATATAAGTTATCATTTCAACTATAAATATTCATTAGAAAGATAAAACTGTTTCCTAGATCACGGTATTTTTTATAATTTTTTGAAATTAAATAAATTAAATTATTTCTAACACAATAATGATGCATTGTTTACTTCATTAATAAATTATTTAAATAAATATGACTATAAATATTAAAACAATATCCAAAATCTATCAAATTATTATTGGATGAATTTATTTCAACCATGATTCATCTTACCTTCAGTCTTAATAAGTTTTTGACCTTTAAAAAGAAAAAATAATTATATAATAATATAATATTTTTACACTTTCCTAAATAATACCTCCCCTAGCCCAAGAAAAATCCCTCATATCTAACCCATTACTCACACCTCTCAAGACCTTTGGCTCAAAAAACCCATCCCAAAGAATATATAATGATCCCTCTCTTCCAACTAGATGCCTTAACTTAGGCATAAGTCACTTTAAGAAGTTCTTTGGTTCAAACCAAAGGGAGTTAACCGAATTAAAGGTAATAGTTTCTATTAAATTCATTTGTTTTTTTTTGGATTATTTTACTTCTCCAACCCCCTATACTATTTTTATTACATTTTCTATAAAAATACCTGTATCATAAATATATAAAGTTATTTTTATGAGAATAATTCAAACTAATCATACACACACCTCCATATAATTGGTAAAGAACATATTGTTTCTGTGGACAGTGAACTAGAGCCTCACGAAACAATGATTGTTCAAATATCTCCAACCACCCCTCATGGTGGCCATTATGACTACTCTATATTTATATATGATATGTTTTATATTTATATTTTTTCTAATTTTCTTTATTTTTCATTTATAGAATACTTTTATGGTTTTCATAGTGGGTAAATACGATAATCTTGTTTGAGGAAGTGCGGACTACCGCCCCCTCAATGTGATATGACCCGTTCATACCTTATGTGGAACATGTAATGGGTAGATTAAATAAAATTATATATGATAATATATTTTAATTTTAATATAATAATGTATCATTATTTTATCATTCCATTACAATACGAAATAGAAATGGAAGTAGCGTTCATTGGTACATATGGGTTACCATCTCCATGAACGGTGCATTTCACTTCTTATCTCCAAATGTTATATAATATTATAAATACATACATATACTGGATATATATGATATATATGATATCTAAATCATGAATATCATTATGTTGACAATTTATATTTGATGACATGTTCAATTTGTAATTATAAGATGTTTGTTTTGACTCGAGTACCAAATATCGACAAAAATAACGTTATTAACATAAATGATTTAATAATGTTTATGAAATGGTAATAATTAATATAAAAGGAATAATAAACATGAAAAATGTTTTTATGCAAGTATAAATTAACTTTAGTTTATTATTAAGTAGTTTAAGTAACAAATGTGTCAAGTCGGACACGAGGTAAGGGAACTTCTTAACCAAATTTTCATTATTTGGGTTGATCTTCTCTTTCTTATTTCTGTCGTTCTATGATTATGTGAGAAAATAATTTTTACATATTACCATGTATTTATACGTTAATTTTTTGTTCTTATATTTAATTCACATATTCGATCTATTTTATTTACAAAACGATCATTGTAAGGGACTTCGTTTCAATCTCCTTCCATTGAAGCATATTTTGTTTTAATACACGACATTATTTTATGCGATGCATAAACAACTTTGACATTTAATTTCATTCAAAGGTATTATTTTTCTATGAAGTGGTTTACTAAATGACAAAAAATGATTGTTTTTTTAACGTATGTTTTGACAATGTCCTTCAACAGCCATGAGTATTGTTTGATCTTTGGCCTTCTTAAAAAGCCATAATTTTTGTAGAAGGAAGATAAACACCATATACTATTTTATGTATTATGTTATTAAAAATGTTTCTAATAATTGATTTGTTAGGTCAATATATTTAAGCGATATATTGTGATTGAAATATGGAAATGTTTACTATTCTATATATTTGTTGTATGTGTTATGAATTTATAATGGTAATTTGAACATTGACGTGTGTTTACATGGTAAACCAATTGACAGGTAGTGCCGTGATAAACCAGGATGGGTGGATAAATTATAACCTCCAATTAATTGGGTATGGAAGTTAGCCGTATGGATATTCTATTTAGTTATATGTGTGGAATTCGACCGTATCTTTATTCCAATTATGTGTGTTTATATCTGATGATACATTTTTATGTTATGTGTACATAATATGGGTTTTATGTTAATATTTTTGTTACAAAAGGGTAAGCAATGATATTTTATTCAGTGATGAGTAGTTACTACTTCATAAGGGTGAAGAGTATTACATATGATATATTATTCATGGATAAATTGTTGTTTTGAAAAAACTAACTGTTTTCCTTCTTTGTGTATCCCTTACTAATATTCTTATTCTCATACCAAGTTTTTGAAATGTTTTTCACAAGACATACAGTGGAATAGGGTCAAGGATGGGATTAAGGAAAGGTAATTCTGTCTAAAACATTGATGTAGACATGAATATTTTTTTCAAGAGGTTTTATTTTATGAGAAAATAGGATACTAAGTAGAAATGTCTACATGTAATATTTAATTTGTTATGTTTTTATTATTACTTAATTATATAAAGCTCTAAATTTGAAAAGATCTACAATGTGAATTACCATCTTAATTAAAGATTATGTAATGTTTATTTCTGGGTCCTTATTTTTGGTATTAGAGGTCGGTTTAGATAATTTAGAAGTCAAGGTATTGTTAAATTAATATCCATAAATAAATTAAAATAACATTCAAGTGATATAGAATTTAATGATTACCCTGTTTCTTTGCCTAAGATATTTCTACATTCAAAATAATTTTTTCCTAGAGAAATCAAGGAAATTATTTTGGGATGACACCAGGAGGAAGAAAACCATCACAATTAGTGACCTGAGGTAGTCGAAATCAGAATTTAATTTTTTTATAGTGATGGATTAGTCGACAGATGTGACAAATAGAAGTTGTGTTTCGAGATGATATTTTGGTATATTCAAAAGGTAAATTTTAAAAAGATCATGAATTCCATTTAAGGGATGTCGTGCTGACCATAAAAAAAATAAATAGTTTCGAAAATTCTGAAACTCCGAGTTTTGGTCACAACAAATTTCTTTCTTTAGTTTCATTATTTCAAAAAATGGCGTAACTGTTTATGCTGCTAAAACAAAATATGTTTAAGAAATGCCAAAACCCGCAAATATAACTGAGATTCGTAGTTCTCTTGGTCTGGAAGGTTATTACTAAAGGTTTGTTGAGAATTTTTCATGGTTTTCTATACTAATAAATAGATAACTAAAAAAGTTGTTATGTTCATTTGGATAAAAGAATGTGATGATTGATTTCAATAATTAAAAGTAATATTGGTGAATGCTTTAGTTTTGTCACTACCTTCCAGAAATGGTAATTTTTTTATTTATGGTGATGCTTCGTTGAAAGGATGTGGATGTGTTATAATGGTTAATGATTAGGTATTTTCTTATGCTTCACATTAGTTGAAACATCATGAGTTAAATTACCTTACAAATGATTTGGAATTAGCTGCAATTTTGTTTTCTTTAAAAATTTGGAGGCATCGTGTGTATGGAGTAAAATGTGAAATATATACTGACTACAAATGTTTTAAGTATATATTCTCAAATAAAGAATTAAACATCAAATTGATTAGATGGCTAGAATTGATCAAGGATTATTATTTCACGATCCTTTACCATATCGAGAAATCAAATAAAGTGGTTGATGCTTTGAGTCAATAAAGTAATGATTCCTTAATCATGCTCTATTTGGAATGTGATCCTTTGAGTTTTTGATTTGATGATCATTGGCATAGAAGTTTTTGGTACCGGAAATTCTTATTTTTTATTTCCAGTGTTAGAGAGATCATCTATATTAGACCGAATTAATCATGCACAAAAGGAAGACAATGAGTTGTAGAAATTGTTATAGTTTGTTCAGAAGGGTAATTTTTTTGATTTTAACATTGATAGTATTTGTGTTTTGAGTTTTGGAAATAGACTATATCTGCCTTGTGATTCATGGTTGAATAATGATTTGTTATGTGAAGCTCATAGTTCCACGTTTTTAGTTCATCCAGGAAGTGCTAATATGTATAGATATCTTACAGAATACTACTGGTGGGATCGAATTAAAAGAGATATTGTTGAATTTACTGTGAAGTGTTGGACATATCAGCAGGTTAAATAAGAGATGCAGTTACCGAAAGAGATGCTATAGAATTTAACATTTCCAGGTAGGAAATGGGAAAATATATCCATTGAATTTGTTTATGGATTACCAATGACATCTCAAGGTAACAATGCATTCATGGTTATTATAGATCTATTGACTAAATCTACTCATTTCTTTCCTATTCAAGATACTTTTTCTCTATATCAGCTTTCTCAATTGTATGTTAAATATATATTCAGGTTTCTTGGTGTTCCCCTCTCTATTTTATATGAATGTGATCCTAGGTTTACTTCTATGTTTTGGAAAGGCCTTAAGAAGTCATTGGGTATTGAATTAAATTTTAATACAGATTTTCATCCTCAATCAGATTTGCAGTCAGAACAATCAATTCAGAGCATGGAAGAAATGTTACATGCTTGTTGACTGGATTACCAGGGGTGTTGGGACTAACATATTTCTTTGGATGAATTTTTTCATAATAACATTTCTCATTCCAACATATGGATGGATACATTTGAAGCATTATATGAGAAGCTGTGTCAAACTACAGCTTTTTGGGATGAAGTAGGTGAATAGAAGATGATGGGACCATAATTGGTATAAGAGATGGTAGTAAATGTGTAGTTGATTCCAAGGAACATGAAAACAGATCAGAGCAAGAAAAAATTTATGCAGATAATCGATGTAAGGTTCTCTCTTTCGAGGTAGGTGATCATAACTTTCTCATAGTTTCTCCATGGAAGAGTCTGATGCATTTTGGTAGGAAGAGAAAGCTGAGTCTGAGGTTTATTCAAACTTATGAAATCATAGAAAAAGTTGCATCATCATGTACAGAGTGGATTTATATCCATTTTTTCCCATGTACACAATGTTTTTCATGTTTCAGTGTTAATAAAGTATATTCCAAAACCCTCTTATGGTTTGAGCCTAGAGGTAGTTTAATTGGAAGATGATCTATCTTGTGAGGAAAAATTGGTCCAGATTCTTGACCGAAGAGAGCATGTATTTCAAAATAAGTTAATTGAAAATGTAATGGTTTTTTAGAAAACCCATATCGTTGAAGAGGAAACATTGTAATAAAAAAAGCTCTGAGGGATAAATACCCTAATTTATTTGATAAGTTAATAAATTTGCAAGGACAAAATTTCCAAAAGGGGGGAAGGATGTAACATCCTAGGTGAATAAATAAATATAGAATTATCATATTTATTAACATTTTTGATTTAAATATTACTTTTACCTTAAAGGGGTTGTTATGTTTGATGGTTTACCCGATACGCAATAATGGGTTTATTTGAAATCTTACATTGCACAATAATAATATATTAATATTATTTTAAATAGTGTTTAATGCATTACCGTTTTATTAGAGGGAATGAATAAAACAAACTAGAATATGATTATACATTTTTCTTATATGTTTATACATTTATCTGATAAATTTTAGAGGCTTAAAATAAATAAAAAATTCGATTTTAAGCATAAATACTCTAATATTCAATAAAAGGTCGATTTACCACCTTTTAATCGTGAACCCTCTTTAAATATAGTTTTGGTCACATTTATATGTTATATATGATGAAATATTATTCTTCCTTAAATTTAGGATGTCAAAAATTAATTCGAGTAAATATTTAGTATTTATCTGATGAAATTCATTTTTAATGAATAGTAGAAAATACTGTATTTTAATTAAAAAATGCCTTTTAATGTAATTTATTTATATGGATAGATTATCTTATTAATAATTTTTAAAGTTTAATTAAATTATATTTTTACCAATTAATCAAATTATGTCATATGAATTAATTTCACTTTGAAATTTGACATAAACAATTTTCAATCTTTTGATAGTTAATATTTCATAAAAACTAAATTTTTGTTTTAACAACGGGAATAAATTTTAAATTAATTTCTTCCAATTATGTGTTCTAAATTTGGAAAAATCATTTCGATATTTTGAATTACGAGGTAAAATTTATTTAAATATTTAACTTTTATTTTTTGAAATTATGAATATTTAAATTAATAAATATTTTATTTTCCATGGTTAAAGGGTAAATCTGGTAAATAAGCATAATGAAATATTACTATATTAATAAAAAACTACCCCAACATGTGTCCTTGTCATATTGGTTGACACAATTTCAAATATTATCATCCTTGGGTTGATTTTGGGATCCCATGGGGCCACATCAGAGTGATAATGAAGGTTTATTTTAATTAACTTAAAGTAAAGACAAAAATGACATAAACAAATATCTTTTAGTAAATTAATTTTTACAAAGGATTATGTATGTTATATTTTATATTATGAATAATCCTTGGAAAACTAAAAATATTTTCTACATCATTGCATTTTTTTTATATTTATACATCATATAAAGTAAATTATTAATGAAACAATAATGATGCAGGGTTTACCAAATTAATAAATCTTTTAAATGAATAAGATTATGAATATTAAAAAATATACAAAACCTGCCCAATTATTATTTGATGAAGTTATTTTGAAAATCATTCATATTTTATTCGACATTAATGAGTTTTTGACCTTTAAAAACCGAAAATCATTATACCATAAAATAATATTCGAACACTTTCCTAAACAACCCCTCCCCCTTATAAAAATCCCTCACCTCTAACCCATTACTCATACCTCTCAAGCCCCTTGGATCATCCAATATCTACCCATATAAGATCTCGAGATCCATCTCTTCCACATAGAAGCCTTACCATAGGATTAAGTCACTTCATGAAGTAATTTTCATTCAAACCAAAGGCAGTTACCCAAATTAAAGGTAATGGTTTCTCTTAAATTCTTCTATTTTAATTTATTTTATTTTACTTATCCAAACCCCTATACTATTTTTATTACTCTATTTTATAAAAACTCCAGTATTCTCAATATACTAGGTTGCTTTTATGAGAAGGAATCGAACTACACTTACGCACCACTCCATCTAATTTATAAAGAACATACTGTTTCTGTGGACAACAAACTACAGCCTCACAAAACAATGATTGTTAAAATATCTCCAACCGCCTATCAGGGTGGCCATTATAAAGTAATTTTATTTATATGAGATATATATTATATTTATATTGTTTCTATGTTTCTTTATTTTTCATTTATATAATAATTTTATGGTTTCCATAGTGGGTAAATACGATAATCTCATTTGAGGTTGTGCGGACTACCACCCCCTCAAAGTGATATCACTCCTTCATCCCTAATGTACAATATTTAAATGGTGGAGTTTATGAAATTATATATTATATTAAATATTAATTATAATATAATTATGTATCATTAAATTTTCATTCCATTACAATATGAAATAGAAATGGAAGTAGCGTTCATGCATACATATAGCTCACCGTCTCCCGGAACGTTGCATTTCATTTCTTATCTCCAAATGTTATGAACTATTATAAGTTCATTCATATACTATATATATATACATGATATCTATGATATATACATCAGTAATTTCATTTTTTAGATAATTTATATTTGACCACATGAACAATTAGTAATTATAAGATGTTTTTTTACTAAAATACCATATATCGACAAAATGAACATTATTAACATAAATGAATACATAATGTTTATAACATGGTAATAATTGATATAAATGGAATAATGGACTTGAAAAAAGAACGTAAGAATGTATAATTTAAATTTAGTTCATTATTCAAGAGATTAATGAATGAACTGGTCATGTCAGACATGAGGTATGGGATCTTCTTAACCCAATTTTCGTTCATTGGTTTGATATTCTGTTCCTTGTTTATATCATTTGTTGACTATGTGAGAAATGGATTTTTATATATTATCATGTATTTATAATTTATTTATTTGTGATTATATTGAATACACATAATCGGCCTATTTTATTTTTGAAATGATCTTTGTAAGAGACTTCATCTCAATCTCCTTCCATTGAGGAATATTTTGTTTTAATACTCGACTTTTTTTATCGGATGTATAAACACCTTTGAATATTACATTCATTCATAGGGATTCCTTTTCTAAGAAGTTTATTACTAAAAATAAGAATGTTTCTTTAAATGTAATCAGTGGCAATGACCTTCAGCCACTGCATGTTGTATTAGATCTTTGGCTTCCTTAACAAGACGTAATTCTTTTTAAAAAAGGAAAATAAATACCCTAAAATATTTTATGTTTTTTTGGTATTGAAAATTGTTTTGATAAAGGATTTTTAATTTCAATATATTTAAGTGATATATTGTGATTTAAATGTGTAATTTTTTTCATTTCTTTATAATTTTTGTATGTGTTATGATTTTATAATGGAACCTGTACATTTGACAGGTGGTTACATGATAAACCAAATGACCGGTGGTGATGTGATACACACGGAAGGTTGGTTACGTTATAACTTCCAATGCATTAGGTAAGGAATTTGGCTGTTTGGATATTCCATTTAGTGATATGTTTGGATGTTGTTCATATAGTTATTCCATTTAAGTATGTTTACGTCCCAAGTAACCTGTAAATGATTGTGTCCATTATATGGGTTTTATGGTAATCTTTCGGTTACAAAAGGTTAAGCAAAGATATTTTATTCAGTGAATAGTATTTATATCTTCATAAATGTGAAATGTATTATGTATGATAATGTATTAATGGTTTACTTATTGTTTTAAAAAAACTAATAGTTTTCATTTTTTGTGTGTCCCTTACTGATATTTTTATGCTCATCCCATGTTTTTGATTTTTTTTTCCATAGGATGTAAAATGGAATAGGGTCATGGATGAGATCAAGGAAATGTCATGTTGTCTAAAACATGGAACTATACCAGACTCTTTTTTCCCATGTGATTTTATTTTATGAGAAAAATGGATTCTCACTAGAAGTGTCTATATGTTATATTCAAGTTGCTATGTTTATGTTATAACCTAATTCTCTAATGTTCTAAACAAAAAAAGATCCTCAATGTTAATTATTAACTTAATTCATGATTATGTAATGTTTAAGGTTGATTCCTTATAACACATGGTGTGATCATACATGCAATGTTTTACTAACACCATGAAATTAATTATTTGTGACTGTAGATCTTATTTTTTCTAACATGGGTAAGGAAAAGGCGCTACATCTTTGATAGAGGTATTTGTGGTAGTAGGGTGTTGAAATTTGGTGGAGAAATGGCTGGATTTCAACTCACGTTTAAAATTTTATTGGGTTGTCTATTATGTTATAAACATTGGTTTACCTATTCAAGGATTACACATGTATTGAATTTTAGTCATTGTTATACAATCCGACATTGTATTTCCATGTTGATTTTTTTGTATATTATCAATTGTATTACCACACTATTATATAACTCACTACAATGGTTTGTTCACGATTCCCATGACCATGTTTCTGGTCCATGGGGACTGATAACACACTTTTTTTCTTGCTTTGGGGTTGATCATGGGTCCTGTTCCGGGATGAATCAGGGTGAATAGTGAAAAATGTGCGTAAAATTTTAGTTTCATTTCGATTGTTTTTAATATCATAGTATATTATAGTAGACAAGAGATATGATATTTAGGATATAAAAGGATGGTTATAAGTGTCTGGGAAACTCTTATCACAATGACCCTTTATAAACCATTTTATATTGGGAAGTATGTCTATGATACTGACTATTATGCTAATACTAGTTTTTTCCTAGGTTCACATGCATCAAAATAATATTTTTCACATATTTTTTAATCACCATTCATTCATTGAAGTGGAACCAGGCCCCTTAAAGGATTCCTAAATTTCCTTTAAATCATGTTACGGATAATAATTCAGGAAGGAACATTATAGTCGATCTTATTTGTTTTAAACGGTTGTGTGAACGTTCTATACAGTGGAACATGGTGATCCCCACACCTTTTTTGATGATAGGTATGTTTATATGGGGACTTAAGAACGTAAATATTTAAACAAATAGCTTATCAATGAGTAAAAATTGTCAATAACGTAATTAATGATCCGAAATATGTATATTATTAATTGTTTATGGTCGAAATGTTTTTTTTACTTTTAGGAGTCTCCAAAATATCATGATGTTAAATGTTCCATAATTATTCATAAAGGCCCTAATTGAAGGCAGTAAAATATACTGGATTCGGAAAAAAATTCAAATATAATAAGTGATGACCTTAATTAAAAACATTTCTATTAGTTTTTTCATGAATTCTTGATTAGGGCTTCAAGAATTGATTTATTAACCCTTCAAAATTAAAATTAGACTATGATGGAATATGTTATCCATATAATTGAATTGTTTTCTCTCTATCTCTCCCCCTCTTATGATTCGATCATGTTTTCGGTTTAAATATCAAAAGAATTATATTAGATTGCATCAAAATCTTATATCTAAATTTTTATACCAAACATTCACATCTACGATGAAGTGGTAGATAAATCACAAATGGGTGATATAGACCTATCTAGATATTATGCATTATTTTTTATTCCTGTTACACCTAGTGGTAGTTTACACTACTCATATATAATGAATGGATATTTGAACTAAGACTACAAATGTGGTAATAGTTTTACAAACATCATACATATAACAAAACTTCAATAGTAACAAGATATGGTCTCTTGATATAATTCTAGTATGGAAGTATAGGGAAAATTAAATGTCTTTTAAAAAGGTCAAATATTATGTTTTTAGTCAGGTAGACATCAAACTAACATATAGGATTTTTTTACCATGTTATAAATATTTTATCATTTGATCCTAAAGTGTACGTGGTGTTGTTAGATGATTCAATAACTATGGGGTCTCAACAACCATCTTCTCTATTGAGGTAGTTTCACATAGTTTAAGAGTATCCCACAAATGATTATTTATGCGCTAAAACTATGATAGATAAAATAATTATTTCATCTAATTTAGTAATATGTTTATTTTATATTAATTCCACATATTCCATTATATCATCAGGATATGCGATTATTTTAAAAAATTTAGTGTGGCAGATGATGTTTCTCATGGATTTGAGGATGACTACTTTAATTATAAAAGAATAAGGCTTTTAATAACCCTCATTTTTCTTTTGTTATTAAAAATTAAATTAATTATAGACTTTATAGTTCTTAACATGGATTAATTTGATATAAATATATATATGTATTTGGTAGTTACCAAAAAATTAGATATTTACCTTTATCATAGTGGGGTGTTTTCTATTGCCTCTAATGATAGATCCTATTTGTTTTAGGGATATTGGTATTTGAGTCATAATCAAGTAATAATACTTTTACCAAAAAATAGAAAATTTAATTGCTATTTTTTTAGATTAACATAGGGTTTAACATGTTTGTTTTGATCTTATATTAGTTTTTATGGAATTTTAATAAATATTTTAAGATATCCTTTTTGATTTTCATCCAGATAGGGAATTTTAATTACCAATCGATATAGTATTGGAATCCCAATTAATATACCATTCCTTAAATATTTTGGACATCATAGAATAAAATAATTTTTTTATTTTTTTGGATTATTTGAAATATAGTTGCCTCAATATTCCTTGTGTTACAAATTATAAAACCCATATACTTTTCCCAAAAAAGAATGATGGGATTCTCTAATTGTGTGAGGATTTTTAGAAGCACCCTCAATCATTGATTAAAAATCAATATACTTTTCCCCATATTAATGTATACAATATTTAATTGAAAAAGGAAATGTGGTTATTTAAATCAACCAACACTATTGATATTATCATCTCAAATTTTAGGAGTTAGATTTTCCAAAGAATTACATTATTATAAGGTAAATTTATATTGAATATCTTGAGTCGTTGTTTAGTCTAAATGTTAATCTAATAATTTTCATAGATATCATGCGACATATTTTCCACAAACACCTTGATTTATATGTCATGGATTTCTATAACTATCACAATCATTTATGGAAGTATAGAACAACCTCTTTAAAATAACCTACCCACTATTCTTTGAATATTTTAGGATCTCAAACTTTCTATTATGTAATTGAAATTTCATTTTTGGATTAAAAATTTCTAAAATTTTTTCCATGTTGTTTCAGAACATGGAATCTCAGTTGATGTTTAGAAGGTGAATGTTCTATTCTCATGATAGGAATAATATACTTTCATTAATTTTATTTTCTTTATGCGTTTGGAATAATATTACCGAATGTTTTTGAAATGAATCACCAAGATTTTATTTCCATGGACTCTAAAAACTGTGAATGGGGTAAAATGAATATGTTTTATCTAATGGACATACTTATATTGATGTGTTTAAGTGATGTTTAACTCCATTACATTTTTACTTTAAAATACATGGTAATGGGTAATGTGGTATTATTTGGAATCATAAATTTCATGATTAGGATATATTTTTATACAATAAGATAATTATGTGTTGTATGAACCTTGTTAGATTTAGAAACATGATATGTAATACCCTACACATGATTAAAATATTAATATAGTTATGAATTATGTTAGAATTTCATAGAATTACCTATTTGGGTAATGGTTCCCTAGTTATATTGATGATAAATGTTTGTGTTAAAAATTTTATTAGAAATATAAGATCCTTCAATAGACGTGATGAGTAGTGTATCGTTAGTCATTCAACAGGGATATTTTATATACCTTAGGAAATGATAATGTTTTTGAAATGTATTTGTTTGAAATTTTACATTCTCAAATAGATATGGAATCGATATATGAATAGAATCTCAAGGGACTCATTAATTTTATATGACAAAATGTGTTGATAGAAGAAATTGGTATTGTCCGGAATAGTTCTCAGATGAAATCATATCTTTTTAAGTTGATTTTCCTACAGTAATTGTAGGATAAATATTTCATGGGTGTCAGGGATTCTTTACATGGTAGGGATACCTTTTATGGGTGGTATTTTACTATGGAAGAAATTTATTGTTGAATATACCAGCTTTAAATTTCTATATTTATGAGGAAATATATGGTGGAAAGTTAATATTATTATTAAAGGTATGTTAACCCTAGTATGTAACATATATACTACTAAATAAAGCATAAATTATGTTGGAGAGAATTAAATTGTGATATATATTATTTTGTTACTTATTTCTATTATTTTTAGTCAATTAAAGATGAACAATAAAACCCCCATGGATTACATTATACGATACCACTACCTCTTTAGAAATGGGATGAGTTATATGTAGATTTCATCATCAGGTTATGAAAGATATCCCTGGGGAAGATTTATATATGGGTAGTGGTTGATCAACAGAACCAATTGGATCATTTAGATCAAATTTGATACACTATAATAGTTATTGATTAAATAAGAATATACATTGATATGTTCATTAGTTTTCATTAGTTTTATTCATCTATTATTTTTGAAGTTTATCCATGGTTTACCCCATGGTTTTTCATAGGCCAATAAGAGGTGATGTGTTTTCTAGTTAAATTTACCACAACGTACCGTATTCAACAATAATGATAAATGAAGTGAGGTATTTATAGTTTTCATGATATTATAAGATTTTTTATCATTAAATTTCGTGTCTCATTGGATTTAAGTTATGGATTTGTTTAGTTTTATTATAACAATGGTCATTGGCCATCCATTAGATTTTCTCCATTTAGGTATCTATATGGGAAACTATTTAAATCACCTACATGTTGGTCTGATGGTGTTGAGGATTATATTATGGGACCACAAAATTTTATTTTATATATATTGATTTTCAGGATATTTTTAACATGTTGAAATGGATTTGAGTTACTATAAATCTTACAGAGATCATAGATTCTTTAATCAATATATTTTGTTTGGTGACCATGTGTTTCTAGACGTTTCTGCATTTTTGGGATCACCATTTGAATAGAATGTATGTTTAATTCTCTATGGGATTCAGGGGACCTTTTCAGATCATTGAGAATATTGAAAAAGTGGACTACATGTTTAATTTTTATTTTCCTTATAATTTTATATATCAGTTTTTCATGTGTATCAAATAATAAAGTATCCCTGTGATCTTATTCATGACCTAAATAATAAGGTGTTTTTTTGAATTAATTAATTTGTTGTCTAATAATGAATTTAAATTTTTGGTTTCCTATAAAATATTTTACATCTGAAGTCTATTTAGTTTGTTTAAGTTTTATAGTTAAACAAAATGGGTACTCAGGAGAATTTAAATGATAATTGATGATGTGGTAGTAGTGGAATAGTCTTTTAATTAATTAGAATTATTCATCAATAATTTATAGGTATAGATTGTTTTATGGTGCAGAAAATAGGCACATCACATAATCCCTTTTTGGTAATTATATTCATTTTTCTATGCATCCTTTATTTTTATCCACTCTTATATTGATTTATGTTTTTAGTTTCTTTCTAAGTTTATATCCTTTTGAATAGTTAGTGAAGTATTAGGTCAAATAATATTATATTGAATAGAATCCTTGTGAATTTGGTTGATTGAGATAATTTAATTTTCTTTTTAGTTCATGGATAGATAAACTGTGTCAAAATATCTTGTTGATATCTTGAATGGATTGAATGATGCTCATGGTTTGTGAAAGGATTATGAAACCATGCAACCAAGATATGATATGTGAACTAATTCATCAATAAATTATTTTAATCAAGTATAATCTCTCAATGGTTGAATTATTTATCCAAAAAAATATTCCATAATTTTAATATCTTATCATTGTAAAATTGTATATTCTAAATACATATTTAAGGAAAAAATGTTGCCTCTTGTGATGCTAGATTTAGGAATATAATTTTGTGAGTCTATTTATTTTTTCAACATTATTATATAGCTACTCTTATTTTAATGGAAGGAATCAATGATATGGTATTTTAGGTAGAGATATATTTGGCTTTCCTAATCTAATTTGTTTTTATAACTCCCAAAAAATTCAAAAGTACATCATTCTATTCGGTAGCGTGTATGACACGCAACAACGCATTTAAAAAGGGAATATAATAACCCAATATGTTACAGTATATTTATCATCTTAAAAAAATTTATTAAATTATATTTCCTTTAATGAATGCAACACTAAGTTAGCATTCGTTACATACACGAGCGACCTTTCTCAATATATTGAGATCGACATAAGATCGTGTTTCACCAAATAACAATGTCTTAATAAAATATTATTATTAAATTTAATTTGATTAGAATAGATGTTAAATTAGATATTTAAAATAGTAATAACTTAAGGATAAAAAATATTATTTAACAAAAATATAAAATGAGTACATTTCTTAACAACTAATGAGAATAAAAAATTAGAACAACTTTGAAGTAAAAAAGAAATATTTTTTTATGCTTCCAAATGAGTTTTACCTTAGAAAAATAACTATTTACAATTTAGGAATCATTTTATTGAAATATATATGTTATATATTCATTTTAGTATTTATTATCCACATATTATGATTGATATGAATATGATAATAACAAACACTATTTCACACCTAAAACCCTACATTTTTATAATGGAAAATTGTAACGCCCCGACCCCAGTGACCTAGAGTCGGTGCATTATTTTAATACATTGGAAGGATTACAAGGAACCAAGTCCCGATGAACCGATCAGTTTTGCAGTCTTGGAAAATATATTACATACATGAATGTTACATTACACTTCATAACAGTAAATATAACATAAATAATCCGTTATGAATGTCATTATTCCCTTGTATTAACCCTACATATCAATCACATTACACTTCTTGGAATCCTTGGAAAATTAAAACATAGAAAGGGGTGAGCTCAAATGCTCAGTAAGGGTATGAAATACAACAGAAACTTAAAAATAAGCATAAACACTTAAGGCAATGTATATAACTAAAACAAAATCCTTTTAAACATTAACTTTTCCTTAATATGGCAGAAATAAAATGAGATAATTCAATTTACTTATTCACATGGTTATTATTCTAATCAAATAATCACATGCAATATCACTAACCACTTTCATACTGATGTAATGCATAATGCTGAACTTTAATTTCTTTATCAAGGCCTCATGTCAAGGCTTAGGGGCTAACTATAAATGGAACCCAACTTGGAGTGCATCTAATAACCAGACACCAACCCTGAGTGCCTCTAATAAACGGACACCAACCCGGAGTGCCTCTAATAACCGGACACCAACCCGGAGTGCCTCTGATAATAGGACACCAACCCGGAGTGCCTCTAATAACCGGACACCAACCCGAAGGGATTAATTTTACCGGTCCCCAACCAGAACATACTAGTCCAACACATTCATCTTAAGAAGTGGATGAAATATTACTTAAAAATTTGTATTAAAACTAGCATGAGAAATGTAAATACTTTTCTCATAAACCATGAGTGGTATAAAAATAACACATCCACAGTCAAATATATCACACAACCTTCAACAAATTATGGAAAATTTGTATCATGATAAATCAACTTCAAAACAAGTTTAAAATCCATTGAAGTATTTTGACATAGAAGAGATTGATTTGTAAAACTCTTTGAGAGAAATACCCCTTTTTCATGAAAACATTTAAAAGTCACACAATTTAGAAAAGAAGTCATTTAAAGACATTTTTGAATCAAATTGTCGCATACCAATTTGAAACTTATGAAAGGAATTATCATTTAAAAAAACATTCACGTCTATATAAATAAATCCTTAAAAACCATTTTCAAGACATGGACATAAATGAGAATGATTTAGAAGAATAAATATTTAAAACATTTGAAATGATGTTTTAGTAAAAAGTACCTTAAAATAATCCCTTTTAAAACCCTTTCATAAAACATGTACATGGATAATAAATATTTCCCAGTAGATACTTATGTAAAAACAACCTCGGACAATAAAGATATTGTGAAATTAACCCTTACCAGTTTGGTAACTTACGAAACATACAACCCATGAAAGAGGTATCATACAATGAATATGTAAATACACAAAAATTAAATTTTATTACACAAATAATATAATTATGGGTATTACATACACCACACTAATGGTAATAGTGTCAATATGCCATGAATCTCACTGGAATAAGGAGTGAGATGGAAACCCCTTACATTGCACTTTCCTTTAGTCGAGGGTATGTTTAACCTCCTGTATGAAGATCGTAGCATGTTATTAAATTATACCAGAACCATATTAATATTTATGATATCATACATAATTTATTTATGACTTTATATTACCCATTTAATTACAATTTTCATGTTATGTTTACATTTTGGGTAATAATCACTTTCTTTATTGTTCGTGTTTTAACTTGTCAGTCTTGGTTGTATCACTTAGATCATGATTTAAATAAAGACAGAATATTAAACATGATAAATATATCATATATATTTATAATATAAATATGTATAATATTCATATATATGAAATGGAAAACACCATTTATGGAGACGGTAGTCCGTACATACGTATAAACACTGTTTCTGTTTTCATATAGTATTGAACGGAAGTAAATGAATAAGATATATGTAAGTACATAAATACTTATATATATATATATATATCTCCAGTAGCATTATTATGTCATATATTATATACTTATTAGTAATATATATTTTTATAATCGTCGATGAATGGTGAACTTGGAAATGAATCTCATCGCGTCATGGAGACGGTAATCCGTACGTACGCACAAGTGAAAATATCATTATTTTGATATTAAAATAATATATAATTGGATATTATATCATATATAAAGTATCATAATCATGTTATATTTATTATTTAAATTAATTACAAATCATTATTATACCCATCAAAATAATAATACATTGAATAACAATTACACCACGACGTGGAGACGTTAAGCCGTATGTACGCACGTATGGTAACATGTCATTCAAAGGATGGATAGAATAATGAATATGGTTGTACCATATTTATAATAATATTACAGTATATAGGAGATACTGGATTCATTATTTTAGAATGGTAATAACAAAGAAAGAAAAAGTGGAAGAAGAAAGGAACTTGAAAAAGGGTGGTGAAATCATTACCTCTTCTTCGAGTTCTTCCTTTTGATTTGATCAAAAGGGCTCCTTAAGTTGGATTTATGATCTTACTAAGGCCTCTAGGTTGTAGTGAGGGAAGTTGGGAGAGTATTTGGGTAGATTTTTGCCGAACCAAAAGGCTTTTAAGGTGTGAAGTAATGAGAAGGAAGAGTTCTCTTTTATAAGAGGGGTGTGAGGCACCTTTGGAAAAGCTAGAAATATTAATTTATAATAAATTCATATTAGTTTTATAATGGCTCCAAAGTTTATTATTTAAAGTTTATGGTGGGTATGAGTATAAAAACACTTAACCAATAGTATTTAGACAGGTTTGGGTTACTATATTAACCATATCTTTATGTATTAACTCTAAGTTAATTAGTTTCACATTTACAATGTCTCTTTCTATTTTTATATTATATGGTTAATAAACTTACCATTCACATCCAAGCGACCCCCAAGTGGTCCACTAATGATACACCTATCATGATATAAGTCTCTTGGCCGAAAATTAGATTTTTAGGAATTTAATATCAATTAATAATATAATATTTGTTTTAAAAACACTTTTATGTCAATTTTGACACTATTCAAAAATTGATTTTTGTAAAACTCATAACAGAATTTTTACTTCGAAAAAGGTTAATTGAATAATTCATAATATGTCATATTAACCTATAAAATTAGTGTAATTCAATAAAAGTCTCATATTATATTTATTTGGGTATTTATAATATCAATTATTTTAATTTTTCACTATTATGGTAATTACTTCATCATCATTGTGTCATAAATAAATTAAATTATTTAATGTCCAAAAATTATAAATAAGATACCATTATGTAGTAAATCTTATTATATTTCCAATGAATATTTACAATCGAATTTATATTATATATAACCTTATATTATAAATGTTTTAGTAAATAAACATTTATTTTAACTCTTTTAACTCTTCTTTGAATTAAATAATAATAAATGTCCTAATCTAATCCAAGTGGACCTAAATGATAATATTTTATTCCTAAGGTTGTTTTGGGTCGAGATACATTTGTCCAATAGAATTAGTACATGTGTTAGGGTAAAATTAATATCATTTTTACCCTTAATTACCCTATTTACTTTTAACCGTGGTAAATAAAAGTAAAAAGTTACTATTCAACAAAAATTATTTTAATCTCATTGAACCACATTTTACTTATTGATATTAACCGTGTGTCTCGGATTTTCGAAATTCCATTCACAGAAGCGGTAAAATTAATATTTATGAAAAAATTCAGTTTTTTAACTAACACTTAGTAGTTTCACTATTCATCAAAAATTGATGTTTTTCATAACAATGCCAAAATTTCACCCTAAGATATAATTGATATTCCGAATTCAAAAATGATGCCTATTTTAAAAAATTCCTAACAAATAAGTTTCATTAATTTATTTTATAATTAATTCCTACTGTCACAACAAATATCGTGTTTTTAAGAAACAATATATATCAAAAGATTGAAAATTGTTTAGGTCCAATTTCAAAGTGAAATTAATTATAATGAACACCATTGGATAAAATGTTAAAAATATATTCTAATTATACTTTAAAACCACTCAATAATATAATTTATCACTATAAATTATTTTGACTAAAAAATTTGTTTTTAAGTATTTTTAACTATTCATACAAATTGGAAGTTGTCCGAAAAATACCAAAAATTCAACTTATGATAATTTCGTTATTTCGTATCCAAAAATGAAGTCAATTTTTAAATATAATATATATCTAATTTCAAAAATTAGGTATTAATATTCATAACGGCTAGTTTGATTGGTTGTGGTGTATGTTAGAACTTGAAGTTGCGTACAACACACACTACTATTTTTTTCAAAGGAAAGCGTATCGTGGAAGCTTGGGATATTTAATTGTAAATTTTTTATTTCTCCGTTCTGAAAAGTAAATTTTTTAGTCAAATTTAATATATAAAAGTTTAAAATATTGGATTTTAAAAGGGTTCACTATTAAAAGTTGGTAAAAGTGAAATACTGAAAATGAATTTGTTCTTACATTATGTCTAAGAAACTCATAATATGGATTATAAATTTATAAGGATTATATAAAGTTTAAAATTTATTTAATAATATTCATAACCTCTTTTGAACGGATTTTTTGGTAAGTCATGGTGTGCTTGAACTTGGCGTGGTGTGTAGTGCAAGTTATTGAATTATTTTGAAGAAATAACACACTATGAAATCTTGGGGTGTTACATTTCCCCTCCTTCAATAAATTGCGTCCTAGAAATTTGAAATTGTTCTACGAAAATAAAAGGTTGAATATAGAAAATATCTTTGTGGGAAAACCCAAATCGGAAATTCGGTTGAAAAAGTTTAGTCTTAATATGTGGAAAAGAGAAATGAAGGGGTCACCACCAAATTATGATCTCTATTCGGAGAACATTGGTGGTAATTAGAGACATATAATTGGAGGAAAAACGTAAATATTTATAGGTATTGATTGAGGTCATCAATCACAAACAAGTGTCAAATTTAGGGCCTTAAATTCATCAATCTATGATGATTTAAAATACCATCGGTTCAGAAAAACATATGGTATTTAGATAACACATTTTTTAAGATCCCTTCACTAAAGTATAAGAATTAATTTCTTCATTGAATAAGAGAAGAAGAAAAATATATACTTGATAATTAGAGTCTCAAACTTTAACTAAGTTCTACCACAAACTCATCTTTTACTCTAAAAGATAATAGAACATAAAAATAATATTCTATTTATCCTATTCATATAGGGTTAAAAAAATTAATTGATAATTCATATAGAAGAACCATTAAAAAGAACAACATTATTCAAACCAGGACATCACATGGGTCAGTGGTAGGTGATACACCCTTGTCACCCTTCGGTTGTGGGTTCAAGTCTCGCGGCCTTGCCGAACGCGACGGGTTGCCGACCGACCTCCGAGTTGTCCTTTTATGGGAATCCAAAATAATCCAAACTATAACTATTCAAAATACGTATGTCCAAAATTTATAAGGATGGCAAACACAACGAAGTTCCTTTTTTTCCGCGCAATAACATGTGATCACCTTCATCATGTATTCTTTTAAAACACTGCAACATCCTGAATTATCCTAAAACCTTATTGATTAATTTCATGATCCCTTATTCCTTATAGAATAATAGATGTACTCCTTCAATCCAAAAATGTTTTAAACCCTGACAATGATGGAATATACAAATCATTAATCAGTTTCATGGTATTCAAGAATATCCAAAATAATTTATCCAATTCAATCATGTATTATTCCAAAATCACAACCTCGGTATCAGAACTACATTATGGTTTATCATTCTCTCAACCATATATTTTCCAAAAGTTTATCCTTCTATTGAGTCACTTTTCATTGTTCCATACAATCTCAAGTCCTTAATGAAATAGTACTACAGTACAATCATTTTATACTCCATAATTATTATAACAAGTACATTGTTGATACAACACTCAAATGACATAATCAACATAAGATCTCTGATCATTCATCTTCATCTGTGATAGTATCATAACTTGATTATTATCCAATAGCATCATTTGCGGCATATTCTGATGACTGGGACATAGGTTTGCGTAGTGTCAAAACTCCTTGAAAATGAAGCATTGTACATTTGAAACCATTTTCTTACCCTTGCAGTCATGTACTTTGTGCCCTTTTTTCTCCACACTTATAACAAACTCTCATTCCTTTCAGGCAAGTTCCAGGGTGTTTCTTCCCACAGTTATCACATATGGGAAAATTCTTCTTTTTCCTCTTCCCTTTATCCATCTTTCTCTCTTCCATAATTTTCTTCTCTTTCTTCCCTTCAAAGCCATAGGACTCAGTAAACTCTTTACTTATCTTATCAACACCTGATATTATTTCTTCATATGATGATAATACATGGGAGACTATTTTTCTTATAAATTCTGGCTTAAGACCTTGAAATATATGATCCTTCTTTCTATTTGGATCATGTGAATTGCTGGAGTTCTAATTCCTTCTTCTAGGTGCCATTTCTAAACAATGGCATACACTAGATTATTTTATGAATTACAATACCTAATCCCAAACTTGTAAAACACATAACATAAATTAAATAGTTTATGGATATAATCCATAATCATAAAATTGTCTCCTTTGAGGAAGTATATACTCATAAACCCTTCTTAGTGGTTTGTAAAGAAAATGAGAATTATCCTAAGCATATCCCCTGGGAGTGTCGTTACCATGAGGGCTGCAAGGACCGTTTTCATGCACCCGTTCCCGTTCGAGTCTAGATCAAAGCGGTGTTTTTGGGTTTTACCCCTACGTACATATGTGCCACAACCTCCTCTACCTGCTCATATCCAGACATGGATGTATTGCTCGGAAAACTCAAAAAATCTCTACAATACCAAAATTCTAGGAAGTTCTTCTATACTAAACCACAAAGTCCATCTTAAATCTATGTGCTCTAATTAGAGTTAGTCTAAATCTAGATTCCAAGGTTTGTACTAAACTTCCTCTGATACCAACTGTAACGCCCCGACCCCAGTGACCTAGAGTCGGTACATTATTTTAATACATTGGCATGATTACAAGGAACCAAGTCCTGAAGAACCGATCAGTTTAGCAGTCTTGGAAAATAGATTACATACATGAATGTTACATTACACTTCATAACATACAAAACAACATAACTAATCCTTTATGAATGTCATTATTCCCTTGTCTTAACCCTACATATCAATCACATTACACTTCTTGGAATCCTTGGAAAATTAAAACATAGAAAGGGGTGATCTCAAATGCTCAGTAAGGGTAAGCAATAAAACAGAAACTTTAAAATAAGCATAAACACTTAAGGAAATGTATTAAACTAAAACAAAATCCTTTTAAACTTAATCTTTAGCTTAATATGGCAGAAAAAAAATGAAATAATTCCATTTACTTATTCACATGGATATTATACTAATCAAATAATCACATGCAATATCACTAACCACTTTCATACTGATGGAATGCATAATGCTGAACATTAATTTCTTTATCAAGGCCTCGTGCCAAGGCTTAGGGGCTAACTATAACCGGAACCCAACCCGGAGTGCATCTAATAACCGGACACCAACCCTGAGTGCCTCTAATAACCGGACACCAACCCGGAGTGCCTCTAACAACCGGACACCAACCCGGAGTGCCTCTAATAATAGGACACCAACCCGGAGTGCCTCTAATAACCGGACACCAACCCGGAGGGACTAATTTTACCGGTCCCCAACCCAGAACATACTAGTCCAACACATTCATTTTAAGAAGAGGATGAAATATAGCATAAAATTTTCTATTAAAACTATAATGAGAAATGTCAATACTTTTCCATTAAACCATGATTGGTATAAAAATAACACATCCACAGTCAAATATATCACACAACCTTCAAAACAATATAGAAAATTTGTATCATGATAAATCAACTTCAAAACAAGTTTAAAATCCATTAAAGGATTTTGACATAGAAGAGATTGATTTGTAAAATACTTTGAGAGAAATACCCCTTTTTCATGAAAACATTTGAAAGTCACACAATTTAGAAAAAAATTCATTTAAAGACATTTTTGAATCAAATTGTACCATACCAATTTGAAACTTTTGAAAGGAATTATCATTTAAAAAACATTCTTGTCCATATAAATAAATCCTTAAAAACAATTTTGAAGACATGGACATTAATGAGAATGATTTAGAAGAATAAATATTTAAAACATTTGAAATGATGTTTTAGTAAAAAGTACCATAAAATAATCCCTTTGAAAACTCTTTCATAAAACATGTACATGGATAATAAATATGTCCCAGTTGATACTTATGTAAAAACAACCTCGGACAATAAAGAGATTGTGAAATTAACCCTTACCAGTTTGGTAACTTACGAAGCATACAACCCATGAAAGAGGTATCATACAATGAATATGTAAATACACAAAAATTAAATTTTATTACACAAAGAATATAATTATGGGTAGTACATACACCACAAGAAAGGTAATAGTGTCAATATGGCATGAATCTCCCTGGAATAAGGAGTGAGATGGAAACCCCTTACATTGCACTTTCCTTTAGTCGAGGGTATGTTTAACCTCCTGTACGAAGATCATAGCATGTTATTAAATTATACCAGAACCATATTAATATTTATGATATCATAACTGATTTATTTATGACTTTATTTTACCCATTTAATTACAATTTCCATGTTATGTTTACATTTTGGGTAATAATCACTTTCTTTATTGTACATGTTTTAACTTGTCACTCTTGGTTGTATCACTTAGATCATGATTTTAATACAGACAGAATATAAAACATGATAAATATATCTTATATATTTATAATATAAATATGAATAATAGTCATATATATGAAATGGAAAACACCATTTATGGAGACGGTAGTCCGTACATACGCATAAACGCTATTTTTGTTTTCATATAGTATTGAACGGAAGTAAATGAATAAGATATATGTAAGTACATAAATACTTATATATATATATATATATAAATATCTCCAGTAGAATTATTATTTAATATATTACATACTTATTAGTAATATATATTTTTATAATCGTCGATGAATGGTGAACTTGGAAATGAATCTCATCGTGTCGTGGAGACGGTAATCCGTACGTACGCACGAGTGAAAATATCATTATTTTGATATTAAAATAATATATAATTGGATATTATATTATATATACAGAATCATTATCATGTTATATTTATTATTTAAATTAATTACAAATCATTATTATACCTATCCAAATAATAATACATTGAATAACAATTACACCACGACGTGGAGACGGTAAGCCGTATGTACGTACGTATGGTAACATGTCATTCAAAGGATAGATAGAATAATGAATATTTTGTACCATATTTATAATAATATTACAGTATATAGGAGATACTGGATTCATTATTTTAGAATGGTAATAACAAAGAAAGAAGAAGTGGAAGAAGAAAGGAACTTGAAAAAGGGTGGTGAAATCATTACCTCTTCTTCGAGTTCTTCCTTTTGATTTGATCAAAAGGGATCCTGAAGTTGGCTTTATGATCAAACTAAGGCCTCTAGGTTGTAGTGAGGGAAGTTGGGAGAGTATCTGGGCAGAGTTTGGCCGATCCAAAAGGCTTTTAAGGTTTGAAGTAATGAGAATGGAGAGTTCTCTTTTATAAGAGGGGTGAGAGGAACCTTTGGAAAAGCTAGAAATATTAATTTATAATAAATTCATATTAGTTTTATAATGGCTCCAAAGTTTATTATTTAAAGTTTATGGTGGGGATGGGTCGAAAAACACTTAACCAATAGTATTTAGACAGGGTTGGGTTACTATATTAACCTTATCTTTAAGTATTAACTCTAAGTTAATTAGTTTCACTTTTACAATGTCTCTTTGTCTTTTAATATTATATGGTTAATAAACTTACCATTAACATCCAAGAGGCCCCCTAGTGGTCCATTAATGATATCCCTATCATGATATAAGTATCTTGGCCGAAAATTATATTTTTAGGAATTTAATATCAATTAATAATATAATATTTGTTTTAAAAACACTTTTATACCAATTTTGACACTATTCAAAAATTGATTTTGTTGAAACTCATAACAAATTTTTTACTTCGAAAAAAGTTAAATAAATAATTCCTAATATGTCATATTAACCTAGAAAATTAGTTTAATGCAATAAAAGTCTCATATTATATTTATTTGGGTATTTATAATATCAATTATTTTAATTTTTCACTATTATGGTAATTACTTCATGATTATTATGTAATAAATAAATTAAATTATTTAATGTCCAAAAATTATAAATAAGATACCATTATGTAGGAAATATTATTATATTTCAAATGAATATTTACAATCGAATTTATATTATATATAACCTTATATTAAAAATGATTTAGTAAATAAACATTGATTTTAACTCTTTTAACTCTTCTTTGAATTAAATAATAATAAATGTCCTAATCTAATCCAAGTGGACCTAAATGATAATATTTCATTCCTAAGGTTGTTTTGGGTCGAGATACACTTGTCTAATAGAATTAGAACATGTGTTAGGGTAATATTAATATCATTTTTACCCTTAATTACCCTATTTACTTTTAATCGTGGTAAATAAAAGTAAAAAGTTACTATTCAACAAAAATTATTTTCATCTCATTGAACCAAATTTTACTTCTTGATATTAACCATTTTTCTCGGATTTTCAAAATTCCATTCACAGAAGCGGTAAAATTAATTTTTATGAAAAAATTCAGTTTTTTAACTAACACTTAGTAGTTTCACTATTCATCAAAAATTGAAGTTTTTCATAACAATGCCAAAATTTCACCCTAAGCTATAATTGATATTCCGAATTCAAAAATGATTTATATTTTACAAAATTCCAAACATATAAGTTTCATTAATTGATTTTATAATTAATTCATGTTGTCACAACAAATAGCGTGTTTTTAAGAAACAATATATATCAAAAGATTGAAAATTGTTTAGGTCCAATTTCAAAGTGAAATTAATTCTAATGAACACCATGGGATAAAATGTTAAAGATATATTCTAATTATACTTTAAAACCACTCAATAATATAATTTATCAATATAAATTATTTTGAATAAAAATTTGTTTTTAAGTATTTTTCACTATTCATATAAATTGGAAGTTGTCAGAAAAATACCAAAAATTCAACTTATGATAATTTCAATATTCCGTATCCAAAAATGAAGTCAATTTTTAAATATAATATATATATAATTTCAAAAATTAGGTATTAATATTCATAACAGCTAGTTTGATTGGTTTTGGTGTGTGTTAGAACTCGAAGTTGCGTACAACACACACTACTATATTATTCAAAGGAAAGCGTATCGTGGAAGCTTGGGATATTTCATTGTAAATTTTTGATTTCCCCATTATAAAAAGTAAATTTTTTAGTCAAATTTAATATATAAAAGTATAAAATATTAAATTTAAAAAGGGTTCACTATTAAAAGTTGGTAAAAGTGAAATACTGAAAATGAATTTGTTCTTACATTATGTCTAAGAAACTCATAATATGGATTCTAAATTTATAAGGATTATATAAAGTTTAAAATTTAGTTAATACTATTCATAACCACTTTTGAACGGTTTGTTTGGTAAGTCATTGTGTGCTTGAACTTGGTGTGGTGTGTAGTGCAAGTCATTAAATTATTTTGAAGAAATAACACACTATGAAATCTTGGGGTGTTACATTTTCCCCTCCTTCAATAAATTGCGTCCTCGCAATTTGAAATTGTTATACGAAAATAAAAGGTTGAATATAGAAAATATCTTTGTGGGAAAACCCACATTGGAAATTCGGTTGATAAAGTTTAGTCTTAATATGTGGAAAAGAGAAATGAAAGGGTCACCACCAAATTATGATCTCTATTCGGAGAACATTGGTGGTAATTAGAGACATATAATTGGAGGGAAAACGTAAATATTTATAGGTAGTGATTGAGGTCATCAATCACAAACAAGTGTAAAATTTAGGGCCTTAAATTCATCAATCTATGATGATTTAAAATACCATCGGTTCAGAAAAACATATGGTATTAAGATAACACATTTTTTTAAGATCCCTTCACTAAAGTATAAGAATTAATTTGTTAATTTAATAAGAGAAGAAGAAAAATATATACTTGACAAGTAGAGTCTCAACCTTTAACTAAGTTCTAGACGAAACTCATCTTTTACTCTAAAAGATAATAGAACATAAAAATAATATTCTATTTATCCTATTCATATAGGGTTAAACAAATTAATTTATAATTCATATAGGAAAACCATTAAAAAGAACGACATTATTCAAACCAGGACATCACATGGGTCAGTGGTAGGAGATACACCCTTGTCGCCCTCCGGTTGTGGGTTCAAGTCTCGCGGCCTTGCCGGACGCGACGGGTTGCCGCCCGACCACCGGGTTGTCCTTTTATGGCAATCCAAAATAATCCAAACTATAACTATCCAAAATACCTAAGTACCAAATTTATAAGGATGGTAAACACAACGAAGGCCCTTTTTTTCCGTGTAATAACATGTGATCACCATTATCATGTATTCTTTTAAAACACTGCAACATCCTGAATTATCATAAAACCTTATTGATTAAATTCATGATCCCTTATTCCTTATAGAATAATAGATGTACCCCTTATATCCAAAAATGTTTTAAACCCTAACAATGACGGAATATACAAATCATTAATCAGTTTCAAGGTAGTCAAGAATATCCAATATTATTTATCCAAATCAATCATGTACTATTCCAAAATCACTACCTCGGTATCAGAACTATATTATGGTTTATCATTCTCTCTACCAAATATTTTCCAAAAATTTATCCTACTATTGAGTCACTTTTGATCGTTCCACACAATCTCAAGTCGTTAATGAAATAGTACTGCAGTACAATCATTATATACTCCATAATTATTATAACAAGTACATTGTTGATTCAACACTCAAATGACATAATCAACATAAGAACTCTAATCATTCATCTTCATCTGTGGTAGTATCATAACTTGATTATTATCCAATAGCATCATTTGCGGCATAGTCTGATGACTGGGACATAGGTTCGCATAGTGTCCAAACTCCTTGAAAATGAAGCATTGTACATTTGAAACCATTTTCTTACCCTTGCAGTCACGTACTTTGTGCCCTTTTTCTCCACACTTATAACAAACTCTCATTCCCTTCAGGAAAGTTCTAGGGTGTTTCTTCCCACAGTTATCACATATGGGAAAATTCTTGTTTTTCATCTTCCCTTTATCAATCTTTCTCTCTTCCATCATTTTCTTCTCTTTCTTCCATTCAAATCCATAGGACTCAGTAAACTCTTTACTTATCTTATCAACACCTAATATTATTTATTCATATGATGATAATACATGGGAGACTATAACTCTTATAAATTCTGTCTTAAGACCATGAAATATATGATCCTTCTTTCTATTTGGATCATGTGCATTGCTGGAGTTCTCATTCCTTCTTCTGGGTGCCATTTCTAAACAATGGCATATACTAGATTATTTTATGAATTACAATACCTAATCCCAAACTTGTAAAACATATAACATAAATTAAATAGTTTATGGATATAATCAATAATCATAAAAATGTCTCCTTTGAGGAAGTATATACTCATAAACCCTTCATAATGGTTTGTAATGAAAATGAGAATTATCCTAAGCATATCCCCTGAGAGTGTCGTAACCATGAGTTATGTAAGGCCCGTTGTCGTGCACCAGTTCCCGTTCGATTCTAGCTCAAAGCGGTGTTTTCGGGTTTTACCCCTAGGTACATATGTGCCAGAGCCGCCTCTACCTGCTCGTATCCAGACAGGGATGTATTGCTCGGAAAACTCAAAAAATCTCTACAATACCAAAATTCTAGGAAGTTATTCTATACTAAACCACAAAGTCGATCTTAAATCTATGTGCTCTAATTAGAGTTAGTCTAAATCTAGATTCCAAGGTTTGTACTAAACTTCCTCTGATACCAACTGTAATGCCCCGACCCCAGTGACCTAGAGTCAGTGCATTATTTTAATACATTGACATGATTACAAGGAACCAAGTCCCGAAGAACCGATCAGTTTAGCAGTCTTGGAAAATAGATTACATACATGAATGTTACATTACAATTCATAACATACAAAACAACATAAATAATCCTTTATGAATGTCATTATTACCTTGTCTTAACCCTGCATATCAATCACATTACACTTCCTGGAATCTTGGGAAAAATAAAACATAGAAAGGGGTGAGCTCAAATGCTCAGTAAGGGTAAGAAATACAACAGAAACTTAAAAATAAGCATATACATTTATGTAAATGTATAAAACTAAAACAAAATCCATTAAAACATGAAATTTATCATAATATGGCAGAAATAAAATGAAATAATGCCATTTACTTATTCACATGGATATTATACTAATTGAATAATCACATGCAATATCACTAACCACATTAATACTGATGGAAACCATAATGCTAAACATTAATTTCTTTATCAAGGCCTCATGCCAAGGCCTAGGGGATAACTATAACTGGAACCCAACCCAGAGTGCATCTAATAACCGGACACCAACCCAGAGTGCCTCTAATAACCATACACCAACCCGGAGTGCCTCTAATAATCGGACACTAATTCGGAGTGCCTCTAATAACCGGAAACCAGCCCGGACTGCCTCTAATAACCGGACACCAACCCGAAGGGCTTACTTTTACTGGTCCCCAACCCAGAACATACTAGTCCAACACATTCATCTTATGAAGAGGATAAAATATAACATAAAAATTTGTATTAAAACTAGCCTGAGAAATGTAAATAATTTACCCATAAACCATGAATGGTATAAAAATAACACATCCACAGTCAAATATATCACAAAACCTTCAACACAATATGGAAAATTTATATCATGATAAATCAACTTCAAAACAAGTTTAAAATCCATTAAAGGATTTTGACATAGAAGAGATTGATTTGTAAAACTCTTTGAGAGAAATACCCCTTTTTCATGAAAACATTTAAAAGTCACAGAATTTAGAAAATATGTCATTTAAATACATTTTTGAATCAAATTGTCCCATAACAATTTGAATCTTTTTAAAGGAATTAACATTTAAAAAAACATTCATGTCTATATAAATAAATCCTTAAAAACCATTTTGAAGACATGGACATTAATGAGAAAGATTTAGAAGAATAAATATTTAAAAAATTTGAAATGATGTTTTAGTAAAAAGTACCTTAAAATAATACCCTTGAAAACTCATTCATAAAACATGTACATGGATAATAAATAAGTCCCAATAGATACTTATGTAAAAACAACCTCGGATAATAAAGAGATATTGAAATTAACCCTTACCAGTTTGGTAACTTACGAAACATACAACCCAGGAAAGAGGTATCATACAATGAATATGTAAATACACATAAATTAAAGTTTATTACACAAGGAATATAATTATGGGAAGTACATACACAACACAAAAGGTAATAGTGGCAATATGGCATGAATCTCACGGGAATAAGGAGTGAGATGGAAACCCCTTACCTTGCACATTCCATTAGTCGGGGGTACGTTTAACCTCCTATACAAAGATCGTATCATGTTATTAAATTATACCAGAACCATATTAATATTTATGATATCATACCTGATTTATTTATTACTTTATATTACCCATTTAATAATAATGTCCATGTTAAGTTAACATTTTGGGTAATAAACACATTCCTTATTGTACGTGTTTTAACTTGTCACTCTTGGTTGTATCACATAGATCATGATTTAAATACTTCCAGAATATAAAAAATGATAAATATATCATATATATTTAGAATATAAATATGTATAATAGTCATATATATGAAATGGAAAACACCCTTTACGGAGACGGTTGTCTGTACGTAAGCATAAACGTTGTTTCTGTTTTCATATAGTATTGAACGGAAGTAAACGAATAAGATATATGTAAGTACATAAATACTTATATATATATATATATATATCTCCAGTAGCATTATTATGTCATATATTACATACTTTTTAGTAATATATATTTTTATAATTGTCGATGAATGGTGAACTTGGAAATGAATCTCATCGCGTCGTGGAGACGGTAATCCATACGTACGCACGAGCGAAAATATCATTCTTTTGATATTAAAATAATATATAATTGGATGGTATATCATATATACAGAATCATTATCATGTTATATTTATTATTTAAATGAATTGAAAATCATTATTATACCCATCCAAATAATAATAAATTGAATAGAAATTACACCACGACGTGGAGACGGTAAACCGTACGTACACACGTATGGTGACATGTCATTCAAAGGATTGATAGAATAATGAATATGGCTGTACCATATTTATAATAATATTACAGTATATAGTAGATACTGGATAAATTATTTTAGAATGCTAATAATAAAGAATGAAGAAGTGGAAGATGAAAGGAACTTGAAAAAGGGTGGTGAAATCATTACCTCTTCTTCGAGTTCTTCCTTTTGATTTGATCAAAAGGGCTCCTTAAGTTGTATTTATGATCAAACTAAGGCCTCTCGGTTGTAGTGAGGGAATTTGGGAGAGTATTTGGGAAGATTTTGGACGATCCAAAAGGCTTTTAAGGTGTGAAGTAATGAGAAGGGTGAGTTCCCTTTTATAAGAGGGGTGAGGGACACCTTTGGAAAAGCTAGAAATATTAATTTATAATAAATTCATATTCAGTTTCTAATGGCTCCAAAGTTTATTATTTAATATTTAAGGTGGGGATGGGTCGAAAAACACTTAACTAATAGAATTTAGACAGGTTTCGTTTACTATATTAACCTTATCATTAAGTATTAACTCTAAGTTAATTAGTTCAGCTTTTACAATGTCTCTTTGTATTTTTGTATTATATGGTTAATAAACTTACCATATACAACCAATAGACACCCAAGTGGTCCATTAATTATACAGCTACCATTATATAAGTTTCATGGGAGAACATTAGATTTTGAGGAATTTAATATCAATTATTAATATAATATTTGTTCTAAAAACTCTTTTATGTCAATTTTGACACTATTAAAAAATTGATTTTTGTGAAACTAATAACAAAATGATTACTTCGAAAAACTCTAATTAAATCATTAATTATATGTCATATTAACCTAAAAAATTAGTTAAATTCAATAAAATTCTCATATTATATTTATTTGTGTATTTATAATATCAATTATTTTAATTTTTCACTATTATGGTAATTACTGCATCATCCTTGTGTCATAAATAAATTAAATTATTTAATTTCTAAAAATTATAAATAAATATTCATTATGTATTAAATATTATTATCTTTCCAATGAATATTTAAAATAGAATTTATCTTATATATAACCCAATATTAATTTTTTTTAGTAAATATACTTTGATTTTGACTCTTTTAACTCTTCTTTGAATTAAATAATAATAAATGTCCTAATCTAATACAAGTGGACCTAAATGATAATATTTTATTCCTAAGGTTGTTTTTGGCCGAGATACACTTGTCCAATAGAATTAGGACATGTTTTAGGGTAATATTAATATCATTTTTACCCTTAATTACCCAATTTTCTTTAAACCGTGGTAAATAAAAGTAAAAAGTTACTATTCACCAAAAATTATTTTCATCTCATTAAACCACATTTTACTTCTTGATATTAAACGTGTCTCTCAGGTTTTATAAATTCCATTCACAGAAGCGGTAAAATTATGTTTTATGACAAAATTCTGTTTTTTAACTAACACTTAGTAGTTTCACTATTCATCAAAAGTTGAAGTTTTTCATAACAATGCCAAAATTCTACCCTAAGCTATAATTGTTATTCTGAATTCAAAAATTATTTCTATTTTACAAAATTACAAACATATAAGTTGCATTAATTAATTTTATAATTAATTCCCGCTATCACAACAAATAGCGTGTTTTTAAGAAACAATATATATCAAAAGATTGACAATTGGTTAGGTCCAATTTCAAAGTGAAATTAATTATAATGAACACCATTGGATAAAATGGTAAAATAATATTCTAATTATTCTTTAAAACCACTCAATAATATAATTTATCACTATAAATTTTATTGACAAAAAATTTTTTTTTAATTATTTTTCACTATTCATAAAAATTGGAAGTTGTCAGAAAAATACCAAAAATTCAACTTATGATAATTTTGTTATTCCGTATCCAAAAATGAAGTCCATTTTTAAATATAATAGATATATAATTTCAAAAATTATATATTACTATTCATAATGGCTAGTTTGATTGGTTGTGGTGTGTGTTAGAACATGAAGTTCCGTACAACACACGCTACTATATTATTCAAAGGAAAGATTACCGTAGAAGCTTGGGATGTTTCATTGTAAATTTATGATGTCCCCATTCTAAAAAGTAATTTTTTTTAGTCAAATTGAATATATAAAAGTTTAAAATATTGGATTTAAAACGGGTTCACTAATAAAAGTTGGTAAAAGTGAAATAATGAAAATGAATTTTTTCTTACATTATGTCTAAGAAACTCATAATATGGATTCTAAAATTTTAAGGACTATATAAAGTTTAAAATTTAGTTAATACTCTTCATAAACCCTTTTTAACGTCTTGTTTGGTAAGTCATGGTGTGCTTGAACTCGGTGTGGTGTGTAGTGAATGTTATTGAATTATTTTGAAGAAATAACCCACTATGAAATCATGGGGTGTTACAAAAATTTTCCAACTTTTAATAGAGAATTTATTTTAAATATTAAATTTTACACATGTATAAATACAATTTCATAAAAAATATTTTTAATGAATTAAAAATGTCATAATTATCCTGGGGATAATTTTTGGTATTTTTCTAAGAAACAACATTTTTTATGAATAATGAGAAAAACTACATTTTAGTTTAAATTTTTCTTTTTGTTGAATAGTTATTAGTGTCAAATTATGTTTTAAATTTTATATAAAGTTACATTAATAAAATTATAAAATAGTTAATATAATTTATTTTATTATAATCAAATTCACTTTCACGTTTAATAATATAAAATAATAATTTTTTGTACATTTTTCTATTTAAAAAAGTTAATTTTTCTGTATGGGAGATTGACAATGATCTTAATTTTTCTACTTATGTGATTTGAATTTATAAAAATGTAGATAAATTATATCAATGAAGAGGATTTTTACACAAAAAAAGAACAATATAAATTTTCACCCAAAAAATTAGTAAAAGTATTTAAAATTAATCACAATGATTAAGGTCAAATTAAGCTTATTTATAGAGTAAACTGTAATGTTAGGGGGCCAAATGACTAATACACTTGTCTAAACCCCATTTTCATGACATATTTAGACAATAAAACTTCAATTACTTGGTTTTTATGTGATTTTATTTCTTTTTACTATATATGAACATGTGTATACATAGCTTGTTTCAAAAAGTTCATATTGAGTCCTCTCCATCCATATAAAAGGCCATCATCTCTCCCACATATTTAAACCCCTCAAAACACATAGGTACATACATTATCTAACCAAATAGTATCAAAAAATAATTATAATATATTTATAATCCGCTAATTGTTCATTAATTGTTCAAATGAATACATTTTCTGTCACACCCATCATATTTATATAATTTATTTTATTATTTTTATTGGGCATCGGATAGTTCAGGTCATGCCCAGACTTAAATTTCTATGCTCTTATTTGGAAACGAATGTTTCACTCTTGGTTACATCTAGCGAACCATGGTAGAAGTCGTGCGGCCTCACCTAGGGTGCCGCGAGACCACTCCCAGCTCGCTGCACAGCCTGCCCGATGTTTAAGGGAGATGAAAAATATATGTGAAAAATAATAAAACGAGAACACATTTAAAATTGAGACCGCACAGCCTTGGGCGAGGAAAGTTTTTGAAAACAAGCAGCCTCGCCTGGTCCACGAGGTGACCTGCCAATGTCCAACTAATTAAATAAAAAAACTGGATGATAAATAAATGAAATTTAATGTGATAATATTTAATGAATTTTTTTACTGATAATAATATTATTATTAATTGAGTATAGTGTTAATTATTATTGAGTATTAATATTATTGATGATACTTAAGTTATTTTCTATATTATTATTACTATTACTGTTATTATTATTATTAGAATTATTATTGTTTACAATATTATTACTAACTAGTGTTATTATTATGTTTAAGTTGTGTAGTTTTAATGTGTTTTTATTTCTTTTTTAATCTTTCCTTATTCTCTCTTCTTTCCTTTTCTTTTCTCTTATTTCTTTTTTTATTTTATTTTTTCCTCCCTCTTGGTGTCAGGGTTTCGGCAGACTTCCCCCTTCCCCCTTCTGTTTTCCATCACGCCCCAGCCCCCATGGCGCACTGCCTCCCCACTCGAGCCCCATGCGCAGCCTCCAGATTTTCTTCTCCGCTGCACCTCCTGGCCAACTTTCATGCATTCTCTGGTGAATCGTAGCGCCACGCCACCGCCTCGCTGCCCTCCTCCCTTCATTCCAAGACATCACCCCCTTAAAACCCTCGGCGTAAATTGATTTTGCTCGCTACCCTGTGTTGGCCACTCCACCTCCAGATGTCGGACCTGCTTCGTCTGGTGCCTCCTGCTCCGCTCTACGCCCCCTCATCTATCAGTCTTGTGCTGTCGCCTCGACCCCCCAACCAGGACAGTTTGCGCCTATCCCAAAAAACCGGCATCGTCTCCCTGCTTCCCTCCAACTCCTATGTCCAGTGACCACCATCCACCGTCCTCCCCACCTCGCACATCGCCTCGGGCCGCTGCTCACCTCAGGCCCCCCTTGTTGCTGACATCTCTTCCTTCCTTCCGGTGAAGCTTCAATGGATTCCCTCAAAGTGAATATCTCATCTTTCATAGGATTTAACCACATATAGTTTGGTGTTTTAGTGTTCGATTTTGATGTATTTTGGTTCGAGTTATTGTTTTAGGGTCCAACTTGGTTTCCTCGTGGTGTGTATTAGGTGTGAGTAGAGATTCACACAAGTTTCAGGAGTTTCTCCTTCCGAAGTAGGTGATTCCGCTTTTAAACATTATTTAATAAATTATTTGGTTTCTTAATTATTTTATAGCGCTCTTTGATAATTTATTTTTGTTTCGAATTTTGTTTTCTTGAGTTCTTTCATGTGATTGATTTTTTGGTTGTATGTTAATATGAGTGGGGGAGTTTATTGGTTGAATGCATATATTTAGTCAATTGTTATTGTTTAATAATACGTGCAATTATCGGTTATTTTGTGTAAGTGGTGTTAATTGTGTTTCGATATGGTGATGCATATGTCCGATCATAAGTTATGGTGTTGTTTTGGTGGAGTAGGTTGTTGCCATGAAAACATTTGTTTAGTTGTCTACTAGTGCTTTATAAAGTGTGTGTTTGTTTGTGAAAATGTGAAAAGTGCACGGTTTATGTTCTGGTATTGTATTCATATGAGTTTTTTCCAAAAATATGGTTTGAGTGGACTTTTGGTGTTTAAAGTCATGTGGCATATTCTGAAATTGCTTAATAAAATTTCATGTTCTTTGTTTAATCGAGAAAGTGGCCTTTTAACAATGCTGTTGGGTTATTAAATGACGTGAGTTGTGCAGTTTGTGTTCTTAACATGGCGTTGGGTGTGTTTGGTCATGAAAGAGGGATAAGTTGTTTCTTTTGTGTTAGTCGTGTTATGTTTCATTTTAAATAATTTGTTGACATAGAATTTAATATGTTTTAATAAATAATTATTAGTAATGCAAAGATTGTTTTAATTGAGTCGGGTAAAGTCTTTTGGTAGGCATACATTGTAAAATGGTTTTCTGTGTTTGTGGAAGTGTGGAGTTGGGTTTATGTTGCACCCGAGTTTTTTTATTTGTCAGAGTTTGACATGAAATGTGAATTTGGAAAAATGTTGAGCACAAAACGTGGAGGCCTGGGTACTAGGTGGGTGGACTAGACTAGTGTGCTAGTTATTCGGGAGTGGCCCCTGCCCAGTTTCACTTAGCTGGATTGATGCTTACAACACTAACTAAACCATGTATAATGACTGGAGACCACTACGTTAAGGAGGTGTTACCCTACTAGTGGATCATGCACGAGAACGTATGATATGGATTCTTTAGTAGACCAAGACGTGAGGATCTAGGGCCCCACACATCATTAGTACCTATAGGGCCTCTACCACTTTTAGTGCTCCTGAATTACTATACACTCACCATCGGCATACTGTGTAGCATTTGGGTTCTCCTGAAGGTTTGATTTTTCATAACTGCATGGGTGTTTTATTTTTATTTAAATTGTTTTCTTTAAGTGTTTTTTTCATAGAAACTATTTATTTATGGTTGTTTAAGATTTGGTGTCTTTTAATTTATTTAGCCTACAAATGTATTTATCATTTAATGTTTATATGTGGAACCTTTTTATTGGGTGACGCCCTACTGGGCATTTCGCTCACTCCCTGCATACTCCTTTGAGTGTATGTAGACCTTGTTTCTTGTAGTCTCTAGGTTGTTGACATTATGCTTAGTGATGGTGGTTTGGATGTTGTTGGTCTTCGCATGCAGGTTGGTGTTAGTAGATTGGGGATGCGGCTTCTCGTGTGGTGGAGAGGTTGGTATCAGAGTTTTGTTTTTTATCCTTGTAGTGCAATTGATATTTTTAGTTTAATTATAGAATTTAAAAATGTGTATAGTTTAATGGCATGTTTGGTTGTCTGTTTCCAGTATTAGTCTTTTTACTTAGTTAGTTTTTTTCTATATTGTATTTTGGTTAAATCATTCCCTTGTAATGTTTTGATACCTGGGAACTTGTGCAAGCTCGTGGGGATCAAGAACACCCCTCAGGCCATGGTGCGGACTGGGTCAGGTACCGGGCCGGATGGAGACCCAGCCTGGTTTGTGACATTTTCTATAAACAAAAATAATTTACCCGATTAAGAGGTAATGGATTCTTTCATGTTTTTAGTTTCATTTCCATTATATTACCCCTATAATCTTTTTATTTTATTATTAAGAAATATCATAAATATAAAAAGGGAATTTTTATGTGAATATTCATACCTACACATACACACACCTCCATGTACTTGGTAACTAACATAATGTTTCATTGAACGGTGAACCAATGCCTCAAAAAAATGATGATTGTTCATTTTTCTACAGAACATTTTTGGAGGGACAAAATTATGGACACAATATTTTACAAATGTTATATATGATTTTTATTATGTCATTATACTTATTTAATCCATTTATAACACATACATAAAATTATTTCCATTTTATGTTGATATGATAACCCCATTTGAGGAAGTATGTGTAACTACCTGAAATTTTGAATGAATTTTTGATTCCTAATTTTGTGTGTTATTTTAGTTTATACACAACAAAAAAAATTCATTAATTAATGATTTGAGTATAATTAAAATGAGACTGTTGGGTTAATACTGTTATATAACCATTGGTCAATATAACCGTTGGAAACTAAATGTTGTGATTTTCGTCTCTAAATACAAGTGGTATTGGTTTATTAATACATAAAGAAGATTCGATGGCCTCATCCAGTAGTCTTGGGCCGATCAAAGCCCACCTGACAAAACATGGAAAGGAGGTAGAACCACTGGGCTATGCTCTGGACCAAACACAAGACAAACTTCATCGTGTAAAGCCGGAGCAGAATCGCCTTCGGGAGAAGTTCAAGCTTTAAGAAATCACTACTCAGACAATGTTGGTCGTGCCACACTCGGATTCTCTCACCTTAGAACACCTTACACTTAGGTCCTAGGTTGAGTTTATATGGGGCTATATAATGAGATTGTATCTACTTTGTGTAATCTTTGAGATAAATAAAATTGTGATTTCTTCCTATAGTGATGTTTCTATTTTTTTTTCTGATGTTTGAATAAATATAGGATGTATATTGATTAATTTGGGAAAAGGTGATATTTTAAAATATTTATAAAAACCTTAAATAACTAATTCTGTGTAATGATTTTCATGAAATATTCTTCTCTAAATGTGTTCAGAAGATATTTAGAATCAAATAAGATCAACTTAATTTTTTGTGAATACTAAATTATGAATAGTGATTTTACGCTTAGGATTAGTAATGTGACCAAATGGATTAGTAATATTACTTAAAGGAAGTGTTAATATAATTTATTCACCTTGATTATGTTAGGCGATTCAATAAAATAGGTAAATAACTATTTTGGAAATTATTAGTCAGGTATTATTTTTTTCAGGTGAATAGTGTTTTTAATTAAAAATTAAATTAAAAAAATTTCAAAAATTATTTTTATAATTTGGTGTTAATTTTTTAATTCAGATCATTGATATTAGGAGAAGGTGATTTTTTGGGGATTTTTATGAAAAAAATTGAATTTCCAGTGAATAGTGAAAATACAGTTTTTAGTTTCGGGTGTTTAATGGAATCATTAAGGATTTAATAATTATGTAATCACTCAGGTCAACTTATGAATAGTAATATATGGTATGAGGTGTCCCATGTGGCCAATACCATGGCCAAAAACCATGGGCATGCCCATGGTTTTTCCAATACCACCAATGAGGTGTCCCTTTCCATTAATGAATTGTCCCCTCACTTCTCCTATAAATACCAAGCCTTTCCCTCATCCTTTTAATTTTTTCAAATCCTCCTCAATGAAGTTCAGGTCTCTTTACCTCCCAATGAGTCCTCCCAGGTTTCCCTCAAGCCTCCCAATGTCCCGACCTTCAAGCTTTCGAAGTTACATTTCAAGGTAAGGGATTATTTCACCCTCCTCTTTTAAGTCATGACTTCTTTTATGTTGTGTCTTATATTTTCAATCTCTTTATGATGAGGGAATGTTCTTATATGTTCTTATTACTGCCCATTTCGTGTCAAAATGATGAGAGACACTTTCTTCTCACATCAAATTGTTTTCAGAATTTTTATGTAACGTCGTTAAGCTTCCGTATTTCACGTAAATGAAATCGCATATTCTCTTTTTCATGTTCCCTTCTCTTGTGGTATGTCATTAAAATATTGATACCATGATGTTATTCCATACCCATACTTTATTATGAATTATTTATTAATTGGTGACCCTTATAACCTCTATTTTCAATGTTTTCTAAAATCATGTTATATAGCCCTTATGCTACAGAAATTTCATCTCAAAATTTTTACCCCTTTCCCTGAAGAAAATACCTTGTTTATTTATATAAATACCCTGACCTATTTCATTTCAATAGATTTTCATAAATATATAAATATGATATATTTGATTCTGTAATTTTCATATATATAACCCTCACTCCCTTTCCATGGGTTATAAATGATATAATGATCTTATTTTTAAGAGCTTTTAAAACGTCACGATTTTGAAATGAAACCCATTTCTTTTATTCTCTATGGGTTATATATGAAATGTTAGATTATGATCTATGTGGATGAAATGAAATGAAAAACATATTAAGGGTGTGCCCTGATAGTGGTCCAATGCATTGGGTAAAGATTTAATCTCTAGATATGACAAGTTTTACGATACCTTGGTGAATAACCTTTGTAATATTTATGACACCTTGGGGATGTACCTTTGTGATATGTTCATGAATGTCTAGATGAAATTTTTTAGAAACATATTCATGTTATGTTCCACGTTATTTTCATTATTATATGCCTATACTACCATTGATCATATCTTTATGTTGTTATCCATGTTCTTATTGATATCACAAGTATATTTATTCCCTTATTTACCCTTATGGGGACTTCTCCTCACCCTTTCCTTTGATGTATGTCTCTAGGATATGAAAGGATGTAATTTTACATAGCATGATCTTATGATGAAGCTATTCAAGTGGATTATAAGAACGTTTTATGTTGTATTCAAGTATTATTGCCCTGATTTCTAAGACCCTAGACTTTAAAGATCCTCTATATGTAAACTGTTATGATAAGTTATGTATTAAAAATGTGGGATGCCACATTGGTATCAAAGGATAATTTAGTTATTTATTGAAATTAGGCTTTGCATACTTTAAGAATAAGCCTATAGAAAATTCTAAATATAGGGAAAACTTCCTTGTAATTTGGTGAGTATTGATTAAGCGGTTTATAAAAAAAAATACATTCATGTCTCAATACGAGTAGGTAGAGGCCTCTCTGGCACATATATTGATAGGGGTTAAACCTGAAAACACCACTTTGAGCTAGACTTGAATGGGAAATGGTGCACGACAATAGGCATTGCAACACTCTTGGTTACGACACTCTTGGGGGATATGTTTGGTTAATCGCAAGATTTTTATGGATCATTATGAAGGAATTATAGATAAATATAATTGTTTAAGCATGATATTTTGAGACACACAATATTTTATAGTTAACAAATCAATAAATGAAAAAAGTTTCTCACTAAGATTTTATTATTTTAGAAAATGGCGGAAAATAGGAGGAACCTTGCCAATGGTGACCACAATAGACCATGCACTGACGACCCTCCGATGGAAGCCGGAATGGAAACATTCATGCGAATGATAAACCCAATAACTCAAGTTATGAGTAATAATGTGAATCAAGCTGAGAGGCTGATCTCACCATTAAGGGGACAACATTATATTGAGTCCTTTATGCACCAACAACCACCAACAATCAGTGGATCGACTATCCCATTGATTACTGATCAATGTATCAGCTTATAGAGAAGAGATTTTCTTTGCTACATTGTTCAGGTCAAGGAAAGGTCACCCCGCTTAGAGGGATAAACTGATCAATGGGGGGAATAGATCAAAAACATGAGGAAAATAGTGGAAGTTGAACATATGGAGTGGGAAGAGTTCAGAGGGTTCTTTTTCAGTAATTAATTCCCTCATTCCATATGAACAAGAATGGAGAAGGAGTCTCTTGAGCTGAAGCAGAAGGAGAATAAATTTGTGGGAAGCTACAAGATGAACTTCACAAGGCATTCATGATATACCTCTAGCGATGTTATGGATCCAAATGGTAAGGTTGATAGATTCTTTAGTGGACTGAGACCTCATCTATGGAATAATCTATCCAACCGAGATTATGATAGCTATGAGGAGATCGTGTGGAGTGCGATGAAAGTCGAGCTAGAGTTTGGTGAGATGCAGTAGTCTCATAAATACAATTAAAAGAAGGGATCGATGGATCCCAAATTAAGAAGAACTTTTGATAAGGGAAGAGGATTAAAGTAAGTGAAACATCCCACGTGTAACAAATGTGAAAAGAATCATTCAGGTAACTGCCTACTCGGGTGTGGGAAGTGCTACAAGTGTGTTAGAGATGGCCACATTTTGAGGAATTGTCATGGTGAGGTGAAACCTCAACTTCCGAACACAAATGACAAGGGGAATATGGTGCAGGCCATACATGATGTCCAGTGCTTCCTGTGTAGACAACATGGACACGTTTCCAATCATTATCAAAATCTGAGGGCAGTGGAGGGGAACCACTATCAGCCTCCCCAAAAACCAAGAGGTCAAGGCTATGCTTTAGCTATCGCGAAAAATAATGTTGATGCTCTAAATGATGTGTAGCAGGTACTCTTGTTGTCCTCTCAAAGCTAGAAATTACTTTGTTTGATTCTAGTTCTATGCATTCCTTTATTTCCTCCATGTTTGCAAGGAATTTTGAATCAACCTCTGAACTGCTAAAAGTAGAGTTTTTAGTCACGAATCTTGGTGGAGATATCCATGAACCTTTAGTGTTTAGACACTATAGTATTTAATTTAGTGAGCACATTATTATTAAAAATCTAGTTGTGATTACCATGCTAGAATTTGAAATTATACTTGAGATGGACTAGATCTCAAATTATAATGCTAAGACCAATTTTTGAAGCCAGGAAATATCAGTAGTATTGACGGGAAAACCTACAGTTATCTTCCAAGGAGAGATATCTCAACCTCATCTTTGTCTAAAATAACCCTTATATCCTTATTTATGGAGTTTATCGGTGAGGAAATAGAAATAGATGAGAGTTTTATGATAGAAAATGTCCCCATCATCCTAGAATACCTTGATGTATTTCTGAAGGAGTTACCTAGACCTCCACGAGAAAGAGAGGTAGAGTTATCCATCAAAAACTTACTTGGATCTCATCTGATATCAAAGAACCCTTATAGGATGGAAAATGTGGAGCTGGAGGAATTAGAGATACAACTCCAAGATCTGTTGGAGAATGGGTTTATTCAACGAAGTGTGTCTCCTTGGGGAGCACCTGTTCTCTTTGTGAAGAAGTAGGATGAATCAATGCGCCTATGCATTGATTATAGAGAACAGAATTGGGTTATAGTGAAGAAAAAATACCCTCTTCCAAGAATTTATGACTTATTTGACCAACATTGTGGGGCTCAATTCTTCTCTAATATTGACCTTCGATCTGGTTATCATCTATTGAGGGTGAATAACGAAGATATTCCAAAGATTTCCATATGATAAAGATATGTGCATTATGACTTTATTGTTTTGCCCTTCAGACCGACTAATGCACCTACTATTTCTATGGATTTGATGAGTAGAGTCTTTAAAGACTACCTTGATAACATTGTGGTAGTTTTTTTGATGATATTCTGATATATTCAAAAAGTCGTGAGGAGCATGATGATCATTTGAAGGATATTTTGCAAACATTGAGGAAGGAGAGGATTTTTTGAAAGTTCAGTAAGTGAGATTTATGGTTACTACAAGTCGCTTTCTTAGGGCACATTATAACCAATGAGGGAATCACAATTGACCCTGCAAAGACAAAATTTGAAGAGGAGTGGCCTCAACCTACAACAATGACTAAGATTCATAGTTTTCTTGGATTAGTAGGATACTATTGGAGGTTTTTGAAAAACATTTCACGAAATTATAATCCATTATCCAAGTTAACTCAAAATGGGGTCAAGTTCCTCTGGAAAAATGATCGTGAGGAAAGTTTCCAAGAGCTGAAGAAGAGATTGGTTATTGCTCCTCTATAAAATCTTCCCTCAAGTGGAGAAGTATTTGTTATTTTTAGTGCTGAATCTCTAAAAGTGCATGGGTGAGTTGTCATGAAAAATGAAAAGTTCATTTCTTATGCATCTTGACAGGTGAAGATTCATAAGGAGGATTATCCTACACATGATCTAGAGCTGGCTGCATTCATGTTTTCTCTGAAGATATAGAGGCACTATCTTTATGCAGAGAAATGTGATATATACATAGATCATAAAGGTTTGACGTATATTTTCACAAAAAACGAGTTGAACATGAGACAAAGGAGGTGGTTGGAACTTCTTAAAGGCAATGATTGTTCAATTCATTTTCACCTTGGAAGATAAAACAAAGTTGTTTATGCATTAAGTAGGAAAGACCCAGTTGTTATTTCCATGATGAGGATTCAATAATATCCTTTGAACAATGACCTAGTAAAGATGGAAATGGGAATTATAAGGAAAGGGACATCATCAACCCTAAAAAATGATTTCGCAACCGTCATTACTAGAGAAGGTCAAGAAGGAGCAGAAATAAGATCCTTTGTTACAAGAGAATTTTGAGACTGTAAAAGATGGAATGTTTTCTGAGATCAATATTGATCAAAAAGGTGTACTGAGATTTTTTACAAGATTATGTGTTCCATCTATTCTTGAAATTAATAAGTCGCTGATGGATGAAGCTCATATATCTACTTTCTCTATACATCCTGGAAGCACAAAAATGTATAAGGACCATCGTGATCATTATTGGTGGGATAATATGGAATGGGAGATTTCTTACTACACATCAAAGTGCATAGTATGTCAGCAAGTGAAGACATAGTGATAAATTCCTAAATGGGAATTGCAACCACTACCCATACCAGCATGGAAGTTGGACAATATCACTATAGACATCATCACCGGTATTTTAAGAACTCTCAAAAGAAATAATGTGACTTTGGTTTTTGTGGACCGTCTCACCAAGAATATCAATTTTATCTCAATTCGGGAAGATTTCTGTCTTGATAAACATTCCAGGATTTACATGAAAGAAGTGGTAAGGCTGCATGAAGTTCAACTTTCTATCGTATCCGATCATGATCCAAGTTTCACATCAAAATTCTGGAGAAGTATTCAACAAGCTCTGAGTACTGAATTTAATTTCATTATGGCCCATCACCCCTAAACTGATGTCCAATCTTAATAGACTATTCAAACACTCGAGGATATTCTGAGAACGTGCTCAATGGAATTTAAAGGTGGATGGGATCGAAAACTCTCTTTAGTTGAGTTCTCTTACAATAACATCTTCCACTCGAGCATTCAAATGGCACCCAATGAAGATATATATGGGAAGAGATGTAGAACCCCTACTTGATGGGATGAAGTTGGGGAGAGAAAGATTCTTGGGGATAATATTGTTCAAGAGATGACATAAAAATTCCATGTCATCCAACAACACATTAAGGCAACTTAGAGTCGACAAAAGAGCTATGTTGACAACCATTGATGGGACATGGAGTTTTATGTCAGTGACAAGGTCTGTTTTCAAATTTCACCTTGGAAGAGAGTCATGAGGTTTTGTAAGAAAGAGAAGCTAAACCCTAGGTACATTGACCCCTATGAAATCCTTGATCGTGTGGGAACAGTGGCATATCAGCTTGCACTTCCTCCACATATAGCACAATTTCATGATATCTTCCACGTATCCCTCATGAGCAAGTTCATACCTGACCTTTCACATGTACTAAACTCAATGGTGTTACAACTAGAACATGACCTCTCTTCTGAAATGTAGCTGGTGGAGATCTTGGATTGTAGATTCATGTTTCTACCCAACAAGACTACCCACATTTTGAAGGCGTTTTGGAGTAAGAAGAAATATGTAGAAGCCCCAGGGGAACCAGATGAGTCTATGAGGAAAAAGTACCCACACCTTTTCTTTTTTGAGGATACGAGTTTAAATTTTCGGGATTAAATTTCATCTAGGGGGAAGAATGTAACGAACAAAAATTTTGAATGAATTTTTGTTTCCTAATTTTGTGTGTTATTATAGTATATACTCAAAAAACAATTTTATTTAATTAATGACGTGATCCTAATTAAAATCATACCATTGGGTTTCGACTGTTATATGAACGTTGGTCAATATGACCATTAGAAACTAAATGTTGCGATTGTTGTCTCTAACTACATGTGGTCTTGGTTAATTAATATAGAAAAGAGATTTGATGCCTCATCTAGTAGTCTCAGGCCAATCGAAGCCCACCTAATGAATCATGGGAAGGAGGTAGCACCACTGAGCATTGCTATGGACCAAACCCAAGCCGAACTCCATCAAGTGAAGATGGAGTTGAATCACCATCGAATGAAGTTCAAGCTTATAGAAATCACTACTCAGGAAATTTTGGCTGAGCCACCTATAGATTCTCTAACCTTAACACACCTTTAACTTATTTCCTATGTTGGGGTTATAAGGGGCTATGTAATGAGACTGTAGCTACTTGGTGTAATCCTTTAGATAAATAAAATTGTGATTTCTTCCTATGGTGATGTTTGTGTTTTTTTCATATATTGGATTAAATATAGGATGTATATTGATGAATTATAGAAAAAAGGGATACATTAAAATATTTATGAAAAACTTAAATAATTAATGATTTGTAATGATTTTCAAAAAATGGTCTTCTAGAAATGTGTTCAGTAAAAAATTTAAAATCTAATAAGATCAACTTAATTTATTATGAATAGTAAATTATGAATAGTGATTTTACACATAGGATTAGTAATTTGACTAAATGGATTAGTAATATCACATAAAAAAGTATTAATATATTTCAGGCACCATGATTAAGTAATGTGATTCAATAAAATATGTAAATAACTGTTTTAGAAATTATTAGTCAAGTATTAGTTTTTTTCAAGTGAATAGTGTTTTTTAATTAAAAATTAAAAAATATATATATATAAAATTGTTTTTATAAAATTATTTTCATTTTGAATTTAGAGCATCGATATTATGTTATGGTAATTTTGTGGATTTCTATGAAAAAAATGAATTTTTGGTGAATAGTGAAAATAGAGTTTTTAGTTTTAAGTGTTTAATGACATCATTAGGGATGTAATAAATATGTAATCTTTATGGTAGACTTATTAATAGTTACGTAAGTTACTAGGTGTCCCATTTGGTCAATACCATGAGATAATACCAGGGGCAAGCCCATGGTTTTTCCAATACCACTGATGATGTGTCCCTTGGCCATTAATGACATGTCCCGTCACTTCTCTTATAAATACCAAGACTTTACCTCATCCTTTTAATTTTTCCAAATCCTCCTAAACCATTTTATGGTCTCCTTACCTCCCAATGAGTCCTCCCAAGGTGCTCTCAAGCCTCCCCAGGTCCTGAACTTCATGATTTCGAAGTTACTCTTCAAGGTAAGGGATTCTTTCACCCCCTCTTTTAAGTCATGACGTCCTTTATGTTGTGTCTTTTAGTTTCCATCTCTTTATGTTGAGGGTATGTTTTTATATATTCATATTACTTCCAATTTCATGTCCAAATTATGTGAGACCCTTTCTTCTCTCATCAATTTGTTTTGTCAATTTTTATGTGACGTCGTTAGGGTGCCAAATTTCTCCTAAAAGAAATCACATCTTCTCTTTTTCATGATTCCTTTTCATGTGGTATGTCAATAAAATATCCATACCCTGATCTTATTCATAACCCATAAATTATTATGAATTATTTATGAGTGGGTGAACCTTGTCCCCTATCTTTTCAATGTTTTTTAAAACCATGTTATATAGTCGTTAGGCTGCAGAAATTTCATCTCAAAATTTCTATCCCTTTCTATCATCAAATTCCATTGTTTATTTTTGTGAATACCCAGACCTATTTCGTTTCTATGGGTGTTCAAAATAATAAAAATATTATATATTTGATTCTGGAATTGGCATACATATAACCCTCACTCCCTTTCCATGGGTTATAAATGATATAATGATCTTATTTTTAAGTGCTTTTAAAATGTCACGATTTTGAAAAGAAACTCATTTCTTTTATTATCTATGGGTTATTTATGAGATGTTTGATTATGATATATGTGGATCACATGAAAGTAAATAAATATTAAGGGTGTGACTTGATAGTGCTCCAATGCATTGGGTAAAGATTTAATCTCTATATATGACAAGTTTTATGATACCTTGGTGAATAACATTGCTAATTTTTATGACACCTTGGGGATGGTACTTGATGATATGTTCATGAATATATAAATGAAATGTTGAAGCCACATATTCATGTTATGTTACATGTTATTTTCATTATTATATTCCTATACTTCTATTGCTCGTATATTTATGTTGTTATTGAAGTTCATATTGATATAATAAGTACATTGATTCCCTTTTTTACCCTTACTGGGCCTTCTGCTCACCATTTCCTTTGATTTATGTCTCCAGGATATAAACGATAGTAATTTTAGATAGGAGAATATTTTTAATAAAGCTTTACAAGTGGTTTAGAATAATGTTTTATGTTGTATTTGAATTTTATTGTTCCTGATTTCCAAGAAACAAGACTTTAAAGATCCTCTGTATGTAAAATTAAATGAAAGGTTATGTATTAAAAAGGTGGGATGCCATAGTATAGACTACCACCCCCTCAAAGAGATGTGATTTGTTCACACGATATACAGAATTTATAAATGTTGGATATAATTAAATATATGTAAAATAAAAAAACTATATCCATGACATCATTACCCTCTTATAAGTATAAATATATATATCATGTTCATTATTAACTTTCAAACAAATAAAATTGATAACATCATTCTTGGACGTGAGGACTATTGCCTCCTTGACAGTATGTGATTCCTTTTATAAACTAATAATTTTTAATATATAAATATATATTAATAAATAATATGGTATTCTTGACATTATGATTTTATGGAAATATTTAATTCTACTTAATTTATTTCAATAATGGTTATTTAAAATTTAGAAAGTTACTCATGTGTACGTAGAACTTATATTCTCCAAGATTATAACATTGTTTTAATTTTCATAGCCTTATTTAATGATTGGTTTTAAAATTATAATTTATTTATAAATAATATAATTATTTCATTATTATCCTTTTGGAGATGTTATATTTTTAATCCCCTTACAATAGCTGACCTACCAATGATTTTTTAACACATAAACTGAATGTTGTCAAAACCACCAATGCATACATATTTGTTTTCATAATTTTATTCGACATGGTAATAAGTTAAATAAAAGTATTTATAAACATGAAAAATAGTCTAATTGATTTTTAAAATATCGAATGTTTATTATATAGGAAGTGAAATGGCGTTCACCCAAAAGGAATCACAACATAAGCAACTATTGTATCACCTTTCATCCTATGTGTCATAATTTGTTATTATGTACAAAATTTCATATATGTAGTGTAATTATTATCAAATTGACATGTAATATCATGTATTATTTTATATTTATGGAAATTATAGATTTAAATTGATGAATATTTCTTTTTTGTCAATCGATTCAAATGTAAGGGATTCCCCTCTCACTTTTTTACATTGATGTGATAAATTTCATGTTCACAACATATATCATTGGTGTGTTTTATATAAAAACCCTATAATTATATTGTATCATTAATCCTCTAAATTTCATTAAATTTAATTCATTCATTTAATATTATTTTTCATGTGTTTTATGATTTAAAATGTTTCACTATGGCATGTGACACTTTGGAATGTTTTAGGATTATACTACCCAACTATATATGTATTTATCATTCATTGTAATTTATATTTGAAGAAATTATATAAAATTTTTCCATAAAACATTCATAATACTATGGCTTTTCATTACTATTTTCAATATTCATACTTATCATAAATTCATTGGTACTAAAAATGTTTTACAAATTATTTAAGAAAACATGAATATATTTCTCTCTTTATTCAAAGATCCTGTTTTCTCCTAAAAAATGTTTTAATAAAATGTTTTTAAATTTTTTTTAATTAATTGGTTATGAAATTATTACCCCTTATGTTTTTTAATTTTTTTAGAGAAGTATTTAGGTCACTTGCTGAACATGGAATTTTATAACCTTTTTCATGAAAATGGAATATTCTTCTTACCTAGTATAGTGTGTATAAACTTATCCACCATTATTTCAATGAATCATTATTTTCATATTCAAATGGATTATTTTTAAGGAAATTCTTTTAAAAAGGGAATTTTAATGGAACATATTTCAAATGGTTTTTCAAAATAATATGTTATTTTCCTCAAGAATATTTTTAAAGTTTGTCGTTCTATTTCTTTAATGAAAAACACCCTCAATTTATTCACCACATGGGATTTTTTGTATTGATACCATTATTATTCATGCTCTAGATTGTTAATGATTGATTTAGAAAAGGATAGAATTCAAATTTACAACATTAATTTATTTATTAGTCCTCTTAAAATATCCAATTTCATATGATCATTGAGCATTGAGTTTATCATAATTATCTATAACACAAATCAAGAATATTAATATTTACAGAAGCATATAGAATTTTACCTAAGTTATTTAAATGGGGACTAATTTTTAAATACATATTTCTCATTCAATATAGTCATTCGATATGAAATATTAGTTATTTTTATAATTCATTAGGAGGAATGTTTTGGACTAGAAATTATGTGTAGATACTAAACTTCATATAGATCCCCAATGCATCCAAAGGATATCAAGTAGAAATAGTGGTACCACTAGGTTTTACCTTACTTTTAATCTATATTGGGGAATGTCATGATGGTAGTTGGTTTCTATGTACCTCAGACATGACTTCCATCAATTATGTATTTCCCACATAATGGTTTCAACCTGTATTACTACATTATATTTTGCATCATCATATCTATATATATATATCATTTCTATTCATTGATTAAATTTAATGTGTTTTTATTTCATATCGTTATATAGTGATTTTTATATAACCATTTATTTGTGTGGAATGTATTTTATGTTATTATCATTCCATTTTATTTATGTAATTACATTTAGTTTATAGATTACATGTTATTTTTGTTCAGTTAATTAACATTACAAAATCATTTCCCTAATTTATTCATTATTACTTCTACAATATTATTACAAACTATGAATTTGGGGTTAATCTTATTATTAATAATTCCTTATGAATCCATGAAGTATAATATGAAATATATGAAGATATTAACTGTATAGAATATAATTATCCTAAAATTATTTATATATAGAATGAAAAAAACATATTTTTTAATTAGTATAATAAGTTTTAATGATGGAATAATGTTTTTATTTTGTCCACCAAGACTACTAAACTGGTTGGTTCTTTGGGATTAAATTTCATGAAATCATGCAAATGTAAAAAATTTAATGCACTGGCACAAGGATATTGGGGTCGGAGCATTACATTTGGTATCAATATAACATTATTATAAACATTGTGAACTAGATATAGGAAAAAATTGATTATATAACATAATCCTAAGGTTTAATTTGAAGATAAGTATAGATGAGGTCCATTAATTTTGTTAATGAATATATTTTATGTGTTTTCCTAGAAATACATCAATGTCTTGATAGTAAAATTTGACATGGTTCTGGAACATATCTACCAATGAATAAAAACATTGATAAGGTGTTTCATGCCCTACTCAGGGTATCCTGGTACACAGAAATAGGCCCTACTGGTCATCTAGTTTAAAACACATAGGGGATTTTATTATGATAATACACATTTTATTTATAAAATACTATGAATAATTGTGAAAATGAATTATCAACGTTAAATTTAAGGTGTTTTTGATTGAGGATAAGGAGACATGATTTTGAAATCTTATGAATGATATTACGGATAAACTATAGTCCAAGGAAGGACCGATGTGGATATAAATGGTTGAAGTATTTCTGTTATGGGCTTGTCTTTATTTAGTGTATGTTATGTGATATCCATCTTTCATAAATATAAATCATATTTATTTGGGAAATTATATGAATTTGGTTTCATAAAAGGAAAAGTTGTTTTCCAGGAGGCAACCAATAAAATACAGAATGGTATTGGGTCTAGAACAGATGGCCTTAGGATGAAAATGGTTTCATGCTGATAGTTGAATTAAACAATGTCTTGGTAAATATTTCATTGTTTTTAGTAAAAAAATATAACAAATAAATTATAATGATGAACTTGTAGTATCACATTTTGGGAATATAGATTAATCTATTAATTATATTGGTATGGGAAGATAGAAAGGGTCAAATAGTTTGAATTTTAACACCATTATTGGCCTTCTGATCATTTTGAATTTTCTTCTAGTACTTCAAGAATAAAAATCCAATACTGGTAATTAATTTCAAGGAGTAATGTAATGAATATGAATTTTATCAAATGACTATCAAAGGATATGATATTTTGCATTAAAATGAGAACTATAAAGTAATCGTATTTTCTTACATTCTTTATTAGTGAAATAATCACCAAATTGTAGGGGAATGACTTCAATAATTTTTTGTCCAAATACTTTAATTTCTATTGATAAGATTATCTCTGAAAACATTGATGATTAATGGATTTGAGGCACTAAAATTTCTATTAATCATTCACATTTTTGTTATAGATGACCTCATTCCCTATATATATATATTTACAATTTTAATCCAGGTATATGTCTTTACCTTCCACTAATGGTCTCCTACTTAGAAACCTGGATACATGGTATTCCATCTGACCCTTATATTTCACATTCTCTCTTTTATAGAGTATGTTTTACAAAGTGTTCTCTTGATTTGGGATTTCAAAAAATAATAATTTTCAAATAATATATCAATGTAATTCAGTTTAAATTGTCTGAATTCAATTTAATTTTAATGTGTAGAATGTAACATGCTGAAATTCTTAAGTACAAATTTGTATTCAAAAGTTTGTATGTCACGTAACACCACATTTAAAAAGGGAATATAATAACCTGATACATTTCAAAATATTTACTATAATATATAAATATAATATATTATATACCTATCATTCTTGAAATATTTTGTTATATTATGCAACATTAAAGAGAAACCTTCCTCGATAGATTGAGTTGATGACAAGACCATGTTTCACAAAAAAACAATATGTTATTAATAAATTATTATTTAATATAATATGATATAATATATAATTTAAATAAGTTTTTAGAATAGTAATAAATAATAGGATTTTTTTGGTTTATACTAATAAAAAATTAAATCATTGGATAAAAATTAATAAGATATGAAAAACATTACCAATCGGTTATAAAATGAAATTGTATTTTTTCTATGCTAGTAAATAAATTTTAGAATGGTAACAATAAATAATTAAAATTAATGAATTATTTGAATCAAACATTTATGATTTAGAACAATTTAATTTGTATTTGTACATTAACTTTTTTGTCCAAAATATAAGAACAAACCCTATTTCACACATAAAAGCCTATATTTTTATAAATTCAATTCCCCACATTTTAATGGAAAACTTAAATCTTAATTAATGAATTAAAAATGTAAAAATTATCCTAGGTTGATTTTTCGGTATTTTTTTTAGAATCATCAATTTTTTATGAATAGTGGGAAAACTGCATTTTATTCAAAAACTGGCTCTTCTGTGAAATGATTTTTGAAAAATGTTTATAAACCATTTATATCTAGATTATATTTATATTCTAATGTTTCCATGTTAATAATTGATCAAAAATATTAGTGAAAGTGATTAAAAGTAACCATAGTGATTAAGGTAAAAATAATCTTAATTAGGGACTAGAAATAAATATTTGGGGCCAAATTGACCTATAAAATTGTCCAAAAATATCTGGAAGGAATTATTTCAATTAAAAACATTAAATTATTTAGTTTGGATGAGTTTTTATGACTTTATTAGGTAATACCATCTGTATAGCCAACTTGTTTCCAAAAATTCCAATTGAGTCATTTTCCATCCCTATAAAGGCCACCACCTCTCCCACTTCTTCACACATATAAAGCCTCTTTTTATCGGCCATTATTTAGCCACATATTTATCCAAAATCCCTCCTCTCAACCTAGATTCATTAATTTGAGATATAATCCGTCCAAGGATTTGTTTTTCTATAAACCAAAATATGTTACCTGATTAAGAGGTAATGTCTTGTCTAATGTTTTTAGATTCATTTCCATTATCCAAACCCTATAATCTTGTTGTAAAAACCTTAAAAAAACAAAAAAAAAATCTAAATATAATATGAATTTTTATGTTAATGTTTTTACCAATAATTATAGATACCTCCAACTAATGGGTAATGAACAAATTTCTATTCTGTATAGTGAACTAATGCATCACGAAACAATGTTTGTTCATTTTTCCATTAACACAAATCATTGTGTCCTTTATGATGGAAAATATGTATTTAATGTAATATATGATATATATTTTTTTGTATTTAAACTTCATTAATTATTTTATAATTTATAAATTTATTATTTCTCGTTTTGCATTAATAAGATATCAACATTTGAGGAAGTGTGGACTACAGCCCCCTCTAATTGATGTGACTCATTCACACGATTTGTGAAAGGTATAAATGATGTTTATAAAAAAATATATGAGAAATTAAAAACATGTATATGATATTCATGACATAATTAATTTTATGTATATATATATGTATCATTTTTATTTTTAAACTTTCACACAATTAAAATGTTATAGATCCATTCATGGATGTATATACTACCACCTCCTCATCATGATTTGAATCCTTTTACATCACCTTAATTTTATATATAAGTATATATGACTAAAAATTGGTATTCATGATATTTTTATCATTTTATATATATAATTATACTTAATTAATTTCCATAATTATCATTGAAAAATTACAACATTAATCATGTGTTCGTATGGTCTTCTGTCTATATGATTATACCATTTTTTTCATTTTACATTACAATATTTAATTAATGATATTAAAATTATAGTTGATATGTAATTATGATAATTGTTTTCTTCTTAATTATTCTAGATATGTTATATATTGAACTCTTTGACCATATTTTACATAACAAAGTTGTTTTTGACACATAAAATGGATTAAGTCAAATCTCATGATATATACATAACTATTTAAGAAGTTGTATAAAAAATGGGAAATTGTGAAAAGGTCATTATACAAATGAATAATGTTTTCAAAAAATTAGAAAAATTACAAAATTTTATTGTATAATATGATAAATGTTTTTCAACCAAAAAGATAAACAAAATAAGAGACACTTGCCTCACTTTTCCTTCTATGAGGCACACTTTATCGTTGTGAATCTAATCAATTATATATAATTTACATACTGCCACATTGAAATGATATATGAGGAATTACTTTAATATCATGGTGTTTATATGTTTCAATTGATTATTATCAATTTTGGGCCTTTCGATTCATATATAGGGGACTATCCTCCAACATTTTATATACGTGAGATAAATATCAAGATCACCATTTAAATGTTTTTTTGTGGTGTATCTATTACGCCTATTATTATATTGTGTCATTTTTTTTAATTTCATAGTATTTAAGGCTTTAATTTGATAGTATTACTTAATTTTGATTATGATTTAAAATGATTCAAGGTAGTATGGGATATTTTGGAATGTTTAATGATTATTTCCAGTAACTATATCTTTAATGATATTTCAACGGAATCCCTATTAGAGGAAATTATATAACCATTGATCAAATAAACCATTTCATTAAATTCAATTTATTCATAGCCACAATATATATTAATACCGACACTCTATTCATTGGTACCCAAAATGTTTTAGAAAATTTATTTCGAAAAAAACGACATTATTTATCTCTATAGACTAGGATCCTATTTTCTCGTAAAACAACTTATTATTTAATCAAAACTAAAAAATGTGTTTATAATAAATTTTTATATAAAATTTTATCCCTTTTGGTATTTTTAAAATTTTTTTCCAAATGAATCTTCTTGTTACTTTCTGAACTGGGTATTTTCTATCCTTTTGTAGTAAAAAATGAATATTCTTCTTACCTCATATAACATGTACTATTTTATTGGATAAAATTTATTTGAATAAACATTTTCACGTTTAAAAGGAATATATTTAATGAAAATTATTTAAATAACTAATTTCAATGAAAAGAAATTTCTAAAGGTTTTTTATTAGAAAGTGATATTTTCATCAAGAATATTTTTAAAATTTATTAAGTTAGTTCATCAATAACAAAAACCATCTACTTTTATTCCACTTGGGATTATTTTTTATTGATACCATCCTTATTCTTTCTCTTGAGGGTTTATGATTGATTTGACCAATGATAGTATTCACATTAACATGTCAACTTACGATTGAATTCAATTCGAGGGTGTAATATTCCTCTCAGATTGGATATCAGAAAGACCTTTGAAATAATTGATTGGAACTTCATTGGGTGCATCCGCAATGAATTTGGATTTCACATGAGGTTTATTCAATGTATAAAAGATCTTATTAGCTATGTGAACATTTATATTCTCATTAATGGTTCACCAGAAGGTCACTTCTTGTGCTCAAGATGAGTGAGGTAGGGTGACCCCCTCTTTGCCATTATATTTGCAATTGTTGAAGACTATCTGAGTAGTCTGCTCCTCCATATGACCTATTCAGGTAAACTCATAACAATCAGAGCTTCATGAATCCTCTCTTCCCCATATCACCTTCTCTTTTCAAATTATATTATTATCTTCAGTCATGGTGATTGGAGAATCATTAAAAACCTCGAGAACACTTTCCCCTAATATGAGATGTCTCAGGCCAGGTGGTGTGTTGGGGAAAGTCGTTTATTTATTTTGGAAAAAAATACTTGCAATAAGGAAATCCTATATTATATCTGACTTTGGTATTCATGAAGGGTATCTCTACTTTACCTACCTTGGGGTACCTATGTTCTTTGGAAGACCAAGGATATCTTACTTTGTGGATGTTATGTGACAGGTTTGAAGTACTAATCCCCTTAGAAAGGAAAATCACTCTCAATGGAAGACTGAAATTTCTTAGTTAAACATGTGGCCACCTCAAAGCTCGTCTACTTTTTTCTTGTCTACTCCAATCCAACTACGATGATTAAAACATTAAACACCTTGATGAAAAACATTGTGTGGAGTGGCAGTATTATGGAACGACGGGTAGTTTTACCTCCTTGGAAGAGATGTTTCATGTCATATGATAAAGGTGGGCTTAGAGTCAAGAATATGGACTCTTTTAATCGAGCATTGAAAGCCCAGATCATATGGAGGATAATTAATGATAGGTCATAGTCATTGGAATTCCTCAGATCCACCCTCCTCAAAAGACTCACGGAAGGGAACATGAGCTACATTCAATCCTCAATCTGGCATGGGATGAAAAAACATTTCGAATGCATAAATAGTCAATCGTGCTGGATTGTCAGTGCTAAATCCTCTCTTAGTTTCTGGAAACATAACTGGACAGTTTCTGCACTAATCAATAGTGTTGATTTCATGGATCCAAATACATATTATGACTCATACATTAAAAATATGATTGATCATTGAAATAACCTCCCCCTCATATTTTTTCTCGGATTGAAACCAATGACTTTATCAAGGACAAGGATATGATTATGTGGGAACCAATTATAAATGGAATTCATGATTCTAAGGGATAATACGATCACATTATCCATGGGGAGAGCATAAGAATTGAGGACTTCCCAAAAAAAATGGATGTTGCCCACAAGCTTCCCTTTTCTCTAGAGACTTCACCTTGGAAAGATCCTTGTTGAGGTGAACATACAATGAGTGGGTATAAGTATCTATTCTAGATGTGTATTGTTCCAACAGCATCATGAAGATGTCAATAATCATTTCTTCTCCTGCAACACTTCTACATCTCTCTAGATTTTTATTTTCGAACTCATTGACATACAATCTCCTCATGGTACTGATATCTCTCCATTATTGATGGGTTTGACTGTTATACAACGATCAAAATATGTCTGTTCTTTCTTCCAGGTTTCCTATGCTGAAGTTATACATATAATATGGACTTGAAGCAATAAAAAACAGCATTATGAAGCATCCACCACTAACAATGTTGTATTTTCTAGTATCTTGAATGCGATTCAAAATGCGAACTTGCTGCATTCGGTATGCTGTAATAATTTAGTGAATTCCCTGGTTTTCTTGAGAAGGCTCCAAATTCCTAATTATTTTCCCAAAACTCGTAGAGCCATGGAAGTGCTATGGATTCCCAAATTTGTAGGTTTGATTAAGTGCAATACAGATGGTTGCTCAAAGGCTAATCTGGGACCTTCCCACAATGTTTTTATCTTCTATGATAAAAATGGTGTTTTTAGAGGGTAAATAGGGTACATGCAGACATGCCAGGACACTTGGGGAAGAGTTTCATGGACTCATTAAAGCAATTTCTATTTCTCAATGAAGAAACATAGACTCTGTTTAGTTTTAAAGGGATTCAATGGCTATGGTGCAGGCTATTTGGATTGGCCAGATTCACCTTGTCTCGAAGCATACATCCCAATTGAACAAATTCTTGAACAATCATTCCTCCATCATCACACACATCTATTTTGAAGAAAACCACCTTACAGACCACCTTGATAAATGCGGATCCTCTGAAGGAAATTTCATATATTACATCATAATACCTTCTGAGCTAATGAATATACTTCAACGTGATAAATGTAAATGCTCAGTTTTCCATCTTGTGTAATAATTTTTTAATAATTCGAACCCTCGTAGCTTACTTTTCTAAAAAAAATTATTCATATTCACTTCCTTGATGTGTTGGTCAGTCCCCTTGAAATTTCCAATTTAATATATCCATGGATCATTTAATTTCTCTCAATTATTAACAAATTTATCATAGATATTACTATTTCCAAAACCATACACCATTTTACATTCATTAATTAAATGTGGAATTATTTATGAATCCATATTTTCATTCAGACATTAATTTGATAAATAATATTAGATATTTTTATTAATCAATATAAATAATGTTAGGATTGGAAATGACGGGTAGATCCTAGACATTATATAGCTCCACAATTCACATACAAGTTCTCATGATACAAATAGTTTCATAAATGGGCTTCTACCCTTATATTTGAACCATTTTTAATAGCCTTGTTAGTAATATGTTTTCATGTGCTGTAGAAACAACATACATCATGTATGAATTTCTCTCATATTAGTTTTACTTATTATTCACCCCTGAAATTTATCATCAATATAACTATGGATATATTTCATTTCCATTTATAGATTTAACGACCTGTCTATTAGTTTAATACCTTTATATCATGATTCTATATTATCAAGTAATTTTAATGGAATGTTATTCATGTTATTACCAAGCCATATTGTTTACATAATTACATTCAATTTATCAATTTCATGGAATTCGTGTTCAGTTATTTACCATGCCAAAATTATTACTCGTTGAATTATCATTGATTCCATTATTATTTTCATTTGTTACTGAGCGTTTAATCTCACTTTTATTATGTTTACTTCCTAATGAATACATTAATAGATCTATTATTTATATGTAGATATTTTTCAAATGGATAAGTGTTATCCTTGATGCTGTGTATTTATTAAATTAAAAATTATATTGTAATTAGTGTACTCATCTGTAATAAAAGTCTCAAATAATTATTTGGACCACCAAGTCAACTAAAATGATCATTCCTTTGGGTTTTTATTCTTTAAATCATTCAAATGTAATAAAATGATTCATTAGATCCAATATTGTGGGGTCGATGCTTTACTTTTTTCTTTATAGAACATCCATGATAGAGGATGTTAAATATCATATATATCAATGATCATTGTGCACTTATTCATAAATTTTTTGTATTTGGTGGATTCATTTATCACTGTTATATTACTGTTTTTGAATATAGGTTTTCATAGATGTGTTTCATGATTTAGGTGTCTTTTTTTATTTATAAGAGGGTTCATTCAACTTGATGTGTAGATATCATTTATATATTGTAAATATTACACTTCTGATGTGTATGGTTTCCCAAAAAGTCATTTAATAAACCATTATTTCATTATCCTTCTATTTTTTAGAGTAAAATATAATATTCATGAAATGATTTAATTTTTTTTCATTTAATATTAATTTCCCAATATGTATAAAAAATTGAAATGGTGATCAAATCATGATTTACTATTAATTTTTTTTATAGATGTGAATTTTTTTGTTAAATGATTTGAACCATAAAAATGAAATCCTATTATTTTGGTCCATTAATGAAATTGAAATCATAAAAGTGTTGGTATACATGGAAATATAGAGTAATTATGAGGTGGTATATTGGGATAATCATAATATGATTTTTCAAAGCTATATAGAATTCAAAAATGATAAAAATATTAACTAAAATTTTTTAAGATAGGGGGTTCACTTGTTAGGGTGTTCTATTATCTTTATTATTATATATTAAGGATTTTTGAATTGTTATCCATTTAATAAAATAGGTTTTAGGGTATTACCTAAACTACACCAAACATACCCTATGACTACTTTTCTTTGTGCTCTATTTTTGGGATTTCTATATGTTCATATGAAAATGGTTTATTTTTAAAATGATTTTAAAATTGGTACTTTGTGGTTTTTTATAAAGCTTTTTAAAAATGATGGATATTAATGTTTTTTTAAAAATAGAGATACTTTATTACTTTTTTCGATAAATGATAAAATTTTGTTTGTTTATTCTATACATCCAATTAAAAACATGGTTGGATCCTACATGTCTTGTTTTCCACACAAATGACACATATAATAATATTTTTGTAGATATTATTTATCTGATGTAGGTAATTGAATTTTCATTCATGGTTTTTATATGTATATATTATGGCCATGTATGGGAGTTCGATTGTGAAATGATTGGATGTTGACCCTCATTTGAAATAAATATAGTCGTATCTTATTTAATGTACATCAATTTATAAGGTTTTATTTGGTGTATGTATATCTTGTACACCTTGTACTCCACTATTTATCATTGTATTTCCATCATGGTGTTTCTGTTATATATGTATAGTGTTTATTGTTATGGTTATTATTGGAAATTTTATTATTAGAATTAATTTATGAGGTTTTGATTATTGTCATAAGATCCTGGGTATTTGGTAAGGCCATTCGGTTATACTATGGGTCGGATTAGTTGTACTATTCAGGGATAAACCATGTTGGTTTGTTACAGATATGAATAACCAATGAGGTATGTTTTTGATAATAAGTACATGATTCATTGGAATACACAAGTGTATGAGTGTAGAAATTAATGATGTCCTATAAAATACGATAACGTATTAATGAGATGATACTACATCCTTGGGGTTATCAATTTTGAGAGGTGGGAATGATGTTGATGTCATTCATGTTCATGATTCTATACTATACTTGTTATATGGTTGATTTATGAGACAATATGGTTTTATGTGGATATAGGATGCTGATAATGATATAGTTGAAGTATATTTTGATATTGGATATTATGCATTGTGTTATGTTGGTGAAATTGGTTTGGATAATATGGTGGTTGACATTGGTATATTATAGAAACAAACCATTTGGATATATTTGTGGGGTTCTTGTTTATATATATTTTTGATATCCAATTGTTTCATATGGATTTGATACTCGGTGAGTGATCATTTTTTATAATTGACATGATAGTTTCTATTTTATTCTGTTATTCAATCAATGAGGAATTTTCATGAATATTCCACATATGCCCACATTTTCTTGAGTATCATCAGATTGAGTATAAATCTTATGAAAACACCTAATATATAAATATATATATAATTTTCATGTTTCTAGGATGATTTTGTTAACCATTCTTGGTAGTACTATCATAGATCATGTATTTTCAATGCAGTTGCTACCATGGCCATTATTGGTATTTAATTTTTTAATTTGGATTTGTATAAAATATTCACTCAATAAGGAAATATTATAGATATTATTTCATTTATATTGTGGAATGGTTCATCGGAATATTTATCTATTCACTCGATATACGTGGGAAATGTCTGAATATGTATGTTTACACCATCTTTACTAATCAGCATCAAGGGACCTATGAGCGGTCAGCTTTATTAGTCACGCTCATTTATAGAATCATGCTAATTTGGATTCCTAGTGGGATAGTGTCATTATAATACCATAAATTTCTTCACTTGGTGTCCACTAGTATCCATATATGGCCTTACCTTTATCGCCATTACAATCACATTTTGTGAACCTTCCCTAACTATTCATTACCTTATGTAGTCATATTATTATTATAATTATGGATGAATCCTCATATTTCATGTGTTCTATTAAGAATAGATACATTACATATAAATATGGGAAAATATTATCTGTTAATATAATATCTATATGAAATGTATTTATTTTAAATTCATTAGTTTAGATTATATAAAATTTTTGAAAACGAAAAAAGGACACAAATTTGTAATAAAAATAAAAAGATGAAATCAAAAATAAGAAATAAAAATTAAAATGAATAATATTATATTCTACATTATTTTTTGTGATATTTATGATGAGATTTTAAATGTGATTTAATAAGGGAGATATCATTAGAAGTGATTTTGATGTGTTAAATACAATTAATTTAGAATGGATGATCATCAATTTAATTTCAAAAAATATATCCACAATGATGCATTATATGTTTCATCATGAATGAACCAAACCTAAGAATTAATTGAATACCCTAAAAATTATCATGAAAATAACATAATTTTCTTTCTCTAATGTGATTTAATTATAATTTAATTAATATTATTACACTAATTGTCTAAATTTGAGAGAAACACAAATTTATATATTTTTTATAACTCATTAGAAGAGTGATAAATGTTACATGGAAGGTATGTTGTGACATATTACATGTGTAAATAAATTAACTTTAATGAATTTTTATGTGTTATATGTAAAATCAAAAACAAATTGAATTTTAAAATTAAATATGACAGATTTAATTTTGAAAATAATTGTGTAAACCATCCTAAATATTACTCATTTGTGAAAATCTATTTTCATGTATTATGATTGACATGAGATTCATAAATCATAAATGAGTGTTTTTTTGAATTTATCACATTTATAAAAATATTGGGTATAACATTTTTTTATATAATTGTGTAATTTTTAATGTCTTTTTATAATATAATATTTTAGATATATAATCAGTTGAGAATGTATTTTTTATAAAATAAATTGAATTTGAATTATTGTTTTAAATAATTATTATAATCATTTTAACACTATATTTTCTGTAAATTATTAAGAAGTATGAGTTAGGTTTAATTCTTGTTTCTTTAATTATATTTCAGACTATTCCATTTGATAATATAATGATTAAAAAATCTAAATTTTTTTATATAATTAAATATTCAATAAATTGAAACAAATTTTTCCCTATTTAATATGATTATTTGGATATTTTCTTCTTTATAATGTGGGTTATGATAATGAAATTTTGAACATGGTTTGAATCAAAATTATTTTATTTAGAATATTCCCAACTGGTGTTAGTGGGAGTGTTTAATGAATTTTGTTAGCCTTTTTGTATTATTGGTTTTCGAAATCCACCTCTATTGTTATAATAAGAAGATATATTTTTTCTTTATTTGTTAATATAGTATCCAAATACATCATGACTTATAAATATATTATGTGAACTTACATTTTTTATTTATTATTCTATTTGCGGAATATATTCCTATTTTCCAAAAAAATACATTTTATCAATTTAATTAATGAAAAAAATATATTTTTGAATATTAATCCGTATAAAAAATTGAGTGTTTTGTTAAATTTAAGAAACTACATGTGGATGAATATTTTATCTATTCAATAATTCAAATTGCATAACTGATGGAAAAATGTTAATAGTTATAAAATTCATATGTACACATCTACTGATCTAGGTACCCCATAATACATACTTAACGAAATAGTTTACATCAAGCGAAGAACAAGAGGTAGACCCCAAAATTTCTCTTCCCTCCTTATTAAATAACACTAACAGTACTATAAATTCTCTATGTATTCAAAAAACACATAAACATGTAGTATTTATATTAAGATCCATGATAACATGTGCATAAATCTGACTCTATTTCTTACAGAAAATTGATATTATCATCTCCTATGCAGTAAGGGCGTAAATACACTATAATAAAACCTGATCAAACTAAAATCACACCAAAATACATTAAATAACCCTAAGAAAAACCCAATACCATGGTATCCCATTAAATAGTATCATATCTATCAATATTACATGTAAAATAGTGATTTAGCTACCCTTTCACCCAGATTCACTCGGCCACTATGTGTTTTAGTATTTAACTTTACATCCTTGTTAATTTAATCAACCACTAAGCATTATAATACAATAAATTTCCATATATAAAGTAGATTATATTGATCTAATATGTGTATAGTCACTCATATATGAAAAGAAAAAATTATCCAGTTCATATTTGTTAATATACATGATTCAGATGCTGATGGATAACACCATGACATCTGGAAGGAGGATAGAAACTAATTTTTTTAATGGTGGTATGGGAATAAAAAATATCTTTCATTTGTAATTCATATAGGTGATTATTGACACTATGAAATACATAAAATTCTTATCGAACAAAGGTTATAAGATATAAAAACCATATTTAACCCTTTATTATTCGTAGAATTGTAATATTAGTAAAATTAATTGTATGGGTAACTTTTTTGGAATGTAATTGTCATATGATTGGGAATATTGGTTAGTTTAACCTTATAAGAAATTGAGTTGTGCTATAATTTTATTCCTATATGGGGTGATGTAATTAGTCCTTAAAATTTAATTGTAAAAATGGGGTTAGATATCAGGAAATAGTGTTTTGACAATTAATCCTTGATAGGGTGTATTTTTTTTACTCGTGGAGTAGCACTATAAAATTATGTCACGGCTAGATGTTGTATATAATAACCAGATTTTTTTTCTATTTCTATGTAATTGTAATTATTAAAATTTATTGTAGAGAAATTACACTTCCTTTTACATTCAAGAAAATATTTTCCTTGGAAGTGTTTTCCCATGCTCAATGGATGATAATTTGAACATTGATATATTCATTTCTCTAATTAACATTATTAAATTTTTTTATTGAATTTCTGTATCAGATGTGTTTGAAAGAGTTTTGTGAATTTAAACATAGTAGAGCTGATTAGTTATAAGGACCTTGCCTTAAACATTATATAATCTTGAATTACATGAATAATTCACATTGAGGATCTTCTCAGGTTTAGAGTTTTAGAGAATTAGTCCATATCTACTATATTAAATTTCAAAAAAAGTAGACACATCAAGTCAGTATACTTTTTTTCATAAAGTAAAAACTCTAAAAAACATGTCTTGTTTAATTTTTTAGACAATATGACTTTTCCATAAACCCAACCTTAACACTATTCATCATTACGTCCTATGGAAAACATTTCAAAACCTTGAGATGAGAATAAAAAGCATTGTAAGGGTTATAAAATAAGGAAAGAAAACATTATCCCATCAATAAATACAATTCAATGAAACCATACTTCTCAATCATAACATATCTTATGAAATTATAATATTTATGAATAACACAAAAAAATCATATATCATAGATGTAACATAAAAAATTCTAAACATGCTTACTTTGTAGATATGACAGCTACTAAGGGAGTTACATTGGAATACCCATCACAGTATATTACCAATATATCTTTGGTTAAAAATTAATGTTTTCCTCCGTCACATTACCCAATGAATTAGATAGCTATCCCGTCTCACCCGACCGAGGTTTCTCATGAAACCACCCATATACATAAAAAACGAACAATAACCATAACATCTAAATAACACAAAAACAATCATAAAGGAAAGATACCATTTCCACAATCCAATCACAGTATATCATTTCATGATATTGGCATAATAGATGCTTTATCAAACCATTTTCAAAACCATTTAAATCATTTAATAAAAAGATTTTTATTCAAAGTTTCCCTTACCACATTGATTATTTGAGAGGAATTAACATAATTAAATAGTAATATCCATATAAATAAATCCTTAAAACCATTTTGATACCATAGAAAATAATGGGAAATATTTATAACATTAAATAATTAAAACATTTACAACAATATTTTAGTTAAAGAGTTACAAACCAAATGAGATACTTGAATAAAAATAATTGGGGAATAACAATATTCAAAGCATATAATATAATTAGAATAATTAGACACCTGATATAATATGTCAATGGGAATTATATTCACAATATAAATGTGAATTGGTGTATAACAACAAATAAGTCTCAATGGAATGTAAATTGAGACAAAGTCTGTTACAAAGATCATATCCTTAAATTAAGGATAAATCAAATAAAAATTTATGTGTCATAAATAATAATAAACCCAATATAAAGGAAATTATGTTTAATAAAATCATAGGTCATTCACACATATTCATAGCATTATATAATCAAGATGTATAAGCTTAACTCAAATAATCGAAATTGGGTTAAGAAGTTACCATACAGAAATTTGACTACATAACAGCATAACATTAAAACTACGAAAATTATGTTATGAGAGATAAAATGGTATATCATAACTTTTACATACAATTTACACTAATAAGGATATATAAGAACATATCCCAACATAATAAGATGTAAGTAAAAAGTCATTAAAAAAAGTATTTTTAAAAGACGATGTTGAAAGGTTCCTTTATTGATTTGGTAACTTATGAAACATACACCCCATGAAATAAGGACCATAATATGAAGATGTAAATACCCATAAATTGATGTATATTACACAATTAATACAATCAAGGGCAGTACATACACCACACAAAAGGAAGTAGTGACAAATATAACATTAATCTCACAAGAATAAAAAGTGAGATGAAAACCCCTTACCAAGTTGTATTCAATTGAGTCATATGACCAAACGTTAATAACCACAAGAAGAATAACATAATACAATTAATATAAAAAGAATCATGATAATATTTATCAAATCATAATACATAATACATCAGATTCAAGAAATAACCAGCGAACAATGGAAATATCACAGAATTAAAAGTGTGATAAGAACCCCTTACTTCGTGTCCAACTTGACTCGATAATTCATTAATCTCCCAAATAATAAAATAATGTTAATTGATACTATTTTAAGAACATTTTTTTTAATTAATCCTTTTATATAAATTATTAACTTTCTATAACAATTAGTTTATTATTTGTGTTCATACTAGACATTTTGTTGTTGTTCGGAACATGAGGTAAAAATGAACTTGTTATAATTATAAATTATCCATGTGGATGAAATTGTAATATATCTAGATTTATACTATTGATTTATATATTATATATATTGTATATATATCCAATATATATGTATATATAATAGTATATAACATTTGGAGATAAGAAACGAAATGCACAGTTCATTGAGATGGTAAGTCTTACGTACACATGAACGCTACTTTCATATCTATTTGATAAATAATGGATTGAAAATGTAATGATAAATAGTTATATTATAATTCTAGTATAATATAATTTATATTTTAATTATCTCCATCATTTATACTTTCCACGTATGGCATAAACGAGTCATATCACTTTGATGGGGCGGTAGTCCGCACTTCCTCAAAAGAAATGTTCATATTTACCCACTATAGAAACTATAAAATTATTTTATAAATGAAATATAAAGAAACATAAAAACAATATAAATAGAATATATATGACATATAAATATAGTTCTAAATTAATGTCTACTTTAAGAGTTGGTAGGAGATGAATGAACAATATTTGTTCCGTGATGCAGTAGTTTTCCGTCCACAGATATATACCCATTAGATAGAGGTGTGTGTAAGTGTAGTTTTAATACTTATCATACCAAAAACCTATAAAATTTAAAATTATGGTGATATTATAAAATAAAGGAATAAAAATAGTTTATGGGGGTTGAGAAGTAAAATAAAACAACAGAACTTAAGAGAAGATATTACCTTTAAATCGAGTATCTCCCTTTGGTTTGAACCCAAAAGTTTGATTGAATTTCCGTATCATAGATGATGGACTCTAAGAGGAGGATAATGATGTAGGGAGATTAAATGGTCAGATTTTGGATGATGCAAGAGGCATTATAAGTGTGATTAATGGGATAGAAGTGGTGTCCTTTTATAAGGGGTGATGGGCTATTTAGGAATTTTTTAAATTGTTTTTTTATTATATAATGTTTTTCAGTTTTTCAAGATCCAAAACTCATTAAATTAAAAAATAAGATGACTCATTTTTGACAAAAAATCATACAATAAGAATTGGATAGAATTTGAATATTTTTTATATTTTTTATAATCTTATTTATTTAAATCATTCATTAATGAGGTGAACATTGTATCATTATTGTGTCATAAATATTATTATTATTTTATGTCTAATAAAATATCATGATGTAATAAATATTATTAGATTTAAAATTAATATTTATAGTCATAGATATAGCTTTAATAACCCCATATAAAAAATTTCTTACTAAAATATATATGTTTAATTAATTTTTGTATTTGCTTTAAATTAATTAATATAAAGTGTCGTTACCACTCCCAATAGGCTCCACGGGGTCCCAAAATCGACCCAAGGATGACCATGATAAAACATTTATCATCCCATAGGATTAAGAAAAATGTTAGTGTAATTTAGTATTATAATAATAATATTGTGTTGCCCTTATTTTCCAGATTTACTATTTAACCATAGAAAATAAAATTATTGCTGAAGTAAATATTAAAAGTGTATAAAAATAAAAGTTAACTATTTAGACAATTTGTTCCACTTGATTCCAATTATGGAAATAATATTAACAAATTCAAAACACAAAAGTGTCAGAAATAAATTTAAAATTAATTCCCACTATCAAAAACGCATGTTTTTAAGAAATAATAACTATAAAAAGATTGACACTTGTTTATGTTCAATTTCAATGTGAAATTATTTCCAATGACCAAAAAAATTAAATTTTTAAAATCTTTTCTAATTATACTTTAAATAAAATTTAAAATGGTAATCTATCAATATAAATAAAACTGATTAATAGCTAGAATTAAATTAAAATACAGTATTTTTCCTTATTCATAAAAAATGAACTTTATCAAAAAAATACCCAAATTTTACCCAAAGTAAATTTTGATATCCCGATTACAAACATAAATTATATTTTTTTTAAATAGAACATATAATACTATAAAAAACAAGATTTAATGAGGTTTCCCCATCAAAAGGTGGTAAATCGTCATTTTAATTAATATTAGAGTCTTTAGGCTTAAAATCAGATTCTTTCATTTTTTAAGACTCTAAAATTTATTGGGTAAAAGTAAAAACATTGAAAAAACATGTATATTCATATAGTAGTGAGTTTTTTCCACTCCTACCTATAAAACATCTTGGCGTTAACTACCATTTAAAATAATATTATATTATTATTTTTCAGTATGACTCAACATTGTGTGCAACATAAGATTTCACAGAAACCCGTTGTTACGTATTGGGTACACCATTGAACATATCACCCCTTTAAAGATAACTTAATATTTATTTCACAAATTTTACTAAATATGAAAATGATATATTATCTATTTACCTAGGATGTTACATCCTTCCCCCTCATTAGGGAATTTCAACCTCTCAATATTTAAATTGGGCTTGGAAACATCATTGAATTTCCCACATGGGAAAAATTGTCAATAAAAATATCGCATTAAAAGAATGAAATTTAAATTCAATGGTCACCCAAGATATCCCGTACTATTATACCATATATGAAAAAATGTATACAGAGGGGATAAAAACTATCAAGGTTTGATAGTGAGTGGTAAAAAAATATGATTTTGAGATATTAAACAACCATAGATTTAAAAACATGTGATGAGTTAAACATGCTTTGATTCCACAGTACGAAAATTTAATAGAAAATGTTTTTTATGTCACTTTTCATAAAGTTGAGGAATTTATTTATGTTCTTGAATAAAAAAATAATGAAAAATAATTACTTTTCTGGTAATCATTCAACCATTACTATATTTCAACCACAAACTCATATTTTCTCCAAACGATGAGTATTCAAGATAACTTGTTCACATTGAAAGCAGTAAAATCAACTTTAAGAGAATCATATAATCCACACAAGATGAACTATATTTTTCCCATATTTTTAAACTTTATAAAAAACCAAAATCATTAGTACAAGATCATATATTCTAGAAAAAGATAATCTATTACATAAAATTAAAACTACTCTTAATCTCCAAAAAATATAAAACAATACCAAATGTTCAATAAAGTCCATTCAATAGACAATTGTTAGTAAATTCCTTCAAATTAATCCAAACTATTATTGAAACCCAAATATCAAAATAATTTATTCACATAGTCTTTCAAGATATATCAAAAAATTTATCTCCCAAAAACATCAGTTACTTTTAATGTCTCATACTGAAAAGTAATTAACCTAATCACATATTCGCCATGATAGGTTAATAATTTGAATAAATAAATCAAATCATCATATGTATATAATAAAAACATATATTACACAAAAATAATTTTCAAACATTACACCAAAAATGAGATCCCATAGTATTCAGTTTCCATTTTTTATATAATGTTTCCAAAACAGAAAACATCTTTTAAAATAATCATTATCATGTAATCACCAAGTCATTTTCCGATATTAATAATATCCATTTGATAAAACATAAGTTCCAAAAATAAACTAATTCTTGATCCATAAAATCATATTACTTGAAACAATAATTCATACTAACTAGGGACTTCACATATGATAGTGGTATGCGATGCACCCTTGACGCGCTTCTGTTGTGGGTTCGATTCATGTAGTCTTTATGGATAAGACGGGTCATCATCAATATTACGAGTTTTCCTTTCTATAAAACTCAAAAATAACCCTAACATGTTCTAACCTCAAATGTTGTCTTATAGCATTCCCTTTCATCCAAATGCATTAAGACCGCAACATCGTATATATTGTCTTTTTTTCCACCTCCATATGATGAAAATAACACTATTACCTATAGAAATATCATTATTCCTTGATCATGGTGTTCATATGGGTTCATCATCATCTTGTTCACATATGTAGAAGGTCCATGAATTTCAATAATGATTTAGGGATACTTAAAAATCATTTTCTTCCTTCATCCAAACACACCTAGTTAAACATGGATCATATGGGTGTTCGTAGACAAATAGTTTTAGAAAATAAATATTTTATGTAATATAATTTCAAAACATATGATAAAAAATGATTTTTATAAAACAATCAGACCGAGCTTGAGTTGAAAAATTCAATCAATGGTCCTTTTAAAATTCCATAAGTATGTACTAAGAGAATATATCATAAATGAAAATATATATAGGATGTGCAAGGGTCTCCTTCTCAAAAACCTTTCTCAAAATCAAAATATGATTCCAAATCTTGATATATTGTAAAATATTTGAAAATTCCTTGATAATAAGTAACTTTCTTAAAAATATTATAATATTTGAAAAAATGTGATTTGATTAAATAAAACCCATGATCCAAAATGATTTTGAGGTATAGTGGGGGTGTTTGATATTTCAAACAACTACTTTCAAGTGAGTTGTATTCTAGAAAACATTTCACCATCATTTTAATATGACTTTTCAAAAATTAGTTCACGCATTTCATTAGGAAGAGATAGGAATATCATTTGAGATCCTTATCCTTCCATTTGTAACCAACATTCCTTGATCAGAAAAATTTATAAAACAATGATTTAATTGAAAAAATAGACATATGGTCTAACCATGGGTTTAAAAAAAACTCTTAACCCCTAATGTTTTCTAAACCAACCTCGGATACCAACTATAAAGACCCTACCTTATACATAAGATAATCTTGAATAAAATTAATAATTCACATTCATGATCTTTTCAGGCTTAGTATTTTAGAGAATTAGCCAATATCAATTAGATTAAATTTAAAAAAAATAAAAAGTAGACACTCCTACTTCGTATCCATTTTATTATACAATAATAACTCTAAAAACAATTTCTAGTCCCATGTTTTTTACAACATGACTTTTCATGGATCCTATCATTAACCCTCTTCATATCAATGTACTATGGAAAAAAATTCAAAAACTTGTGATGAGAATAAAAATCTCAGTAAGGGTTATAAAATTATGAAAGAAAACATTAGCCCATCAAAAAATACAATTCAATGAAATCATACTTTTCAATGATATGTTACCTTATGAAATCATATGATTTATGAATAACACACAAAAATCATAAATCATAAAGGTAATTTGTGTCATGCAAATCATAGATAAATTGTAGTTATCACAGCTATATAGGGTGTTATGTTGGCATACCCATCATCTTATATTCCCTAAATATTTTATTAGAATCATTAACATTTATCTCTATCACTATACCCAATTCATTGGAGAGTTATCATAGTATCAGCCACCATTGGGTTATCATGTAACCACCCATATACAAAAACAATTCCCAATAACCATAACATATTCATAATACATAAATCATGCACAAAGGAAAGATAAAATTTACACATTCCATTGACAATATATCATATCAAGATAATGAAATAAACGATGCTTTATCAAACCATTTTCAAAACCATTTAAAACATTTAGTAAAGTGATTTATGAATCAAAGTTCCCCATACCAACTTGAATATTTTAAAGGAAATAACATTTTAAAACAATAATGTTCATATAAATAAATAGTTAAAACCATTATAAAACATGAACATTAATGATAAATATTTAGATGATTAAATAATTAAAACATTTATAAGTATATTTTAGTTAAACAGTTCCTAACCAAAGGACAGCCACTTGAATACAAATATTTAAGGATTAACATTAATGAAAGAATATAATATCATGATAATAAGTATATTCATGATATAATAAGTCAAATGGATGCATATATAACATATAAAATTGAATTGGTTTTTAAGAACAAATAATTATCAATAGAATGTAATTTGAGACAATGTTCCTTGCAAAGATCATATCCTTAGATAAAGGATAAATCATTGACAAACTTATAGGTGAAAAATAAAATACACCGAATATAATTTTATATTATGTGTAATAAAATCGTATTTAATTCCCAAATATTCAAAGCAATACACAATCAAGATGTATAAGCTTAACCCAAATAATTTAAATTGGGTTAAGTTGTTCACATACAGAAATTAGACATCCTAATGGTGTCAAATTAAAATTACAAAAATGAGTTGATGAAAGAGAAAATGGTATCGCATCACATTTACATAAAATTTACTACAATAAGGATATATAAGAACCTATCCCAACATATGAAGATTTAAATTAAAAGACTTAACAAAAATAAGTCTTTTAAAAAGATGAGGGTGAAAGTTTCCCATACCGATTTGGTAACATACAAAACATACACCCCATGAATGTTGGATCATTAAAGTATGATGTAAATACCCATAAATTGAAGTATATTACACAATGAATACAATCACAGAAATTACATACACCACACAAAATGAAATAGTGGCAAATATATCATGAATCTCATTGGAATAAAAAGTGAGATGAAAACCCCTTACCACGTTGCAATGAATCTTGTTGTACGACCAAAAGATAATAACCACCTAATTAATTATAGAATACCAAGAATATTAATAAAATCATGATAATATATATCAAATTTCAGCATACAATACACCACATGCATGAAATTATTGGAGAACAATGAAAATCTCATGGAATTAAAAGTGAGATAAAAAACCCCTTACCTCATATCCGACATGACTTGATCATTCATTAATCTACAAAATAATAAAATAATGTTAATTTCTACTTTCATCAGAAATTTTTTTCATGTTTTTTATTCCTTTTATTTAAATTATTACCTTTCTATAACAATTATTTAATTATTTGTGTTCATATCGGACATTTTATCGATGTTCGAAACCTGAGATAAAAAAGAACATGTTATAATTATAACTTGTCCATGTGGTCGAAATTACATTATCTACAGAATTATATTCAGGATTTAGATATCTTATATATAATATATAACCAATATATATATGTATTTATAATAGTAAATAACATTGGGAGATAAGAAATGAAATGAACTGTTCATGGAGACAGTAATTCGTACGTACGCAGGAACACTATAATCATTTATATTTCATATTTAATGGAATGAAAATGTAATGATAAATAGGTATATTTTAATTATAGTATAAATTTATATATAATATAATTATATACATCCTATATACATTCTATGTTTGGCATTAACGAGTAATATCACTTGGAGGATTCGGTAGTCTGTATTTTCTCAAATGAAATAATCGTAATTAACCACTTTGGGAACCAAATTTTTTAATATAAATGAAAAATATAGAAGTACATAAAAAATATAAATATATATTATATATCACTTATAAATAAATTTATATTCTTAATGGCCACCATAATAGGTTGTTGGATAATATTGAACAATCATCGTTTCGTGATGTTGTAGTTCGTCATCCACTTAGACATCAAGTTCTTTACCCATTGTATCAATGTTTGTGTAAGTGTAGTTTGAATAATTCTAACAAAAAAACCTAGTATATTGATGATAATACTATTCTAATAAAATAATGGAATAAAATGAGTTTATGTGGTTGTAGAAGTAAAATAAAAACCAAAAAACATAAGAGAAGGCATTACCCTTAAATCAGGTATCTCTCTTTTGATTGAACCTAATGGTTTAATTGAATTGACTTATTCCTAGAGGAAGGATAATACTAGGATTATAGGGATATATGTATCTTAATTGGGAAGAGTTTAGAGGAGTCAATGGGCCTGAGAAGTGTGAGTAATGGGCTAGAAGTGGGGTCAATTGTTTAGTGGGAGGATGGGATCTTTATGAATGTTTGAAACTGTTATTTTATTATATAATGATTTTTTGTTTTTAAAGCTCAAAAACTCATTAAAGATGAATATAGGATGAATCATGTTAGAAATAAAATCATACAATAAGAATTTTATAGGTTTTAGATATTGTTTTAATTTTTATAATCTTATTTATTTAAATCATTCATTTATGAGGTAAACACTGCATCATTATTGTTTTATAAATAAAATTCATTCTTTGATGTCTAAAAATTATAAAAAAAATATAATGATATAGGAAATATATTTACATTTAAACTGAATATTTATAGTATAAATGATAACATATACAACCCCATGTAAAAATTTATTTTCTAAAAGATATATGTTTAAGTCATTTTTTCTCTTTACTTTAAATTAATTAATATAATGATTTCTTTTCACTCCCATGTGGCTCCATGGGGTTCGAAAATCAACCCAAGTATTCCAATGGTCTTAAATGTATTAATAAATAGGATTAAAACACATTTTAGGGTAATATTGTATTATTATAACACTATTTTGTTACCCTTATTTACGAAATTTATCCTTTAACAATGAAAAATAATGTTTTAACTAAAGTTAAAAATTCATTATGTCTAAAAAATAAAATTACCTATTTACACAATTTGGAACTCATAATTCCAAATATGAGTAAAAAATAAAAAATTAAAAAATATAAGTTGAATAATTTGATGTAAAATTAATACCCATTGTTAAAACCAAAAGTGTTTTTTAAGAAATAATAACTATAAAAGGATTGACACATGTTTATATCCAATTTCAAAGTGAAATTACTTTAAATGACCAAAATAGGATGAAATTATAAAAATATAATCTAATTACACTTTATATCATTTGAAAAGATAATATAATCATATAAAAAAATTATATTAAAATGCAGTTCTGTATTAAAATAAAATATTTTTACCTATTTATAAAAAAATAACTTTATCAGAAATATACTAAAAACATACCCGAAGTAAATTTTTGTGTATAGATTATAAAGAATAATATTATTTTGTCAAATATAAAATTTAAAAGAGACCAAAAATAGATTTAAATACCTTTTTCCATCAAAAGGTGATAAATCGATGATTTGATGAATATTAAATCATTTATGCTTTAAATCAGATTATTTCTTATTTTATGCCTTTAAAATTTATTGGGTAAATGTAAAAGTATTTAACAAACATTTATATTCACATTGTAGTTAGTTCTATCCATTCTCATCAATATAATGTCTAGGCGTTAAATAAAATTTAAAATAATATATTATTAATATTATTATTCTTGTATGACTCAACATTGTGTGCAACATAAGATTTCAAAGAAACCCATTTGTGTGTATCAGGTACTCCTTCGAACATATCATCCACTTTAAAGTGAAATTAATATTTAATTAACAAATTTTAATAAATATTAAAATGTTATATTTTTTATTTACCTAGGATGTTACAATAAGGGAATAAAGAATCATAATTATTATAATATTTGTGATAAGATGTTCAAGATGTTCTCTAAAAAATATATTTATCATTAGGTTTGTATACATTAGTTGATAATGTTCAATATTATGATTATTGCATAGTGAAAGCATCCTATCAATGGTCCATTAGTGGAGTAGCTCAACCACTATTAAAAGGTGTTCCTTGTCCATGGTATTACATGGTTGTGTTATATTTTTCCATTAATTATAACCTCCCAAGTCATTATAAATTAGAATAAATAATGATATTAGTTTTTTATTGTGTTGGTGGAGAGGTTCTTGAGTGGTATAATATCTTATTTTTAATAAATTATGTTGAGGTTTCATCATTATATAACTTCTACTTATGTTGTATTTCTCATGTTACATTCCAAGCTTCAACAGTACGTTTCCCACTGAACAATGAAGTAGCCTGAGTTATACACAACTTGGGGTATTAACACGCCACGACAAAATGAAATTAGTCGTTATGAATAGTAATACCCATTTTTTGAAGTTTTATAAATTTTAATTTTCAAAATGTACTTCATTTTTATATTTTAAATATCAAAATTAGCTTAGGGTGATTTTTTTAGAACATTCAAATTTTAATGAATAGTGAAAACAAATATGTTATTGTTTAAAACCGACATTTTATTAAAATAAATAATTATTTTATTTTAAACTATTTTAGTAAACAATAGATATATAATACCTATATATTTTCAATTTAATTCATTGGAGTAATTTTATAATAATTTTAGATATATAAAAATTTATTGAACTTTTTATTGTCTTTTACCAACAATCTAGGTACATTTAAAAATTTTCATAAAACATAATTTTACCATTTCAATGAGTTGATTTTAAAAATTCCAAGAGACATGGTTGATATTAGTAAGTAAAATGTGGTTCAATAAAATGAAAATAAATTTTAGTGAATAGTAACTTTTAAATTTTATTTACCACGGTTAAAAGTAAATATGGTAATTATGTGTAAAAATGATATTATAATTACCTAACACAAGTCCTAATTATATTGGACAAGTGTAATTCGAAAAAAACAACCTTATGAATAAAATTTGATCCCCTTTTTACCACTTGGATTAGATTATGACATTTATTATTATTTTATTTAAAGAAGAGTTTAAAGTGTTAAATTCAATGTTTAATAACCAAACCGTTTTTAATATTTGTGTATAAATAAGATAAATTCAACTATAAATATAAATTATAAATCTAAAGAAATTTAATAGATAATAAAATTTTATTTATTATTTTTAGTCATTAAATAATTTATTCTATTTATGACACAATTATGATTCATTAATTACTTTATTAATGAAAGATTAAAATAAGTGATATTATAAATATCCAAATAAAAGTAATTTGGGAATTTTGATAAATTCCGCTAATTTTAATGGTTAATATGACATGTTAGGGTTGAATAAATATTTTTTGTTCAAAGTAATTATTTTGATATGATTTAAAAAAATACGAAATACTATCAAAATTGACATAATTGAGTTTTCAAAAAAAAACTATATTATTAATGGATATAAAATTCCTAAAAATATATGGTTCAGAAAAATGAAAATGATAAGTTTATATATATTAATAAATTACAACTTGGGGTTAACATGGATTATTATAATAAGTTTATTAACCTTATAATATAAAATTACAAAGAGGCATGGTAAATGTCAAACTATTAAACTAAGAGTTAAATCTAAATGATAAAGATAATATGGTGACCTAAACCTATATTGAACATATTGGTTGAGATTTTTTCAACTCATAACCACCTTTTCAATGAAATAAATCATTTTTGAGCCATTAGAAACCAAAAATGAATTTACATTAAAATAATATTTCAAGCATTTCCAATAGTGACACTCACCTCTCTTATAAAAGGATACATATACATCTCTTAATTTCACACCACCAAAACCATTTATATAGGCTTATACCTTCCCAAATAAACTCCAATAATTCCTCCCATTATCATAGAGTCATTCCTCTGGTCATAAAGCCATCCTATAGAGACCTTTTGATCAAATCCAATAGAAAAACACAAAGAAGATGTAAATATTTTATCACCTCTATCATGTTCATTTCTACATCCACATCCTCATTCTTTGTTGATTCCATTCTAAAATAATAAATCCAGTATCTTATATATACTGTGATGTTATAATAAAAATTTTACAACAATATTCAGTATTCTGTCAATCATATGAATGACAAAGTCACCATACGTGTGTACGTATGGCTTACTGTCTCCATGTCGTGGTGTAGTTTGTTATTCAAACACATCATTATTTGAATAAGTATAATAATGAGTATAAAATATGTAAATAATAAATATAACATGTTTATTATTCAATATATAAGATATACCATCCAATTTCATATGATTTCACCATCAATATAATGATATTGTCGCTTGTGCGTACATATGGATTACCATCTCCACGAACGCGATAAGATACATTCCCCATCATAATTATTCAAGAAATTTTATGATTAAAAATATTTGTTATTACCATAATACCATTCTATATATAAATAAAATACATCCTATCAACAACAAACATGGATTACGATACCAATCATATTATGGAAAACGAATCAGTTAACACCCGAAGTGATGATACTATTGAAATATTATTAACAAAGCAATATAAGTGGATCATATATGATATCATATTTATGTATATAGTTATTTTATAATTTTATAAAAATGTTTTAATGATTATACAATAGGTTAACATTCCATTAACTAAGGAAAGGTACAAGTTAACAATTAACTTAAAAATCTCTTTATTATCTGAGGTTGTTTTTGCATAAGTTTCTACTGAGACCTCTTTATCAACCATATCCATGTTTCTTACAAGTTTATTTGAAACCATTTTTACTCTTTAATAGACTATGGGTTAAAATAATTTATACACTGGTTTTTCCTTATATGTTTTTAATGGAATATTTCCTCCATTTTCCAATCAATGTACATTATGACCTTTTTGAAAAAATTATGGAATGAATGTTTTTTACTTATATGGAAGGTGTGGCTATATTCTGGTGTTGTATAATCATTGAAACTTCACATAAAAGATTATAAAAATCTTTTCAAAATAACAGTTTTCTTTTATAATTATGTGATCATTAAATGACTGTAAAATAGAAAGAGTTATTTATTTCAAATAGTTTTCATTTCATCTATTTCAACATCCTTTGATGGATTTTGAACTAATTTGAAGTTGATTTATTATGATAAAAATATTCCATTTTGTATTGATGGTTCTATGATATGTTGGAATGTGGATGTGTTATTTTTACACAATTCATGGTTGATGGATAATGTATTGACATTTTGTATGATAGTTTTAGTACAAATGTTTATGTTAGATTTAAAACATTTTATATGAGGAATGCAATGGACTTAGTAATTGACTGGTGGATCCCTTTATATATTCTTGATGCATCGGTAGGTCTCATGAGACAAACTACTATCTTGGTATGAGTCCTTGACAAAATCTTTTTGTTTTCTTGGCACAAGGCCTTGACAACGTGGTTATGATGTCTGGAATTATGCATTCCATCATTATGAAAGTGGATATTGATATTGCATGTGATTATTTGACTATAGAATATCAATGTGAATAAGTAAATGGAATTATTTAATTTTATATTTCCCATTTATGTTAATGTTTATGTTTAAAAGAAGTTTGTTTTAGTCTTATACATTGCTTTAAATGTTTGTGCTTATTTATGAAAGTTTCTGCTATATTATTATCCTTACTGGTCATCTAAGCTCACCGCTTTCTATATTTTATTTTTCCCATAATGTGAACAATTATTTTATGGTTGATCTACAGGGATAGGATAATGATATAAATGTGTTAAAAAGGGGGAAATTTTTTTTGATGTTTTTATTTCATGATGTAATGTAAAAAAAATGAATGTATATAGTACATCCAAGGCTATAAACTAATTGGTCATTCGGGACATGATTCGTTGTATCATGCCAATTTTATGTAATAATGCACAAAATCTGGGTAACTGGAGTTGGGGAACTAAATTTGGTATCATAGGAAGTTTAGTATAAATCGTGGATGCTAGATTAAGAAAAAACTCTGATTAGAGTACATTACCCTAAGATAGAATTTTGATAATTATTATAGAATATCGTCCAAGAATTATGGTACTATAGAAATTTTGTGATTCATCCAAGAAATACGTCCCTGTATAGATATAAGCAGCAAGAGGTGGCTCTGGAATAGATGTACTTAGGGTTAGCACCCAAACACACTGCTTTGATAATGACTCAAATGAGAAGTGGTGCACAACAATGGGCTTTGCTAAACTCTTAGTTACGACACTCACTGGGGATATGCTTAGGATAATTCTCATTTTCATTACAAACTATTAGAAAGGGTTCATGAGTATATAATTACTAAAACAATTTTTTTCCATTATGGATTATATCCTTAATCTACTCAATTTATGTTTAATATTTTACAAAATTGGAATTATGTATTGCGATTCATAAACTAATATATTGTATTCCATTGTTTAGACATTTTTCCTAGTGGAAAGAATGGAAACTGTATCAACACCTATAACTAATGTTGGTATTTCCATCCTACTGAAGATAATTATAGTGGTGTTGGTGATGAAACTGGTCCTGATCAGCTTATCAAAATTTTAGGACAACTCACTTAGGTAATGAATAATATTCTTACCTATATGGAGCACCCTAATCCACAATGTGAAGATTCAATATTATATCACTTCATGAGGAAAAACCCACCAACATTCATTGGGAATACAAATACATTAGTTTTTTGGAAAAGGATAAATTTCATTAGAGAAAATATTTCATGATTTGTGGAGTAGCAAAATAGAAATAGTTGTCATGGCATTTTATCACCTCACATGAGACACAACTCATTGGTGGTCATTAATCCAAAATACAAAGGAATATGAATAATTATCGAACAAGGAATGTAGGAAGTTTAAAGAGATTTTATTTGAAAAATAATTTTATCATGACCATCAAGCAGATATGGAAGGAAATTTTTGGAGTCTAAGGAAAAAAATGATGATAATGTCACATGGTTTGAGGTTATCTTTACATGGAATGCAATTCATGTAGCATATTTTATAGGTATCATAAGCAGTAAGATTGATCGATTATTTGAGGGGTTAAAACCATTTCCTCATCGAGCATTTGTCTCAGAATACTTCTCATCATATGATGATATAGTCTCACGTACTGTCTAGATAGGAAAATAATTATCTAAGTCTTACAACATTAAATCAATGTAATAGAAAAAAGATCTGTTGAGCACTCTGGAGAAGGAAATAAAGGGAACAATGGAAAATTTGAATATCCCTCCTATAGTAAATGTAGTAAAAAACACCTTTCCACTAGCCTGAAGGGAATGGAATTCTGTTACAAGTGTGGTGAAAAAGGCCACAAAGCTTGTGATTTAATAGGAATTAATGATGTTGCCAATGTTAAATACTATAGTTTTAGAGAAAAGGGCCATTATGAAAAAGAAAGTCATATGATCAAAGGGAACATACCTTAGAAAATGCCAAGAGAGAAAGGCCAAGCTTATAAGATCACTACTACTGAGGTTGAATATCCAAAAGATATGGGGGATAGTAATTTAATGGTTTCCATAAGTTTGTTGAATTCTTTATTTGATTATGGTACATCACAATGTTTTATATCTTCCCTGTTTGTTACGAAAATTGGATATTTTTAATATGATTTAACAAGGGAGTTTCCTAGTCAAAAAACTGAACAAAATTATCATCTCAATAAGGTTTTGTGATTCATTTTCCATTAGGGAATATAAATGTTCTATATCTGCCAATATCATTATCATACCAATCATTGAATTTTATATAATCCCTAGAATGGATTGGATTTAATACCATGATGAAAAAATTTATTGTATGAAGAAAGAGGGTACAATTTTTGATGACGATAAGGATTACCTAATCTTTAGAACTGAAATGTCAGCACCTTATTCTTATCTTGATCCACCCCCATTAACTCTACTAAATTCAATTATTAGGGAAGACGAGAATGAAATAATTATAGGCGAGTAAAAGAATGTTCGAATATAGGACATACCTATTGTGCAAGAATATGTTGATGTGTTTCCAGAGGATTTACCTATACATCCTCCAGAACAAGAAATTGAATTTTCCTTTGATTTAATTCTTGGTTCAAGACCCATATCGATGACCCCATATAGAATGGGAGCTATAGAATTATTGGAACTAATGAAACAACTAGAATAATTTATTAATAAGGGATTTATTCACCATAGTGTTTCTCTATGGGAAGCCCCTGTACTTTTTGTTAAATATATTGACAGATCTATGAGGATGTGCATTCACTGTAGGGAGATCAATTATATAATAACAAATCAAATGTATCACCTACATAGCGTTGATTATTTACTCGACCAAATTCATGGAGCTCATTATTTTTCAAATATTGAACTTCAGTCTTGATATCATATGTTGTGTGTAAATAAGGAAGTCATTCTAAAAATAGTATTTTAAACTAGGTACGAGCATTAAAAGTTTACAGTAATTCCTTTTTTTATTCACTAATGCACCCTCTTTTTTCATGGATCTAATGAATAGATTTTTCAATGAATATCTTTATTACATTGTAGTGTTATTTATTGATGATATTCTATTATACACAAAAATCTACAAAGATTGTAAAAATAACTTGTGATTTATCATAAGGAATCATAGAAGTAATGAATTATATAGGAAATTTATCAAGTGTGAATTCTAACTTCGAGAGATTTATTTTCTTGGCCATATTGTCTCTAAGGATAGAATATTTTCTGATCCTTTAAATACCAAGGCAATACATGAAAGTCCTACACTGACCAGTATAACTGTGGTATGCATTATTATTGTTTTAACAGGTTTTTATAGGATTTTTGCCTAAAATTATTCCTGATTGGCTAACCCATTAACCAATATCACTCATAAAGGGGTTAAATTTGTTTGGAAAAAATATTGTGAAGAATGATTTTGAAGAACTGAAGAGAATAATATTTGATGCTTATCTTGAATCATCCATCAAAGAACAATGGGTTTGTTATTTACAGTGATGTTTCAAAGAATGGACTTGGTTGTGTCATTATACAGGATGATAGAGTAATTTCTTATTCATCAGGGATGTTAAAAATTCATGAACAAAAATATCACACTCATGATCTTGAGTTTGGAGATGTAATATTTTCATTGAAAATATGGAGACACTATATCAATTGAAAAAAATGGGATATTTATACTGATCACAAGAGATTGATGTATATTTTTTCACAAAAATTACTCAACATGAGGCAAAGGAGATGTCTTGACCTAATCATGGATTATAATTATACTACACACTACCACCCATAGAAGAAAAATAAGATAGAAAATGATTTGAGTAGAAAAGATCATGGATTTCTGAACAATATGGGAGTTGAAAAGGATCTTATATACAAGGATCTAGTAAATATGGATATGGGAATAACCATGGAAGGTCAAATTCCATTTATTTTTCAAATTTTTTCCAAACCACCTTTACTAGAAAGGATAAAAAGTTCTCAGACTAATGATGTTAAAGATCAAATGAAGATTAAAGCTGTGAATGATGGGAGATTTAGTGAATTAATATATGATGATGGAATTATTAAATTTGGAATGTGACATTATGTTCCTAACAAAAATTATATAAAAAGGGAATTGTTGGATGAAGCTCATATCTCCCATTTCCCAATACACCCTGGGAGGACCAAGATTTATAGAGATTTGACGGGATATTTTTGGTGGGAGAACATGAAGAGGGAGATTGATGATTTTGTATCAAAATGTAAGGTTTTTCAACAAGTGATATCTAGGAGGCCACAGCCTGGATGATTCATGAAACCTATTCTAATACCTTAGTGGAAATGGGATAATATTTAGATAGAATTTGTCTTGGGGCTACTGAAGACTCGTAGATGGAATGATGCAACATAGGTCATTTTTTATTGTATTTCCAAGTCATAAAATTTTCTTGATATAAGATAATATTTACCACCTAAACGTCTGGGAAGAATATATATTAATGATGTTGTAAGAATTCACGGTGTACACCTATCAATTATTTCTGATTGTAATCCCCATTTTAAATCAAGATTCTGGAAAAGTATTCAGAAGGCCTTGGATACAAAACATTTTTTTAGCACTGCCTACCACCCTGAAACCAATGGACAATCAGAACTGACAATTCAGACCTTATAAGACGTGTTCTGATATTTCTCACAAGCCTTCCAAGTTATATTGGATCAATATTATCCTATGGTAGAATTTTCCTATGACAATAACTTCCACCCAAGTATTCAGATGGAACCATATGAACCATTATATAGTAAGCGATATCCAACGTCAAATAGTGGGGATGGTGTTGGTGAAAAAACACGTACACCCATAACTTATGGAGGAAATAATGGAAAAAGTAAAGATTATCCAAACCCACATCAAAGAATCCCAAAGTAGGAAATAAACTATGGTGATAATAGAAGGAAGGATTTGTAATTTCATGTAGGAGACTATGTTTTCCGGAAATTATCTTCATGAAAGTTTGTTATATGTTTTAGTAAGATTGGTAAATTGATTCCCATATACATCAAACCTTTCAAAATTCAAGAACGAATTGGAATTGTAGCTTATCATCTAGCAATTCTTCCATGACTCTCCAAAGATCCTGATGTGTTCGACGTATCACTATTGAGAAAATACATGCATGACCCAACACATGTGCACAACTATGAGTTAGTTGAACTGGAACCTGATCTGTCTTATTGTGAAGTGCATGTCAAAATTCATGACACTCGGGGATAACTGTTGAGAAACTAGATTACTCATTTAGTAAAAGTTATATGAAGTAACCATAAGATGGAAGAGGCAACATGGGAACCTAAGAAACTTATGACAAAGAACCAACTAAATATTTTTATACATTAATATTATAGGGATTTTACTAACAATATTATTTTAATAATTGTATAATGTAACACCCCAAGATTCCAGGGTATGTTTCCCTTTTAATAATGTTGTAGCTTGCCATGTAAGCAACATGGAGTTTAACACACCATGACTAATGAAACTAGTCATTATGAATAGTAATTATAAAATTTTGATATTTTATAAAATTTAATTTTTAAAATGGACTTCATTTATGGATTCATAATTTCAAGATTATCATAAGGTGGATTTTTTGTATTTTTTAGGGAACTTTCAATTTTTGATGAATAGTGAAAACCATGCGTTATTGTTTAAAATGAACATTTTATTTAAATAATTAGTTATTTTATTTTAAATTAATTTAGGTCGAAATATATATATAATACCTATATATGTTCAATGTAATTCATTGTAGTTATTTTATAACAAGTTTAGTTATATAAAATTTTACTGAACATTTTACTACCTTTTACCCACCTTCTAGGTGAATTTACAAATTTGCATAAAACATAATGGTATTGCTTCTGTGAGATGAATTTTAAAAATCTAAGAGACATGGTTGATATCATTACGTAAATGTGGATCAATAAGATGAATCTAATTTTGGGTGAATCTTAACTTATGACTTTTATTTACCATAGTTAAAAGTAAATAGGGTAATTAATGGTAAAAATGATATTGTAATTACACTAACACATGTCCTAATTCTATTGGATAAGTTTTATTCGACAAAAAACAACCATTGGAATAAAATTTGATCCCTTTTGGTCAACATGGATTAGATTAATACATATATTATTATTTTATATAAATAAGAGTTCAATGAATTAAATTCAATGTTTAATAGCTAGAAAATTTTTATTATAGGGATATACATAATATAAATTCAACTATAAATATTTATTATAAATGTAAAATAATTCCTACATAATGGTATTTTATTTATAATTTTTAGAAAATATACATTTTAATATATTTAGGACACAATGATGACGTAGTAATTACCATATTAAGGAAAGATTAAAATAATTGATATTATAAATATCCAAATAAATGTAATTTGACATTATTGATAAATTACACTAATTTTATAGGTTAATATGACTTGTTATGGTTGATTAAATAATTTTTCTGAAGTAATAATTCTATTATAATTTTCAAAAAAAACAAATACTAAATAGTGTCAGAATTGACATAATTGAGTTTTTAAAACAAATATTATATTATTAATTGAAATAAGATTAATAAAAAAATATAGTTCAACAAAAGTAAATAGATAATTTTATATATATAATTAATTACCAACATGGGATTTTCTTGGCTTATTATAGTATGTTTAATAAGCATATAATTTAAAAATACAAAGAGACATAGTAAATGTCATACTATTTAACTAAGAGATAAATCTATAAGATAAGGTTAATATGGTGAAATAAACCAGTTTAAAACCTATTGTTTGAAAATTAGTCGACCCATACCCACCTTTTACTCAATATAAATCACATTGGAGCCACTAGGAACTGAATAATTATTTATTATAAAATAATATTTCATGCCTTTCCAATAGTGACCATCACCTATCTTATAAAAGGTTACATCCCCTTCTCTTAAATTCACACCTCCCAAGAAATTTGGCTCACCCAAACCCTACCCAAATATCCTCCCAAAATTCCTCCCTTCATCCTAGAGGACATCTGTTGGTCATAAAGCAGCTCTATGGGTCCCTTTTGGTCAAATCAAAACAAAGAACCCGAAGAAGAGGTAAATATTTCATCACCTATTTCGAGTTATTTTATTCTTCCTCATTTTCTTTCCTTGTTGTTTTCATTCTAAAATAATTAATCAATTATGTTATATATAATATTATAATATTAAAAAGTGGTACATCTATATTCAATATTCCATCCACCATATGAATGACAAAGTCACCATATGTGTGTATGTACGACTTACCGTCTTCACATCGTGGTGTAGTTTGTTATCCAAACATAACATTATTTGGATGGGTAAAATAATGAGTATAAATAATGTAAATAATAAATATAACATGTTAATGATTCTTTATATAAGATATAACATCCCATTACATATGGTTTAGCTCTCAATATGATGATATTGTTTCTTATGTGTACGTACAGATTATCGTCTCCATTAACGCGATGAAATTCATTCCCCATCGTAATAATTCAAGAATAATATTCATATTATGATAAAAATAATGGTTAAAAACTTAATATCATTATTTATATGAATCAAATACATCATTTCCTTAAAAAACATGGCTTACGTAACCAAACATATAACGGAAAATGAACCAGTTAACACACGAAATGATGATACTACTGATATATTATTAACAAATCAATATTAGAGTATAAAAACATAGTTATAAAACTGATGTTAGAAATATTTTCCATAAGTACGTTCTTGTCAAAAATTACCATATGTAAGGAATATTTTGATAAGATGTATTCCCAATTCGACCTCTAAGTAATAATTCTGGATTGGGTTATAGTCACTCAAAAACAATTTTTAGAAGTAATTATTTTGTTCATCAAAGTACTCTATTCTGCACTAAATGTCAGTGTGGTGGGCATTGTAAAAAATTGTTCCTATAACAAAACTCAGTGATTATGTTTTCCTGAAGATTATTTTTCAAAGATAATGCAGAGTTCTAAAAAATTTCTTTCTGATGTTTCTAGATTCATGACAGGTTGGGTTATGAACATATAACACTCTTATTTTCAGGAATGTAATGATAGTACCAACAACAATACAATGTACATGGATATTGCATGTTCCCATCATATGACTGGTAAAAAAATCTTCTTTGAAAATATTATCAAGATGAAAAGAAGAAAATTAAAATTCATAGATAATGCTCAGGGAGAAATAATTTGTGTATGTAACATTGTTCTTCTTGGAAAAACATTGATTTCAAAAGTTTTATTCGTTAAGGACCTTAAGCACAAACTTACTAGCATAATTTAATTATGTGATGAAGGTTACCTTATGAGTTTTAGGAATGAATTTTTTTACTATAGAATTCCAAGGAAGAGTTTATTCTTTCTGCCATAGGAAATAGAATGTTTATACTCTAAACATAGAAGACCTTAGGAGCCAATATCTACCTTGTCGTAGTGCAATGGAAGATCATTCAGGGTTATGGAATAGATGGTTAGGACACTGTAACCTTAGGAACCTATGAAAACTCTCTATGAAAATATTAGTTAAGGATCTACTGGAGCATAGCTTTTATTCCTTAAATGTTTTTAATCCGTGTCAGTATTGTAAGAAACATAAATCATGTTTTAAATCAGTCAGTGAATTATCAACAGTTGATACATTAAAGTTGGTGCATATGGATATTTTTGGTGAAACACAAACTGAAAGAATTGTTGGAAAATA